>OY740718.1:191204249-193681110 GCA_963513945.1 Hydrotaea diabolus
TGGGGATTATAATTAAAATCAGTGACCAAACAACTCACAAAAAGTTCCATTTTGTTCCCTCGTGTAATCATCAGCATTATTTGGCGTTGTTGATTAAATGTATGAACACTCAACAAAAACAAATATACTCAAACCGTCCTCTGATCGATTCATTTACAGCTGTGGTAAGTTGAAAAGAACGAATAGAAAAAGTTGCATGTTGGTCTGAAACAATGAATAAGGTTTGAGAGAGGCGGGAGGAATGTTGCAAACCAGTGTCACCAACAATCGATTAAAAAGAAAAACGCGTAGAGTATGAAAATTTTTAATCATGTTTGACCCCCGTGTTGCCAGAACGGCACTCTTTTTTTACACTTATTTTGATGAAAATTTAGACTTCGACTAACGTTTTGACACTAAAAGATCATTAAAATGTTTGCCACCTTTTTTTTGAATTCAGCTCTTTTTTTGACAAAAAATATATTAAAACTTTCAAAAATTATAAAAATTTAAATTATAAAAAGTGCAGAAAAATATCTTTTCGGTTTAGCTCCTTTTTGCCTATTTGGCACTTGTTTTTTAGGCTTAGGACAACACTGTTATACACAACTTGTGGAAAGGTTGCAAATAACGGTAACTATTATGAATGTTTTTATAGATTTGGGGAAGTAACAAGTTCTTCTTATGTTACATCTTTTAGTCTGTGAAACGTTGCAAGTGAATCAAGATGGATTTAGAAAATGGAATGGACAAAAACACTTTTTTTATTTTTTTTGCCAAGCTCTTTTTTTGAATTTAAAAGAAAAGAAAAAAATAACATTAAAAGATTTTTCTAAATGGAATTCCAACAGTTATATGAAGCAATTTTTTGAGAAAATCAACAAGTGCTGTTTAGCAGTTGGAAAAAAGGGAATGGCAGCAAACGATCGTCAGATGAAGCGAGCCTATTCTCTGTTTAAAACAGTTGTAAGTATTTTGAAGCTATGCTAAGCTACATAAACACAAACTATTTAATAGATGCATCCCAGAAAAATCTTTTGTGAGTCGCGAATTTGAGCTAGAAAAGTAAGGTTTAAAATATTAACATTTTCGGTGTCTGCCTTTCAGATATATCGGATTTGTCACTCTGTTTGCAACATTTGCTTAGGGAGGGCTTTTGGTCATAAGCTGTTTGGGATTGTAAATGAACGAAATCAGCCCAGGGGGAAAAGGTTCCTTTTAAAGGACTAAAGCTACCTAAAAAATACGATTTTTTGAGTATTTGCTTGACAAGATATTCAAATAAGTATTGCTATTTCGTTAAATAACACTGTGTCTTAGTTATTTCTATGGATTTCATTTGACATTTACTGTTTGGTCTTAGTTATTTCTATGGATTTCATTTGGCAATTCAATATTTTTTTTGAAAAAAGTAAAAGAAAATGTTTTACTTTAATATTTTGTTTTTATACAAATCAGGGTTTCATCACTAAAAAGGATCCTTTTTTAATTACTATAGACGGCCTATACAAAAATGGTAACAGGGGGCCAGTTATTTTGACCTTTGGTCCAAATATCAAAAGGGTATGTCAATATATAAAAAAAAATAAAAGTACAATTCACGATGTTGTTGCTGCAACAATTTCAATATTAAAAATTTCAGAAATTTTGTATTATTTTGTAATATTGAAAATTTTATACTTCGAAAATTACTTGGTATATTTTTTAAGAATTAAGGAAAAAAATTAAGAATCAGAAAATAGCCTATACTAAAAAAATGGTCGGAAATGTAGATTAAATAAAACAATCGCATTTTAAACAAAGACCACCACCAAGAAAAATAATTTATCTTTTATGAAAATTGTGGAAATTTTATTATCTTTCAGAAACAATAAAAAACTATTCTCAACGCCTAAAATGCCCCTTCTTGTTCTTCTTTATTTATGTTTTGTTTGCATTTACGTCAATTACATAAATAATTTTTTTATCGTTTCTTTCTTTTTCGACGCTTTGCTCATTGTTGTTGCTTGCAATATTCGGCAATAATTTAATTTTTGTTGATAATCGCGTTTAGAAAAAAATAACAAAAAAAATTAACACGTTAACAATTAAAAGAACCCAAAAGTTTCACCAATTTTTCTGTAGATAATTTTATTTTTCATTGTAAATTTTACACAGATAGCGAAACCATTTTTGAAAATCCCATCCTTAAAAATAAATTATATAAAAGAAATAAATTAAATAGAAACTAAAAAAGTCACAGCTATATGCTTTTTTAAAGCTTTCTAAACAAAATGTTTTTCTTTTATTTTCTGTATTAAATTTTGTTAGCTTAAATGTAACGAAACATTTTGAAACGACAAATTGAATTTTTAATATAGTTTCAGTACTTATGCACCTTAATGTTTAGTGCGTCAAAGTTTAATACGTGAGTAAAGGAGAGCAGCAAAAAGAAACAGTTGTACACATTGCATTTTGGCTTTTTAGGCGTTAAAGTTGCCTCCGTTTTTAAAAGATTATATTTCGCAAATTGTCATAAATGATGTGATTATTTTTCTTGCTGGTGCTTTTTATTTGAAATGCAATTATTTTATTTTAACTTATTTCCGAATTTTTTTTTCAGTTTAGGATATTTTTTGGTTTTTAGTTTTTTTTTTCTTAATTATTCTTAAAATCCAAGAAAAACTTAAATAGCTAGTTCGAGTTTTTTTTGCATAGAGTGTAACCTTTTAGGTAGATCATTCGCTTTGAAGTTGTAAGTTTGCAATCACAAGCCACAGGAAATGTTAATAATAAATTATAATTTGTCAACATTTTTGGAGCGTTGGTGTAGCTCGCAGTGCAAAAAACCAAAAACATGTTTAAACTCCTTACAACTTAATAGCGGCTACAAACTTTGTTAAATAACTATTTTACAAACTGTTTAGCTTTTTTGATTATTGTGGTCCTTCCATTTAACAAATTAAACCGAGAGAATAGGCTGGTTACAAACTACTTGCATCTATGTTTTAATACAAAACAAGATTTTAATTTACAAAATGGCAAAGTGACATATATCTGCACACTACGAGAGATACTTGGCTGAAATTGTTAAAATTAAAACTATTAAATCCTTTTAGGTGTATGTGAGAGATGTTTCGGACCGGTAAAATTACCTGTTCAATAAATTTTAGAAACTGCGATGCTACAAAAATTGAAGCTGAAATAACGTTTTCCGTTTTACGTATTTACACCATTTTTTATTATTTAATATATGTGTATAAATAAGTATTTTGAATTACAGGATTCTCAAAAAATGTGTTTCCACGAAGTCTTTATGATGGCACAAAAGCTGTTCAAGGAAACGAATCACGAGGCGTACTTTGACGAAATGCTTCGCATTTTAGAGGTGGATGCTATAAGTGATAACGAAGAAGAACCAGAACACGTACGAGTGCTTCAATCCGATGTTTTTAAACTAACAACTACCGATCCAGTGATTCAAGAGCAACAAATCGAACAATTGGAGGGTTGCGATGTTGAAATTTTTACTCCAAACTCTGTTTCACCTTCTGCTGAAATTGATGTCACTGAAACAGAAAACGTGATTTTCGGAAATTCTTATGTCGACGTTGACAGTACTAGTTCATTTATTAAAGACGTTCAGCTTTGCTCTACAAAAAACATAAGCTATGGAAATAACTCAATAGAGATTACAGTTAACGAGGACACTGAATTAGAAGAATTTAATATTTTGAAAAAGCGATTAAGACCATCGAAAACTCCAAATCAAGTAGTTACTATTGAAAAAAATAACGTACAAGCTGATGAAAAGAAGATGTCCTTGTATAAGCCTTATACCGAAATCGTATTTTCAGACGACGAAGTATACTATATACAAAACAAATTCAAAAGCGAAAACCTAAAAATAATGGAGGATTTGCTACGGGACCATTTTAAATTATTTAATAATGTGTGCCCTCTTAATTATTGCAGCCACGTATGGAATGCTAATAAATCAGGTTTGACATTATATGCTAGGTGCATTTATTTTAAAGAAGGATGCTCCAGATACAAATTTACGATGTCGTTAAATGAAGACCCTCCTAAAGTGTCCGTATTCGCAACAAATTTAGATATAATACACCCAACCTTTACCAAAAAACATCAACTAAGAGGAGTACGAAGGAAGTTAGCCAGACGTGAAATTCGTTCTATGAAGGCCACAAATTGGAGAGACTACAAATTATGCGATCATTCAAAGGCCCTTAAACGGTTGGGTAATAACCAAGGACTTCTCTCCAGAGCTGCATCAAGAAAATTAAAATCCGAAGAAATGCGTTCCCAAGACCGAAATAAGGACAATTTCTTAGATTTATGCGAAATGTATTCCGACAAAAATTGGAAGCATTTTATTAAATGCTGCAAGATACCGCAGGAGGTATATTTATTTTCAAAAAAGCAGTTGGAAGCTACACAAATAAATAAAAAGTCACTGCTTAAATTAAGTCGACACACAATTTTTATGGACGCCACCGGAAGCGTTCTGAAAAAATTCGAAAACCACACAAAAAGAGTTTTTCTGTACAGCTTAATAATGCATATTAAGCAAGGTGAGAAAAGCGGTACATATTTTGTTTCCGATTGCGGAAGCTTTTTTATGCAGCCACTATAGTGATGATATTGAGCGATTTTTAATATCAATTAAAATATTTTGTATTCAAAATGGTATATACTGGCCTATTGCCGCAAGAATTTGCACTGACTGGAGTAACGCTATAATAAATGCCGTTTTGGTAGTTTTCAATAGAGAACACAATATCTGCACATTAAACAGCTACCTAGCCAACTGCTACACGATATGTATGCAAAATGTAAAACCTAAATTTGTTATTATACAAATATGTTGTGCACACTTTATAAGAGTAGTGTTTAAAGATTTAAAATTAATAGGTATGCAAGAAACCTCCCAACAATTTTTCAAGTTGCAACTTTTTATTGCCGTTAGCATTAGCAGCATTAAAGAGTTTCTCTGTTGGATTGAAAATATGTTCATAATATTATTAAATCCGACAAAAACAAAGCAGGTTGAAGCTTCCTTAAAAACTCTCAAGAAATCATTTTCTATTGCGGAACAATATATTGAGTATACCCCCGATATGAACCATACTTTTCCTATTAATGCAAATATTAATTGCATATACAAAAAAAGCCCCTTTTATCTGCAAGCCCTTCAATTATATTGTAAAGTAAGAGAAAGCGTTGTGACAAGCACGGAGCCAAATATTTATTTCTGCGAGGAGTTTGCAGACGTTATTTTAAAAAAATATTCCCCTTATACACCTCTTTGGACCAATTTAATGGGTAGTTTCGTTGGTGATACAAAAGCCAGAATAGCCAATAGCCCTGCTGAGGGTTATTTTAATATTTTAAAAAACAGCACCTTGGAGGGATTAAGTAATATTAGAGCAACTGATTACATAAGAAAATCCAATATATATATACGTGCAAAATGGGCTGAAATTGAAGATTCATTTCTACATCAAAAAGATATAGCAAATACTGAGCCCGTAAAAAATACTATAACATTAGAAGAGGATGTATGGAAACGTACTCCTAAAAAAGTAAAAGCCAAATTCAATAGAAATATTATTTACCAAAAGGTTTTGTCAAATTTTACTAATTTGTCAAGGGAACTTAAACGAAAAAGAACATTTGTGTTATTAAGATTTACGGATGTTTATACAAAATTGAAGTATTTCCCTATTGTTCCCATCACTATAAGCATAAACGAGTTTAAAAGTCTTGAGGGAAGCAATCAACTATATAACTCAATAGTTGATATATATTCTGCCGTAGTTATTGCAATTCCAAAAGAACAAAACTCGTTTACTACCACTTGCGAGGAAGGTAACATCTTTTTTTTCAGAGATGATAAAATAAATCTTCCACTCAATTCATTCGCAAATATATTTATCCCTATATTACATAAGAATCATTTTACTTTGGTTTATTTAAATACAGCCGAAAAAATATTTTATTATTTGAATCCAACTGGTACCTCCGCGGATGTAACTAAATATTTGTTTAATACATTTGTTCAAAAATCCGGAGTCACGTCGTGGAGAATAAACAGTATGCAACATGCTCTACAAAGGGATAATTCTAGTTGTGGCGTATTTATTTGCTACTTTGTGGAAGGAATTTTAAATAATAAACACATAAACGAGTTAACTGATCCTAGCACCTACAGAGTTTATATAAAAGAAACTCTTATTAAATACTCGGATAGCATGGAGCATGTCTGCCTGCATTGTGGTGATATATCAAGAGAATATACAAGTTAACACGAGCAATATTTAAATCTAAATTCCTATTCAGCAATATTGCTTTTTTAATGTTCCCACACGGAACTTCATATTTTTGCATTACTCTTCCCATGTTCATCCGCAAATCAAAGTTTCACACAATACCAAAACACCTGCACGGTATTTATGATTACGTTAACATTTTCTTTACGTGAGAAACTTTGTGGAGAATGAGAATGAAGGAACAATTAAATCAACCAAATAATTTCTATTTTACTTTTAAGTTAGTCTAGTTTTGACATTAAATTAATAAAGTTGCCCAACGGGCTTTTTTTTAAAAAACCAAAAATCCTTAAATTGAATTAATTGGCGCCCAACGTGGGGCCCTCGCGCGAAGGAAGAAATTGATCCCGATATGAAGTTAATATTGTGAGTCAATATACCGATGAAGTGAGGGAACCCCAAAAAATAAAGTCAAAGGCTATGTGCGTTAATTATCACACATAGGGATTGACGTGGATATCTAGGCATATACCCCACCAACGAGCGATGAAAGTTACAGTGCCGGAGTAGGGTCAAAATCCAAAAAGGACTAAGCTGTGCTATCTGTTGGTGTTAGAATAAGTGTAAAAAAATCTTATGTAAAAAAAGGGAAATCTAAAAAAAAAAAAGATAATTGAAATTTAAAAAAAAAAAAAAAAAAAAAATCTATAAATTTTAGTTACAAAAATTTAAAGAATAAAAAACCTTTTTAAGAAAAAAAGGTAAATTTTAAATGAAAGAAAAAAACATAATAATTTGAGAAATTACAAATAAAGATTCGAGGAATCATATAAAAATTAAAAAAGTTATAAAAAAAAAAATTCAATTAATTGAATTTTCAAAGAAAAATATTGAAAGTTAAATTTTAAGAGAAAAAATTTATTGGAAAAATTAAAGAAAAATATAAAGTAAAATTTGTGAGTTAAACAAATAAAAAAAAAAATCATCAATTTCTAATAAAAAAAAAAGTTAAATAAAAGAATTTTGTAATACAAGAAATAGTTTAAGAAACAATTGTGACACATTTGAAAATTTTTAAAGAAGGAAAGTAACAACAATTATATAAAGTAAATTTTGTGAGTTAAGCAAACAAAATAAAATTCAATTTTTAATGAAGAAAAAAATTTACATAAAAGAATTTTGTAATACAAGAAGTAGTTAATTAAGAAACAATTGTGACACATTTGAAAATTTTTAAAAGAAGGAAAATAACAACAATTATATAAAGTGTACGATTCAAACATGGCTAATCCAAATAATTTGATTCGGCCTCCGGTACTTAATACGGAGGATACCAGTGCTTCAACAAGTGGTGCGAACAGATCCGTTAGTGCAGAATTACAGGCTTTCATTACTGAACAAATAAGGAATGCTTTGGGGGAATACGTCCCGGCTCTAGCTAACGCTATAAGACGGCACGAGAGTGCAATGAACGGGACAGGGGATATCGAGAATATTGACCTAGGGCAATCTACGACAGAGGATGGTAAAATTCCTGACATTGTTAAATGTATCAGGGAGTTTTCAGGACAGCCAGGTCAGTTTGGATCCTGGAAAAAGAGTGTAGATAGAGTTTTAAAGTGCTACGAATCTATCAGGAACACACCAAAGTATTATTGTATAATACATGCAATTAGGAACAAGATTATAGGGGAGGCAGATATCATTCTGGAATCCTACAATACCCCTTTGAGATGGACAGACATTTCGACCTGTCTAGTAAATCATTACGCCGATAAGAGGGACCTCAGGACATTAGAATATCAGATGGGTTCCTTGAATCAGGGCAATAAGTCCCTAATTGAATTTTATCAGGAGGTATACAGTCACCTTTCATTGATCCTTGAGAAAATATCTTGCATGGATATGAGCGGGGAGTCCATAACATTGTTTACGGCCTCTTATAGGGATAAAGCACTCGATACTTTTATTAGAGGTTTAAGAGGAAACCTTCCAACTCTCCTGGGAATTAGTGAACCAAAGGATTTGCCTCAGGCTCTGCAGATGTGCATTAAGTTGGAAAATCAGAACGTTAGATCGGACCAATTGAACGGACCCGGTCAGAAAACCTCGATTAACAACTATGCAAGGAAAGTTAATACCCATGATAACGGTCATAAGATAGGACCCAAACCTTCCACACAGAATCGACCATTTTCTAACCCTCAGTATGTTCCACTACGTCAACACTCATATTACCCAATTTATCTAGACAATAATCCTAGAAGGAACTTTGACAACAGGGCAGGACAGCCGGTTTACAATAGCGGACCGCCTCCAAGACCTTTAGCACCCAAACCAATTCCACGTGCTGAACCTATGGATGTGGATTCTTCCATGAGATCGCGCAATATAAATTATATGAATCATCCAAAGGTTAACGACAGGTATGCTGGCAGGAGACCACCACCGCAGTATAACGATCCAAATAAGAAGCAAAGAAATTTTCACATAGTGAAAGAGGATATAGAGAGATATGAGGAGGAGATTAGAGCCTCCGATGAGCAGTTCGAACAGACTCTAGAGGAATACATTGAACCATCCACCTTTGCAGTAGAGGAGGATATTGAGGAACAGCAATTAAATCATACGGACGTACATTTTTTAGGCAATACCAATCCTCCTTGCCGTACATCGAATGCAGATTTGGCACCAGAGTCCTAAGGATATTAGTGGACACTGGATCGAATAAGAATTACATTCAGCCAAATTTAGTTAGGGAACCTTTTGATAATAAAACACCATTTTATGCCGACTCACCAGGGGGGAAATTGAAAGTTACACAACACACGTTTGCAAGATTATTTGGTTTAGATAATATCACCGTGAAATTTTATTTACTTCCTTCACTTAAATCATTTGATGCAATTATCGGGAATGATAGTCTAAAGGATTTATCCGCTGTCATTTATACCGAATATGACTATATGATTATAAAAGGCGGAACTAGGATTAGGATAAAACAGGCCCTTTCGGAAAATGTGAATTCCATTCAATTAAGAAATAGCCACCTCACACCCCATCAAGATAGGGAAATAAGTGCACTCGCCACCAAGTACGCATCTTTATTCTGTGAGCCTGAAGAGAGACTTACATATACCACTCGGGTGATGGCCGAGATACGTACAAATACCGACAATCCAATTAGTTCACCAAGCTATCCTTACCCAATGTCCCTGAAAGATGAGATAGAATCCCAGATTCAGACACTTCTTCGAGACGGAATTATTCGACCATCACGGTCCCCCTATAATTCTCCCGTATGGATTGTTCCAAAGAAGGAGGACGCATCTGGAACAAAGAAATACAGGGTGGTGATAGATTATAGGAAACTTAATCTTTCAACAATTCCGGACGCCTACCCGATCCCTAATATTAATGACGTTTTGACACAGCTAGGCGGAAGTAGGTTCTTCACCATACTGGATTTGAAAAGTGGTTTTCATCAGATTCCTCTTAAGGAATCTGACATAGAGAAGACGGCCTTTTCAATAAACAACGGGAAGTATGAGTTTACTCGTCTTCCCTTTGGTCTGAAAAATGGCCCAGCAATTTTCCAAAGAGCTCTTGACGATATTTTGAGGGACCATATCGGTAAACGATGTTTCGTTTATATCGATGATATAATAATTTTCAGCAAGGATGAGGATACTCACTTGAGGGACGTGGAAATAATTTTCGATACCTTGCAGAATGCAAACATGAAAGTACAGATGGATAAATGCGAATTCTTGAAATCTGAAGTTGAGTTTTTGGGATTTGTTATATCTGACCAAGGTATCAAGACTAACCCAAAACGGGTAGAGGCTATCTCTAGAATTCCACCTCCAAAGACACTGAAGGAGTTGAGATCCTTTCTAGGGATGACGAATTTCTATAGAAGTTTCATACAGGACTACGCCAAATTGGCAAAACCGCTCACAATTCTGTTGAGAGGGGAATATGGTCGAGCCCCTAAGACAACATCCAGTAAGATACCCATCAGATTGAATGACGATGCTCTTAAAGCATTTGATAAACTTAGGAGGACACTTATGAATGACATTATACTGACATATCCGGATTATAAGAAAGAATTTCAACTTACGACAGATGCATCTCAATATGCATTAGGAGCCGTTTTGTCTAAGGACAACAGACCAGTCACATTTATATCTAGGACGCTTACTGCATCTGAGGAACATTATGCTGCTAATGAAAAGGAAATGTTCGCGATAGTATGGGCGTTGGTTTCATTGAGAAATTATTTGTATGGTAGAGCAAAGATCAAAATATTTACCGACCATCAACCTCTGACATTTGCTTTAAGCAATAAATATAGTAACCCTAAATTGAAAAGGTGGAAGGCAACATTGGAGGAATACAATTATGAAATGCACTATAAACCAGGAAGGTCCAATGTCGTTGCAGACGCACTATCCAGGTTGCCACAAGGGGACGAAATTAACGTTTTGACTGCGACTGTAAATAGTGACGATAGTTCTTCCGAGAATCTCATCCAAATTGCGCAAGAACCTATAAATGTTTTTAAGAATCAGTTATTTTTGAATATAGGGGAAACATCATCATACCAATTTCAAATAATATTTCCCACCTACCATAGACATGTCATTACCGAGCCTGAATTTTCATCTGAGAAGCTTAAGGATATTTTAAGAAGATATTTGAATCCGTCAGTTATTAATGGTTTGAAGACGGAGGAACGAGTCTTAGGAACCATCCAGGAAATATATCCTTTGCATTTTGCGAATTATAGGATAAGGTTTGCACGGGGATTTGTTACCGACCTAACGGTTGAAATGGACCAGGACAATGAGATCCTGAAGGAACATAAAAGGGCTCATAGGAATTCCAGGAAGAATAAGGTCCAGCTATTTAGGAAATTTTACTTTCCCAGGATGCAACAGAAGATAGACAGGATTGTAAAGCAGTGTAGGATTTGCAAGGAACAGAAGTACGAGAGACATCCTAATAATCCTATTTTACAGAATACCCCAATTCCACAGTACCCGGGACATATTGTCCATATAGATATTTACTATTCGAATAACAGGGTAATACTCACCGCAATTGATAAGTTTTCCAAGTATGCTCAAGCTAGGATAATCAATTCTAGGGCAACGGAAGACATAAGACAACCCTTGCGTGAGATATTGATGAATTTCGGGGTACCTGAGAAAATAGTCGTCGATAACGAGAAATCTCTCAGCTCTGCTCCTATACTACACATGTTGGAAGATCAACTGGGCATCGAAATTTTTAAGGCACCACCATAAACTAGTACAGTCAATGGACAGATTGAAAGATTTCACTCCACATTGTCTGAGATAATAAGGTGCGTAAAGAGTGAAAGAATTCATGACTCTTTTGAAGATTTGTTGGACAGATCTGTATGCAAATACAACTATTCTATTCATTCGACCACGGGACGAAAACCTGTTGAACTTTTTTTGGAAGGGGTATGTCCACAAGTCCGGAGCAGCTTCATGAAGCCAGGGGGGAGAATATAAGACGCCTTCAAGAGAAACAAGATGCGGATCTCTCGTTCCATAATAAGAAACGGAAACCAGTGAAGGAATACACGGTAGGAGAGGAAATTTATGTTAGGACTAATAAACGAATAGGGAATCAACTGTCACCAAGGTATAGGAAAGAAATAGTTGCCGAGAACAAAAGTAGCACTATTGTGACTCAAAGCGGACGAATAATACATAAAGGACTAATCAGGAATTAATTTTCTTTCAGACTACTGCTGTGCACGCTGTGCTCGTCGGAAATACAAATCCTGGACTATACTAACTCTAAACTAATTACAGTTGACGAAGGACCAACACAGATTCAAAATGGCACATTCCGGTTAATACACGTATTGGATATCGACAGATATGAAACGCTGATACAATCTACCAACAATGACATACGGAATAAAATTGCTTCGACAAATATATTTCAGCCGGCACTATTTCACGAATTAGCACAGGCAAAAAGAGCAATAGACAGACTTAAGGTTATCAATAGGGCCAAAAGATCTATTAATGCGATAGGCACTGCGTGGAAGTGGATCGCAGGCTCCCCCGACCATGATGACTTTTTACTACTGACTGATAAAATAAACAATGTTTTGAATAATAACAACAATCAGGTTGTTATAAACAGGGCAATTTTTGACAAATTGACAGAAATGACTAATCGGACTAATCAAATTGCGGGAAAATTCAGTAAGTCAGAAGAGAATAATATAGCACTTGACCTTAAATATAGACTAGAGATCATAAATAGGGAACTGACAAATATTGAATACGGAATACAATGGGCAAAAACGGACGTGACGAACTCGTTTTTACTTTCGGACTCGGAGATGGAGAGCATTACACATTTTTACGAAAAATTTGGCATACCACCACGTGGTGGCAAATATTGTACAAGTAATGAATATAACTTTTTTAGGTGATTTCGGTTCAAAAACGTTCCGCGCAAAAATGGATTTCTAAAAAAAGTCAGATTTTTTTTTTTAATATTTTTATTTTTAAATTTTTGTCAATTGTTATATAAAATAAGTTTTAAGTTTAAAGTATCTGATGATTTACACAATGGTAAAATGTCTTGCACAATTTTAATTCGCTGAACTTCCTCAATAGCTGATGGTTTATTTACCCAATGTCTGAGATAACATTCATTTGCTTTTGTGAAGCCGGCCAATCATTTCTGTAGTGTGGCGAAATTATTTTTGTTGAAAGTATGATCGGAAAACCAGATTTCGCTCCAAGCACCGCACACAAACTTACAAATAGGATATAATTGCAAACGATATTCAGGAATAAGTATAAAGGCTAAAAGTGCCAAAATAGCTCTAGAATTCCAACGGGCATTACTGAGTGCTGGTATTGCTTTAAATTTTATGTAGGGAAAACGTTCATTTTTCTCTAAGTATTTAAAAGCTTCGACCAATTCATATAAGTATTGCATGTCATTTCGCCATTTAATGCTTTTAACCTAAAACACTCTTTATTTTGTTCATACTCTTTTTTTAGATCATCGTAATTTTCTATTAAATTTGGAATAAAATTGTATGAAATATTGGGCGATGATGTTTTTCCCTCTAAATGCTCATCCATGACATGTTTTAACATCAAATCTAGCACATGATGTTGACAACCAATATACTGTGGAGCGGGCAATGAAAAGGATTTCAAAAAATTTTGTAGGCGAGTGACAACACCAAATTTTGTAGGTGAGTGACAACAACAAATGACTCTACGATGTTCTAATTATTTGACTATGCGAGTAAACTGTACAAAACTGTACACTGTACACTGTACACTGTACTACAATTTTTTTGGTTTTTTCAGCAGTTCTGATAAAAAAGTAATTTCGTTTTGCGCGGAAACTTTTTTGCAATTTCGCAAAAAAAAAATAATGGGGTTCATACTTTTTTATGCTCTATTCGACTATGGTATGCCGTTTTTCGTATTTGCAAAAATTGTAAAAAGTTATATGCCTATTACACACTATTTAGACCATGACAATATACCATTTATGAATTTTGATGATGCACTGGAATTTTCCGAAATAAAGATTGCTTCCAATGGTGGAAACATCCTATACATAATTAGTTTCCCAACAGTCGAAATTGAATCGTACAGAAAAATTATGTTACTTCCAGTAAGAGATGAACACACAATAAATAAAATTAATTTTAAGAAAATCTTAAGAAGAAAAGAAAAAATATTTGGCATAAAAACTAATTGTAAAACCTATAATAATATAAATATTTGTAAAAGAAATAATTTGGTTGATATTTCAAATGATTCATGCATTACGGCATTGTTACATAATGACATTTCCAACTGTTCCATAATGAATAACCAACACATTCCTGATGTGGAACAGATGAATGAAAACTTGATATTTTTAAATAGATTTAATGGGGAAATTTTGGTCAAAGGACAATGTTTACCTTTACAGGGGACATTTCTGATAAAACATCATAACGTCTCAATTCAAATTCGAGACAAAACTTTTTTGACTCAGGAGGAGTTGTTTTCGAATCCTTTGCCTCCACTTTTTCAACCTGGCGTAAATATAGAAAATACAGAGGAGGTTCTATCGCTGGGAATGATTAAAGAACTCCATGAAAATAATACGATACTAATAAGGACATTGGAGTCCGAAAATTCTATATTTATTTACCTGATCGTTTCAATCATTTTTCTGGCATTCGTATTCTTTGCTTTGCCATTGGCAGTCAAACATATCCTCTCTAAACGAACCCAGCCAATATCAAATCCTGAAATAACTTTTAGAGATGTTGAGGATATGATAAATTCTTCGAACCTAGAGGTTCGATCTTAAGAGGGGAGGAGTTAACACGAGCAATATTTAAATCTAAATTCCTATTCAGCAATATTGCTTTTTTAATGTTCCCACACGGAACTTCATATTTTTGCATTGCTCTTCCCATGTTCATCCGCAAATCAAAGTTTCTCACAGTACCAAAACACCTGCACGGTATTTATGATTACGTTAACATTTTCTTTACGTGAGAAACTTTGTGGAGAATGAGAATGAAGGAACAATTAAATCAACCAAATAATTTCTATTTTACTTTTAAGTTAGTCTAGTTTTGACATTCAATTAATAAAGTTGCCCAACGGGCTTTTTTTTAAAAAACCAAAAATCCTTAAATTGAATTAATTTACACTCATTTGCAGCGATTGCAACCGACCATTATGCCAGGGTTGTTACACATTTTATTACGCAGATAAAAATCTTTCGATTTTTAAATGTGAGATTTGCGAAGCAAATAATGTTTCTAGTTTGTAAGGGATAGCATGAATATCTATTTTCAATTTTACATTTTAAAAGCCGCTTAACACCTACAGTGTCTTCTTTATAAACTTTTTGAAAACCAAAACTCGATTAATACAAACTCAAAACTAATACTAATTGATAAAATAACAATAATTAATATATTTATAGAATACCTTTCATGTAAATATGTTTTATAAGTAATAAATAAATAGTCTATTAAACACTGAAAACAAATTTTCAGTTTATTTGCTCACTAATTCCTAAACACGATCACAAGAATGCTAGATAGCCAAAATTTGAACACAAAAAGCAGAACTACCAAAATGTTTATTTAAAATTCAAATTTTGCGACCTAAAAATCGAAAATGCAAATAAAATCGATTTTGAAATTTGATTCTGAAATTGTTTTGGGATATTCTGAATATAACATTAAACGCACAATCGCATGGACTATCAGCGGTTGCAATTGGTTTTCCCCCATTATTTTCGGTTGGCCCTCCTTGGCTAATTTTTGAAATTAAAATTTAACCTAAAAATCAAAAATGCAAAAAAAATTCGATTCTGAAATTGTTTTGGGATAATCTGAATATAACATTAAACGCACAATCGCAAGGACTATCAGCGGTTCTAATTTGTTTTCCCCCATTATTATCGGTTGGCCCTCCTGGCTAATTTTTGAAATTAAAATTTAACCTAAAAATCAAAAATGCATAAAAATTTCGATTCTGAAATTGTTTTGGGATATTCTGAATATAACATTAAATGCACAATCGCAAGGAATATCAGCGGTTGCAATTGGTTTCCCCCCATTATTTTGGGTTGGCCCTCCTTGGCCGATTTTTGAAATTAAAATTTGACCTAAAAATTAAAATTGCAAAAAAATGTCGATTCTGAAATTGTTTTGGGATATTCTGAATATAACATTAAACGCACAATCGCGTGGACTATCAGCGGTTGCAATTGGTTTTCCCCCATTATTTTCGGTTGGCCCTCATTGGCCGATTTTTGAAATTAAAATTTAACCTAAAAATCAAAAATGCAAAAAAATTTCGATTCTGAAATTGTTTTGGGATATTCTGAATATAACATTAAATGCACAATCGCAAGGACTATCAGCGGTTGCAATTGGTATTCCCCCATTATTTTCGGTTGGCCCTCATTGGCCGATTTTTGAAATTAAAATTTAACCTAAAAATCAAAAATGCAAAAAAATTTCGATTCTGAAATTGTTTTGGGATATTCTGAATATAACATTAAACGCACAATCGCATGGACTATCAGCGGTTGCAATTGGTTTTCCCCCATTATTTTCGGTTGGCCCTCCTTGGCCGATTTTTGAAATTAAAATTTAACCTAAAAATCAAAATTGCAAAAAAATGTCGATTCTGAAATTGTTTTGGGATATTCTGAATATAACATTAAATGCACAATCGCAAGGACTATCAGCGGTTGCAATTGGTTTTCCCCCATTATTTACGATTGGCCCTCCTTGGCCGATTTTTGAAATTAAAATTTAACCTAAAAATCAAAATTGCAAAAAAATGTCGATTCTGAAATTGTTTTGGGATATTCTGAATATAACATTAAATGCACAATCGCAAGGACTATCAGCGGTTGGAATTGGTTTTCCCCCATTATTTTCGGTTGGCCCTCCTTGGCCGATTTTTGAAATTAAAATTTAACCTAAAAATCAAAATTGCAAAAAAAATGTCGATTCTGAAATTGTTTTGGGATATTCTGAATATAACATTAAATGCACAATCGCAAGGACTATCAGCGGTTCCAATTGGTTTTCCCCCATTATTTACGGTTGGCCCTCCTTGGCCGATTTTTGAAATTAAAGTTTAACTTTTAAATCCCTAATATTTAACCTCTGAAATTGTTCTTAGATATTCTTAATCTCTAATATGTTTACAATTGTTTTATGTTTTGTTATATTTCTTGTCCGTCTCTCTCAGAAATCGGGATATATATACAAATTGTCGCTGTTAAGTCTTCTGCATACGTCTGTAAACCCACTAACAGCGTCATGTTAACTGGGCGGTTTTTGTCTCTGCTAGTTAAATTTTAAAATTTATCTTCACACACATCCACTGTAGTTATCATCATACTCATCATTGTCATTAGAGAGAGAACTACATATGAACACCAACTGCCAATACTTCACTCCATCGCTCCGTCCGCAACTTCCTTGTGGCCGTCGCTTTATCTTAAGGAGGGAGGAGTTACAAAACCCACTACACCAACACCAACCCACACGACGTCATCACCACCAAGAATGAACTGAGATTGAACTGACCCCCCACCATGCCATTAACAACAGCGAACATTACCCAGACCAACAGGGGGTCAATTGCTGAGCAAACAATAATTTTAGTACTTATTTTAATATATAGATTGTAAGCATATTTCCAAGTGCTCCAGCACACAGATTGTTACAATAGGAAATAAAACTAGAACAATTCTAGAGAATCAAATTTCAACATTTGTAACGATCAATATTGTTTATGTTAATTCTAGGAAAACCTAAATAATACAATTTCTTCTTTCTTTCTTTCTTTGTTGTTAAGTTTCATTTAACATTTCAAGATTAATAAAATTCAGTTCATTGTAAACCTCTAAAACAGAAAGTGTCTTTTATTTTTCCTCGGTTCTTTTATACGTAACATAACTCGCGCTACGTGGGAAACAACAAATAATCTTTCAAAAAAAAAACCTTGAAAAATGTAAGTAGAGTGCTTCCTTAAAAAAAAAGAGGAAAAGGAAAATAAAATTATAAATTCAGTGCGAGTTGATTTTTGCGAGTTTTTATTACGGCTAGTTAAACGTAAATCCACTTCATGTGTGATAGTGATAGTGAAGTTGATAAATTAGTGGCAACTTTGAGAACTGTATTTGGACCGAGCGAAATTCATCCGAAAATGTCATTTAATCAGTCCGATATGAAAACTCTATTAGAGTTCGCAGTTATTTCTGCACTTGAGAATCAAACGAGAGTATTCGAGCAAAGGCTTCTGGAAATGGAAAATAGAATCCGTAAAACATTAGTATCCGCGCCAGAGGTGGAAGTTTTTACCGACGCTGTAATAACTCCCGGCGTAGGGTGTGACGAAACACTACCATCGTAAAATCTTTGCCTGATTTTGAGGGCAAAATCGAAACATATGTTTCATGGCGGAAGGCTGCGCATACCGCATATAAAATATTCGAAAATTATGTGGGAAGTTCCAAACATTACCAAGCCTTGGGTATAATTAGGAATAAGATCAAAGGCCCCGCCGATATGGTACTGTCTTCATATGACACACCATTAAATTTTAAGGCGATTATTAAAAGACTTGATTTTACTTACGCTTATAAGCGGCCAATTTATTTGATAGAGCAGGAGCTGTCTATTCTTCGTCAAGGAAACTTGACAATAATTCAATACTATGAAGAAATAGAAAAGATATTAACGCTCTTAATAAATAAGACGATGATGACATCTGACTCTGCCATAGCTTCCTCTCTTAATGAAAAATACAGAGCAGATGCACTGCGAGTATTCATCTCGGGAACAAAAAAAGCTCTTAGCGACGTTCTTTTTTCGGCACGACCAAAAGATCTGCCATCAGCTTTGGCCTTAGCCCAAGAGGTTGAGTCAAATCATGAGCGTTTTCAATTCGCGAATAATTTTGCAAGAAGCATCGAGGAAAAGGCTCACCGCAACGAGCATAGACAGCAAAAACATGTGCCCTTCGAAAATAATACTTCCCAACCGGGGAAAAACCCATATTTTAGGCAAAAGACGCGGGATTATAATCAAAACGTGACAGGAACCACCCCAACCAATGGACATTGACAATTCATCCCGGTTCAGACAAACGACCCAAAATGGTAATGATACCTATCTTTCATATTCCAATCAGGCTTCAAAAAGGGCAAATAGTGGCACAGCTAGATATACCGGTCTTAAACAACAAAGAGTAAATCATATCTCACAGTCAAACAATTTCGGAAATCAAGAGGAAGAAGAATACCAAGAAGAATATCAGGATATTGCTAGGCCAGAGGTAACAGATGTAGACGATGAAATTCAGCTTCAAGAGTTGAATTTTTTAGACAAAGCTCCCTGCTGCCGTTTGTAGAGCGAACGATAGCAGGTAGAACAATTAAATTGCTTATAGACACAGGCGCCTCCAAAAACTATATAAAATCTATCCCAGAATTAAAAACGTAACCTCGGTAAAAGAAAAGTTTTTGGTTAAGTCAATTCATGGCTTTAACCCCGTTCAGGAAAAATGCCTTCTGCATCTTTTCGATGTCACAACAGAATTCTTTTTGCTTCCAAATTTATCAAGTTTTGATGGAATAATTGGGCTTGATCTATTAAATAGAGTAAATGCCACCTTGGACTTTAAGAATAAAACTTTAAATACCCGATCTGGATCCGAAATAATTAAATTCAGAAAATGCGCAAGTGTAAATTTTACAGAAATCGAAAACATAGATGTTCCCCTAGAAATAGATAAAAATTTTAAAAAAATGTTGAAGGAAAGGATGTCTTATTTGCTGACCCAAATGAAACACTCCCGTATAACACGAATATCATAGCCACAATTCGAACAGAAGACGAGGACCCCATTTATTCAAAATTATATCCCTACCCATTAGGAGTTTCAGACTTTGTAAATTGTGAAGTAGACAGTATGCTCAGAGATAATATTATTAGGCCTTCAAGATCACCGTACAATAATCCGGTATGGGCAGTAGACAAAAAAGGAACGGACGAAAAAGATATCCTAGTTTCAGAGGACGTCATGCTCCTATATCCCGACTATCAAAAATCATTTGACTTGACGACAGACGCTTCATCGTCTGGCCTAGGTGCAGTCTTATCTCAAGACAAGAAGCCAATTACAATGATTTCGAGAACGTTAAAGGATGACGAGCTAAACTTCGCGACAAACGAGCGTGAACTACTTGCCATAGTATGGGCTCTAAAATCTCTAAGAAATTATTTGTATGGGGTAAAGAACTTGAACATTTATACTGATCACCAGCCACTAACATTCGCGGTTTCAGATAGAAATACGAACGCGAAAATAAAGAGATGGAAAGCATTTATCGACGAGCATAACGCTAAAATTTTCTATAAGCCAGGGAAGGAAAATTTTGTTGCCGATGCGCTATCGAGACAAAATGTTCACGCTTTGGAAGAAAATGCTCCCTCTGATCTGGCCACTGTACACAGTGAATTTTCGCTAACATACGCTATTGAATCGACTGACAAACCAGTAAATTGTTACCGAAATCATATAATTATTGACGAGCGCATGGTAGATTCACGAAATATCAAAATTATGTTCGGACAAAAAACGAGACATATCATATACTTTACTGACAGGGAAAACCTGATAGAAAAAGTGTGCGATGCAGTTAATAAAGACGTTGTCAACGCAATCAAGTGCGACTTACTAACATTAGCATTTATCCAAAATAAATTGGTCGAAACCTTCCCATCAACTAAATTTTGGCATTCGAACAAGCTGGTTATTGATGTTCATGATGAAAATGAGCAAAGAGAAATAATAGTCGCTGAACATGGCAGAGCTCATAGAGCAGTTCAGGAAAACGTAAAACAAATTCTGCAAGATTATTTCTTCCCAAAAATGACTCGTTTGACAAAGGAAATTGTCGCAAACTGTAGAATTTGTAACAAAGCCAAATATGATCGACATCCACAGAAACAGTGTATTGGCAAAACGCCCGTCCCTAACCAAGCTGGAGAGATCCTCCATATTGATATTTATTCAACTCAAACCAAATATTTCCTGACATGTGTCGATAATTTTTCGAAATTTGCAATTGTTCAACCTATTGCTTCTAGGACCATAGTTGACATCGAGCCATGCATTTTACAACTCATGAATTTCTACCCCCGCACAAAGATCGTATATTGCGATAATGAGCCATCTTTAAATTCAGGAACAATTAAATCACTTTTGAAAAATCATTTTGACGTAGAAATTATTAATTCTCCGCCTCTCCATAGCAGTTCAAACGGGCAAGTAGAAAGATTCCATAGTACGCTATCGGAAATTGCTACATGTCTAAAATTGAAAAAACACTTGAGCGACACAGTTGAGATAATACTACAGGCAACAATAGAATACAACAGATCAGTCCACTCCGTTGTGGACAGGAGACCAATTGATATAATACACTCATCTTCACCAGAATTTGAAGCGGAAATAAGGGACAAAATTGCTAAAGCTCAATTACTTTCGCTGGAAAGACATAACACCGACAGAAGAGACAGAACTTTTCAAGTAGGCGACAAAGTATTTCTGAGATTAAATAAAAGACTTGGTAATAAATTAACACCTTTGTTTGAAGAAGTCACAGAAGAAGCCGACCTGGGATCAACGGTCCTAATTAGGGGGAGGGAGGTCCATAAGGACAATTTAAGATAAAAAAAAGCGTTCAATACTCACCCCATCCTGTATCTTTCTCTAGGGCTCGGATCCTACTTGTGTTACTTTTTGTAACAGCAACAACTGGAAAGATTGTGGACTACTCGAATTCGGACTACATTCCCTTAACGGATGGAAATACAGTTATTTGGAAGGAATTTAAGTTCCTAAGACATTCATCGGACTTAGCCATGTACTCGGAAATTGTCGAGGAGACAAAATCACTTATGAATCAATTCCCTCTGTCCCATATGAAAAAATCCTTGAATCCGATATAGGCCATATTACATCACTGCTAGAAACTGTAACCATTCACCATAGGCAGACACGGAGTCTTAATATTTTGGGAACAGCTCTTAAAGTTGTTGCCGGGACTCCTGATTTTGCTGACTTTGAAGCACTAAAATTTCGGCAACAAGAGATTAATGAATCAATTAACCGACAGGCAGTTATTAACACAAGAGTTCAGGAAAAGATTAATAATATAACAGAATCTATAAATACTATCATGAAATTTGCAAAGGAAAAGCAAACAGAAACAGGACACCTTTACGAAAATTTATTAGCAAGGAATAGAATGGTAATCTCAGAACTTGAAATGTTAATGTTATCAATAACACTCGCAAAAATCCAAATTATAAACCCGGCAATGCTTGATTCAGAAGATTTAAATCAAATTTTTAAGGAGCACTCTACCAGTATAACAATAGCAGACTTAATGGAAGTTTCATTTGTCACTGTTCTGTTAGATTATAAATTTATACACTTTATTATTAAGTATCCTGATCCTAGCATTGTTTGTAAAAAGATAACTCTGTTTCCTGTTCAGCGAAATGGTACCATACTGCATTTTGCTGAATATGATAATGTGGCGGACTGTGAAAATGAAATCATGCCAATTGGACATTGTACTGCTACACTTACCGCTACGTTTTGCAAAGAGCTACCCTTCACAACTTGTGCGCAACAACTACATTCTGGAGGCATTGCACAATGCAATACCCGTCCCAGTCACCTAGTGCCATTGGAGGTGGTAGACGATGGTATCATCATAATAAATGAGGACACAGCTACAGTAAGGATAGGCAATGAAACAGACAAGCTTTTTCATGGCACCTTCCTGCTGACATTTGCCGATGAAGTTCACATAAATGGGTCTCAATTCAGAAACACAAAAAACATCATACGACGACACCCAGGCTCCGCATCATCGACTATGTTAAATATAACCGGACACCAGGAGATTTTGAGCTTGCCCTATCTTCAGAGGTTGAACTTCGATAACCTACACTACATTAACAACGTCGAAAAGAAACTAATGGTATGGCCTACGGCGTTCAGCGTACTCACCATCATCGCTCTGGCTATCGGATTTTTAATTCGCAAGAGGTATCAAAATTCAAACAAAAAGAAACAGATTTCGTCCCAGAAAATTGTACTGGACACTTTAAGGAAAACCGAGGGCGGCCTTCAATCTAGTGAAGGAGGAGTTAACACATCCGGCCAGGCATAGTTCACTGACCCGGTGATCATGCAATTCACAGTCAGCAGTGCATGTTCAGCTACTTTCGCAACTTTGGCACAATTATGCTACCGCAAACATTCCATGCGCCGACACCCGAAACCCAATCCGCTTTAACATAAGTGCTGGCTCAGCGATTATAGGTTAAGGCTAGCTTCATGATAAGAATATTTTTGAGCAATAAACTTGAATGGTTTACCCATAAAATGAGTACTTAATTTTCGTGACATCGCACAAGATAAGTACGAAACATTAACTAGTACATCAATGTCATAATCGGCCCATACGCAGCGGAAAAAATAAATGAAATTCTAAGAAAAATAAATTTTTCTATCATCATAGATGAAACAACTGACGTGACATCAGCTAAGTGCTTTGTTATCATAGGGCGATATTTTGATGAAAAGCAGGCAAGGTAATTGACAACATTTTTGGTATGATTGAGCTGCAGAGTTCCACAGCGTCCGAGATTTTTGAGGCAATTAAAAATCATTTTTCGGTTTATAATATTCCTTTAAGAGATATCATCGGACTTGCTACAGACAATGCTTCAGTAATGTCTGGAAATGTCAAAGGCGTGAAATCAAAATTTCTAGAAATCAATAGCGATCTTTTCTTTTTGGGTTGTACTTGCCATTCAATTGCGTTGTGTTCCAACTATGCTTTAAAACATCCCTGATGCAATTAAAAAAAACATTAAAAACATTTATAATCACTTTTCACACAGCCCAAAAAGAATTAATGAATTTGAATGAATTTTCACAATTCCAAAAAGATTTCAATCTGCAAAATCACAAAATTTTAAGGGTTTGTATAACCCGATGGCTTTCTTTTGAAGCTGTAGTAAATAGAATCCTAGAGCAGTGGGAGGCTTTGAAGCATTATTTTGTTTTATATTGCTTCGAAGTTAAAGAATCTACAGATCCAAATGCCCATGATATCTTTGAATTTCTCAGCAACAAGGAATTCAAATTATATTTAGTATTCTTATCTTATATTTTAAAACATATTAATGATGTAAATAAAATTTTCCAATCAGAAAACCCGGAAATCCATAACGTCTATTCAAAAATTAAAAATGTTTATTTTGAAATATTAAAAAATTTTATTATTCTGGATAAAATTAGTATTGACGTTGATATATTTGATGAAAATAATTATCTTCCAATTACTTCCATGTTTTTTTTTTCTTTGGGTTTTCTGGAATTGGAAGATTTATTTATAGAAGAGGAAATATCTTTAGTACTTATGGTAAAAAAAAAATTAATTTTGTTTTATGTTGAGTTATGTTCTCAAATTAAAAAGCGGTTTCACCTCGAAGATAAGAAATTAGAAATGCTTAAATATTGTCAAGTATCTGAAATAGTTTCTGGCAGTATGTCGTCTATTCGTCCACTTTTACTAAAGTATCCGTTTCAAAAACGCGAGGTGAATATGGAAACTTTAAATAATCAGTGGCGTGCTATGATCGGCAGCAAAGATTTACTTATTAATTCCGATGATATTGTGCAAACATGGTTAGATATTAAGAACATTAAAAACAATTTAAATGAAACTATGTTTGCCGAATTGGCTGACTATATGCTATGCCTGCTTTCGTTGCCACACAGCAGTGCTGCTGCTGAAAGGGCGTTTTCAGTTTTAAATTTAATTAAAAATAAAAAAAACAAATAGTCTTTGTAATAAAACAATTCAAAACATTATGTTTTGTAGAACATTATTATATAAAATGAATGATGATATTTATGTTCCTGACGAAAGTCTTTGCAAATTCGCTGCCAAATTTATTTTTACGGACGGTGTTTTTGTAAAGCCATGAATAAAGGCTGTTTTTTACCAAAAAGGTATTTTCATTGTTAATGTTATTTTATTACCTAAGAAGGTATTTTTAATGTTAATGTTATTTTTTTTGTGATATACTTTTAATAGAGTTAAGTGTGAATTCTTGTCATGTTTATTTTTTATTATTATAGTTTCTAATAAAGTTCATACATGTATATATGTATGTATATAATATGTATATAATATGTGTATTATTGTTTTTATTTAAAAAATCAACTAATTGAATCTGATTTGATTTTTTTTTAAACATAATGTATCCTTCCAAGGCACAGTTTTCCACAATACACTATTTCCCAGTGTTTGAAAATCTGCTACATTTTAACAAAAAAAATGTAGCAGATTTGCTACATTTTCTTCGCCTCAAAGTGGTAGCACTGGTTGGAAGTCAAAGAGGTAAAGGGGAGTGAGGAAGATAATTCGAGAAACGTCGCACACGAGGAAAGAGTGAGTGACGACGAAGAGACAGACAGTGCAGTATGCGCTAACGACTTTACAGCGCTACAACTAAAAGAATGGTGTTCGCGTTTGTGTTTGCAAATCAAGGGACAAAACAAGTGCTTGTTGCTCGGCTGAATGCTGTACCCAGTGAAGTTCGTGGAGAGCCACCACAACGCATAAACGAAGAGAAACTAAAAACAACGCAGCAGCAACCATCGTATGGTAAACCTACAACAACACATGCAGATGTCATCGAAGAGCACGAAAATCACACACACGCAGAGTTGAACGAAACACACTGCCACACAACTAAGAACGTAGAACCTAACATGGAAACAACATTGATTTTAAAAGAAATGGAACTGTTGAAACTGCAGATAAAATTGTTGGAAAAGGAAAAAGAATTAAATGTTCGTCAACAGCTAGTGGCTACGAGCGATGCAAAACGTACCGAAACAAATGTTTCAGGGCTTTTCCATGCTGCTAAAGAAATGTTGCCTGAGTATAGTGGTGGTGACGGTTTTAATGTGTGGCTGATGCAAGTTAGAGGCGTTTAAAATGTTTATAAACTTGACGACGACATGTTGCGAATGCTGGTGATGAGCAAAATAAAAGATGCGACACAAAAGTGGCTTTTTTCTTCAACAAACATTGCTGATATGCCCATTGATATAATATTGGATGAAATGGACAGAGTTTTTGGAAGAAAAGAAAGCAAATTATCGCTCAGAAAAAAAATTGAAAATCGTCATTGGAAATCTGGTGAGATATTTATAAATTACTACAACGACAAAATATTGCTGAGTTCTGATGTGGTAATGGACGACGACGAGCTGGTTGAATGTTTAATAGCCGGCATTCCCGACGAGCAACTACGTGTTCAAGCGACGATACAACGATTTGCGAATTCATCGGATTTTCTTCAAGCGTTTGCATCGGTCGAGTTGAACAAATCTTCAAAGGAGAATCCACCTGTACGCTGTTACAATTGTAACTCCATGGGACATGTTGCAGCCAAATGACTAAAAGTTAAGAGGGAATATGGAGCATGCTATGCCTGTGGAGACACCGATCATAGAGTGGCAGTATGCCCACAACGTAAGATGCCGACGAATAATTATGTAAGAATTTTGGATCTGTTTTGTAGAAATTTTAGTAATACATTTAATGTCATTTCCGCAGAATGCCTCCTAGACTCGAAAATGCCGGTTGGGCGAAACTTTTAACCTCACAGGTCAGGAAGACCACGTTTATTTTGGTTTAAATAAGAGCAAGTTAATCACTTTTGGAAAAAAAATTTGTTACATTCTCTTTGAAAATAAAAAAAATATTTTTTTAATTAATTGTTGTGGCTGATGAGTATGAGTTATGATGCGGTACTCGGTAGGGACTTTTTGGAAAAATGTGGGTTTAAATTGGTTTGTAAAAATTTTGAATGCGGTGAATCAACCTCAAATGAAAGAAATCATAAAAGAAATAATATAAAAACGATAGGTAATGAAAATGATTGTGAACTTTTTGAAAAACAAATTCTTGGTATTGATTATGATTTGAATGTTGAAGGGCCGAATTACAATATAAGCCCTGAAGTTTCTCATGATGTAAAAGAAAAGTTTGGTCGCATATTTCGTGAGCAGTATTTGATGCCGGCACGCCCCACCGTGGGATTTTGGTGTCAATAAATCAATTTTTCAACTACTGAATTTCAAAAATTTAAAGATGCAGTTTTGTAGAGAACTGTTTAAATACGAAATGTGCATTTATGGTTTTTTCGAAAAATTGTATTCTATTTGTGAAAAATTGAGGGAAAGTCCCTGCAAGGGTGCTAAGCAAGAAATGACTTATATTTTCATGCAATGCAGTGGTCCATATATGTAAAATTTTCTTGATAATACCATTTGACTTTAATATATTTTAAAAATATAGTATTTCTCTATAAATTAAAAAAAATCATGGGGATATCATAAACCGTTAGGAAGATATGTCCAAATCTGTAAGCCGCTAAAAAAATTTTTTTTTTTGAATTTTCAATGGACACAAAAAAATGTAGCTCCACTCTCCTTCAAGCCGTTCTTTTAATAAAATGAAAGGTGGGAATGTCTTCTTTCGATTAAACCAAAAAATATTTTTAGGAAACTTCCGGAAGTGGAAGAAAACTAGAAATTTCTGGTAAAAGTCATGAAAATTTTCATTAAATTTTTGCAAAAAAAAAGTATTGCATAATTTTAGGCCAGCTATTTATTGAATATTGAATATAACAACAACAATTAACAATTCGGGCGAAACAGTGCATAGAGATAAATAAAAACAAAACCATATGATTTTTAGAATTAGCACATGATTATTTTATCATTTTGCAGTGAACAAAAGGAAGAACAACAACATTTGCAATTTTAGTTTTCAAAGTTTTTAAAATTTTTATATATGTTAGCAACCCTACAAATTCAAGCAGACAAGTGAAGATGGCAACCTTGCCATGAGAGGACAGGCAGTCGCTCATACACGCTCCTGACGAACGGTCGATCTTGACGGAACAATCAAATACATTATTTACATCATTATATCAAAATTAACTATTTCTTTTATAATCCATAAATGAATACATATTTTACATTAAATTAAACTTGAAAGTGTTTAAATAGGCTTTCAATTCAGAAGTGGCATAGACCAAAACCAGAAAAAAAAGGAAATTAACGTAGATACGCAAAAAGAACAAATACGATGTTAACGAGTGTAAAAATAGTTGTTGAGTGAAAACGTTGAATGTACGAAGTGTGTTTTTACATTATCCTAACGAAGGTGTGATCTTGCGTATACTGTGTGTGTTTTGCTGAGATTTCATTGTGGTAGTGTAAGCAAGGCAACGATTTTACGAGTGTGTTGTGGAAGAATATACTTATGACGATCGGTGTGAATTTGGCACTCTTGAGTGAGAACGATTGAACGAACGAGCTTTTTATGAACGTAACTCTCTACTCTGTGTGAGAACGTCGAAAGAGAGTAATAGCGATTGAATAAAACCGGTTTGGTGAGCAAAAACGAGTAGAATAAAATACAGGCAAACGTATGAGCGAGTGTGTATGTCTCACGTCACGACAACAAACATAAACGTGCAAGGAAAAATAACGAACTATTTGTATTTTTTCTGAAAACGATGAAATTAGTGTGTAACGTAGTGGCATGAAATAAAAATAACGTGAACTAACGTGCAACGTAGACGTATTAACGTGGAAAACGAAGTTCGGTGAAGAAATTTGATTATTCGGAACGTGAAGGACGATAATACGACTTTTTAACATGGAACGTACGGAAAACGCGAAAATGGTGAAGATTGGTTCTTTGAAAGTGGAACAATTGAAGATGATCCTTCGGGAGAAAGGTTTGCCAACGTCGGGGCTAAAACTAGAGTTGGTGGAACGACTTTCTGAGTCAATCGGGACCGACGAAATTGATGAAGTGAATCTGATAAATACCGGAGCAAACGAGGACATCAAGTCTATCCAGGATCAGCTGGATGAAGTGCGTAATTTAATGACGGTTTTGATGCGAAATCACTCAGTGCGGGAGATAGCCGAGACTATCCCGGAATTCGACCCGACTAGTGAAACTTCGGTAACCGTGAATCAGTTCATACATCGCGTGAACAACTCGTTATCTGCCTATGGGTGGGATGAAAAGTGTTTATTACTGGCCGTGTATTCGAAAATGAATGGTGCAGCGAAAATGTGGCTCGATTCCACAACAGAACTGTATTCTAGTTGGAACGAATGTGCTCGAAGTTTGCGGGAAGAGTTCGGTTCTTCGTGTGATGAGGCGGAAATTCATTTTTAAATGAATAGTTCTGTTCGGAAAGACGGTGAACAAGTAATCGATTATTGTTTTCGGATGTGCTCAATAGGAAAACGTTACGAACTAAGTGAAGTCGCCATAATTAAATATATTCGACAAGGTATGCGAAATAAAGACGTGCAAAACGCAATAGCCGCAATTAGATTTGATTCGATAAAACAAATGCGTGAAACCATCTCCGATTATCTGGGAAATATATCCGTTGTGAAACCGAATTATTACGAAGCCAAACCAAAGTATAACGATAACAACCGAAAGTATAACGATAATAACCAAAGGTATAACGATAACAACCAAAAGTATAACGGTAACAAACCGGGAAATATCGATCCAAAGATGAAAGTGACGTTAGAAAGAATGTTATTTGTTATAATTGTGGAGAAAAAGGACATTTCTCGAACCAGTGTACAAAACCGTCAAAACGAAACAGATGTAACGACTGCAATAGGGTGCACAGACGAGGTGAACCGGAAAATTGTGGTGGTAAAGGCACAAGTGCAAATGTTCGTAAAACCGATGTGGCGGAATGCGAGAAGAACTTTATAAAATCGGTATTTGTACAGGATAATGAATTTTCGGCATTCTTAGACACAGGTAGTCAGTGTCATATGATTCGTGAAACGGTTGCGCGCGGACTACCCAACGAAAGAATTAGATGTTCCATGAGAATCAGTGGCATCTGCGGTGGTGAACGTTACGGGAATGAGAAAATGATAATAGATGTGCAAATTGATAACGTGCCGCATAAAATAGAGGTCTACATTGTTGACGATGAACTTTTGACTACTGATTTACATCTTGGTCAAGATATTTTTAACGAAATGAACGTTACAATTTTAGGTGGAAAGTTCAAATTCGAAAGGAAAATAAATTCTAAAATTAAAAACTCTGATAAAACGCCAATCGATATAAAAGACATTCAATGTGGAAACGGCGACGAGCCAATTGGTAACAACCTAACGAAACTTTTAAACGATTATCGTGATGTGTTTGCGAACAATTTGAGCGAAATTGGAAAAACTGATGCAATCGAAATGCATATTGAACTTGACACGAATGTACCAATATCGCAACAACCGTATCGTGTTCCAGAGCCTAAAAAGGTTATAGTGGCCGAAATGATCGAAGAACTTTTGAACAATGAAATAATAACGAAATCTGAATCGGCGTACGCGAGTCCTATAATACTGCTGAAGAAAAAGGATGGTACCGAGCGAATGTGTGTCGATTATCGACGATTAAACGGGCATATAAATAAGGAAGTGTTTCCGATGCCTAACATCGAAGAAAGGCTCCAGAGTGCGACACGGTATAGAAATTTCACGACACTCGATTTGAACAGCGGTTATTATCAAGTTCCAATTGCTCGCGAAGATAGAAAGTTTACGGCGTTTGTGACTACTGACGGGATTTTTGAATTTACGCGCATGCCGTTTGGGCTTAAAAACGCGCCCGCGGTTTTCCAACGACTTATGGCGAAAATCAAGGAAAGAACGCAACCCAACGATATGATACATTACATGGATGATATTTTAATCGGCAGCGACAGCAACCAGGAGATGTTTAGTAAGTTGAAACGAGTGCTTGAAGCTCTACTCGAGTTAAATTTAACGTTAAACATCAGAAAGTGCAGGTTTCTTCAGGATTCCGTTGAGTTTCTAGGGCACAAGCTTACTCCGAATGGTATTAGTCCAGGTACGATAAAAACGTTGGCGATTCGAGAATTCAAGACACCATCAAATCTACACGAGGTACGTAAATTTCTGGGTTTAGGTAGTTATTTCCGAAAATTTGTGCCATGCTTTTCCGTGAAATCCGAGCCGATGCGAAAATTACTGAAGAAGGATGTCCCATTCGAATGGACCGACGCACAAGAAACGTCATTTCGAACTCTGCAGAATGCTTTGATGACGCAACCAGTAATGACAACGTATAATATCGAAGCCGAACACGAAATCCATACCGATGCGAGTAGTATTGGTTTGGCTGGTGTATTACTACAACGTGAAGACGGAGGTATGAAGCCTTTGGTATACTATAGTCGATCAACTAGCGATGATGAACGTAAATATCATAGCTATGAGTTAGAAACACTAGCAGTAGTCGAAACTTTGGAGAGGATGAAGTACTATGTGTACGGAAAAAGCGTAAAAGTCGTAACTGATTGTAATGCGATTCGCACCACAATGCAAAAACGGGAACTAATTCCACGAATCGCCAGGTAGTGGCTCCGCATACAAGACTACGATATCACTATTGAACACCGAGCTGGAAGACGGATGGATCACGTTGATGCTCTAAGCAGATTGCCCAATGAGCCCCCGCACGAAATTGAACCAGCATCCCTTCTAGTGTCTAAAGTCAATATTTCCGAGGAAGATTTTCTGTTTAGTATGCAAATCCAAGACGACAAACTAAAACGAATTGTCAACAACGTTGCTGATAAGGATCCTGTAGCTTTGAAGGAGTACGAAATTTCCAACGGAAGACTATATCGAAAAGTGGACAATAAGAAACTTTGGGTTGTTCCGAAAGCGTTACGTTGGCACGTTGTTAACAGCAATCACGACAAAACGGGTCATTTAGGACTCGACAAGACAATTGAACGTATTCACACGAACATGTGGTTCCCGAGGATGAGGAATTTTGTAAAGGCCTACATAAAATCGTGCGTCGAGTGTGCCTATAACAAGAAGCCCGGCGGTAAACAAGAAGGAGTTTATCACTACGACGACGTAAATCCGATCCCGTTTCACACGATACACCTTGACCATCTGGGACCTTTTCCAAAGACAAGTCGCCGAAACGAACATATACTGGTACTTGTCGATGCCTTCACAAAATATACGATCATACGAGCGGTGAAGAGTACAGCGACTAAGTTTGTTATGTCTGTACTTGATGAAGTGAGCAGCTACGTGGGTGTTCCAGCACGCATTATCTCCGACAGGGGAACAGCATTCACGTCAAAAGAATTTGCTCGATATTGTGACGATAACAATATCAAACACATCCAAAACGCCGTTAGAACACCCCGTGCAAACGGACACGCCGAGCGTACTAATCGGACATTGTTGTCTATGCTGAAAACGTCAACCGAGAACGATAAACGATGGGATGATCAGTTAAGGAATATGCAGTGGGCAATCAACACGATGAGAAATAAGACTACGAAACAAACGCCACATGAATTAGTATACGGATTTACTCCACGAGATATTCTCAAAAATAAAATACTACAAATCCTACAAGATGACCTCGACGAAGACGAAACTGATTTAAATGAAGTACGTCTAACTACCGCCCAGCGAATAACTCAGGCTAGAAAAAAGGCTAAAGAACGCTACGATCAACGACATTCGTCCCCGACCAAGTATCAACTCGATGAATTGGTCCTCGCCGAAAATGAACCAGCTAGTACGGGTGAATCGCGTAAGTTGGAACCGAAATATAAAGGGCCATATATAATCAGCCGCGTTCTCGACAACGATCGTTACGTCATTACCGATCTTCCTGGGTCAACACGAACTAAACGTCATTATTCTGGGGTATATTCATCCGATAAATTGAAGCAGTGGTGTACCTTAGGCGACATCGATGACGACGAAGACAGCTGCGGTGATGAGGATAACCACATTGAAGGCCGTAGTGAGGTCACTCCGACGATGCAGGAATGGCCGACTGTTAGCAACCCTACAAATTCTAGCAGACAAGTGAAGATGGCAACCTTGCCATGAGAGGACAGGCAGTCGCTCATACACGCTCCTGACGAACGGTCGATCTTGACGGAACAATCAACTACATTATTTACATCATTATATCAAAATTAACTATTTCTTTTATAATCCATAAATGAATACATATTTTACATTAAATTAAACTTGAAAGTGTTTAAATAGGCTTTCATATATAATTATCAAAATGATTTTGTTTTCGGTTTTATATGAAGAACTGTGAAAAGAAATAATTAATTGCAATGGAGAAATAAATTTATTAAACACTTTCATAAAAACTAAAAATTCGAAACTTTCTTCAGATCAAGTTGAAGATGTTAAAAAGGCCATTTCAAAGCGGTTCGTTAGTCATTTTAAGGATAGATGGCATAAATGTAATGTAATTTGTAATAGGAAAGCAACACAACATAATCACTGCTTAGAAAAATTATAAAATTGTTTAAATTTTGCACTAATATAATATTTCTAATTAGGAATATTTGAAGTGAGTGCTGAGATGCCTGATGATCAACCAAGTTGCTCCAAAAAACGGGGAAGGCCAGCTAAAAACTTTGAAGATTGCAGCGATCGTGTAAAAAAGTTCAAAGCTGCTGATTTGGCATCGCAGTATACAGAGGAGCATTTGCTTATGGCGAGTAAAGTATCGGGTGGAAATGAAGCAACTCCAACTTACATTCCGTCATCGATTGTATTATCAATAATGATGGATGCAGAGCTCACAAAGTTCCAGTATGAATGTATTAAAAATGGTTTTAAAAAGCAAGGATACCATTTTTTACCGCCCTATAAAAATGTTGCTGAAGAGAAAGCAAAGTGCTATCCAGATGATATCCAAATATCCGAAAAAGATGCTTCTGTTAGCTTGCAAAGCTTATTGGACCACACAATAAGGCGGTTATTTAAAAGTTTTTCAAACGAAGAAGTAAATGCTATGACGGTTTCTAGTTGCACGCTCACGTCTAAATGGGGTTGTGATGGCTCATCTGGTCATGTGGAATATAACCTGAACTTTTCAGGTAATATTAGTGATAAGAACTTGTTGTTAGCATCTATGGTGCCATTATCTCTGCAGTCAACATCTGGAGATGAATACTGGCGAAATCAAAGGCCTTCGTCTACAAGATACTGTCGTCCTATTTCCTTCGAATTTGCTAAAGAAACAAAAGAGAAAGTCTTAAGTCTTGTTCAGAAAGTGAATCGCGATATTGCAGCTTTGAATAGTACAGAGATTTTAGCACGTGGTAGGCAATTCAGTGTGAAACATAATTTATTGTTTACTATGTTGGCTCAAACTGTTACAAATACAGCTTCATCAGCCGTTTGTTATATTTGTAAGGCGAAGCCTTCCGAAATGAATCAATTATCTACAATTTCAAGAAAAGCAATTGATGGGAAGCATGTAAATTGGGCCTTTCCTCGTTATATGCTAGAATTAAATTTATGGAGTGCATTCTTCATGTTGCTTACAACAAACCCTTTGAAAAATGGTCTGCGCTAACAGTACAACATAAAGAATTGAAAGAAAACAACAAGCTTCGTATACAAAAAGCACTCAAGGAACGAATGAACATGAGTCGATTCAGTTCAACATGGCACAGGATCATCTAATAATGGGAATACGTCGCGACGTTTTTTCTTCAACCCGGCACTCGTTGCTGATATTACCGGAGTTGAGGAAGAGCTGATAGATCGTTTCCGAATAATATTACAAATAATAACGTGTGGCCACAAAATCAATTCGGAAAAGTTCAAAAACTATACTTGGGATACGGCAAAACTGTTCGTTGAAAAATATGGTTGGTATTTCATGCCGATCACCGTGCATAAAATACTTATACATGGAAAAGACATCATGGATGCAGCAATTCTTCCTATTGGTATGCTAAGTGAAGAAGCGGAAGAAGCAAGAAATAAGGACTACAGGAAGTATAGGTTAATGTTTTCTAGGAAATGCAGTAGAGTTGCGACAAACACTGATATTTTTCATCGCTTACTGGTTTCACCAGACCCTTTTATAACCAGCCTAAGACATAAGCCATCCAAACAGGATTTGGAATGTGATGATGTAGTCAAAGAAATGATAGATGAAGAATAAATTGTAGTAATATGCAGTACGGCAAACCTGATATGTATTATATGGCAACCCTGGAATGTACCAATGCATCAGCTTCAACAAAGGCAAAACTTGGCATCACTTCATGTAAATATGGTAAGAACTGTTTCCTGTAAAATAAAGCGCTTGTATTTTTGATCCCGACTACATCACACGTTTTTTATTAAATCCACGAAAACAGCGAAGATATCTTTGGAATCAATCCATTAAAAAATCAGATGTGGGGTACAACTGAGGTACCTTCATAAAAAATAACAAAAAAAAAAACAAGATTCCAGAAATTTATTGAGATGGATTTACGCCCAAATCGCCAAGCGCTGGTAAATGCATTAACTTCAGCAGGAGTAGAAGTTCCCGATTCAGCCACCTTAAGCCAGCTAGTCACATTGTGTGGCCAAATCGACAAGGAGTGCCAGTTCAGTGATGATTCCCAGCTAATGCCGAAATCGCAAGTGGCACAGTCGAAATCGCAGGTGGCACAGACTAACGAGGCTACTGCTGAAATTTCATCCCAGGAACTGCACAAACCAACAAGTGCTATAATTCACTCCGACGTCGACCTCAATGAACAGACGAGATTCCTCAACATTTCCAAGACATCGAAGAAAGTATCTTGGAAACCACTGTAATTGCCGCCGACTTGGTGCACAAAATGGCTAGAGATGTACGTGCCTATAAATCCGTTAAGAATAATGAGATTGATGATTATTTACCCACCCTGCTGTAAGTACCCGCGTCGGAGATGCCACCGCTGCCAAACCCGCTGTTTTCCGTGTCACGAATCCCTTGGAAACTGCCCAAAATTTATCCGCAGTAGATGCCGCAGCAAACAATATGTCCGCAGCAAAAAGTATGCCCGTAGCACCAGAAAGTCCCGGAATGTCTTTGGATGACGAACTAAAAAAAATTAAGATTGCGCCTTGAGGTGTTGCAACTGCAGCAACAAATACGTGACCTAGAAGTGAATGACCGGCCACAACCATACAGCCGCCGTGTCGACTTGTCTGAGTTGGATGCTGCAGTGCCGACATTCACTGGTGATGACCATTTTGATATAGTCAAATGGTTTTTGCAATTTGAAGACTATGCGAACATGTGCGGGTTCAACGGGAAGGAGAAGTGCTTGGGTGTGCGGCGTCGCCTGGGAGGTACTGCCAAGAAGTATGCAGACAACGAAGGATTGATAGAATACACGGAACTAAAATCAAAATTGTTGAAGGTATTCAAGCGTACGACATCACGTCAGGAGACTTACAGACAGCTACGGTCACGTACCTTGAAGCCCACCGAGTCTTGCCTGAGCTATCTGGTGGCGATGCAGTCGATTGCGGCGATGTCAGATATTGATGAGCAGGAACTTGTTGATTTCATCATTGACGGCATGAATGACAACACAAACACAATATCGTGCCTGTACGGAGCCAACACAATCGATGACTTAGTACAGCGCCTCAACCGATATGAGCAACGGCGTCAGCAAATGCGTATGTCGGCTATGAAGACAATGAGCATCACAGGCGGCAGTAAAATTAAACCACCACCAGCAATTGCCGTAAACTCCGAAGTCAGGTGTTATAATTGTTCGCAGTTTGGACACTACCAAAGCCAATGTCTGAAGCCGAAGCGACCTCCGAATTCATGCTTCATTTGTGCTGAAGTGGGCCATTTTCACCAAAACTGTCCAAAGAAGAAGAACGTAGCTGCTATTACCGATGCTAAAATAGACTGTTCCATTGATGCATTCCAGATGGTAAGTGTTGCCTTTTTTGATCAGGGTAAGCGCACTGAAGTGACGACGTTTTTTTCTTTATTTGATACCGGTAGCCCTATTAGTTGTTTGAGCAGAAATCTCGTGCCGTTTTCAGTTAAAGACGAAAAGAAGTTAACAACGTTTCGCGGCGTCGGAAATAAAAAACTTAGTACGTATGGAAAAGTAAAATGTGAAATAAGTTTCAACAACACAATTGTTTTACATGCATTTTTATTTTTACCAAAAGAAGAGTCGGTTGTACCTACAATAATAGGACGTGATTTGTTAACTAAATTAAACATACAATTGTGCCAAATCAAACTTAAATATAACAAAAATGAACTACTTCAATTGAATTTAAAAAATATAAATAAAATACCAAAAAAACAAACCATCAGTGCGCTTACGACTTTAAATTTATATAGGGGTCCACAAGGGGTAGTAAATGTTCCTACCATTGAGAATAAATTTGATGCCTTAAGCCTGCTGCCTGCGATAGTGAATTGGAAGTTGTGGACGAAAACGACGAATGTAAAGAACCAATGGAAATAGTTTGTACGATTGAGAATACAGATGAGGTTAATATAGATAAGAATCTGAACTCAGCGGATAATGGTAGGTTGAAGTTACTTATAGGCAAGGTGTGGTCTTCTGATAATGTGGATGGTCCTTCAGATCCCGCAGAATATTGTATGACGATCAGATTGACTAATGACACTCCAGTTTACAGTGGCCCCAGACGCCTTTCATACCACGAGCGGTCTGAGGTGAAAGCGAAATTAGATGAATTGTTGAAAAAAGGTATTATCCGTCCAAGTGAATCCCCTTACGCTTCTCCGATTGTGCTAGTGCGGCGTAAGAATGGAAAATTAAGAATGTGCGTTGACTATCGCGCATTGAATAAAATCACTTTGAAAGATAATTACCCTATGCCAGTAACCGAGGACTGCTTAGACTATTTAGGTAGTAAAAATTTTTTTACAATACTAGACTTAGAAAATAGCTTCCACCAGGTACCGATGGATGAAGGATCCATACAATATACAGCGTTTGTAACACCGCTGGGACAATTTGAATACTGTTATATGCCCTTCGGTCTCAAGAACGCTGGGGCTGTATTCCAACGTTTTATCAATAAGATTTTAAGGGAATTCATTGATGCAGGGAAGATTGTTGTCAATTTAGACGACATTTGCATAGCAACTACTACTTTCGAGAAACATTTGCAGATTCTAACTGACGTATTGCGGGTGCTACGGAAGGCTGGGTTAAGGTTAAATTGGGAGAAATGTAAATTTGCTTACCAGGAGCTTGATTATCTAGGCTACAAAGTTAATAAAGAAGGTATACGCCCAAACGACGACCACATCTGGTCAATTCAACAATACCCAATGCCTACCGACGGTGAAGAAGTAGAACGATGTTTAGGGCTTTTTTCGTTTTTCCGTCGTTTTGTACCGAATTTTTCGAGGATAGCGAGACCATTGACGGATTTAAAAAATAAAATTTTTAAATGGACAGACGAGTGTACAGAGGCCTTCTTAACCCCAAAAGAAAAATTAATTAACGGACCGGTATTGGCTGTATACAACCCACTTCGGGAAACAGAATTACACACGGACTCTAGCTCAAAGGGCTTCGGGTCAGTTCTACTTCAGAGACTAGAAGACAAGAAATTCCATCCGGTGGCCTACTTTTCGAAATGCACGACGCCCGCGGAATCGAGATACCATAGCTTCGAGCTAGAAACGCTTGCCATTATATATTCTATGCGGCGGTTTCGAGTGTATCTGGAAGGAATTCCATTCACAGTGGTAACCGACTGCAACTCGCTAACGTTAACACTAAGCAAGAAGATGATCAACCCAAGGATAGCTAGGTGGGCATTAGAATTAGAAAATTATGATTATTCTATACGGCACCGTAAGGGGGAATGGATGGCTCATGTCGATGCACTAAGCAGAACACCAATCATTGCCACTATCGAAGATTGTGATATGGATTTCAATTTACAGATTGCTCAGACAAGGGACTCGAATATTCAGACTATTAGGGACAATTTAGAAAATGAAGATGTCAATGGATATAATTTAGAGAATGGATTGGTATTCCGAGTGAATGCTAAAGGCAGAAAGCAGTTATATGTACCAGCAGAAATGGAGGACAATATTATGAGATTAATTCACGAGAAATATGGACACTTAGGGATAGATAAATCTATGAATGAAATAAAGAAATATTACTGGTTTCCGAACATGAGGGAGAAACTTAGTCGATTTATAAGAAATTGTTTAAAATGCATTTACAACTCAGCCCCTCATAGAAAAAATGAAAGGAATTTATATAGTATTGAAAAGAAACCAATTCCGTTTGACACCATACATATTGATCACTTTGGACCTTTGCCTTCAATAAAATCAAAACGCAAACACATTTTAGTAGTTGTAGATGCGTTCACAAAGTTTACGAAGTTGTATGCAGTTAACGCCACGGGGACTAAAGAATCGTGTTGTGCTTTAAAGAAATATTTTGAGAACTACAGCAGGCCAAGAAGAATTATTAGTGATCGTGGAACTTGTTTTACCTCCAATGAATTCAAAAAGTTTGCCAATGATAGAAATATTGTGCACGTGAAAGTGTCGATAGCGTCACCACAGTCAAATGGACAGGTAGAAAGGGTGAATAGGGATCTGAAAACGATGCTGGCTAAACTCACTGAGCCGATAGAACATTCCGACTGGGTTGAGAAACTGTCGCAAGTGGAATTTGCAATGAATAATACGGTGCACTGTACAACTGGGCAATCACCGAGTAAAATGTTGTTTGGGGTGGAACAAAGAGGAGAGGTAATAGATGAAATGACTGAACATATACAGAAGGTATATGCTGAAGAAGTAGAATTAGACATAATTAGAACGACGCCGCTAAGGCTATCGAAAAATCTCACTCGTACAATCTACAATATTTCAAAAAACACCACAAACCTGCCAAATCATTTGAAGTAGGGGACTTAGTGGTGTTGAAAAACGTCGATACCACTGCAGGCGTGAATAAAAAGTTAATACCAAAGTTCCGCGGTCCGTACGTAATTCGGAAACAATTAGGTAACGATCGGTATGAAATATCGGTTGTAGAAAACTGCCAAGTCACGCAAATGCCCTATTCCGGAGTTGTTGACTTTAGTCGCTTAAAGAAATGGTTGGAACATAAAAATGAGATATATTGCCCTGTGGACCCAGAAGGCAACAGTAGTAAATATGAAGATTATGAGTTTCTTGAAGACGAAGTTTAGATAGGTTCGACAATCGAGGTCGATTGTATAGTCAGGTTGGCCGAGATTGTAGTAATATGCAGTACGGCAACCCTGATATGTATCATTTGGCAACCCTGGAATAAGGGGTGCCAGACGTACTGATTTTAGCAGTACACGTACTGATTTTTTTCAATTGTACTGTTTTATTCACAACACCCAAATCAGTACGCAAATGTACTGCTTTTCACAATTTGTACTGTTTTTTTTTGTTAAATGCAACAATAAAAAATAGATGTCTTTTTTAATGCAACAATACAAAACATATCTCTATTTTAATATTTTAAAACAAAAAATTTTGTTCTGTGTACAAAAATCTGCAGATGTTTTGAAACACCCTGTGGTACGAAAACAAACACATCATTTATTTGCAACATTGTTATTGTTTTGATGTATTCATATTTTTAGAGCCAACAGAATAATTTTTGTCAATTATTTATAAAAAGTTCAAGATATTTTAAAACAAGTTAAAAATATATAAACATTTTCAAGTTACATATATTATTTAAGCAGTCCAGTAAGATAAATTAAAATTAATAGTATAAGTATGCAGTGTGTATTTGAAAAATTTCCTTTTTAGAAATGGATAATGAAGAAATAATTTCCGATGAATCTTTGTCGGATAGATCAACCACAGATGTAGAAGAAGTAGCGTCTACAACGTATCCTAAACGAAAGAAACAAGTTGTCATTCGACGTAAAAACAAATTTAAAGATAGTTGGAAAAACAAATTTAGTTGGGTAACAAGAGCTAACAAGGAATCCATGGCCAAATGCATCGTTTGTGGTATTTGTTTTTCAATTGCAAATGGCGGTATTACAGGTATCAAGCGACATATGAAGACAGCAAAACATATGCGGAATTTAGGAAGCTATCAACAAAAACCTGTAAGTCGTTTTTTCAACAATAGTTCGAATAAAGAAACAGAAGGAGCAACAGAGTCAAGTTCAATGGCAGAGGCAGCTTTTGTCTATCATACCATCATACATAGCCACAGCTACCAATCCGCAGATTGCAGTAATAAGCTTTTTAAACAAATGTTTCCAGACTCAAATGTAGCTTACATGTGGTAAAACAAAGTTGTCGAAGATCGCTACTAACATTTTGGCGAAGTATTCTATTGAAACCGTACTTAAGGACTTGAATGATGATCACCCTTTTTCTATATCAACCGATGCGTCAAACAAAGGAAATATTAAAACATTTCCAATTGTTCTCCGATACTTTTCTAAGCATACGGGAGTAAATACAAAACTTTTGAACTTTTATGAGTCAAATTCGGAAATGTCAAAAGATATTGCTGAATCTTTAAAGTCTAAATTGGAAGGCCGAAATTTAAACCTGACCAACGTCACCAGCTTTTGTGCAGATAATGCAAATGTTAATTTCGGATGCAAAAAAAGTGTGTTTGTTGAACTTCAGAATAATAATAAACTTTTGCTAAAAACGTAGAAACAGAAAAAACTGTTGACGAAAAATGGAAAGACTTTTTAAACAGTGGAAACTTTCCAAATTTTGAAAAAATTTGCAATTTTATTTTTTCAATACCCCATTCAAATGCCGCCACTGAAAGGATTTTCAGTCTGATGTTTTTATTTTGGAGGAAGGAGAGGAATAGACTATTGATTGAAAACTTAGAAAGTGAGTTAATTATAAAAACAAACTACGAATACAATTGTAATGAATTTTACAATTTTTTAAAAACGGAAGATGGAAAAAATGGTATTTTAAAATATATAAAAAAAAGTGATAAATATCTTTAAAAAGTAATAAATATACTAAACTATTTTGTACTTTGAAAAGAAAATAATATAATATTGTAACTTTATATAAACATATACATATGTAAATATATAAATAATAACAATCTAAAAAACATAGTATGTACTTATATGTAAAAATATGTTAATATTATTTTTGAAATAGCATATACTTATATAATTTACTCTATGATCTCATATTTCAATTGTTTTTTTTTTAATTAATACTAAAAAATCTTATGAATTGAATAAATTGTTATGTTTTTGTGAAAGCGTACTGCTTTTTCATTGATTGTACTGTTTTTTTTTTCCTAAATGTACTGTTTTTCCGAGTTTAAAATCTGGCTACCCTACCTGGAATGCACCAATGCATCAGCTTCAACAAAGTCAAAACTTGGCATCACTACATGTAAATATGGTAAGAACTGTTTCCTGTAAAATAAAGCCTTGTATTTTTGATCCCGACTACATCACACGTTTTTTATTAAATCCACGAAAACAGCGAAGATATCTTTGGAATCAATCCATTAAAAAATAAAGTTTTTTGTGGAATAATAAACAAAATATTAAAAAAAATTCTTATCTAAAATCTGTATGGGCGGTGGGCGTGTCCGATTTTGATGAAACTTGGCATTCTAGAAACTGTATGTACCAAATTTGAACACTTTTGACCGGATAGGAAAAATTTTATGCGAAAAATCCATTTGGATTGTATGGGCGTGGCCGATTTTGATGAAATTCCATTTTTTTCTTAATTTAGTCAATATAATGCTCGGTGCCAACTTTCAATGATCTCGGACTACTCCTATTTTTTGCACAAAAATGTATGAAGCGATCCCACAGTGCGCCCCAGTGAACCCGCTATTAGAACAGAGATGAAATTAACTCTTAACGATTTGAAACCATTTCATTGTTCTCCAAGACGCCTATCATACGCAGAAAAAGGAAAGTTACAAGAGCTACTGGACGAATATTTGTCAAAGGGATTTATTAGACCAAGTGAGTCGGAATATTCTTCGCCGATTGTTTTAGTTAAGAAAAAGACAGGTGATCTTCGAATGTGTGTGGATTTCCGAATTCTTAACAAGTCAACTGCGAGGGATAATTATCCTATTCCTCTGATTGACGATTTGTTGGACAAACTCGCTTCGAAGATAATTTTTACCAAACTTGACTTGAAGAACGGGTTTTTCCATGTACATATGCACGAAGATTCGGTTAGATATACATCGTTTGTGACACCCTTGGGGCAGTTTGAGTTTTTAAGAATGCCGTTCGGTATGAACGGTGTTCCAACGCCTTCAGTGTTCCAATATTTTGTTCATACAATTTTTTCCGATATGATTAGGGAGGATAAGGTGATAGTATACATGGATGATATAATGATAGCTTCAAGAAACGTAGAGGAACATTTAGATATATTGAAAGAGGTTTTCAATAGACTTGTGAGAAATAAGCTGGAGCTGCGTTTGGATAAATGCGAATTTCTGCAGACCAGTGTTAAATTTTTAGGATATACAGTAGACGGAAGGGGTATCAGAGCAGACGATAAAGGTCTTCAGGCTATAAAGGAATTTCCGATACCCGACAAGCTACAGAAGGTTCAAAGTTTTTTAGGATTATGTTCTTATTTCCGTAGATTTGTGAATGATTTTTCGGTTCTTGCGAAGCCTTTATATGATTGTCTAAAAAAATATGATTGTCTAAAAGGGCATCTAACTGGTTTGAAAACTAGGCTAAAACGTGATACCGACTTTTTTACATGAAATGTACGTGTCATTCTCTCCATCTGTGCTCAAGCTATGCATGCAAATATTTACCTGATAAAATTGAAAGTCTATGCAGAAAAATTTACAATTTTTTTTCACATAGCCCCAAACGTATTTCCGAATTCAAAGAATTTCAGGAATATTGTTCAATTAAACCACATAAAATACTAGGACTTTCTCTCGCATTAGAAAAGGTAATTTCCAGGATAATCGAGCAATGGCAGGCACTACAATTATATTTTTTATCGTGTTCTATGGAAGTAAATGGAGTAAAATCTACTGAGATCGCAAACTTAATGGGCAACGCTGATACAAAAGTTTATATGATGTTTTTAACGTATATCTTAAAAATTATCAATAATTTTAATACGGAGTTTCAATCAGAGAAAGTGCGGCTACGTTATTTATATAAACAGCTTGAAATACATTTTAAACTACTTGCTTGTAACTATATGCAAAACGACTTCGTTAAAAATTTCGATTGCTTAAATAATTTTAATACAAAAGACTCTGACTACTTTTTACCTACGATAGAAATATTTATTGGCACTGAAGCCGAAAATTATCTGAAAGATTACGATTTTTCAGATTTACAAAAAAATGAAATTAAGAATTGTATCCGAAACTTTTATATGGAATTTCTTAATCAACTGAAAAAACGATTCGACTTTGGTAGGGATGATCTGAAAATATTGTCGATTATAATACCAACTAACATTTTAAGTGTGTCCAAAGATGCAATATTACAACTTTTAAATATATTTTCGTATTTAAAAGACTATGACAATGATGTCATAATTACGCAGTGGAGGCTTTTAACACTTTTAGAAAATGATCTCAGAAATTATATTGACGATATATCGTCTTTTTGGGAGCATGTAAGTACATTGAAAAATGGACTTAGTGAAAGTAGTTTTAGAGAACTGACAGATTTTATGTTTAATTTAATGTGTCTTCCACACAGTTCAGCCGCTGCTGAAAGAAAGTTTTTTGATTTAAGTTTAATTAAAACCAAACTCAGAAATAAGTTAGAGTTTGAAACTCTAAACAGTATAATGCTGGCGAAAGAATTGGCTGCTCCTGTAAACCAACATTATGTGTGGTCCGCCAAAGATTTATTTTAATTTACATGAATTCATATACATATGTATCTTGTCATTATTATAGTGAATTAGTTTTTTTTGTGATTGAAACCGTATGTATATGTGATTACTCATACAGCTGTATTATTCTTTGAGAAATGTATTGAAATTATATGAGTTAAGTATTTTGTTTTGTTTTACTTTGTTTTTAAATAAAAAATGTTTTTTTTTTCACAAAATTTGGTAACTTTTATTCAAATTTGGTAACTTTTATGGAAAAATCTGGTAACTAAAAAACATCTAGAGTGGCAACCGTGAGTAGTGCCCGTAGGATGCCTTGCAGAAAATGCATCTGAGGCGCGAAACAAACATTATAAAAAAAGATAAAACTGGTCACGCTCGAAAGAGTTCAAGAATGCACAACATACTTGACATGTATCATAGAGCTATGGATAGCTCTGACCCATACATTTCAAGTTTATGATTGCAAGAACGTACAAATAATTTAAAAAAACTTCCATTTCCTCGAGAAGTCGTTGCTCTTTTTAAAACGCCTGAATTACCAGCAGAACTGTTATTACCTTCAACATCTCAAGAAGCCTCCAGCTGGAGTTATAGTTCGGATTCTGATGATAGCTTAGAGTCGTTAAATAATTATTCTTTGGAATTAGAAGCGGTTGAAATTGAAGAAAGCCACTGTGAATAATTAAGGCATATATCTTTTGTTATTTTCAGACTAACACATTAATATTTTCAAGTTCTTTAAAATTATAAATTTATGAATTAAGAAATAAATGAATTTGTTGGTAGCATATAATTGTTATTTCGTAGTAGGCGTGGCCCGCCCATTTTTTCTCAAATCCTTTTTTTCATCATTAGAAGTCTACACACCAAATTTGGTGAAGCTAGCTTGTCGGGAACTACTATTTGCCATTTCTTTAGAAAAAGGGGGCGTGTGGCCCGCCCATTTTTTCTAAAATCCTTATTTTTATCATTAGAAGTCTACACACCAAATTTGGTGAAGCTAGCTTGTCGGGAACTACTATTTGCCATTTCTTTAGAAAAAGGGGGCGTGACCCGCCCATTTTTTCTAAAATCCTTTTTTTCTTCATTAGAAGTCTACACACCAAATTTGGTGAAGCTTGTCGGGAAGTATTTTTTGCAGCTAAAATCGTGTTTTCGCCTATAGTGCACCGAATGTCACTCCTCTCATTCAACCGATGGACCAAAATGCCATTAAAATAACAAAATTATATTACAGAAACAGCTTCAATATCGGCAACAAACTCTGATTTGATAGAATCAATGCGAAATGTAACATTGAAAGATGCTAAAACCCTTTTATCTGTCTCATGGGATAGGGTCAGCACAACAACTCTTGCCAATGGTGGAATAATGTTTTAAGTTTAACGGATATTCAGAAGGACCCTGAATGGAACATTCCCTTAAGTACCCTGAAAGAGAAATGGGATGGAGAAATAGACTCTTAAATAAGAATTTCAATGGATCTCCTTCAGGATTTGAGTCCTCAGGTAGGAGTTTTAGGACACACTGTAAAATCATAATTCAAATTGTTTTTCTAACTCTTTTCTAGGTTGAGTTTACATTGCCAATTGTTCAAGAGTGGAATAACGATCATTGTGAAGATAACTCCAGCCAAATTATTGAAATTGATCAAAACGAAGAAAGTGATGACGATGATTGCATTGCCGATAAACCAGGAGTATCAACCGCATAACGTCAAGGACATAGCTGATTACGACATAACAAAAGATTCAATCTTCGGCGTGGAGCAGTTTATCGACAGAGTTGAAAGGTCCATGAGGGCATACGAATGGGATGGAAAGTTCGTTCTGTTAGCAGTCTACGGCAAGTTGAAGGGACCTGCAAAACTGTGGCTCGATGCATCTTTAGACTTCTTTTTGACGTGGAATTATTTTTCTGACGCACTAAGAAATGAGTTCTTTACGAAACCAGACGAAGACGATGTTCATTTTAAGATGACAAATGCAGTACGACAACACGGCGAAACTATAAACGAATAATGTTTTCGTATGAGCGCGTTAGGAAGAAGATATGGTATGAGTGAGTCAGCGACGATAAAGTATACACGTATAAGTTAACACGCTACAGTTAACTCCGTGATTTTATTAATTTGCATTCCCACCGTTATTTTGCTGACACCATGTCTGCGGCCTCTCGAGCAACTCTACACCACACACGAACAACAACGTCAAGCATGCTGGCTTGCTTCCATAGTAACAACGGGCAGCAACATCTTTATGTTAAGGCAACACGACACCACACACGAGTAGCTACGTCAGGCATTCTGCCTGATTCACATAGTAGCAACGGCAATGGGCAGCGATATCTTCGAGACAATATTTAAGCTAGGGTTATCTTTAGTTTACTAACGGAACTCAAAGAACTCGGTCATACCGGTCAAATAAAGAAGGATTAAGCGAGAGCTAATCCTAAATAAAACCCACAAACTTTGGACTACTTTAATTGGCGCCCAACGTGGGGCTTTAGTGAAAAGTTTTAGTGAACAACAGTGAAGTGGTTGATTACCAAGAACAAAAATTAAAAAAAGGTCAACTAAAACCTTTACCTTTGAAAGACAAGAGTAAAAATAAAAGCAACATCAGCTTCAAAGAGTAATGATAGATCATATTATTGTTGAACAACAGTGAAGTGATTGATTATCAAGGACAAAATTCAAAAAAGTGTAAAACCTTTACCTTTGAAAGACAAGAATAAAAATAGAAGCAGACTTGGGAACTACGGTTCTTATTAAAGGGAGGGTGGTCCATAAGGACAACTTGAGATAAAGAAGTCATCCTACCATCGTTTCCTCGTTTATGACTATTTTGTTTCTAACTTCATCTTTTAGGATTTTGACCGTGACAGTACTCATATGGCCAACGACACCAAAATTAACGAACTACACTAACTCGGACTACATTCCCATTATGGACGGTAGTGTCATCATTTGGCGGGACTTCGACTACCTAAGGCATAGTTCGAACTTGACCAGGTACGCAGAGATAGCTGAGGAAACGACACGACTCACAGACCATTTTCCCCTATCCCACATGAAGAGACTAATGGTGTCCGATGTACAACACATAGTGAATCTTTTGGCGTCACTAAACGTCCACCACAGGCACGCTAGAAGCATTAATGTATTAGGTACGGCCCTTAAAGTGATCGCCGGGACACCAGATTTTGACGACTTTGAGAATCTGAAATTCAAACAGCAAGAACTAAGAAATGCGGAAAATACGCAGATAGCCATAAATACAAAGACGCAGGACCAGATAAATAGGCTGACAGATGCTGTTAATAATATAATAAGAGAATCAGGAAAAGGACAGATCGATACGGGCCATTTGTATAAAACACTATTGGCCAGAAATAGGATTATTATTTCGGAAATCGAGACATTGCTGTTGTCCGTCACCCTTGCAAAGATAGGGATTATAAATCCTTTACTTTTAGATTCTGAAGACTTAAGAAAAATTATGTACCGATACTCTACTAACACAACTGTAACAGATATAATGGAGTCTTCATACGTTAAGGTCTTATTAGATAACGATTTCCTACATTTCCTAATTAAGTACCCTAGACCAAGAATAGTATGTAAGAAAATAATATTGTTTCCAGTTCAACATAACGAAAAGGTCCTGCACTTTGACGAGAACACCGTTGCCGATTGCGAGAACGAAATACTTGCGATAGGGCATTGTACTGCCACACTCACGTCAACATTCTGTAGAGAGCTGCCCCATCCCTCATGTGCCCAACAAGTCCACTCCGGCCGCCTAGCTCACTGCACTACCCGACCTAGCCACCTCGAGCCAGTCGTCGTCGTCGACGACGGCATCATCATAGTCAACGACAACACTGCCAGAGTAAGAACCACAGAAAACACCAAAACAATCACGGGAACGTTCTTAATTACCTTCGAGGGTGAGATCCAAATTAATGGAACCACCTATGAAAATACAAAGGGGTTGCCATTTAAAATACCTGGCTCAGCAGCGATTACGAGTATCAACATAACTGGCCATGAGGAATTATTAAGTCTGCCGTATCTCAAAAGGTTAAGCGTAGAGAACTTGAGAATCATCGGGAATATTAAAAATACGCTGATCGCGGGTCCAGCTACGTTCACCCTCATAATGGTGGCGGCTGTGATCGTATATTGCTTCGCCAAATTACGCCGGAGACGAGAGAGGGATCTGCAGAGCTGTGCCATCCAAGCTGCCATTGACAGTTTCGGAAGATCCGAGGACGGCTCTCGCTTAAGCGAGGGAGGAGTTAACACGCTACAGTTAACTCCGTGATTTTATTAATTTGCATTCCCACCGTTATTTTGCTGACACCATGTCTGCGGCCTCTCGAGCAACTCTACACCACACACGAACAACAACGTCAAGCATGCTGGCTTGCTTCCATAGTAACAACGGCAACGGGAAGCAACATCTTTATGTTAAGGCAACACGACACCACACACGAGTAGCTACGTCAGGCATTCTGCCTGATTCACATAGTAGCAACGGCAATGGGCAGCGATATCTTCGAGACAATATTTAAGCTAGGGTTATCTTTAGTTTACTAACGGAACTCAAAGAACTCGGTCATACCGGTCAAATAAAGAAGGATTAAGCGAGAGCTAATCCTAAATAAAACCCACAAACTTTGGACTACTTTAATTTATACACTGAAGCATCGTGATTTACAACAAGAAATTGCGCCACTCCGATTTTCATCAATGAAAGACATGCGTGAAGCGTTGGAGGAATATTTGTCAAATATGGCGAGCGTTTCATCGAGTGGCAAATTACAAACTTCAAACAAACGTGATTTCAACAATGGTAATAAAAATACTTATCAACAAACTACCGAAAACGTAAATAAATCTTCGAAGCCTAAGACATCGATTGTATGTTATAATTGTTCTGAACCGGGGCATATTTCCAGTGCTTGTCCGAAGCCACCTCGTCGTCAAAGGTGTCGAGATTGCCAGAAAGTTCATCCGAAGGGTAGCCCTTACTGTATGTAAGTAGCATTCTCATTAGTTTTTCAAATCATTCAACACTTAGCATCCAAAATGTCAATTACACTATCTTTGAGTGGGAAGACATCAGAATTAAGAACCTGCTACTTTCCTCCCATCGAATTAAATGGAGAATATGAATGTGATCTTGTCGATTTTCATGCATATAATAGTATACCCAACGTTGATGCCCACAACAATTTTTTTCATATTGGTGATGATGTTATTGAGTTACCTATTGGATCATATGAATTAGATGATATTGCAGAAATAATATCTGAACATTATGAAATGAGTAATCCTAGCAAGATTATAGATATAGAGGCTAATAACAATACAATGCAAGTGATATTGAATAGCCCAATACAAATTATTTTGATAAACCAAATTCGATTAGATCATTGTTGGGATTCGTCCCAATACAAATTTCTAAAATAAATCTGTAACGAATTGAATGCAATATTGTGGTAAATTCAAATATGAATAATTCACCTGTTCACACGCTACATGAATTTGGAATCAGCGTACCGCCAGGCTATAAAATTGATGAGATTCCGAGAAACTTAATCTATTTACCGCTCAACTGCAAAGTGATAAGTTCAATGACAGTACGCTTACTTGATCAGGACAATCATTTAATAAATTTTCGTGGAGAAGAAATTACACTTCGCATGCACTTAAAACCAATAGTACAATGATTATTTATAAGAAAAAGAGAACATACATTCTAGCACCAACAGTCAATCACTCACGATCAAAAATAATAGATAAAGTTTTAAATTTTGAAAATAAAATGTTTCTACAATTTTTAAATCTAAAATTAAAAAGCGGAATTATTGACGTTTTAGAAAAACCTGCGTCGGACGATAGCATTATAAAAAAAGACTATCATACATATTCCCCATACCTACAATCCTTTAACAACAATGATGAGATACGAATTTCGATACAAAACCAGGACTTGTTTATGCTGCCTAGCGAAAGCTATATACGAGTATATGTTGAAGGTTATATAAAAGGCAGAAATGATAGCATTGCAGTAACTACTTTTAAAATGCTGAATAATATCGGTCCACGTCTTTTTGATGAGATTCGCTATGAAGTTAATGGAATCGAAATTGATCGCACTCGATATCTTGGGATGACTAGTACTATAAAAAACTTTGTATCTTTGAATCCTGTGAGAGTAATATGTTGCAAAATGCAAGTTGGAATAACGGGGAGAAAATAGATGTGAAAAAAGAACTATTAAACTTTTATGTACCATTGAAAACATTATTGGGGTTCGCTGAGGACTTTAATAAAATTATGCTAAATTGTAAGCATGAGCTTATTTTATTACGTTGCAATAATGATATAGATTTGCTAAGAGGAACTAACATTGAAGGAGCTAAATTAACTATTACAAATATTTCATGGAGAATTCAGCATGTTCATGTATCGGACTCGAGTAAACTAAGCATGATAAAGATTATCAAGAGTGGAACAACATTACCATTAGCATTCCGTAGTTGGGAATGTCATTATAATCCTTTACTAACACTTTGAACTAATCACATTTGGAATGTTAAGCTGGCTGCAAATAGATAACGCCCTTGTTTTCTATTAATGGTCTTACAGAAAGGAGACAATGTGATGAATTGTCATTTAAGCAACATAAAAGTACATTTAAACTCTGAATCATATCCATATGATGATCTAAACCTCGACATTGTAAAGGGTCGTTATGCGATTCTTTATGAGATGTATGCTAAATTTCAAGAAATGTACTACATGAAAGAGCCTCAACCGATTTTATAATTAAAGCTCCAGTTATTGTCGTTGATCTTCGTTATCAAAACAAAGGTCTGACAAGCGGACCAATCGACGTCAAGATTAAGTTCGAGACAAAAAGTAATATTCTCTTACTCATTCACGATCATTTAGTTGAGCAAGGATTTATTGATCGATTTTGTTCCGAAGGAAGTAGCAATTGTTTTGGATGAGACGAATTTTAAAATAATTATATTTAAACCACAATACCTCATAAAAGGATTAAACCAAAAACAGCAAAATAGTATTGTCTGGTTGCCAAACAATCATCATGGACTACGCTGTCAAGAGGGTGATATAACATTATCAATCTTAAAAGGGATGATGACTGAATATACTTCTGGAAAAACAGTATGTGTGAGAGGCAACACAAAACTTTTATGGATTTTTGATAATTGTGTAGAAATATTTCGCATACACAACACAGAAACCTCGAAATCTTCACCTTCATTGAAAAACTAAAAAAAATGTATCCCAATATTAAACATTGTAATCAACATAATGGAAAATGGTGCGCTCTTTAGAATGCTCTTTTGCTCCATAAAATTTTTCAAATAAAACACTAATTTTTTCATTAAAAATATATTTTTTCTTCTCTTTTATTTATGGTGGAAGGGGGAGGGGGAGGAGGAGGAGGTATTACAATAACATTATAAATTTATTTAACAATATTTTTTTTAGTAATCTAAATCCATAAAATAAACATCATCAGAATCATTAAAACTTAAATTAGAGTTATTACAATCATTAGCAAAATTAGAATCAATAACATTATTCACATCATTTTCATTATTATTATTATTTTTAGTGTTAGAATTAATATTGTGATGAAAAAACATTTTATCATCATCTGGGCTATAAAAATTACCATATCCTGAAAGTTTGTAATGACCCCATGCGTAAGTATTTATCCCATCTGCTCTAATAAATCTTTTATCATCAGCAAAGCTTAAAACTATCTTATTCAACTTTTGAGTATAAAGTTGATGTGTCTTAGACCTAAAAGTTAGCATTTCGTCTGATATTTTTTTATGATTGAGCAAACAATTTCTATAATCTGTTATTGAAAGTTAGATTCTGTTATTGAAAGTTAGATTTTTTAATTTCCTTGCAGTTTTCAGTATAAATTGAATACATTTTGGATCGAAGACCTACAAATTCTTTCATAATATTGCCATTATTTTCATCTTTCATTTTACCTAAAACTTTTTTATTTAAGGAGGGAAATTTAAGAACATTATCTTGGGGATATTCCGATGTATCAAACTCCTTGGAGATATCATTACGAATATCATTGTAAAAGTCTAATGGCTGAATTGTGTATACAAAGGAATCAGTATCCATATAGTTTAGCGATATATTATCTCCAAATTTGGGTTTCATATATCTATAATGGAAATCATACATTTTCCACTTGGATAATTCTAGCACCACAAATCCCAAATACATTGGCTTATTATATTGACTAGAAACGCGATCTAATTGTATAGCAAACAAGTTTTCAGAAAACTTTGTTATACTATGAAAGTTAGATTTACAGTTAACGCTCTAACACCTTAATGTTTCTTATTAGTGGTTTCCCACTGTGAAACAATTTTAATAGCTTTACGCTTATCAACGTTTTCCATAGTCTTAACGTAAACTGCGTTGTTGAGCAATTTAAAAAAATCTTTCTCAAATGCATTCTTTGCTTAAGTTCTATGATAAGTATTTAAATCTATATACTTTTTCAGCCAATCCGATTGATTAAATTTTAATATTCTATGTACTTTCGCCAAAATAAGGCCATATTCTAAACATTGCTTCAGCATATCTTGTTTTACAATGCAAATCGGCAATGAGTTTGAAACATTTCGATCCTCCAATTTTTTTGGATTGTGGACAAAATGGAAGATCGTTATGCTCATCGTGGAGACTGATGGGGTAATCTAAATCAACTTCCAAAATGTATCCTGTTGGTGATGTGTCAGATATTTCGTTTACATCAAAGTTTAGAAATTCATTTGATTGATCATCAATCCACTCAAAGCCTCCATATGGAAGATAACTTGACATTGCCCAGCCATACAAATTATTCGCATCCAAATAATTATAAATAATATAATTAATGTCATAGTCCTCTAAATATTTATTATTCGCTTTGGAATATCTTCTTACACATTGAACAAGTCCTCCTCTTATGCCATTCGATATAAAATTGTGAATATCAAGATCTGTGAGTAGCTCTAATTTAATGCCGACGCATTTCAACATCGCATCCCAGGATAAGCCAGGGGCTGTGAAATATTGACATGGATCAAGCTTATAAATACTTTTGCAAATTTTTCTAAAATTCTTAAAAATGTCTGTCAGTAAGAGAACATCGGTTTTTAAGTACAGTTTCATGTAATCCAAAAGATTATCGCATTTAAACGTTTCCCAAACATTTTTTGCGTGTTCATAATCAGCGATGGAACACTCTTTGTTTGTTAACGAGTTGAAAAAATGCTCCCGAGCTGGAAGTTCTTTCTCATTTAATCGAGCTTCCAAATCAATGTATGAATAAGGAAACACACCCTTTTTCCTCATTAAATTAAAATTGACATCAACAAAATTATTTCGAATAATATGAAAGTTTTCTGCAGATAAATTGCAAGCTAGTTTATCTAAACTAGACGCCATAAACCTGTAAGAGTCTAGGAAACGAAGCTCCAAAAACTCTTTATCCTCTACTCGAATAAATTTCGATAATGATATATATAATTCTTTATTGAGAGGAATTACTTTTATTTCACCCTCATGCTTGTCTTCTGGTAACTCATTGATAAAAAGATGAGAATCATATGCCGAAAAATTATGAAAGAAAATAGGAATAAAGTTGGAAGTTCTATAATTTAAATTACAGGCAGTATGTGCAGTTCCCCTATATTTTCCTGTAAAATGACAATGATCTCGTACTCTTACCGACTCTAATACATTACCGCAGATAAAACAATTTGTAGCATTTTGAAACATATTTTCTTCTGCCTCACTCAACTTCATTGGAACTATTTTATTTAAATATTTGTGGTATATATCTTTACCATCCTTAATTAAATTTTCTACAAAAACTTTAGGCGAATCAGCGCCGCAATGTATTCTAAATACATCTAATTCATCATTAAAACTACATTTAATGTAGTAACTAAATGCGTATGGAACATGTTTTTGCACATTACAAGTTTTTGAGGTTATTCTATCATCTATCTTTTCTAATATACACTCAAAATCTGCGTAGATAGTGAATGGGACATCTAGTTCCTTATAATAATTTGAGTAGCTTATAAACGCTTTCTCAGGCTTAGGCATATAACTTACTCTTTTTCTACAACTTAGTTTATGTACCGCAAAAAGTTCTTCGTTGTGCGTGAAATGAAAACACGAATTACAGATGCATAGTTTGTGTCCATGTTTCGTTAAACTCGATCTCACAAAGCTAAAAAGAAAAAATAAATAAATTATGAAACTATTTTAATTGAATATTAATTTTTTAATCTCACCTGGACATGTCTCGTATAAGAACGTAGTGTGATCTATCTCCTTTAGTTAGCAGCAATAGATTTATGTGGCTATCTTTCTCGTCTTTTGTAAGATAGTATGGACCAACGATTCTCCCATCATCATAGCCAAATACATTTACACTAATTTCATTATTTTGCTAAAAGATTTTTATGTCTTTTAGCTTCAATGGAAAGCTCATTGTCGAAAAGTTCAGCGTGATGTTATCTAATTGTCTCACATTTGATGATATGTCACCAATTTTATACGTTTCTGGCTTACGCATTTCATTAATTGAAAGTGATGAATCTTTCAGTAAACATGCAATTACACACCACTTGAAACAATAATCATCATGATTTAATATGTTTAGAAATGTAGCGGATTTTTTTGTTAAAGCGGATGGTAAAGGGATGTTTGCACTTGACACGACATTCTTCCAAGATCTTGACAATGCACTCTTCAGCTTCTTTAAAAACTCTTCAGGTAGTAGTATTTCAGTTACAACATTCGTATATGTATAGATTTCTATACGTTCATTGGAGGCGCTCATTCGGAGCTTCACCTTTTTACTTAAACAAATTGCTGTCTCCTTACTCCTTTCATTGGTCCTCTTATGATATGAGTAATATTTATTCGGTACATGCTCATTACATGTCGAACAAAAAACTGTACACTGAGACATATGCTCCTTCACGTTCGCAACACTAAGGAAAAGTTTGTTGCATAACTCGCAATGTAGTTTGATATGTTTATTTAAAGTCATTGTATTAGAGAAAGACTGATTACAGAATTTGCATACAAATTCCATGATTATTAAAATGTTTACTAGTCTGCTTTCTTTCACGTGTGAAGGGGTTTATAGTTCTAAATAAAAAACATTAAGCATTCCATATTTATATGTCTTCGGCAATAGATAAAAACGATCTAATTACGTTTATTAACGAATATGAAAACCACATTTTTGAGTTTCACACGAAAGAAATGATAGCATATATCAAATTAATGGATGAACATGAAGGAAGACGCTTAATCAAGACAGAATATGGTGAACATTATTCCGGATGCATCTACGCACTTTTCGATAATGTCCTTGAACCGGATATCTGCGAGTGTGTTTTCTTCCAGATGAGAGGTAGAATAATTGGTGATTTGATGAGAAAATATAAAACTTTGTTGCTTGCATTCAATGAAAAATATTTTCGATAAAAATAAAAATCGTATTAAACTACACAAAAATTGTTATTTACTTAAGTTGTGACTTCGATAAGCATACAAAATTTGAGGATCTAGTTATTTTTGTGGTTTTGACTTTTATCATAAAAGTTGTTGTTTTCGTTTACGTTTTCCCACAAACGTTTGTTTTATCGCATTTAAGTGTTGAAGAGACGTGTATATAAAAAGGGGTCTCACTTCTATGAAAAGTTAGAAATTAAACATTAAGCAAAATGGCAACATTCCTAACACGCATGGAAGCACACCAGCAAAATAAGGAAATCCTTCATTTGAAGGATGTTGAGGAGAATACATCGATAGCAATTCTCCATGCGGTGAGAATCAATACGCGATACGGAGAAAGAATAATGTTGGAGACAGAGGATAATGTCGTGTTTTTGCCTAAAGAATATGCTGCTATGAGTAATGATGATATTCAAGAGCTTGGAAGTGGAAAGTATAAGCTGGTGAAGACATCGCCAGCCGGAAAGCTATCTAAATTTAATATAGAACAAAATAGTACATCAACAAAAATTTAAGCATTCCATATTTATATGTCTTCGGCAATAGATAAAAACGATCTAATTACGTTTATTAACGAATATGAAAACCACATTTTTGAGTTTCACACGAAAGAAATGATAGCATATATCAAATTAATGGATGAACATGAAGGAAGACGCTTAATCAAGACAGAATATGGTGAACATTATTCCGGATGCATCTACGCACTTTTCGATAATGTCCTTGAACCGGATATCTGCGAGTGTGTTTTCTTCCAGATGAGAGGTAGAATAATTGGTGATTTGATGAGAAAATATAAAACTTTGTTGCTTGCATTCAATGAAAAATATTTTCGATAAAAATAAAAATCGTATTAAACTACACAAAAATTGTTATTTACTTAAGTTGTGACTTCGATAAGCATACAAAATTTGAGGATCTAGTTATTTTTGTGGTTTTGACTTTTATCATAAAAGTTGTTGTTTTCGTTTACGTTTTCCCACAAACGTTTGTTTTATCGCATTTAAGTGTTGAAGAGACGTGTATATAAAAAGGGGTCTCACTTCTATGAAAAGTTAGCAATTAAACATTAAGCAAAATGGCAACATTCCTAACACGCATGGAAGCACACCAGCAAAATAAGGAAATCCTTCATTTGAAGGATGTTGAGGAGAATACATCGATAGCAATTCTCCATGCGGTGAGAATCAATACGCGATACGGAGAAAGAATAATGTTGGAGACAGAGGATAATGTCGTGTTTTTGCCTAAAGAATATGCTGCTATGAGTAATGATGATATTCAAGAGCTTGGAAGTGGAAAGTATAAGCTGGTGAAGACATCGCCAGCCGGAAAGCTATCTAAATTTAATATAGAACAAAATAGTACATCAACAAAAATTTAAGCATTCCATATTTATATGTCTTCGGCAATAGATAAAAACGATCTAATTACGTTTATTAACGAATATGAAAACCACATTTTTGAGTTTCACACGAAAGAAATGATAGCATATATCAAATTAATGGATGAACATGAAGGAAGACGCTTAATTAAGACAGAATATGGTGAACATTATTCCGGATGCATCTACGCACTTTTCGATAATGTCCTTGAACCGGATATCTGCGAGTGTGTTTTCTTCCAGATGAGAGGTAGAATAATTGGTGATTTGATGAGAAAATATAAAACTTTGTTGCTTGCATTCAATGAAAAATATTTTCGATAAAAATAAAAATCGTATTAAACTACACAAAAATTGTTATTTACTTAAGTTGTGACTTCGATAAGCATACAAAATTTGAGGATCTAGTTATTTTTGTGGTTTTGACTTTTATCATAAAAGTTGTTGTTTTCGTTTACGTTTTCCCACAAACGTTTGTTTTATCGCATTTAAGTGTTGAAGAGACGTGTATATAAAAAGGGGTCTCACTTCTATGAAAAGTTAGCAATTAAACATTAAGCAAAATGGCAACATTCCTAACACGCATGGAAGCACACCAGCAAAATAAGGAAATCCTTCATTTGAAGGATGTTGAGCAGAATACATCGATAGCAATTCTCCATGCGGTGAGAATCAATACGCGATACGGAGAAAGAATAATGTTGGAGACAGAGGATAATGTCGTGTTTTTGCCTAAAGAATATGCTGCTATGAGTAATGATGATATTCAAGAGCTTGGAAGTGGAAAGTATAAGCTGGTGAAGACATCGCCAGCCGGAAAGCTAGCTAAATTTAATATAGAACAAAATAGTACATCAAAAAAATTTAAGCATTCCATATTTATATGTCTTCGGCAATAGATAAAAACGATCTAATTACGTTTATTAACGAATATGAAAACCACATTTTTGAGTTTCACACGAAAGAAATGATAGCATATATCAAATTAATGGATGAACATGAAGGAAGACGCTTAATCAAGACAGAATATGGTGAACATTATTCCGGATGCATCTACGCACTTTTCGATAATGTCCTTGAACCGGATATATGCGAGTGTGTTTTCTTCCAGATGAGAGGTAGAAAAATTGGTGATTTGATGAGAAAATATAAAACTTTGTTGCTTGCATTCAATGAAAAATATTTTCGATAAAAATAAAAATCGTATTAAACTACACAAAAATTGTTATTTACTTAAGTTGTGACTTCGATAAGCATACAAAATTTGAGGATCTAGTTATTTTTGTGGTTTTGACTTTTATCATAAAAGTTGTTGTTTTCGTTTACGTTTTCCCACAAACGTTTGTTTTATCGCATTTAAGTGTTGAAGAGACGTGTATATAAAAAGGGGTCTCACTTCTATGAAAAGTTAGCAATTAAACATTAAGCAAAATGGCAACATTCCTAACACGCATGGAAGCACACCAGCAAAATAAGGAAATCCTTCATTTGAAGGATGTTGAGCAGAATACATCGATAGCAATTCTCCATGCGGTGAGAATCAATACGCGATACGGAGAAAGAATAATGTTGGAGACAGAGGATAATGTCGTGTTTTTGCCTAAAGAATATGCTGCTATGAGTAATGATGATATTCAAGAGCTTGGAAGTGGAAAGTATAAGCTGGTGAAGACATCGCCAGCCGGAAAGCTAGCTAAATTTAATATAGAACAAAATAGTACATCAAAAAAAAATTAAATAAAAGAACAAAATAAAAACAAAAAAATACTTTTGGGAGATTGGGGTGTGGATTGGGGTGTGAGGGAGGGAGGAGTGGGGGCTAGCAAAATTAAAGTAATCGAGTGAGTAAAATACATCTACGGCAATTACCGTAAATTTTGCATTTTTGGAAGAAAAAAGTTATTCACGAAAAACCCCAAAAAGTACAAGTTTTAGCTCGCTTATTCCCGCTTAGAGAATAACTTTTCCTAAAAAACTAAAATCAAAAAATCCAACGCTATATTGCTCCAGATTAGTCACTATCTGTACGCACACACATTTTCAATTTTTAACAAACTCCCCGAGTTATTTAGCTAACGAGTAATAAGATAGTAGGGTTCCCAATAAAACACGGCAATTATCACATTTATGCTTGTGTGCGAGTATTTTTCAGTAGCCAAAATAAGTGTTCGGTTTATTTTTCTATATTTTTTCTTATTCAATCTTTTTTATGTTGTGGGTGCTTGCAGTTTTTCGTATATAGGTAGAAATGGGAGGCAACAACAATGCAGATTTGCCAAGTGATTCAGAAGAATCAGAAGACAAAGAGTTATTTAGTTTATTCGAAACGTGGGAGCTGTCATCGGATGCCATAAAGATGGTCCTAGGCTGTGGTGTCAACACTTTGCAGAGGTTGGAAATGTTGAATTCAGACGATATTGGAGAAATATTCAATATAAGAAGCTTGATCGGCGATACAATTACTTTTCGATACTTCCTTCAAAAGTGGCGCGCAGAAAATAATGTAGGTATAAAAAAGTATATTTTAAGTAAATTATTCACTCGAATAAATTATTAATCACTCAATGCAGTATACACCATTAGTTTGCACTGCTTCTGATCGTACCTTGTCAAATTCTACTCGAATTCATGAATGGATGGATTCCCCATCGATGCCGGATGCGGAAATCAATCTGGAAGAAATTTTATTGAAAACTGTAGATGGGAAGGATATTTTTGCTAAATATAAATCTAGCGAATCACTGAACGATAAGGATCAGACAGCCATAGTCAGAATCATTGTGGGCCACTAAATTTTAAATGACATTAAAATGGACGCGAAGATTATGGAAAGTGTAGCAGCGGCTATTTCAAAATTGTTTCCAACTGAAAGTGAGACGACATACTACACCGCGTACAAAAACAAAGAACGCATCCGGAAAATTGTATGATCGATATTACAATCAAAGGAACAAGCGGAAGCGTTTCGACTGTCCTACTTCTTCAAAATTACATAAGGTCAGTGAGAAACTGAAAGATAATGAAATTTCCGACAGTTCAATGGATGTTGCCGAATTCGAAGACAAGAAGAAATGGTTGGTTCACAACTTTCCTCAGAACATAACAATTATTTGGAAAGCTACTTCTGTTCTGCGGATCAAGGAAAACAAAGCATCTCTGAGCGACTTTCTGAACGACTGGCCGAGGTATAAGGATCCATGTGGCGTTCAATTAATAGACATTGATTTTGAGACAATGTATCCAGAAAAACAAAATCTTATGTTTTTGAAAATAGAGGGCTTTGAGAAGGTGATGGTCGAAGAAATTTTCCCAAAGTACGTGAACGACAAACTCAACATGCAGTTTATAGAAAAAATTAAAGCAGCTACAGATATGAGTAAGGCAAAAAAATACTAATATATATCTCCATAATTTTGAATAACTGTAAAAATTTCTTTCAGATGCGAAACACTTCTATTTCTTTTGTTTGCTGCATTCCATCATCACCCCACCTCGTATCAGCAAAACTGCTAAACCTTCGATAAGCGATGCTCAGACTGATATGATTGTTCACTTACTGAACATAAATGATTTAGCCCGAAAAAAAGGCGAACTTAGAGAATTTTCCTTTCGAATGAAGTCCACTATCCAGCCTAAAATCTTTGTTGTTGGTGAGACATGTGAGAATTTATCTGCATTTTTTGTTATTTGTAATGATATCACGTATAAAGTAGAAACACTTTTGCGTGCTATAGACGTGGTAATTAAAATTTGTTTTGTTTTTGATTTAAAATGGGTTTTTTTGCAAGAATTTATATACGATATCCCATATTCAGAAAAAATTTCAAAAGTTCAAAATATTATAAACAAAATAAAAAATGTCAAGTAGAAACACTAAAAATTTGCAAAAAAAAAAAACCCACACATATTTGCTCAATATGTAGTCAGACTTTTCCGATATCTAAGGATTTTTTGTATCACTTAAAAAATGTTCACAGGACTCCTGTATCATACAAGTACTCATGTCAATATAACAAATGTACCAAAAGTTATCAAAACTTTTTTAAATTTAAATACCATTTAAGAAGACACGATGACAAATTTATGGAAACTGACAGTGAATATACATCTAAAAAACCAAAAATAGAGCTCAAAGACAATCAAAAATTTTGTGACTTAGGGGCCGTTCAAGTATTACGTAAGCACTATAGGGGGGTGGGGGGGTCTTTGCTTTGCTTATTTTTGATGACATTAGGGGGGGGGGGGGGTGTTGGAGATGGTGATTACGTCAGCAGTAGTTCTTTACTTTTTTCCACATATGGCAACCCACACAGATTGTGATTACTTCAGCAGTAGTTATTTACTTTTTTACACATATGGCAACCCACACAATGTCTATGCTCGAAAACAAAACCCATATTCGGGGATTCCCATAAATAATGAGTACATTTAGGTACTCGCTTAGAATTTCTTCAATCAGTTTCGTTTCGGTACGATTGACGATTTGACGTGGTGTAAGCAAAGCAAGTAAATATTTGTGTTACCGTTGATCCACTTTCGCCAAAGTGGAATTGTTTAAGATGTCGTTTCAAATAGACAAATCCAAGTTATACCAACAATTGTTTGAAAGTTTTAAAAAATCTCATACAAAACTACAAAAAGTACAGAAGTTAGTTAACGAAGTGTGGCGTAATTATAAGTTACAAGCAAAATCGGACAAGGAACTTGATATTATTGTCTCTAAGAGAATTGAAGAAGAATTGCAAGCAGCGACTAAGAATAAATCCAATCAACTACGATTTTTTTCCAAGGTGAGTGATGAAGTTAATGTAAATTAAACAATCACCCCTATCGCAGAAAAAATTTCACGTGAAATGTTTTGATCCCTAGAAAATACAAAGTAGAAATTGAAGTCTATAGGTATATTATTCTGCGTTAAAGAGATTTGCAATGAAGAAAATGATAACTACTCGTCTTAAAAGTCTATTCAAGTGGAATTATTTTCACTTTCCATTTTGATTATATCCCTTCAATTTTTCTGGGGAGCAAAACTTTTCACATGGAATTTTATTCACGATAGGGGTGAATATTAAATGTACTCACTATAGTGTGTATGTATTAATAAGACAAACATTAGCAGTACCTATAAAATGTTTTAATTTTTAGGCAACGAATACCTGTAAGCCTGCAGAAAAACCACAAATTATACAGCCAGCTTCAAATTCTAAAGAACAAAAAGACGACATAAACCCCGGAGTGGAATCACAACAGCAATGCGAAAACACAGAAAATACAGATAAACAGCCGAGAGCAAAACCTTCGCAGGAAGCTATGAAAAATAAGATTGCTCTACTCGAAAAAAATCTGAATGCTTTGTATTCTGCCAGAGATAGTATGCCAAGCCGTGTTGAAGTTGATAAACAAATCATTAAGTTGCGCGAAGAATTAAAAACAGCGAAAATGTCTTTAAACAGGAAGATTCAAAACGAAGTTGCCCAGAAGAAACACAGAGATGGTATGAAAAGAAAGTTAGAAGATATTTCTCATGCAAATCCAGAAATAAAAAAAAACTATCCATGAGGGATTCAGTGGGACGGCCTAGCCTAGAAAATGATCAACCATTATTATTGAAAACAATTGCGGATATTGCTTTATTTGGCAGTGCAGCAGATGATAGAAGACGAACAGAATCTATTCGCAGTGTAAAAACTCTTGACGAATTAACACAAGAATTACGAAAAATAGGATTTGACATTAGTCGAAGTGGGACATATCTTCGTTTGATTCCCAGAAAATCTAATTCTGCAGAGGGACGAAGACATGTATCGACAGTCCCTGTAAAGCTCACTCGGGCTCAGACTGATCAGCACAAAAGCCACTTAGATAGCAATTTCGCTGAAACATCAATCCATTATTTGGAGAACATAGCATCCATACTTGGACCAGATCAAGTATTTTTCATATCTCAAGATGATAAAGCTCGGGTCCCTATTGGTGTAACTGCGGCAAATAAGCAAGCACCTCTTCTAATGCACATGGAATATAGAATCAAATTGCCTGATCACGACTGGGTAATCGCTGAGCGGCATAAATTAATACCATCAGTTTATGCTGGTATCAAAATCACTTCCAGTATGCTAGGACAACCGCAAGCCGTTGGATATTCTGGACCAACATACATCGCTATTCGAAGTGGAAAGCATAGTTCATCTACTGCAAATACTCATGCTCATGATTTCGAGACGCTTCTCGAACTTGAAGAGTTTCAAGCATTAGCTAAAACTGACCATGGGTTGGTAAAACCAGTAGTAATCATGACGGTTGATGGAGGGCCAGATGAAAATCCGCGTTATACAAAAGTTATAGGGTTTGCTATTAAACACTTTAAGCGACATGATCTCGATGCATTGTTTTTAGCTACCAATGCTCCTGGCAGAAGTGCGTATAACAGAGTACGAACAAGATCTGCCTGATTTGCCAGATATTGAATGGTATTCAGAACATGTGCGTGAAAGCCAATACTTACTTCAAATTGTAAAATGTAGAAACATAGAATGCTGTCGTCCAAGAAGTGGCCTATTTAGATTACTAGACAACAGGTTTCTTCCACCACCAGTAAAAGTAAAACAAACAGTTGATGACTTGGTTTTGGATGATGGAGGGCAATTTCTCAATCTTCCAGTCAATTTAGCTCTACGCTTAAATTCTTCACTCAAAGATTTCCTACAAATGCCATACGATTATTTTTGTCCGACGGTAAAATTGAAGCTATTAAGTCGAACATGCAAAACGTGTGGTCTTTATCATACTTCCGTCAAGTCACTAAATCGTCACATCGAGAAGATCCATAAAAAAGTAAACACGCACACTGATATGAAGTTAGGCCTTTAAGAGTGGCTGCTCGTCGTGCTAATGAACTGATGTGCATTATTCAAAATTTAGAGCACCAAGATGTTGAATGGCTCGATGAAAACGAAGTAGACATTCCAAAATCGAATGAAAGTGAGCAGACACACAACATTGAGCAGCAAACATCCAATGTCATCGAAAACTTAGAATCATGGATTCGGGTGTCATGGACTGAAGACTGTTAATTGGAATTAATATGTACACCAAAAATTTAAAAGAATTTTGTTTAGTTCGTAATATTACTTAATAACATTATAATATTTGTGCTTTACTCTATGTTGAATACCGTATCAATAAAGTTTGTTTAAATGAATATTATGTGCGCTAAAGTCCTCTATCCTAAGCCTATTTTCTTATTTCTAGAATTTTAACTGCTGCTCATGAATGAATAACAAAAATAGAATACATTAAATGAAAAATGCATATAACAATGTTTACGTAAGCATGGGAGGGGGGATAAGAGCTTTGCTTACTTTTGATGACAAGGGGTAGGGGGGGTAAATAATTGCAATAAATCTGCTTACGTAATACTTGAACGGCCCCTTACCTCTACAATCTGAAAGCTCAGAATTGCATGAACCAGCACTAGTATTAGCCAACAATATTCCGAAACTGAAAACGACCATTAACAATAATATAATACAAATGGTTTTAAATATGCATTCGAAACCAAATTTTGCGCGCAATAATATAACTCAGATTTTAAGTGATGTTGTCAGCCATATTTTTGAACCCTTAATAGGTGCTTACGAACAATTTTTAACTTTCATTCAACCTGAAGTTTGCAGTTTATATACAGACTTAATAGCATATACAAAAAATCCGATGAAAGATATTTGCACCGAATACAGGTTTCTTAAACACCCAAAGTTATTTACAATAGCAAAGCAGTTGGATGAGGTTTTTGTTTGTGGACGACCACTTCTTAAAGAAAATGTAATTGAGGGCTGCCTTTGTGATGTTAAACACCAACTACAGAAATATTTTGAATCGCCAAATATTTTTCAGCTTACCGTTGCAAATATTAATTCAATAAATTCAACCAACAAATTGAACCATTTTATAAAAGGTGAGCTGTGGCAATCTAAAGTTGGCAGTTTTGCTGACAAACTTGTATTTCCAATCTCTCTATATTTCGATGATTTCCAAATAAATGATCCTCTGGGCCCTCGAACGCATTCCATTTGCGGTATTTATTTTTCAATCTCTGTTATTCCACAGCATCAGTTATCACTTTTAAGTAATATTTTCGTAGCTGGATTCATAAACGCAAAAGATATGACTTACTTTAGCAACCATGCTTGACATGCAGTGAAGCATGGATAAAAATATTAGAAGATCTTTACCAAAATGGCATGGAAATAAATTGCAGTGGTGAAGTTAAAACAATTTACTTTCTGCTTGGGCAAGTATTAGGAGACAACTTAGGGCTGAATGAAGTTTTAGGTTTCCAAACCAGTTTCAGTTTTCTCTCAACGGCAGAAGCAAAGTAAAATATTAAGAGAATCAAAAAATTGCAGTCAGAAAGATTTTGGAGTCGAGTGCCACAGCACCACCTTTTAATTCAATAAAAAAAATATAATAGTCACGAAACTCACGCGGCCGAAAATTCTTTTAATTGAAATGACGTCAGGAAATAAGCGTAATGATAAAACTCCACTTTCATGGTCAGACACAGCTTTGATGGCATTTGAAAGATATCGGAAGTTGCTGAAGAAAGCTGTAGCATTAGCACATCCTAAAATGACCGCTCCACTTGTTTTGGTTACTGATGCTTCGAATGTGGCCGCAGGTGCCGCTTTACACCAGAAATAAATGGCAAAGCAGAACCACTCGGATTTTTTACATATGATCGCGTGCTCACTGCAATGTATCTTGCCGTTGATGATTTTCGAGTTTTATTGGTAGGCAGAAGTTTTCACATTGAGACTGAGCACAAGCCGCTCATATTTGCTTTCAGACAAAGGTCAGAAAAAGCTTCGTCCCGCCAAATAAACTACTTGTCATTCATCAGTCAGTTTACGTTCGACATCCGATATATATGTGGAGAAAAAAATGAAATAGCGGATCACCTGTCCCGAATCGATGCGATATCTGCGGATTCTTTATACGGGCGTCTAATGGACTCGCAAAGAAATGATGAGGAGCTTATCAAGTATCAAGCTGACGGGTGAAGTCTCACATTATCTCGCTCTCCACCCAATATCCTTTCCCGGATTATCTGGTCCTATATATTGTGACACGTCACGCAACGGCACACGCCCTTTTATTACAAAGTATTTACGAAAACAATTTTTTGCTGCAACACATGGAGAGGAGAGGAAGGAGAGCGTCTGTACGTTTAATGGTGGATCGCTTTGTGTGGCCAGAAGTAAGGTTCATCGTCATTCTAAAGCCGAACTTCAGAAATACTTGCCACCAGGACGGATATCTCGATTTGGTGTGCCGCTACGGATTACTTCCGATCAGGGTAGGCAATACACATCCGCCTTATTTTCCGAACTTTGCACAATTTTAGGTGTGAATCATTGTATGACTACTTGCTATCATCCTCAATCGAACGGCATAATAGAATGATTTCACCGAACGCTGAAGGCAGCTATGAAATGCAGCGTCATGACGAATTGGGTTGTTCAACTTCCAATCATTCTGCTCGGGTTACGTTCCACCTTGAGAAGATATTGGAAGATCGTCTGCAAAATTGTATACGGCTCGAATCTACGTTTGATATGCTGGTATTGTACAAACAACCGAGATCATATTCTGAATTTATAGAAAATCAACGGCGCATTATGCATGATATGGTTCCCACTCAAACGGCCTGGCACGTAAAGGAAAAACCTTTTATACACAAGGACTTGAACACATCATCTCACGATTTCATTCTTAACGATTCAGTGAAGGCTACGTGTGTTGCACCTTATAAAGGACCGTTTGAAGTATGTAAAAGAACGGTATGATAAATATTACTTAATTGATGTACGGGGAAGGTCCGTTAAGATATCAGTAGATCGTATGAAGCCTGCTTATTTAGAAGAGTCATCACCATCTAGCGTGGAATCGTCAACAGACACAACATGAGGATTCTTTTGCTTCGCCACTCCCACCGACGGAGCGCATATTCCAGAAGCTCTACCACATCATGAATATCAGGCTCAACGCACAAGAACTAGTCGGACCATCAAATGCCCTTCAAGATTCAGGGAATAAGCTTGACCCTTCTGGGGGGCCACTGAGTGCGGAGTGTGGTGGGTTGCTGAAAAGATCTGGCAACTCTATAACGGACATAACGGCGTGACATCGCATTTTTTCTCATTTAAAGTATTTTGTTTAAAGTTAAATTTTATATTAAATTGGAATTAAATAAATAAATCATTTAATTACCAAACAAATTTAACGCATATAAATATAGTCAATTACCAACATTCATATGCGTTACATTCAACAGCAAACTCTAATGCTCGATGTTACAAATAATTATTATGAGCATCTAAAGCGACAAAACGGAATATACCCCCAAGCTAATTGCTTGAGGCAAATGCGAATAATTATTATTAATAATTATTTAGTAAAAGCGAAATAAAGAAAAATATTTTTTTTACAAACATAACGCATAAAATGTTAGCCAATTAATTACCAACATTCATATGCGTTACATTCAAAAGCAAACTCTAAAGTTCGCATTACGGATATATTTGCATTTAAAGTTAATTTGAATAATAAACCTCAGTAGTGGAATAATTACCTTTGAAAAGTAAACGATGTTACAAATACTTTTAAGTATTTATTTATTTTTAATTTCATATTGATATTTGCATTTAAAGTTAATTTGAATAATAAATCTCAGTATTGGAATAATTACTTTTGAACAGTTACGAGTAACAATATTACAAATAATTTTGGCCATACACAGCGACAAAACTGATTATGCCCCTAAGCTAATTACTTGAGGCATAAGCAAAATAAAGAAAAATATTTTTTTTACAAATATAACGCATATAAATATTAGTCAATTACATACCAACATTGATATGCGTTACATTCAAAAGCAAATTCTAATGTTCGCATTACGGATATATTTGCATTTAAAGTTAATTTGACTAATAAATCACGGTAGTGGAATAATTACTTCTAAACTGTAAGCGAAGCTCCAAAATTTGTTGTAGTAAGACGGTGCTACACTGCGAATAAAACAACGTTTATAATGTAGAAAAACAAATGCCAACTGGCCAACAATTCAATAAAAAAATCGAAAACTATCTCAAAAAATAAGTTTTTATTTTTAAATGAAGAATTGTACCCTTACTGAGATACCTTTTATAAGTAAAAGTAGCATGTAGTAAATAAAAGATAGAACAAAAATAATAAAATGTTTAAAAAGTTGAAAAAATACAACAAGAATCCTCAGGCAGATTTGAGTTTGGGATCAAATAACATTGAAGCCTTTTACAGCCTATATTAAGTGAAGGTTTGCCAAATTCATCTGCCATCAAATCTCAGTAGTGGAATAGTAGTTATTATATATTCTTTTTCAAGCCGCTCGCTGATAAGAGTGCTATATATACACATAAAAAAAGAATATGAAGAACATTTTGAGACTGCATATTAAACAAATTATACTTTTTTGAATTTGTTGTTTGGAGCTCCAGGCCATAGGAGCATGGCGCAAAAGTAAAAAGAAATAAAAAGAAAAAAACTGTCTTCAAATCTCAGTAGTGGAATAACCTTTTTAAATGAACTACTAAACTCAATCTACACGGGTTAAATGTCCTTTGAAATACTTTTTAAAAGTAAAAAGAAATAAAAAGAAAAAATCTGTTATCAAATCTCAGTAGTGGAATAATCAATAAATAGTTCAAAATGAATTAAATTACATATTTTTTGGAAATTCGTTTTTGGTTGATTCTTGCAGAACGGTTCCTAATGCACATTCTATTAATATTTCAAGCAAATTTGATAAAAGAAAAAATAAAGAAGTTATAAGCAGAACACTAAAGCCCTAACTTATACTTTTCTGGGCATTGTATTTTTTAGTATTGTTGTTGTTTAACTATCTATATTTGCTACCTATGTGTATATAACTATCATTGAGTTTTAACCCTTTGGCGACCAGGGGACATATGTGTCCCAAAAAGAAAAATATGAGTTAAAAATAAACTAATACTAAAAGTATTAATATTTTTTAGCTTAATGCAAAAATGATGGGTTTTTAAAATTTATAAAAAATTTGTGTGAAAAAAAAATTATAAATGTTGTTTTAGGAGCTAAAAAGCACATACCGTAAACGGGATATTTAAACTGCTCTAAATTATAGACGAAATTTTCTCTTTCTTTCAATTTAATTTTTTTTTTTTTTGTTTAATTTAACAATATTCTACAAATTGAAATTCGGTTTTAAGATATTTCCAAGAAAAAAAACTAGATTTATTGAAAAAAACGCAAAGGGACAAGGGTGCGCCCCTGTGGTCGTCAATGGTAATATTTCGTTTGATGAATTTGAATGTAATAGTCTTTTCACACTGACGACGAAATAAGTGTTCCCAACACAAATGTTGCAAAAAATTGATTTGCTGATTCATTTTGGTAAGTTTGGTGAATGTGAATTCTATAGCACGTTGCAACAACATTTTTTAGAAGAATGACTTTCCAGCGTCGTAGATTTTTTAACCTGAATGAAGAAGAAATATTGCAATTTCTTACTGCGGGATAATAGCGAAGATGAAGACGACTTGTGTCTAGATGAAGAAGACCAGATTTTTGTTGAAGGTGATGTTGATGCAGGTGCAGCATTTTGTGAAATCGATGATAATGCGGTTGAGATAACAGAACAAGTCGTTAAGATAACGGAACATACGCCTCTTATTCCAGAAAATTACAAAAAAAACGACAGAAAAAGGTGAACCAAATTTTAGATGGAGAAATTCATACACTGCAAAGGTATTCCCTAACAGTGACTATGAGTTTGGAAAAGTGCAAGTCTGCGATGTTGGGACCGCAACTGTAATCTATCACCATTTCAGATCTTTTTACTTACTACGAACTTTGATGTTTTGTTAGAACTTATAGTTCATGAATCCTGTAGATATGCTGAACAAAATGGAAGAGTTTTTGAAGTTACTGCTGACGATCTTGATATCGATCTGGTAATGGCATATCACGTTTTACCGTCCATTCGTGATTATTGGTCAACAGAACCTGATATGGGTGTACCCTTCATAAGTAATGTAATGACAAGAAAAAGATTTGAAGATATCCGTCAAAAATTGTACTTCAGCAATAACGATGAAGAAGGAAACAGGAATGATCGGGCTTTTAAGATAATACCTGGCATAAGTCATTTCCACAAAGCATTTGAAAATGCTTGAAAATGATGAACACATGATCAAATTCAAAGGTCATGAAACAGTATATCAAGAACAAACCAATAAAATGTTGATGTGACTCTGCTTCCGGATATCTTTTTGAATTTGATCTATACACTGGAAGAAAAGAGTATGGTACAGAATATGGACATGGGGAATCAGTCGTGCTTCAGTTGGCAGAACAACTGTGACTCTTCTTACAAATTTTCTTTCGCCAGTGGAGACAGACACCATCAGACGTCGCATAGCTGGTAGTGCTGAGAAAATCAACGTAAAGTGCCCGAAAGATATTATGCTTTACAACAAAAATATGGGTGGAGTAGATTTCATGGATCAGCGCAATTCCTTTTATGAACTAGACCGCAAGTCGAAAATAAAATATTACCTTCGGTTATTTTTTGATCAGTCATCAGAAATCACTGTCAGCAAGAGACCAGCTTCTTCGCACTCTATGCTCAAAGCCAACGTAAGAAAGAGATGTGTTCAATGCTCAAAAATTAATGTAGAAAATCACAATAATAACTATTGTAATGAATGCAATGTGCATCTATATTTTACTACTAGCCGTAATTGTTTTGCAGAACATCATAATTAGCCATAATTTATCGCAAAATTAAACATAAATTTTTATTAAAAGCGTATTATAACATTAAAAATGTAACTTCTATTGAAAAACCTATATATAATAAAAAAAAGACATTTTGGCTCCATTAAGGACCACAGGGACACACACATGAGGCCCATAACAAAACTCGTATACGCATTTTTTTCTTCTCATTTGTGAATGGTTTTGCTTTAGTTGGATTCTGAAGCTTATTTCATATCAAAATGATAAAGGGAAGTCCCCAGAAGCTTATGGTCCTGAAAGGGTTAAAAGACGTACAGTGCACTCGGCATAACATAAACCCTCCATTACGTCAACATCCCAAAACGTTAACCCTTTTTTATTTGTATTGTCTACTCTAAAACGTCAACTCAAATAATTCAAAGTTTAAGCTTTATTAACGGTTAAAATACTTTCATACAACCGTGTGTAATTAGTTTTAGTTTTGGGGATTCCCCCTTGTGTCTATTGATGGGTAGTTATTGTCGTTTTCTGTTCAGTTGCTTTCTTGATCTCGTTAGAGTTGCGCGTATAAAATGAGCTCAAAAAAAAACCAAAAGTTCTTCAATTGCAAGAAAAGGCAAATATTTTGGATTTATTACAAAAAGGTGCAAGTGCGACGGCTTTAGCGAAACAATATGGTGTAACAAAATCAACGATTAGTAAGATATACATAATCCAAAAAAAGGCAATTTTGAAATAACACATTTTCTGGACCGGGAAAAAGGAAGACATTAACAGCATCAGAGCTGCCCAAAATATAGAAATGTTTGTACCGTTGGTTTATTAAGCAGCGGGAAAGAAATTACCCTATAAATGCATTAGCGCTAAAGGAAAAAGCTAAAGAGATTCATCTAAAACAAAAAGAAAAAGATTCAGCTTTCAACGCAAGTGATGGGTGGCTGCAAGGATTTAAGAAAAAGATTTGGCATTCGACTTCTTAAAATATCTGGAGAAAAGCTTTCTTCGCAGCCTCAGCATGTTGATCCATTTTAAGCAATTGAAATCGAAGAAATGGGTCTATGTCACGATCAATTGTACAATGCTGATGAATCTGGCTTGTTCTGGAAAATTTTGCCAGACAAATCGTATGTATCAAGTGCCGAAAAGAGTGCTCCGGGAATGAAGACGGAAAAACAACGAATCACTTTTTTATGTTGTGCTAATGCATCCGGAAATCACAAACTCAAACTGCTAGTAATTGCAAAAGCTAGAAATCCGCGCGTTTTTAAAAATTTCAACTGCCCTACTGAGTACACAAGTTCCAAGTCCTCATGGATGACATTAACTATTTTTCGCGATTGGTTTCATAAATCATTTGTGCTGCAGGTTAAAATTGTTCTTATGTGGCAGAATAGCCATAATTTTTAACAATTAAAATTCTCTATTTTTAGGTAACAGTTTCTTTCAAAAAAGAATCTGCCAGTTAAAGCACTTCTTCTAATATATAATGCTCCATCTCATCCAAGTGAATTGGAGCTTAAAACAGAGGATGGAAACATAATTGCAATGTTTTTTTTTTCTGCCAAATGTGACCCCACTAATCCAGCCAATGGACCACAATGCAATTAAGATAACGAAGCTTTACTATAGAACAAGTCTTTTAGCCGGCAAACAATTCAGATTTCAGTTCAATGAACACTATGGCTATATGCTGAGGAAGATCCAGAGGAAAATGTTCCATTGAGCATTCTGAAAGCAAATATGGATTCGGAGCTTCAGCTACTAATGACGCGCGCAGTTGATGTGCTTAATGCATTAAATCCTCAGGTTGTCGTTTTTCTTAAGCCATTTTAGGAGTCCGAAGTGTCCGATGATGACAATTACGATGTGCATGAAAATCTGCAAACAGTAAAGCCAAGCGAAGCCATAGAAATTTTTAACCGGGCTTTGGATTGGGCCGGATGCGAGAATGTTTCGCAAGATGATCTATATGTGTTAAGACGTCTAAGGACGAAGGTTGTATTTTAATTATTGGAGCGGAAAAAACAGCAGAAAAAAATAACAGATTTCTTTTAAGAATATATACATATGTATGTATGCCATCTCATGTAAAATAATTTTTTTTGGTTTTATGTATTTAGGTTGGAAACCTTTTTTTGTTTTTCTCTGGATTTGCTATATGTCTGATTTTATTTTACGAGCAATAAAAACGCTTTAAACTACAGTATAGAATAAATTTTGGCTTTTAATTTGCACATTCAAAATCGTCAACAATTTGATAAATGTCAACACACTCGCGGTTTTAATTAGTTGACGTTATCGCGAGCGCACTGTATATATATGTATTTAAAGACGTGTTCGTTACTGTTTTAATAAAAACCTTCTGTAAATAGTTATCATTTCTAAGTGTGAAAAGACGTATATTTAAAGACGCGTGTTCGTTACTGTTTTAATAAAAACCTTCTGTAAATAGTTATCATTTCTAAGACATAGTTTTAAGTTTCATTTATAAAATAAACATCGAATTGAATTAAACATTAAAGTGTTTTAATAAGAAAGGCAAGAAAACCCACACATTTATATTAAGATTATACTTAAAATCAAATTCGAAGGGGATCTCTTAATTATACCCGGACCAATTAACCAAGATATAACGCAGACGGACTAATTTAGGCATTGGCTTGCCACGCGAGGTGGCAACACTGACCTACCTCACACACAAGGACAGACATGGAAGAGACAGAGATCGAGAAGTCAGTCGCTGTATAGAAGTACACAATAAAGACTTGTGTTAAAAGACGTATGTATATGTATTTAAAGACGTGTGTTCGTTACTGTTTTAATAAAAACCTTCTGTAAATAGTTATCATTCCTAAAACATAGTTCCAAGTTTCATTTATAAAATAAACATCGAATTGAATTAAACTTAAAAGTGTTTCAATAAGAAAGGCAAGAAAACCCCCACATTTATATTCAAATTATACTTAAAACCAAAGTCGAAGAGGATCTCTTGAGTATACCCGGACCAATTAACCAAGATATACCTTAACACATGATGCGACCATATAAACTAACAGTAATAAAAAGGACACCTCTTAGAACAAATCTAAGAATTAATTATTTTATAAAAACCACACGCATCGTATGCTAATATGTAAACCTAAATAGTAGAATAATATATCTAAAAAAGTCAAGTGCACCATTTACTCAAACCCAAATCTAAATGGTTTCAGCAACTGTCTTTAATAGAAAATTGAAAAACAAAAAATCATCATTATGTGAAATCTCATTCGGGTACATCAAAACATGTAATCTCCTCTATCGCAAATAATTTTCCCCCGAAAAGTATTCGTTTTTCCCCAAATTGCTTGCGCCAATTTTATTAGCACAAAATATGGCAACTTCAAAAAAAAATTTACCCCTATCGTGAATGATCTTTCCGGGCAAATATGTTCGCCAGTTTTGTTTATTTTGTTCACTTGACTTTCTGATGGCGAACATGCAAAAACACAATATAAAGCAATTATTCAGAAGCAGTGGAATCAAATGCAAAGGATGCAGGAAAATCCATCTATAGCTCCTGGCTACACTAAGGAAACAAAAGAGGAAGTCATAGTTTTGGAATGATAACAAGTAGATTTGAATGGAAAAATGTAATGATATTAATGAACATGTTGTACGTATCATGAGACTTTAGAAAATGACGCAAAAAAACATTTGCAGTGAAATAATTCTTGTAAAAAGTTTTGTTAAAGAAAGGAATATAGAAAAACAATAATCATCGTTATACAAATACACGATGACCTCGTGTTAAATGTCAAACGGGTAATATAAAATATATAATGTCATCAATAATTCAGAAGTGGGATAATCATTTTAAATGTATCATTAGTGGCGTTTTTAGAGAACCTCGATATAATTAGGACTGGCGGCTGATCACCGCACTCCATAACAAGCAAATTTACATTGAAACGTAAGTAGTTTGGATTTCGGATCTAAACGGATTTAACAATTAGTTAGATATTTATACAACAAAAGCTTACGCAACCTTTGGTAAGGATTGCCGGCTGCTTTCATCTCCATTATCTTTTTATTGATTTTCCGAATTTTCATTGTTTTAAAAGTATATTTAATGAATCTGTTGCAATTATCGCTTTGTTACACATTACGCTTTTCCTTACTAACCATGTTTGCAGCACTGTGAAAAATGGCTGCAAACATGTAGACGTAACGATATCGATGATTAGACCCTCTGGATAGAAATATTGCAATAGATAGTTTAATAACTAAAAGTGTGTAAATTTTGTTGAAGTTTGCATATAGGAAACGACCAGCAGTACAACGTTCTCAATAACGAAATTAAAATAGGAAATTGTTTGCTATCAAGTATAACTTGTTCATGTATATTTGATAAGTCAGGAGTTCATTTGTAATTTTGTGAAATTAAAAAAAAGTAATACTTGGCCTGGATAGAGTCAAAGTAATAAAATGTTAGTTTACTTTGAACTTTTCAAGTATACATGAACAAAATTGTTACCATTACTTAACAATTTTATTGTCTATTTCGTTTTTGCTATCAGACTTCCTTGTAACTCTGCTTCTATCATTGAATTGTTTTGCTCTAAAACAGCATTTTCATAAAACTAACAAAGTCGGTGTTTAAACTACACTTTTTAGAAATCTCTAGTCATTAATTACCTAATCATTTCTCCATGTATAATTGGAGTTTTCATTTTACACACGTACACACCTCACTACTGTTATCGCACAAAAAAACACCTAAACATGCTCACACACAATCACACAATTTCATATCTCAGTATCAGTCTTGTTTGGTAAATTTTTGACAACTTTCCTTCCTAAAATTAAAATAGTTTAGTCTTGACTAGATTCGATAGGTCTTCAGAGGACTTTTAAAAATACATACATATGTATATATAAAAATATGCAAATATGCAAATGTAACTTACATAATTAACGTAAATAACTGCAATGATCGTGATGGTTGACGGTGACGTTGGTGATGTCATGTCTAGTAACAACAATATTGAATATATCTTTTGTTCGTATTCATTCCAAGATACCAGAGGAATTGTAACATTGCAGGTGTATTGTTGTACTTGTATACTTTTTATATTCTTCAACTACATGATGTCGATAGTGACGATGACGTCGATCCGCCTATCAATGCCGGCGAAGAAGGATTAGAGGTTTTTCGAAGTCCAGAAGCTTTTTGTTCCTTTTGTATTTCTTTGTGGCAATGTGTAAGAATATGCTTGGAGTCTCTGTACTTAGGCAATTGTTTTGTCGAAATGTAAATGTTATCTGATGAATCAATGACACGGCGACTTTCTGTACACAATAATGAACTACTCTCAGAGGCGCTTCTTATTTCTTCTCCTGCTTTTGTATGATTGAAACCATCAGACATTTCAACAATTCTTTGGGCAGCGGAGGTAATGTCAGTCGTTGATGACATTGACTGCAGTGGTGGTGGTGTTGAGGTGTCAATAAATGGCAAAAACACCGAATTTAAATCCAAGGTCTCCATTAAAGTATGCCACGAAGCCACAAACACTGCCTTGACACGCTCAAATGTTTCGTAATCATACACCGAACGAGCTGTGTTTGTCAAATCGAAGGGCTCTAAAAGAGTAATAAAATATATTATAAATATACATAATTCAAAATAGTAAAATTAAATTAAATTTAAGTAAGATTTTAAAAAGGACATTTCAAAATATTATTAAATCTATCAAGTCGTATATATTTCATATGAATGCCTGTCAAGTAGACATAAAAGTATGTAAAAGTGAGTCGATTTCAACCATTTGCATTGGGATACACATACGGGTTTGAAAGTTGATCAAGCAAAAAAAAAATTACGTACTTCTAAATGAACTTTCGTTGCTTCTAAATTAAGCATTCATTAGAACTAAAACTAAATAGCTTCGCAAGTTTGAATACGATTAGAACCTATGAATTCATTTAAAATAATTTTCAAATATGTTATTTAAATTCGAAACGCAACATGTTGTTGCATTTATAACTTGATAAAAATTCATCTTTTCAGAAGAAACGCATTTTCACGCCATACCACACTTTCCACGCCACAATCGATTTTTTGTGGTAATCGTGTTATCAGCCGTCTCGCCTATGTCAAATGGCTTTTCAGGATACCCTTAAGAATTGACATTATTCGAAGCAGGCATCCAGGCATCAAGCGCTTAACGGGAATGTCAGCATGCAATTCGTAAGATTGAACCAGAAACCGCCACCAAGTTCTTCGAAAAAAGGAGCTAGCGCAAGCAGCCACATGATTGTAAATTGTAAGTTTTGGAAATGTTTTTCTTTCGAATAAAAATAAAAGAATAGTTTTTTGTTTTTAAATTTTTAAAAAGATACTTATATCTGGACCACATCGTTTTAAGCAAAAGTCCAGCAGTTAAATTAACCCCTGTATTAATTCAAAGCAATATGTATATTTAAAATCGAAACTGGGCAACATCGTATTGTACAGTATGCAAGCCTGAATTATTAAATTCATTTACTCGTATAAGATATTTGAAATTATTTTGAACAAAAATTTTTTCGTGGACTTTTCATGCTAGTAAAACCAAACAATTCTTGAAGCTCTTTTTTTCAAAAAACAAGACAGCTATTGATATATTATATCTTACTGAACGATGATTTTCGTAAAACAGCTGACTTATTCGGGGACGATGTTGCAGTGTGAGCCCTTCCATTATGAATTGTCAAACAAAAAATAGAATAGTTTGTGTTTGTTTGTTGTTCGTAGGAGATTAAACTACATACTTAAGCGAACCGGTGGGTTTAAATAGGTTACATCAATTTTTGATGTTTCAAATTGACGGTGCCTCGCCCACACTCAGAAAATTTTAAAATGACCATATCTCAAGAACTGTAGGTGCTTCGAACGTGAGGTTTACAAAGTAAGCCAAAAAAAACAGTCATTGGGAAAAGTGTAGCTTCTATAAAAATCTTGAAATTTTTAAAAGTATGCTACAATGGACCAGGAGATTGTCGCATTCTATAAAGGGATTCGTTTTCAAAAGGGCCTTGGCACTGTTTACATTTTCAAAAAACTTTAAATAAAGCTTAGAACATAATATTCGGTGTATATACTATCAGTGTATAGTGTAATACGTTTTGGGGAAAATTGGCCGGCGCGACGCCCCCTTTTTTAAAGTGATGTAATGACTATAACCGTTCGATCGTATTACAATTTTCAGAGTTTGCTATTGTGGGCGAATAATTTGTAAGACTAAACACGTATGCGTTTTACAAAGAGACGTGGCACCGCCCAATCCATAAATATTTAACGGTCAGAACTCATGGTTTTAAAGTAAGGAACACTGGATTTGAATTATATACTATTAAAAGAAAAGATATAAGTTCGGGGGAAGAGTGGGTTGTGTCACGTGCCCATTTGTACAAGACATGTAATGAACAATAATATAGGCAGATCGTCTTGAAATTTACAATGTATGCTGTGTGTCAGGAATTACTATGGTATATGTGTACGGTTTTAAAAATGGGCGTGGCACAGCCCTCTATTCACCCGTACTTAATTTTTCGATTTTCTCAGAGTACGGATCAATTGGGCCAAGTATTTAGGTAAGAAACATCAGATTTTAAACTTATAATATTTGTGTGTAAAGAAATAAGTCTTGGGGAAAAGTAGGCGGTCATGAGCCCTTTTTAAAGCGCTTTAATGACCAAATTAAAAGGCAGATCGTTTCGAATGTGCACATAACAATATCTTTAAAGCTACAATACTAACTATAAACAATAAAGGATTTGATAACCTAATACTTAGAATAAAACAGCTCAAATGTGTTGGAAACCCTCCAAATTAGATAGTAATATTACTTTAGTAAGATTCAATTATCAGTACACAAATTACACCGAATATAACGCTTATTTTTTTCTGTAAAAGTATGGTAGGGGTAGCGAAGCGCACCGGATTACGGCCGGCACTTAATAAAAATAAAATAATAGCTCGACTCCTGTCACGAATGAGATGTAAAACCAAAACCTCTAAGTGAATCATACAGCACTCAAATTTATCCGACTGATAATACAGGACAAAATCGTTCGTGTGATTACATGGCCGTCCATTTTTCTTTTTCAAACACAATTTCCTAGAAATGTCGTTAAGGTGTTATTGAAAAATATATACACATACCTTCAATACATAGTTCCTTCCACTGATGTATGTCATTCTTCAGGGATTTTGCAGTACGACACACACTTATAGGTAAAATACCACCCGTCCGCACTGATATAGCGTGTTGCGAATAACTGGAAAATAATATTAACTTGGTTATGCATTTACATTTTAAAAAATTCGATTATCATGTACTTACTCGAAACGGCTATAATACTCTAGAAAGTTTACAAACAATTCTCCGACGGGTTGATTATTTTTGCTGTCGTATGGTCCCATAGATTCAGTCATATCGACATAACCAAAATCATTAGAACGCAACTATAAAAAGTAGAAATATTTAAAAATAAGGTGATCATATGATTTTACAATTAATAATTAAATGAATGTTTTTAATAATGATCTACCACGTGTTAGCCAAAGAGAAACATTTTCTTTCGACCGTATATACAATGGATTAATGTTAATCATATTAATGTTTATAAATTATTAAATATTCAAAATTAGCTGACACTTTTTTTCTGAACATTGACATTTAATAATTTTTCGGTATGCAAAATAAAAATTACGAAACTAAAACAACTTCAGTCCGATTCTTCCGAGATATTCTCGGGGAATTTATTTTACCCGGGAATACAATCCTCTTATTCTAAACAAACGGGGAGAAGAAAAATAAGAGAGCGATTATTCGAAGTCAGCTGTTATGCGTCCTCTGTTTTGTTTTTCTAACAATTTGCAAATTATTTTTATAGAGATTTACACGTACAATGTGAATATAACAAAAAACGATGATAGCAAAAAACTTCTGATCCATGTTGTTGGGGGGGAGGATCATTCACCAGTTCCTCTGGAGAATTTGACTTTTTTGTGACGTCGTACATACTTCTTTTGAAAAGTATGTACCTGAAAAAGGTTTTGCCTTTTCGTCATTTGTGCATTGTAAAGGGTGGTTCAACCATAATGCATGTTGTTGAGTCACACTTAACGCCGTTTTTTTCCAACTAAATTTAACATTTCTTTGTTTTAGCATTTGACAAAGTCGACCATGGAAGCCTTTTACGAAAATGGGCGTTTAACTCAAAATGCACTTCGTTAGTTTTTGGTCAGCATAATCGACCAAATGTGTCAACATGGGGGTGGATTCGTTAACAAGCAGAGTTGCCGCATTTGGGTAAATAAGAATCCAACAGTGTTTGTTAATAAGCCGATGCATCCACAAACAGTGACTGTTTGGTGCGGTTTATGGGCAGTTACAGTGGATGGTGTTCACTAGCCACTACCCAACAACAAAAACACTTCGCTGTCAGTCAATTGAAAGAAAATGCAAAAAATAAATTTTTGTGAACGTTTGATGATTACTGTGAATGTTAGATTTAGAAACATTACAAGCTTCAAAAATTGTCTTGTCGAATTTAAAAATTAAAGATAAAATTTCCACAAGAAAAATTTTAAATCCGCTGACTACATAACACTATTGTTCCATGGTGTAACCTTTCTAAATAAAATGGTATGCTTTTGAGACTTCCGATGCATTTACGTAAAAAATCGTTTTTAAACGCTTTCATTACAATAACTAACACGTAGCAATTTTAATATTGACCAATTGTTAAAAAAAATATAAAAGTTTTTAAAATCACTAATATTTTTCGGTGAAAACTGCGTATGTATTTGGCTTTCGCCAAACTTCGGCCCGACCATCAACTCCAAAAATCGTGAATTTGCGTTCATCCGTGAATATTACTCTTTTGCCAAAATGAATGATTAACGTGAATATTACTTTTAGGTACATTTGGGCGTACTTCAAACGTTTTTGAATGATCGCGGTTCTCGCTATTATGGCCTTCCCTTTTAATGCTACAACGAACAAACAGTCCGGTCGGAAAGTCAGACTGCACTTTGCGTAGGATTTTCTAAGAGAAACGGGGACGGGCGGGACGTGCCTTTCTTTCATAATTTCCATATTTTTTTTCTTAGCTTCTTTTTTGCTATTCGCGCAACACTTTTTGACACTGGTTAAAATACATTTACTCCTATGGAATAGAACATCCAAGATTGCTCTTTGGAGTGAAGAGCTAACAACGAAAACGAAAGTTGGCCAACTTTTCGACTTGACGTTGATTTTGACGTTTCCAATCATTTGTCATTTGAATAAAACAAAAAAATACATGAAGTGAATATACTTAAAAAAATAAAACCTTTATACGTAAATAAATACTTGTAGGGACATAAGTACTGTTTAAGCATTGAACACACCCATTTCAATAGAAGAACTGAACATACCCCGTTAATGTCATATGGGTTTAGAAAGCTAACCTCAATAGCGTTAGTCTGTAACGCTATTTTAAAATTGTTTCAACTTTCATCATGGAGTGGTCAGATAATGAGAACCGTATCGCTGTAACAGCGCTTTTCAAGTGTGAAATAAAAAAAACGATATTTTCAAAACGCTCCGGCCATTAGGGATTAGCCGCATGTTCGTCTACCGATACATACAACTGTTTGAGGAGACTGGACCGCCATAGGTCGGGCCCGCTCTGTTCGAACACCTCATGTCATCAAAGCCGTTAAATCAAGAATCCGCTCCGAAAACAGAAAATCATGGCCCGTGAGATGCATATCACGCAAAAGTCCATGAGTCGAATCATTAAAAAAGACTTCGGGCTTTCAAACGACGTACCGGACATTTATTGACTGCAGCTTAAAAAAAAATTAGAATTGAAAAATGCAAACGTCTTTTGGTGAAACACGCTGATAACTTGCACAGAAAAATTTTGTTTACCGATGAAAAAATGTTTACCGTTCAGGAAATATTTAACAAGCAAAATGATAGTGTATGCGCGGTCATCTAAGGAAGCATCTGAACTGATCCCAAGGGAGGAAAAGGGTCATCACCCAGCTTCAGTCATGGTTTGGTGAGGTGTCTCCTACGATGGGGTCACTGACCTGCATTTCTGCGAACAAGGAGTCAAAACATCGGCCAAAGTTTACCAAGAAACCGTTTTGAAAGCTGTTGTAAAGCCTCTTAACAATTCCCTATTTCAAAACCAGCCATGGACTTTCCAGAAGGATTCTGCGCCGGCCCATAAGGCTAAAACGTCCCAGGCCTGGCATCTAAACAATTTGGCAGCGTTCATTTCCTCTGAAGAATGGCCCCAGGCAGTCCAGATTTGAACCCATTAGATTTGAAATTGTGGGTGGTTTTAGAGAACAAGGTTTGTCACAAAAGATACCCCAACATTGGATCTCTTAAGACCTGCTTTGGTTTGAGCTGTGGCCAATTTTCCAATGGACGAGGTTCGTAAAAAATATTTAGTCCAAAAACATTCAGTACTTTTTATTTTACAGCATAAAACGTGTGTAACAGTATTTATGTCCCTACTAAGTACATTAAACTCTCGGTAAGATCAAATTTAATTATTGATTTTTGAAATAATTAAATTAATTGAACTGAAATATACCACATCAATTGAACTTGAACTTCATTTTGATATATTCGATATCAAGACAATTAAACTCAAATATATACAGCGATGAAGGAAATTAAATGCACATATGGTACAGAAAGGATTGCCTTCTGTGGGTCAAATCAACACCTTACCGCCGCCTTTAGCCCTTACCATAGATTTATCGAGTAATTAAAAAAATATTTACTGATTTTAAAAAAAAGGTGATCAGAAGTTTTTTTCAATAGGGGTTTTTCGCCATGATATCGCACATTTTTCTACATGAAATTGAAACCCGTAATCTTGACATTTGGTTACAACAGGACTGTGCTCAAACAATGGACCTATTGAGATGTCTTTATAAAGAGCAGCTGATTTCACGTTTTGGACCGGTGAGTTGACCGCCTAGATCGTATAATATAACACCTTTATACTTTTTTCTTTATGGCTACGTAAAGTACAAAGTCTAAGCTGACAAATCAGCTACGATTCTGGTTTTTGGAAGCCAACACAACGCGGTTCGTTAACGCCATACCGGTCGAAATGCTCGAACGAGTCATCCATAATTGGACCCACAGAATGGACACCTTGAGGCGTAGTTATGGCCAACAAGGAAATATATTCAACAAATAAATGGCATAAAATGTCCTGTCGAATAAACAATAAAAATTTCACACTTAATTTGAATTTTTGCTTTTTTAATTTGAAAAAAATACCTCTAAGCTGCATCTCAGGGTTATCGTTAAAAATCCTTTTAATAATAAAGTGGGGCTTACCACTGAAGACGTTTTCTGACAATGTGTAAAATTTTGTAAATTTTCTGTTAAAAAGCTTTTGTTGAACAAATCCTATTTGTATTCGATATTAAAAAACACAAACATTTTCCGAGTTTGTACTTCTCTTGTTCCAAAATTTGTGAGGGAAGCCAAAGTATGATGGGAGCCAAAGTACATATGATGAAAAACTACATGGAATAAGCCAAGTTTCATTTCATGTTGGTGGCAGCCATTCGCATACCTTTTTTTAATGCCATACGAATCTATTGTATCTTTCAAATTATCACATCCGAATAAGTCTTCTTCTGCTACATTGATTTATTAAGACTTAAACAAGAAGCCTCTTTTAAAATGATTGATTGTATTGTGATTGCACACTGCGTCTTCATATTTAGTACGGCCATGTACACACAAATGTATACATGTTTTCTGTAATATACGTACATTAATTTTTATTCTGAAACTTACCAATGGAAATTTGTCGGGAAACATGTCATGTAAACATGGCAAAACTGGTGGATTGACGGCATACTGAAGGAAATGTATTACCATCAAGACTAGAGAATAACTCGATATTGTCATATTTTTGGCATTGTTTATATTGTGATGTTGAGCCCATAACTTCGTTACTAAAACTAAGGGCCGCAAACGCCAATCGACTACAAAAAAAAACGATAAAAAGGAAACTCTCAATTTTGGACGATGTTCTATATTATCGGTTCATATTGTTACTTACGCTGTGAATAACAGTGGAGTAAATGTGTGTTCTTAATACCAACACAATTATTAAAATTAAGATCGACTTCCAGTTGATGCACACGATCACGAAAACGTAATATGGGCACCTTAGCTTCAATCAAATTGAAATATTCAAATTCACCTTGAAGAGAAAAGGCAGATATTTGCTTTAATATAAACTTCGCTGCAAAGGCGACGTCACTTTCATGTCTACATTTACAATCTACGTTCGACAAACACGTGGTTCACATCATTCTTCTCGAAACATGCAGTGTTGATACTGTTGTGAAATGTGGCAAATACTGCGCAGGCATATCGAATATTCATTGAAGTTCAACAATAGAGAACGCTGAATACGTGAAGCATTGCTAAACGAATATCTTTTTATTTTTCCAAACCAATAGCAGACTGCCATTATTCTGGCTTAGAAACGAAGAAAAATGCACGATTTTAAAATTAAATGTTCTTTTCCAACATTATTTTATATACAACTTCTTTTTATACTTTCTTTGGCAACGACATTCTTCGGCAACAGCAAAAACGACACTGACAAAACATGCATTAGCAAAATGCTTATCACGGGGGTTGAAAATCGAAAACAGGATAAAGCAGACGAACAAACGCACAACTAAGGGTAGATGGTGATAAAAATACAGACACACATACCGGCATCTTTCACATGATGTATACCCTTTAAAACATAAACAACATTTGAAGAAGGGCGCGTAAGCAGACACAAGAAAACAGCTGCTATCTGCAAAATTCTGGTAAAATGACTTGAGACCTTATGCGTGTATGGCAAATTTAAATAAGTACATACATGAAAGTGCGCCAAATTATAAATGAATTGTTATCTAGGTATCTATGTATTGTACTTGGGTACCTATGTACATCGAGGTACGCTCATTTGCAAGAAAACCGACCGACCACAACACTAAAGTATGTTATCAAGTTATTCTACTTTTTAGTTCGTAGGGCACATACAATGCAAAATTCAAAATAAAACATATATGCTGGTTGATTATCTATTTACAGTAAATGATTTTCTTGCAAATGTTGCGTAATTCACATAAATACATTTTATTTTTAAATATTAAGTTAACGGGGCATATATCCAAAACGAGCTATAAGATTTTGGATCGAAAATTAGTTCTTGTGTCAAAGGTTATCTGTTGATGCAGTGATTTTCACTCTCCTTTATCCAGAATTATTCACCCCTTATCATGAAGATTTCTTCCGGAATTATTTCCCTCGCAATTTAAAATTGTCAATGTTTCCAATTTTCTTCGACTTAACATAAAAGCAAAGTAGTATCGCTTGAATATCGTTCTCGGCAAAATGAAAATCCCAAGGAAATAAATTCCTCTTTCATTCATGCTAGGGGTGATTGAAAAGGCACATTAGCATGTTCATTTTAATAGCAATGGTTTATTAGATACAGGGTGGGTCAAAAGTTAACATTTTCGTTTATATATATTTTTTTTCTTTTTTGCAGATTATAAAAATAATGCTTGGAGAATAAAAAATGGAGAGATTAACAACTGAACAAAGAACCAGATTAAAAAATTGTATTATTAAATCCAGCGATCAATTATTTTAACGCAAACGCATGAGTGGTGTAGCTCATTTTCATTCGAACGGCTTTGTTAATAAGCAGAACTATAGGTTCTGGGCTTCTGAAAATCCAAGAGCCATCCATCAACGCCAAGTGCAACACATTATGTGTACAGTATGGTGTGGGATCACATCTGCAAATATCATTGGGCCTTACTTCTTCGAGAATAAATGGAGAGCGGTATCGGTTTATGATAGAAAATTTTTTACGTCCTGCTCTTGAAAACAGACCTGAGATGTGGTTTCAGCAGGACGGAGCCACTGCCCACGACACAATGGCACTTTTAAATGAAATTTTTGGAGAGCGAATTATTTCCAGAAATTTCGAAATTACCTGGCCAGCGCGATCGCCAGATTTGTCAGCACCCGACTATTTTCTTTGGGGTCATTTGAAGGAGCGAGTATATGTGAACAAGTCCGAGACAATCCTTCAACTCAAGGCCAACATGGTTGCAGAAATTCGAACGCTACAGTCACAAATTTTGAAAGATGTTATGGAAAATGCTATAAAACGAGTACATCACGGCCAAGCTGAAAACCGGGGCCATTTAAGTGGCATTATTTTTTAATCTTAGTGTAAAAAAATTTCCATTTTGAATATTATATAACCTGAGAAAAAAAGTAATAAACGAAAAAGTTATTATAATTTTTAAACCCTTAGTAACTTTTGGCCCATCCTGTATATACACGCTGTCTCGCGGCCCAATGTTTCAAAATAATAGTTAATAAAGCGTTTTGAATATATAAGTCGTCTGGGGGATGGATATATTAATTCAACACATTTTATTTTATTAACTTACCAGATTTACTAAGACAATCCCTCAATACTGTCAGATTAAATAGAGCTTCCATTCGAGGGTCAATGTTTGAAGCACTACGTGATACCAAACACATGTCAACATCTGACGTATCTGAGCCGAATCCCGATATTGTGGAGCCGACTAAGTAAAGTCCATATCGCGGATATGCGTTCTAGAAATAACAAATAAAAAGCAATATGTATTTTATATTTATGCTTATGTCAGTTAATATTTACCTTTATGAACAGATATAAATAACGCCATAGACGCATTTTTTGTTTGAACGTCTCTTCAGTTTGTTGAGAACTGATGAACATTTTCCATATACCTTGCGATAGGTTGTCCCACTTGGAATTCGTAAGTAACGTCGCAGGTGCTTCTTTGACCTCAATTAAATGAGCCCGAGCCAGAAACCTATCCGGCGGTGTGTGAGTGAAAAAATCATGTACTGAAGAATTGGTCAACGCACGTAGATGATGTGTTTGAGGATTGCTGTAAAGCAAGTTATGTGGCGGAGGTGGCAACGATTGTAGTTGCTGGTGGGAGAACATATGCGGAAGCACTTGTTGGACGCTGCTGCCATTGCCGGTCGCCGACGTAGATGACAAAAACGATTGGTTTGGCGTGTATTGCTGATTCCGAACATTGCCAGCACTGCGCGGTCTTTGAGCACTGGTTAGCGCGGAACCTGAACTTATCGCCAATGTCGAAGATGACGCATGCGTTTGTGGTGATTGCTGGGCTATCAAACGCTGTTGCTGTGGCGCCAATAACTGCGCAGAGCTTTAAGGGAGAGAAAACATGTTAGATTTTCCAAAATTGTGATAAAAAAAAACTAAATTGATTAGATCACATCGATGTGAGTGAGTCATGTAGTGTAATATTACCATACCATATAATTAATTACTTACCCCCTTTCGGATGGTGTGCCAAAAGAGCCGCATATAGAAGAGTTGGATGACGAACTATTTGTCGAACAACAGCCTTCAGCTGTAACAAGAGGTTCATTCAAACAAGAAGAACATGTGGACGGAGATGAACTGCCGCTTAATGGGAGTTGTCGTTGTTGCAGCCGGAGTTCTTCGCCACGATCCGGTAAACTAGGGGAAATGGAAGACGAAGATGAGGCACAGGAGGGAGTAGTGGGTGCTATAAGGGAAGGTCCTGCGCACGATGACAGCTGATGATAAAGGAAGTTAGACTGATGCGATGGACTCCAGTATCCACTACTGCTATTTGACTGACCACTTGTGACAGCAGAAAGAGCAGAAACGGCGTTCAATTGTTCGGAAGACGATTGGGCAGATGGAGTAAGATAGAAATGTTGTGATTGCTGCCGTTGTTGTTGTTGGTATTCTTCCTCCGAGTTATTTACACAATTGTTTGGAGAATGATTAGGTAAGTTCAGTAACGAAACGACACCGTTACGATGATAGATGTGTGGTAAGTGTGCCGCAGTATTGGAAGCAGCTTTGAATGTGAGTTGTGCATGATTCAACAACTGTTGTTGATGATGATGAGTGTCAGTGGATGCAGTCTGAGTATTTGGAAATGACTGGAGTGTAGACGCGCCGTACGTATAGTCTAAGGGGCTACATAGAGGTGTTGTGGACGCAGTGGCATCTGCTGGTGTGCTAGGCTGACTTGGATAATCCTGTAGTTGTACTACTGGACATAAGGACGTTGCTGAAGATGACGACGTTGATGATATAGATAGAGCTTTTAACGGCTGGTACTTTCTGTGTTGGGCCGTATTCGAAACTGAAGATGAATGCGTTGATGATGCATCAGAATCGTAATCATTGCCAGCAATGATTCCTGTTTTTGCAGCTGCTGCCGCTGCAGCGGTTGAAGCCTCATCCAATTGAGAGCAGCAAATAATGTTATGTGGTCCCAGAGGCGCCTGCTGCGATACTAAAGTTCCGCCTATATGAGTTGGTGTGGGCGAAGGCATGCTCAAAGACAAGGGAGCCAATAACTTTTTACTCAAAAATTGTTGCTGTTGATATTGTTGAAACTGCTGAGACGGCGCTTCTTGGTTTTGAACAAAGCGGGGATAATTCTGTTGACTTGTGGTAGTTAACTGAAGATTCGCCAACATTGATACTGAACCAGGGCTAGGACATCCTTCTACAGATTTCGGGCTATTGTTTGAAGTGTAGGATGGTGTTGGTGGCAACAGCTGTGGTGTTGGGCTACAACCGCGAGAGCTAGTTCCACCTATGGAACTATTCGTTGTACTAACACTACTACGCCCATCGGTGCTTACATACGTTAAATTGTTGTAGTTTTGATGTTGCGGAGTCGTTGGCCCATTGCCCATTAAATGCTGGTTGTGATGATTTTGGTAATTATTGTGATGGCTGTAGTGATGACCTCTATGGTGGTGGCCAGTCTTTTGGTTCCCTCCATGTTGACTGTTCGTTTTAGACGGTATTGTTTCTATTGCCAAATTTTGGTTTGACAAAGGTGGTTTGTGCTGACTTTGCACAGAAGATGTTTGATGTTGCTTTCGATTGGTACCGGCAGAAGAATTAGAAGATGCAGAAGCTGAAGACGACGATGAACAAGACGATACCGAAGAGCATGAACCATGTGATGATTTCCTATGCGTTGAATTACTCACGTCACCACTTTGTGGCATTCGCGATCGTGCTTGCTCTTGATTCGGAGACATATGATACTGCGAGGCATTATTGCCACTAACACCGTTGTGGTAGTTTACATATCCATTATAAGCTGGTCTTTGATTTCCAACATTCGGAGTAATTCGTGCATATTCTCCTCCAACAGTTCCGCCGTTGTTGCCATAACCGTACGTATGTGGATGACCCGAGCTTTGATGCGACGCATGTTGGTGATAGTGCGTTTGATAATAGTTATTGTAATTTCGTGAATGTTGATTTCGCGTATAGTGCTGCTGATGATTTGACTGCTGATCGCTATAGTTAATCGATCCGCCGTTACTAGTAAGTCCCCCCGAATTACTAGTAGAGTTTCTACTTGAGAGTATACTTGAAGCTATGGTCAGTTGTTGGGTACGTTGAGGATAAAGATGATGCAAATGCGAAATTCCACTGTATCGACCAAACATGTAACGCGGTCGTTGTAACGCTGTCGATGTGATACCCGAATAGGAATACGAATATCGAGCGGCTGCATTTTCCGTTGTGTGGCTGCCGTACGGAGATGTTGCTACAAATGTATATTTTATTGTAATATTAAATTAATTTATATTTATAAAAAAATATATTTTGCAGAAGAAAAAAAAACAATTGCTCTCAAAGTCCGATCGTATATTCGAGATTTACCTCCGCTTCGGCTGTGCACGATATAATAATTACACAGGCTAGCGGGGACTTATTGTTTAATGCCGGTTGCCATCGCGTATTGCATTTTATAGAGTAGCTTTGGTATGTCTCTACCAGGTTACCAAGTACTTTACCATAAAAAAATCTAATTATTCCCAGAATAACTATTTCTGGTATGAAAACTACGTAACAAACCATGCTTATCGCCGACCACAACGGTACTTTTGCGCCACCCTGTACAAAAGACAAGTTATCTAATACACAGCACGTCTTCTTACCCACGCATGGTGTTTACAGCCTCTGCCACCAACTTGAGGAAGCTCTGCAATATAACATAAAAAATATAAAACACTCTAGCATGTCGGCGGCTTTAGAAAAGTTATGATCCCCTGATTCTGACACAGATAAATATTGAACTTTATAGTCGGGGCATTAATCATAGACAGCTAACACTACTTCATTCGTTTCTCTCCACTTTCATTTATTTATTTACTTTTTCCAATCGCAGGATACTTGTTAAAGTCGATGCTTTTACTAGGACAATGATATCCAACAGGATAATTCTGTACACAATGTGTGCAAATACATTGGCCAGGGCGATAGCAAATCATAATGAAATAGATTTTGTTGGAACATACGCGGACAATATATTTGCAGTTTACGGCCCAGACGAGCAATTCATCTCAACGAACCTGAACAACAGACAGCATTTAGAATTGGGTCAAACATTCAGGAACAATTATTCCACCTTCAAAACGGAATTATAGCATGTCTGTAGATAGATAAATTGTCAATATGGCTGCTTTCGTATTGGTGAACAGACTAAACCCGTTGTATCTCATATAAAAACGTTGGATATTATATTCACTAAAAATCTTTTATAGAACGAGCACATTAAGTATATCACAGCCAACTTAGGTAAGGTCAATAATTTGTTGAGACTCATCTGCTCCAGAAGGAAAGGTCTCCGCATGGACACTGTAGTCAGTCAGTTCTGTCCCAAGTCTGAAACTGACAGGTGTGAAATAGATGTGACTATTTACAGATGCTTCCGTATCACAACTGGCCTGCTAAGATTTACACCAATCGCATCTTTAAGAGTCCAGAGTAGATTTACCTACTACACGAGAAATGTTCTATTAAACTTGCCTTAAGAGCCTTAACTTCACCATGCGATGGCCTCCACAAAACCTTTTGCGACCATATTACTTCACTCACGACAATATCTACCACTATAGCTGAAATTTTACAACAACGTTTTAATTACAATATCACTATACCGTTGGCCTTCCAACTACAAATTCAAATATACTAGATGACGACAGCCTTAGCTTTTATAACCATACTGATGAGATAGCTGATGAGATTTCATCTTACAACCCACAGATGATCTTGTACACGGATTGATCATTTGCTGGAAAAGCCACCTCTTATTACGAGGGCGACCGCAAAACTAACTGGCACATTTTCTGTTTTACTAGCAACTTTTTTTTTGTTTTTTATAAGCCATCTGTCAAAATTTCCGAAATATTTAATGATTATTTTCTTTGTTACTGGTGATTGAAGTAAACAAGTTTTATAATTTTTGAAAAATGGAAAATGCGGTAATTAAACACTTTTATATGAAAGGTTATACGCCACAATTAATCAAAGATGAATTGGATTCTGTTCATGGTGATAATGCACCATCATACTCCACCGTGAAATCCTGGGTTCAACAATATAAAATGGGTCATTCAAGTACGGAAGATGAACAACGCTCTGGAAAATATTTAATGAAGTGACTAAAGATAGACGAATAAAGCTCAGAGAACTTGCTGATATTGTTAAAATACACGAAAAACAAGTTTGGAGTATTTTACATGATGAACTCCACGATTTATCAGCGTAATCCAATAGAGTTCTTGCGCCGATTCATAACTGTTGATGAAATATGGATCCATCACTACATCCCAGAATGCAAAGAACAGTCAAAACAATGGATATAAGCTGGTAAAAGTGGTCCCAAGAAGGCGAAAACTGTTAAGTCAGCAGGAAAAGTAATGGCCACAGTATTTTGGGATGCAAGGGGTATAATAATATTTATTGATTATCTTGAGAAAGGAAAAACTATAAATAGTGAATATTATTGTGCATTATTGGATCGGTTGAGTGAAGAAATCAAGATAAAACGACCGCATTTAGAAAAAAAAAGTTAATTTTCATCAAGATAATGCTCCTTCACACACTGCATTTTTAACTCAACAAAAACTGGCCGAATTACTATTTGAATTTGCTCCGCATCCACCATATAGTCCAGATTTAGCTCCTTCTGATTATTTCTTGTTTCCAAATTTAAAAAAAATTCTCGGTGGAAAAAATTTTCGTCCAATAGCGAGGTTATTGCTGAAACTGAGGCATATTTTGAAGGTCTTGAAAAACCTTATTTTTCGGATGGAATTAAAAAACTTGAAAAAAGGTTGATGAAGTGTATTGAGTTGGAAGGAGATTATGTTGAAAAATAAATAATAATAATTCCAAAAACAAAACGGTTCTTTTTATGTTAGGCCAGTTACTTTTGCAGTCGCCCTCGTATTCCGTTGTAAAAAAAGTCGATTCAAAATCGCAGGGGGTTTATGGGACCGGGACCACTGAATTCTATTGTAAACAAAAAAATAATATCTGACCAAAAATCTAAAAATGTATTAAATGAATACATGCGAATGAATTGTTGAACCAGCATACAGTTTTCATTATTTTGCCTAGTACTGGATATGGGATTTTGTTATTCAAATTCGTTGTGCTACTTTTGTGCTAAAAAGTTTTACGTAGACAGCCTAAGTTCCTGATGAAATTAGCTGAGTAATATATGTCGAATAAAGTCACTAGGTGTATAATTTTAATTATATGATTCGAAATGTGTTCTTTGAAATAAAGTTACAATAAATCACAAGATTCGATGACATGAAACATGTTTTTTATATCATTATTGAAACAGGCTGTATCATGTAAGAATGTTGTTAGATAAGGTCTAGTAGCATCTTACTAACATCATAATATCGTCATTTAATTACTAGCCATATAATAAGCGCAAAGTAAAAATGAGCTCGCTTAAACTTGACCAAAAAATCATTCTTCGTCTCCTAAAATATTTAAAACGATCGGAATTTTGAGCAAATTTAAACAGTTTTCTGCATTTTTTGATTTCTGTACAATGGTGTGAATTTATCTCTGCGAGGGATGGTACGGGAAGTTTAAAAATATTTATATATAAAGCATATATATGTCACCAACCTGTAAAAGTTCTCACATTATTTTCAGTACCACTTGTCGCATCTATTTTCACACCACCTGTCATGTGGACTCCAACTGAATGTAAAAAATCTAGCGAGTATGAGTTTGGAGCGGAGCTTTGCTGCGTAGATGTGGTGATTTCCAAAGGCCCCCGGTTAGGTTTCAAATCGTTTCGGTTTGCAATAGGTATGTCGGAGACAAGATTACTACCATCTACAATTTCATTGTTATGTTGTTCAGTTTTATGTGTATCAGTTTTTAATGTTGCATTCGTTGATTTTTGTTCGGATGCAGGTGATGTGAGAGAAAAATTATTCGTGCTTAAATTACTGTCCCCATTAGATAGTGTATTTGAATTGCGTGACATCGCTGAGTTTCGCAAAACTTCCTTTTGCATCGAGCCGATGCAAATATCACTTATTGTTCTGGCAGAATTCTTAGTCGACAATGAAATATTATTGCAAGTACATTCGCATGTTTTCGTTCCAAATTTGTCTGCAGCAATTACCTGAAAACAGTTATAAAATATTAATTTTAACATAAAAACATACATAAACATTATGATGGTAAAACAAAGGTAGAAAATTTTTCAAATCAGCGAGCTGAATATAATTCGTATACTCACATTACGAGAGCTAGTGCGCACAAAATAACCTATAGTTATATCCCAGCAAACCAAACGTTCAGAATTTGGTCAGAATTCTGTACGACAATCGGAAAAATTTTCCGATTTCGGATTAGAATTCTTACCGAGTTCGTTACGACAAACATATTGAAGGGTTGACATGAATTCTGAACTACTTATCTAAGGGAACTCTGATATTTTTGCCGACATTTCGAACCGATTTCTGCACGAATTCTGGGCTAATGTCTTGGTCAATTTTGAATGTAAACAAACAAAAAGCAAGAATTTGAAATATAACAATACCTCAAACAGTTAAGAATTCGTTTAGAATTAGTTCCGACATGTCTGAACACACTACCAATAACTGTAAGATATGAAGCAAATAACACAAATTTTTAACGAACTGACTACCTTAGATAAATCGTTTAGAATTCGTTGCGAGGTCATTAAGAGTAGTCTGATCAAAAAATGAATAAAAATCCTACAGACAAGTCTGACAGTTCAGATATTGTTCAGAATTGTCTGATATCAGACATTGTCGGCAAATTTGGTTTACTGGGATGTTACTTGCCACCACTGCTTAATCGATTAAGCTCACAACTTTGTACGTATGTAAATGTCTCATTTTAAATGTAACACCCATAATTAGTGTTAAATCTTACTATCATTTATCTCTTATTTTAGATATTATTCTCTTATTTATAATTGATCTAAGTAATGTTAATACGTATTATAAAATGTTAGAATAGTTGTGTTTTAAAGAGAGTTCCTTTTGTGAAGTCATTGATGACGCATCATTGAAATAGCGGATTCAATAAACTTTATTAAACTAAAAACTGTAAAATTTAAATTGATAAATAAATTCATTCAAATTAAATTAAGAATAACGTTAAATGTTCTATAACTTAATAGTAAACATAACTCTATGGTTTGTCCCCAAATAACGAGGATATGTTGAGCAAATACTCAAAATGTGTGCTTATTTTAGAGGCACTTTCAGCCATTTAAAGGGAAACTTCTTTGCCGAATTCGTCCATCGTGCAATTGGGAACTATAACGAGTTTCCGCAAGGATAGGACGTCGTTTGCGTGCCATCTCGTCTATCGGCAGTCAAACGGCTCCCTTTATATGCAATCACAATCAACTAAACACATGGTGTCATAGGAAGTATAGGCCTACGCCAGAAAGTAGGCCTGCGTCAGTAAGTAGGCCTGCGTCAGAAAACCTCCTAGCAGACCCGAAAATTAGTATTTGTTTGAAGGACCCGAGAAAATGAGTTAAATTCAATATGAAATTTTAATTCCCAAGAAATTTCTTTTTGATTGCTTTCAAAACAAGTTTAGTTTTGAGAATTTTTTCCAAAGACTGTTTTTATTAAAGTTTATAAAAATAATTAATGCCTTTAGAATAAGGCATTTACTTTAACACAGTGTGATTTCTGTAGGACACATTTCAATCTTGGCACTCGGATACAAATCCACATCGTCCAAAGAGTCCTTAATACGACACATTTGTGGTGCCTTACACGGTCTAGCCAAAAGAATATAATTAAGTCATTGTTAACTAAAATTGTAAATTGCCAACAGCTCTAAGGATCCCTGTAGTCTATACTAAGCGGAGGTCTTATCCATTAAGGAAGTAGCCGAATGACAAAAAAAACATTAATTTCACCACAATGGGGATAAGTATGTTCTCCAACAGTCATGCTGCCATTAAATATCTGGAATCCGTGTTTCAAGAAATCAAGCATCATCCAAGTAATACGTAAGCTACAGCCCGCAACAATCAACAGGGTCTTAGAACGTTGGAGTGACAGAATGCGCTACTACGGAACCAGCTCATGCAGTCAATTTAACAAAGTTGTATTCTATAATTAATTTGAATGTTTGTTCTTACTAATGGTCATAATACTTGGAAAAAGTTGTACATTTAATTGCACTTGTAGTTGGCCCATTATAGCTAGCTAGCAACATATCTGATTTGAGAGAAACAATGATTTAAAAAAATTATATTCTAAATACATTAAGGTACTTGTTTAACAAAGGTTCAGAAACAATGAACAAATTTTACGGTGGGTAGAGATGAGTTGGATAAAAGTTGATTTTGGACTTTTTAACCTTGTGTTGTACCAGTTCGATAACTATGTTATATGTATTATGGAACTTACGTTATCATCTAATGATTTTGATGAAGCGGAACATGCGCCATCTCCACTTCCTTCTACTCCTCCACTACAACTGACGTTGGAGCTTTTCCAGTACGATTTATTTTTAGAGTTAGACGCAGAGAATGTCGCTGTCGATAAATGTGAGTTGGCACTATGGATGGCGGCTGCAGAGCTGGACCCACAATCAACGATATCTTTTTGATTTGTACTTAAGTTGTTTGCTGCGGAAAATGAAATTCTTTTGTTGCTTTTGTTCACTTTAAAATTACAGGCCGTCGTATGTGGTACTTTTGGTAAAAGCAGACAACACTTACAGCAAGGAGAAACGGCGGCGGTCGTCTGTGGAGGAACACTTGTGCTGTTGTTGCTAGTATAGGTTTTTAGTACAGAAGATGAAGGAGATCTCTGCTGTGTATCATAGGCTGTATTATTGGACAATTGCTGATATTCTGATGCTGTAGAGGATGATAATCTTTCACAATCTTTTTTTGAGAGTATTGAACAATTGCATGTTTCAGCGATTGTTGTAGAGGTAACCTTACTTTGTGGTATTTTAATGGTCGAGGTATTGGTGGTGGTGGTTGTGTCGGTGGCAGGGCTGTTCGTTCTGTTCTTGCACGTTGTGTTTTGATATAAATCATTATTGGTGTAATTTTGATTTTTAACCAGGTGACTGTTGTTATTGTCGATGTTGTTGGTGGTGGTGTTGGTATGGTTTACTAGCGTTGCTGCTGTAAGCTGTGTTTTCTGTTGGTTCGTATGTTTTGCTGTTAAATACTGTTGCTGCTGGTGATACTGTTGCAATTGTTCTAATGCATTTTGTTGCTGCTGCTGTTGGTAGTACCTTTTGCGGTTAAGGGAGGAGGACGTTGAATTGTTATTGCTATTGTAATGATGTTTTCTGCTTTTACCATTACTATTGGAATTGTGGTATTTCTGTTGCTGCTGTTGTTGTTGTGACGACTGCGCCTTATTATTCTGACTACCATTGGCGTGCATATACTTTGACTTATTATTTGAACCACTATTATTGTGTTTTTGGTGCTGGTCCCCCCTTTTATTAGATTTCTGTGTCGAGGCACCGCCATAATTATGTGTAAAGTCTTTGGATGATCCGACACCTGCAATTCCTTGTTGGACTTGCTGTTGGGTAATAGTGGGCGGTGATGATAAGGATACGTTTTGTTGAGAATTTAGAGTTAATATTTTCATATTGCTCACAAACATAATAACATCTATACTTGATTGCTCATAAAATTTTGCTCTTGTGTTCGTTCCTCTTTCTCTCTTTCTTTTAAGTACTAAAAATAATGTAACTTCGCCTTAGTTTCTTCGCATGGCCTATCTTCAAAGGTGTGTTTATAAAATTGCCCGAGATAGCCTTCTTAAAAATAGTGTTTCCATTTTCTCTTTATCTTGTGTTCTATCAATTAGTTTTTGGGGTTTTCAATAAAAAATAATTGGAAATCTTAACATTACACAAAAGAAACAAATTAAAACAGCTTTGAGTGGCGTTGTGTTAAATGTATGTGTATTATTCGGCAGTGAAGTGAAGTGTTTTATTTCATTTCGTTTAAACGTTTTAGTTAGACCTTTGTTGGACCCCTGATAAGTTTGTAGTATTTCGCATAAAGCAATATTCATTCCGTTCATTTTATACCTTCTTCAGAATATAAAAGCAGCTTATTTCTTAATTGTAGCTCTTTATGCCTTTTGTTGCTTGATTTTGCATCTTCGTACTTCTTCAATAATAACTGGAAAAATAAAGAAAACGGTCAATTACACAGTGCAACAAAAATATAACCATATAAATATAAACATATCCGGACACCACTACGTAATAAATATCCTCAATAAGCAACATTCTAGAACATATAAACTTCCTAGGAATGATTCGTAACACCCTAAACGGCGTTACGAAGTGAAAAATATCCCGAATTTTTTTTAATTTAATTTGTTTTTTCAATACTTTCACATTGAGATACTATCTATTACAAAAATAATAAAAAAAATATTCGTATTATTATGATGTTGATGGCCCTGGTATTGCAAATCGCACTCTCTTAATTTGTAGATCCAAATCGTCGTCCGAATCTGACTTATTCAAAACTTATGGTGTCTACAGACACGTTGCTTCCAGACTGCCCTCCATCATCAGTTTTTTTTCTTTAAATACTTCATTAACATAATACAGGTTGATCTTGTGACTCCACCAACATACCTGAAATAAATTAGAAAAGAAATTAAAAAAGGAATGCAAAAAAGTGCATCAATAAAATTGATATTACCTCTGCAAGCAATGCGTCTCTGTGTTATAAGTTATGGTCCATATCTTCTCTGTTGGGACAATGGATCTTCAAAGTAACACCACTTACTTTAATCATTCCTGTAAATTCTGTCCAACGATCTGGAGTTGTTTTGCCTTGGTAATACAAATACTTTTTTGCAAAAATTACACCGAGGCCCCAAAACTTTGGGGCCCATAAAAAGTACATGACTTTAGGCAAAACTGGGAGACACGGGTCTTTTTTTGATCCTTAATCACGTAGTTGTGTGCGTATATGGTTATATTTCCATGACTTGAAAAATCATACACAGTGTTAGTCAAAATAATTTGTTTGTTAGTCATTAAAAATTTTAAGTTATGTTGAGTCTAGTAAAGAAATTAGCATTTCGCAAAACAAATGGCCACTTTATGGATGTCTTTCGAAAACCTTAACGAACGAAAACAGTCACTCACTTTTGAATAGAATTGATTTTGATGTAAGTTGCTCGAAAAAAAAAACGTGAAAAGCCTACTTTTTCGAGCGACTTGGCTTTCGAACGCCTATTGGTGTTAGGGATACCTAAATCAGATGTTTCTCGTTTACCAGACGACAGAGTTTTGAAAGAAATAGCCTGCGGTAGGATTGCCAAAAGCAAAGTATGTACTGAGGAAGTTGTACAGCATGAAATTCTGTCATCCGTTAAAAATAAGGAAACAAGGTTTATTTGGTTATGCCAATTTTTTATTGTATGGTGTTAATTGAAGTGTATTCCGGTGCAATGGGAAAAATAAGGGTTCGGACTCATGGACTGAAGCACAAACATAAATTAATTCGTTTTTACTTAAATTTAATTTGTTCCCTATAGTGTTTTCAGTTTAGCCTCAATAACAAAAGACTGTATAACCAAACTGCAATCAATATTTTGTCATATGTTAAGAGTAAATTTTGTTTGTGAAAGTAAAGGCCAAATTTTCTAGACTTTCAATTATTTACATAAGTATTAAAGGTGATTTTTTAGGCATTTCAGTAATTAGACTGCATAAGTATCGAGGTCTAGCATCTTCCCAGCTAAGATAAACACTGCCGCTGCAACTAAGACAGGTACAATTTATTTTTCCAAATTTTTTGATCGAAATCTGCACTTTTTGTTACCAAATGACAGGCGAAAAGGAGAGTATTGCGTCGTATTCGTGCTCTCCAAGTCGAAGAGGCACCACCACAATTTACCGTTGGCGAAGTTGCCCATGTGGTCCGGACCTAATCTCAATGCTGATGTTAAAGCAGTTGGATACTCCGGGAGTGGAGGACATGACCAAAGTGCTCAATCTGTCGCCAGCCACTCGCTTAGTTTCCGATGCCTGAAAAATGGGCAGAGTGGTTCCGCTACTGAAGCCAGGCAATCTCCTTGCTTTCTCCAGTAGCAGACGCTTGAAGCTCCTCCCCAGCCTGATCGAACACTTTCCCTAAGCTGATCATTAGAACGGATTCCGCAAGCAGCACAGCACAACAACTGATTTACACGCCATCACTACACGTATAAGTGTTGCGGCCTTAACCAGAACAAGCCAAACGACAGGACGGTCCTCGTGGCTATTGACCCAACAAAGGCCTTCGACACGGTCAATCATGCCACTCTGTTTGAGGACATTGAAGAAACTTCCCTTCCGCCCAGTTTGAAACGTTGGGTCGTAAACTATATGTGTGGGCGCCAGTCATATGTAGAATTAAGAGACAGAAAGTCGAAGCCCCGTAGAGTTAAACAAGGAGTTCCCCAGGGTGGAGTGATATCCCCGGCTCTGTTTAACCTCTACCTCTCCAAAATTCCTACACCACCAGACGGCGTTGAAATTGTGTCGTACGCTGATGATTGCACAATTCTGGCGTCCGGACCTAAAGTGGGTGACTTATGCGAGAAAATAAACTCTTACCTCACTGACTTAGCACGTTTTTTAACTGCGAGGTATATGATATTATCCGCCTCTAAATCACACTGTTTACTGCATGGACCGCAGAGGTGCTGTTGTCACTCAATGTTAAATCCGATGCCGTCAACATCCTGACTATCCCAAAATCCTTTGGATCACATTGGAAAGCCTTTTCCTAAAGTCACTTGTCGGCAGTACTTGGGGAGCCGACAAAGAAACCTTGTTGAGCTCTTACAAAGCGAAGCAGTGGAAGAAAATTCAGACTTGCCAGAATGCCGCCCTTAGAACATCAACAGGGTTTCTTCTTATGTCTTCTGAGGACCATCTACATGAGGAGACGAAGGTTCTTACCGTGCGCAGACACAATTTCCTGCTGTCTAAGCAATACCATCTGGGGTGTTTTGACAGCAGTCAACCTAGGCCCAGGCAGATCAGGTACGATCTTCATGATCTAGAGAGAGACAGAGGTCCAGCCGTATAAGAGAGAACATTTAGATCAACGAAACTATCAGGCAGGTCTGAACAACATTCACGCCGATGAAGTCGCAGCAGCAGTATCCAGCTACCGCGTGAATGTAGTGCTGGGGGAGCATCCACCGGAGATTTTACCTGAGAAGGTACTACCTCGGCAGACGCGCATGGTTCTGGCGCAGCTGAGATCTGAATGGTACAGCCGCCTCAATTCTTACTGGGCACGAATTGATGCTAACGTTCCGGACATCTGTCCCGCCTGCCATCAGGGACCACATGATGTCCTGCACCACTTCAATTGTCCGGCCAAGCCCACTCAGCTGACCCCCAGGTATCTGTGGACGCATCCAGTTCAAATGGCGCGTTCCTCCACCTCGATATCAAAGCAGATCCCCCATAGACGAACAAGACTATTAAAATAAATATGTTGTTGTTACAGCAACAACCAACTGACTTAACTGTTTCAATTTTGAGTCTTAGATATCGAGGGTTAACCTAAAATACAACTTATATTAAACGCTGTGAGAAATTGCAGACGCTTTCAATAGACAATAGGAATTGCATTTTGCGCCCGTGGTACAAGTAACATTTTATGTGGACGGCCTTCGGCCGGGCTTAATGATTTTAGCTATGGACAGGCGTAAGCTAGGGATCGGGACTTTAATGCCTTTTGCGAGTGATCACTGTCTCCGGAACTTAGGCCAAATTCTTCAAACGTCCATATACATAGCTTCCCTAAAAACCTGAGATATTGTGGGTGCTCGATCGAGAGGGGCGGCCTTCGGTCGGGCTTTAAGACTTTTCGCTATTGACAAGCGTAATCAAGGAACTCGGGACATTAAAGACTTCTGCTACTGTCTCCAAACATAATTTTTCTATTTCCATGGAAACCTTTTTTTCATTTCCTTTTAATTCAGAAAATTGTTTTAGAGCCACAATATCCCTGCCTTTGGGGAAGCTATATTGACGTTTAGTGGCTTGCATAATCTTTGATCGTGTGTAAAGTACATACCACACAATCATATTTCAAATAAAACCGACCTGCAGTACTTTAGCGGATTTTTCATAGACTTCATTAAATCATAGAAAAATAATAATATATAGCAGCCGTTAACAGGAAATACGACCATCCAAAAAAAAATTATATACTCTGTATAATCACTCTAATATGGACGCTGGCAAAGCGATTTAAGTTCTGTATTTCCCATATTTTCGATCATTTCTTGGGCTTTCGATTTGTAGAAACGGACCGTTTTCCAGTTATTTTAACCACAATGTGCGGTGTGCTGGGCTTATGGGAAAATATTTACCAAAACCAAAAGTTAAATTCAACAAAAGAACTACATCATTAAAGCTTAAATAACCGGAATTCTGAAATCATCGATCTGTTGCTGATTTTATTCCGTAAACGACGTAAAATCGTAATACCAAAAACTACCGGCGTTTAACTAGAACGACACACATTTGAAACTGATCAAAGTTGTCACGACGCAGACTGTACACAGAAAACATCAAAAGGCGCAAAACAAGCCGTCATTAAACCGAGCTTCTAATGTCGAATCGCTGGTTAAATAAAAATTGATAATTTCCTTTTGCAGTCTCCCACAGATTAATTAATTTCGTCCGCTGAGTTCATTTGTATATTCACTCTTAGAAAATAATGCTCAAGTCGTTAATGTGCGAACACCACTAGCACCAAATATAACGGCACTTAAATTAGACAGCAACAAAATTCGCAGTTACACTCACAAAGCAAAAAGACGCCATATTAACTTGAATTGTGCATAGAAGTACGCGCGTATGTACCAAAAAAAAAACATTACAAACCTCGTGGTTCTTCTTTATCTCATCTCCACGTATTACTTACTACTGGCAAAGGAAAGCAGACAATTTCATATTCACACAATGACATTAAAAATCAAAACGCGCCTTTTTCCAGACGCTTCCCGGTACGAAAAGACTTCACTTCTTTTCTTGTTTTATTTCTTATTTGACATCACTTCTCGAAATGTTAAACAATCTCATAATAAATTATTTAGAATGTTATTCATTATATTTATTTGCTTGCCTTTTGTTGCGAAAAATTGACTTTTACTAAAACGACACACTGAATTAGAAGAAAATTTATGTCCTATTGCATTACTTCACTCCTTGTGAATGTCAGCGATTGGTAAACTATTTCGATTCTTTTTTAAAGTGGATATCGATTTTACTTATAAATCGATTTTCTGGTAGGGAATCACTAGGGAATGTTATATAGAGAGCCAGCACAAAACCATGTCGTTGTCGTATGGCGAACAGCGGTTTATCATGTACTTCATATGGTCGAGCACTTTTGGTTGTCGCATGCTCGTGACGGCTGGCGACAAGACGCCAACTTAATTATCGTTGCCACCTATTTATAAAATACGAAAGTGTTGGAAAGTGGGTTTCACTAATATTTTCCAAACATTGAGTGCTGTTTTGAAAATATTGACATTTTCTGGCAAATATCATTAAAATATTAAAGCGAATTATTTTCATTTTTTCTTTTTTTAAAGTAAATACTTCCATGTTTTTTTTAGACTTTTCATATGTGGTTACAGTGTCATTCATCCTTAATAGATGTATACTTTGTCATCCTTAATAGTTAGAAATTTGACACTGACCGTTAATAAACTATGAACTTAAACCTGGTACTATGTTCCATTTTCACTTAAATTTTACAGATTTTTTAATGAGGTTTGACACATTTTCAGAAGAAAAGACGATTAGAACTTAGTTTTAGTCAATAAAAACATTTAGACTAAAACAATCGCAACCAGTTATTTAATTTTCAAACTGGCTCCTGAAAACAATAGCTGAATATCATACGGTCTTTAGTAAAGTTAAAGGTCATCACTTTTTTGTATCCGTTTCATTACTTTTCCTAGATAAATATTAGCCTTTAATATGGCTTTAATAAGGCTAAACAAATTAATTTCTTAATTCTTTGCCTAGATTAATATAAATTATTAGCCTTTAATAAGGCTATGTACTAAACAAATTAATATCTTAATTCTTTTTCTATAGATAAAATCAAAATGGCATTTTTGTTAAGAAATAACAAAATGTTTGCGGTTTCAGCCGCACACTAATACCTCTTTTATGTTGTTTGCGTAATAGTAAAAAGGCTATCAGTCTGAAAAAAACTATTATAACCTTTGATGACAAACGTATTAGTTTTCGTGTTCCTTTAGTCTACCGGAAAAATGAAATTGCCTTAAAAACTACATGATTTCATCAAAATAATTAAGGCTATATATAAGCGTAAAGGCGGTGAAACAACGTGTTGGGCTGGTTCATGGTACAGTAAACAAGGTATAGTAACCAGCCTAACAACAAATAAAAAGTTCGCTAAACTGTCAGTCACTTAAAATAAAATGTCAAAAAATTCATTTTTGTCAATGGTTGACGAATATATTAGATTATACAGAATTTAAGCCTTACAAACGTCAAGAATAGTCTTTGTCATATTTGATAGTTTAAAATTCTACGAGAAAAATTTTAAATCAGCTGACTCCATAGCTCTTTTTTATTGTACCATGCGCTGGTTTAAGGAGTTAACGCCGTCGATATGTTTAAGGCGACGTGAAAGTTTACGCAGCTGATGGTTGGCAGCACTTGTCATTGTTTATATTTTCATTTGTGCCGTGCACGTGTTTTCTTGTTTTGAAATAAATTTTCGTAGAGGAATGTCGAAACGGGTTAAATTAAATGATAATTTAAGTGATGCAGCTGAGGGTGATTCCAGTATGACACAAACTCTTCAGGCTCGATTTATTTCGGATGCGGGCGAAGAGGCTGGGCCTCCAATTGATTTGCCGGTTGGAGTTACTGTTGAACAATTAGGATTAATTTGTAACGCTTTGCTCAAGAACGAGGAAGCGACGCCGTATATATTTTTTGTCGGAGAGGATGAGATTAAGAAGACATTGGACACAACGTTAGATCTGAACAAAGTTGATTCGGAAAATGTCATCAGTATCGTATATCAGCCTCAGTCAGTGTTCAAGGTCCGTCCCGTAACTAGATGTACCAGTTCTATGCCCGGACATGCTGAAGCTGTTATTTCGATCAGCTTTAGTCCAGATGGTGCACATTTAGCTAGTGGCTCGGGTGATACTACAGTGCGTCTTTGGGACTTGAACACAGAGACGCCCCACTTTACATGCACGGGGCATAAACAATGGGTTATGTGTCTGGCTTGGTCGCCAGACGGCTTGAAGTTGGCCAGTGCTTGTAAGACGGGCAATATAATTTTGTGGGACCCTGATACTGGAAAACAAGTGGGCCGCACACTTACGGGTCATAAAAAATGGGTAAATTGCTTAAGCTGGGAACCGTACCATAAAAATCCAGACTGTCGCAAAATTGCAAGTGCAAGTAGCGATGGTGACTGCCGCATTTGGGATACAGTACTGGGTCAGTGTTGTATGGTAATTTCGGGTAAGTTTTATGTGTGATTTGTATTAAGACTTCAATTATTAAATATCCGATATTCGCAGGTCACACCGCAGCTGTTACAGCAGTTCGTTGGGGTGGAGCGGGTTTAATTTATACATCCTCTAAAGACCGCACTGTAAAGATATGGCGTGCAACTGATGGCGTACTGTGCCGTACTTTTACCGGTCACGCTCACTGGGTTAATAGTATTGCGCTTAATACCGACTATGTTTTACGAACAGGCCCGTTTCATCCTGTCTCAGATCGCAACAACAAACATTGTGAATTAACAAGTAAGTTTTCTATGCTAATTGATTTTGCTATTACTCTAACAGATTTAAAAACGCTCTTTAGAAGAAGAATTGCAAAAAAGGGCATTGGAACGTTATAAGAAAGTCTGCCCCGATGATATTGAATCCTTGGTGTCATGCTCTGATGACTTCACGTTATATTTGTGGGTATCGAATCAAAACAAATGTATTCAGCGCATGACTGGACATCAGAATGTGGTAAATGATGTAAAGTATTCGCCGGATGTGAAACTTATCGCTTCGGCTTCATTTGATAAGTCCGTACGATTGTGGCGTGCAAAGGACGGTCAGTTCCTAAATACCTTCCGTGGTCACGTTCAAGCAGTTTATACATTGGCGTGGTCTGCGGACTCAAGATTAGTTGTTAGCGGTAGCAAAGACTCTACGCTTAAAGGTATGTTCGACAGATTATATACACAAACACACAATTAAATCATATATGATCAAATTTTAGTGTGGAGCGTGCAAACGAAAAAGTTGGCTCAAGAATTACCAGGACATGCGGACGAAGTATTTGGCGTTGACTGGGCACCTGATGGCTCCAAAGTGGCCTCCGGCGGAAAAGATAAAGTTGTAAAATTGTTAGTATATAATTCGACCATAACACCACTCGTTTAATAATCGTTTTCTTTAATTCTATTTACAGGTGGGCTTATTAATTATTATTATTAATATGACTATAAAAATGTAAATACATACTATTTATATACGCCGAGTTTTAAGAACACTTTGTTAAGGGTCTAGCGTAAAATACGACATTGGCTATATTTTACATTAAAATTAATCATGGACAGATTGTAAGCGATCAATTTGTTGTTTTAGCAGACTCTTTTTCTCTTCGTTGTTTTGAAAATATTGCACTGGCACGGCGGAATCCGACTGTAAAGCGCGGGTCGCAGCAACGAACCCAAAAGCAACACTTTCTTCGACGTTTAAACCACGCAGAAGGCCGGTTATGAATCCACCTGAGAAACTGTCACCTGCCCCAGAAACATTCACTACGGGCGAAACACTAGGAGCTTTATAAAATCGACTAGTGAACCTTTCGGACTCGGGAGCAACGTACGATGAGCTGTTGATGTCGAAAAATGGCTCATGCAAACTGTTGCCACGAACATTGACTAGGACGCCAGATGACCCAAGTGTAACTACAACACAATCGAAACTATTCTCAATTTGCTTCAGCAAACCCTTGCAATCGTTCACCAGTTGTTCTTGTCCAGTTTGTATAGACTTGTTTGGTTCCCACAAAACAGTTTGACCTGTTAATGTTTCAACTATCGCCTTAAGTTCAAAAACATTGGGCGAAATTAAGCGTATTTGCTGCGATGTGTGTTTGTCCAGTTGAAAGGGCTTTCCGGCTATCAGCATATCAGTTGGTTCAAAAAACACCGGTTTGCCGTGCTTTTTTGCAATGACTAGTATTGTTTCCATTGCCTCCAATGACAAATTGCCATCCATGACGACGAGAGGTGTTGTCTTTATTTCCTGTTCATGCTGTCTAATTAATTTCGGAGATATCGACTTATGTATTTCCATATTGGCCAAACATATTTTGCAATTTCCCGCCTTATCGAACAGTATCGAACATATGGAGGTAGTGTTTTCGTTATCCACATGTATTCTCGAACACAATGGTTCAGGCATTAATTGTAGCAGACTTTTCCCGGTGTGGTCATTGCCTACTACGGATATAAAGTTTGCTTCCCCATGCAATTTTAAAATACTTTCTGCCAAGTTCCGACCCACGCCACCAGCAGATTCTTTGGCGGCTTTTGTTTGATATGTGGCTCCGTCCAGAGTCAGATGAAGACTGTCATCTAGCATGGTAAGGCAAAGGTCTAGTATGGAGGCACCGATTATAACAGGATTGCCACAGTTGCCACGCGACTCCAACTTACTTGTTTCCTTGCAAAGACCACTTAATTCACAAGCTATTTCCGCTGCCACCTTGGCATTATTTTTTATTAATGCGATGTTAGCCCTCAGGCTATTTCCCTTTGTAATGGTTGCAATTGCAGCCAACATGAAGGGGGTGACGTTTTTACCTTCGATACCTTTTGCTAAAGCTTCTTTATAGGCTTGGTCTATTGCTACACTAATAGCTTCCTTATCTACTGCATAATCCTTCGGTATCGGTACGCCGATCAGCATTCCCGATGTTAAATTTAACTTCTCTAAGGCATTTATCAAATTGGCTGCTTGTGTTGGTCCATTTAAATTGTAGGGGACCTTACAACCACTGTCTCGTGTGTAGAAATCTGGAAAGCGACAATAGTTGTCGTACGAAGCTACAGTAACACCTTGGGTTTCGAGATATTCCAGAGTGCGAGGTATGTCAAGAATTGACTTCACACCACTGCTTACGACCACAACTGGAGTGCGACCCAGTTCTACCAAGTCGGCGGATACGTCCATTGTCACATGGCCATCTCTATGAACCCCTCCGACACCACCAGTAGCAAATATGCGAATACCTGCCATATGCGCTATAATCATAGTAGCAGCAACGGTGGTGCCTCCACATTTTCGATTGGCCACAATATAGGGTAAGTCTCGCCTGGAGCATTTGAACACATTCATTCTTTCCATTTCGGAGAGCTTTCGTATATCGTCAGTAGTTAAGCCCACCTTCAGTCGGCCGTCGATACATGCTATCGTAGCCGGTGTTGCTCCAACCGATCTTACCAAATCCTCCACTTCGAGTGCCGTCTCCATATTTTGCGGAAAGGGCATGCCATGAGTTATGATGGTCGATTCCAATGCGACAAGTGGCTTTCGATGGGCAATGGCACTTTTTACCTTTGGCTGAATGTCTAGTAAACTATTGTGGATTTTTCTAACGGGGTTTAGGAAATTATATATCCTGCGAACTTGGAGAGGTGAGGCCGCAAGGTTTCGTAACATCTTTAATTAATAACTGACGATAACAAAAAAATACACGTTAGTTTTATTGTTTTGAGCACCAAAGTTCAAAGTGGATCTGGGATCAACACTGTCATGAACAATAGGTGTTCACACTATATGATTGAACATACAAAATGTTAGTGGTGTTTTTGTTTAAGCCTAGTATTCACCTTAGACGAAATTTTCGCTCCCATAAAAAATACGAGAAGCAAAGCAACAAGATTTACAATTAATAATGCTCTTTTTTCACTAGGCACTTTTGAAGTGTTTTCAAAAGTTTGGCCAAAACAAGTCAAAATGAGACGTTATCCCATACAAATTCAAGTGATGAAAACGTCTCACTTTGACTTGTTTTTGTACGAAAGAGGTACGAAAACGTTTCGCACAGGCGATGCCACCTTAATTAAAGTGTGTCCTCTCCAAAATAATCGTTTTTTTATCGTTGGTTTGTCATCTCAAGGCAGACATTTTTTATCAATCGTCAAACATATTTGGTGAAATAGATATTTTATGAAGTAAAAGTAAAAATAAGCGTGCTAAAAGAAAAAAACATAATTTAATTTATCCATTTGTTTAAGAAAAATATGTAAATCAGTATTTTAATAGTCACCACGTTGTTCTTTGTTTGTAAACAATAATGAACTGTCAAACGAAAACCAAAACGAGAATGAAAACGACCACAAATTGTGTGAAAATTGGTTGAGACGTTTTGAAAAGTTTCGAGCGAAAACGAGAATAAATGGCCTAATGAAAATGCAGTATAAGTTCCGATCAGTTAATTTAGTTTGGTCGTATTCAGCTAAAACGAAATGGTGGCGGAATTTACTAACGGAATGATTGTAAGAGCAGTGTAGACTTTTTTCACTATCTGCAATCGAAAATTAATGTTCTGATAATTGTTTGGTCAATGCATTTTTGAAATTAACAAAATAAAAAAGTAACAAATGTTGTGAAGTGGTTTTTGATGGTATTTAAACGATTATGATTAATTTTTTTTTGTAAATAAATCGAGGCTGCTTTCTCTAATTCCGATCAGTTATTTTCGTTTGGTAGTACTCAGCTGAAACGAAAAGGTGACGGATTTTGCAAGTTACAGATATTCTTATCATCACCAACACTAACTAAAATTAATGTCCTAATAATTGTTTGGTCAAGATATTTTGACATTTGAAAAAAAATAAAAAAAAAAGTTGTGAAGTCAAGTGAAAAAAAATATTTGACTTTCTACTGCTTTACACAGCAATTTTTAGGTGTAAATATAAATTTAAAAATCTTAAGCGAAAATTTCGTTTATGGCAAATGCTAGGTTACGCCTTGATAACTAAGACTGGATAGCAAAACCGCATTATTTAAATCATATGATAACGAGAAGGTAAATTTTCAGCATGTAAATACAGGGTAATTCATTCACGACTAGACAAATTTCAGCTGCGTATTCCTTGGCTCATTTCATGAAAATATGTCCATCTACGACCTTACCCGAAAATGCAAGGCAGCGGTTTGAAAATTTCGAATCGGTGTTCAGAGGGTACTAGGATTAAATTGGTAAAAACAAGATAGCCATACCTCTTACCTTTCCAAAATTAGCTATCGTTCCAAAGTTCTGACTATTTGACTAAAATGCAAACAAAATTTTTGGAAGCGAAAGAGCAAAGAGTCTGCAATTTCCCACAGAGGTTAACATTAGTTTTGTTTTAGTTAAGCCTCGATATCTAAGACTTTGTAGCCTCGATATCTAAGACTGTGTGGTGATGGTTGCCAGATTGTAATACCTAGATGCAGTATAAATTCAGTTTGATTTTGTGCATTTACGTCAGAAATAATTCAGTTTAGGAGAAGATAATGTACGAGCCAGTTTGCAATAAGTCTGCAAATGCACATTAACGCTGTTGTCCGTCTAGGCTATAAATTATTGCAGTTTTGCCATACAGTCTTAGTTATCGAGGCTTAACCTAAAACACCACTTTAGATAACAAATTAATTTTAAGGAAAAACAAGTAAAAACGAATTGATCAATGTTTGTGCTGCTGTTATACTTCCGTAGCGGAGTGCATTCAATTTCTATTGCACGTTCGAATCTTTGTAGTTGTCGAAAACATTATTTCGCTGCAATATTAATTTAACGATCAGTTTATGGATGTCGTTCGATTGATTTTTTTCGACTGGTAAACGACAAGCAGCTGATTTGGGTACACCTATAGTCGTTCTAAAAACAAGTCGCTCGCAAAAGTAAGCAATGGTTTATGCATGCCGCACAGAGCTGTCAGAACCAGTCACATGTTTTTTTCGAGCGACTTACATAAACCCAATTTTACTCGGAGTAAATTATAATAATTCATTTTGCGAAATGCTAAATTCTCTACCAGACTCAACATAAGTTAAAATTTACAAATTATAATAATGTCTAATTGGTTGTTTTATTTATTTTCCAGTTATTATTAAAGAAGATGGAAAATCGGGCAACAAAAGGCATAACAAGCTACAATTAAGATATAACCCGCTTGTATTAAAATATCTCACAGTCTAATCTCTATTAACTGTACAAATGTTCCATCAAATCTCCTCATAAAACTAACCTGCCACTCTTAATGTTTTAAGCAGAGTTTCGAAAGACGTGACTTGACGCAATTGTTTATTTTTAAATTTAATACAAAAGTATGTTCTCTGTATTCATTCATACCGTATTCGCACATGCCGTCAATATTGTATAACCTCCAATTTAGCTCATTTCGTAATTAAATTTTCAAACAAATTAACGAAATAACTTTGCGAGTGCCGAATTAAGCCTGGTGCTTAGTTCGGTCATGTGAATATTATTACTAGCAAATAATATATTCATAAATGCGGTTTTGCCAAGATTTTTTTTGCGTGAAATAATAGACATGTATATTAACTCCCACAGAAATCAAAAATGTTTTAACAATTCTGTGCAGTGTTTCAAATATTAATCAAAACCAATTTGCACTGCAATTTCACAGAATTTATATGGCGACACATTTTCTCATGAAAAGGTGCCAGGCTTAAAATAAAGGTAAAACAATCCTTGGTTATTTAAGTTATATTAAAGATTCCATCTGATGTTGCTTATTTTGACCGTCATTGGATTTTGGGTATATTTACTTCGTCATTGTTTGCAATACACCGAAATACTGGTTGGAGACCGCATAACGTATATTCCGAATCGTCGTAAAATTCTATTCAGCCATATCCGTCTGTTTGTCTGTGAAAAGAAAACTACAGCTCGCATATTTGAAGCTATCTGGCTACAATTTCCAGAAACATGGGTTGATGTACTGGTACGGTTGGTATTGAAAATGGGAGAGATCGGTCAAGAGGTGTAAATTTCCGTCTTACAAGGATTGGGTCAACCTCCGAAATGATCAACAATCCTGTCATTAAAAACGCAATATCTCATGAGATATGGGGCTAGTATTTGGAATATATGGATCGAAACACGAAGGAAAAGTGGGCGGTGGCGCGACCCCTGTAACAAATCGCTTTTATGGACAAACTTATGGACCGATCGTTATAAAATTTCACCAGGATGAAAACAATAACTTGGCAATTATTCTAAACATTGTTTTTTTCAATTGGATATGGGGCGTGGCCTTCCACACAACGCTGAACTTAAAAGTGCAATATATTATGAAATAATAGAGATATGAGATAATATTTGAAGCACATGATGTTGGCATGGATCGAAACCCATCATTGAAGAAAAAAACACATTCTTTAAACCGCATTTACAGACAAAGTAACGGACTGGTTGTTATACAATTTTAGTAGAATGAAATCAAAGACTGTTATGGTGAAATTTGTCATGGAGGCGTGGTGGCACCGACCACACAACTTAAAAGGTCTATATCTCATGAACTAATTGATATATGACGATCCCTTTTAAACATGATGTTACCCTAGGCAATGGACCGATCGTTATACATTTTTAACATAATGAAATCAAATTTTAGCATCTTAATAAGTATCAAGTATCAGTTCCTTTTCAGGCTAAGTACTAAACTACGTTTCTTTTCTGTAGACATGATGAAAACTGCCACTTGATGTTAACAAATAACTTAACTATTGCGGTTTTGCTATCCAGTCTTTCGTAAGTTTTAATTGTGGTGTGTGGCTGTTGCCCAAGTGAGAGGATAATTTCTTTTGACATTAATTTAAACATTAAGATTGATAGTTTTGTACAAAACGTGTCATCTAATAAAATGTAGATATAAGAAGTATCGAGCTTGTTTATCCCTGTTCAATGTGCAAAATAATATAGTGTCTACACCAGTAGCTATATTGGATGTACTAGAAACACACTATTATACTTTACATTTTAACATTACCTCTATAAACCATTTCTTGAGAATATTAAATCTCCACCTATTTTTTAACTAAAGTCCAAACAAAATATTAATTTAAAATAAAATTAACTAACAGAAAGTCAAAAACTAGTCATAAGTCGTAAAATTGGCGGCGGCTTCGTAAAGTCATCATTGACATCCCGCCGTTGTTTTGTTGAGTCAGCTTAAAAGTCTGATCAATTTATTGTGAATGGGACAGTTATCGATATCACATATTTGTTCGATATACTTATTGTCGAAGTTACCAAAAAAGAGAAGCAGCGGGACGTTTAATTTGTAAACTTCAGTGTTTCCATTAAAAAAATGGATAAAGATTACGAAATTGAGCTATTCGGATTTTCTTCCCATCAGGCATCGACAGAAAGTTTGTGGTGATATATCTCGATTGCACTAAGTTCTATTTTTTATATTCCTTAGGAAAATATTTCATCAAAAAAATACTTAATGGCGCCTTTGATGCGGTTTTAAAAAAGATTGATTGTTCGCCAGAAACCTCCGAGCTGCTAGTTAAAAAAAAGGAAACCGTATTACAAGATGTATGGATATCTATCCGAGAGCATGTTAAATCCGCCGATAATTTGGATAAGAAATACTTTTCAGTTCCGGACCACGTTTTATTGCCAGCGTCGTTTCATCATGTAAAAATGTACACCGAGGAGTCTGAAAAACAACTCGACGAGCAAATTGCATCAGATAGGAAATCTTTTCTTGAGGTAAGTAAACTGCACTCACATGTACTTAGTAGAGACATAAATACTGTTACAACATTAAACACACCCATTTCAATAGTAGAACTTAACATACCCCGTTAATGTCATATGGGTTTTGAAAGCTAACCTCAATAGCGTTAGTCTGTAACGGGATTTTAAAATTGTTTCAACTTTCATCATGTAGTGGTCAGATAATGAGAACCGTATCGCTGTAATAGCGCTTTTCAAGTGTGAAATGAAAAAAGCGATATTTTCAAAACGCTCCGGCCACTAGGGATAAGCCGCATGTTCGTCTACCGATGCATGAAACTGTTTGAGGAGACTGGAGATGTAAAAGAACGCCACCGGTCGGGCCGCCCACGCTCTGAATGTCATCAAAGCCGTTAAATCAAGAATTCACAGAAATCCGCTCCGAAAACAGAAAATCATGGCCCGTGAGATGAATATCACGCAAAAGTCCATGAGTCGAATCATGAAAAACGACTTACCGGACATCTATTGACTGCAGCTTTAAAAAAACAATAGGATTGAAAAATGTAAACGGCTTTTGGTGAAGCACGCTGATAACTTGCACAGAAACATTTTGTTCACCGATGAACAATTTTTTACCGTTCAGGAAAAATTTAACAAGAAAAATGATAGAGTGTATGCGCGGTCATCTAAGGAAGCATCTGAACTGATCCCAAGGGTGGAAATGGGTCATCACCTAGCTTCAACCATGGTTTGGTGGGGTGTCTCTTACGATGGGGTCACTGACCTGCATTTCTGCGAACAGGGAGTCAAAACATCGGCCAAAGTTTAGCAAGAAACCGTTTTAGAAGCTGTTGTGAAGCCTCTTAACAATTCCCTGTTCCAAAACCAGCCGTGGACTTTCCAGCAGGATTCTGCGTTGGCCCATAAGGCTAAAACGTCCCAGGCCTGGCTTCGAAACAATTTGCCAGCGTTCATTTCCTCTGAAGAATGGCCCTCAGGCAGTCCAGATTTGAACCCATTGGATTACAAATTGTGGACGGATGAGGTTCGTGCAGCTATTGACGATTGGCCAGTGCGACTAAAGGCAAAAGGCTGTAATTTCGAATAAGAAGCTTCTTTTTGGATACAATTTACATCAATAAATATATTAAAAAATATTTGGTCCAAAAACATTCAGTACTTTTTATTTTACAGTATAAAACGTGTGTAACAGTATATATGTCCCTGCTAAGTATAGTTAACATTTTATAAATACAATTAACAATTCAATTATTACTTACACATTTTCTTTTGAAGAATTCCACAATGTTGGCTTACCTTAAAACAGAAAATCTCCGGTATAAAAGTTTTGAATCTTTTGTGGATGACGAGCTCGAAGTACAACGTCAAATAAAGGAGTGTCTCGAGAGCTTGAATACCAAGAAAATCTACGACTTAGTAAATAAAACTCAAGAATTCGAAAAATAATATTTAGTTGTATATTAATTTGTCAAGACGAATCGGTGGTTACGAATTGACCATCCTAGACACAGGTATTTTATAAATAGAAACTAAGATCATTTGACATATATTTTTTACTATTTAAGACAGCATTGTTGTAATGGTTAGTGTGCACGACTCAAACGATTAACCAAGGTTCCAAGTCTTATAGGTACATCTACCATTTCCTAGAGTCGGAGCTACCACATTGTTGCTGGCGAGTTTGCGAGGAACAGATGATATCCTTATCTTTAAGATATGTAAAAGCTTCTCTATAAATGCATTTGCTTCGATCAGAGTCATTGAGTTTAAATTCATATTGATTCGGAAAATACGTTAGTACTGAAATATATATATTCAGCCACCTCGGTTCAATAGTGCGACCTGTAGTTTGTTTTCTAAAGACACGCGGTCCTGGCTAGACGATCTTAGATTTTTACGACAATTCAGAATATATACACTTTATACAAAATATCTCAGAGCTGTATTCCTGTTTTTCTAAAGCAGTTCTTATGTCATTTATAACGTGGTGGCACTTTTCGGGAAAATAAATAAAACATTCTCTATTGACATGGAATTTGAACCCATTGGGGGCCTATTAAAGCTAAATTACAATATGCATTAAAATGTTAAATAGAACATCATAAACTGCTAGAAAAAATTCAGTATAAAATATAAAAATAATATAAATTAAAATATTCCTAATGTTTCCTAATAAAAGAGAAAAAAACCTGATGAAAGCATATAAATGATAATCAAAAAAACAGTGATAACCAAGGAAAAACATAAATAAAAGCATGTCTCCGTTCTAGAACGAAAATGTTCTATTAAATGTTTTCGAAATGTAATGGAAGAGAAATTAAACGTTTTTAAACTTGGCTAGGCAAAATTTTAAATAGTCGGGCTACTTTTACGAGGAATGATCGATTCATAAGCGGTGTTACCTTTGAAATAATTAACTGTCTGTTGCGAATTGAGTGACTGAAGACAAATGAATTTGCTAGGAACAAAGGAGATTGAAGTTTGTATATCTTGTGAAAAAAATACAGCAACCGAAGGTGCAAAAATTTCACAAAGTAACAGCGTAAAAAGTCATTCACAAACGGCGATATGTGAACATACCGTTTAACAGAATATAAATAGCGCATAACTCTATGAAGCACTGTCTTTATTATATTCATATTACTCTGAGTAGTTCCTGTATAGGTATATACCTCTAGGCAGTACAAAATCTTTGGCATAATTAAGCCATTAACCAGTTTTGTTTTTACCCAACGAGGTTAAACTAAATTGGTGTTGTATAGTTGACGAAGTGTGAAACTAATACGTGAAGCAATACTGCGAATTTGCTGCTCAAAGCAACATTTGTTATCCAGTACTATTCCCAAACACGTAATACTCTGCACGAATTCTATAGGTGTACCATTGTATTGCACATCTAGGTTGATAGAAGATGATGATGAAAACAGTATTGCCTTTGTTTTAGATGGGTTAATACTAAGCTTGTTGGAGTACATCCATACGCTCAATAATTTTAAAACATAATTAGTTTTGGCTTGTAAAACATCCAATTACTGGATTTCTCCGCAGAATAATAGATGAACAACACCAGCAAATGAGTATGGTGTACACCAATCGCTCAGAATTTTGAAAAGATCAATTATAAACAGCACAAACAAAATTGGACCAAGAACTGAGCCATGAGGGACCCCACTTCTAACAGACAAAACAGACGATGAGACTCCATTGACACGAACAAACTGTTTTTTTTCCACATAAATAAGAAAGCTACAGGTAGTTTTCCCATGTCCATAATCTTTATGCAATTTGTTTATCAAAATTCCATAATCTACCCTATCGAAGGCTTTTTCTAAATCCAAAGACAAAACCATACACATTTTTTGATTATGAGCATTCTTCCTTATTGAGTCAGTTAGGCCAATTAATAGAGTAGACGTACTCCTGTCGATACGGAAACCACATTAGTAATCAATTTGCAGCGATTTACTCTTAGTATGGTCTAACAACTGCCGCTTAATATTTTCCACAACTTTTGACAGGATGGGAAGCAAAGAAATGGGTCTTAAGTTATCAGGAGAATTCGAGCTTGACTTCTTTTGAATTGGTGTCAATATGGCTACTTTCCAATCATTGGGAAAGCAGGAAGTCATTATTATAGTGTTCACTAAATGAAGAAGGTGATTTGATATAAACGGAAATACTGCTTTAAGAAATTTAAGAGATATCTCATCACAACCAGAGGCGTTAGATTTGATTGGCATAAAAGCCTGTATCAACTCATTAGAGGAGACATTATAAAAAGAAAACCCATCTTCCCCAATAATTTGGTAAATAAAAGAACTAATATCAGTCGAACTAGTCAGTTGGTTATTAGTAAATAATGGGTTTAATTTCTCTACGTCGACCATCTCTGGCGATGAAACATTTTTCAACAATCCATTGCATGAGCTTCCCTTTTAATTCTTCTAATAACTTTCTTGGCTTTATTTCTAGCTCTACAAAAGATTTTCCAATTTTCATCACCCCCACTCTCAATAAAAGCTTTATAGGCCAGATCCCGTATGAAGCAGTGATATACTATCTGTGGCGAAGAAAACCATTCATCACTCCTGTAATTCAACCATTTCCTCCTTATGGGGAAAATATAATGAACAAAAGCCAACCCTGACATGATTTCTTCCAATTGCAAATTAACATCTGCGGTGTTGTAGATATAGGAAAAATTTAAAACGGAGAATGCGTCGCACACTCCTTGATCAAAAACATTGTAATCTACGAATTCAACAAATTTCTCAGTGCGCTGCACTGCAAAATGTACAGTAGTATATAAAAAGAGGCATGTCGAGCTATAGCGGGACATGTGTATTGTCCCGACGAAACCAAGTGTTCGGGGTGAGATAGCAAAAAAAAATCTTTCAACGACGTTGATTGATGAACTACTCGTACATCAAAATGCGTTGGACTTGAGTTGTGATGTACATGCACACTCAACCTTCCACAAACGTCTCTAACAATAAAGTCACTCATAATTATACTATTAGAATACCGACCAAATAAATCTGCAACATCATTTTGAAACTCATCAATATTTCTATGAGGAAGATATACGGTTCCTAAAAGCAGTTTTTCTCCCCACGCCTCAATCTCCACAAACAGACATTCCACCACTCCAAAATTGTTACTCCTATGGACCACTTTATATTTCAACTTTTTAGATATGTATAGAGCTACACCGCCACCCCTTTGATTGGGACGGTCGACCCTACAACAAGAGAACCCGGCAATCCTAACGCTTCTGGATGATATCGTAGGCTTTAACCAGGTTTCGCTAACACCCACAAGATCCAGTAAGCTGCCTTCCATTACTTTTCTTATTTCGGAAAGTTTAGAAGAACCTGGAGTAACGTTAAAGCTCTGACAGTCAAAAGGAGCAAAGTTAATATTATTGTCAAGGGAACTTAATGATAACCTGTAATGCTTCCAACGTTATGTATAGATATAATTAATGTATTACAAATAAATTCGGGACTCGATTAAATGCAGTAAAGAAATAAAAAAAAGTAAATAATAAAAAATAAAGTTTAGACTTCACACTAAACCTGATATACCGCTTTGAAGTAATATACTAATCAATAATTACTTAATTAGGTAAGGAACAATTGATTCTTATAAGTAAATCACAAAAAGAGATCAGATTTGGTGCAGCAATTATTAGTGTCCTGCAGATGGATTCGTAATACTTAACATACCCTCACATTCCTGAGAGGTTAACACTTTATCGGAACCATTTCTGAATACAATTTTTACTTTTGGAATGTCGCCATTAATAGGAGTATTTAAGGATATGTTTTTGATCACGTAATTTTCGACACATATGAGTTATTCTTGCAGCATCTGATGCCTAGTGTTCATTAAGGTATGTCCTAGAGCGAACTTCACCCCAACTTTAAAGCATATAAACCATATACTAAGCAGAAACTCAAGGCGAGCCCTATATGTATTGGCATTTGATTGCATTTTATATTTCGTACAGTTTTTAAAAATATTTAACCAACATTTTAATTTTTTATGAATGAAAGTGGTAGGTTTTGCTAAATTTTTAAGGATAATATGTAGGTTTCCACTTCTTTTTGCTTTTTGGCCCTTCAGGTCTTATTGCTTTTGGAATATACTCCTTTTGATGTTGATCCAATGTACGTTTCCATGGATTGACGAACACTTCAAAGAAACGACGTCTTGCTTCTAGTGGTCGTGTTTTATTGTCGATCTTGTATATCTTCTCCCACATGTAGATTTCGGGCAGCGCCAAATGTTTGGGACGATTCGAGGTCATATGTTTAAATGTATTTTCTAAAAACACTCTTTTATCCTCTTCAGGATAGTCGGCAACTCGTTTATATTGCTTATCCAAATAGGGTGTTAATTCATTGTCGGACCTTTGAATATCTGGTGTATTTGTGTACATTTTCACCAAATGATGCAAAATTTGATCGTTAAAACCAACAACTTTGCCATTGTCATCGATATCTTGATAGAGTGCGAGTTCGGCGGTTCCTCTGCAATAATTTACACGAGGGTTTTCATCTATTTGGCGACCATTCATTTGAATAGTGTTCAATTGATACTCGTAGAATGACCAGTATTTGCCGTTCGTTATTATCGTTTGTGTGTTCATCGGGTAGGTAAGTTCCGAGTATGTGTTAAAGCCATTGTAACTGGCTTGTGCCAGGAGCCATGCAAAGCTGGATTGAATGGCGTGTGCGTGAAGAGCACACAAGTGTTCCTCAGCCCCATAGCTTTGTGGTCGAATTTGCAAAGGCGCCCTTGTTTGGTAAGAAACAAAGCCGAACCCAGCCATATTACTCGGCCAATAACCTGAAAATTGTAAAAAGAGATCATGGAAAACAATTAAAAACAATTAAAACTTATCAAAGCCATGCTTAACTACTCACCAGGAATATTTGTAAGATGTTGGTAGTCGCAAAGAAAGCCTAATGTTCTGGGATCATAACTAAACCGAGGTACACCTTTTGTCAACTCCAAGTCGCTACATTCGTTTTCAGTTTTCCATGGCTGTAATTGCAGACGATGTCTGAGGGCCAGCATTGGACTACTTTTGTACTGCATTAATCGGTCGACGGGATCATTGGCCATATCTTTTTGCCATTTGCGCCCTGCTTTAGATTTAACCACACTTTTGGGAGCTTCTATTCCACCAACAGCCCAAAACGCTTCATGTCTTGGATTGTAATCAACTTCTACTTCGTTGAGATGGGGAAACTCACTGGAGAAAGTATTTAGTAAAACTCTGTTTATTTGTTCGACAATAACTTGGCTAAGTAACCGTTCCTTTTCCACGGAATCCATTTCAGAAGAATCTGGATATTTTTGGCTGCAATAGAAATATGAAACAATATTTTTCGCTACTATTTTAAAAAAAAAACATCTCACTTGAAGTAGTCGTGAGCCAATTCCAAAGAATCTACTATTTCTTCCTTTACGGTCTCCACATAAGATAATAACTTTTCATCAGTATTCTTAACATCATCAGCTGCTATCGTCTCATAAAGGGTACGTGTGTAATGTTGTATGGCCGGTAGACAATTGTACGGCAAACGCTCTTCACTTAGCTGTACAACTTTGTAGCCATAATACTTGGGCATATTTACTTTTATTAGTTTTTCTTCCACAGTGGAAGCTTTTTGTATTTCTTGCTGCCACGTTAAGGATTCACTTTCTTTACGAGCTTTAAATGACAGATCTTTAATTTCTGGGTATTTTGGTGTATCCCAATAGTCCTCGCTTTCAACGGGTTGCACCCTTTGAGTCGTTTCTGTCTGTGTCCGTGTAAAGCTACGACACAGCGGCACACAACGCAATCCCAATTTTAATTTTGCAGCACGAGGTAGCAACATAGTTCCCGGTTTTCAAATTCGTATATCCTCGAAAGAAATTCCCACACCGAAAATGAAATAGTGAAGAGTTATGAAATGAAATCAGCTGTAAAATATGTTAAATCGATGGAAACCGAGCTTGGACTGTTTAAATCGTTTACGACAAAGACGATAAATTTTAGAAGAAAATCGATATGCTTCTTCTTTACAATAATGTACAAAAGCAGCACTCAGTAACGCACATATATGTATTTATCAACTTTCGTTTTATCACAAGTACTGCAAAAAAAAAATTAATACACTTAATTTGCACACTTTAAAACCTACAAACATCTCTCCCAACTTAATTTATGTGTTTCTCAAATTCTCAAGGAAGAAGCATTTCGCCGCCCATCTCTTACAATTTAATCTTTGGTTTACGAAAAGCTTTAAGTCAATGAAAATGCATCTTCTTTGCAATATCATAGAAAAAACAGCACTCAGTACCGCAAACATTTTTGGTTTATTTATCAACTTTCGTTTTATCACAATCACAAGTATTCAAAAAGACAAAATTGAAAAAAAAACAGAACAAACTTAATTTGCACACTTTAAACACTAAAACAGCTCTCCCGAAATATTTGATGTGTTTCTCAAAGAAGAAGCATATTGCCCATCTTCTACAATTTAAGGTCTTCGGTTTACGAAATGTTCTAAACCAAAGACGATAAATTGTACAATATGGGCAATATGTGTCTTATTAGCAATATCATAGAAAAAACAGCACTCAGTACCGCACAAATTTTCGGTTTATTGATGATGGTCGAAACGAACCTTTCAAATTCAAATCGTATCGGACTTTTTTCTACCTGAAATTGAAGCCCGTATTCTTGACGACATTTTGTTTCAACAGGACGGTGCCACTTGCCATGCAGCTGGTCAAACAATGAATCTACTGACAGGTAATTTCGAAGAGCAGCTAATTTCACATTTTGGACCGGTGAATTGGCCGCCTAGATCGTGTGATATCACACCTTTATACTGCATTTTCATTAGGCCATTTATTCTCGTTTTCGCTCGAAACTTTTCAAAACGTCTCAACCAATTTTCACACAATTTGTGGTCGTTTTCATTCTCGTTTTGGTTTTCGTTTGACAGTTCATTTATGTTTACAAACAAAGAACAACGTGGTGACTATTAAAATACTGAAATAAATATTTTTCTTAATCAAATGGATAAATTAAATTATTTTTTTTTTCTTTTAGCACGCTTATTTTTACTTTTAATAAAATATCTATTTCAACAAATATGTTTGACGATTGATTAAAAATGTCTGCCTTGAAATGACAAACCAACGATAAAAAAAAGATTATTTTGGAGATGACACACTTTATTTAAGGTGGCATCGCCTGTGCGAAACGTTTTCGTTCCTCTTTCGTACAAAAACAAGTCAAAGTAAGACGTTTTCATCACTTGAATTTGTATGGGAACACGTCTCATTTTGACTTGTTTTGTCCAAACTTTTGAACACTTCAAAAGTGCCTAGTGAAAAAAGAGCATTAGACTTTTTTCGTTGGAGCTAGTCTATGCTGACAAACCAGCTATGATTCAGGTTACACGTGTCATTCACGCCATACCGGTTGAAATGCTCGAATGAGTCATCCAAAATTGCACCATCAGAATGGACACCCTGAGGCGTAGTTACGGCCAACATTTGAAGAAATTATATTCCAAAACTATATGGCATAAAATTTCCTTTGAATGAATAAAAAAGATTCCACACTTGATTTGAATTTTTATACTTTTTTTTTAATTTGAAAAAATACCTCTAGATGGATTACCCTATATTTTTTTTTTTTTTAAATTAACCAGTAATTTTTTTTAGTACATCGAAAATTCATTAGTGGTGAAAAAAAACGTTAAACTGGCGTAGCATTAAAATCGGCCGAACTTAAGAAATCGATTACTAAAAAAAATAGTTTACCAATCACTAACATCAACAACATCCCAAAACAAATGGACATGGTTCGGCGAGATACCAAACATTCCAAATGTACACTTCGAAATATCCGTAATAACTTTTTATATTTGAAAGATTAACTTCCTTTTTGAAGGTTTTGTACACGAACTCCTTTGCGGAATGTAAAGCACCGTTGTTGTATACACGCACCATTTTCCACATTTAATATACATTTACGAGTTAATTGTTGTTTCCTGAGATGAGTGTTGTTTTATCAAAAGTTGCAGTGATTTTTAATGAAGATTGTAATGATCATGGACAAATTGACACTTTTCATTTAAAACATAAAACTTGGAAGTTTTTGGATGCGTTTAAAAGTGATTATTCAACATTGTTGGAAATAATAGAACTGTGTGAGTATATTAAAAAACAAATAAGCTATGAAAATCGACATGAATTCGGCGGACGAGCTAGCCCAGAGATGATTAGGGATCCACGACATCGGACAACTTACAAACATACCCGACTTTTTCGTTAGAAAAGAAACGGGAACAATTTACAATGTCTGGAAATAATATGTCGAGTGTGTCATGCCAAGTTTTAAATTTGTCGCCATACATCTATGCGGCGACCTAAGGTCCTTTATAATAGGCCTTTCTTTATCTGCGCTAAATACGCTACAAGTTCTGTAGCAAGGCGCTCTTGAGCCACTAAGGTCCACTCACAAAACGTTGCAGATCTACAATCTTGCAATAGGATAACTCTTTCAGATCTTACAGAACTATGCGGTATTGTCTGAAGTGCCTACATAAAAGAGCTTGGCTTATATCTAGTTTAGTAACAACTCTCGCACGGACGTCAAATTTGCACCATCGATAGAAATTTTGATTCTAAGCGGAAAATATAAAATACAAAATCGGCGGTTTCCCATAGTTTCCGAGATATGGGCCTCGAAAGTTCAGACGTATAATTCAGACATTAAGCCATATCTGTGAAACTTTTCCTTTATTATTAAGCAAATGGGTATCTTTGGAAAGCTTATTAAAACGCCATTGAAACATATATTCAATACATATATTCAATCTGTTAACCCATTAAGAAGCGGTAGCAACATTTTAACTTTCACGACCTTTTACTAAAAATGCCTCATAACTGGAAAAATACCTATTTTTTAGTATGTATTCCTATTTCTAACATGATTTATAGCCAACATATTAACCTTTCATTTAACGCATTTTTGACGTTTTAACCCTTCTAAAACAGGAGATAAAGCTCTTTATTAAAAAAATAAATACAAATTATTTGAAAAAATCGTGCAGTTTTTAGATTATACAGTTTTAAGATTATACCTCTTATTTCAACATTTTATTCCAATTTTCATGCATTTCTTAATGATTTTCATGTATTTCATACCTCTAAATGCATTCATCAGCTCCTTTTTCTAGTGTTACAAGCCTCAGATGTGGCCTTTTGGGCAGAAATAATCCCCCTCTCTTGGTATTAAGCCTCAGTCCCTAAAGTATTTATTGTTCGAGCAGGGATGGCCCCTCTTTCTTAATCCCTGAACAATTTTCGCAATTCCCTACTGTTTTTTATATTCATTTTACTGCACTTTACGTTTCTAACGAGTTTTCTAGAATGCAACTTTTCTCCGTTATTAAAAGGAATGGTACCACAGCGTGTAATTTCGTCTACAAATGTTGCTATATTGTTAGAAAATGGAAGACTGATAATTCCATATCGAAAAAAGATCTATGTAAATTTGTTGTGAAAATTTTGTCCAAATTTTGAGCAAAAGCTGAAACTAAAATGCCAATATCTCCGGAATTTAAAGATTCAAATTCCAAATCAAAGTTCCCAATAAATGCTGAACGTGTTGGCAACAAACTAGTAGGAAGAAATAATCACATTTAAATAGGCAATTTTCCGAGTTCTGACTCAATTTTCACAGAAACTTGGGTAAAAAATATACAAAATGACCCACAGCCCACAATGGGTTAAATGATTCATAAAATTATTATATACCGTTTGAAAGGCATTGTCATACGAAACCCATATCGCCAAATGTCGCAGATATATCCACTTGTATATCCACTTGAGGGTCCCGTAACTCGGACAATAAAAGTTGCCGCCGACTTTTTTGTAAAACTAATTCGTTTTTAATGCCCTACAGGGAAATATTTTTTTTTTTTTGAGAATTGTTACTAAACTAGATTTGGTCCCTAATACGTAGGGATTGGTCTGAATACTCGCAATACATTTCACTATTGTCCAAAATTCCCCTCTATATACACGCATATAGTGAACTTAAATTCGTTTTTTATCTTCCTGCAAACATATGAACCAAAATAATGGACGGTTTTCTTGTGTTTGATTTCCAGTCTATAACTTTTTCCCTATTATCTAAGTTTGGAACTCTTTGCATAAGCGTTCGAACTTTCTTCCTACCAGGAGGGCGTACATATAGTCATAACTATCAGGAGCAAAATAGGAATATATTGTATCAGTAATTTTTATTCCCTCGGGACAAAACTCAGACCATATCACGAACAACTGTCCACATTATTACGTTCATTTTTCGCCACCTCATACCAATTGAACAAATAAAGTAAAGATGCGAAAAAAGTCTTCGAAATTCCCCGAATTAAGGATTCAAATACGAGTATAGCGAGGAAAGTAAGTCACTCTCTTAGCTCTACTCTGACTCAATTTTCACAGAAACTTGGGTAAAAAATATACAAAATGACCCACAGCCCACAATGGGTTAAATGATTCATAAAATTATTATATACCGTTTGAAAGGCATTGTCATACGAAACCCATATCGCCAAATGTCGCAGATATATCCACTTGTATATCCACTTGAGGGTCCCGTAACTCGGACAATAAAAGTTGCCGCCGACTTTTTTGTAAAACTAATTCGTTTTTAATGCCCTACAGGGAAATATTTTTTTTTTTTTGAGAATTGTTACTAAACTAGATTTGGTCCCTAATACGTAGGGATTGGTCTGAATACTCGCAATACATTTCACTATTGTCCAAAATTCCCCTCTATATACACGCATATAGTGAACTTAAATTCGTTTTTTATCTTCCTGCAAACATATGAACCAAAATAATGGACGGTTTTCTTGTTTGATTTCCAGTCTATAACTTTTTCCCTATTATCTAAGTTTGGAACTCTTTGCATAAGCGTTCGAACTTTCTTCCTACCAGGAGGGCGTACATATAGTCATAACTATCAGGAGCAAAATAGGAATATATTGTATCAGTAATTTTTATTCCCTCGGGACAAAACTCAGACCATATCACGAACAACTGTCCACATTATTACGTTCATTTTTCGCCACCTCATACCAATTGAACAAATAAAGTAAAGATGCGAAAAAAGTCTTCGAAATTCCCCGAATTAAGGATTCAAATACGAGTATAGCGAGGAAAGTAAGTCACTCTCTTAGCTCTACTCCCACCAATGGATTGATTGTTTATGCGGTTATTTATGCCAACGTATCTATCCAAAATCTTGAGGCCCTAATGTCACCTTCTACACGGTTCTAGCTAATCAAAGTCAACTTCTATCGGTATTTTTTCTCAAAATATATATTATTAAAAACAAATACATTTTTAGGCAAACAGGGAAAACTAAAAGATGTGGAATTTATTGAATCCCAGGATGGTGAACTCTTAGTGTTATACAAAAACCATGTATATGTGAAAAGACATCATGCCACGAGTACAATAATTGAAACTCTTTTTGGGACACTTTTCGGAGCAGTAAACAAACACCAACCAATCGAAGAGAAAAACGAACCTCCGAAAGATAAGGAAAACAGTCGCATTTTAAAGACTTATGTGACTACAAAACTTTTCAAGGCATTGCAAAGGCAACATACGGTTGCTGAAGGTGACACTGCCGAAATAACATTAACATTGCCTGCGAAATTCTTGCCCACTCTGTGTAATTATCAGAAAAAAAGTGTCCAGTGGTTATTGAGGAAGGAAAGAAGACCGGCTACATTTTCTCAATATTATGAAAAACTAAAATCAAAGGACAATGAGACCATAATTTACAAACATGTTTATACCCAGTTTGTGCAGAATACACCTCCTCAAGAAATATGTCTACAGCCAGGAGGCATATTGGCCGATGAAATGGGTTTGGGCAAAACTGTTGAGATTTTGGCTCTAATTTTGATAAATCCCTTAACAAATGTGAGCTTAGATCCACGCTTGGATTTATTATTTCGAACGCCTTTGGCGAAACGCAAGTGTTTAGAGGTTGAAATTTTCTGTATATGCACATCAAAATCTGAAAGAAACGTCATTCAATGTAGCAAATGTTATCTCTGGCAACATTTCAAGTGTGTGGCAAAATACAACGAAGATCATGATGAGGAAGTTAATAATCCATATATATGTCCCAGCTGTTGGCAGATTGTTATTGAAGAATATGGTATACTAAAATCAAGGGGAACTTTTATTGTATCTCCAAGTACTATTAAATTGCAATGGCTATCGGAGATAAGGCGCCATATACAGCCATCATTGCGCGTATTTCTATATGACGGGATCATAGCTGGAAAATGGATAAGTCCTAGACAACTGTGCAACTACGATGTCGTTCTAGCGGACTACACCGTTCTGAGTAGAGATTTTTACCACACCAGTGAAAATGTCAACGAAAGATCAATGCGAAATAAGCCTCGCTCGATACGTATGCATACGCCAATTTTAATGCTGGAATGGTGGAGGGTATGTTTGGATGAAGCTCAAATGGTTGAGTCGAATACTTCAAATGTGGCGTCCTTGGTACGGATGATACCCGGTATGTATGCTATTCTTTCTTTGATTTTATTAAAAATCTGAGCTCTGTATTAGGTCTAAATATATATATTTTTTTTTAAATAACAATGTTTTGTAAATTTTAGTATTCTATATTAAATAATCGTTTAAAACAGATTGTCTGAATAGTTTAATAGTTATTACGAGTATAAGCAAAAATTTGCATTTTAATCCAGAGGTAATTTTGGAAGTTATTTTTTATAAGTTCCTAAAACTTTAAATTGTCTTGATGGGTTTGAAACCAATGATCTCTGCTTTGAAAAAGAAACAATTTTCTCTAATGCTTACTATTACAGGCAATCATAGTGAGTCGCACGCTTCTTTTTTAAAATGAAGGAATCTTAAAGGATTTTAATCGATTTCCATCTGGAGTAAATATATCAGAATACATAAAAAATTTAATCAAAAAAAAGGAAATTAAGCATTTATTTATTTATTATGAGTAAAAATTGGAATTCTATGCAAATGCATATTTTGATTGATTTGTTAGTGCATATTTTATATTAATAATTTTTAATGTGATTTCACAACTGTTCAAATTGTGTTTCGCCTTCAGCCTGAAGGTGTACTAGTATTCAAATATACAGTATTTTTTTTAGTTTAATAACAGAAATTTAAAGCCAATAAAAACTCATACTCCTGATTCCAAATACATAACAATAATTATAAAAAATGTATTTTATAGCAATGGGTACTGAAATATATCAACAAAAAAAAAATCGCCAGAGCTTTATATCACAACGCGGCAAAAATCAGTAATAACGAAGATTAAAAAGTTTACTCTTCCTAAATGTTCTAGTACAGTGATAGATCATTAATACATTTATAAGCATATATTGGTCATAATTCTTATAACGCCAGAAGCTGTCCTGAATACTTTGTACCAAGGACTTTTATCTTTTCCGACAAGAAATTATTAAAGCTCTTGAGGATTAGGTAAGACTCGTTTAAAATAATTACTCAAGCTAACATCACCGAAGGTGACAGTAGCAACACTGGATCTGGTGTTGTTGTGATAAACAGCTATTTATTCATATGTATTTCAATGTTGATGTTGAATATATTAGAACTTTTAAATGTTTTTATGTTCTACTAAATGTTGGGCCAACATCTCTTTAATGCAAATAATTCCGCCAACTCGGTACTGTTTTTTTTCCAAACATTTATTTTACCAAGTACTGGCAACTTGGTAAGTAGTAATGTATGATGAAGTGACAAAAATCTGGAACAAATTTGTAAAAGCCTTTATTAAAAGCCAGCAAGTAATTTTTTGTGGGTTATCAAACCATGCTTTCAATGTGGGATACCAGGGAAGAACAAATGGGTTTACTAGTAAACACATAAAAAAATATACCTACAAGGCAGCTCAATATGTAAACTGTTTCAAGGAGATGGCTCCACGGAAAACTAAATGTAAATATTTTTTTAAAATTCGACTAAAAAAGATCTGTAAAAATATGTATTTGGCCACACTGCCATTAAAAAAATAACGTTCAGTACATCTCAGCCAACCGCATGGTTTTACATTTTAAGACTTAAATCTCAATAAATATTTTTTTTAGCAATAAACCGGTGGGCTGTTACTGGTACTCCTATACAACGGTCCCTTAATGATTTGCAACCTCTTCTGCAGTTTGTGGGATTCGATGGCGCTACCGAAGTAAAAACATGGAATTGCCTAGTTAATGATTTTCTATTACAACACGAGAACTGCTCCGAAGAAAGCACATTTGAACTGATAAATGTTTTACAGAAATGCATGTGGCGAACATGTAAGTCGCAAATATCCGAAGAATTGCAAATACCTCCCCAACATGAAATTGTACACCGCATACAGTTCGACAATCTGGAAAAGCTCTTCTATAACGAACAACATGTCGAGTGCAAGGCAAATTTTATTGGTAATGTCCGCAAGTATACAAGCCGGATGAGTACAATATCGCCTCAAATCATGAAATTAGTAAGAAACAGACCACTTCCCGATTTAAGAGAAAAACTTATTTTTGTGGTACTTTTTTGTTGTTGTAGATTTTGATGCCATTTTTGAAAATACGCCAGTCATGTACAATGCCAGTTGTGGTTATGAATGCGTCGACAACGTCCCAACAGAAACAGTTTTTACAGCCGCAGGAACTTCACGGTTATTTGAAGTCGTCAAATGAGATCAGCTGCAAATCGGAATTGCGTGCTATGGCATCGTCGCATAATGGTGTGATCTTTGACATCGAATGGTTGGTTCGTTTTAAATCGGATTTATTACAATTTTAGGTCTGGCCGCATTGTATTTTCTCCAGGAAAAGTATGAAGAGGCCAACAAACATTACAATGCTGTTTTAAAACTGGCTAAAGATTATTCTCATATGAATGTCACGTAAGTATATAGAAATCTAATGTGTCAATAGCCTTTTGACTACCGGTACTAGGCCATTTACGGCCATTACGTCTATTTCGTTTCACTTTTATATTGTTCTTTTTACGCCCGGCCACATGACCTTAAAAGGGACCTTTAAAGTTCAAGATTGGGCAATAAGACGTTTTTCTTTTTTTCAATAGGTCGTGGACCGGTCCTCTCCAGAATGAGTTTATTTTTGAACAAACATTATATATTAATGGGATATTGATGGTCTTTCTTATTGGGTGTTCTCATACGCCAACGAAATTACATGATTTTAATTTCGTGCAATAATTTCGTTTGTATAAGTATGTGCGAATGCGATATTACTTTACAATTGTATTGGCCCTACCACTTCCCTTGTTCGATCATAACATAATGTACACAGCAAATATTTCCTGGCCGAACATAAAAATAAATATAATAAACATAAAATAATTTAAAAATTGATAACGATCGGAGTTAATATATAATTTACTAACTTAGGCAGGCTCCACAACCTCTTGTTGATCCGCATACATTAATAAGCACTTCCGTTTTGTGCTTGCTTTGTCCAGTTTCTAATCCGAAGAATCTTCGCATCACCTTTTACTTGGTCTCCAATGGAGTCTCGGTCTTCCCTGACTGCGTTTTCTGTGGTGGTTTTCGTCTACATTCTTCCGAAGTAAATACTCCCCGCCCATGTAGCTGAGGTTGTATACTTAATCTAATACACTTTTATCCGTTTTTAATAGCACCTATGTTTCGGCGCCATATAAATAGAAGCACGTTTTCCGAGAGAGGGCTGTGTTCTTAACCTGTTTATCGACTCCAAAACAACACCTTCTTGCCACCACGATTCTTTTTTTTGATTTATGTGCTGAAATTGTTTTTTTTTGGTTTTCAGCGGATCCGAGGCATTCAAATTCCTCTACTACTTGCAACTATGGGTCGAAACAATCTCATTTTTTTTTGTCGCGGCGCCTCTCTAACAGTAGCCAGAATCATTTTGGTCTTGCCCTCATTTACCATCAGACTCATCTTAGACGACTTTAATTCAATCTTTAAAAAGGCTCCAGATACATCATGCTCTGTTCTGCCGACAATGTCAATGTCTGCATACTCGAGAAGGATGTGGCCTTTGGTGTTCATTGTGATCGTTTTATTAACTTTTGCGTTTTCTATAATTTTCTCCATTAAGACGTTGAAGAAGTTACACGATAAGCTGTCACCCTGTCTAAGACCTGATGTCGTAGTCAATGGTTCGGAGAGGTCACTTCCAATTTTAACTGAGTATTTCGTGTCATGCTGCCAAGGCGATGGTATCCCAAGTTTTGATGCTATCCCATACGCAGACATTGTTTCAAATTATTTATCTTTTATCGGGGTGTCGAATGCAACCTTGTTGTATATATATCTCTATTTGAGAGTTTAAAAAATGTTTTAATTTTTGTTTCCCCCGAAATGTGGGTCGATCTCCTAACCTTCTCGAGTAAGCTGAAAACTGCCCTTCATGATACGTTTATACGAGATTGTATATATTCTGCTGACCGCTGCCGGTTCTGTTCTGATTACACCCATTCACGTGGACTATATGGTGCCGGGTCGGCGAGAGTCGAGCTAGGCGTTTAGTTCTTTTAAAACACTCGAATTTACCCGTCGAAAAATTGGTTTAGAATCTGAATAGATACTCCGCTCTTACGCGGGCATAATCCCATACCGGATAATTATTTTCCTTTGCGGGAAAGTTGCTTCGATAGGACTATTATCAAGATATTTTACTTTTTTTAAAGTTTAACAAAAATTTCGTATTAAATTTTTCACAAATATTTTTCTATACTTATAGAGTTGACAGCTTGTTACAAATACATGCCCTCCACAATTTAATGCAAATTAGAATTACTCAGAGCAATCCCAACTCGCAACAAACACCTACATGCTTGGAACCATATGAAACGCAGTACAATTCCTTGGAGTGGAAATATTTGAGTACATATTCGAATACGTTATCTACTGTTATGGCAGCTTATCAAGGATCAATAAATAAAATTAAGACCGAAATTGGAGAAAATCTGATCCATTCTATGGCGGAAGCGCTTACTGGCCTAAAAACATCCGACACTACGTTACTATTACAAAAAATACACGAAGAGTGTATGCCCCGTTTTGGCATTGCCAATTCAAAGTTGGCCGAAATCCAAAGCACTCATTCCTTGCTGTACATTGTTGACATGTGGTTTACGAAATTAGATAAAGTCTTAAATACCTTAAAGCGCGAAATGGACAATTTGAAATTCTTTAGCGATAATGTAAAGTCTCGGAATCAAGTGAGCCCAGCGATCTGGGGGAGTATAATGCAATTGGTGGATAGTGTATATGACTGTCATCTTAGTGAGATAAGAGTAAGTATATAGTGTACCATAGTGCAGTAATGTAATTCTGCCATTATGTCGAAACACCCCGGTTTTTGAATATCCCGATTAATTAAAATTATCACAGTTCTACCATACGAGTTTTTTTTGCACTTATGTTTTACTAAATCGTGATTAAATTTTTTAGTTCGCAAGTCTTTCATGTCTCGTCACCTGCAACGCAAATTGATCATCCTGAAACTACTTAGTAGGGGTATATATACTGTTACACACTTTTTATGCTGTAAGATAAAAAGTACTGAATGTTTTTGGACCAAATATTTTTTAATATATTAATTGATGTATATTGTATCTAAAAAGAATCTACTTATTCGTAATGTCCGCCTTTTGTCTTTACACTGGCCAATCGTCAATAGCACGAACCTCGTCCATTGGAAAATTGGCCACAGATCGAAATAAAGCAATCTTAAGAGATCCAATCTTGGGGTATCTTTTGTGACAAACCTTGTCCTTTAAAACCGCCCACAATTTGTAATCCAATGGGTTCAAATCTGGACTGCCGGTACGTCGTTTAAAAGTCCCAAGTCTTTTTTTAATGATTCGACTCATGGACTTTTGCGTTATATTTATCTCACGGGCCATGATTTTCTGTTTTCGGAGCAGATTTCTGTGAATTCTTGATTTTACGGCTTTGATGACATACGGTGTTCGAACAGAGCGTGGTCCAGTCGTCTCAAACAGTTTTATGCATCGGTAGACGAACATGCGGCTAATCCCTAGTGGCCGGAGCGTTTTGAAAATATCGATTTTTTCATTTCACACTTGAAAAGCTCTATTACAGCGATACGGTTCTCATTATCTGACCACTCCATGATGAAAGTTGAAACAATTTTAAAATCCCGTTACAGACCAACGCTATTGAGGTAAGCTTTCAAAACCCATGTGACATTAACGGGGTATGTTCAGTTCTGCTATTGAAATGGGTGTGTTCAATGTTGTAACAGTATTTATGTCCCTACTAAGTAGTATTTTCATGATACTCGAATTATAACTTATTTAGTAATGCATACCCTTCCTTTTTCGGTGATTCAAGCTAAGACAATATATACAGCAATATTTTTAAAACGAAATTCGATGTTTACTTACCCTTCGACATTTACTTAAAAAAATCAATGTGATCAGGTTCCCTTGGGAATTTATAGTTGTAGAAATTGTATTTTACTCGCCGCCATTCTATAATTTGAAGTCGTTTTCTATTATTTAATGCCGGCAATTATTTCGTTTGCTACCCGCAAGCTATTGCTTGGTATTTACAATTTAATTCTCTTATTTCTTAAAAGATTTTCTGCAACTAAGAATTATGTGGAATAAAAATCCCAATTTTATTTAAGTCTTTATTACTCGAATTCCCTTCCGTCCTCCCACTTGGTTGAACTCATTATTTATTATTATTAAGAAAGAGTTCGGTCGCCACTGCAATAATCTTTGTTTGTAGAGGTAGTTGGACTCTACAATCAATTGGAAATTGCAACTGCCTTGAGAATTTTGTCTCAACTTCGTTAGATGCAAAGAAAAAAAAATATAGTGTAACACAACCTTCGCGTTATCTGTGGAAAAACTCTATTGCAAAAAAACATCTTGATTGATCACCCGTTACCTCTGTACCACAGTCTGGCGAGATTAAAAAAAGCTTTATCCATTTATATTTGCTTTCGCAAAAATTAATGTATTTACTTTCGCATTCGCATAAATACATATTTCAATATTCGATTTCTCAACGAATTCGATAAGAGGCATTTCAATTTTTTTTCTTCTTATTCTCTTTATTTGTAATCTATTTGTAGAGAAAATAATAAGCAAATTTACTATAATATTTAAAATTTAGTTTTTTGGACTTTCTCGAGCAAAACAAGCCATGGTTTGTTGAAATTGGGTGAGGAATGGTAGAGCTTAAAAACTATTCAGAGAAAATTTTTTAAAAATTATTTTCGTGTTTAGAAGGCCAAAATCTATAGGAAAAAATATTGAGAATTCTGGACCAAAATGGATGTAAACTAGTGTCTGCTATATACAGGCAGACCAAAAAAAAGTTAGATAAATTTTTGTTCTATTACGGTTAATTTTGTAGATTGATTTTTAGATTTGACAAAAATAAATAACTGGAACACTGAAACTAGAATTTGAATTGTCCGTCGCTATCACGCACTGAAGTCCGTAGTTTCGGTTCAAAGAAAGTATAGGCGCACGTTTGTCGGCAGGCCTTAGAGCAGATGTACCATAATGAGACATGTTAACAATTTTGCCGAGCATCGGACAGTCAACAGAAGACCTTACCGTCGAAACCCTACAGTTCGGACGAAGGAAACAATCGCTGATGTAGCTGCTGCCATACAAAACAATCCAAGAGTTTCGACAAGAAGCTTAGCTGCTCAAATTTTGAATTGGATTTTCGATTTGGACTTATTCCCATATAAAATTCAAATGACCAACAAACTGAACGCAGCAGATTTCGCTTGTAATTTTGCCAGAAGGTGCATCAAATGGTAGAAGAGAACGGGTGTCTGACGAGGCCCGTTTCGATTTAAACGGCAACATACTCGTAAAGAACCAAAATTGTATCAACAGGATGTCTACAAAGCAAAACGAACAAATTTGAATGAACTAAAGCAATTCATTCGAGAAGCAATTGCGAATATTCCTGCCTCAACTCTCGTTCAAGCAGTACTGAACAACTTTTTGGTTAGATGCCGCACATGCATCATCGTGCAGGGGGGGGGGGCATATTTAAAAGCCCCCTCCCAACTCTCTTAATTGAATGAGCTTTAACATGAATAAACGAAAAATGAATTCCATACACTGAAAACAAAGTTATTTGAGTTCTTTAATGTAGCAATATTTATCAGACACCCTGTATTATGATTATTATTTTATTCCTTTTGATGGTATGTCATTTAGAATTTCCTAACAATGCATCGGCCAACGGGCCATTTTTTCTTCTGTTGTTATGAGTACTCTGCCGCTCTCGTCTTTCCATGGCTGGTTTCAGTTTATTTATTTATTAACTGAATTTGTTACCATCTACATACATATTGTATTAATTTATTCAATTCTTTTAATTAGGAAAACGACAAAGAAAAAAAGGACAAAGCCACGGGGAAAACGAAAATTAAGTGTAAAATGTGCTGTGTACGTGACTTCATAAATAGCTTCGAGTGTCTGCTTTTTGACAAAGTGATTGACGAAACAACCAACTTCACCGAAGGTTTGGAAAATCCTTCCTTTGAAATGTTTCTTTGCAAAAGTACGTAAGTCGTTCAAGTACAGTAGTTAGTATGTCCTTACAGAGAATAACTGTATTAGTTTTTCGATTATATTTTTATAATTATTTTTAAAAAAGACTTAGAATAAATTAAATATTTTCAAGTGGCGCGTTAAGGTTTGATGGTACTCCAGAAAACCAGGCTTAAACCACTGTTCTGTTTTCCGACTACATGTTTTTATATAATTAATTATATAACCAGGCTTAAACCACTGTTCTCTTTTCCGACTACATTTTGAATACAAATGCTGTGTAAATACTTTACCGCAAAATATTATCCTTTCGAAATCGCGCCAGTTAAACGTAAGGTGACGATGTTCACTTATACTTCTGTTGTAGCCTCAAAATACAATCGAAGGTCGAATACTTTAGTTCGTACATACATACTTATATCCTGCTGCATTTTGCATTTTTACATTTTCTAATCTCAAATTTCAGTTACTTTCTCTTATCTTAAAAACAAACATTTGGAACACGAACTATCTGGACCAATAGAAACGAATTGGTCATATTTGGAAAATTTACAAATATTGTGTAAACGTTTCATAAAACTGTGGATTGAAATGGAATATACGATCAAGGCGTACGACGAATTAAACATGTGTAAAATGCGTATTAGTCTCACCGAAGATCCTGATGATAAGTCCATTTATAAAATATTTAAACATGAGATCGTTCAACGAGTACTGGACCAACAAAATGAACTAAATGCAGCACAAATACAGTTTACGATCAAATTAGCGAGACTGAAATACATTAAGCATTTAGAGAGTAGGCAGGAAATGGGCCCATGTCCCATTTGCCAGTTATTAGAGGAAGACAGAGTAAGTACCTCTACAATGTACATCTGCTCATATTGACAACCTATTTTCACTACCTTTTTAGTATGCTGTTCTAGAGTGTGGCCATCATATTTGTTTCCAATGCTTGAAATCTATACAACAATACACGAGGGGATCTTCTTTCAAGTGCTCGGTCTGTCGCAACATCCAACAGCATCAAAAGTAAATAAATTTTTCCAGATATCGTTGTTCGAAATTCTAATACAAAATCTATATTTTAAATATGCAGTCTTTACTACGTTAGCCGATCCAAGAAGAGAAATCAAGAAAATCATCATATTAAAGGCAATTATTCGACAAAAATTACCTACATCGTTGGACTAATTTTGCAATTACAGAAGCAATATAACGGATCCAGCGAATCTGTTTGCTCTGAAGAAGGAGACAGAAAGGAAACTTTGAAATTTTTGATATTCTCTCAATGGGTTCCAATTTTACAGGCTATTTCGGTTGCTCTTAAAGAAAATGATATATCGTTTCGAGCACAATGTACACCGAAGGCTCTTGAAGACTTTAAGGTATAAAAATCACTATTATGTTGTCTTCATCTATAGGAACGTGTCAATGCTATTACAGAATCCACATCTCCGAGTAAGCTGTCTATTAATGCCGTTCTTAAAAGGATCAAAAGGTTTAAATTTACTAGAAGCTACACACGTTTTTCTGGTAGAGCCTAATCTTATTCTTGGCGAAGAGCTGCAAGCTATCGGACGTGTACATCGCTTCGGGCAAACTAGGTAAACATTTAATATATGAAATATTGTATATTCTACCATTTTCATCATGTCTGTTGAGAGATATTTAATTATTCTATACAAACAGAATCAAAAGACCGTAGACTATTTTATAAAAAGGTAAAGACAGGGTGTAGCAAATATGCAGCACAACGCAGAAACCTATATGATTCCCTCAACAGATAAGATTTAAACACTGCTGAAGAATAATAAAAAATTAGCTGTAAATATAAAAGAAAAGGAAAGGCAATGAAAGTATAATTTATATACATATATCCGCAATCGTTTTCGTTCATTCCCCATGTGTCTAATATAAAGGATTGAATCCTGTTTGCTACGTCTTAGCGATGCCACCCAATTCCTCATGGAATCGTTCTCCGTTGCCCGTTTTGGGCTCTGGATTCAACTCAAGCTTATTGCCATAGACTATACTTTTTTCGATAGACCCAGAGGAATAAGTTCAGCATTGTCATAGTGCAATGGTCATTTCACGAAGTTCCCAGGGCATATTGTCGAATCAGATAACACACCTGGCATCGTTCTGTCAAATGCACATGTCCAAGACCGTGTCAGCTTTTTCAGACCATTACAAGTTTTCTATCATGCTGTAGTAATTGTTCAATTGCTGTGCACTAAGTCATATAAATTGAAAAGGTTCAATCTTTCCAATAAAAAAATTACAGTACTTTTTTTTACAACCGACTCAAATTTAAAATTTTCAAGTGCTCACCCTATAGTAAACTTTGCCAAATGGAATCGATTCCAACTCCGTACATCGTTAATACCTGTCATTGGTGGATCAGACATGGACGTGAGAAAATATTGCCCACAGGCCAAAATAAATTATTAAATATTAATGTTCTATTTGTTCTAATGTTATTTTTTTCACATTTTTAGGTCGACTACTGTTCACCGATTCATTGTGATCGATTCTATAGAAGAAAACATACATAACTTTATATCGCCATCGACATCAAGTGCAAACAGTTGTAATGGTGTGGAAAAATGGGAGTTCGAGGATGTATCATTACATGACTTTGAAAAATTGTTTGAATTGAAGACGAACAACGATTTTGAGTAATTAACAGTATTAAAATATAATTTATAAAAAAAGGTCAACCTGAACAGCATTAATAGAGGTAGTGTTATGAGCACAAACAATAGTTCAAAAAAATGTTTGGTACTTCGAGCCGGAATGTTTACACACATTTGACCATTTGAACAAAATAACGCGTCAATATGGGCTCGTAGTTAAGATAAAGGGTGAAGCTTATTTGGGAATGAAATAAAATAAATTATGAACCTATAAGTAAGAAAAATTTACTTTATATTTTAATTATTAGTGTTAAAGAGTGTATGTGGCAAATGTCGACCGTCGCTATCCACACACTGCTGCATACGTTTTCTGAAGTTTTCATGATCTCTAACATGCTTGTCGACTGGTATTCTGTCAACTTCAGCCTCAATGTTGTTAATTAGGTATTTCAAGGTGTTGGGACGGTTGATATACACCTTCGATTTCAGAAAACCTTAAAGGAAAAAAATCGCATGGGGCTAAGTCTGGTGAGCGTGCCGGCCAGTCCACATCAACCCTCAAGGTGATAAGCCATCCAGGAAACATTTGCCTCAAACATTTCATGGTAACCCTCACTGTGTGTGCAGTGGCACCAACCATGTATCCTCTAATTGTATTGTCTCAGTTCATCATGAAGAATCCGGTGGAGAGAACGACTGGAAATGCCAAGAGAAAATGATTGCTTCCGAGTTTACAATTAATTGCCGTCCAGGAACACGTCCGCGTGGGGGAACAGCGAATCGTAAACAAAAAGCACGCTGCACTGCAATGATCGAGTGCGCATTTTAAAAATACGCTTCAACACAAAATGACCTCTCCTCACGTGTCCAAAGGCAGACAAATACAAATCTCCCTTCTGCCACTAAAAACCACGCACACTCTCCACTCTCTTCGACCAACAGTACCGCCACAGCCTGCTGTGCAAAAAAGCAAATTACCGCGCTCCACCATGTACAACAGCAAACGTAATAAGTTATATATTTAACAAATGTTTTATAAATAGAGCTTTTTGGTTTTTATTTTTCAGCTGGGCAGAATATTTAATACGTAACTAAAATTTTTTCATACTTCACCATAGGATGAGAGTATATATAAGTTTATCATAAGTTTATCATTTCTTCTTTGAACTTTCCAGATGTGTTGCGATCTGTTGGTATTGAACCAAATCAAGCAAAAAGAAAAAAATCCACTTTGTGGGACAAAAAATGGGATATTATTGCTATATAATTCTTTTAATTAATTTTTTTAAATCTGATTTTTTTTTGAAAGTGGTGGGCAAAGATTCTTTAACCGTCCCGTAAATAGGAGTGGTCATCAGGACCTATAGGCCCCTAGATCGTCTCCTATTGTTCGAGGGCATATGGGTATGCAAAAACCGTGAAATCTTCTCACAAAAGCATATATGTACCAATATTTAAAATTTCGACCAATTTAGGATTCGGTCCATATAGGTCCATGTTGTCGAAAAATCGGCCTGCTTATACTATGGATATTAAACAAGTGGACACATAAGTTTGACCGTGCCGAAGCTTATACAGGTAGATACATTCACGACTGTACAAATTTCACCAGCTTATTCCTTGGCTCTTTCCATCTACGACTATGCCCAAAAATGCAAGGGGCCGAAATGGCAGCGGTTTGAAAATTTTCGGTCATGGTCATTGATGGACAAATTTTCATAAAATGAGCAAAGGAAACCGCTGGTAAAAATTTGTCCGGTCGTGAATGAATCACAATTATTTGATTCCATTATGTTAAAAATTTATAACGATTGCCCACTTTTCCTCCAGGATGTGTTTCGATCCTTGCCGGTATCATATATTCCAAGTACCACAGCCATATCTCTATTAGTTCATGAGATAATGTTTTTTAAGTTCAGGGTTGTGTGGGCGGTTTCATGGGAGTAAGGTCCCTTGGGGCTTTGAAAAATATATCTCTAACATACATATGGACATATAGCTACTCAGAATTTTCTAACGAATCTGAATATGACATAAATTTTATCGTTTGACAAACCCTCCCCTAATGTTCGGGCACATATGGGTATTCAAAAACTGTGAAATTATCTATACCCAAATGTGTCCCTTTATTTGTGCCAATTTAGAACTCGGACGGGCCCCTATGGGCCTTAGGAGTCCAAAAATCGGCCTCCTTAAACTATGGATATTAAAAACATTAAACGTCTCGGATCCCAATTTCATATTCATTTTACGTTTAGACTTATTTTAAGTCCTTGACCCATGTGTCTTATGTCCCTAGAATGTCGAAAAAAAGTTCGTTTTGATCATGTACAGGGAAAATTTAAAAAAAATTCCAAATATGACATTAATTTTACGACCCGTTATGTTCAGGGACATATATATATATATCCCGAAAATTTACCTTGCTCTAAGGGCTCCAAAAATCGGTATTCAAATGGGTATTAAAACACAAGAAACATTTTCGTTACATGTTTCGAACCACAATATTTTTTAAAAAAAGGTCAAACCAAACCTTTGAAAAATCATATCAATTATTTTTCAAAGGTTTAAGCAGAACCTTGTAGAAATCGTTAACAGTTTAAAGTAGCAAACGGATAAGCGATATGTTCGACTTAGAAGTAAGTTCAATATATGTGACAGCGCATAGAGAAAGGGACCTAAGGGTAAAAAAAAATCAATTTTCACTTTTTTTTGATGTGGACAACATCTGAGCATCGAATGAGACCGATCCCATGCCCCAAAAGTGTTCCCTCCCAGAGATATGCGCGTTTTATGAAAGTGATGGTAACCAAAGATACACGTATTTAGATCTTTAAAATGGCTCTCCTGAACAAAACTGGTTTTTACCCTTAGGTCCCTTTCTATTTTGCGCGTCACATTTGTGGTTCGATTTAGAAAAAAAATATTAAAGAAAAGTGATTCCGAAATTTTTGAAAAAAATTAACGTATTTCAAATATTTTGTAAAGAGATATGTAAATTATTTTTAAAAAATTACAATTGGTTTAAAGACAATTTTATTGGGAAAATTTTAATTTTAAAGCATCCGTAAAATGTTATGAATGTGAGCATAAAGTCTGGTGGTTCGATGTTTTCTGTGAAAATATGTCTCTACAAGTATGTATATAAAAAATACGCTAACTCGCTGCTGAAATCTGTGAAAAAAGAAATACTGAGTTCAAACAGTTAAAATTTAAAAAAAAAAATATTTCATCATTTTCTAATTCATGCGGAATAATATACATAACCATTTTTCTGCATTGAACATTTTTCAAAAAAGTTGATCACCACTGTTTTTCATATAAATTCAATAAAATACTTATGAATTTGTTGTTGGTTGATACTAAAAAAACAACAAGACCTTTCGATAGTTTTATTGTAATTTTTTAACTATCCCTCTTGTTTTTCGTTTGCCTAGTTATGCTTTTGTAAGCTATTGAGATTAAAGAATTGACATCTGGCACCACTGCGACTAAAAAAATAAAATCCTACAGCAACTTGTTTATAGCCGTCGCTTGAAATCCACAGCGGCGTCATTATAGCTATAAACGACGGCGGTCCGGCTTATTTATCGTAAGACTTTGTTCTTTTCCTGTATGTAATTGGATTACAATTTTATCTGGAATAAAATACAAAATTAAAAGAGGAATAGCGAAAAAAATTGTCCCAATATTATTTCCTTGGATCTTGACCGATATGAATCTCGAACAGCTAAAGTATTTAAATGAAAAGGACGCAGATAAGTTTCCACTGGCACTGCAACAGTTCAATAAAGAGGTAGGTGGGTGGGTAGGGTGGCTTAATCATGAATATTATGTTTACATACATTAATTGCTATTACAGAATGCGAACCTCTTTCAGTTCGAGAAGTTTCACAAAAATGATTTGTGGGTTGGCTTGTGGAAGGCCGTGTTCGTAATACTGAACGACAATAGTCTAGAAAAACATCACATCGAGTGCCTGAATACCATACGAATTTTATCTCGCGATGAATCAAGTCTTCTTAAAAATAACATTGTGCCAGATGTAGGATGTTTGCTTAAATTAGCCCATTTAGCTTCGGGCACTTTTCAGACCGCAGATGGTCCGGAACAGGAATACATTCGCTCAGTGGCAATGACAGCTGCGACAACGCCTGACGATCGTCCATTCAATACTGCGATAGTAGTAGAGGCATTAAAATGCTTGTGCAATTTAGTCTTTCAGAACGCGGAAGTAAGACGGGAGTGCGTACGTCAAAATGTCGCCGATCTCATATTCCAGAGGCTGTCGTCTTCCTCGCAAACAGAATCTTCCATAGAGCTCTTCGATATGAAGGTTTTATTTCTGATCACAGCGCTAGATACCGCTGTTCGCAGTCGAGTACTGATCGAGCTAAACGGTCTCACATATATGACAGAGTTACTGGATGAAAAGCTGAGAAACACCAACGAGTTCAGTGATGAACAGTTTGATGTTCTCATTGAATTACTCAAGGTTATGTTCAACATTACGTCGAGCGCTGACAAGAGCCCGAGCGAAAATGAAATACAGAGTCTGCACTTGACCAGTGTGATTCGAGATTTACTACTGCGTTTTGGGGCCATGAGAAGCGACCGTGAACGTTCGGTTGTCTCACATTCTATTGATCTTCTGACAAACATTTCCAGTAGCTGCCTCAGTGAATTGATGTTAAAGGGCGATGGCGCTACTGTGTCTACAGCTGAGATGCGTCGAATGTACGAGAATCGAAATGTTAGTGCATTAGAAACGATTCTTCGCTATTTGCACTATGCTCTTGAGGAGAATGAAAAAAGTTCGGCGACGCATAAAGAACTCGTGCAGCCAGTACTGGCAATTTTGATTAAGTGTGTGTTGAGTAATAGTACAATGCGACATTATATCCGAAGTGTTATACTTCCACCGTTAAAGGACGTCTATAGAAGACCCGAGGAAGGCAACGAACTGCGAAATTACTTGTGTCGCCTGCAAACCAGTCCAAATATGGTAGTCAGGAATCTCTCCTATGAACTGCTGCTTGTTTGCTGCAAAAAGAGTCCAAGTCGTCTGATCAAGTATTTTGGTTACGGCAACATGGCTGGATTGTTTGCCAGTGCCGGTCTAATGGATTGCCGAAAAACTGAGAGTAATGAGTTTTCCTCAGACAGTGAAGATAGTGACACAGAGGAATACAAGAATATAAAGCATGCTGTTAACCCAGTCGTGGGATGTTACATGCCTCCGACACCAAATCCCCTCGACGGCATGACAGAGGAACAAAAAGAGTACGAGGCCGAGAAACTGGCTAATTTGGTTGATCAATTACATCGTGGTGGCATTATTAAACCTTGTCGAATAAATGCCGAGGGAAAACCTGAGCCAGTTGAACATATATTGCAGCTTCAAGAGGAGTTGCCCCAACAGCATGTACAACACAAAGGAGGTAAAGAATAAGTGTATTTAGTCTTTAATCATAACAATAGTAATATCGGAGTTGTACATTATTTCCTATTCTATGCTAAATATTTATTATTCATTGTAAGTATCCTTGCGATGATATGCATTTCCTAAACGTAACAAATGTTGTTATGTATGTGTATGTGATTACCATTAGATTGGCTGTTCAGTCTGCAACACAATCGATATTGACGAAACAATTTCTGTGAAACGGATCGCTCAGCCTAGCGAAACAAATTATTTAAAACAAAAAATAAATGATATATCTAACTTAAAATTCAATATACAAAAAATCTGTTGTTAAGATTATGATGGAAGTCGATATGATTGTATAAAGGACAATGTAATCACAGGAACTGTGTTAGTTGATGTGTAAATAGTAGTGTGTCACATAAAGTTCACTGTGTTAGTTGATGTGTAAATAGTAGTGTGTCACATAAAGTTCTCGTTGCCTAAAGAGAAGCGTGTCACATATAGTTTTCTTTGCCTAATGTGATTAAGGAAGGCCCTATCCCAGACGTCGAATTAAATTCGACTACTACTTTGACACACTATTAAATGGGGTTAAATCAAGACCACGTAAATAAAAGCAAAATTTGTAAGCCTTTTAAAATCGTTTAAATCTTAGCCTTAGGAATTGGTAAAACTTGATGGATATACGTTCAATTTGCTGTATGCGTGGCATAATTTTAAATTTTTTACAAAGCATACTTAAAAGGATGGGAACATTTGTATATTTTTGTGGAAGGTTTTTGTCTTAAAACTCTGGCTATTTTACAAGTATGAGAACACTCCAAGCCATTAGCCGCATATTCATTCAGTGCCGGCTTAAAAAAAAACCAGTGTCAATGCACAGCTAACTGCTTTAAGTTTACTCTTTGTTATACCCTACAGAACTTTCACCATCACCCTAATACCCTGTAGGGTATTATAAAAAAGTGGTGGTGATCTATACATACAAAATTGAATAAAGGTTTTTTGTTTATAGGAGCCTAAATTACTAAACTGATTTTCTTGAAATTTTCACAGAATATAGGTGTCTGGCATGTGGTTGAAATATGCTGCTTCGATTTTGACATCTGAAGTAGTCGCCCACACACATTAAAAATTTAAATGCTCTTAACTAAAAAACCACAATAGCTACAAACATAAAGTTTTGTATATAAACAACTGATATGTAACGAAAAATTTCGAGTGGAAAGTCTGCGGTGCAACGCTCCTTTTTTGAAAAACTTTGCAACGACAATAATTATGACCGTTCGTCTTAAAATTTATTGGGTCAGTAAATTGATACCTAAAACGAATACTTTTTTACAGCGAGGCGTGGCACCGCGCACATATCCAAAAACGTAAAATGGCCATAAACAAGAACTAAAAGAGTTAGGAAGGGCGGATCGACGCCACTTTTTTTTCTTAAGTGCCGTAACGTTAGGAACACTGTCCTGCAAAAAATAACCTTTGAGCCCTCCTTTAGACAAAACCAAGTTATCCTTATATAAAATGATCTAAATCCGAATTGGATTTTTTCATAAGGACTTTATAAGGAAATAACACGCTGCTAAAGCTCATTATCAATTTATCACGTTGGAAACGCTACAGTACAGTATTTTGTTTATTGACTTTGCCGTTGAGCCAGAAATGAGCCTCATCACTGAACAAAATTTTGGTCGAAAACAGCGGATCTTCCCGTTTCTCACCGAACGCTCATTTCCATAATACAGTTGCCAACATTTAAAGGTAATTATTTTCAAAAAATAAATGCCATAAAATGTCAATTTACAAATAAAGATTCCACACTTGATTTGAATTTTAATATTTTTTTTGTTCTGAAAAACACCTCTAGATGGATCACCCTATATTAGTGTGCTATAAAATATGTTTAAGATTTAAGTGAACGGCGCCAACCATCCTTTGTTAAAAGCGGTGTAATATTGTGAGCGATGAAATTGTCATAGACTCCTTTTAAATGTGCTTTTCAGAGGTGCCTGGCACCACCCACATTCCAAAACTTTAACCGACCAGAACTCTTAATTGTTTAAGTTATGAAATTCGGATTTGGAATAAATACTATTAAAGTTAAAAGAATTTATCTTGGGGGAAAAGTGGGTCGTTTAAGCTACAATAATAACTAGCTTTTCCAAAAATAAATATGGTAAATAGTTTGGAATAATTTCTGAGAATATCACATAGGTTTGTTGGGCACTAACAATATGCGTTCGATTTTTATAATTTCTATTAATGGAATACCTTGCTGTTTACCATTCTTTTATATACTCGTATTCAGATCAATCATACCTTTTGCGTAATGGTTTTAGTTTAGAAAAATTAAAAATGCACAAAGTTGTCATTTACACTGGCACAAAAATATATATTCTCATTTCTCAATTAAATTCATTATTTGCAAATATGCAGATATTCTTATCAAATTTTACAAAACAAAAAAATATATTGGGCAGTTTTAAAAGTATACTTAACCATTGACTAGGGTGTGATTATTACGAATTGTTACTACGCTATATGAATTTTGATAAGGGACGAGAACGCTGCTGCTTGATCCGGATCTGCTGATCCTGTTGCATTCGCTGAATACTACTGTGATTGCTGCATATGTATTTATTTGTGTCTTTGCTTCTCAGCGAAAGTGATTTTGAACTCCTGTCGGCGGCATTAATGAAATGCTCGCTACTGCCACTGTTTGCTGATATGTCGAGATCGGATTTATTGGCAGCGTGTTTGGAAGAGTTGTTTAATGTTTCACGATAAAGGGTTTTTACTTCATTCTTGTATTTTTTAATTTCTTCTTCGAGTTGTTCCAACTTTCGTTGGTAGCAAATGCGTTCTTGTGATTGGTACTTTTCGCTGCTTAGAGAATTGTTTATTGAATAAATATCCGACTTTGGCTGTCGCGTAGGAGGCGATGCCGCTGCCGGCGGATACTGTAGATGTTCGGATGTTCTACTGATAGCTTCATTATCTAGTTTATTCAAGTTAGAAGAACTACGATGAAGTCTGTGAGAGCTGGTAAGTCTCTTAAGGGAACAAGCTAATGCGGGGCCCCCAAGAGTGTTGCTGCTGGCGATTGAATGTCTTTTGGCGTTATGCAAGGGACACAATGGGTTTTCTGTCGAATTTATTGCTTTGGACTGGTGGTGATGATGTTGTCCATTCGATTTACTACGATGAATGTGCCGATCATCCAAGGCATTTGAATATGCATACTTTTCGGTGGCATCTGCATCACCCATCATTAAACCTGTTGTCATCGTGGTAAATGTCCGGTTCTGTTTTCGTTTTACCAATGGGGGCGGGGTCGTTGATGATGTCGCTGCTGATTTTGTTTGGCTTTTGTTAACGATGCTGGTATTTGAAATTGCATTCTGTAACTGCTGCATTTCCAACATTTCATTTTTATCGGACTTTGTCGATTTCTGATATCTATCCTCGGCATTGTTGACTCTATTATGGCTATGTTTCAGTTTTGTTTGCTTTTTCATATCAGTCTTATCCTGTGTACTGTGTGTTTGAGATTTGTGCTCGCTTCTGAATAAATTTAAAAAAGGAAAACGTACGAAAATGCTCAGACTAAAATGCAATATTTGTGCTTATTTACCGCTGTTTAGTTGCATTAGGAACTAGTTTAGATGATAGGTCCGATGGCTTTTTGTCCGCCCCAGTCACTTGTACTATTTCATATAATTTCGATCTATATTCGGGCACGGTCAGGCGGACGTCATCGCGAAATGGTGGCAAGACATCAACATTAAGTTCAATTTCAGGTATCGAATTGCGAAATCTAAAATAATGTAATGTGATATAAGGAATTAGAATATATATATATATATATATATATATATATATATATATATATATATATATATATATATATATATATATATATATATATATATATATATATATATATATATATATATATATATATATATATATATATATATATATATATATATATATATATATATATATACATATTGTAATGTATGCTTACTTCTCTACGTAGGGATGGTTTAAAGCTTGCTTAGCCGTCAATCGTCCCAGCGGGTCTAACACCAGCAGCGACTTTACCAGGTCCAAGGCATCTCTTGAGGCATCGCTTAACAAATCGCACAAGGTGGTTTTCCTAAGGAAGGAAACTAAGCACGAGTATTGTGTAAAGCTTTTAATAACTTACTTTTCCTTCGATATTTGCTTGTTCAATAGTACTGAACCGAAGCCAGCGCCCACGGCTTTGATATCTTGTTCGGTAATGTCCGGCAGGGTCGAAACTATTTTTTCAATCTGCAAGAAAGCCACAACCGTGTATTTTTATTCATTTTCGTAAAAGAGTGTTAGAACTGTACCTGATTGACAGTACTACTGCCTTGAAATAGGGGTTTGCCACGAATCATTTCGCCAAATATACATCCCAAACTCCACATGTCGATACCCTTGGTGTACCTGGAAAGAATGTAGTTGTCTTACAGAATTAATTACACCGTGGGAATAAATTCGGAATAACTTGTAATCTTCGGAATTAAACCATTCAAGTTTTGTATACCATCTACCATAGGATTGAGGGTATATTTACTTTGTTTACAGCACCCCAAAATATTGGTCGGAGACCCCAATAAGTACTTTATAAAAAATTCGAAATCGTCGTAAAACTCTTAAATGATTTACCACCATGCACGTCCGTCTTAACGTGGAAAGCAAACTAACGGTCGCACTAATAAAACTTTGTCGGAAAAGTAGATGGACTGAAACGGTTGTTTTGGAAAATGGAATTTGACCCCCTCAAGGAATAAGGTAAAATCACTATATTTGTAGTATTTTTTGATCACCACTCCGAATGTCAACTCCAAATGTTATGAAATTTTCGCATTATGTAAGGTCTCCCAGGTGATATTTGTAATTTATCATTAGATTGAACAAGGGGCGTGGCACCGCCCACACATCCCTGAATTTAGAGCTTATTTTATGCACTTTTAGAGATATGACGATGATATCTTATTATATGGGTCGAAACCCCAGACTGGTGGAAAAGTGGGCGGCGCCACGACCTCTTTCTAAATGGCAATTATGGCCAAAGTAGGGGACCGATCCATTAATAGCATAAAGGACGTGGCAATGCTCACCGCCCATACAATGCTGAACTTTAAAACGACACAACGGTATCGTGAACTAATACCGATATGACGATAGTAGGTGGTATTTATGATGTTGGCACTCTGCCAACATTTTCTATCGCATAGATCTATGAAGTGTTGCTAAGAAGTTGAAACTCATCGTCTGCGACACCATTTTTTTTTTTATCGTAGAAGTGTCTTTCGTATTGAAAAGTTGTACCACCCGGAGTTAATTACAAGAAGTCACTTTTGCGTAACTACAAAGAGTCGTTTCTTAGTGCCTTCTTGGAGATTACTATTTAGTGCCGTTTAGAACCCACTCGATGACCTAGTGCCGTTCATCGAAAGACCGTGGTTTTCTATAGAATCCACGTGGAGAATAGTTTTTTAGAGTTCCTCAATCTACCTGAAACTATGGCTATAGAATAAAAAATACATATGTAAAAACTACAGCAATTACAAAACAAACCCACAGTTTACCACAGACCAACCACAGCAAAAGGCAAAATACCAATTATCTCGATGATGTCTGAAGTGCATAATGTTGTTCTTGTGTAAAAACGTACATCAAAAACGGCTCATGTCAATTACAGTGTGAAATTGACTTAAGCGTAAAGCATTTGACAATGGACGATGAAAGGAACATACAAATGTTGAAGGGTAGAAACACACCCTGATAGAAAAGTGGACACTTCCACGCCTCCTCGACATTATATTCATATTGGGCCGGAATCCATGACTAAGAATATATAATCATCGGCCCTTTCGAACTTTATTTGTCCACTTTCAGCCGCTGAATAGCTCTTCTACTGGCTGGTTGTAATCGAATTTATTTTACGAGTGTTGCTATTTAAATTTGGCGTCTTGACAAAACTAGTGTTACCAGATGCAAATTGGAACTTCCACATTTGAACTTTGACATTTTTTAGCATAACATCAATGAGAACGTTTTGTCATTTGAGGGCGAATTGTTTTGTTTACAGTGTGTTGACGAATTCATCTCAGTCAAAAAATGTAATTATCCCGTGAACGATTTTACGATTTTCGGCATGTGTTATCGAGACAAGAGTGTTTAAATCAACATATCTCGACATTTGACGATGAAGCACCATCAAAAACCACTGTTAATCGCTGGTGCAAAGAGTTCAGTCTCGGACGCCGTTCGCTCAAGGATGAATTTCGTGAAGGACGTCCAACTTCGGTCACTTTGCCAGAAACCATCGATGCTGTGCGTGAACTGATTAAGCAAGACCGACATGTGACATACCGTGAGATTGAGGCATCCTTGGGCATTAGTATGACAAGCATCAATAAGATATTGCATGTTCATTTGGCCGTGAAAAAAAATTGTTCTCGCATGATCCCACATAATTTGACCAATGCTGAAGAAAGGCTCGTATGGATTGGTGCAAAGAGATGTTGAAAAAGTATTACTCCGGTAGCTCAAAGGCAGTTTATAACATTGTCACAGGCGACGAATCATGGATCTATGCATATGAACCCGAAACAAAACAGCAATCGACAGTATAAGTCTTTCAAGATGAGCCAAATCCAACATAAGTTGTTTGTGGAAGAAGTACATCGAAGCAAATGATTGCGTTTATTTTCGGTATAACCGGCCATGTTGCCACAGTGTCTATACTGAAACGTGCCAACAGTGCTCGAATTAAAGAGGAAAGATAATAAGAGAAGACGAATCATTTTGCATCACGGTAATGCGAGCTCTCACATATCAGCTAAAACGATGAGCTATTTGACTACTCAAGATGTCGAATTGATGGGCCATCCACCGTACAGTCCTGATTTGGCACCAAATGACTTCTACTTATTCCCTAGCATCAAGTAAAAAACTCGTGGTCAACGTTTTTCATCGCCCGAAGGGGCTGTTGAAGCGTTCAAAAATCATGTTTTGGTGGTGTCTCAATCGGAGTGGAAAAAGTGTTTCGAAAATTGGTTTGTGCGCATGCAAAAGTGTATTGATTTTAAAGGAGAATATTTTTAAAAACAATAAATAATGAATTCATGATTCCAATGATAAATTATTGTGTTTTTATTGCCGGACCCGAAATATAAATAGCAACCCTCGTATTTACATTCGAAAATTATTTTTGATGATTATTTATGACTACTTGTTGTCCTCTCATTCCATTAACCTTCTAATAGGGACAAAGATTTTCATTCAGGAGCGCATAATATATTAGTTTGGAAGAATTGTATGCAGACTATATTTTAGACTTGTGACTATACTTTAGACAATTGAAATCGATTTGAGATTTTAGACAAATATTTTTCGATTTAATGCAAAAATATTTGGTGTTTTTTCACACTGGCTTAATGTGAAAGTCAAATTAATCAATTAATATCAAACATGTAGTCCACAATACTTATAGTTTCGTTTGGTTAATAAATTGAATTGAATTTACTTAAACTAAAATATACCAGAAGCAGTTCTTTTCAGGTCTATTAGAAACATTTTTTATACGAATTTTATAATTGCTTTGAATGTATCAAAAAGCTTATAACTACAAATATGAAAACATAAATAAATAATTTAATCAAAATATACGATATTGAAAACGATTTTCTTGATCGATTTCCATCACATACAAGCTTAAATCTGAGATTATGGGCCATTTTGTTGTCCTTGGTTGTTTCAAGCAGGAAAAATAAAATATATTATACTTTATTATTTACTATGCAATACAACTTTATAGGATCTTTAAAGTATTTAAAATTGTTTTTTAAAAAAATTAATTGTTCTTCAAAAATTTTTCTACCAAAGTGTTCAAATATCATTACCCTGGTTGTCCCTAGCACTACTTTCAATTGAAGTTTGCTCATTTTTTACAATATTAATTATTTATTTAATAAAACCAGTCAATAGTAAAAAATATTATTCAATTATTTTTTTTTGCTATTAAAGATTATAATTTTTTGTTCAATTTATATTTTTATGGATGTTTATTTCCTGTCCCTGAAAATACACAGTATTCCCCTGTAAAATCTAATATTCGCTAAAATTCAAATTCCAAACCAATCCTGATTTCAAGCAGCTCAAATATGATTGAACATTACTTGAAGTGGGTGTGCACCCAATATAGTTTTTTCGCCAACAGTCTTATTAAAATTTAGTAAGTCGTGTTTTGTCACAACGTTCACAAGTTGGTCATTCCCCTGTGTTGGTTTTTAAAAAGATAATGAATACTTTTTATAATTTTGCAAGTTTTTTTGTGTTTATTGCAAGTATAAATTTCCAGCCCAAGTCATCTTTGTAAGGGTAAGTACTTAAATAAACATTTCAGGAAGTTTTGTAGAAATTTATCATTCCCCTACCAAAATTTTTTACAAGGGATTTACAGATTTTTTCTTTTATTTTTTTTACAAAAGAACTGAATTAAAATGAATTTGTTGATTTTAAAGAAAACATACTACATATTTTACTATCATCGTCATTTCTCTGTTCAATGAGTCATTACCCTGGAGGTCATATTTTTAAACTGTTGCATGATTCCGTTAAAAATTTAAATTTTGATGTGAACCTTTTAAAAATGACTAGTCTTTCTTAGAACTAAGACATCTACCTGAATTAAATATTAAATTCTGCAATAAAATCGAATGCCAAAAATGATGTCGAAATTGGCCCATAATCTCAGAATCACCCACAGAAATGTTTTAGTCATCTACGATACCTTTTGCTTGCCACAAGTATTTCCGGAGCTCGATACCATCGCGTGGCAACATAATCGGTTAGTAAAGGCTCCAAAGGTAAATCGCTATTCAAATCATTGGAATCACCATGCATTGGCCGTCTTGAAACGGAGCGAGCTAAACCATTTTAAAGAAAACATACTACATATTTTACTATCATCGTCATTTCTCTGTTCAATGAGTCATTACCCTGGAGGTCATATTTTTAAACTGTTGCATGATTCCGTTAAAAATTTAAATTTTGATGTGAACCTTTTAAAAATGACTAGTCTTTCTTAGAACTAAGACATCTACCTGAATTAAATATTAAATTCTGCAATAAAATCGAATGCCAAAAATGATGTCGAAATTGGCCCATAATCTCAGAATCACCCACAGAAATGTTTTAGTCATCTACGATACCTTTTGCTTGCCACAAGTATTTCCGGAGCTCGATACCATCGCGTGGCAACATAATCGGTTAGTAAAGGCTCCAAAGGTAAATCGCTATTCAAATCATTGGAATCACCATGCATTGGCCGTCTTGAAACGGAGCGAGCTAAACCAAAATCGGCAAGTTTGCACCTGTGAAAAAGAAACAAACAGCACACAAGACGAATCAAAAATCAATGAACAATTCTCAGAGATCACACTAACCTGCATTTGCTGTCGATAAGGACATTGCTGGGTTTCAGATCTCTATGAATAACATTTCCAGAGTGTATATATTTGACGGCGTTTATTAGTTGATACATAACGTAGCGCTTATGTATGTCCTTAAGAATAGTGCCTTTTTTGATAATATTGTGTAAATCACTTTCCATGTACTCAAATATTAAATAGATGTCCAAATTGTTAGTGGCCCTATGGATAAACATATAATATATATGTAAGTCGCCCCTCCGTAGGATTTTGTGCTGAGAACACTTACTTGAAAACATTGTGAAGCTTAACAATATTTGGATGATTGCGAAATGCCTTCAGGAAAATGATTTCGCGAAAAGTACGTTGTGCATCAGTCTCATCGCGGAAAGCATCAAATATTTTCTTAACTGCTACAGTTTCATTGGTTCGTTTATCCAATGCTTTCCAAACAATACCATAGGCTCCTTTGCCTAAACGCTGATGCAAAAAAAGAAGCAAAATAATTCATGTCATACGAATACAAAACATTTGTTAGGTATTCTGAGCCACACTAATGTATATAATTATTTTTTTTTCTGTTTGGATTAAATCCATAATACTTGGCAGCAAAAGGGTCATGTCTTCATAGGTAGTCAAAAGGTGATATCATTAAATGCAATATTTATTTCAAATAAACTTGTCGTGTCATAGAAAGGGTAGCCATGCAAATTTCCCTTCCCTAAGTCAGGAAAACAGAATTTTTTTGAAAGAACCTAAGAAATATAACAATAATTTCCTATTCCATAAAGACTCATTGAATTTTATTTACATCATTTTTTTACCCTGAGGTTTTCGTTGTTGAAGTTCGATTATTGCTTTTGTCGAACACAAGTCATATTTTGACAATTATGTTTCCCAGTAAAAATTAGCAAGTTTCTACTTTTGAGAGCGTAAGGCCAATTTTACTCTCTTTATTAAAATTTGCAAGAAAAGTAAACGAACAGCTTCCAGTAAAAATTTGCAATGAAACAGCTGATTTTGTTTACTGTTTGCTTTACATTTCATTTTATTTTAAATTTTTAAAGTGTTAAGATTTGTATTAAGAAAAACGAGCAAAAGAAAACTTCTTTAGTTCTTTCTAATTTCAGTGATTAACATATATATTGAATAAAATAAAATAATATTCCAATTTTTACTAACCTATTCCGTTGAAAATTTATTTTTACTTATACTTGTTTACATAAAACAGCTGATTTCAAACATTTGTTCTATCTTGCAAATTTTGGTAGGCTAAAATTTCTCCAACCAAATTTGGCAAACTCTCTAACCCGATCCCGTAAAAATTTGCACGTGTGGTTTTCAATCTGGTCGCACTTTTTTCGGAGCTGGTCTATTTAACACCTGTCACTTGATTTATGCTCCTTTTGGTTTGCCATTTCATAATGAATAACTTACTCCGGAAAAACGTTTGCAAATCGTTCAAGGAACCCAGAGTAGTGAACCATACTTTTTGCAACATCCATGATAGAATGGGTTTTTGGATTCAAAAGGACAATTTCTTTCATTCCAAGTTTACAAAGTCCAGAATTTAAAGCTCAAATTTACATACACATTATACTCGTATTGAGGAACAAACGCGGAACATTTCTCAAATAAAATCAGAGTTGTGCTTGTTAAAATTCTTACATAAGTAACGTTTTATTTACTTAATAGAAATGTGGGATATATGAGTCTATATTAGTTTGTTTCGAAAATTTCAAATTCTAGGGTGAAAAGTAATTTAACATATCATCCCTTACCGTATGAGCCACATTTTTCGATATTCTGATTCGGACAATCACTGGTAATTCGAACCTCTAAGACGTACCCTTATGAGTCTACATTTTTGAAATTCGTTTAAGTAACAGTGATATTTGTGAAATATGTGTCTTCTATAGCTACTAAAGTATTAAACTTTTATAGACACTAATGATTTTTTTCTTACGCTGGGTGTTTTTGTAGTCCCGGAACCAAGAAAAATATATGTTGAATATATTTCGGAAATTCAATGATATTTCAGCACTGCACTGAGATTTGCAACTTATTTCAATCGTTGCTAGACTTCCGAAAATAGAAAATAGGCAAGATAAGAAATAAATATTTTAACAATGGCCTAAAGTTTCATTTAGCCTAATATAGGGTGATCCAACTAGAGGTATTCAGAACAAAAAAAATATAAAAATTCAAACCAAGTGCGGAATCTGTATTGGTAATTTGAAAGGACATTTTATGGCATTTTTTTTTTGAAAATAATTATCTACCTTCAAATGTTGGCAACTGTATTATGGAAATGAGCGTTCGGTGAGAAACGGGAAGATCCGCTGTTATCGACCAAAATTTTGTTCAGTGATAAAAGTCAATAAACAAAATTGCCGCATTTGAGCTGAAGAGCAACAAGAAGAGGTTGAAGGGGTGCCAGTTTAATCAGAGAAAACCACGGTTTTGTGCGGTTTATAAGATGTTGGAATCATCGGTGCATATTTTTTCAAAAATGATGATGGTCGGAACGTAACCGTGAATGGTGCTCGCTATCGCACCATGATATCGAACTTTATGCTACCTAAAACTGTAGCCCGTAATCTTGACGACACTTGCTTTCAACAGGACGGTGCCACTTGCCCTACAACTGCTCAAACAATGGATCTATTGAGAGGTCATTTCGAAAAGCAGTTTATTTCACGTTTTGGACAGGTGAGTTGGCCGCCTAGATCGAGTGATATTTCACCTTTAGACAATTTTCTTTGGGGCAAGGTAAAGTCCAAAGTATATGCCGACAAACCACGATTCAGGTTTTGGAAGCCAATATTACGCGTGTCATTAAAGCCATACCGGTCGAAATGCTCGAACGAGTCATCCAAAATTGGACCCTCTGAATGGAAACCCTGCGGCGTAGTTGCGGCCAACATTTGAAGGAAATTATATTCAAAAAATAAATGCCATAAAATGGCCTTTCAAATTACCAATAGAGGTTCCACACTCGATTTAAATTTTTATATTTTTTTTGTTCGGAAAAATTACCTCTAGATGGATCACCCTATGTATTCACCGAAAAATAAACAAATGGATAGGGTCAGACTGAAGATGTGGGATAAACAAAATACTTGTAACGAATCGTTCTTCTTACTGCGGTTTAAATTTTTTCTTTTTTGTAAGGTTTAATTTATGAGTGTTTAAAAGGATATAAATAGATTTTGAAGCCAAAGAACAAATATCATTAGTCGAAGGAACCTTTAAAACCAGACAACAACTGGTGGAGCTATTTTACTTGTACATACCTTTTTTACATCGAAGAATTTTGTTATGTTATCGTCTATTTCGGACATCTTGTGCTTATCTTGAGCTTTCGATTTCGTTGTCATGGTGGCGGCTTGTTTGACACTGCTAGAGGTTTCTTTTTCACTTTTTACAAATTTCTCTTGAAGACCACTCCTCTCTGCGTGTGAATGTATGCGATAGATTCTATTCCAACTGAATCAATTTTAACACGTTCAATGCATGCAACTGACACAATGCGGCTGAAGAAGTATACGTCTCAAGTGCAGTCCTTCCTTGTTGTTAAATCGATTAACAACGAAACTGATTCGAATATCCCCAATTGTTTTCTGTCCTAGTTCCTTAAAACACCTGTCACAAAATAAAAATAAATGATGATTTGCTGAGAATTTAAAACGGTGAAAACACAACATCAACGTCAGCAAGGCGATATTCTGCAATTGTACCACCATGTGGAGGGCGGTAAGTACGTACCTAGTGTTGTAGTGGCTGCATTTTAATTTATTTCCTTCATTGACTAACTGACAATGCAATTATAAAATATTGGCATCAGTCAGTACCGACAAATGTAAAACGGTTCCACACTCTTGATAATCAAATACCAAAAAAACTAGTAAAATAAAAGAAACCTTTAATGTTTCCTTCTTGGTCACAATTCCGTTTCAGGTCACAAAATTATGTTCAAATTCACGAGATTCACTATTTTTTCTATTTTAGTTGGATATGGATAATAAAAATAAACAAAAATATTTGAAATGTTGTTACGAGGTAGGTAGCTAGCTGACTTCTTCTGACTGATTGCTACGGCAATGATAATTGATCGATTTGCTTCATGTCTGGACTTTCGTTTGGCACAATATCTTTGTTTTTTCCTTATTGGTTTCCTTAAGGATAATGGTGTGTATTTATATTTTGTATTGTGATGGATACCAGCGACCATGTTTTTCCTTTTGTTTACACACATACAACTACACACCTGTTTACATAGCAACAGAACGTGGCGGTAGTTGACAGTCAACCAATGATTTACTTAACTGCTCATATGTACCCAAATATATCTAAAAGGGGTACTTACTATATGGTCAAACTAAACTGGCCATGTTATAAATCTTTAAGGATATACTTTTAGAGCATTTTCGATCAAAGGTAGACACCGAAAACATGAAGTCAACCCATGTTTAAAACATACAATTATAGTAATTGCGGCAACAGGGTCGAGTGCCACAAAATAATTTTTGATCGAGATCCTAGTTAAATGATTCATATGGGTTCGTAAGTTTAGTTTTCATTCTACTTAAATCTTGGAACTCGAACATTAGATCGTTAGTTTGTAGAGAATACACTTCTCTCCTGGCAACATTGCCAGGAAATCAAATAGTGTTTGAAGGCGATACGACATTACAATCGGCGGTAAGTATTTTTAAATCGGCGCCGTTTTCTATCAACGAAAGCTTTTAGTATTCAGACAGATGCGACTTGACAAAACGCAACCGCAACAACAGTCGTGCCATGGTACAGTAAACGAGGTATAGTCACTAGCCCAACAATAAATAAACAGTTAGTCACTTGTCAAAAATACATTTTTGTGAATGCTTGACGATTGTTGTGAAAGTTTGATACAGAAATTTTGCCTTATAAACTTCAAGAATTGCCTATGTAAAATTTCTTAGAAAAAATATGTAAATAAGCTGATAGCATAAATTTACCTTGTTTATTGTTTCATGAATCCTGCCTTCTTTCACACCAGGGATGAAAAAAGGGTTTCTTAGTATGATACCAACTGCCCAACAAAAAAGTACTTTTTGCAAGCTCGCGGTATCATTTTTTTCTAAATTATTTTTAATAAACAAACAAAAAAAACTTACTTAAAAATTCAGGTGTACGTAAAGCCTAAACCAAGTCACAACAATAAACCAAACAATGTTTTAACGTGAATTGCATGAAACAGGTGTTAGTTTTAAATAAACATGCAATGCAATTTTTCTCTTTCAAAATTGCGCTACTACATAAATTTTTAGTTAGTGCCATCTGGATTTTTCATACAAAACAATTAGATTGTAGTAATGGGAGGAACAAATAGAAATGGGAGAAAGTACCAAATTTGTACCTAATGAGCCGTGGTAGTACCACGCTACTTTTCATGATAGAAATGTACAATATAAGTACAATTGTACCAATTTTTACATCCCTGCTTTACACCAATGATTTTTCGTCGCTGTCGGGTTTCAGTAAAAAATATAGAAATCTTTAAGTTATGAAACCCGTACTTTCATTAAAGCAGAAGATGGGCAGACTCACGCGCATTGCTAAATCAAGCTACAAGAGATACCTGTAGCTCGTTTCTCACTGAATTAAAGCCAAGTGAGAACTCTGCCGTTTGCTATAGTGTTGTTGCAATTATGAGAATGCAAGTAACCAAATATAACTTTTTACACCAAATACAATTTAAATGATGTCATTTTAGACAAATAAACATTTAAGATGACAGTGTGGTGAAATTTACGACAATTTATGAACCGGTTTCAACGACATCGGTATGGTAATGCAAAATAACCGAGTGCAAATGTTTGTTTACTTGCAATGTACATCACCAACTGTCAGCTTATTTAATTCCTCACACAAATCGGTAACTTACCGATTTATTTACAGACACGAGCTACTGGTGACTGGTCAGTGGTTTACAACAAAGACGATTATTTGTACAAGATTGGACATGTGTTTCTACTTTGAGAATTTGAAAAACACAACAATAATTTTGTGAGAGCTGTTTTAGCATTTGAAATGTGCCAATTTTGTGTGTTCTTTGTTTTTGTGTTTCCAGTTTGCCTTTTTTAAGTTCTATCAAACGAAAGAGTATAAATGAGGGGGTTAATGCCAAAGTGGGCCATCCCACATTGCGATTGATTTGAGATAATGTGGTTTTTAGTTTAAACAACACCAATAGTAGTTTGTAATTCACAAAGTGTTTGATTAATTTAACTTTTTTTTGCATCACAGATTTACATAACCTCTTTAGTTTAAAACAAACAATTTTTTTTTTGCTGTACCTCGTGTGATTGTTTTTTTTTGTGGCCTGGCCCATTTTGGTTTTTAATAAAAATGCTGTAAAATGTTAATGGCCCAGATTGGAACTATATTTTTTTTTTAAAAAAAAAGTTTATTTTTTAATTTTTTATTACAAATAAAACTAAAGTACAAATAAGAAAATGTAGCTTAATCTGTGCCCTCCTGATCGTCTTCGGCGATATAAACAGTATTACTTCCTCTCAAAGAACACTTTAGTGAAGTATAAAAAATATGAAAAATTGGTCAAGGTCATTGGCCTTTGCTGGAATCAACGATTTATAAGACAAGGAATACAACTTAAATTTAAAAATATTGATTCCGTTTCGTGGCCTTGAGACACTAGTCCAGTATGCCTGCAACCAAACCGAATCAATGGTACTTGTTGCTTTCTGTAAATTGCTGATTCCAGCAAAAGGAACAACAATGACCTTAAACCTTAAAGGTCGAATATTCAAAATAAAATATGGAACTAAATTAACAAACTTTGTTTACTTACCATTCCATAACATTTTCTCATCACCAGCCATATTATTATCCATATAATGTCTTTTTAATAAACATCAATGTAATTATACACACTTTGAATTAATTAGATGGATTACACTTTTTGGAAATATGTACTTTTGCAACAATTTTAAACAACTATCACACACAGCTGCAGAAATCAAAGTGATGTTACAGGTTATTATGGTTGCCAAAGTGGTCTATGACACATGGCCCAGTCTGGCAACACCACTTCACATCTGAAATCCTCTGGCCCAAAATTGCTTTGTGCTGCCATCTCTTAGAAGTTGTGTAAACTAATTCAAGACTAATATGGGATTGAAAAGTTGGTCACAGTGTTTCCAAAACACGTGTTAACCCGTTTTTTTCAAAAATGTGGGATGGCCCACTTTGGCATTAACCCCCTCAAATAAACTGTAAATTTGTGCCCTACTGAGTGCTACTTTTTCTATGATATTGCAAAGAAGAAGCAAGACTTGATAACGGCGTCAATAATTGCAAGCTGTCTTTAAAGTCTCTTCAAATGATAGAACAAGAATAAATGAATGGTAATCCCATATTCCAATGTTACTCAAGGTTTATAAATACAAGGTTACGCCATCAGCAAAAATTGCCGTTAGGTGACGTAGTTGGTGACAAACGTCAAAAAGAAGTGGGTTGCCAGCTCTATGTCTGCCTACTTTTAGTTAACAAAGCTAAGATTTCATGTGAAAAATGTACATATTGCAGTGAGTTGGCAACCCTACAGCTGAAATCACTTTGTCAGATTTGTGAAGAAATAAAACAGCAAATCGAAACGTAAACATTAAGTGTGCAGTGGGCAAATGTATGAAAACCAACAGTAAAAAATATGTGAGTATGTGTATAAGTAACATTTTTATTGTTTGATTAGAAACATTTAGTTTGTGTTTTTAATCCATAGAAGTGTGACAAAAATAGGAGAAAAAAACAAAATAGTAAAAATGAAGTGTGCAGTGGCCAAATTTTTGGAAAATAAACAAATAAATAAAATAAAACAAATAAATTGATGGCAAAAATAGTCAATTGTCCCACTGTTATGAATACACAAATATTATCAGCTGTTAGCTCGAAATTTTTAGCCAATAGGAACAAAGTTTGCGTGACGTCATTGGTGACAAACGTCAAAAACAGAAAAGGGAAGGGGGCTGGGATGGCGTAACCTTCTATACATAAACCTTGGGTTACGCCATCCCAGCCCCCTTCCCTTTTCTGTTTTTGACGTTTGTCACCAATGACGTCACGCAAACTTTGTTCCTATTGGCTAAAAATTTCGAGCTAACAGCTGATAATATTTGTGTATTCATAACAGTGGGACAATTGACTATTTTTGCCATCAATTTATTTGTTTTATTTTATTTATTTGTTTATTTTCCAAAAATTTGGCCACTGCACACTTCATTTTTACTATTTTGTTTTTTTCTCCTATTTTTGTCACACTTCTATGGATTAAAAACACAAACTAAATGTTTCTAATCAAACAATAAAAATGTTACTTATACACATACTCACATATTTTTTACTGTTGGTTTTCATACATTTGCCCACTGCACACTTAATGTTTACGTTTCGATTTGCTGTTTTATTTCTTCACAAATCTGACAAAGTGATTTCAGCTGTAGGGTTGCCAACTCACTGCAATATGTACATTTTTCACATGAAATCTTAGCTTTGTTAACTAAAAGTAGGCAGACATAGAGCTGGCAACCCACTTCTTTTTGACGTTTGTCACCAACTACGTCACCTAACGGCAATTTTTGCTGATGGCGTAACCTTGTATTTATAAACCTTGGCGTAACCTTCTATACATAAACCTTGAATGTTACTATACTTTTAACATAACAGAAAGTAAACAAGCAAACGGAAAAAGACACTAGTTTTCCTAAGATTTCCTGAATAATTAATAAATAAAATATGTTTAATTCACCTGGGTAATAAATAAATTTGTCTAAGTTATGGATGAATCCACATTATTGACATTATGCTGGCTAAACCCATTCCAAACTTTCAATGTCATATGTCATCACACGTACCGAACTTATATGATGACAAATGAAACAACAATAAAAGTTGACATTTTCAAACGCACCACCAGCAAAGTACGCTTATTTCTAGGAAGTTAATTAATTTCTCTTTTTTATTACGAATTACGAGCATGTAACACTCGCTCATTGTTTTGTGAGAACTGTGTGTTTACTGATATATATTCACATAAGTTATTTAAAGTGCCAATGGCTGTTTGAGTCGGTAAATAACACATTTTTGTGCGTCGCACATATGTACATTAGGGATACAACTTTTTAACAATTTTTTAAAATATCAAAATTGGCATAGCACAGTCCAATAGAGCATAAAAAACTATAAGGGAACGTATATTTATTTTTTCGCTAAGGTCAAAAAAGTTCACGCACCAACCGCGATGAAGTTTTGAAAAATTTTAATTTTCTTTTTGGTTAAGAAAACTTAATAATATGTTTATTTAAAATAAAAAAAAACTTAAGTATGAAATTGCATTAATATTTACAGATGGTAAGAGATTTTTCCAGCAAACCAAAACGCATCTTTAACCTTTTTTAACGAAAAAAAATAAAAATGTGTAACGAATAATCTCTCATAATGCTAATAGTTAATTCGTTTACTAACACTTGCAACATTTATCGCAGGTGGCAGCCTGTTTAGAAAAACCAATTGGTGCGTGAACTTTTTCCAGAAAAATTACAAAAGATTATGATTTTCGTGGTTACTAGGACATGGTTGACCTCATGGTACTATGCCAAAAAATTGGTTGTATCCCTAATGTACATACTAATCTAAACTAAGTCAACATACCGAATTTAACGACATATGTATATACATATGTACATTAGTTCAATACATACATAACACTCGAAAAATTGGTGTATTTTCTTCAAAGCGACAAAAGTGTGTGAGTGTTCATTGAATTTTCCTAGCTGTGCCAACAATGGAAAAACAATGCCCCCAAGTAAACAATACAAAAATGCACTTTAGCTTCTCGAGGTACCAACAGAAAATACCCTTTCCAACGCCGTCGTCATTATCAACATTAAAATCGATATCAATGAAATCGATGCGCGAAAACAAAGTTCACGAAAAGTGCACAAAATAAATGAAAAGTTGTTTTGCTTTAAGTTGCGTGTGTGCATCCATGACAATGAGAGATGGTGAAAAATCGAAATAAAATGTGTGCAATTGTTTGTTGTCGGTTGTCGTAGTAGCGTCCCTGCCAACATTTTCTATCGCGGAAGTGGCTAAGAAGTGACGCTAGGAAGCTAAAATTCATCGTCTGCGATACCATTTTCTTATCGCAGAAGTGTCTTCCGTATAAAGAAGTTGTACCCCCCGGAGTTAACTTCCAGAAGCCACTTCTGCGTAACTATAAAGAGTCACTTCTTAGTGCCTTCTTGGGAGTGACTTCTGAGTGCCTTCGTGGAAGTAACTTCTTAGTGCCTTCTAGGAAGATACTTCTGAGTGCCTTTTAGATGTCACTTCTTAGTAACTTCTAGGAAGTTACTTCTGAGTGCCTTTCAGAAGTCACTTCATAGTGCCTTTTAGTCACTTTTAAGTGGCCTTATGATACAAAACTTTTTTTCCTCAAATCGACTGTTTCTAACATCATAATCTTCAGAGTCACTTGAACTATTGCTTGACGAAACATCATGACGTGAAAACATTTGAAACACTGGGTTCGCAACTTTCTTCAATATGACCTGCATCAATTATTTTTTTTTTATTACATTTTTACCACTCGTTGTACTCCCATATATATTTGTTATTATTTTATTTGCCTCTCTTTTGCTTTTTATTTTTTTTGCCTTTACAGATAATTCACTCATATTGTGGGATAAAAAATATGTAAAAACTACAACAATTACAAAATAAAACCACACCCTATCACTGACCGATCACAACAAAAGACAAAATACCAATAATCTCGATGATGTCTTTTTTGCATTGTTCTCATTTCTTCTAATTGTTTTCGCGGTCTCTGCGAATGCAGAAGTGCATAATTTTGTTTTTGTTTAATATGTCCATAACGGCACGTGATTTTCGGCTGGTGTTGTAAACAACAAACAATCTTCCAATTGACGTCTGGATGATTTAATGACGACTGTAATGTAAATTAATATTGTAAAATTCAAACTATCTTCCAATTATCGTCTGGAAGTGACTAAAGCGTAACGCATTAGACGACGGACGATGAAAGAAACTTCCAAATGTTGGGAGAGGTAATTTGGATGGGTACATCTAATCATACATCCACACACATATGTACATGCAAATAAAGTTATTAAGATTTAACGAAAATTAACCATGGAGTGATGACTGTTCCACAATCACCCAAATCCCTTTAAATTACATGGTAGTTCACGTGTTCATCGCTGTCATAGTGTTGCATTTCCATACGACGACAAACATATAAAGGCATACAAAGATCATGGCACCATAAATCAAGTAGTGGCATCAGCTACAACAATACAAGAACAACAAGCAATTTGTGAAGTAAACAATGAAATTGTCAAGGAGCTCGTCCAAATGTTCAGAGAAATTTTAAACTCAAATGACTTGTAAAAAAAAGACGGCAGCTTGGCTTACAAAAAAGTATGAAATCAGCAGATTGTTGACACTACCTGTATTTTTGTGCCATTGTACGGATGTAGTGCAAACAAACGTGCGTTTGTCGCAGTAAACATTTGAAATTGTTGACAAATGCGATGGAATGCATTTTTTTCATGTATGTATTGCATGTGGCAACTAATAATTTAATTTCTTAAATAACATACAATTTTCTTTGCCTTGTAGAAATATAAATGAATACTTTATGTGGATTGAATTAGTGGGAATCACATTTTATGGTAAAATATGCTTTCTTGTAAGTGATGACTTCACATCTATCCGAAAAAGTCTTGTTGTCGACACCCCGCCCACTCACTTCGACAACATTGTATTGGACAGTAATAGAATTCATAAAACATTAAATTGTACCGAAATGACAACATATCCGTGATACGACAGACTAGAATCCAATTGAAATGAAACAACAATATAAGCCTATATGTGACAGCGCATAGAGAAAGAAAGGGACCTAAGGGTAAAAAAAAACAATTTTCATTTTTTTTTTCTTTTTTTGATTTGGACAACATCTGAGCATCGAATGAGACCGATTCCATGCCCTTAAAAGTGTTCCCTCCCAGACATATGCGCGTTTTATGAAAGTGAAGTCGACGATTCTGAGCGCAAATAGAAAGGGACCTAATCTTTAAAATGGCTCTCCTGAACAAAACTTTTCATCAACTTTTCACTTTTTTTTGATGTGGACAACATCTGAGCATCGAATGAGACCGATCCCATGCCCCAAAAGTGTTCCCTCCCAGATACGTGCGCGTTTTATAAAAGTGAAGTCGACGATTCTAAGCGCAAATAGAAAGGGACCTAATCTTTAAAATGACTCCTGGACAAAACTGTTTTTAGCCTTAGGCCCCTTTCTATTTTGCGCGTCACATATATAGATTGGGCCATTTAAAATTTTGAATTTAAATAGGTTGTAAATAAAAGTGCTGATCATTTTTTAAAATTTCTGTTTTTATTGGAAAGGTTTAACTTTGTCATTTAATAATGGAATACCATCCGATGCGTTTTCGCTGAAGATTGTTTGGCAGAATAAATAGTATTTTACTGAAAAATCTTGTTTTCAAAACACCGAGGCTGTGAGACTTGGAGAAGTTACGACCATCATCTCGGAACAAGCTTCAGGAGTTCTTAAACAAATGTATGAGGAGACTTCTAAAGATATTTTGGCCGGCCCGAATTAGCAACCAAAATGGCGTGTAATATGGACCCAATCGATTCTGGCATCAGGCGCCGCAAGTAGCGGTGGATTGATCACACGCTAAAGAGGGAAAATTCGGATATAATCAAAGTAAGTGGAACCCACATGGACTCAAAAGTAGACGACCACCACGTATTACTTGACTAACTTGGACCGAAATCAGATATATGGCTCAGGACAATATAAGATTTAGGCAATTTATTGTAACTGTGTAACTTGCATCATTTTAAATTTTATATTAAATGTGTGTGCTTATGGAGTAACGCACCTTTTTGTTATAAACAAGCATTCACTAAAAGAAACTAACCTCTTCTCGGTTCAAAATTTTCTAAACTTTTGGGATTTTCTTCAAGCTTAAAAAGGCTATTTTTGAAATTACAATTTGCATAGAGGATATACTAGTGACGGTGGTGCTAGCCATGTTAATATCTACAGAGGGCCCTCAATGTGGGGTCTCTGTAGAGGGGATAATGGTGTTATGTATTTTCATGGGCATTTGCTTGAAGAAAATCCGAGAAGTAAGATGGACAACAGTAGTTATCATTCGTTTGGTGAGGACCAGGCCATAAAGAGTACAGTTTGCCTTTCCACAAGCTTTCAGATGAAGGTTGCTCGTAGAAAACACAAACACAAGATTAGTGCTACATTAAACAATTCGTGAAAAATGAACTTAAATGTATATGTTAATGCATATGTTTTCATACAGCCCATCGTAATTTGTCCTTCCCCGCTCTAAAGTCTTTCCTTGGTTTTGGTACTGCCGCTACAGAAAAGTATATTTACAAAGAACAGAAATTAGAAAATTAAGAACCTATTTACATCCTAAATAAACAAAACTTATAATTTTTTTATGGCTTTTTTTAGAAAGTAATTTTTCCAGGACGGCATACATCTTATAAGTGTCTAGTTTATACGCATATCATCGATAAACGATTGCGGAACATTGTGTGTAAGGTGAATATGGTTTGATCAGCTGTGTGTGACATAGGCCGACATCCTGCTGTAACCGAAGATCGTCGATGTTCTTCACTTGCACCCTACAGTAGTCGGTAATCATGGCTCTGCAGCAGGTACCGTTTTACGATTAGGCATTTTCAGTTATCATGAGACTACTCCGAAACCAACACCAAACTGTAACTAATCGGATGTATTGTCTGCAATTTTGTTGTTTCTGGGCTTGCCAAATTAAGGAATCGAAGATTGTTTGTTATTTACAAAAAAGGCAATTGAATAATCTTGCTGCTTTTTGCAAAACTTGCACCAGGCTGGTGAAATATTGCGAACGACGGCCAGCCAATATTTCGGGATTTAGACAAATGCTCTGTGATATCCTCAACCGCGTTTTTCGCCTGGGTTTCTACGAGTAGATAGTGTGGTAGGCGTATCCACCATTGGTCACAATTTATTTTATAATTCTCAATTAATATCTTAAATTTTTTTAGGATTTAAAATTCGACTACAAGTTAGAAAATCCCATGCGATTGAATGAATCCCATTTTAAATTGAATATTCTCTAATTGAAATTTAAATTGCCGATTTTAAAAATTTGAGTTGTATTTTCGTGGGCAATTGTGTGAAGAAAACTTGAAAAGTAAGGTTTACAACAGTAGTTCTCATTCGTTTGGGGAGAGCCTGGCCTTAGAGTTCGGTTTTACTTTCAACAATTGCTGCAAGGCTTTCTGAAGAGGGTTGTCACGGACCTGAAATCATGATAAAAGTATTGTGCAGCCACGAAAATCAATGTCACTTTGCCTTTTTGTTAAAATCTTGTCTTCTATTTAAATATAGAAGCAAGAGGCCTTGAGCCGGTTTAATCCCTGTTCAATTACATAGAAATTGAAAAAAGTCTAATAGATATTTGGAAGAAAAAAAATTATTTTTTTATTGTAGTTTAGAAAAAAAAAACTTTCAGTAAGCTGGTATAGCATCAGGTCGACCGTTAGTTTCTTTTCAGTTCCGTCTGCTCCCTAAAAGTAAACTGGGTTTTCACTTTTCTAAAAATAAATACTCAATAGGAATTAGTAATATAAAATGGAATAACTTCAAATGACAATTTATAACACCTCCTACTTCTCATAATGCTTTTTAATAATACATCATGCAGCTTACAATTCGCTTTGCCAAACACATCTTACTTATGATGGAATGCCTAACTAGTTCTTATGGTAAGTAAATTGTGAACAAAGTTCATGTTTGTTTTGTATACAAATTTTAAGAAAATACTCGGCTTGAACTTCCGTTTGAATAGCCTGGATTGTGGAGAGAAAATCTACGCAAAAATAAAAAAATGTGGTTCGACAATCGCTGGAACATCCTAGTTTTATTCCGCAACAAAAAGGACATAATGTAAAAACATCGAAACCCAATTTTCTACAATCAACGCCTATAGGTCTTTCAAACTGGCGATGCGTGAAAAATAAATTGAAAATCGTGATGACTGGAAATTAATTCGTTAAAAAAGAAATAGTTTATGACACCACTCTTCTTAATGCTTGTTATTAAAAACTTACCCACAATAGAGGCACAGAAATGTACACTGTACCTGGACGTTTAAAAACATACAGTCTATTTATGAACTTTTTAAGGACTTTTATTTGCATAAATGTTAAATTAAATTTAGATTTGTATTAATTAGTTAGCTTCTGTTCTTATTGTAACTTACGTACATAAATACATTAAAAAATATAACAAAAATAAAGGTACACACCTTTGGTCGCATCAAATCGCTGCACGAGACCATCGTTAATTCAATAATTAAGAAATAAAATGGCAACTTTACAAAAAACCCTTGGAGTTTGTTTTTCTTTTTTGTTTTGTTAAACTAATAGAACTATATCGCCTGTATGCTGCGCCCAAGTGGCCTATTGAATTTCGATAACTTTGAGCTGAGAACAAATTAACTCGAGTTTCATCGGATAAAGAAGAAAGAAAATTTAAATCGGTATCGAACCAGAATAAAAACTGTTCAAGTCATAATAATGATAAAAGACCGAATAAATGTAAACAAAACAAAAACAAATCGGAAATATGTTAAACTCCATAAGATGCTGGTTAATCAGGCTGCACCTCAGAGTTATCAAAATGGAGCCGGCCAGTTTAAGCTGCATGCTAACGATAAGTATGTGTAGTTCTTAACAAATATTCGTTTTTATTGATCTTTTTTAAATATTATTTTATTACTTAATTTCATACAATTAATTGTTCAATTTCAACAATATTCGATTTATCTACGCTTTTCGTCTATGTATAAGTATTATTTGGTTTCATTTAATTTCATTTTTTGTTGTCACATTCACACATACGTTCTATTTATTATAATCGCTTAAATTTGTAAATATGAAAAAATATTTATGTATGTATATATAACAAATTTCACTAAATATCAATGTACTACTTTAACAAAGCGTGTTGTTTTGTTATGATCGTTGGATAATACTGAATGAATGGCCGTCAGACTGAATAGGTTTGATTTTTGACTAGTCAGATGAACTGCTATTATACCCAGCTGGAGTAGATATCAACCCGATAATAACTAGTTGGTGTTCAGTGGTCGCCAGGGGACAGAGGGACTACTACGTACGATGTCCTATATGTGGTGGTAATGTAGGTGGTCTTTTCATTTGTGTGTCTTGCAATTGGGTATGTAAGTTTATTATCAAAGTAGTACAGAGTTATTCGTTGAATAAAAAGTATTCCCTTAATGGCTAATAATACTCAAAATAATCTCAAAGTGTAAACTTCGACCCCGTTAACACTAGTATATGTATAATATAAGTAGTGTTTTCTTACGTACTCATACGGCCGTTTCTGTATCAGTCTCGTCTATGCGTCCCAAACGCCACGAGTTTGGATCTCCTACTGTAAGAATATAAAAGATCTAATCAGTATCGAATATGTTACGTCAACTACAATCATTGTCTTAGATTACATCTGAGAACAACATGCATTAATAAATACCATAAGAGAATAAAAGGGTAACAAAATAAGAAAACATTAAAGAAAAATGGAAATTCTAATTTATTTACAACGACAGTACACACATACGAGACATAGACGTTAATATCTGAAAGAAGATTTATCTAAAAACAAAAAAACATAGGCCATAGGACAATACTTACCACTTTCATAGTACTTGGATATCCGAGGGAGGGCTGTTTCATAATTGATTAAAACAAAAAGAAACGAAAATTACAATTTTCCAACAAAAATTTCACGAAATCATAATAAATGATAGATTGTAATTGTTGGTTCTGTGAGTGGAGCAATGTACGGCAAAATGCTGAATTTCAGGAATGTGTTTTTTTTCTTCGTGATGCACGACTGACTGAAATTGTTGGATTGTGTAGCTCCGTTTTTTTCAGCTCTTAATAATAAAATCAAAACTATTAATGGAAAAGTGTACATTAGAATGAGTTTTTTTCTTATAAATTAGCAGTGGCTAGCGTGTGAACAGGCATTAAAAAACTCGAAAAAAAAACTGACTGCTTTACATTTTATTTCATTTATTTACTTTCATTTCTGACTAAATCTTAAAAAACTTGGTCAAATTTAATCGGATTGTAATGTTTATTAGCTTGTTGGACGCGGATTTTACTACGCTATACGCTATAGTTTTTATGAAAATCTAATCTAAAATTCGGCAGCTCAAAGCATTTTTTTGTAAAGAAAATTTAAAATTTCTGAAAATTTTTGTCTATATTTCAAACAATTCTTATCCGAAATAAAATTGATTCATATCGTTAAAAAAGTAAATTTTTCCCTCTAAACACCGTGTTTAAGTGTTTGAATATCGGTTTACAAATAAAGCTGTTAGGGGTCCTTTAAAAAAAAACGAAAATAGTGGTTTATGTGAATATCATCTAAACTTGAGCGGAAAATCAGATGCCAGATTCGTGACCAGCAGCCCCATATCAACTATGGACTGACTATCAAAACTTCTGCCGCAGATTTTTTTTCAAATTTTGTTGCCCAGTGTTATTTATTTCATTATCTAACTTTTCCCATTATTCTTTAATATAGCTGGAAACAATATTTTTTGCTAGCGGCTTTGATTTTTAAATCGATTTCTTCATTTCTTAGCCGTTTTTTTTTCTTTATTTGATATTTTGATCAAAGTCGTCTCAAAGCGTCGCTATTGCTTTGAGAAGACTGATCAAAATACATTATCTATCAGAATACCAAATATAGCATGTCATTAGATATCGATAAATCCCGATAACGTCAATAGCAAATCACAACAGACGATGCAAGACGATGGCACCATGAAATGGACTGATTATGTACAAAGAAGGTAAGCAGAAAAAACCCAGCAAATAGAAACTCATAGAAAGCTCATGAGTTTTTTTTTTTAAGAAATAGTGTTCAAACTATGGGCTTTATGTTTCCTACACCATTTCCAAATGAAATTAAAAAAACACAATTTTAAATTTAGAATACGTATATTGAAATTGAGAAAAGCCAAATTTAAATTGAGAAAATACAAATTTATAGTGAGAAAATAGATAACGATGAACGACAAGTTACTTGGAGAACATTAGGTTTGTAATCAGTTACACAAATTTCAATTTATGATTCTCTTTTAATTAAATTTCTTCTCCGGATGAAATTTTTGTAAATATTAGACTTGGATCCAGTATAGCGCAGGATGTTAAAGATAGGATAATTAATAAATGGGAAGAACTGGGAAAACGATAAGAAGAAAATCGAAAATACAACAGCTGCATGTTTTTAGCTAGGAAAATAAGGTAAATCTTATTCAAATATAAATTGAAAAATTCAGCCTTATGCAAAAAAATGTGTCTTGTCAAGTGTTTGCGAACAATAACCCAGAACATTACAACATTTAACAAGAACAAAGAGTGTTCGAATTGGAGGACATGCCTATGGAAAAGAGATTTTCAATATCAACTTTCCTTTTTCTCAAATTCAAGTTGTATTTTCTCATTACCAATTTGTATTTTCCCAATTTATATTTTAATTTTCTCAATTTAAACTTAATTTTTCTCAATTGAAATTTAAATTTTCTCAATTTCAATTTACGGTTTTCAATTTCAATTAGTATATTCTCAATTTCAAATTACGTTTCTGAATTTTAATTTTTATTTTCATAATTTGTGTTTTTCCAATTTCAATTTTTATTTTCTCAATTTAACATGCATTTTCTCATGTCATTTTTTATTTTCGCAATTTCAATTTGTATTTTTCTCAATTCCAAGTTATATTCCTCATTTAAAATTGGATATGGCGTAGTGTATGTGGGCAAAATATATTTTGTTTTTCCTGATAGACAGGAACGGTTTAAATTGCAGAACCTTTAGGTTTGAAATCAACCGAAAGATATTTATTGCTTAATTTAAATACTTATACAGGAGAATTTGAAAAAATACAATAAAAAGAAAACGCAGGGTGAAGAGTCAATTGTTTTATAAATTATATTTAAGTACGACATATTTGACAACTTTTATTTTAAGGCAAATTACGTTTTTTCTTTCCGAAAAATATTTCTAAAGCGAAAGTTTAATCGCACCCACAAATATCCAAACTTATGTACGAGTACTTTACAGAGGTTTTGAATTTTCGAACAATCCGACCGAATTTTTTAGGAATCGGTCAGTGACAAATCCACCAATTCTATGGATTTTTTCCGATACTTTCCAAATGTTAATCCTATACATAGCTTAAAAGGCGCGTTAAGTATATTCTGGGGAAATAATTTATTCGTCAAATTTCTTATCTTGTTATTTTCGAAGTTTTCCTTCAATAATTTTATTTTCTAAAGCATTATTATTAAATTTATATAAGCTCGGGATAAAAATGCTTGCAAAAAAAATACCAGAAACCATTGATTAGGGCGTTGAAGGTAAAAAAAGATTGCTTTCGCGTAATAAGCTCTTCAAAGGCATTGTTGAAGAACTATCTTATATTTAAAATCGTATTTTAGCACAACATATCGTACCTAGAAATGCGCAAGGGCGTAACCTTAACAGAAGCCCTTGAGGGATATGCCCTTGACAATTTCTGCTGACGATATGTATATATATATAGACGCCATTTTTTTATTTACATATACATATAAACAATTTTGTTATTAGATCTCGAAAATTGAGCCTGTTCGGAAATGCATCACTGCAAGGAAACTTAATCTTATCGCGTTCGTGAATGGAAGGAACATCATGCTACATTGCATGGATATGTAAGTCTGTAGCAAACAAAGCTCAAATATTGGATATATACTAAATTTACTAAATGTCGAAAGTATCTGTAGTAATTTCCTTGTAGTAATTTAAATTTGAAATTCGACATTGACAATTGTTGAAGTTTGCAAAGTAAAAATTCCGTATCAAACATTCACAAAAATGTATTTTTGGCATTCTTTTTGAAGTGACTTTGACAATCTAGCGAACTACTTTTTTGGTTGTTGTTTGGCTAGTGACTATAAGGGCTGTCATAGAAACCATGTCGGTTTTGCTTATTGTCGTTTTTGCAAACCAATGTTGGTTTCATTTGGTGTTGGTTTGAAACCAAGTTGGTTTTGTCAATTTCGAATGTAAATAAAACCAATGTTCGAATCAGCTGTTGCTGATAAAACCGATAACATTGGTTTTCATGACACCATAGCATTTTTTCTTATCGTTTTCAAATCTAATAGTGGCAACATTGGTTTCTATGACAGCCCTGTATAACTTGTTTATTGTAACATGCAACGACGAATTTATAAACAGGTCCAATGTTTGTAAATTTGATAAAATTTTGTGATAAATCATATGGGATGAAAATTCGGTACGAAGAAGAAAGCGTAGTAATATATTTTGCAATAAAATTTGGAATTACATTTTATAGATACATATTTACATAGTTATTATCAGAGAAGTTACCAATCTCATTGTGGCTATACTCTATGATTCTATTAACGAAAACTGATTTTGCAAATTAAGGAAACCGCCACGATATACCCTCGTATTATTGTGATAAACCGGTTTGTGGTGGAAACCGATCTAAATCGTTTTGATCTCGATTTGAGATTCCAACGATTTTTTTGAATAAAAAAAACTTCAACTGGTTTTACACATCCATATCGAATAACTACATAAGTACTGAAATCAATCAATTAAATATAGCATGATTTATTGAGAATATAAATACCAAACTGATTTTGATTTAAATCGATCGGTTTCCATCACTTTCCGGAAAATTGTATTATGTTTGTTGTACATACATACATACATACATATAAAACTCTACTTACGATCGATTACATACATAAATATATTGTAATAGTCCTTTTGATCAATTAGACAGACAAATATTTCGTAAATGCGTTTCCTGCAAAACGAACAGAATGGACTAGAGTCAAAAAACCGATTAAATGATAACCTCAGCACTATGGTTGTAGAAATAATAGCCAGTCCGAAAAGTTTTACAAAGATGCCATAAAATCTGTATGATTTCCAATTCCTTTGGTTATCGCAATAGTACAGTTTGTTTTGTTATTCGAATCCTCTTACCCGTTGTCTCCAAGTTCCTGAATGTAGGCATGTACGTGTTAGGTATGCAAAAGTTAAAACAATTACACTTTTATGAAAGTAGTGTGGTGCAACCGCGGCTCCTTTCGGGTTTTTTTGATACATATTGCAATTAATTATTGCAAACGTGGGAGTTCTACACCATGGTTACAATCATTAGCTGATTTCATTAAGCGATGTCCGTCCGTTCAACTAACTTTCAACTTAACTTGGTACATATTTAAGGCTTGGGCCAATGTCGGACCTTATTGAAGTTGATCCGTATCGGTTCACATTTTAATATAACACAACGATCTTGAACATGCTGCTATAGAAGCCACATTTTATATCCGATTTCGAACAAGTTTCGAATGAAGCGTTACGAGCGAGCGATAGCTATTTCTGGTTCTTTTCTACTGGCCGAACTTTACGTCGTTTTTACATGTTTATTTCCAAAACGTGATGAAAATGACCACGATTTGTCGGTAAAATTCTTCATAGCCTGCCAAAAAATCTTAAGCACATTGGGCAAAGCGAATGCGCATTTTTAAATGACAAAGTTCAACCTACCTATCCAATAAAACCATAAATTTGAAAAAATTATCAGAATTTATTTGACAGCCGATGTAAATATAAAATTTAAATCGCCCACCCTATACAAGCTGAATTCTTAAGCCGAAATTGCTCTTTTGTCGCTAACGGCAGTACCAGAAGGATACCTCTATAATTATTTAAGATTTAACTGCAAATAGCCTAAAAATGGTTTGAGCTAAAACATGAATTTAATTGTGCTAAACAGAGCTAAATTTAAGTTTCTATTTTAAAAAGGGGTGTTTTTACTTTTTATATGGATAGTATTTTTTACTTTTTCTAATAAAAGTTTTTCCACTGATATTTGTAACGATATACTTTTTTTAAATTAATAAAATGTTAATTTTGATAATATTTAAACCTTGTTTTGGCATCCAAAACTTATACTGAGATGTGACAGTATTTCCCCCAACATCTTGATAAGGGAAAAACAACCTTTCAAAAATCATTTTTTGAAAGCCGTGCCGTCTATTGAAGTGGCAATATAGTGGAATATTGGGGTCTCACTTAAAGCTGTACTGACTTGTTACCGCAGTTTGTACGGAAATATTGCACACACAGAACTGGTTTAGTACATTAGTATTCATCATTAATTGCCTAAAAATCATTTTTCCTGATCTTATGACAATTATGACAATTTCAAAAGGTAGATAATAAAGAGAATTACAACCAGGTACTGAATACTGAAATGTATGATCTGGTTAAATGAAATCCTCAAGAACGCTGCCAATAAAGTTTAGAATCTGATTTCAGTTAAGTTTTCATTTAAGCTCAGAATCAAAAGAAGTAAGAGGTGAAGGGAGATTATAAATCTAAACAGCACCATAACAGAAATTAATTAAGCTAATTTTCCTCATAGGAACGAAAGATGGTACATAGAATATATGGCGATGATAACAGCTTGAAGAGGTATAAGCCTAAATCTGCATAACCAAAAATCCATTGAGAGTGTACAACATATCGAGATGTGACCGTAGGAGCGGAACGTCGGGTTAATATAATAATTCATGTAGGTACACTTGGCATGTCAGACAACAAAAAAAATAATTTTGTTACAGGGAAAAATTTAAATGTGATGATCATAGGCGTAATGATACAAGAGTTTGATATTCTCAACAACGACTTCATGTCATACATTTTCTTATTTGGTTTAGTTAGTTTATCCGTAGTTACAATACTAAATCTAACATATTGAGTCTACAGTTAGTTGTGTATATACATATATACTTATAATTGGTTTGTTACATATACATAATAAGCGGTAGTAGTACGAGTAGTAGTAGTAGGTAGTGTTATATTCATCGATTTACGATTATTTCTTTATAATCAGGTTTGGCATATCTGAAGATGAATATTCAGCTGAGCAGGATTTGTCGCCGTAGTCGCTCATTTGGTCTTTAATAGGCTTTAACAACTGAAAGTGGGGTTTTGTAGTGTATGTACGGCCCAAAAGAGGCACATGCTCCTCTAAAATAGATTTCAAACACAAAAAGAAGAATAGTGTAAACAAAATAAATCAATAATTAATAATAAACTAAACAACACAAAAACACAAATCATATTAGTCCAACTTCCCATGCAAACGTACAAAATTAAGTTGTATTAAAAGATATTGAGAGGATATGTCGGCAAATTGTTTAACATTTCGACAACAAGCACTAAAAGCCAATGATTTCTTATTCAAATAAAAAATTGAAATGAATGTATGAAATGCTCTATACAAGTATTAAATGTTTCACATTAGACGATATTCAAAATACGATTGTGTTTACCTTGTAGTTGTCGATTGATTAAAGCTGTTAAACTGTGGCCTTCCGTGCTTTTCTTCAGAATCAGCATTGGTTTGTCCTCGGCGTCATCATAACTACCGGATGGCAAGAATCCATTGCTGGCAATTGACTCGCTAACCTGGACGAACAAAATCAAATTTAAGTTCTTCTATAAATTACAAAAGTTTAGAAAAGGGATAAAGTTTCACTCATTATTTCAAATCGACAAACTTAAATTGGTTCCTTTGCATTGAAAGCTCAATACTGGCTCATACAAATGACATAAATTACGAATTGATTGATTACCTGTGTAACTTGCATTAGTTTTTTGACGACATCACGCCCCAATATGTGATCGAAAACTGTTTGTAAAAATGGTTCCGACATAATGGACAATTTCAATTTATCTCGATGCCATATCAAAACTCGTGATTCCTCCATAGCCATTATAGAGACCTATTATGAAAGCAAGATGGCAAATAAAAGATGAATCATGGTGCAGTTTGGAGTTACATCTATGTGTTCCTCACCTGAAAGTAGTCATCTGTCGACACACCAAACCATTCTGGCGAATCTAGGAACTGATGTGGAAATACAATATGAAGTGCTCTCTGATTTTGTGACACTACCAATCTGAACAAAAGATAGAAATATGGTTTCTTGTTTTTCACAACATATAAATCTCATTTGAAGCAAGTGTCCATTACTTACTTTCCTGACAAAACCAGTGATAGGCTGTCAACTTTGGTGACCTTCTCCTGTGCATATACCTCCTGATACTTTAAGGAACGTATCACTTTCATACAGTTTAGAACTTTTTTGAATTGATGTCTGGATACATGCAACGGCTTAAACAACGATTCGTACACCTGAAAAGATAGTAAACGTTTTTTTATTAAAAACAATTTTGTATGTTTTAAGTACGGGTGATCCATATTTTTTCAGAAAAAAAAAAATATAAAAATTCAAGTCAGTGTAAAATCTTTATTAGTAATTAGAAAGGATATTTTATGTCATTTTTTTTGAAAATAATTACCTTCAAATGTTGGCAACTGTATTATGGAAATGAGCGTGAACGTTATGGCCCGTCATTTCGGCAACCTTACTAAGGAAAGCTCTGAACTTTTTAATTTAAGTGATTTTGAGTATTTTTCTTTAATAATTCAAGTAAAATAACTTTTAACTCTGTATTTATATGTAACGGAGGAACATTCCCTGGGAATGCCCATATATCAATGTTGTTAAGCTCTGACTTTACATCGGTCCATAGGGAGGACCTTTTACGGCAAAGGTGACTATCTTGTTATTTAAGAACAGAATGGCATTATGGTGCCGACAAACCATTGTTATCTCTCTAATTACCAGAATTTTGTTTTGCTGAACCAAGGAACAAAAATGGGTCTCGTCCTTGTAGACCCTTAACGTTAAATGCTTTGAGCTCCAAAAGTAGTAAACTAACACGCTGTGTCAGCACAATATTATACTAATGTAAGCCAATTACAACCTAAAAATAAGCCGGCCTGGCCTGTCTTATTGACGACTATGCCTTTTTAGTCTCATCGGCGTCCAATGGCAATTTTAATGTCATCTTTAATACAGGCTTAAGGTTCGCGGCCTAAAATCCAAAAATGTAGTGTAGTTGCGCTCAAACTATTGCAGAATGATACGAATGTTATGCTCACTTAAGCCATGCTCACGACCAAGTTTACAGCTAAACCGGATTTGTGGATTTTTTTTTTAAAGTCCACACGGCTGGCGTGAAACAATGCTGACAAAATGGAAAATCTTACTTGATGCATTGGTAGCTTTGACAACTTATGAAATATTATAATAAGGGAAACTATCTATTTTTTGGTACGATGAGTGTCAAGCTGGAACGACTTTTCTTGGATTTAATTTATCATAATTACGCATACTGTGAATCCCTGTAAGGGGTTCATCTTTATGATTCGTCACCTGTAGATCGTAGTGGTATTAGAACCTGCTAAAAATTTCAGAGCCTCTTTTTACAACACGATAACGGGTGAGACTTTACGAGAAAGATATGATTCCCAAGCCATTTATGTCTTGCAAGAAGTTTTAACCTTTAATGTTATTATTACACTCAGCGATCGATTAAAGTTTCCCACTTGTTTCCTATAAGTGATGTGCTTTTAGGGAAAGTAAGAACATGAAAAAATCCAAAGTCGAAAGAATTTTTATTGATTAATTCAATATTAAAATCCAGCGGACTTATCTTTTGGTGTAAGGTGCAAACAAAACAATAAAAAAATGATTATAATTTCATGTTTGAATTGAAACCGCCGACTTTTTTTCACGACCCATTTCGACGTACTACGTGCAGAAACATTCATACAACCATAAATATTATAAAGATGTCACGCCAATCACAATTATCATTTAATAATATATCACATACACGAATATGTACGTCAGTTTATTATGACAAAATTTGTAATTTGACGAAATAATGTGATCAAAGGCCTGCCCAAAAATCCGTACGAACGTATAAAGATAGAATTCACACTACATACTCCACAATCCGGGCACCATGAAGCAAAGCAAAGTGGAAATGAAAAACGACACAAGCTAACTTCGGACAGTAACATACCGATATTCAACGAGCTTGCCATACAACAGTCATCTTTGGAAACAGTCGAGTCACGTACGCCAAATTCACTTTGGTTCTCTTCTGAAAATTTAACTGAAAACGTTCTCTTCTCCCTGTCAGCGATCACTGTTACAATTTAATCCAATTAAAACAAACCATATTCTCTGCTCCCGTTGGAGGGAAAGGACTGAACGTAAACACCCCAAAGCAAAAACAAAATTACAGAGAATTTATGTAAGTAAGAGATTAACCAAGCATTGAGTGCAGTCGTTTTTAATCTTCTCAAAGACATTCAGCTGTTGTTTAGAGGAGATTGGTTATATTTTGTTTTCACTGAGTTTATAAATATTTATTACTCTTTTTATGGTCTAATGTACTCGAGACAAAATGAAGTTGGACTTTGCGAATAGTGTCATACATACAAGAGAAATAACAATTTATCACTTTTATGATGTACGCCCAAAGGCACATAAACCAGATGTGCCTTTGAACGCCCACGTGCAGTAAATTGTAATTAAAAAAATGTCTATATAAAGAGCCAAGTAAGATTAAAATTTGGCACAGGATTTTTCAACTAAGGATTCATTCTTAAATTTTTATGAATATGGTATTTTATTCAAAGCAATTAGACCTAAGTTTCTTGCATACATATAAACATATAAGTATATACTCGTGACTTTGGCGTACATTCGAAACAGCCTTTGGCAGTTTCAGTACATAGAAGCCATTTTCTAAACTAAAACTCTTTCACAACACAATTATTTTCGTGGGAAATTGTATAAAGACAACTGGAGAAGTGCGATTTACAACAGTAGCTCTCATTCGCTTGGAGAGAACCTTGTCTTAAAGAGTTCAGTTTTCCTATCAACTGCTTCTGATGAAGATCGTCATGGACACAAAATCGCGATAAAATCAATGTGCTGCAACGAAAATCAATGTCAATTTGCCATTTTGTTAAAAACTTGTCTTCTTTTAAACATAGATACAAGTGCCTCGAGCCGGTTAATCCCGGTTCAATGAACTTCTGTAATTTTCATACAAAAGAAACAAATTCAGTAAGAATAATAAAAAAAAACCAGCAAATTTGACGTAGCACCCGCGTATCCTTAATTAAAAAAAATTAACATAACATCCACTTAATTTTTTGCTTATGATAGTAATAACACTCTGCGACAAATGGTAAGGGTCAGTGATCGGTTTGGAATGAAACCACCGGGGAAAGTTATATTGGTAAAAAAAAGTCATACGTGTTCCAGCGTTTCGCTGGGTCTCATCTAGGAATCGAGATATATCGATTTGAAGTTAGTAAGTATCGTATAGGGGAATTTGTCACGTTTTAGGCTCTTTTGTTTGACATAACTCGAGAACCACTCGTCCGATTTAGCTGAAACAAATTTAGAAAAATTAAGAATTACAATTCCTCTAATCTGTTCTTAAACCGTTTTCCTACTTAAGCAACAGTTTCGCAATTATAAATAAATGTATGAAAAAACAAATTATTTTTGCCTAAAAATTAAAAATTTTTTTTTTAATTCATAAAAAATCCAAAACGGTAAAAAGTGTCAAGTCCTATTACTTTATTACTATAAATTTATTTCAGCTAAATCGGACGAGTGGTTCTCAAGTTATGTCAAACAAAAGAGCCAAAAACGTGACAAATTCCCCTATACGATACTTACTAACTTCAAATCGATATATCTCGATTCCTAGATGAGACCCAACGAAACGCTGGGACACGTATGACCTTTTTTTGACCGATATAACTTTCCCCGGTGGTTTCATCCCAAACCGATTGTGGCTGTCGCACAGTGTAATTAGTCCTCGGAGTATTCTAAATATGGTGCGTTTAACAAAAATTCAGTAATTTTTTAAATAATATCATGAGATTTCTCCGGGCAAGCGGGTGAACTTTTCAAACTTCATTTTCGTTTGTTTATTTAAAAAGTTAGGCCTTGTATAGGTTACACAATTACTTCAGGCTTATTCAAACTTTAAAAGAATTTTAACTGATCGTTCGTTCGTTCGTAGAAAACGTGATCTTTTTTTATTACAAATTACTATGTTGCAGTTGCTGAAAATGTTTTACTATAAGCATGGCGTAAGCAATTAAATGATCTGAGTGAGATTGAACAACTATTGAACATACGAGCAACTCTGATGTGAAATTATTGATCTAAATTGGGAACCAATCGTTAAGAATAAGCTGTTGATTTCTTCTGGACCTTCCAAACTGAAAATAAATCAACTACAAAGGTCGGTATCTATAGGTTATATGACTACTATGAGTAATGCAAAAATCTATCAATAGTTTCTTAGAAATGGATTCTACGAATTTTATTTATTACCTAAGCCACAGCTCTATAGTAAACTTCCATCTTCCATACAATAGAAATATTGGCATAACAATCGCGTGAACTACTCAAATCGTTCTAATCCCACCTGAAATATAAAATGTAAATTTGCTTGACATTGAATTACTTTTTATTTGAAAAAGTAAAAACTGCTACCCTTTCAGCAAGTAAACACAGTCATTATTAAATTAGAAACTTGGCGGAAAGTGATGCTGTTCAGCACAAAAACATTTCCGAAAATTCTTGACCCTTATACATTTTAACGTCTTGAGCACAAATCAGTTAATGCCTATTCGATTTTTTCCTAACTCAAGCATCTAGCAACTACACGCATCTTATAATTTCTTAGTATTAACTTGGTTTAAGTTTGTACATTTCGTAAGTATTCGCAGTTTACATGTCTTTAATTATTCTTATATCCTGCGCTATTGTTTTTATTTAAGGCCATGTAAGTCCTTTTGCTGACAGGTACTCGGGCGTCCCCTGCTTCTATTGCCATATGGATTCTACTTTTTCTTATTTTTTTCCATTTTCCAAATCTACAATCATTTGGTCCTCCTTCTATGGTTTCTTTTAAAGTATATCGGCTCTGAAGGATTTGGAAAATTCCCTGGATCTGGAAAAAGTTCCCGCAGAATCCTGAAACGTAAATTATCGAAAACCCCTAAAGTCATTTAAAATATTATTACTAAAGTACGTTGTGTCGTCGAAAACTTTTAACAGATGCGGAAGCAAGTCTGATGATGACTTAAAGAGGAATTAAACAAATGTTCCACACATATAGAAGCTGATAAGCAATACATATGAATGTAAGACCGGCCGGCACGAAGCTGTTACACTATTTACCATTGATTGCGTATTTGTATTTGTTGTTGGTGGCTCCTAATAAATTTGTTATTCTGATTAGTAACATTTTTGGTTATTTTGAGAACCCGATTTTTTGTTCGTATTTCCGAACTCAAAATTTTGACATATCTTAAGGTATATTTTTGTGATGTATTGAGGAAATTCCAATGTGGGTGAGTCCATATTAAAAAGGACCAATTCTTTGGCGATCTTAGACCCATTTGTGATGTTCTAATATTTATTCGAATCGAAAAATTTATGCTCTATATTACTCATAATTCGTAATGAAATTTCTTTGTTTTCTAATAACTATTTAAAGCACCGATTTAAGGGCCTCTAGTCCCAAATATGCCTTTGTCATAATCAAAGGTACATACTCGTATTAGGATTTGTGAGAAGATTTATATAAACAACACCGTCTTAAGTGCACAACAAGTGTCCGTTTTAGTGCTCATGCGTCCATAACCTCAGCCAAAAATTCAAAATTACTATAAATTTGGATTCGTAGACAAATTTGCTTTAATTTGACGACCCATATGTCAATATTGAATGTTGGCCAAGACGTCCCGCAACTATGCTTTTTTCCCATTTTAACTATTCACAAAAAAATTAGGAGTACCCAAAAAGTGTACTTTTTTCGAGTCACTTAAATGGGAAAGTTTTCCACCTGGACCGATTTCACCCATTTAAAATCCCAAGAAGCTTATGACCATAAGCCATCATGCAAAATGTCAGGATCCCTTGGGTGGTGACTATAAACAAATTTGAGCCTGAGTTTAGTTTTAGTCCATCAAGGGGAACTTTTCGGCTTTTTCGGCCCATTTCAATGCCAAATAATCGCCATATAGGGTCGCAGATAAGTATTTCGAGATGTTACAGAACGAAATGACAAACTTAACATGCATTGTCAAAAAAGAATTTAAAGACATGTCATGAATTTGACAGGCAACCGAAAACTGGACAAGGAACCTACTTATAGATAGAAGAGTAAAATATTAAACGATTCCAGACCGATGGTTAGCTCTTTTGATGGCACTGCCCTTAAGCCACCACGTTAAAGAAACAGCTTTAAGTTCGAGTTTGAGACAAGTTCAAGTCATAGGTTTGCTTCTAATGATGAAAAAATTGTGCATTGCAAAACTAAAAATATAAATGCAGCACAAGATTGGTGTTGACATAAAGTTGTCTTTTGTAGTTCATTCTACAGAATGGCGCAAAACTACCGATGGGTTTGAATATTTAATAACGTTTTAAATTTATTTATATTCTTTATTCTTATTTCAGAATTTTGTAAAGCAAACTTGGGGAATTTGAAATGGAACACTACACAATAGAACAGCGATCAGCAATTGTGGAATTTTTTAAAAATCAAGAGTCAATTGTTTTGACGCAGCGTGATTATCGTCGCTTTTTAATGGGCTTACTGGACCTTCAGAACCAACAATAAGTAAAACACCTTCGAAGAACCGGAAGACCACGTTCGGTCCACACGGACTAAAATATCCAACGTGTAATCTTATGTCTGAATTTCCTTGTGCAAAGCCTAGTAATGGGCATTTATATCAAAAAATATATATTCACAAAAATGCACTTACAATTCTGATAAAAAATATTTGGTCGAAATAAAAAACAGGTAGTAAGCGAGAACGATTTTGCAATGCAGAAATACGTCTTTGTCTCTATTTGTCTTTATTCAATTCTCTTTTGTAGTTGGCACGTGAACACGTGTACATTTCCACAACTTTTGCTTATAAAATACTAAATTTATTAACGTTTAATTTTCGTTCTTTTCTTACAATCTTAACAATAAGAATGAATGATTTACATAAAAGAGAAATAATTTTGCTTTTTTCATGTAACTTGAAAAATCTGCGTCACAAAACAAATTCATCAGTTCAGTAGCAAACTGGCACACTTTTAATTGCAATCACCAAAGATTCGTTGTTTTGCGCCAAATTTTGTTCAGGGACGAGCCACATTTCATCCTCAATGGTTATGTCAATACACAAATCCCTGTTAGCAATCTGTCGGCCAAAACGTTTTTTTGCATAAATTGAGCACGATCGGATTTAAAATGTGGCTTCTAGAGAGATAAGCCTTTGATCGGGACCGTTTTTGATCAGAATAATCTGGCAATTAATCCTGAGTAGATTCCATTTTAAACAAAGCTATCAAATTATTCATCTTTACTATATAAATTAGTTATCGATTCGCAGAACTTTTAGGTGGTCATGTATAGATCTTTGAAAAATAATTTTTAAAGTCGAATGGGACAAATATTGGGCTCACGACATGCGAAAAATATATGTATGTATATATATTGTTGAAAAATTGTATTAGCCTATGAATGAAAACAATGTTGCTAGAAAAAAAGTAACTTCAAAGTTTTTTTTTAATAAATGAAGGCTAGAGCACACAGATTCTTCCTTCTAACGCTCCGCATTTTTCTGCTTTTGATAGTCTAAAAACAAGGTTTAGGTTGAAGCTGTAAACATTTATTTCATTGGTTTTTATATTAACGTAGCGTACGGAAAAAGCCACAGTGTAAACGGGCCTTAAACCGTCCGATTTCACACGCAGCCAATATGTGAACGAACAGTGTTTCTTATAATAACGTTTAAAAAAAATAGTGGGTTGCTACGTTTGAAATTGTCTGTAGTGGACTTTGTGCGCCTATTTGTTTTATAGCAAATAAATTAATTACGACAAAATCGTCTAGAGCAGAAAGTTGGGAATGGGACAAACACATTGCACACGAAAGGCTCACAAATGTTTAGGAGTCCAGTCAAAATGTCCGTGTGTACAAATGGAAAAAGCCCATCCATCTATTGCCTTATTTAGCTACCATGTGTGTCTCGGTGGAATTCTAATGTTACATTTGCGAATGCACCACACGACTGAACGTGCATTTATTGTTTCTTTTCATATGATAATACCTGTTAGGGAAAAAGTAATGGCCGCAGCAAAAGTACTTGAAATGTCTGACCATCCGTAGAACCCAGAACCTGCCGCGTGTGCCGTGTTCGCTTTTACATCAACAGCAAATTGCATAAACAACGCGTGATTGTAATAAAGCAGGCAAAACAATTCGCAATTATCTTGCAACAGACAGAGATTAGATGAATAGGTGTGAGAACATTAGCTAATAGAGAGAGAGAGAGAGAGAGAGAGAGAGCTTTATAGAGACAGATCGAATAATAAACATGTAGGGTGGTGGGATCAGTAAATATTCCATTAGTCTCCTAATTTATCGTTATGGCAAATATTTCATTATGATGAAATTATAATCTTAAGCATGTGACACATTAGTCCAAAAACATCTTAAGGCCAATTATTGACGTAGGAATGAAAAGAGGCACGTCTACGGCAAGAAAAATACATTAGAGTGACTCACTAAAAAAATCCCACTTTAAATAATAATTACTTTTTATAATAATCAAATACGTTTTATACTAACATAGCAAACATTAAATTAGAAAAAGATAATAGTATGTAGCTTTCAAAGAAGACATTTAAGTTATTATGAAATTGCCTGATGCACGAGTATCTGTGACTGCACTCACCTATAAAACAGCAACATAGATGAAAATAATGTCCCAAAAAGGCTATATTTTCTATTTGTGGCATCATAAAATAGCTGCTATTACTCAAAAAAACCTGGTTTAAATCGAGCGAGAAGGTCTAACATTACTTAGTTGGGGCATAAATACTGTAAAATAAAAAGTACTGAATGTTTTTGGACCAAATATTTTTTAATATATTCATTGATGTATCCGAAATGTCAGCTCGAACCAAAGCAGTCTTAAGAGATCCAATGTTGGGGTATCTTTTGTGACAAACCTTGTCCTCTAAAACCGTCCACAATTTGAAATCCAATGGGTTCAATTCTGCACTGCCTGGCGGCCATTCTTCGGAGGAAATGATCGCTGGCAAATTGTTTCGAAGCCAGGCCTAGGACGTTTTAGCCTTATGGGCCGGCGCAGAATCCCGCTGGAAAGTCCATGGCTGGTTTTGATACAGGGGGTTGTTAAGAGGCTTCACAACAGCTTCCAAAACGACTCTTGGTAAACTTTGGCCGATGTTTTGACTCCTTGTTCGCAGAAATGCAGGTCAGTGACCCCATCGTAAGAGTCACCCCACCAAACCATGACTGAAGCTGGGTGATAACCCTTTTCCACCCTTGGGATCAGTTCAGATGCTTCCTTAGATGACCGCGCATACACTCTATCATTTTGATTGTTAAATTTTTCCTGAAAGGCAATAATTTTTTCATCGGTGAACAAAATTTTTCTGTGCAAGTTATCAATCAGCGTGCTTCACCAAAAGACGTTTGCATTTTTCAATCCTATTTTTTTTAAAGCTGCAGTCAATAAATGTCCGGTACGTCGTTTGAAAGTCCCAAGTCTTTTTTAATGATTCGACTCATGGACTTTTGCGTGATATTCATCTCACGGGCCATGATTTTCGGTTTTCGGAGCGGATTTCTCTGAATTCTTGATTTAACGGCTTTGATGACATGCGGTGTTCGAACAGAGGGTGGGCGGTCTTTTACATCTCCAGTCTCCTCAAACAGTTTTATGCATCGGTAGACGAACATGCGCCTAATCCCTAGTAGCCGGAGCGTTTTGAAGATATCGTTTTTTTTCATTTTACACTTCAAAAGCTCTATTACAGCGATACGGTTCTCATTACACTGTGGAACATTTTTGGGGTTATTGCCTGGGGGGTGAGAAAACCCAAGTCAGGGTGATGGTACTAGGTCAGTATATTAAAACCCTCAAAGGGTTTTCGTTCGTATGTGCCAGTTTTTTTTATGACCTTTTACATTTTTTCCTTATCTTGATGTTTTTTCGCTTAGTTGTAAAATGTTGGCAAAAACGTAGTTTGACATAACTCAAGAACGACTAGTTCGATTTTGCTGAAATAAATTGAGAAAAATTAATAATTACATTTTCTTTAATCCATTAATATACTGTTTCTCTACCAAATCAACATTTTTGCAATTAGAAATAAATTTATGAAGAAAATTTTGCCAAAAAAAATTTTTTTGGTTACTTAATTGTAAATAAAAGCAGAACGCGTTAATCGATTTCTATGATCTATGTCGCATTTTGTTTATAGGTTATGTAACTTTACGTGAATGTTATAAGACTCTACACGTTTTTCCGTTTGGGATTTATATGTTTTAAAAAAAAAAAATATTTTTTGGCAAAATTTTCTTCATAAATTTATTTCTAATTGCAAAAATGTTGATTTGGTAGAGAAACAGTATATTAATGGATTAAAGAAAATGTAATTATTAATTTTTCTCAATTTATTTCAGCAAAATCGAACTAGTCGTTCTCGAGTTATGTCAAACTACCGTTTTGCCAACATTTTACAACTAAGCGAAAAAACATCAAGATAAGGAAAAAATGTAAAAGGTCATAAAAAAAACTGGCACATACGAACCCAAAACCCTTTGAGGGTTTTAATATACTGACCTAGTACCATCACCCTGACTTGGAATTTCTCACCCCCAGATTGGCTGTTGTACTGTGTTATCTGACCACTCCATGAAGAAAGTTGAAACAATTGTAAAATCCCGTTCAAGACTAACGCTATTGAGGTTAGCTTCCAAAACCCATATGACATTAACGGGGTATGTTCAGTTCTACTATTGAAATGGGTGTGTTTAATGTTGTAACAGTATTTATGTCCCTACTAAGTATATATTTAAAGGCGGACTTTTGACCTGTACCGATTTATCTCTATAAAATGCATTAATTGAATGGAGTCGGTATCAAACAGTTGGTCCCGGTGAGTGAATATAATAATTATATTGTGCACAACTCACGGTTTTGTTCCTTAATGGGATGCTGAGAGAAAGTAAGTACATATTATAGAAGGCTTAATCATAGGGCGGTGCTTCGCGTTACATATTTTCATGTTTATGAAAACATCAACAATCATCGTCTACTAATAGCAATAGTTGCCATAGTTTTGCTACAATCTAGGTCACATAAGAAAAACAAGAATCATAAATACAAACAACTTTAAGTCCCTTAAAGGGAAACTTTTTCCTTCTGGACGGATTTAGCCCCTTACAATTACAATAAGTGTATTACAAAAATTACAAAATTCAAAAACATATTTTTTTCCAAACGCTGTTAAAAATTGAAAAGTGTTAACATTATCCTCATAACATATAAATGTCCTTACATTGGATTTAGAAGCCTTCAGAACCATGCAGGGCTAAAAAACACGTATAACTTAGCAATACTTCCCCAAATAAAAGAAACTTGAAACTAAGATATTTTTGTAAGGCCAATACTTAGGTTATTTCCCCTTTGTATGCCGTGCATTGCATTGGTTACGGGAAGATAGGTTGTAGAGTAAAAAAGAGGAAGTAATGTTTATGAACCTTTAAACCTGTTTATATCGTGAGTGGCGGGAAACACCTCTTCAGGAAATCTGTTCCACATACGGACAACAGGCTAAAGAATGAATTCTCTCTGTAATGCGTGGTGCGATTAGGTGGCCAATCAATAACAAATAGATGCGAACTTTTAGACAAGCAGGTGGTGCGGACGAACACTCTAACCTCCGGGATCAGGTCAGCTATCTCAGAAGAGCACATCCCGTTAAAGTACCTGTTATAGAGTGATACACAACTAGCATTCCGCCGATGCTCGAGTGAAACAACAAAGTTGGCTACCCTGCTTTTTCCAGCAAAACTCAGCGCCCCCTTGTACCCAAACGAGAAACTCCAAAGAAGACCATGCAGCACCCGGCCAAATGTGGGAGTTATACTCTATTTTTGGACGAATGTATGTGATGTAGATGTTTAGGAGGTAAGAGGAAGTGAAGTATTTATTGCATCGTTTAAAAAAAACCAAAGCACTTGAATGCTCTTTTCGATACTTCAAAAATAAGTTTGTTCCAGCGAAAATTACACTAAACTTTCATGCCCAGAACATTAATAGCGTCCGACTCCTTGACAACAATCCCATTTATGAATAATTCATCACTATCAGATCTTAATTTCAAAGAAATATCAAAAACAAGTGTTTGAGCCAAATTTGTCTTGAATGCATTTTTGGGAATATTTTATGTTTTAACGGCAACAAAACCTATTTTTCTTACATTTGCCGCCCTCGTAGTACACCGATTATAACACTTTACTTGGGACTGTATCATTTTCTCAATTTCAAAACTATTGATTGTAGATTTTGTGAGGTGTTTCAGGTCACAAAAGGCATTTGCTAGAATTAAACAATGTGGGATATTGCCATTAAATACATAGGTCATGTTCCATTTCGTTATCTTTAAAGCTGTGGCACTCTAATGTACGTATGAACAAGCATAAGCAAACAAACAGCCCATCTTGGGGTGCCTGACCACCATTACGTAGAGACTAAAGAGCTGTGTCTGCAGCACATGATTCAGCTACATACATATGTATGTATATTGTTAGTGTGTATCTCCTCCTCTCTGTTCTCTGGACAATCATGAGAAAGTCACAATGCGCCAGCGACTAATTCAGCCTCACTGAATGTGCGAGTGATTTTTTTTATTACTTTATTTTTGCCAAGCAATTGTTTGTGTGGGAAAATATAAACACTGTGCACGGTTGTTTGCCGATTCACTATTACTTCTCAGCTCGAGGTGTGAAAGTCGTTGGCGCGCTTCTCTGTACGATCACCACAAAATACAGAGGATTTTTAAGGCCAACAATACAAGATACCCAACAAAACATAATATGTAATACGAAAAAAAAAATCGGTTCAAAAGAAAGAAGAAAAAAGCATTGGCAGATCACATCTTAAAATTGCAAATTTTGTATTTGTGTAATTGCAAAAAAAAAGAAAAGAAAAAAATTGGGCTAAACAAAAAACCCAGAAACAAATATCAGTACATACAATCAAGTTTATCGGTGTCTTTATAAAACTATTGTGTCTCGTGTGTGAACTTCAAAAATGTGCCATAATTCCGCATTGGAAAGCGAACAAATCGATAAGTGCATAGAAAATGGTATGCCCACGAAAATTATAAAAACCCTCAAATACACCATGAGAAGGCGGGTAGCTGAGGCTGCCGTTGCCAATGGCAACGAAAATGACAACAAACCTCAACATATTACCACAGGCCATGATCAACCGGATAAGGATACGATCGCCAAAAATAATGCAACTACAACAAAAGTAGTGCCATCATCTAGGCCATTTCAAATGAAATGTCCTTTCGCACATGGATTACTAAGCGCACCAATAACCGCACCACCACCGACTTCTCCTATTGTCAACAGTAGCGCTGAACCACAAATTGCCAATTTGTTTGAAGTACGTCAGAGTTTGTCTTCAACAAACAGCAAATCTTCATCTACCGCCTCTGTAGGTATTGCTACAGGTATAACAAATTTGAGCGTACATGATGAGAATATGTTGGCACTACAAGACGACGGTGACATCTTGGCAAAGGGCACCCAGTTTACAAGAAAACTAACATTTCACATGCAACAGTCGATTGGAAGATTACAAAAGAGCAAAATATACACGTGAGTAAATGTCATTGTCTTAAACTACTTTGCGAAAAGTGTACAATTTGCGATAATAAAAAAACGAACAACAAATTCGTTTGCATCGACTTATGTACAAACGTACAATCGTCGTCGTACGTATTCAATTTTAGTTCTGTCGTATCAAATGAGGTGCAACGGGCAACAGACAATATTACACTTACGTACGTATGTACATTAGACTGGGTCACTTTCATTAAGAGGGTATAAAAACGCATTGAACAGGGATCGAGACCTAATACATCTAAATTATAACAAAAGACAAGTTTCTTATAAAATAGCAAAGTGTCAAAACTTTTCTCGGCCATCGTCTAAACATTACAGTCGTTCTTTTTTTTTGGATACTTATCGAGTTTCGATTAAATCTAAAACCAATTACGTGTGTAAGTTTAAAAACTATCTTGAAAAATGGCCTCCTTTTTGGGATTGATTTGGGAAAACCAATAGAAAATTCAGTAGTATTTTTTGTACTGTAAAATATATTCATGCAAATAAATATTTAAAATTATTGGTTTTTTTGTTACAAATTTACGCAAAATACGAATATAAAGTGCTTAATAGAATAGGTTGCAGTGGTTTCAGGATTGTCGCGTAACTGCAGTTAATAATTTTTTTTTTCTTCGCATCGGACACTAGACGTTGTAAATAAAATTGAATGTTGGGCCGCCGTAGTGAGATTTTTAGTAACGACTAAATAAAATGTTAAATGTTGGTGTAACTTTACCCACCTTGCAAATGATTAATGAGTCATGTTTAAGCTGGTTTTAAACAGCAGGTCGAGGACAACGAGTATACGATTTATATCGTGCGTAGCTTACATTAATTTGAGAAAATTTCGACGTATGTTTCTACAGCCCAAACAGGTAGTAGTAAAATTGTATTATCTGGCACGATTTGAGAGCGCTCTTATATATATTCAATACAACAGTTTAGTTTTGTCCAGCACGGAATGCAACCACCTTTTCAGATAAGCTTACGAATGGTTTAAAGTAAAGTCAACATTAGTGATCCCCGATTTTATTTTGCAACCCATTTTAATGTGCATATTGTGTGCGGCAGTAGTTTTTATGACGTCTGCAACTGATAAGCACGGTATTATTTCCTCTGTTTTCCATCGACCAATTACACATACATATGTATTATCTTACGGGCCCCTTAAAATAAAAGTGTGCAGACAGACTTCGACTTATGAGTCAATCTGATATGTCGGTCGATCTGGATTTGTATTTAGCCTAAAACGACGATAAACTGAACCATATCGAAAGAACTGAACCATAGGCGTAATTTGAGTACATACTTAAAGTTTCAAGTTTTTATTGTCATTTCAATGCTGCACGCTATACGGCGTTTTGTTTATTCAATCACTTCTTGAGTGCATTTGGCAGTTTACATTGTTTTTTTTGCATAGCAACAAACCCATTATGCTTCGTCGTTCAACAGCGCTGGCATGCATATCTAAAATGTTGCCGTTTTATGGCGTGGAAAGCAGCATTCGACTGTTGGAGACACCGAACAGCGCGAATGTTTAGAAGATGATGATAGTTTAGATTTTGCACCGAGATCGGAGCAGGGGGAGCTGTGTCGGTTGGAACTTGGTTGTTGTAGTTCATTCATTAAAAAAATTGCATGCGTTTTCGCACGTACGCCAGTTCAGTTGTCTCTTGAGTTTCATACGAACTGGTGTGGTGTTTGCTTGGTGTATGAAGCCGGATATGTTCGAATGTATGCAAAATTCTTTGCCGTCAATTTGTGCACTTGTGGTTGCGTTAACCATAGCTTAGTGTTATGCAAAAAAAGAAAATTACAGCAAATAAAAAAAAACTAAATAATATTTTATAAATTGTTCTTTTTTGTATCCCAACAGATTGCTGACAAAAACTACTCAACCTGCTCATGTTCTAGCCATCTGTATTCTAATTTTCGTTTTGCTTACAATATGGCCCGAACTGTTAGATGGTGCAACATCATCCTCCACCAGCCAGCAACAACGTGTACATGCCTCAGAGGCGAAAAATGATCATCACCATGACGCTGCGGCCAAGAAAAACCATACATTGGCGTTAATTGCATACTTGGGTGCATTTTCTACGCATTTTGGAGCTCAGATATGGATGACTTTTGTGTCAGGTAAAACGAAGTTTGTCGTTAAATATCATAAATTCTATGGCTGACTTCCTAAACGTATATATATTTACAATGCTTCAATACAGTATTACAACAGAGTTTATACATTGTCACTTTGCAACAACTTTTATTTGGATGCCTTTTTGGATATTCCTTGCGTTTTAACTACAACAGTTACAAACACACTGTAATGTATTACTACAAAGCAACATGCGTTTGGAAAGTCAGCCCATTTCTCATCTTCTACATTTGCCCAAAGATGTCGAATGACACTTGAATTGATAATTAGTATCAGATTAATAAACTTGTCACTTGACTTGTTGGCTGTTAAAAAAAAGCCCTTATTCAAACAAACGAACAAACAAACCAACAAAGATAATTCTAGAGTAGGCTAAGCAAATTGCATATTTACTGTATCTGAAACCAAATTGGTTTAATCTTATCTGATTCTAAACGTACTTTTAAGCCATATATTTGTATAATACGTATTCGCATCCAAATATGATACATACTCATAATAATTTCAAAATTTAGCTCGAGGTCAAGTTTGTGTAATGCATATTTGTTTTCAATATTTTTTTCTGCATTGAACAACAAAAATACATACAGCTAGCTTTTTTTGTTTTATTACAATTATATGCAACATCTGTGTACTAATTATGATCTGAACTTTTTTTATATTTACAGGACTTTCTTTGTACTTTTCACTACCACGTCATATGTTTGGACAATGCCAGCAGATACTGTTTCCAAAATATTTCGCCATGAACGGCGTCCTCAGTATTACAATGCTTATACTCTTTGTGAAATATTTTCTTAACTCGTGGACTTTGCCGCAGTGCATACAATTGGGAGCATTGTCTATTACAGGAGCCATTGAAGTTCTCGTTCGGCTCTATTTGGCACCGCCCCTACTTTATCTTATGCATGAAAAGTACAAAATCGAGGGTACCATCGGGAGTGGCAAGGAAGTTGGTAGCTTGGTTCAAGGCGATTTAATACAATGCCCCCACTATCAGCGCATTCATAAAGCCTTTCGCCGCATCCATATGACTGTGGCCATCGGCAACCTTATCACAATGGCAGCGAGCTGTTTACATCTTTATTTTATTGCTGGTCAAATACATATTTCCATATAGACGATATAATAGTGCTAACGTATAGTTAATTGCAGCACACGAATCTTACGAAACTCATTCGATTGACTGTCTATTCATGTACTTTGGACCCTTGACAATGCAAAAGAAAAACGAATGAGAAAGACAAATGTCGCCATAAATTATACCAAAAAAAATCTAATCTGCATTTCTAGATAAGCTTATTTATTTTTTGAATTACCCACAATATCGCTCAGCAAGAGTGCATCCGCCAGCCGGAGTCATAAATGTAACACATAGTTAGTTGTAGTTTTTTTAAGTAGTATTTTTTAACGTCTCCAGTAGTGATAATTAGTCAAATTTTATATTGTCTATTCATTCAACCCAATGCCCCCATTTTTCATCATCATAACTTTGTTTTGTAGAGCATTTATAAATAATCAAACTTAGTGCTAAGTATTTAGTTGCCTATGATCTGTGTTCTTCTCTTCAATAGTATTATTATTATTATTTAGAGCGATATGGAGGGGAACACGTCATAGAATCGAATACGAATTCATTAAAAACGAATCACTCACTCACACACACACATATAGTAAGTACGATTACGCACTAGAAGATCTGTGATAAATATCTATCTTTCTCATTTAAATGATGGAAAACACAAGGGTATGATCCAGTCTATTTTTGATCGCAAGTGGTATTGCATCTCAAATGCTTAGCTGTATGCTCTAGTTCAATTTCGATCAAAAGCGGACTGCATCAGGACACTCGATAAATGTAAGCATGTCATATTCAAACAAAATACGGATATTCAAATAGTCTGTTACTTTATCAAAGTCAGTTTGATGCATATTTTTTTATAGAATTTAACAAATTGTAAAAATAATAAATTCGTTAATTAAACTAATTAATTACAATTGATGTATTTTTTTATTGTCTTGTATGCAGGCAAGCTAGGCAAATGCCAAGAATTCTAGATCGACGAAGAGCGTAAAATATAAAAACAGGGGCACATTTCAAGTGTAAAGTTAAACTTGCTTTTGTTTACAAGAAACTGCTCTGAAATTAAAAATCGTACATATTAAAGGCCACCTCAGGGCACAATAATACAGGTAGTGTCGACAATCAGCTGACTTTATACGTTTTCATTGTGTTTGTAAGCAAAGCGGTCAAGTTTCCTTACACAATCTTTAATTGACATTTGAGTTTAAAATGTTTCAGAACATTTTCAGCCCGCACCGTTGACATTTTCGTTGCCTGTTGTTCTTGTATTGTTGTAGTTGACCTGTACTACTGTGCCATAGGAAGTATTCATAAAAATTTACGGAATGTTATGTTAGTTTTTATAAAAAAAAGGAGAAATAGGGTTAACATAATACAACTACTTTGAATAGGAGTTCGATATAGAGGAAAATATTGTACACCAATATTAGTCGTGCAAATGATGTTGGCTATAATAATTGAGCTTATCAGACGGATGTGTACGGGCAATTTGTTTAGGATAGACCTTATTCCATTGGAAATGCATTTTGTTCTCAACATCTATTGTCTGAAAGTTCGAGTATTTCCTTACTAATAAATCAGCCAATTGATAGCATTCGTTGTCACAGTGCCCGGAGACACATACGACTTCCGGATTACCTGACATTAGGAGTTTGACAATATTGTCTTTCGGCCCTTTAGTACATATGAATCAACTCTTTAACCAAGGACAGAACACCTGATAAAATTAATGATTAACAAAGGGTTATAATTCTGAGTAAAAGTTTTTAAACTAATTACTTCCTCAAAGGCACCAAGAAAAATTGTTGAGCTTGACCTTTTAATGGGAGCGGCTACATGGCCGCACAATAAGACTGGTACTTGTTATCCAACATCACCTCTGATCCATTGATAAAGGATGACTTCCTAAACGTATATTTACAATGTATCAATACAGTATTAATCTATTGTGTAGTTCCTTTTTTAATACGTTGCATAATAATACTTTCCTTAAGGAACATTAATATACATTGTATCATTCATTTCAATAAATGAGAAAAAATGCTTACTTATCTTTGCATCTACTATTATTCGGATGCCTTTGTTGATTTCCCTTGCGTATAACTACAACAGTGTTGTTAAAGCGATCACAATACATTGTCAACATTTTACGAACACACTGCAATGTATTACTACAAAGCAACATGCGCTTAGGAAGTCAGCCAAACCCTTTTAACCCCGGCAGAAAGGATAAAGTTAAAAGTACTTAAATCTCTTAAACCATATTGCAAAAAAAATTTGGTAGGGAGTTTTTCAGACGTGCGGACTTAAAATATTTATTTCGGTGTCAAAATTTGTGAACATTTTGGGGGGATTTAATTTTAAATCGGGAGCCAGGGAAAATAAATCTACCGATTTTTAACCTTTAAGAACATATACCTGGTGCATGTTTAGGGGTATTGACCCATAATACTTCAATTTTGCAATGTTCAAATGTTCAATAATAAAATGTTTTTGTACGGAACGTAATTCTAATTATTAGACAATTAAACAATGTTAGATAATTAACGCAGAGTCTCAGTCCATATACACGATTTGATGTATTATATGCATTTTATTTGTAAATTCGAGTTAAAAAAGCCAGACAAAAGCTAAATAATTTCATAAAACAGCTAGAAAAAAAGCTTAAAGCTAAACACGGTATCTTTCCGCTAAATCAGCTTAAAAACCTCTCAATCTAACGAGGAAAAGGATAAAATGGCAAACGCTGCTCTATATTCTTAATGATAAAAGCAAGTGATCTTTTCGGGACTACAAGAGGTCTTAGACTCAAAGTTACAGCGTATTGTGTAATTTACATATACTGGCGAGATTTGCATTGTCGGAAAAAGCGATTCTTACCGCTTTTTAGGTCTAGGTTAATCGAAGAAAAGACAACACATATGCGTAACAAATATTTCAATAACGTTGCGACAAATGAAAAGATACATTTATCTACCTCCGGAAATTGTGAGAAAGAATATGCTGACAAAAAGCTTTGACCTAAACATTTATCTCATGAGCAGTGCCTTGGTAGTTCATATAAATATCTTTCACACTGCCTGATGAATGCATCGTATTTCAAGCGAAAGTTCTAACTTTATGGCTACGGCTATAACGTTAGCCAAAGTCAGGTTAACCCAGTTGTAGGCAATAATTTCTAATTCTTCAAGCATACTTATCTATTATAAATTGATCTGTTAATTGATAAATATTCCTTGATATACTCTTAGGCCGGTCTGTGGTTAGGAATGCAGCGCCAGTTTGGTCGTTAGTGAATCGCAGTGAAGAAGAAATCAAATCTGCTGCCATGAGATCTGCAACAGGATGCCTACTCCTTTCAGCAGTAGACCATTTACACGAGTAGTCGAAGATCATACCCATGCGTCAACGCAACAGAATGTTGTCGTTACAGTGTTTGCTTGGGTGTTACCGCTAGAGCAGTCCCAACCTAGCGGACAAGTAACAAGGTGCAAATGTACAAGAGAAAGCCTCTAGATAAGCAAGCCTATCAGCCAGGATTAAGTTGTATTAGCATTGATGCCGTTGTTGCTTTAAACCAATGCAGTGTAAAGACCACCCTCTTTCATTCATACCAGCAGAAGAACGCCAACTGCCCAGCCAAAGAAGAATGGTCTCGGACCATCAGAATGGTGCACCCGCCTCAATTCCTACTGGACCAGGATTGGCGGCACAACGCAGAACACTCGCCCAACTGCCGGAACTCTTAGCATAGCACGCTGCACCTTTTTAGCAGCATACTCTTCTCACTCTGGAATCGCATTAGAAGCACACCATTTAGGTTGCCTCCTTCTTGAATTTGGATGTAAAAGCAACCCCGGATTAGCGATACAATATTTATCAGCTGCAATAATAACAACAATGAATCTTATGGATATCTGGGTGGAGGTAAATTTTTTCACTATCCTGCTTAACCTAGCCTTAAGCAAATAGAGGATTGAAAATTGGCATCTTGATTCTCATGTCGTGGGTGAAGCTTCTGGTGACCAAGGATGAGGGGTAATGAACGTCTGAACGCACATCACGCAAGAGCAGCAAGTCGAGCTCGAAATTCACCGAAGAATTAAGGCCTAAAGGCTCGGTTACTTTTTGAATGTCAATAAATGAATGAAATGAATGATAATACCGATAGCTTGGATATACCTAACGTAAGGAAACTGACGACGTAACACATGTCACATTGAAGTGGAACCCCTAAGGTAAACGCAAGACGGGAAGGCCTAAACCAACTTGGTGCAGAACAATATTCAAAGAGACATTTAAATCGTTCGTCGACTAGCCTAAATAGAGATTAGTGGATATAAATTTTAAGCAATCTTTGTAAATAAGCAATAAATATGCCATAATAATAAAGTATTAATTAAAAACATTTGGATAATTTTGCTAGAAAAATCGGGTTTTTAAATAAAATGGTATTTTTTCGGCATCGTTTCAATTATTCATCAACAAAAATTATGACCGAAAAAAGTATCTTTTGTCTTGTGTTTAAAATGATTATAGGTCTGTTGTTTGCGATTTTATATTTGTGATATTTTTGACATGCAGGACAATTCGAATTTAAAATCAACATTAACAACTGATATAAAATACTTACCGCATCTATTTCCCGTTCGAAGCGTACTGGCCGCAGTCGACATAATGCTATCATCAGGTAAATTGTGTTAATTCCAAAGAATAAAGATGACCACAGTACAACATCTTGAGCGCAATCTATCAAATAGCCATACATTGCTAATAGCACGGCTCCAACGACGAGCATGGCACGCAGCCAAAGAATACCAAACGGACGATGTGGAGCCAAGAATGCCAAAAGTAGGAAGGCATTTCCTAATTGAAAATACATGTGGTGGGGTCGCTGCCATATTAGGCACTGTTCGATTGACCAGTCTCCTGGGTTGGCCGACCGTATTGTACCATTACTGTCCCAGGAGATCGAGCCGCCATTTGTGTTTGTTACCATCATGCCACCGCTTCCACTCACGCCGCCATTAGTCCCCGTAACAGCATTCATTGTCGGATGTGAGAAAATCGAAACGGCCGACGGCACGCCTTCGATCACAGCATTTCCATCACTACCACCACCACCCCCTATACTATTACTGGCAGCCGTACTTGAAGGTAAACTGTTGATGCCTAAATTAGAATTTGTAGACTCAACTAATCCCAAGGCTAGGGCGCCGATTAGCAGCATTGTAGGAACACCCAATGCTGTCGTATTACTAGTTAAAGCTCGATTGTGGTACCAGGAGTACGCCCGCCCGTTTTTAATCCAAGCACTGGATCTGTTACTACGATGACTTTTGAAATTTGATGTTAAACACTATGAAGTCCTCTGCACCAACTGTGAATCTGAACTGCTGGTGAACTGCGAAACTGAACTGCAATGCTTGATTCTCAAACATAATTGATTGTTGCTCTCGTCATTCATTTGACTGAAATGAAAATAACATACAACGACTCATTATTGATGCGTTTAAAGCACTTACTTCTAAATGACTATTGTTATAAATTAAAAGTGTGCATAAGCTTTGTTTCGGATGTCTACGGAGCACAGTTCTGAATATATATTGCACATACATACGGGTATAAAAATACTTTGAGAACTCTTCGTCGACAGCCAGTGACGACTAGCTATGAATTGTTGACAATATTCTTTGAAAGCGTTTAAAAATATCAACTCGTGGGTCTGTTTTAACTTATTTATTCTTAATTTAATTGGCCTTTTTGCCATGTCATTATTTGTAGTTCACCAACACACACGAATAGATAAGGTAAGAAATTGGCTATCACAAGATGAGCTGATGTTCGTAGTCTATATTGCTTGCAAATAGATAGTAGTATGATAGTAGATTTTTTAACCAAATTATTGGGGAAGATGGGTTTTCTTTTCAAACCGTCTCCTCTCATGACTTGATACAGGCATTTATGTCAATCAAGTCTAACGCCTCTGGTTGTGATGAGATATCTCTTAATGCAGTATTTCCGTTTATATCAAATCACCTTAGCGAACACTTTAATGATAACTTCCTGATTTCCTAATGATTGGAAAGTAGCCATTGTGACACCAATTCAAAAGAAGTCAAGCTCGAATTCTCCTGATAACTTAAGACCCATTTCTTTGCTTCCCATCCTGTCAAAAGTTGTGGAAAATATTCTTAAGTGGCAGTTGTTAGACCATGTTGAGAGTAAATCGCTGCTTAATGATTGTCAATGTGGTTTCCGGACCGACAGGAGTACCTCTGCTCTTTTAATTGACCTTACTGACTCAATAAGGAAGAATACTCATGCTCAAAAAATGTGTATGGTTTTGTCTTTGGATTTAGAAAAAGCCTTCGATAGGGTAGTTTGTGGAGCTTTGATAAACAAATTAAATTACATAAAGATTATGGATTTGGGAAAAGTGCCTGTAGTTTAATGCTTTCTTATTTATGTGGTAGAAAGCAGTTTGTTCGTGTCAATGGAGTCTCATCGTCTGTTTTGTCTGTTAGGAGTGGGGTCCCTCAGGGCTCAGTTCTTGGTCCAATTTTGTTTGTGCTGTTAATAATGACCTTTTCAAAAGTCTAGGCGATTGGTGTAAACCATACTCTTTTGCTAGTGATGTTCAGCTATTATTTTGCGGAGAAATCCAGTATTTGGATGTTTTACAAGCCAAAACTAGTCCTCCAACAAGCTTAGTATTAATCCTTCTAAAACTAAGGCAATACTGTTTTCATCATCATCTTCTATCAACCTAGATTTGCAATACAATGGTACGTCTATAGAATTCGTTCAGAGTATTACGTGTTTGGGAATAGCACTGGATAACAAATGTTGCTTTGAGCAGCATATTCGCAGTATTGCTTCACGTTTTAGTTTCACACTTCGTCAACTATACAACACCAATTTAGTTTTACCTCGTTGGGTAAAAACAAAACTGGTTCATGGCTGAATTATGCCAAATATTTTGTACTGCCTAGAGGTATATACAGGAACTACTCAGAGTAATATGAATATATTAAGACAGTGCTTCATAGAGATATGCGCTATGTATATTCTGTTAAAACGTATGCTCACATATCGCCGTTTGTGAACGACTTTTTAGGCTGTACCTTTGTGAAATTTGTGCACCTTCGGTTGCTATATTTATTTTACAAGATAGTATTACTGTTTCACACGTTTTATGCTGTAAAATAAATGTACTGAATGTTTTTGGACCAAATATTTGGCCACAGCTCAAACCAAAGCAGTCTTAAGAGATCCAATGTTGGGGTATCTTTTATGACAAACCTTGTCCTCTAAAACCGTCCACAATTTGTAATCCAATGGGTTCAAATCTGGACTGCCTGAGGGCCATTCTTCAGAAAAAATGAACGCTGGCAAAATTGTTTCGAAACCAGGCCTGGGACGTTTTAGTCTTATGGGTCGGCGCAGAATCCTGCTGGAAAGTCCATGGCTGGTTTTGATACAGGGGGTTGTTAAGAGGCTTCACAACAGCTTCCAAAACGGTTTCTTGGTAAACTTTGGCCGATGTTTTGACTCCTTGTTCGCAGAAATGCAGGTCAGTGACCCCATCGTAATAGACATCCCACCAAACCATGACTGAAGCTGACCCTTTTCCACCCTTGGGATCAGTTCAGATGCTTCCTTAGATGACCGTGCATACGCTCTATCATTTTGCTTGTTAAATTTTTCCTGAACGGTAAAAATGTTTTCATCGGTAAACAAAAATTTTCTGTGCAAGTTATCAGCGTGCTTCACCAAAAAACGTTTGCATTTTTTAATTCTATTTTTTTTTTTAAAGCTGCAGTCAATAATTGTCCGGTACGTCGTTTGAAAGCCCCAAGTCTTAAGCCTTTTTTAATGATTCGACTCATGGAATTTTGCGTGATATTCATCTCACGGGCCATGATTTTCTGTTTTCGGAGCGGATTTCTGTGAATTCTTGATTTAACGGCATTGATGACATGCGGTGTTCGAACAGATGGTGGGCGGCCTGACCGGTGGCGGTCTTTTACATCTCCAGTCTCCTCAAACAGTTTTATGCATCGGTAGACGAACATGCGCCTAATCCCTGGTGGCCGGAGCGTTTTAAAAATATCGCTTTTTTCATTTCACAATTGAAAAGCGCTATTACAGCGATACGGTTCTCATTATCTGACCACTCCATGATGAAAGTTGAAACAATTTTAAAATCCCGTTACAGACTAAAGCTATTGAGGTTAGCTTTCAAACCCCATATGACATTAACGGGGTATGTTCAGTTCTAGTATTGAAATGGGTGTGTTCAATGTTGTAACATTATTTATGTCCCTACTAAGTATACAAACTTCAATCTCCTTTGTTTCTAGCAAATTCATTTGTCTTCAGTCACTCAATTCGTCACAGACAGTTAATTGTTCCAAAAGTAACGCCGCTTATGGATCGATCATTCCTCGTAAGAGTATTTAACACTACTATTTAACATTTGGCCAAGCCAAGTTTAAAAACGTTTAATTTCTCTTCCATGACATTTCGTAAACATTCAATGGAACATTTTCGTTCTAGTACAGAGTAATGCTTTTATTTATGTTTTTCCTTGGTTTCTTGATTATCACTTATATGCTTTCATCAGGTTTTTTTTCTCTTTTATTAGGAAAAGTTAGCATTATTTTAATTTATATTATTCTTGAATTTTTTCTAGTAGTTTATGATGTTTATTTAACATTTTGATGCATATTGTAAGTTAGCTTTAATAGGCCCCAATGGGCTTCGAATTACATGCCAATAAAGAAATGAATGAATGAAATGAAATATGATCCGATATCCGAATTATGCACATTATTCTAATCGATCCACAAAGTTACTTGCCGCTTTTAGACCATGCAGCTTTAAAAGCCACATTTTACATGCGATTTTGACCAAATTTCGGTCTGGTTAAGTTGGACCTAATTGGTCCATGTTTTCCCATAGCCCCTTTGCCAAGATCTCTCCCGTTTTGCGGGTTTGCCACTCTACCAGACAATTTTAACTTTTGTTCTTGGTCAAGTTTAGTATGGTGAACTAAGGGAAATCTATAATCAAGCCTGTTAAAATTGGACGACGTCCTATGTTTTCTTACAGAACCCGATTGAAGTTTCTGCTGCTCAAGAAGTCACACATAAGTCTGAGCTTGCTCAAATTTGACACAATGAGTTGTAAGAGACCTATAAACTGTTAAATGTTTTCTTTTCATTAAGCCTTTGCGCAAAGTTCCCCCCGAGATTCTGCCGCTTTTGAGTTCACAAATAAAATCCATTTGTACTCGCAGTTGCAATATTTAACTAACCACGGTGAAAGTGTAGTTCAATTAGAGCAAAGCAATTCCCATAGCCCCCATGCAAAGGACACTTACGAGTAGAGGTGCCGACGATGATAACGTACTTCTTGTGACCAGAAATTGAGGATATGGACTGGGACGATGGTGCCACTTGCCACACAGCCAACGAAGCAATGGCCCTTTTGCGCGAGAAATTCAATGGCCATGTTATCTCACGTCGTGGCGATGGTAATTGGACGTCACGATTTGGGATTTGACACCGTTGGACTTCATTCTTTGGGGATAATTAAAAGCGTATGTCAATAAGCCAAGAACAATTTAAGTGCTAAAGGATGAGAGACTTCGTTCGGCACATTAACGACATTGAACCTGCGTTATGTCTCAGAGCCATTAAGTATATGGATCATCGGAAAGAGGTTTGCCACCGAAGCCGCTGATGATTATACGTCGATACATACAAATACTTAATGGTGGATATTGCCTAAATATTTTTTTCATTTCATTTTTTTCATTTATTGATATTCAAAAAGTAACCGAGCCTTTAGGCCGTATATAGTTACAAAATTACTTCAGATTTGTTTAAAATATATAAAAAAAACTTAAAGTAATATTAATCTATTTTATATAAATAAGTATTAAGTTAAGCATACGTTTAAATAATGTTTTTTTTTAATTATTTTATTTTATTTTGATATCCCAAATTACGCAAAAAAAAGGTATTAATGAACGACTACTACTAGATAAGTTTCGTAGTGTAACAGCAGCATGAAAGTGCAACACACTAAGACTACTAGCCAATACTATTGCTTCAAATTAAATCAAAGACAAAGCAATACCCGTAGAAAACGTTTTTTTTAATTATTTACAAATCATTATGTTTTACATGTTGAAATATTTTTTTCTTATAAGTATGGCAGGAGTAATTAAATGATCTGAGCGAGACAGGCAGACTATTAAAAATGCGAGCAACTCTCACGTGAAATGATCGACCTAAATCTGAATTCAATCGGGGAATTGTAAGCTGTGGATTTCTTCTGGACCTTCCAAACTGGAAAAATTTAACTACAAAGATTGGTGTCTGAAGTATATACATCTTATAGAAGTGAAGTAAACTCCTTATTTTTGTAAACTCCATAAAGCTACAATGCAAAAACCGATCAATGTACTCCGAAACGTGCCGCCGAATATTAAGAGAATATAAATACCTCACCACACGATTGAATGCTCGACGAATCTTATCCATGACCTGAGCCACTGCTCCAGAGTAAACTTCAATACAATACAGATATATTGGCATAACAATCGCATGAACTATCCTAATTTTAATGTGTAGTGGAAGAGACAATTCCAAGTTGTACAACTTTCGCAAAGTAAAGTTAACTCTGGAAACCATGGAAACAGCATGGGCCTCAAACTTTTACTTATTATCAAGAGTAATACCAAGACATTGAATATTATCAACGAATTCTATTACAAAAGGAACACAGGAGCTGGTTTCAACACTAACAAACATATTAATATACATTACAAACAAATTACAAGAACAGAACCCTGAGGAACTCCACTACTAACTAGTTACAAACATTTGCCATGCAACTCTGTTCTACAGAGTGATGCAGGACATAAAAATTGTATTAATTGTCGAATTCTTAAACGTATTCTTAACATTTAAAATTTAAATCGGCCGTAAAAAAGTGCTGATATTTTTTTGTTTAAAATTCTGGTTTTATAGGAAAAATTTAACTTTGTCATTTAATAATTTAACACAATATCATTCATAGGACTGCCACAACTGGCTCGGCAGTACCTCATCCGATCAACCAAATTTCTCAGTACATTTTCGATTGATTCGGGTCGAATCCTTCAATGGAAACTTCGATTCATGGTTTAACGCTTCAATTGTCTCTGGGTGCTTTGCGTAACATTATCCTTAGTGGCTCTTCACAGAAAATAATCCAAAGGGCTCAAATCACAGCTCCGAGGCGGCCAGTTGAAATCACGATTTCGGCTGATTATTCAGTGCTTAAAATCTCGATGGTTGCGTTGGCTGTGTGACATATGGCTCCGTCTTGTAGAAACCAAATGTCCATGTCATTCTCTTGAATTTTTGGAAACAAAAATTCGTTGAGCATGGCGCGACAACGCTTACCGTAACGGCGGCTCCTTGCTCATTTTTGAAGAAAAACGGACCAATGATACACCAAACGGTGAAATGCATTGGCTTCACAATAGTCACGTGAAGGTTCTCTGAACCTCATATGCGGCGATTTTGCTTATTGACATAGTCACCAAAATGAAAATGAGCTTCAGCTGAAAAGACGATTATTCGGTAAAAATCTTCATCTCTTACCAAAAAATTTTCAGCCCATTGGGCGAAGCGAACACGCATCGGATGGTGTTCCATTATTAAATGACAAAGTTCAACCTTTCCCATAAACAGAAATTTGATAAAATTATAAGCACTTTTTTTTACAGCCGATGCAAATTTTAAATGACCCACCCTATACTTCGTGAAATACGTGCAGTAATTTAGAACTCAAATTGAGAAAATAAACTTTCTTTCAGAATACATTCTTTTTTAACTTCTTCATTAGGTTTCTATTCTATGATAACAAAAATAATTTTTTTCATTTCCACAAATCAAGAAAGTCTTTTCGTCAAAAATGGTTTTATTGTTGTTCAAAGTATTTTCCAAACATGATTGATACACTTTGGCATGCGCTCAAACCAATTGTCCAGGCACTTTTTCCACTCCTCCAAAACATGGGTTTGAACGCTTCAACAGCATCTTCTGGCGTCGAAAATCGTTGACCACGCATTTTTTTTGATGTGCGGGAATAAAAAGAAGTCATTGGGTGCCAAGTCAGGGCTGTATGGCGGATGACCCATCAATTCGACGTTTTAGCCGGTCAAAAAGGCGCTAGTTTATGCCGATGTGTGAGAGCTCGCATTGTCATGGTGCACAATGATTCGTCTTCTCTTGTTCATTTTTCGAATTTCTCTGAAGACTTCAGGTAAACAAATTGTTTTATACTACTCAGAATTTACCGTCCTACGTTGCTCAAGTGAAACAGTCGCCACATGACCAGTTTTGCCGAAGAAACAGGCGACCATTTGCTTCGAAGTGCTTCTTCCACGAACAACTTTCGTTGGATTTGGCTCGCCTTCGAAGACCCACACGGTCGATTGCTGTTTTGTTTCGGGCTCATACGCATAGATCCATGATTCGTCACCTGTGACGATCTTATAAAAGTCTTTTGAAGCACCGCGATCGTATTTTTTTTAAAAATTTCTTTGCCTCTATCTCACGGTATGTCACATGACAATCTTGTATTATCAGTTCACGCACGGATCATTGTTCTCTTGAGCAACGGCCGTTTTTGGACGACCTTCGTTTTTAAGTCACTGTAAATAACACAAATGATGGTCGTACATCAAAAAGTTTTGAGTACGTTTATGCTAAAAAAAAGTCAAACTTTCCAATAGAAATGTCCGATGGCTAAAGGCAACACTCAGTGTTGCCTAGGCCAGAAATATATATAGCAACCCTCGTACGCCGTAAACTGTTAATTGTTTCAATGTACTTAATTTTATGTTCGTCCACTTTCAAGTTTCCCGGGATTCTGGAGCAAATTTCCCGGGATTCTGGAGCAAATTTCCTGGAAAATCGCGAATTGTTAATAAATGAAATTCCCGGAAATCCCCATCCCTTACATATTGGGAATCTAGAGGAAATGTCATTGCTTTTGTGCTTTAATTTTTGAAAGAATCTCCTTACCTACTTTACTTGTTATCTTGAACCCAAATGTTGATATTCAAGGGTCGAGAAAATAAACTAAAGGGTGTTTTTTTAGACGTGTGGTTTTCAATCTTTTTCCGATTTGGTCTTTTTGACAGCTGTCACTTGATTTATGCTTAGTTTAGTTTCCCCTTTCATAATAAATATACTTACTCCGGAATAACGTTTGCAAATCGTGGTGAATGGGCCCAAAAGGGATGGCCACCGATCCTTATTTTTACAAGAAAATTTTGTGCAGTGATGAAGCTCACTTTTGAATCGGTACGTTAATAACTACGAACCCATTCAACCATTTAGAGTAGTGAAAATCCACTAGCCTTTGTTCCACATCCACAAAAAGTCACTGTTTGGTGTGCTCTATAGGCATAGGGAATCATTGGTCCATATTTCTTTAAAAATAAATCCGGCCATAATGTTAAAGTCAATGGGGAACGCTATAGAGCCATGGTTAATGAATTTTTCGTGCCTGAATTGGAGGATGTTAATGTGACGGCGCTACTTGCCATATCGCCAACGAATCAATCAATTTATTGAAGGAAACTTTTGGTGAACGCCTTATCTCCCTTCGTGGGCCTGTGGCTTGGCCTACAGGATCGTGCGAGTTGAAGTCGCTTGTCTACGAAGATAAGCTCGACACGATTGGCGCCTTGGGCGAAAATATTCGGCGCGTTATTGCTGACATACGGCCCCAAATGCTGCAAAAAGTGGTCAAAAATTGAGCCTCTCGGCTGGATTTTTTTCGAGCCAGCCGCGGCGGTCACATGCCCAAAATCATTTTTAAAACAAAATGGCAAACTCATATCTTTATAATAATCCTAAATTCTTGGCCATAACATTCAGTTATATACTTTTTATTTCTTCTTGAAAACCACACGTCTGAAAAGAACACCCTAAATAAAGTACATATTTGTTAAACAATTTCATTTTTAACCTACGCTAACATATGATGACCCCAGAGGCTTATTATGTCCATAATTTGGACCAAATTTTAGCCAAATGAAAGAAGTGCAAAATTTTGTGTACCAATCAATTTTGCTAGTTTTTGGGTACCATTTTTGAAAGAACCATATTTTCGTACCGAACCATAGGGTCAAGGCCTCCAATTTAGCAAAATCGTTAGATTAATAATCTACAATGGCCATAGGTGAAGAATTGTTATCCTAGGGCCAGTAGATCCATCAAACTTTATTATAACCTGGTACATTTTGGATACAATTCTTTCCATCGGAACACTAATGTGAAGGTTAATTTATATGAATCGCTTAAATCGATCCATCGAAATTTTATAAAGATTAAAACTAAAAAACGGTGTTTTTGAGAAATTTTGAGCTTTTATTTTAATATAGGCAGCCGATAACTGATGTTTCCTAGAAACCAAAGCTGTAGGTCAACTAAGAAGATCTAATCAAATGCAAGCTAACTCTCTAATTCAGAGAGTTTGGTCACCTATCTCATTCGCATCACAATTTCCGCAGATGCATTTTGGAAACGAGAATTGTGTTAATCTGATAATCTCGAGAAGCACCAGGGCCGTCCGCTGCACCCGCTTGAGAAATTCCATAGACAATGTTGCAAAACAAGTCTTTTTCCGTTTAAATTTAGCATTGAAAAAGCTAAATTAAATCCAGCCGGAGCATTTTGCTATTGTTTTATATCAGGAACGATATTTTTTTACTTCAACATATAAAAATGCTTATATGCAATTTTGAACCAAATTTTTTAGTCCGAATCAGAGTCGCTAGTTTTTTTACGGCTAGAAATACATGGACCTTAGTGTTCAATTTTAATATGTTTCGTTACATGGCTTTCTGATAGATTTTCCTTGATAAATTTTAGTTAATTCTGACGGAAGTGAAAATTTTACCAAATCTGGATTGAGAGTTCCACGGAATAACGAGTATTCAAGTGTACCATGATTTCCATCAGTGGTACACAATGTTATATAGTTTGGGATGGAACTTGTTGCTTTATTTTGTAATTGGTGTTCTCTGTAATGCGTGAACCGATTGCGGATCTGTAACCTTCCCATGAAAGGTTAAGTCAATACCAATGATTTAATGTATTTCTATTTTTTATACTTCAAGTAGGCCGTGTCACGTAGAAAAGTTAGGAGCATGAGCATGTAACGAAAATAGTCATGGTAAAGTAGGCGGTGTCTCACCTTTTTTTTTTAAAAAAAAGGGCTGTAATGCCAATAGTTATAGGCTGATCGTCTTGAACTTTTAACAATAAGCTACTGTAGGCCTTCTAATTGTCACAGATAATTGACGGATAAGATTTTACAAAGAGGCGTGGTACCTACTACACATACAAACATGTTAAACGTTTAACTGTAAGAAATTGGTCTGATCCTAATGTATACTTTATTGGGAACAAAATCTATACTAAAACGGCCTTCTGCGAACTTTTCTCAAAACAAAGTGAGGTTTGTCCCACGTCTCTTTTGAGTCGTTGAGTCGTTGCATCACGCTACCTCCACCGGCTTTACACCATCGACCAACGCAACATCATCGACCAACGCAACATCATGATAGCACCAGTTGGTATCCATTAGATTTTCACCTGAAATCTCCATTTTGATCGTTGTGATTAGTTTTGCAGTGTCACTACCTTTATAGATTGCATGATTAAAAAAATGACGCAGTTCTCTGCACGATGTGCAAACAAACGTGGTGCGGATGTATCAAGTGACCACCATATCTTAATCGCCACCGTCCGGCTTAAAGTCTCAGCCATAAAATATTATGAAATTCAAAAAAAGCCATACAAAAAATTTCCTAATCAAGGCTGCTACAACAAGCCATGGACTAAGCACAGGAAAAACTGTCGCAGCTAAGATCTTTCCCGTGCAGTCCGTCAATTTACGAACTTCACATTCTCTTCCACTAAACCTTTAGGTAAAATGATTACGTCGAAAGGGAAAGAAAAAAGATATGGAAAGAATGCTGCACAAAAATTCTCTTTACACACCCTTAAAAATCGACAGCAAGCATTTGTACTTGCCTTCAACACCGGGAGGATAATCAATTTCATACCTGAAGTCCAGCAAGGTCTCTGGTCTTTCAATACACCTCTAGAGTTATTAAGATAAGACTGCATACAAAGCTCTTATCCCCTATCGGACTTTTGGAATAGCAATACACCGCCGTCTGAACTCACGGAAGGAATTATAACTCTGCCTCGAAAGAAAGTCAACCTGTCTATTAAGCATGGCAAACAAAATAGTCGCGCATATCATCAATAAGCGACTATCAGGCTGGTTTTAGAGCGCATCGATCCTGCGTCGACAACACACTGCGAAATATACAAGGAATTGCAGGCTTTGCAAGGCGAATAACTAAAAATTTACTACAAGATTTATATACAAAGGGTGTGCGATATAACATTTTAAATTTGAATCGGCTGTAAAAAATGTACTGATAATTTTCTCAAAGTTCTGGTTTTATTGGAATGGTTGAACTTTGTCATTAAACAAAGGAACACAATATCACTGATATAACTGCCACAACTGGGTCAGCCGTACTTCATCCGATCAGCCCATGTTTCATCGCTTCAATTGTCTCTGGATACTTTGCGTAACATTATCCTTAATGGCTCCCCACAGAAAATAATCCAAAGGGCTCAAATCACAGCTTCGAGGCGGCCAATTAACATCACCATTTTGGCTGATTATTCGATTTTCAAAAACGTTGTGTGACACGTGGCCTTGTTAAAACCAATTGTAGTCCATGTCATTCTCCTGAATTTTGGAAACAAATATTCATTGAGCATGTCGCGGCAACGATGATGCCGCCAGCCCAAAATCCACTCTAAACAGTTACATTGGCTTCTCAATAGTCACGTATGCGTTTTCTAAACCCCATATGAGGCAATTTTGCTTTTTGACATAGCCACCGAGATAAAAATGAGCTTCATTTGAAAACAAGTTTTTTGGTAAAATTCTACATCTCCTGGCAAACAATCTTTAGCGAAAACGCATCGGATGGTGTTCCATTATTAAATGACAAAGTTCAACCTTTGCAATAAAAACAGAAATTTTAAAAAATTATCAGCACTCTTTTTTTACAGACGATTTTAATTTAAAATTTGAAATGGTCCAACCTATATTGTTGTTTCATTTCAATTGGATTTTAGTCTGTCTTAGCACAGATATGTTGTCATTTCGGTACAATTTAATGTTTTATGAATTCCATCACTGTCCAATACAATGTTGTCCAAATGTGTGGGCAGGCAGGGTCGTTTTTTGATGTCCCGCCCTCCTTGTAGAAGTTAAGGTCTAATTAGTCTTGACGGTGGAGGTTGATTCTGCAACCTGCAGAAGTCTACTGTCGTCAACCGTCAAACAGTAGTTATCTCCCTCTAATACATGCAAAATGCAACCTCAACTGAAATAGCTGATTGCCTATCGACAACTGTCAACCGTCAAGACTAATTGAACCTTTAGTCCAGAAAAACATCTTGGTTTTCATTTCCTCAGGAAAATCCGGAAGGGATGCAGTGTTTTTTCTAGATAGTCCCCCCAAAACTAAATTATGCTAGGAATTCTGCTGCTATTTTACTAGACAGCGATGTGGGTATACTACAATCATACATACATACATACTCATGTAGGTGGTTTAACGTTTAAACCATAACAGCCCAGACCACATCAATGTCGACAACAAGACTTTTTTGGATAGAGGTGAAGTCATCACTTACAAGAAAGCATATTTTACCGAACAGGCGAATATAAGACGCATTCCATGCTCCCACCATAAAATATGATCCCCACAAATCCAAACTACATTAATATTTCATACTACAAGACAAAGAAAATTGTAAGTTATTTAAGAAATAAAATTAAAGTATTAGTTGTGATACGCAATACATACTCGTACATACATGAAAAAAATTCATTCAATCGCATTTGTCAACAATTTAAATTTTTTACTGCGACAAACGCACGTTTGTTTGCACTACATCCGTACAATGGCACAATAATCCAGGTAATGTCGACAATCAGCTGATTTCATACTTTTTTGTAAGCCAAGCTGCCGTCTTTTATTTTACAAGTCATTTGAGTTTAAAATTTCTCTGGACATTTAGACCAGCAACTTTGACAATTTCGTTGTTTACTTCACAAATTGCATGTTGTTCTTGTATTGTTGTAGCTGATGCCACTACCTGTATTATGGTGCCATGATCTTGGTATGCGTTCATATGTATGTTTGCCGTCGTATGGAAATGCACCACTCTCAATTCTGCAGCGATGAGAACGTGAACTACCATGTAATTTAAAGGGGTTGGTGTGCTTGTAGAACTGTCATCACTCCACGGTTAATTTTCGTTAAATATTAATAACTTTATTTGCATGTACGAGTGTGGATGTAAGATTACATGTACCCATCCAAATTACGCTACTCGGCTACTACGACAACCGACAACAAACAATTGCACACATTAAATTTCGATTTTTCACCATCTTTCATTGTCATGGATGCACGCACGCAACTCAAAGGCAAACAACAATTCCTTCTCCTTTATTAATTTTTTTGCACTTTTGTGAACTTTTTTTCGCGCATCGATTTCATTGATATCGATTTTAATGTTGATGATGACGACGGCGACGGTATGGGTATTTTTTGTTGGTATCTGAAGAACCGTTCGAGAAGCTAAAGTGCATTTTTATAATGTTTACTTGGGGGTATTGTTTTTCCATTGTTGGCGAACGAACACAGCTAGGAAAATTCAATGAACACTCACACACTTCTGTTCACACTGCTTTGAAGAAAAATCACAAATTTTTCGAGTGTTATGTATGTGTTGAGCTGATGTACATACATATGTCGTTAAATTCGGTATGTTGACTTAGATTAGTATGTACATATGTGCGACGCACAAAAATGTGTTATTTACCGACTCAAACAGCCATTGGCACTTTAAATAACTTATGTGAACATATATCAGTAAACACTACACAGTTCTCACAAAACAATAAGAGAGTGTTACATGCTCGTAATTCGTAATAAATAGCGAAAATAATTAACTGCCTAGAAGTAAGCGTACTTTGCTGGTGGTGCGTTTGAAACTGTCAACTCTTTGATGTTTTTTATTGTTGTTTCATTTGTCATCATATTCGTTCGGTACGTGTGATGACATATGACATTGAGTTGGAAGTTTGGAATGGGTTAAAGGTCTCGACTTCTCTTTAGCCGGCATAATGTCAATAATGCTGATTCATCCATAACTTAGACAAATTTAATTATTACCCGGGTGAATTAAACATATTTTATTTATTAATTACTCAGGAAATCTTTGGAAAACTAGTGCTGTTTTCCGTTTGCTTGTTTACTTTATGTTATGTTAAAAGTATGGTAACATTGGAATATGGAATTACCATTCATTCATTCTCGCTCTATCATTCGAAAAGTCAGCATGCAATTATAAACGGCGTTATCAAGTCTCATTTTGTGCAGACATCAGACTAACGCATTTTCTCACCGCATGTGCTATCTAGTGTCGAAATCGGCTCACTATGTTATTTGTAGTAAACCAAAGACAATAAACTGTACTAGATGGGCTATATGCTTCTTTTTGGAATTAAAAAAGACAAACTGAAAACACAAAAAACACAGAACACACTAAATTGGCACACTTCAAATGTTAAAACAGCTCTGTTGTGTTTAACTAATTATCGTCTTTGTTGTTATCAGCTGACCGGTTTTTTTTTATGAATTTCTTGTTTTCATTAAACAACCAAAATATAACAACTAAAAGTGTAACAATTTTATGTTTTATATCTGTTTAACAATTTAAAATAAATTGAATATAATTGATGCCGGAAAAAACTTCGTCATTGATCAATTTAAACGTGTTTAGCTCGATTAAGCGATGCTCGTGAGCCTGCCCATCTACTACTTTAATGAAAGTACAGGTTTCGATTAAACAATAAATATTGTGCAGACTGGCGCAATGGTCAAAAGGTCACATCTAACTTTCAAAAAGCCGTATATTATACCAGATATAACTCAAATATTGCAAAAAAAAAAAACTTTATGACCGACCAGTTGCCAACTGTCATTGATGGATATTTGCACATGTTTTGACATAACCCCTTATAAAAAAGTTCATCCAGATTTCTGGCCCTGTCTCTCTATAAACTTAATATGAAGTTCGATTTTGATTAAGCTCAGCTTATTTTCATGATATTGAAAAATAAGCATCCAAGGCTTAATTGTTTCATTTCTGTGCATGTACTGGTAAAGACCCCACACAAGAGTCCCTTTCAATTAGAAACAACCGCTCTAGAAGCCACATATAAATAATGGGATCTTCTCCAAATAAAGCACAGACGATAGAAATCTCCAATACATCGATTGAATGCAGGATATGCAAAAAAATACGTTAAAAGTAACGTATGATGGCGGTATTATACCCTTCTTTATTATGACGAAAACCGAGTTTTCGAAAAAGTTTAAAGACATAACAATTCTATAATTTAAGTTATTTATAAAGGCTTAATTGAATTTTTGCAGTGCTACAGCAAAATTGAAATAGTGTCACCTTAACTTTTTTTTTTAAATACATAAGATAGATATGAGATTGCGAAATCTAAAAATCATTAAATTTTTTTCATAACTGGGGAGTTCAATTTTTTTTAACTATAATAAACTAATAAATCTTTCTGGATAAAGTTATTTTTTCAAAATACATTTAAATTATAGTTATTAAAAAAAACATTTTTGAAATCATCGAACAAGATATTTTAAGCACTTTTGATTTTAGTTTCGTCATGCAATTCAATGGATTTTCTTCTCAGTTGATTTTGGCTTTCAGTTTCATTACATTATGTAAGAGATTTTGACTCGAAATTTGGCGAATTTAGATCTAAATTGTAAATGCGAGTAAGGTTTAAAAAGTTATACAAACTAGTTTCGCCAACATTAGGCATCGTCAAATTTTTGATCCTCCGGCAGCCGGTTCTATGCACCGGATCGAGTGATTTACAATTTTATTTCTTAGAAATTTGAGAAAGGCAATTTTTGAAGTTTGTAAGGCTAAATTTATGTATCAAACTTTTATAATAATCGTCAAGCATTCACAAAAATGTGTTTTTGACAAGTGACTTAACAGTTTAGCGAACTTTTTATTTATTGTTCGGCCAGTACCTCGTTTACTGTACCATGGCACGACTGTTGTTGCGGTTGCGTTTTTTTTCGTGTCGCATCTGTCTGAATACTAAAAGCTTCCGTTGATAGAAAACGGCGCCAATTCAAAAATACTCACCGCCGATTGTCGTATCGCCTTCAAACATGGCACGACTGTTGTTGCGGTTGCGTTTTTTTCGTGTCGCATCTGTCTGAATACTAAAAGCTTCCGTTGATAGAAAACGGCGCCAATTCAAAAATACTCACCGCCGATTGTCGTATCGCCTTCAAACTCTATTTGGTTTCCTGGCAATGTTGCCAGCAGAAAGAGTTCCAAGATTTAAATGGAATAAAAACTAAACTTCGAACCCATATAAATCAACTAGGATCTCAATCAAAATTTATTTTGTGCCACTTGACCCTGTTGCCGTAATTACTATAATTGTATGCTTTAAACATGCGTTGACTGTGTTTTTCGTTGATGTTGTGGTTTCACAGATTTAAATTTTCAGCACATCTTCTTTCCGCTATAAACATGGTGTTGTTTTCTGCGGAACCTACATTGATTATATTCAATTGGATCCTACTATAGGGTTATGATGCCGTAGTGTCATAAACAAACGTAAATACTGTGAAATATGTTGAACTAAAAACTCTAAATTCTCCAAAAGCGTGCTCAACATTTATCATCAAATGTACCTATATTTGGTCACATATAGTTCATGTTTGTGCTACATGATATTATAACTTAGTGCAGATGTTTGTTACACTTTAATGGAATAGAGATATATCCTATGTTAAGTATACCGATCGATTCAGTTTCCGGTTCTGAAGCTCTAAATGCCGCAATCAAGATGCCGATCAGGCTCAATTTACGCATGATTTTTTAAGAGCGACCAACAATTAAATCTTAAACTCGACCATATAGGTCCATAGTCCCCACTTTTTAAATCTGACTCCGACCAGATTTCTCATATAAAAAAACGAGTGGCCGATACCCGTCTCTAATAAAATTGTACCATATCGGTCTATTGTTTTGAAGCAAAAGATAAAGACGCATTATCTTTCAAATTGAAGGGTGGTATAGGGTATCTTAGAATCAGCCACGCTTGACCCTTTCATCGATGTTATATTTTAAGATTGATGTAGCATATATGCTGGGTCTTGACCATATTGATGTAGCATATATGGTCGGTCTCAAAACATAAAAAATTGTTTCTAATAAAAAAATGTATACTGCTAAAAAAAACGTTTTATTATATCCGTTTACTATCTTTTCAGGTGTATGAATTGTTGTTTAAGCCGTTGCATGTATCCAGACATCAATTCAAAAAAATTCTGTCAGGAAAGTAATGGAAACTTGCTTCAAATGAGATTTATATGTTGTAAAAAACAAAAACCATATTTCTATCTTTTGTTCAGATTGGTAGTGTCACAAAATCAGAGAGCACTTCATATTGTATTTCCACATCAGTTCCTAGATTTGCCAGAATGGTATGGTGTGTCGACAGATGACAACTTTCAGGTGAGGAACACATAGATGTAACACCAAACTGCACCATGATTCATCTTTTATTTGTCATCTTGCTTTCATAATAGGTCTCTATAATGGCTATGGAGGAATCGCGTGTTTTAATATGGCATCGAGATAAATTGAAATTGTCTATTATGTCGGAACCATTTTTACAAACAGTTTTCGATCACATATTGGGGCGTGATGTCGTCAAAAAACTAATGCAAGTTACACAGGTAATCAATCAATTCGTAATTGAGCATTCAATGCAAAGAAACCAATTTAAGTTTCTCCATTTGAAATAATGAGTGAAACTTTATCCCTTTTCTAAACTTTTGTAATTTATAGAAGAACTTAAATTTGATTTCGTTCGTCCAGGTTAGCGAGTCAATTGCCAGCAATGGATTCTTGCCATCCGGTAGTTATGATGACGCCGAGGACAAAGCAATGCTGATTCCGAAGAAAAGCACGGAAGGCCACAGTTTAACAGCTTTAATCAATCGACAACTACACAACTACAATTTAAACGCAATCGTCTTTTGAATATCGTTCAATGTGCAACATTTAATACTTGTATAGAGCATTTCATACATTAATTTCAATTTCTTATTTAAATAAGAATTCATTGGCTTTTAGTGCTTGTTGTCGAAATATTAAACAATTTGCCGACATATCCTCTCAATATCTTTTAATACAACTCAATTTTGTACTTATACATGGGAAGTTGGACAAATATGATTTGTGTTTTTGTGTTGTTTTGTTTAGTATTAATTATTAATTTATTTTGTTTACAATATTCTTCTTTTTGTGTTTGAAATCTATTTTAGAGGAGCATGTGCTTCTTTTGGGCCGTACATACACTACAAAACCACACTCTCAGTTTTTAAAGCCTATTAAAGACCAAATGAGCGACTACGGCGACAAATCCTGCTCAGCTGAATATTCATCTTCAGATATACCAAACCTGAATATAAAGAAATAATCGTAAATCGAAGAATATAACACTACCTACTACTACTACTCGTACTAATACCGCTTATTATGTATATGTAACAAACCAATTATAAGTATATATGTATATACACAACTAACTGTAGACTCAATATGTTAGATTTAGTATTGTAACTACGGATAAACTAACTAAACCAAATAAGAAAATGTATGACATGAAGTCGTTGTTGAGAATATCAAACTCTTGTATCATTACGCCTATGGTCATCACAAATAAAATATCTCCCTGTTAAAAAAATATCTTCTTTTGTTGTCTGACATGCAAAGTGTACCTAAATAAATTGTTATCCATCACACCACGTCCCGCTCCTACGGTTACATCTCGATATGTTATGGAATTTTTGGTTATGCAGATTTAGGCTTATAAATCTACAAGCTGTCGCCATATGTTCTAAGTACCATCTTTCGTTCCTATGAGGAAAATTTTAAAATTAATTCCTGTTTTCTGACTATTTAGATTTATATTCTCCCTTTACCTCTTACTTTTTTCGATTCTGGGCATTAAAGAAAACTTATCTGAAATCTGATTTTAAACTTTAATGGTAGCGTTCTTGACGATTTTTATTGAACCAGATAATACATTTCAGTATTCAGTACCTTGTTGTAATTCTCTTCATAGTCTACCATTTGAAATTGTTTAAGATCAGGATACTCCTTAATATACTTTAAAGGATGTCGACCTATGTCACACAGCTGATCAAACCCTATTCACCTTTTACTCAATATTCCGCTAACGTCTATCGGTGAAATGCGTTTAAACGAGAAATGATCCAGACCCTTAAGATGTATGCCGTCCTGGGAAAATTCGTTTCTAAAAAAAGCCATAAAAAATAATGAGTTTTGATTATATTATTTATTATTTTAAAAAGTATATAAGCTGGGATATAAATAGGTTTTTTACTTTATACTTTTCGTTATATAAAAATATAGGTTTCTGTACCAACAGTACCAAAACCAAGGAAAGACACTTTAGAACGGGGAAGGACAAATTTCGTTGGGCTGTATTAAAAAACATACATAAACATAAGAGTTTAAAATAAAGTTCATTTTACCACGAAATGTTTAAGGTAGCACTAATCTTAGTATGTTTCCTACGACCAACCTTCATCAGAAAGCTTGTGGAAAGGCAAACTGTACTCCTTATGAACAGGCTTTTACTAAACGAATGATAACTACTGTTGTCCATCTCACCTCTCGGATTTTCTTCAAGCAAATGCCCACGAAAATGTGTCACTCTGTAGATATTAACAAGGCTAGCACCACTGTCACTAGTTGACGATTGTTTATTTTAAAATATCCTCAATGCAAATTGTAATTCCAAAAATGGCTTATTTTGAGCTTTAAGAAAATGCCAAAAGCTTAGAAAATTTCGAACCGAGAAGTTAGTTTTTTTATTCGGTGAGCAAGGCTCGGTAACGGCGGCTCCTTGGTCGAAGAAAAAATGGCCCAATGATGCCGCCAGCCCCAAATTCATTCCAAACAGTGATTTGTTGTAGATGCTTTGGCTTCTCAATAGTCCCGTGTGGGTTCTCTAAACCCCATATGCGGCAATTTCTCTTATTGACATAGCCACCGAGATGAAAACGAGCCTCAACTGAAAACACGATTTTCAGGTAAAATTCTTTAACTCCTGCCAAACAATCTTCAACCCATTGGGCGAAGCGAAAACGCATCAAAGGTGTTCTATTATTAAATTAAAAAATTTTGTTCACTGATAAGGACCACTTCTGGCGCAACGGCAACGTCAATAAACAAAATTGCCGCATTTGGGCTAAAAATCAACCAGAAGAAGTTCAAGAGGTGTCATTATACCCAGAGAAAACCTGGTGGAAACATCGGTCCATATTTTTTCAAAAATGATGAAGGCCGGAACGCTACCGTGAATAGTGCTCGCTATCGCGCCGATATCCGACTTTTTGCTTCTGGAAATTGAAGCCCGTTATCTTGACGACAACAACAACGACAGCGTTACAAGCAAAACAATCAATTTAATAAAGGAAACTTTTGATGAGCGTAATATCTAGCGTCTTAGGATCCATGATAGTGCGATTTAACACCGTTGGGCTATTTTTTGTGGGCTTATGTGAAGTCGCTTGTCTACGCAGATAAGCCCGACACGATTGACGCCTTGGAAGAGAATATTCGGAGCGTAATTGCTGACATACCGCCATAAATGCTGCAAAAAGAGGTTGATAATTGGGCCTCTTTACCTGGAATTTTTTCGTGCCAGCAGCGGCGGCCACTTGCCCGAAATTATTTTAAAATATAATGGCTAACCCTTATCTTTATAATAAAGCTGAATTCTTGGCCATATCATTAGATTATGCGTTTTTCTCTTCTCGAAAACCACATGTCTAAAAAACGCCCTATTCCAGAATTAGAGCAAACCTATAGATACAATTTCAGAGGAAGGAACTGTATTTGACTTACTCTCGTTTCACTCAGAACGTCGTATTAATCTTAATACGCTTAGTAGCTCTACTCAGTTGATACTGATAGTTTTCCACAATATCCTCATGGCTTGGCCTTCGTTTTTCGCCTATGGAAATTAGCGGCGGTTTCTTGTTGGCCTCATCGTTTATTTGCGGCGTTATGTCAATATCCATTGCCGTATTTTCATGGGTGTTTGTCTTGACAGCCGACGACATAAGCTCGTCCTCACATTCCTGTTCATAACGATCCTTTTGACGAACTTGAAAAGATTGTTTGCTGCTGTGGAGTCTTTGCGGTCTACGAGATAGAGGCAGGGCAAACGTTTTGTAGATACGCAGTAGTTCTTCATAATTTAAATTGTACAAATCACTCATAGACAAACGGCGCTACAGTAGATGATCGTAGTTTTTATTAATATTTTTGAGTTATATTTGTTTCTTGTACAAACCTGTTCAAGTATCTGAAGGATTTCTTCGCGGCTTAAACTCTCAAAACTTGCAAGTTCCATCTTTATCCGTTTACCGACAAAATAACAATGTTTAGATGTCGAGTTTTTTGTTTGTTGTGTTTTGCGCGTGTGCCATAAAGGCGGTGTTGCCAACCTCATTTTTTCAGATAAATTTAGCACTTTCTCTATATTGATGTTACCTACCTAAATGCAACACAAAATATGATTAAAGTAATAAATTTACGTTCGAACCATGATACAATAAACAAGTAAGAGTTATGCTATCAGCTGATTCACAATTTTTCTCGTAGAAATTTAAACTGTCAAAATTGGCTTTTGGCTTGGCTTTTCAGAAGCCCATTTATTATTCCGGTTCTTTGTTCAGTTGTGAATCTCACCATTATTTATTCTCCAAGTGTTATTTATATAATCTAAAATTAAAATTACAATCAATATAAAATCGAGTTTTTTTTAATTTTTGACCCCATGGTATGTTTGACCCACACTGTTTTAACGACTATGCAATTAATGGCATGATTGAAAGGAAATAATAAATCTTACCTGCGTTTTTTTGACTTCCGGTTATCTGAAAAACCGTTAAATGAAATCGCTGGTTGTTGTTGTAACGGCAACTGTGTGCCGAGGTGACAGCCCTTTGCTGAAAAATTGCTGCTTTTGGTCAATCCGGTCCATAAAACCGGCTGTCGTGGGATTGATTGATGTAGTGCAGGTAGTTTCTATTTGCGGCGGCAGCTTGAAGTCTTGATATATTTGGAAACCGGTGGCTGTTTAAGAATTGTTTGTTGTCATTTCACAGCTGTTTTTTTATTATTTGGCGTTGACTGATTTTGAAAAAATACGAAAAATTTATTTGCAAACAAACGAGAATTATTTTAAAAAGTTTAATTGTAAATTGCATGTACAATCAAATTCTTTTTATTATAATTTTCTTGTTTTGGTTCATTGTTATTTAAACTTGGCTTTCCCGCAAATATTTTTAAAATATCTGATATCTTCTTCTTACTTCAAATATGCACAAACACTATTAGACCGTACGTTTTCTGTTTACAAAAAACATGAAAGTATGGCAACACATAGAGAGAGTTAGTAGCAAAAATTGAGAGCGAAAGATAATAGAAATATATTAAATTCAATGCGATTTTGCCTCTCAATTTTCTATATAAATTTGACAACCGCTACCGCAATATTGTGTTTTTACTCTAATGACGACTCATTGCCTATTCCATCCTATTAAGGACATTTTCACAACAATGAGCAAATACATACGAGTATCATCGTGAGGCCCTAAAGGCCCCAAACACAACCGCATACGAAAATAACATGAAGTTAAACAATAATTGCAAACATGTACAGATGTGGGTCAATTTCACTGTAAAACAAGTGTAGCCGCCCATCGTCTGGCGGCGGATTAATGTCTTCATATATTTTGGCAACACCATTTAAAATAAATCAAAAACTATCTTGTAGTAGCTGTCTCTGGTTATTTGATATCTTACTCAAAACAAAAGATTTATTTTGCCAGCTTGTCGGCATTTGCTGGTATGCTGGCGTTTAGCGCGGCTAAGCTCGCCTGACGGGCGTGGTTCTTGCCAGCAATCTGGACATGAAGACAGGTACAATAAACACATAATTACACCAGACTTAAATTAATAACAAAAACACGCAGGGGACAACACGAAAGACACGGACCCGAAGCAAGACACAGAGGTAAGGAAAATCAACATTGAAGTATGCACTCACTACAGCCATCACGAACACTCAACTTCTTGGCGACTGTTAGGCCAAGGAAATTACCCTCCCTCTAGGAGTCGGAAACCAAACTCCACCGTGATACCTCCAACTATTTCTGAGGTATCCCATGTCCAATACATCTACTTACCCCTTGCCTTTCCCTACCACCCCTTGCCTTTTATGAACTAGAAGTTCATATTAAGTAGATTTCTCTTGATTTGGTTTTACAAAAGAATCCATTTATTAGGAGATTTTCGTTAATATTCCAAAAAATTAACGTAACGCAACATTCGAACGGATTGCTTGAATAATAATTTAATTCTTTCAAATACAAAGATCTGGAAAATGTAATTTTGAGTTTAACAAAAATAGTAAAATATTGTCTTCTCTAATTATAGACTCGTGATGGCACCTCTGAAGCAACTGCTGGAAACCTTGTGGCAGGTTTTAACAAGATGGACGCCTGGCTTTGAACTGGTGCTGGTGTGTGTATGGTATGGTCGGTATCCACAGTAAGCTGTATTGTTTCAAGTAAGTATTCGGTAACCTTGTCCGTTTTGTCCGATATATTCATTAACAATTTATGTTCCTTTTCATATTAAAAAATCCTTCTGTGGAAAAGAAATAGAGGTGGAATTTTGGGCAAAAACCCTGCCTTACGTGTGATTTCCCTAGGCTTAAGCTCAACCCCATCGGTACTAACGCGCACTTTTCTATTTTCAAAAGGTATGTTAACAACGTTTCCTACTCCGATATTTCTTTTACTATTCTCCTATTTCTTTTATCTAAAAAAAAAAACTAAATTATTTTGTTCACTTCGTTTTCAGGTTTTAGTGTCACGTATAGTTGTCGGCGGATACTACCTAGCAGCTACCAGGCTTGGCGCTGTGAGATCTGCTGCTCCCTCGGTGGATTAGTCCCAGTTGGTGGCGGAAAATGGCGGAAGTATTGATGTTTTAAGCTTTTAGTATTTTTTTTGTAAAACTATTTAGCAATCACAATGTCTTGTTTTAAAAAAATATATATTCGTTTGTCGACAAGTGTAGTCGCATTTTGTATTTTAGTTTACTGTCTTTTTTGTTTTAAAATCAAACTCTTATCCAAAAGTTACGTATTTCCTCGCCAGACCAACTTTTCGTCTCAGGATTCAATATTAAAGAGAAGGAAAAAAGGAAGTTTCCATTTTTTCCCCAAAAACTTCTGGCTTTCCCTCTTCCTAATTTTCAGTTTTTTTTTTCTTTTTCTTCATTATTTTGTTTACTCCTCTACAGCTGTTCGAAGAGTGCTGCCAAGTGAAACGCATTGTTTGCGCTTTTTGTTATATTTGCGCAAACGCTAATAACCCTTTAAGACACACATGACAACCTTTAGATTACATTTTTGCCTTTTTCAAATGTAATTACCGAAATGCATCAGTAACAAGAATTTTTATAACATTAAATATTTAAACATTTTCTCATTATAATTCTATTTTAACAACGGCTTGGCGACGGATTTTAGCCGTTTAAATCGGCGGAGGCCAGACTAAGCAAAAAACGATCTGCGGAGGCGGTTTGAGCCGTTGCCGGCACAAACTCTGCTAAAGAGTTTTCGGGCCTTAATATTTCTTTACACCGCTGTCACTAGAAACGATAATCACGATTTCAACTTCATAACCACAAAAAAATCAGGGAGAAGTGCCTTCCGTTCCGCCTCTTTTGACAGTTCATTTGGTGGCGGCGCTCATAAATTTAGCCGGCTTCATTCTCTGGTGGGCTCAAGTACATTGTGAGAATTCTGAGGAACGTCGCTAATTAAGTGTGCAAAATCTGAAATAAATTAATTTATAAAATGTTCAAAAAGTAAGATTTGGAAGACACAATTTGTTGCACCTGATCCATTTGTTTGCTTACAGATTCGAGGAAAAAGACAGCTTGTCATCAGTGCAGCAGTTAAAGTCGTCCGTACAAAAAGGAATTCGTGCAAAACTTTTAGAGACGTATCCACATCTGGTATCGCACATCGATCTGATATTGCCCAAAAAAGATACATATCGTATAGCGAAATGGTAAACGAAATATTTGAATGCACAATTTACAGACACTATAACAAATATATTCCCGCAACCATTTCTCTGGTAAAGCCACAATCACATTGAATTGCTTGTAAACGGAGCCGGCGAACAGATATTCTTCCGACATCGCGAAGGTCAGTGGATGCCGACCCTTAAGTTATTGCACAAGTTTCCCTACTTTTTAACTATGCAGCAGGTGGATAAAGGCGCCATTCGTTTTGTGTTGAGCGGTGCTAACATTATGTGCCCCGGTCTAACTTCGCCTGGTGCCAAGATGACGCCAGCTGAGAAGAATACAGTGGTCGCTATTATGGCGGAGGGCAAAGAGCATGCTATGGCTATTGGCATAACCACCATGTCAACCGATGATATGTACGTATTGCTTTGAACAATCACATTTTGCACCGGTGAAAATAGATATCACTATGCTTGAATTTTTTGAAGAAGATTAGGGCGTTTCTTGTAGCACAAAGACCATATCCTGTACCATGGTAGTAACTGTCCTCTCACGACAATGTCGTTTGGACAAGTCCATTTTCCATCATCTTAATCAAAACTAAAAAAAAACTTCAATATAATCGAAATTAGTTCAAGGCCTTGAAATACTTTCGTCGTTAAGTGACAAAATTAAGAACGAGGTCCTTAGTCTAGAATTTTCTTTCACCCAAAAACAAACTAAATACCAGAACACTTCCGCTAAAGCTGACATACTAACATATTTTTACATTCTAGCGCCAAAGTCAACAAGGATATTGGAGTAGAAAATTACCACTACCTCAACGATGGCCTATGGAAAATGAAAGCCGTTAAATAAATTCTGACTGGTCTAGTACAACTTTAAATGTTACTGATAGCATTTTTTTTACTTACTGAATATATATGAAAATGAAAAATGTCTCTTGCCGTACTTACTATTTTTACAGTGCTTGGGGTTATTTGAGTAGGGTTTTATTAGAGAGTACGATCAAATTCAATGACTTTTAATTTTATTGAATTTCGTGTGAGAAGTTCGAAAAAAGAAAATAGATTTTGTCACAAAATACATTGCATGTTAAATTTTTGAGTAATATGCGAGGAGGGCTTTCGGGTCATTGCGGGATCAGTGTCCGGTTTTAGAAATATATTTATTTATCTAAAGTGTTAACAATAAAAATTACACCGAGAGTGTTATCAATAGCATCTCTCGAATCCACGCAGTCGGTTCTATGCATCGAATCGACCTGAAACAACTAATCTTCATCCAAGGGCTGACACTTAGTGCCACTTTAATAATTGAATTTCTTAAAAAGATTATATAAAATTATCAGAGAAGTTTCCCCAGTTATATTGGGAGAATTAATTAGCATTTGACCAAAAGTTTACAATCGAACATACTATTGTAGGAAAGTTCTAGCTTCTTATACTTATATAGCTAAACTCTTTTGATATTCGCTTCAAAACATATCAATCTTTATTTTCGGATGGGAACATTTGCACCACACAAGTCGAGTAACTCTGTGTACAAGGATTAGAAAAATAAATATCTGTCAATATGATGTAGTGTCTTTTTATTAATTTGTGGTTTGGGTTAAAAATATTTCTATCAACAGCTATTTTATTTATCTATATACCTTACAATTTTCATTGTTGCTCTTCTATCATCAAATATGTGGGCTTTTCCTCGAAGTTTGGAAAATGTTCGTTTCCCTGGCATTTTCTTTCAATATCACGAGATTTTTTTTCTAAATCCTATGTGTTATGATTTATGTCAAAAATTTGAAAAGGATCATACGATTAAATGCATTTAATAAGGGATATTATAACTTGTTGGTATTGGACCTTGTTTGGCCATCAATTGACAATTTTTGTATTTGTAAGAATAATAAGGAAAGGTTTTTTTGATTTGTGGAAATGAAACAACTGATATTGAATATAACGTTCCATAGAAAGGATTACTTTTAAAGGTGTTGCAAATGAATCTATTTCTTAGGTTTCGTTGTGCTCTTATTTTTTTGCTAGCCCAAGTGTATTTTATAAATTAATAATTGAATATTTAAGAATGCAATATTAAAAACGATACCTCGACAGCCGGTTCTATGCGCCGGATTAATCTGAAGCAGCAATTCTTGGGCTAAGGGATGTGAAAGGTTATATGCCGCAATCTTATATTTTTTATATTTTAATATTTATTTATTTATTGAAAATAAATTTTACAAAATAAATTTGAAAAATACAAAATATATATTTAAATATTTTTAAAAATTGATGATTTCTCGAATTAATAGATTTTGAAGCTTATGGATTTCGATTAATAAATAAAAAGAACACTGAGCAACCATGTATTCATTTTCTAGAATCAAAGCATGAATGAGTACCTTTTTGAGTCTCAAACTGGAACACTGTATATCAATTAGGACGATGCAATTAAGCAGAAATGTTGGTACTGTAAACAAAAATAAGATAACATTTTCTTTTTTAAGATTCGTCTTAATGTATGACGGCGATGACAATCGCATTTTGCATGACATTTGCGATTATGATTTTAGAGCGCGTAGTAGTTGTTCGCAATCGCCAAACAATATTAATTTGAGTGTTTATATGTCCATATTCACAACAGTCCTCTTATTTTGACAACACATCTTCAGTCAAGCACTTACACCTTTATCATTCTGTGTAAAGGGGAACATATCATTTGGTACGGACAATATTGTAACGCATGGTGATGTTGATTGGCCGTGGAGGTCATTTGATTTGACTGCTCCGGACTTCTTTTTGTGGGGATATCTGAAAAGCAAGGTTATTCAAACAAACCAGAAACGCTTGAGCAAATCAAACAAAATATTCGTGATGAAATTAATGAAATACAACGTGAAATGTGTGAGAATGTAATGAAAAATGTGCTCAAAAGGGCTCGCAATTGTGAGGCTAACAGAGGCGGGCATTTATCTGATATTGTATTCCATACTTTATTGTCGACATTAAATAAAACATTTATCAATGTATGATCTATTCTTTTTCATTGAATCAAAAATTATAAACAAAGTACGAGGGCTGCTATATATATATATATATATATCTGGCCTAGGTAACACTAAGTGTTGTCTGACGCCATCTGACATTTCCATTGGGCGTACGTACGTTTTGACGTACAACCATCATCTGCGTTGTTTACAGTGACTTGAAAAAATCAATTTGGCAAAAAAAAGGATGTGGATTATCACGACAAATGTGCATCGATGAACATAGATCTTTGTATGGCGATGAATCACCATCCTATAGCACTGTGAAAAACTGGTTTAATGAATTTAATTGTGGCCGACGCTCGCTGTAACTGATAATGCAAGATCGTCATGTGAAATACTGTGAGATAGAGGCATCCTTGGGCATTTATTCTTCTAGCATACATTCGATATTGCATGAACAGCTGGCCGTAAAAAAGGTTTGTTCTCGTTGGATCCCGCACAATTTGACAATCGCTCAAAAAAAAAGGCTCATGTCGATTCGTGCAAAGAAATTTTAAAAAAATACAATCGCGGTGCTTCAAAAGACGTTTATAAGATTGTTACAGGTAACGAATCAAAGATCTATGCGTATGAGCCCGAAACAAAACAGCAATCGACCGTGTGGGTCTTCGAAGACGAGCCAAATCCAACAAAAGTTGTTAGTGGAAGAAGCACTTCAAAGCAAATGGTCGCCTGTTTCTTCGGCAAAACTGGTCATGTGGCAACTGTTCCGCTTGAGCAACGTAGGACGTTCAATTCTGAATGGTACACCACAATTTGTTTGCCTGAAGTCTTTGGAGAAATTGGAAAAACGAACAAGAAAAGACAATTCAGCGCCTGTTTGAACAGCCAAAACGTCGAATTGATGGGTCATCCCCCGAACAGCCCTGACTTGGCACCCAATGTCTTCTTGTTATTCCCAAACATCAAGAAAAAAAGGCATAGTCAACGATTTTCGTCGCCATAAGATGCTGTTGAAGCGTTCAAAACTAGTAGTATACCTTCCCGACGGACACCCTGTATTTGCATATAACGCGTTATCAATCTAGAGGTATTCTTTTAATAAGGGGTTTTTCACCGTTAACGCGTGTTAAACTTTATTTTTTTCTTTTCATTATTGTTTGCTATTTTATAATGAAAAGACTTACACTTATTCATGCGCGTCGCCGTTTCAATGTTTGGGCTCCTTAAAAGCTCGAAGAAGATACGCTGTTTTCGACCAAAATTTTGTTCAGTAATGAGGCCCATTTCTGGCTCAACATTTTGCTACCTAAAATTGAAGCCCGTAATCTGGACGAGATTTGGTTTCCACTTGCCATGCAGCTGCTCAAACAATGTATCTTTTGAGAGATCTTTCAGAAGAGCAGCCAATTTAACGTTTTGGACCGGTGAGTTGGCCGCCTAGATCGTGTGCTATCACACCTTAAGAATTGGTTTTCTTTAGGTCTTTGTAAAGACCAAAATCTATGCTGACAAACCAGCTACGATTCAGGTTTTGGAAGCCAACATTACGCGTGTCATTAACGCCTACCGGTCAAAATACTCGAAAGAGTCATCCAAAACTGGACCATCAGATTGGACACCCTGAGGCGTAGTTATAGCAAACATATGATGAACATAAGTATAATAACTGAATTTTCGAATGAACAATAAAGATTTTACATTTAATTTGAATTTTTCTATTTTTTTTATTTCAAAAAAAGAAATCCTCTAGACTGATCAGCCGTTATGTAAATAACTGAAATATTAATAAAGGAATACCGTAACGCCTATAAAAACATAAATTATTGGATCAAATTTTTTTTTGTTTCGTGACCAGTCCCATGTTCTACAATATTAGATTGGGCACTCCATACGCCCATGTGTAAAAAGAGATTTTGTGATGCAATGGAGCTACACTCTGTATGTGTTTGTAAGTCTTTATGCATGGTTTGACGTAGAGAAGAAGAATGTCCTTTGAAGTATCTCTTCTTTCCTCATCCTTGACGAAACGGTTGGTGCCAAATGCAGATAAACCACCTGTTTGTTAGCAAACTTTCTTCATCGTAGTAGTCGTCGTCGTCCTCGCCGTTTCCCATACAATCATTATACGAGCAGTAAAAGATACCAACAGGCTGGCTGCAAGATACTCGTCGTAATGATGAATAAAATCTACATACAGACACACACATAATTACGTACATGTCTAAGCTTACACTTCTTGTGTGAGTGTACGCGAAGATAAGCATGTGAAACATTGCAGGCGGTGGGCGCACTATGGGAATAAATTGGCAAAAATGGTTTGTTAAATGTCTAAAATCTTAATGACTTAACAAAGTCACGAACGAATTCTTAGGCCGTTTCAGACTACAAAACTGGCCTTTTTCGTGCTTGTATTCTTTACTTAAAAAAATTCAAGTGGCTTTGTCAGAATTGTATGGGAAAACGACAAATACTTGTTTTCGTTAGTCTAAATAACTTTACATCACCCTCGAACGATCTCCAGTATTACAAAACAATTCTCCAAAAGAACTTAACCCCGGACGTAAACACCGGTCTGGGTAGACTTCTTCGACGCTGATAATAATTTGAATGTATTTAAATACCTAGGCTAGAGACTCGAAACTTTGCCACTCAGTGGAGCAAGGTTTTGTCAGTTAGTTTCAAGGTTTCAAGGATTGTATAAGTAAATATCAATGTTTGAGCTGGACCAACCCTTAAATGTACCGATTGAGTTATAATCACCATCTGTCTGTCTCGCCGCCCGTCCTTCTAAAGCTTCTAATCAAAATGGGTTTATTATTTTTTATTTATTAAAGAATTTAATATTTGGATTGCTGCCGCGTACGAATTGTACTCTATTTTGTCGTATAAGAGATTTTACAAGTGAATTTAGCCTAACGTTTAAAATTGATTTTTTTCAATTTAGTCGTTATTCTCCCATGGTGTTTGGCGGTTGGGGTGGACGAATGGATGGAACAATGCAAACAAACAACAACCGACTGTTGTGAGGGAGCAATAGTTGTCAAAACGTATTGATTTTTCGAAACTCTGAGACTTGAACTTTAACGGACATGCGCACTACAGTGACACTGTGCGATTTCAACCATCGTACGAACGAAAGAACCCGCAGTAAGTTGTGGCAACCCAAACAGTATTTGAGAATTCTGCAGACAATACAAAGCGTGAAAAGCCTATTTCACAAAAGAGAAAATCATAGAAGTTTCAATTATAAATATAATAAATAAGAATACAAAACAATAGAGTTTAAAACTAAAATAACTAAAAGTGTACAAAAAACCCAACACTGAAATTCTGTTGTAATTGTTCAGTGCTTTGATAAATCTTGGACTCTATGTGGAGAAAAAGAAGTTAAACCTTGAATTTCTAAAAAGAGGGTACACTTTTTTCCTACGAGTTGAGTCATACTTACTGCAAACATATGTGACATTCATCGGAGAAAACGAAAGGACAAATACATACAGCAATCAACCCACGAGAAGGATATGCAGAAAATTAAAATTTATTTCGACAACATGCAACATTAGAAGCGAGGGAACAAAGGATTAATACGCGCAGTGTTTAGCAATATTTCGATTGGACACGCGAAACCACAATATGGAGGATCTGTTTCTTCTGGTGATAAAGGAGTCGACGGGCACGAAACACAATGCCCTGCGACAAACTGCACAAATAGCATACGGTAGGTGGTATGGAGACATGCGGATGTTCCATCACCCATTGACACATTGTCCAATTGAAAATCTAATTACATCCTCCCACCCACTGTAGACAAATTGTACCGTCAACATGGCATACACAGGGATCCATCGCATGAGTTGCGCTCCGTATGCTTCACCGCTTTACAGATGGCTTTGGACACCAAGCGTCCGAAGTTCGTAACAATGGGATTGAATGGATTGCATGTAAGTGAATTCTGAGAAAGATGTGCATACATCGAACGACTTCTAAATTGACATACATACATATGTAAAGTACATAATAAAATATATCGACGAACAGTGTACATATGTATAAGCTTGTGGCATTTGTAGTACATGAGTTCATATGTACAGAGTTATAGACGTAAGGAGTCATATCGATTCAAGATGTTGCCAGTACGTGACATCCTTACAAACTCGACTGCTGGTCTCTACTTGTATATTGGGGTAGAGTGAACTATAAGGGGTTGCCATTAACTAGCATCGAAAGAGCCAAGCAAACAAAACTAGTAAAATTTCTAAACATTTCTGTGTTCTTTTAGTTGGACTTAACTATTACGAGTACAACGAGTATCGGCCTTTTGTTGATGCCCTCGAATAATGAGATTTCTTAGAAGCCCTCATAAAAATCAAAGAATATATCGTAGGTGTTCCCAGCAGAAGGGCTATGTGTTTTTCCGATATTTTACTGAAGAGCCAAAAAACTGTAGCATTTGTTAACTTTGCGGAATTTCCGCTTTGGCAGTCGATTCTTATACAGATTTGCCACGTTTTTACTAATAAAAAATTGAGTTTAAGGCGCGAATTTAACTGACACAACAATATATGTGACGCGCAAAATAGAAAGGGACCTAAGGTTAAAAACCAGTTTTGTTCAGGAGAGCCATTTTAAAGATTAGGCCCCTTTCTATTTGCGCTTAGAATCGTCGACTTCACTTTCATAAAACGCGCATATCTCTGGGAGGGAACACTTTTGGGGCTTGGGATCGGTCTCATTCGATGCTCAGATGTTGTCCACATCAAAAAAAAAAGTGAAAAGTTGATGAAAAGTTTTGTTCAGGAGAGCCGTTTTAACGATTAGGTCCCTTTCTATTTGCGCTTAGAATCGTCGACTTCACCTTCATAAAACGCGCATATTTCTGGGAGGGAACACTTTTGGGGCATGGGATCGGTCTCATTCGATGCTCAGATATTGTCCACATAAAAAAAGAAAAAAAATGAAAATTGATTTTTTTTACCCTTAGGTCCCTTTCTCTATGCGCTGTCACATATACAAAAATGTCACATTGGCCATTTTAGTATTGCCTTTTCTGTATTAAAATAAGAAAAAAATGATAATTTTCCACATAGGCCAAATTTGGTGTTTCGTTTGGTACACCTATTTTAATGTTATTTACAAGTATATATTTTTGATCAGCGTACAATTCTGAGACACTCTAGAGATGTCAGACCGTCCGTTAGTCAGTGTGTCTGTTGAAAGCATTATAGCGTTCACAATAATCAACCTAGAAACTGCAAACTTTGCAGAGAAATGTACTCGTATAGTTGTTGCAAGTTATTTGAGATTTATAATGGACCAAATTCATTTAGAGGAAAAAAAGGTTCTCTGTACAAGGACTCGAATAACATCTGTAAAAATCCCACTTTTTACGGGGTATTTTTTATAAAAGCCGGTACCATGGGATTGACCTAGGCTGCTGAAACTATGTATGAAACTGTCTTTTGGACAAGACCTATTAAGGATTAAATATGGACCAAATCGGTAAATGTTTGAATATAGCCCCCATTCAAAGTACCTTCTCAAGTTCAGGTCCCGGCGCCCTAGAAACTGCATTTATGGTCTGATCTCGACGGAATTTGGCAGGAAGTAGTCAACCATATCGGTCCATGATTTTATACAGCCCTCATACAAAGGTCCCTCCCGATTTTAGGCCCTGGCACTCTGGAAGCCACATTTATTGTTTGACCTGGACATAATTTAGTGCAAAGTAGTTCTATGGAATTGCACTAAACTGTTATGGATCTATAAATATCCTTAATAATTTCTATAAGGAAATGCACATAGGCAAATCAAAAATTTACACATAGACCTTCTGCTGGGAACTACGACGTTATGCTCTTTTTACCATGCACCACTCTATGAAGCAGGAAATTATCAGGGCAAATGAAATGTTTGTAATACATAACCAAAAATATTTAAGCTATACCCACCTTAAAGTAACCGATCGACGTGTAACAACCTGCCGATTCCGTTTATCGGTGTCTGTCTGCCCGTCCATCTAAACTGCTGGTCGCAAATTTTGTCCGCTTTTCGTGAAATTTGGCAGAAGTAAGTTTTTTGGTACAAGGATAGACGCTACTGAAATGGAGTAAAATCGATTGATAAATTGGAAAAACTTGGTTCAGATTTGAATATAACTGCTACATATATGTTCAACCGATTTTAACAAAAGCAATGACATATTCTCCCAAATTCAAATAGGACATTAAAATAAGTTTGGAGCCCGTCCACGATACAAAATCTATTTTCAGTTGGCTTTTCTGAACACTAGATGTTCCGGTTTTGATAAAGTCGACCACAACCGACTATATAAGTAGTTACTATTTATTTGTACATTTGCAAAAAAATAGCTCTATTGGCCACAATCTAAACAAAGTCAATTGGACAATTCGTAAGAACGACAGGGCCGAAGCTATTATAATCTCCACCATGGATGCGGGATATAGTTTTTGGTAATGGGTCAATGTTTACCTAATTTGTGAAAAAATTGCACTGCACATTAATTTGCAATTCAGATTCGTGACGTAATTTTAATGCCCATAGTTCAAGGAGGTCGATTTTTGGTGCCCTATACCAAATTTAAAATTAAGGGACATATTTGGATTTTTTCGAAGACCCTACACCACATTGTGGTACAGGGTATTATAAATTATTACTGGCGTTTGTTACATCTGAAACTAAATGGAAAATACCATGTTCGTTACACCGGTCGACTCAGAATTGCTAAAATATATAAGATATATGGGTAATGAATAAATACCAATCCCTCACGATTTGATGACCTGCCAAAAATGAAATCACATCTTGCTCAAATTTCGCATTGCAACTTAAGAGAGCACCAAACCAACTCAATTAAAATTAGTCCATATCGGTGCTGGAACCTTTTGAAAGTCTTGGCAAAAAAGGCAACATAAAATTAAAATATTTTAACGGAGATTTTGTCGAGATAGCCAAATTTGATGTGACATGCTGAATCCATACTTTTTAGAAAATCCAAGAACTTTAAAACAGAAAATATATTACATGCTAGGTGAGTCTATTAATGCTCTTAGGGCGCTAAATTACTGTCAAACTGACTTTAATTCTTATTATTCTATACTAATGCTCTAGAAATTAAACAGATAATTTCAAACTGATTCATATCTTTACACCTATTATCAATTTTTAACATAATGGTTGATACCTCTATTTATCCGGAAAAAGTTAAACAAATCCACAGATCTACAAATCTATAGATCTAAGTAAATTTCGTCTAATTGTAATTTCGTATATGTAAAGGTTTAGATGTTGGTTCTTTTGGTGTTGCCGGTATTTTATATGACTTGTCTAAAGCTTTTTACTTGGTGGATCATAGGATCTAGATTCGAAAGCTTAAATATAATGAGTTGACAGAATCCGCTTTAAGTTTAATGAACCATTACTTGACAAACCGTAGTCGATATGTGGAAACTTGTAACAGTAGGATTGGTCAGGCTGAATATGGAGTACCACAAGGCAGACTCTTAGGCCTTCTCTTTATTATATACCTAAATGATTTCCAAAATCTAGACTTGTCTAGTAAACTGTATATGTATGCGGACGACCTGTGCTACGATTATTACATCCATACTAGTATGGCGTTGTTTTAAAGGCATAAATGGAGAGAGGTGGGCTTTAATATCTGAATTCATAAGACATGTATTTTTACTACAGTGGTGAGAATACGAGCTTATTAAATTTATAGTTGAATATTAGCGTTTTCGTCGAAGGTAATGAAATAGGGTGAATGGTGGTAAAAATTTCAAGGGCCAATGTTGATTTTGAATACATCACAAATTATTTGGGAAAATATTGTCATTTCTTTTTATTATAATAATATTGGTATGGTTCAATTATGTATGGAACAAAATATCGGCCGAATGGCCGCCGCGACCTCCGCGGCACACCTCCATCTGATGGTCCAAATTTTCGATGACGCTGAGGCATAATTGAGGTTCTTCCAAATAAACGCAAACAAAGAAGTCCAACGGTGTCTAATCACATGATTTTGGCGGCCAATTAACATCGACACGACGCAAAAGAGCCATTGTTTCGTTAGTTGTGTGGCAAGTGGCACCATCCTGTTAAAACCACATATCGTCCACATCAATATCTTCCAATTCGGGCCATAAAAAGTTCGTAATCATCTCACGATAGCGAATACCATTAACAGTATCTGCCTGGCCGGACACATTTTGGAAAAAATACGGCCCGATGATGCCGCCAGTCCAAAACCCGCACTAAACAGTCACTCTTTGTTGGTGCATTGTTTTTTCGACAATCACTCTTGGATTATCATTCGCCCAAATGCGGCAATTCTGATTATTGATGAATCCACTGAGATGAAAATGTGCCTCATCACTGAAGATGATTTTCTTCGAAAATTGATCATACACTTCATAATAAGCCTGAATAACTTCAACGCATTGCTCGCTTGTGTATCTTTCCATGGTTAGTTTTGAAATTGAGAAATATCATATGAAAAGCAGAAAAAAACTTGAAGTTTAGGTGTGGTTCTCATTCAACATCGGCCCTAAAAATGTAACCACCCTTGAAAGCGAAACAGTGAAATACTCGTACTTAGGAATTCATCTTTAGAATAATTTGTCCTGTTTTTTAATTCAAAATCTTAAGAAAAAATTATTATCTGCTCTAGGATTGCTTTATAAATTCAAGAACAAGTTTAACAGAGCAACAAATTGTATTTTGCATCAGTCATTTATACATAGTCATCTAAATTGTCTTCGTCTTATATCTATTCAAAGAGTGTAAACTATAGCACTTAAGACTGCATATAACCTGCCGTTCACATATTACACAATCTCGCTCTGCACGGACATTTCACGAAATATCCTGCCTATTTAAAGTTTATACAAACTTCAATTGTTTTAGTATGTCTTCAAATCTGTAAATAATACAGGCCAGCACACAGTAACGTTTGAAATCAGACCAGATTTAACACCAGGAACAACACAACTCTTAGAATAGTTAGATGCAATTGGAAACGATAAAGCAACGAGTGGAATATAGTGGTAGTTTGGAATTTAATTGTCTTGTTCGCGATATTAAAAACCTCAATTGAATTTTACTTTTTAAAAAGAAAGTGAAAGAGTACTTACTTCTTAATATAGAACCACTTCTCATCTACTCATTAAAGACAAAATGCTTTCAAATGTCTAAAAGATGCTCTAAATGTCTAAGATTTGACCGATTTTCGGCCTGTGCTCTTTAGATTTATAGCTTTACGACAGCTACTGTCTTGATCACTTTAAAAACTTATAATTTCTCCACTTGCTAAATAGAGAATTATCAAAGATGAACGGTTTTACATTGGTTTGGAACCTGAAGATGACTCCGTCTGGCTACCCTCACAACTATTAAGGGCCACATCGGGAATACTGCCGACAAACAATAACGAGGACACTGTTGTGAATGTCCTTCGTCTTTTTCTGGCAATGGCGTGTTCCCCCGCCTGCACTCTGAACGGGCGTCTACTAATCGAAATTCTCTCGCGATGCGGCGAATGTTGGGAATTGGGCTCGAGAGCAATTAAGGCGGCGTCGTTGGCCGCAGCATCGCAATGCCTGCGAACCTTTTGCACATTTTTAATCGAAGAAGCCGAAGATGTGAAGAAAACAGCACCGGCTGGCCTGATGACACAGACACAGGCTACCGCTGTGTACAACGAGGTCATACCTGTAATGCAGTGGCTCTGCAGTCGTCTAGTGGAGCCCAATGTTACCAGTTCGCCCAACAAGAAGGCGGAGAATACTTGCACGCTTTACCTAACCGAATGCATTTTGACGCTGACGTCATCGTTGCCACGGAATGTTTATGCCAATCCCCACTTTACGTCGTTTCTATGGCAGAAATTCTGCCCCACATTGGCAGCAGCTTTGGGTTCTCCTGGTCGAGTAAATTTGGATAAGAAGTTTACCTACAAGTAAGTCATTTTTCTAAGGGGCCAATGGGTAAACATTTGTTATCTTTACATTTTAGGGACGCCTTGCACATTATCGAGAATGAAGCTAGAGGTTTCTTTACGGGACCTGGTCTGGACGGAGCCCAAGCCCGCTGTGTTTATCTCACGGGCATACAATTGTTACGTATTGCCGGTTCACATGGCTCTTTGAGGCCTATGCTGGAAGCATTATTCCATCGCATGCTTCTGCTGCCAACGCCTCAAAATCGTACCGAACCTCTTAAGTGTGTGCGGGAAATATTTAAAAGCCCGGAACGTTTGATCGACTTGGCCGTGATTCTGTACGCGGATAAAGCCACTCCAACCGGCTGCAGCGATGAGATGGCTCTCTTCAGACTGTAAGTGAAAGCTGCCTCATCATTTTTATGTGATCATCTGCTAATGTTTTGATTGCCCATTTTTTTTAGAATGATTGATGCCATGGAGGAATGCGCCTATGGAGTCGGCAGTGGCAACGGAGTTGGATTTGTTGTGGAGGCCAGTTTGCAGGCCAGTGTCGAGTGCATGGTGGCTCTGTTGCAGAGTCTGCAGGTCTTATGTACAGGCGAGCTAAATGACGCCATAATCAGCGATCAAATTGTCACGGTCGTAAATAGTCGTTATGGTCAATTGAAGGACGCCGACTATACGGGACCATTAACGTATCAATCCATGGCCCGTCTGCCGGCCTCATACCGAGACGCTGTAGTTGAGTTTAGGCAGAGTGTGTACGAGGCCTCATCCGGTTCGGACAGTGATGGAGATCAGCATGTTGAAAATGACGTGGTTTCAAATGGCTCTGGCGATACCGAGGGTCCAGAGGACGAGGAACATTCCACATCGAGCGATGAAGCATCGAGAGGCGAACTCAATCGTTGGCCCTACTCGAATTTGGAAGTGCCCGTCTTTCCCATTCGTTCTGATGTCGATACCGATCGCCAACATGCCCGTGACTTTGCCAAAGCATTGTGTATCGATCTCGTTCCGAAGCTATTGCGTCTGCGGTCCTGCATAGAAGTAGACGAAGCAATGCAGGAATTCGCTTCGACAGTATGCCAGGAAAACAGCACAAATATTTCCGATTTCGATTATAACTTTACAATAATCAACGCAGACGGCATATATCTGGCTATGTATTCAGCACTACTTCTCAGTTGGCAGCTCAAGAAGTCCGGCTATTATGCTGACATGCAAAAGGAGATAATGATACCGATGTCCGAACAACAGTTTGTAACCTCTGTCCAAAATACGGGAGTTCTAGTTTACCTCTCGTCAGCTTGGCTCTGCGAGTTGTACCAGAGCGTGCTGGTGACGAACCTTTTGGAGTCTATGGACCGAAACGATCAAGATTCTCGTTGTGCCTTGGTTGATATGCTCTGCGATGCTGGGGGCTTGGCGGCCACACAAATGATGTGCGAGTGGCAGCACTTGCAGACCGCCAACATTAAGTACACCGATGACGAACAGTCGAATGCACGACGCGAAGCGGCCAAGAAACTAAGTAGACGACTCCTTACGTGTTGTTGGGATTCAATGGTCATGGTGCTGAGTTCGGGACTCGGCGATTTGCCCATATCCAGTTCCAGTAAATTTGTGGCACTCTCGAAGAGAACTTTACGGGTCAAAACTAAGAGTACAAAGTCGAATGGAGAAGCCCTCTATGCCATGTGTCTGGACGGACTCCACTCGGTAAGTTGGAAGTGTGTTCAGAGCGCATGCTTGACGCCAGTTACTATACAGTAGATTACGGATATAAGAAAGTCAAGAAATGCTACACATTTCTTTCTTATATGCGTTTTTTCTTATAAGCAATTCTTAACAGTTTTAATTCATTACACTGTGTTTTGAAAATATTTCTTATATGTGGTTTTTTCTTATAAGAGATTTTCTTATATCCGTTACTTACTGCAATAATTCTAATTACAGGCTGCTACACTGAGCAACAACCTAAACCTGCAGCATTTGGCAGGAAAAATCCTGAATTTGCTGGCATCGAACGTCTGCCAGACGACTGGTCCGCGCATATCAGCTAGCCAAGCTATGTCCATGGACGTAGTGCTGAGTGGCGGCTTAAATTTGGGTTCATATAGTCCCGACTGCTGGCAATCCATATTCGCGGTCTGCCGCCACGTCAGCCAACTGGAACACGAGATGTTCAGCATGCGAAATGCCACGGTTCCATCTTCTTCGCCGAATGCGAACCGCGACATAGAGACTGGTGAAAAGCTGCAGTGCAACGGACAGAGCGAGAAAATTAACCTGGCATCGATTCCAATTGACGACGACGAAACGTGGTAAGTGGGAATGTTCCGAGGTAACAGTTCAATCATACCGTACCGTGCGTGTCTTCTTCTCTTACTTGCAGCGTGGATGTCTACAGTTTTCTACAGGCACCCCTACAAAGCCCCAATACGAATATAACGTCTATTTTAAAAGTTTATTCTGGCACAAACGAAACGGTCTTGCTCAGTCCCAACGATACAACGAAGGTCCTGTGTGGCCTCTCGCACCAGGCGGAAAACTTGTTTAGCGATGCTGCGGAGCGCTTAAGTCTGCCGTCGCTGTGCCAGTTTCTGAAAAATTTGTGCCGAGCTTCGCGTGAGCAGCTGTACAAGAATACGACCACGCGCAAGGGCAGTCGTGTTTGGTGGCCGAGTAAAGGTTGGCGCAAACACGATTCATTACCAATGTCCCTCCTGCTGCATCGTATTGGCGATGTCACCTTAAAAGTATTCCGGAGTCCGCGACCGTTGTTGCACATTTTGAAAGTGTGGGCCATTACGGGTCCTCACTTAATGGACACTGCGTGTCATCGCGATCGAGTAATCTCGAAGCGGGCCATTGAGTATATACACGACATAGTGACTGCTCTGCTGGTGGAACAATCTGAATTGCCATATTTTCACTTCAACGAGGCTCTCCTGAAGCCCTTCGAAAACCTACTCAGCATGGATAACTGCGATTCGGATGTTCAGGATCAAATTGTAGCGTGTTTGTATGAAATTGTTGAAGCCCATCGAACCGAGATACGCTCGGGATGGCGTCCGCTGTTCGGAACTCTGCGCAATGCTCGCAGCAGAATGCTTAGCACCAGCAACATAATCGATATATTCCGTGTGTTCCTGGACTCGGACAATACGCTGGTATTTGCGAATGCCGGCTTAGATTGTATCTTATGTTTATTGTCCTTCCTGGAGGTGCCGGGCAGTGGAACGACCAGCGCAACTGGCGTGGCCAATGCCAACGGCAACACAACCGACGAGGACACCAACTTCAGGCCAACGGAATTTTTACATGAAACGCTGCGTTTCCTAGAACGATGTTCTTCCATTCTAGGCTTCATGTACAACATGCCCAAGTGTCCGAATTTCCATTCCACTTACAAGATCAAAGGCATTTCCTACACACACATCATCGATGCTAACATACCCAACTCGATGGAGAATTTCACCTACTTCGGAAACGATTACCTGCAGACGAAGAACGAACAGCACATGATCTCGTACAGATCGCTGCACATTGACAAGGAGAATATTGTGAAAATTGATGAGATGGACAAGCCGTCGGGAGTTTTGAAAGTGTGGTTCTTACTCTTAGATGGCCTCACGAACTCCTTGATTGTCTGCCCGTATTCGCATCAAGCGCCAATCTTGCAGACAATCTTCAAGCATTTCAAGAACCTCCTAAGTAATCCGGGAATTGAGTTTGGCTTCTACTGCATAAATCACCTGTTGATACCCATGATACAGGATTGGTTGCGTTACATCAATAAGACTGGCACATCCTGGCAGATGGTGGAGAAAAACTTCAAGCACTGCTGTTGCATGACCACAGATCTGGTGGTGGATTTCATAAAGATGTCCGTGCCGGAGGTACAGAAACAAACGTCTAATACCAGAACAAGAGTTACGCAAATTGTTCAGCCCAGCGACAATTCGTATTCGAAGTTGAAATTTGTCACCGAACCAGTGGAGGAGCGGAGCACTCAGTCGGACAGTAACTCCTCGAGCGAGGAGAATGCACAAGACCCCAAAGAAGCTCTCACCAAAGTCTCAAATTCGGCGACTCTTGCATTGAAGCAGTTGCTACTGGTGCTCATCGAATGTGCCGCCCAAGTGCAAGAAACGGTGGCCAGGGTGGGTGTGTCTTGTCTGAAACATGTCATTCTTTCGACGGGTACACTCTTCAATGAGTACCAATGGATGATCGCCTGCTCGGCCATACACAGAGCATGCACCGTAACCATAGCGCCTCTGCGCCAATTATCCTTTGCATTCCACGAGAAATCCAATAGTTTTTACGGCGACTGTGCCAACGTTAAGGTGGCTGCCCGTCGCGACAGTACCGTGGAAGAATTGACGCGTATCTATTCGCTAGCTCAACAAGTCTTTCTGTCCGATAACCAACGAGAGCCGGGCTCAAAGCCGAATAACCACTTGGACAAACATTTAACTGACGATCGCAGCTATTCGTTCCTTCTGTATCCCCAAAATAATGGCTTCAACTCCAATCTGGACAACTTCGTTATACGAATTCCCTTCAAGACATTGGTAGTAGGTTTACTAGCCAATCAAATGCTGCTCCAGTTGGTGGCCAAACTGCTGCTGTCCCGCTTGAAATGTGTTCCTCAGGCTGTTTCCACCTGTATTTTTGACAACTACACTACGGCCAGCCAACAGACCTACGACTACGATTTAGATTTTCGCTCAAAGGAGATTCTCTTGCGCTGTTGCCTGCAGTTCCTAACCAGCGCTCTCGAGTTTGACTCCCGCCCGGGATTAAAATTTCTCATGCAAAAGGTTGCCAACATTGAGTATGCAGCAAATCTGTACAAACAGATGACTTCCTCTTGGATGATTTACTACATCGCTCTGGTCGATTCGTATCTCAACGATATAGTTGTCTACAATTTGGGTCCCGAGGATCTCAACTTCATATTGGAATCGTGCTCTCGCCTCAACACTACCAAGGTCAAGAAGAAGGAGAACTTTGTCCGCTACCTGTTTTGCCTGCAAGACGCCTGGAATTTAGTTTGCGAATTGTATCTGAGCAATTCCACCCTGCACGACATTGAGAACGGCCGGCTACGAAATTCCGATACGGAATTGAAACATTTGGCCACAGCTAAGCCCATCAAGTCCATGTGCATCACAATAAATGGCAACTTCGAAAATGGCAACACGTCGAGTTTCTCCGAAACGACCGACTACTCCCCCAACAAATACAACCAAATCGCCGAGGAGGAAAGCATCACAATGACTACGCTGATCAGTGAGTTTCAGCCCAAGAGCCGCAACAATCCTTTCGATACCAATCGACCACAAAAAACCGAAGTCGAATCAATATCGCCAGAGATTGAACAACAGCGCGCCACCAGCATTCTAAAGGACTCCAACTACAAACGGGCTGCCCTCGCCCAGCTGGTCGTTGCCTCGATGGAATTGCTGCGTTCCCTGCCTGCGGAGGCCGAAAGCAATCTCCGATTGCTCATGACACCGACAATAAGAGAAGCCTTCCGCTTGGTACAGTTGCAAGGCAACGAGCTGAAAGTTAATCAATTTTAGGTTTTGCTTGTTGAGTTTTATTTTGACTTGTAAGTGCGCGCAAAGCCGCATACTGCTGACAATTGCAAAGAGTTATCAGTTATCCTCCTCCTCCACCACCAAGACCACCCCTCAACCCAACCCATCTTCCCACGTTCTTTCGTCCCACTTCCTCTCTTTTCATTGTCCCCACACCAGCTACCTAGCGAACGATCTCGCTCCATCTCTCTTTCGCTCTCTCTCTCTTATATACACACACCTGCATGCATACAACATATAGTATGCACTCACTTGCCATTGCTCTCTTCAAATCCCTCCACGCCCACCATATTTACATGCATTACATACTAAAACTACTATGTACTACATATGTAACAACTATATATAGTATAAACAATTACTATACATAATCATAGCCGCCCATTACCGCCTAAAATTAGATTATTTTTTTAATACTATTTATTATTGTCTGCTTTCAAAAAGCATCTCGATGTGTACTTTTGTTTGTTACTCTTACGGACGGACAGACGTACATACATACATTTATACGTACTCGCCGTACCCCAACTACATACATACATACAAACATTATTACTTATTGCTTTTATGACATACTCATACTCTCTGTCTCTCTATCGTCGTTCTCTTTCGCTATCTCTCTCATCATCAGTACTTTGAGTTGATCCTAGAAAAAAAATATTTATTCTAACTGTTTTGGATGATTGGAAAAGTCACTCAAAGTAAAAACTCAACAGATATCAATAATCTACCTTGCGATGCAACAACATTACCAACTATAGTGTTCTCCGTTCTTCCAAGTCTAGCGTCCACCTGTTCCGAATGATATTTGAAGCATACAAAAAAAAACATGATAACTGAAGTCTGTTTTGCATCAACATGTCGAAGATGTTTGTCATAGTGCCGTTAAAATCAATGGAATTTGAGTATTCACAGCCATAGAGCAGGATAGAAAAATCGTAAAGTTTTTTGTTTATTGACTTTTTTATTAATTATAAATCTCTAGGCCTGATATTGGGTTTTTCCTAGTGACGAAATTTAATTCGGGTAAGCCAGGGGGTAAGGAAAATCGTTAATACCTAGTTAAGTTTATAGGATATGGATGGTTTTTTAATTGGAAATCTCTAGGCCTGGTATTGGCTCTCTTCTAGAGTCTTGTTCAAAAGTAGAAAAAATCTAAGTCAGACCGATCGTCTGCTTTGTCTACAAAGCAAGTGTTACAGCAAAAATCACCTATTTCGCGTTTATACTCGTATTACAAAAAAGAAATCGACGATGTCCCATGTGAAAATCCGATATCTTGAAAACCATTGAAGATTTTAAAAATTATTAGTTTTTTTATTTTGATGTGATCTGAAGAAAAGCGTTTTGAAATACGGTTTCTCAGAATTGTAACAGTTTAAGAAAAATCTGATGAGATAAACAATAATTTTAGTGGCATTTCTACTTCAATGGATTTTAATTACTTGTATGAGTTAATATCCTTTTCCATAGTTCTTTTTATTCTAATAACAATTTAAGCTATACTTCTACCTTTTTCTGTTCCGATGCCATTACAGTCTAAGTAAGAACAATGATATCTAAACTTCAGGTGTCTGAACGAATAATTTTGCAAGTTTTATTAAATCCTTTTAAATCCTATACAATTTGAGAATTAGAATAATAAAAAAGGAACTATAGACATGTGGTGAGATTTCTGTTAGAATAGTACTGATTCCCAGTTATAAAAAATGATTTGTTTTATTCAGCTATAATTTTAATTTAAATTTCTATCAGAAATAATATATAATTTTTTTCCGACATTTTAAAGATTTAATAGAAAAAAATGCAAAGTATCGCAAAGTGGTAGAGAATCACGGTTTGCAGTACTGAATTCACCTTACTTTAAAGCCACTTTTTGGAAATCCCCCAAGGGGTCTGACAATATTTTCAAGTTGATGATACGGCCTAATGGGCATAGCTAAACATAGATTCTTAAGAAAAGAGCTTAAATTTGGGCTCTCTGCCAGCATAGTTTGGCTCAAAAAGAATCAAACTACAGGAGATTTCGCTGGTTTACGCCAATGTTAGACATAGAATCATTGAATGGGAATAAAATAATAAGCAAAATATATAAAGTCCACACATACATCGCTCTATTTCTGCATCGTAAAAATTTCATTGAACTAACTGTTTGAGTTTAAATATTGAGATATTCTTATCTCATGCAGATGAACCTCACAAATAGAGCGAATAGAACCACTTTTAAAAATTTACAGTTTTTGGTTTAGATGAGCAACAGTGTCGTCAACTGATCTGAAGCAAAATATAGCTTCAGATGAAATGTACCAAAAACGGCTACAAAAACTTAAAGAAAAAACACCATTCAAAATTCACTACGGAACAAATTAAAAAATGTGGCTATTCAAAAAATACAATAAATGTTCTAGATTTTTGAAAACATATATTTTTTAAGTTATGTATTTTTAATATAATAAATTCCTTCAAAAATCCAAGGACCATTTAAGTCAAAAAATTAATTAATAGTTTTGGGAGTAAAACTTACTCGCTACAGGCGCAACGAAAATGTTATTAAAATCGCCACAGTAGCGATATTTTTAAAAAAATTGCTACTTTTCCAAATCATTGTTTTTTGGCGATGAAAAATCAACACAAGTAGTGGAAAACCATCAAGTTGGTATTGCTGCCGGGCGAGGTTCAAAGAGCTAGATCTCTAGAATAAAAGAGGGGTTGAAACTAAAAACAAATACGAAAGCGAGAGAACTAAGGCTAGATCCAATAGTTCCATAGAACTTAATCAATATTGACTATACAACTCTAATCGCTTATGATCCATTCAGGAGAGATAATTTTGTGTCTGGGACGCTTACAATGGCATGTGCTTTTCAAAAAAATTGCCTAAATGTCAAAGGCACGAGCAATGGGTATTTTTTAGAGAAGTTATAAGTATGTTATAGCGAAGAGTTATTACAGATATAAGTTCCTGAATTCATAGCGTGGTGTTTGTACACAAAAAGCTGAAAATTAAGACGTTGTTAAAAAGAATAGCCCTTTTTACTTTGAACGCCACGTCCTAAGACCAGATATTTGTAATGGTACTTTATCTCTGATGCACTTTTTCTTATAGAGAGAAGTAAAAGCTCAAAATAGCAATTAGGTTGCTATGCAAAGAATAAAGCTTTTGCCTTCATCCACCACGCCATAATACCAAGACTTTTGAATGGTAGCTTTCTCTATAACTTCTCTGGCAAAAAATAGCAAAAAAATGTGAATGGTTCATTCTTCAGATAGCCTTGCTTTAATTCAAAAAATAATGCTCGGTTTTTTAAACAATATTTACACCAAGTACGTTTAAAAGGAAAATAATCTGCCAACAAGTGTAGGTAACCATACTGGTAAACGATTTTAAGGTCTAGATTCCCCAGAATATCCATGTATAATTAGATTTGATTAAAATTCCACTGTATAAGTCGACACTATGAGAAACGATATTGACATTTTGATGTTTTTTATGTTTCACTTATTTTCAGTCCAGGTGGGTTGGACTTAAAAGAAAATGCCACTAGTGTGTATCCATCTATTTATGTAAGTATGAAATATTAATTATGGTATAAATGAGCTTTCAATTTATTTAGTATAAACTAACTTATCTAATATGAATTACGGTTTTAAAGCAACAATTTTAATTTCTAATATATTCAAAACAACTAGCAAAGACTGTCACATTCCCTAAGGGCTAGCTTAAGCATTTAGGTAGTGTTCAGGCCGATGCGACATGACAAAACGATACCGCGACAGCCGCTAGCACATTCACACCAAAGCTTTTTTTGTCGCTATCGCATTCAGTAAAAGTAATGCAAAAAATAATAATTTCTAAACATTTTCACATTAATAAAAAAACAATGGAAAAAAGGAATTACAAATATTTTCATTCGTTAAAAAAACTGAGTGACAAAGGCACCGTTTTTCATTTTGTCGCTGCACAGGCGAGGTCGATATTTTGTCGTGTCGCTGTGGAATGAATGCTTCCATAAGAAAGTGTGTAAATTCTTATAGACTTTGAGTTTTATTTGCGTTTTGTCGTGTCCTGTCGATCTGAAAAATACCGAGATATGGTGCAGACGGAAAAATTTTCTCGATGGAGTTACAAAAAGTTGCCGTATAATTTTGTGGTTTCTTAGACTTTGCTTACATCAAAAAGAGTTTTTCTTTCAATTGTGATTGAATAAAGAGCGAAAAAATCGCAACTGTCACAAGTTTTTAATGTTCTTTAACGATTTTAATTTTACATTTCACAATACTCTGCATTAATTTTCACAAATTCAAGTAGTATTTTTGTTTTAGCCTCAATAGCTCATACAGATTAGCAAAACCGCAATAGTTAAGTAATTTAAAACGTGTCATTTTTGATCACATTTGTAGAACAAGTTCTACTAATCCTGACTCTTAAAAAAAAATTGATCTGTTAAAGGCCAATACTTGACAGCTATCCAGGCGAAGTACTAAATCGGTTACAACAAATTAGTTTTTCTAAATATTTTTTAAGGATTATGAACAGCAGGATGTGTTCGATAGACATGATCCGACCTGGAACTTTTTGTTCGTTAGTAATATAATAGGTGCGGGTTTGACTATTTAGTTAGTTATCGAGTCTAAACCTAAAACACCACAACAATTAAAACTAATTCTGCTTAATGTTATTTATAATATAAAAGAAAAACTCATTAAAAATCAAGAAATAGTGATATTCTTAAAATTTCTTCAAACCTTTGGGAGTGGTGGATTATTATAAGAAATTAGTTTGAAAAGTAAAAAAAAACTTTTATAAAACTCTACTAATGTACTACAATGTACGTACACAACTTTAAAATATGAGTCTCTTATTTACCAAAAGACAAAAATCCGCTAAAAATCCCTCTAAGGCGATTGTTTCAAATTGTTATGAAACAAACCTACATTTCAATTTATTGAAAATATTTTATATAAGCAAGTGAAAGTATTTGTTTCAAAATATTTAAATTTTTTTTTGTAAAAAGTTCTTCGAGAAAAATCGTCGGAATCGACTGGACTAAGGAGGGCTTAAGACTCAGGCACACGGAAGCTTTTTTTCTTATGCTGCGTATTTTTTAACTTTAAAAACCCACACAAAATTGATTATGCCGACAATGCAATAACATAACTTTTGGTACATTTCCATCCTATTTTCAGTGGTTTTCAGACAACTGAGAGTAAAGAATGACGCAGCCAAAGCAAAACCTTCAGTATGTCCGGGCCTTTAAGCGTTTTGCCCTACCGGTTTTGCAGAACTTTTTTGCTTTAAATTTAAAATGTTCATCACAACAGGTTTTTGACTTGTATGTGCACCCTTTTCGACAAAGACGTTCAATACATTTTTGAATATTTTTTTTAATTGTTTGGAATCATTTAACAAATATTAAGCTCATTTATCCTTGTATGATATTAATACATACATATATACATGCATACATATATTTATATACAACATATATACTAGAGAAAAAAGGCCTACATCCCGCTCACGATTACGATGACGACATGTATTCCAGGAGTATGACAATCGCGTTTTATGATTAAAGTTAATTGAATATAAAAATTGAATTGACTCGCCGCATGAACTGATTTGCTTAGTATGAGTAGAACTGATCCTGTTATGGAATGACAGATATCACCAGGGGACATTTACACTACCTGACAGGGAGCGCGTTATAGCCTTGACAAGTCTATGAAGTTGGATTACATAGACGGTTAAGGTCTCATCCTTTTAGTTGCGTCGGTCGAATAATCACTTTAGTTAAGCGATAGGATATATATATAGACAGAGTCGAAAGCCGGATACCGGCATTGTGCTTGACTACCAAGACAAACGCATCCAAGACACAGCTACACGATAAAGTTTTGGGATTTTTTTTTTGAATAAATAAATATGAATTGAATGTATGTATAATGAATGAATAGCATATAGTAACTATTACATCTTTACTAATAAATATTTATTTATATGTATATGTATACAAAATAAAAAAAATAATGATGAAATAACAATTCAGTCCAAATATAACATTTCTAAAATCGTCGCATGGCATTATTTAATTGTTGCTGCCCACCCCGCATTCTGAAAAGCGTGGAACGCATACGTTTGGTCCGTAAGATGGATCTCCACTGGTTTGTATATTTCGAGACTGTTGGTTAAACACTTTGTTCGAAAAAGGGTGAATTTTTAGTTTCAAACTTTTTTCATATGTTGGTATACATGCAGGGTTGCCATTAATACTTTTGGATAAGGAGGAGATTTGTGCTAATGGAAGGACCTTTGGGACTTTTAAAACTACAATTATTAATTTCATTCTTAACTTCAATATTGTTTGTTTCAACATGATTCGTGTCTTGCAAAAATTTACTTTTGAGCCCTCCTTTAGACAAAAACAACTGATCCTAATGTGTAAAATGATCTCCTGAATCCGATTTAAGTGTCCCATCACGTATAGTTTTCAAGATATCGTGAACATGAAATTGTTCAGATTTTTTTCATTACTTTGCCTAAAAATCTAATCTAAATTCACCTAAATAGGGGCATAAAGAAATGGGTCTTTCCAACGTGGTATATTTTTTGATAGTCCGACGAAAATTGTCTGGTTTGGTTTATGAAAAACTATACCACGTTATAAACTCTGCAGTAAGTTCTTTATGATTTTGTTAAAAACTAGTGGGAAAAAAGAAAATATTAAAAAAAATTAATTTTGATTTCTTTTGGTTGTTATTTTTACAATTTTAATTCGATTTTTTAAAATTATGAATTTGTAAATTTAACAAATATGATAAAACATCATATGCTTCTCAAATATCCTAAAGAATCTACTTATTCGAAATGTGCGCCTTTTGCCTTTACTTACGCCTTAAGTCGCACTGGCCAATCGTCAATAGCTGCACGAACCTCGTCCATTGGAAAATTGGCCACAGCTCGAACCAAAGCAGTCTTAAGAGATCCAATGTTGGGGTATCTTTTGTGACAAATCTTGTCCTCTTAAACCGTCCACAATTTGTAATCCAATGGGTTCGAACCTGGACTGCCTGATGGCCATTCTTCAGAGGAAATGAACGCTGGCAAATAGTTTTAGCCTTATAGCCTGGCTGGTTTTAGAACAGGGAGGCTTCACAACAGCTTCCAAAACGGTTTTTTGGTAAACTTTGGCCGATGTTTTGACTCCTTGTTGTAAGAGACACCCCCCCAAACCATGACTGAAGCTGGGTGATGACCCTTTTCCACCCTTGGGATCCGTTCAGATGCTTTCTTAGATGACCGCACACTCTATCATTTTGCTTATTAAATTTTTCCTCAACGGTAAAAATTTTTTCATCGGTGAACAAAATTTTTCTGTGCAAGTTATCAGCGTGCTTCACCTAAAGACGTTTGCATTTTTTAATCTTTTTTTTTTATAAAGCTGCAGCCAATAAATGTCCCAAGTCTTTTTTAATGATTCGATTCATGGACTTTTGCGTGATATTCATCTCACGGGCCATGATTTTCTGTTTTCGGAGCAGATTTCTGTGAATTCTTGATTTAAGGGCTTTGATGACATGCGGTGTTCGAACAGAGCGTGGGCTGCCCGACCGGTGGCGGTCTTTTACATCTCCAGTCTCCTCAAACAGTTTTATGCATCGGTAGTTGAACATGCGGCTAATCCCTAGTGGCCGGAGCGTTTTGAAAATATCGCTGAAAGCACTTGAAAAGCGCTATTACAGCGATACGGTTCTCATTATCTGACCACTCCATGACGAAAGTTGAAACAATTTTAAAATACCGTTACAGGCTAACGCTATTGCTATCAGCTTTCAAACCCCATATGACATTAACGGGGTATGTTCAGTTCTACTATTGAAAGGGGTGTGTTCAATGTTGTAACAGTATTTATGTCCCTACTTAGTATATACCAACTACAAGGTGTCACAAAATTAATTAACCTACGAAAGATGTTATTAATTTTGGAAATAGTGTCGTACTTCTATCATATTTGACATTTGTGAATTCAGCAGTTGCAAAATACACACAGACAGGTAGTGGAGCGCTGTCCTTTGCAAGACCGTGAAATAATTATGTGAGTTTCCATGCCGATTTTTTAATCGTGTCGCGCCAACTGGACAAACATTCTGGTGCTTAGCTGCTCGACTCGAACAGACTGAAAATCCGCGTGTGCTGCACGACGAGCCATTACTCGTACACCCTTTCAATGCTACGGTCATGATAAACGATTTCTAACTGCCGGAATTGGATGAGCGGGGTTTTAATGAGCATGTGGTTTCAACAAAATAGATGGCTCAACTGTACACACAGCACGAGCCACAACAAATATTGTGAAGAAAACGTTCCCTAGTCGCGTAACTTCCCACCACCCAATATGATGCATCTTGAAATCGCGGGTGTTTCCCAACAAGCCTCAGACAATCGCAAACCTTAATCACCGAATATATTGCGGAAATACATGGAAAGTGCGGTGAAATGTGTATCAACTCTGGCGGCAGTCACCTGGAGAATGACATCTATGCCACTTAAGAGAAACCAATTTAAAGCCGCAAATAACGACTTTCATCACTTTTTTTTCCATTTTTATTGATTTTATTCTGTTATAATTTCGGTCTATTACTTTAGCCGTTAATGCCAACTTTTCAAAAGGCTGTGTATCGTTCTATGCCTATATTATATTTTCCAAATACCATCTTCATATGTTTTTGAGTTATTGAGATATGGTATTTCTAAGTTCAGAGTTGCATGGGCATTGTCACGTTTCCTGGTCTTATTACATTATAAGGTACCCTACAGATATAACCAAATGTAAGATAATTTGTAACGATCCGAGTTAATCGAAGGTAATATATTAAAAAGAACTTAAAAATATTACAAATATAGGGTGATCCATCAAGAGGTATTTAAAAAAAATAATTACCTTCAAATGTTCGCAACTGTACTTATTTATGAAAAGGAGCGTACGGTTAGAAACGGAAAGATCCGCTGATTTCGATCAAAATTTTTTTCTGTGGTGAGGCCCATATCTGGCTCAACGGCAAAGTCAATAAACAAAATTGCCGCATTTGGGCTGAAGAGCAACAAGAAGAGGTTCAAGAGGTGCCATTATACCCAGAGAAAGACAGGGTTTGGCGCGGTTTATAAGCTGGTGGAATCATCGGTGATTTTTTTTTTTAAAATGATGATGGCCGGAACGTAACTGTGAATGGTGCTCGTTATCGCGCCATGATGTCGATCTTTATGCTACCTGAAATTGAAGCCCGTAATCTTGAAGACACTTGGTTTCAACAGGACGTTGCCACTTGCCATACAGCTGCTCAAACAATGGATCTATTGAGATGTCATTTCGAAAAGAAGCTAATTCCACGTTTTGAACAGGTGAGTTCTCAGCCTAGATCAAGTGATATCACACCTTTAGACATTTTTCTTTCGGGTTACGTAAAGTACAAAGTCTTTGTTGACACACCAGCTACGATTCAGGTTTTAGAAGCCAATATTAGGCGTGTCATTAAAGCCATACCGGTCGAAATGCTCGAACGAGTCATCCAAAATTGGACCCTCAGAATGGAAACCCTGAGGCGTAGTTGCGGCCAACATTTGAAGAAAATTATATTCAAAAAATAAATGCCATAAAATGTCTTTTCAAATTACCAATGAAGATTCCACACTTGATTTGAATTTTATATATTTTTTTTGTTTTGAAAAATATACTATATGGATCACCCCATATATGTAGAAATTTTTCTAGAGGTTAACTCAGTCCCTGAGTGGGGAAAATTAATAAAATTACCTGTTGACTACTCCGTTCCACTTTCGATACTAACAGTTTCAGAGCATCAACACATATTTCTGCAAAATATCACCCACCGTGCATCAAAAGTCTTGCATTCCACAGACGGACATGGCAAGATAATTTTAGATTTTTTACGACAATAACTAATACAGGGCGATTCATTCACGACTGGACTAATTTAACCAGCGTATTACTTGGCTTATTTCATGAAAATAATATGTCCATCTACGGCCATGCCCGAAAATGCAAGAGGGCGAAATGGCAGCGGTTTGAAAATTTTTGGATTGGTGGTTGGAAGGTTCTTGGGTCAAATTGCTAAGTTCTGAACCAGTGGTCGGATTTTTTTGTTTTTTTTTTCTTAAAAGATAGCTCTATCTCTTAACTGTCTAAACTAGCCCAGGGGTCCTACCGTTCCAAATTCCATTTTTTTGGAAACGAAATGAAACCACACTTTTATTTGTTTTTGTAAATAAATTTGTCTAGTCGTGAATGAGTCACCCAGTTTGTAAAGGGTGTTCCAACCATAATGCACGATCTTAATATTGAGTCACACCTTAATGTCAAGTTGTCTAACTTAATTTGACATTTGTTTGTTTTAGTGTTTGACAAATTCAATCATGGAGAGGCACACAATTAACCAACGTGTTAAAATTGTTAAAGCTTTTACGAATTTCAAATCAAAATGCATTTCGTAACTTTACAAGGAAGATCATCTTCAGCGACGAGGCACACTTTTACCTCAGAGGATTCGTTTACCAGCAGAATATCCGCATGTGAGCAATAGGAATCCACGAGTGATTCTTGAAAACCCAATGCATTCACAAAGAGTGACTGTTTGGTGCGGTTTCATCGGGCCGTACTTCTTTGAAAATGAGGTCGGCCAAGCAGTTCCCGTGAATGGTGTTCGCTATCGCGAGACGATAACGTACTTCTTGTGACCAGAATTTGAAGGTATGGACAGGGACGATATGTGGTTCCAACAGGATAGTGCCACTTGCCACACAGCCAACGTAACAAGGGCTCTTTTGGGTGAACAATGCAATAGCCGTGTTATCTTACATCATGGCAATGTTAATTAGACGCCACAATCATGTAATTTGACACCGTTGGTCTACTTTCTTCATGGATCTTTAAAATAAAAAGTGTACGTCAATAAGCCAAGAACAATTAAGTGCCAAAGGATGAGATAATTTGGCACATCAACGATATTGAACCTCTACTCGTATTATGACTCTTAGTCAATGAAAACATGGATAGTCGGATGGAGGTATGGCCTATATTTTGTTTCACACATAATTGTCATAGATCCTTCTTTCATACTAAACAATATTCAAATAATTCTTTATTTACAATTAACATCGTGCGTTTTATAAAATCAAGTTAAAAACACCGTTCTGAAACCTTCCGCAATGGAATGATAGATTGAGTTTGAAAGAACGAGCAAGTCGACAAAATAAGTTCGAACGGGCCGAATTTTATATCCTTCATGGATTCTGGCCCTAAAGTAATATGTTATCAAGGAGGCGTGGCGACTTTTTCTTTCCATCAGAGTGTGTTTCTTTCCATACCAACATCATAAATGTGCACTTCCATCAAAAGTCCATTTCCATTCAAATGAGTTATCACTCAAGCGCTTGCATAAGTATTATTACAAAAAAAAATTATTAATTCAAAAGTTATTAAATTTTTAAACCACATAGTAACTTTTGGCCCACCCTGTAGTTGGAACGCATTATTTAATTTTTTTGCTGTAAACTTTCATATTTATTTCCATATTTTATCGGTCAATAAGAACTGCTAGATATCTAGGCATTTAAGGAGCTGAACTTTCAATTAAATCGGACGTTATTTCAGACCATGTTCGAATTAGGGATGTTTTGCGGGTTCGGGGGTAACTAATGTCATATTTTTTTCTTTTTTTATCTAAAATATCCCACACAAGTTCTATGGGATTGAGGTCTGGCGACTGAAGAGCTGAATTAATTTACCTTGGTGCATAATAAATAAGCTAGTCTGTAACTACGCGAGCTTTATGTTTCGTATCTTTGTCCTTTTGGAAGATCCGTTGATTACGAGGCCCAAATTATCGACATGGATCCATATTTCTGTCTTAAAAAACTAAAGTAAACAAAAGTCCATGATTCGGTAAAACTACACCTAGATTTATAATGGAATAAATATTACATCTAGGTTAATAAAGAAATGTGTTGATGAAGTTGCGCCAATTTTTGCCGAATTTTTTACCAGAGCGACAATAACTGCAATTTACCCGGAAACTTTGACGGTTCAAAAAATAGTTTAAATCTCGAATGAGATGCCGCAGATGCCGTTTTAAATGTTCTACAATATATATGTAAGGGGTGATGAATTTTGTAGGGTTGCTGGATTTTTTTTTGATTTAACCAAAGCATTTGATCTGATGAATCATAAATGATTGATTCAAAAGTTAGCATATTATGGTATCCTGGGAAATGAACTTTTGTTATTCAAAAATTATTTCTCCAACTGGCCACACTTTTTTCGGAGTTACCCTTTTTGACAGCTGTCACTTGATTTATGATCAGTTTGGTTTGCCATGTCATAATGAATCGACTTACTCTGGAACAACGTTTGCAAATCGTGGTAAATGGGGCCAAAACGAGATGGCCACCGATCCTGATTTTTACAGGAAAATTTGTTCAGCGATGAAGCTCACTTTTGGTTGAATGGTTACGTTAATAACCAAAATTGTCGCATCTGGAGTAATAAAAATCCACAGGCCATTGGTGAGACGCCGTTACATCCCCAAAAAGTCACTGTTTGGTGAGCTCTATTGACTGTTTGGTGAGCTCTATGGGAGGAGGGAATCATTGTTCCATTTTTCTTTAAAAATGAAGTCATTATGGCCGACGTCATTTTTAAAGAAATATGGAACAATGATTCCCTCCGCCCATAGAGCTCGCCAAACAGTCAATGGGGAACGCTATAGAGCCATGATTAATGACTTTTTCGTGTCTTAATTTTAGGATGTTGATGTGAACGACCTTTAGTTCCAACGCTACATGTCATACAGCCAACGTAACAATCAATTTATTGAAAGAAACTTTTGGTGAGCGCATTATCTCGCATCGAGAGCCTATGGCATGGCCCCTAGATCGTGCAATTTAACAGCACTGCACTATTTTTGTGGGGTTATGTGTAGTCGTTTGTCCGACAAGGTTGAAGCTTTAAAAAAGAATATTCGGCGCGATATTGCTGACATACGGCCCCAAATGCTGCAAAAAGTCGAAAATTGAGCCTCTCGGCTGGAATTTAGCAGCGGCGACCTCTTTCCCAAAATCATTTTTAAAACATAATGGCAAACCCTTATCTTTATAATAAATCTAAATTCTTGGCCATACCATTTAATTATATGCGTTTTATTTCTTTTTGAAAACCACACGTCTGAAAAAAACACCCTTTACAAAGCCTATGAGGTCAATCAATCTATATTACCTAATAGTACGACTAGAAATATTTTACATCAAAGATTGGCTACAGTAAGATTAAATTAATCAGTATACGAGTACAACTTATATCCTTCTCTATATTTCCCTAAAAGAATGTTTGGGGGTAGTGAAGCGCTCCGGGTTGCAGCTTGTTATGTATGTTTTGACAATTTTCCCCAGTAAGGATGAACTAACAGGCTTTCGATAGGATGACGGTTCATCTTTTCGGAAAACCTATGCCAAGCTAAGTATTTTGTTTTAATGACGACTCTCCGGTATTGTGCATAGATTCGGTCGGTCTTTTATTTCGTACATTTTTTTTCTCTCAGTGTAGCACTGATTCATCTCTCTCACTCTCTCGGCTAAATGGTGGTTGGCCAATTCGCTCATACAACAACACATTGTGGATACTTTCTCTTGATGCTCTCATTTGTTCGGACCGCAGCTCATTGAGGAAAATACCTTTTAGTTGCTTTTGAAGCAGGGATGCAAAAGTTGATACAATTGTACTTTTTTGATACATTTTCGGCATAGAAAGTACCGTGATACAACCGCGGCTCATTTGGAGCTTATTTGATACATTTTACAAATGTTCCGATCAGTTGTCTTTTTTCTTATTCAGTGATTGATTTACAATGAAAGATTGTGCAACAGACATAGATGACACTTTTGTACCGATTTATTAATTTGGTACCAGCTCCAACTGACGGATACCAATGAAACTTGCCCATTTCAGCGAGAAGATTTGACATCCGCATATTTCATCTTATATCTTACCACCTGTTGTATGCAACCAAATTCAAGTTGTTTACTTTTGTAATAGAAATTCATGGTGCAAGTTTATAAATTTGTGAAATGCAGTGTAACGAAGCCAAGTAAGTTGCAAGTATTTTCTTTAAATACATAAATGTTTTGTACATTTCGATACATTTAGAAATACAAAGAAAGATAAACCGTACACTGTTCCTTTTCGTGATGAGTGGACAAAAGAATTCACATGGCTGAAAAAATCCGAAAATGGGAAAATTTGTTTGCTCTGCAATGTCCCAATAGTGGGTGGTTATACTCACATCAAAAGACATGCTCTGCGAGAAACGCATGTCAAAAAAATAAACATTTTAAAAAACACACCCAAAATTAATAATTGTTTGGCCAATGTCGTGAGATGTCCGGTAGCAGAATCAGCCAGGAAAATGGAAATTATGCTTAGCGCATTTGTAGCTGAGCATAATATTCCATTTACTGTACTCGATCACCTTAATAACATCGTAAAAGAAGGTTTTCCTGACTCCGATATTGCCAAAAAAGTGAACATAAACAGAAATAAAGGCCAAAAGATATTGCTAGATATAACCGGACCTGAAAACAGCAAAGCAATTTCAAACTTTTGCAGAAACAATTTTTATTAACTGGCTATAGATGAAAGCACGGATTGCAGTGTATCAAAAAACTTAGCCGTGGTCATAAGAATTTTTCAAGAAAAATGTCAAGATAGATTCTTGGGGATGGTAAAGCTAGAAGATTCTACAGCAGAAGGGATATATGGCAGCACCATGAAGATTTTAAATGAAAATAGTATACCATTAGAAAAAATGGTAGCTATAACAACTGTTCTACAATGGTGGGTATAAAACAAGGTGTGCAAACTAAGTTTAAAAGTTTAGTGCCGAACTTATATTTAAATGGTTGTGTATGCCATATTCTAAATTTAGCTGCAGCAGCTGTATTCAAGTCTGGAATTCCAAAGAATATTGATGATTTTATTAGGTATCTAAATAGTCATTTTTGCAATAGTGCTAGCCGTAGGTTAGAATTTGTTCAATTTCAGGAATACTTCGGGGCTGAAATTCACAAAATTTTAAAATTTTCATCACACGATGGCTCTCAAGGCAGCAAGTAGTTGATAGAATTTTGGAACAATGGGATCCCCTTACTTACTATTTTAATTTGCATGAATTTGAAAGCAATTCAAGCGAAGAAAAAATTATTTTTTTGTCGTCTGGATTAAATGATCCGTTTTATAAATTAATATTTCTATTTCTTCAATACATTCTTAAAATAATTAACGAAGTTAACTTAGAAATGCAGTCCGAAGATGCTCGTATGCACGTTTTGCGCCCAAGATTGTTCCTTTTGTTCCGACAAGTAGCACGAAACTTTATAAAAAAAAGTTGCCTTAGATCAATGTGAAATACATGAACTGAATATTAACGAAAACCACATTGATTTAGAGGATGTTTATTGTGGAACAGAAGCCGTTCTATATATTGCCACAAATACTATAAATAACGATATTATAAAACAATTTAAGGATAGTTCAAAACAATTTTATATTAAGTTTTGTGAAGTATAAAGAAAAAAAATTGATTTTACGAATGACTTACTGCAGTGGTTTCCCAAATTTGCCCCTGAAAATGTAATTTCTGGTGAAACAGGGAGTATTGTACCTTTTTTAGTTAAAATGTTCCCTAACGAAAAGAAGAAATTTGAGACTATAAATAACCAGTATCGGGCATTAGCTGATGTGTCAGAGCTAAAAATATTAAAATACAGTGATATATCTAGTTTTTGGACAAAAGTAGCTAGTTTAAAAAATGAATTAAATGAGTTTTTGTACCCTGATATTTCCAGAGTGGTAGCAGGTATTTTATCTATACCCCATTCGACAGCAAACGTTGAAAGAATGTTTTCATTTCAAAACATTATAAAGACTAAGGAGAGGAACAGACTTAATGTGACAACATTATCAAGTATAATTCAAACGAAGGATTTATTGAAATCTTCAAATTCTTGTTGTTACAGTTTAACCATTCCAAGTGATATGTTAACAAAAAATTTAAACCAAAATTGATCTCAGAAACATGTGAAATCTTGATCTTTTATAGAAAATTTTTTTACATAAGTTGTAGATTATTTATTTTTGTTTTTTTATTTTATATTTTATGTTTATGTTTTAAAGTTATGTGTATATATATACATGTGCAATTGAATTTTTATGTACGTTTTTTACTTTTTTTGTTTCAATAAAATTGATTTTAAAAATAAAACATCGTTTATTGGTTTTGGTACCGTCGGGATCGAAAAAGTACATTTTTAAAGAGCGGAAAGTACAAAATGAAAAATCACATTTTGCATCCCTGTTTTGAAGTAGACGGCAGCACAGTGGTGTTCGACAGCTGAGTGAAAGTGGTACAAACGTCGGCGACGCGAGTGCGAGTCGGTCGGTCAATTTTTAAATGTATTTATTGCATGAAAATTATGTAAAAAACGTGTGAAAACGAATAACAAACAAACAACAACCCGATGCCACAGTGTGTTAAATATTTTCCCCGACATTGTTGAAATAGTATCTCGTGAAATTTCATTAGTGGTGATGAAAACCTTTTCGACACCATCATCCATCCATCCGTCGCCTGTGTAAAACAAGAAAAGCCCTTAATGTGTAGTGTGTCCACATATGTGTATGTATGTTGAATGATTTTTTGCGTTTTTCCTTCTTATTTCGGCAATTGTTGTTCTTGTTCTTGTTGAAGTGAATGGAGTTATTTGTTCTTCGCGAATGAAGTGTATCTGTGCTGCGAGTGGGTTATACATAAATGAAATTCTTAAGCAAATTGCAGTTCGATTCGATAATTTAAGCGTGTACAAGCAACAACACAATGTGGAAAGTGAAATAGTAGTGGATTTGAGGGAAAAAAATGAAAGAAGGAATTAAATATTGTATACGGTATCGTATACCACAACAACAACAACGCATATCGTATCCCAACCTCATGGAATGGCAAAAACCAACAAAAGTATTGGCCAATGAGTTTTAAAGAATACGCCAACAAAGCAAGAACGAAGAAAACAGCAATGAGTGTTTGTTTGCGTGAGTGTGTGCGAATGAATGAATAAACGAAGGAAGGAAGGAAGCCTCAATAAGTCCGAATTGGATTCGCATTTTTAGTGTCATTGAATTAGAATTTTGGTTGTCACACGCAAGGCTCCTCCAGAGATGTAGTACCATACAAGCCGAATACCCTACAGCCTACAGACAGACGGACGGACTTCATATACCTCTTTGCTCTGCTCTGCGAGTATCGATCGAAACGTGAGCAAAACTCTTCGTTCGGTCGGCGTTGGTCCACTGCTGCGACTGGTTTGTCGGTCGGTGGGTCTCTAGGTCGCCTGCATTTTCTCCTACTCAAACAACACACCTCGCCAAAAAAATTTAACAAACATTTAAAACATTGATTATCTCTACGAGAAGAACATTAGCTCCGAAATTGTTGTTGTTTTGTTGTTGTTGTCGTCGTCAGTAGTCGCTACAGCGGAAGAATTCGGCAACTAAAGAAGAAACTTCGCTCCAAACGTGTCAATCATTTTTCTACTTTTCCAATGGAAACAATAAAAACACACCAACTGCAGATATGTGTATACCTTAAACAAGAGTACGCAAACGGCAAGATATACAAACAAAAGCGAACGTCCGCATCATCATCAGCAGCAGCACACTTATTGGAATTGGGACTCAATCAAGAGTTGCCTCTATGCTGTGCCGGTGCTGTTTTATCATCTCTATCTTTAAAAAACGGAACTAAACCTCGCCACTGATATCAAACTGCACGCAGCAGCATTATCTTCTTCCTACTCATCTAGACAAAAATCTCCCTCGCACCTGCACTTAAGGTAAGAGACACACGCTCATTCTACATGTGTATTTCCGTATTATTTAGACTTTATTCAAAAAAAAAAAAGAAAACAAGAAACAACAGACAAGAAACATCTCAAGATGTCATGGCACTACATTGATGGGGGTACGTACTTTAGTAGTACAGTTAGCTGCTTATTAGAAATTCAGATGCTTATTTCTAATTCTATCTTCAATGTTGATTGCAAAAAAATGTATACAAGATGTATTCTCTACCCCGCTGTTGACGGCTGGTTGCCTGCCCTCCACCACCACCACCACCTTCGTCTAAGGTTAGAGCTTAACGTAGAAATGCCCATACCCACAAACGCACACAACCCCCAAAAATTCAAACATGCATACATACCACCACTGAATACTGTGTGCTGGCTGGCTGGCTGTTTGGTCTGCTCAGTGGCTGTGACTGACTCGACTGCCGCTATTCCATAACAAACAAAAACAAATGACGGAACTAAATGTCAATGGGGCAAATTGTAGTATGTAGATGCGGTGCTAAAGTGGCCAACCTATGTATAGACAGACGGACAATGCATGCTTCTTCTTAGAAAAGTGTTTTCTTGAAATGAAACCAGTTTTGTGGTTTTTTATAACTCGGATATTTCGAAAGGTTTGCCTAGGCCATGTTCAAAACATTTCTGACGCTTCCAAATGGTATAGTTTGTGTCTCCACCGCAGGCCACACGTGCATTTTGAAGTACTCGTTAGCGGAAAAACATATACACTGCCTTAATCAAGTGTACGTACAGTAGATGCTGCCGATAAGGCTGATAAATAAAATAAAGCTAAATTGGCTATAGCAATGCTTTACAAGTGTATAAGAAGTAATGTAAATAAGAGCAGAAAAAATATGTGAAATCGATTTAAAACAGGGTTTGAATCTAATACACCGCACGTGTCCAACGAAAGGGTATTAACTTAAAAATTTTAAAAGTTCGTTGTTTGCAAGAGGACGACTTACAGTGGTAATCTCTAGCAACCGATCTATATATTCATCTATATTTCATGACACTTTAAGTGTAAGGTATTTCGACGAAGTTTTTTATGCTCCGCTAAAAATTTGAAATTTCCAAATTTACTCCCTTTCTGTGAAACATTGTGCTACAGAGATACATTTTACCACTGATTCAAACTAAACGGTTGTTTTCTATAAAGTTTCAGTTTCAATTAAAATATACTTGCTCAGTGAAAAACCGGTAAGGAAAGTGGGGCAAAAGGCGTCATAAAATCAAAGCCCAAAACGAAATGGCAAAAAAAATATAAAAAGGGCCAAAATAAAAAGAAACGACCAAAATATATGTATGTATCAAATGTACAATTCATAAGTTTGGCATCGCTATGGATTGTGTTTCAGTATTGCAGTATAGTGGTGGCCTCCACAAAATGTTTTATTCAAAATCGTCAGAAAATTTCGTTGTTTTTAAAAACATATATGGCCACAGTGGAACGGTTAGATTTCTGAGTCCCTAGGGCCCGTGGGTTTAGATCAAAACTTTGGAACAAAGGTAGTTTAGGAACAATTGCCCAAAAAATATATATATGACCATTTAGGGTATTAAAACAAATAAGTTTAAAAAAACAAGCAGGCGGCAACCTATATTTTCTGAGTTACGGGACCCTAAATTTCAGACAGACAACTGGATATATCTGCGACATTTAGAATCGGACCTAGGCGGTATGGGTATGGTTAGAAAGCTTATGAAAATAACTTTCAAACGCTATATAGCCAACACTTTAAGCTTTCATTTGGACATTCGGATTTAACCCTTTAAATGCCGAAGATATTTGAATTTTAGTATAATTTTTTGGGAACAATTTGCACAATCGGGACTTTGTTTGGGGATTAACCCTTTAAATGCCGGAGATATTTGCATTTTAGTTTAATTTTTTGCTCAAAATTTGCACAAAATTTTGAAAAAATCTATCTTTTTCCGATGGTATGGTTTTATCGATTTTGCCACTTCCTAACAACGAAATTGCACACTGTGGTGACATTTTTTCTAGTAACGGAGAAATAGTTTCATTCTAGAAAACTTGTTTAAAACGTTAAGTGAAGTAAAACTGAAATAAAAAGCAGGGAATTGCGAAAATTGTTCAGCCTTAAAGATTGAAGGGCCATTCCTGCCCGAAGAATAAATATTTTATTCAGGATTTGTTTAAATAATTTTAATTTTTTTTTTGAATAAGAGGGTTGAAAATGATTAGTTTTTGAAGTAAATGCATTATAATATCAAAGAAGAGCTCTGCAGACAAAAAATTCCGCCACTTTTTAATTGATTTTTCATTATTTTTAACAAAGGGGTTAAAAGTTATTGTTTTTTGAAGAAAATGGATTATGATATCAAAGAAGAGCGGTGCAGACGAAAAATCGCGCGATGTTTAAAAAATTTTTTAACTTTTTTTGTTAAACAAAGGGGTTAAAAATTATTGTTTTTAAAGAAAATGGTTCAAAAAACATCCAAAAATTTGTTAAATAAAATGTTAATATGTTGACTACAAACACAGATCGAGAAACATATTCTTAAAAATAACCATTTTTCCAGTAATGAGGTATTTTTGGTAAAAAGTCGCGAAAAAAAAACTATAGGAGACCGCCAATTTTCTTATTTAACATTTTCTGCTTAGAACTAAGAGGTCTATCGATGGTGAAAATTCAATATGCGTCCGAGAGTTGTTACTAAACTAGTTTTAAGCCACAATAAGAAATTTCATTGTTTTTTACTACCCATATGTCCAATTTTTGGTAATCGATTTGATCCACATTTTATAATAATCTGATGAAAATTGTTTACCAATTTGACGACAATATACGTTATTTTTATGAACATTGTACATTGCATAGACTCGCATCGACTTATGCTGTTTTTATAGATTTTTAATGTTAAATTAGAGCAATTTCACTCTGGTTATTTGATATGAAATATTAGCCATGTTTGTTTAGGGTAACTAATTTAGTAACATAGCAAAGAGTATTAAACAACTTTACAAAAACAAAAACCTGTCCAAAATAAAATGTGGACCTTTTTAGTTTCCCAAAGGGAACTTTTTCTATTTCGCCCAATTTATTCCAATTTCAAAACCAGCCGATCTATAGCTTTTTTACTTTGAACTGAATCGTTCTCTTAGCAGCCGGACGCATGGAGTCGAATTAAACGACGATCAATACAATATGACAAATTTTCAACAAACCGATGTACATATACTCAAAATTTAATAAAGTAGAATCAAAACTGCATGTGGTGTATTCAAATTGAAATGGTTTGGTTTTAAATTTTCCGTTAATCTTAAAATGCCTTATACCTTCTCTAACGAATACCTAAAGCTTACTCGCTTTACTTAAAAAAGTTCTCTACAGTTTAGTTTGTATGGAAGGTACCAAATCGGGCGTGGCAACCTCCTTTATGGCGTGCTTGGACATTTGTGTCGGTTATATCGCGAGGGGCGTGTTAAGGGCTTCAATTTTTCGTCAGCAAGTTTATTAACGAATTATATTATATGCAATCCCACGACAGCCGGTTGTATGTACCGGATTGACCCGAAGCATCAATCTTCGGCCAAGGGCTGTCACCCCGCCATTTCGTGTGCCGCTACAAAAACAACGAATTATATGTACAAGTATTTATTTTTAGCTGTATCGAAAAAACAGTATTTAAACAAGTTAACAAGGTTAAAGTCGAGCTGGCGGACTATAACTAACCCTGCACCATTTCTACCAGGGTTATTGAAAGGCCGCACATAACGCAAAATGATTTATACGGTGGGGTTATAGGACGTTAAAATCGCGCTTTGCGTAATATCTGAAGAATTATTGGTTTATAGAATGACAGGGCCTCCCAAAGGGAGGGACGTTTTTATGAAGACTATTCCAATTTTACCAGGATTGCTTATAGGCCAGTCGTAATGCAGTATGCACGATTACTTACAAGTCATATAAAATTAAGTTTAGGTTCTGAGCCTGAGATACTTATGATATTTTCAAACATATTAAAATACAATTAAAAATAGGCTTAAGTCGCGAGGTGCTGTAGAATACCCTACAACACTCTAATATATAGTTAGTTTTAGTCAGGTGATATACGTCAGTTAAATTAGCCCAATACATTTGTTAACAATGAATTGTGACCTATTTTTACAGTGATTTTGGGTCCAACCATGTTTGAAATGGACGATTATGTTTCATTTTTACCTAAAGTGTAAACCTATAAACTTTTGCTTCACATTGTCTTTACCTGTATGTATACTTCTTTAATTCAGTGTGCAGAATATGTACTTACATACATGAGCACGAAATAATTAATTTTTACATGTACACTCGTACATGTGTGCACATATGTATATATATCTATGTTTACATATGTATGAATATGACTCTGACACTTGACATCATTAAATGGGATGGATGCCTCCAATCTACGTAGAGTTATTATTTCATCGCAACGCGAATGAATGCGTAATTCTGACGATATTTCGAGGATGGAAGCGACGATACAGGGTGGCCCAAATAAGATTGAAGGATTAAAAGTATTCATAGTTTAGTTGTCTTTGTTTTTTTCTCTCTTGTGGGTTATATGGATAAATAAGTATATATAATGGCTACATATGATGTACAGCAACGCATCAAAATTGTTGAATTTAATTATTTAAATATCGTCGTCATTTTAAAGTCGAAACCGCACCCAGTTAAAACATAATTAGGAACTAAATCTCCCGTTTTAAAGAACAGGGATCAGTGTTAGAATCCTAGGGTATTACATCAGCGTCAATAACACCCCTCTAGATGTACTGTTTGTTACGGTGTTGTGGTTGATACAGTTATCGGTCAATATTTTATTGAAAATGATGAGGGTCAACCGAAAGCCAGTAACGGACTATGATTGAAAATGTGTTTGCGTCCGCAATAATCCTAACATATAGTTCCAGCAAGATGGATGCACTGCGCATACATAAAGAGCCACAATGGAACTTCTTTGTAACTTTTATGGTGAACCCTTGAGTCCTATTTAGGTCAACATGTGCATTTATTAAAATTACCTGTCGGTCGCGATAAGTGAGTCTAGAAATAAGTTTGAAAATCTACTAACTTTTATGAGGAAAATCACCGGTTGTTCCCCATTGTTTTGTCTCATTTGAAAGTAACAAATTTTATTCAACAAATTTTATTCATAAAGAAAACTTTGAACTACTGATATCGCATAGCATTCGAGTATACGAAAATGAACATCACAGACTCCAAAAATATATACTTTTTTTACTTTGCAAAACACTTTTAAAACTATATTTTTTTCGTGTATGATAAACCATTCATATAAAATGTTTACCATAGCAAAAAAGCTAAAAAAAAAACTATTTATTTGCATGTGATGAGTGAATACTCGAACCATACTAATTGATCACTTGTATGGGGTGTATTTTTTATTCGTGTGGTTTTCAATATGGCCACACTTTTTGCGGAGTTGGTCTTTGTGACAGCTGTCACTTGATTTATGCTCAGTTTGGTTTGCCATTTCATAATGAATAGACTTAGTTTGCAAAACGAGATGGCCACCGACCAATTTTTACAAGAATATTTTGTTCAGCGATGAAGCTCACTTTTGGTTAAATGGGTACTATCATTTGGAGCAGTGATAATCCACAAGCCATTGTTGAGACGACGTTACATCCCCAAAAAGTCACGGTTTGGTGTTCTCTATGGGCAGAGAGAATCATTGGTCCATATTTCTTCAAAAATGAAATGTTTCAGTCAACGGGGAACGCAATAGAGACATGATAATTAACTTTTTCTTGTATGAATTGGAGGATGTTAATGTGAACGACCTTTGGTTTCAACAAGACGGCGCTACATGGCATACGGCCAACGAAACAATCAATTTATTGAAGAAACTTTTAGTGAGCATATTTTCTCGCGTCGTCGGCCTGTGGCGTGGCCTCCAAGATCGTGCGGTTAACTACCGCTGGACTATTTTTTGTAGGTGTATGTGAAGTAGCTTGTCTACGCAGATAAGCCCGGCACGATTGACGCCTTGGAAGAGAATATTCGGAGCGTAATTGCTGACATACGTCCATAAATGCTGCAAAAAGTGGTTGATAATTGGGCCTCTTTGCTGGAATTTTTTCGAGCCATCAGTGGCGGCCACTTGCCCGAAATTATTTTTAAAACATAATGGCAAACCCTTATCTTTATAATAAAGCGAAATTGTTGGCCAAAACATTCAATTTTACGAGTATGTATTTTATGTCTTCTTAAAAACCACACCTCTAAAAAAACACCCTTTAGTTGTCAATTCGGAAAATTAAACGTAATGGCAAACCCTTATCTTTATAATAAAGCTAAATTGTTAGCCAAAACTTTAAATTATACAAGTATGCATTTTATTTCTTCTTGAAAACCACACGTCTAAAAAGAACACCCTTTAGTTGTTGTCAAGTCGGGAAATTCATTTAGCGAAGATTTTGTATTCGCAACACACCTTGCTATCATTGCTCACTTGACCCAAAGTTCGTAAATGATATCATTCATGAACATTTTATCGAACCGTACTGCGGACATTTGATTGGAGGGAGTGATCGTTTTCTAAAACAAGGATTGTTGCCGCTAAAACTTCGATCACGATATTTCGCGATAAAATAATATGATCATCAAAACTAAAGCAAGAGTAAGATCGTATGTTTTCTCTGCCACATCTCCTGGGACGAGCCAAAGAGAGGAAATTCATACCTTTGGATTTAGAAAACCAAATAAATAAAAAAACGAAGAGAGCAAGTTTTATTTCTTCTTTACTCAATAGATATTAAAGAGATATTCTCTTGAAAAAGCTCTATTTGCGAAGGTGAATCGTCGTAGAATGTTTTAGTGGTTGCGGACTGGCAATTCATCTATACTTTTCTTGTGTGATGCCGTTCTGCCTTTACGTTCCTTGTGCTCTTTACCATAAATTAGAGCATTTGTCATTCCGCTTGTAGCATATTGAAATAAGTATTTTGGACCCTGGATTTTTGATTTCGTTAAAAACTTAGAAGATCCAGCAATGACCATCTGTCTGCTGACAAAACGACAGAGCCAAACCATTTTTTTTAAATTAGGAAGCTGCGCACAATATAAAAAAATCGTATACTCACGGCTGGGGTCTAATGCTTAATGCCGGCTTCAAATGGCTAATGGATTTTTTTAAAGAAGTCTGTAGTTGATACTTTGGTCCTTTTTTGATACTTTTGGACTTGGAAAAGAACCGTGCTCATTTCATACCTTTTTCAGTATCCCCAAAAAAGGTTATTTTGCGCAATTGAATAGTTATTTTTTCACGAACTAAGTATTTTTTATTGTTTGAATTAATGCTTAAACCAACAAAAAATCAATGAATAGAATTGAAATAGAAAGCACGTGTATAAAAGTAAATAAAAGGCGGCAGGGCTACTTTAAAAGATGGACCAATATGGCCTAGGTTCGGTTTAGGTCCTTCAAAACGCTCTATTCTAAATTTGGGTGAGATCGGTGATCAAAATATAGGACTTGTAGATCAGGCCTCGGCATTTACCTATATATGGGTGCTACATGAAAACGTGAACCGATATTTTTTAATATAACTACTTTAGAATTGATAATAGATCTTTCTTATGGCACTATACTAAATTTGACCAAGATTGAGTTTAAAATGAGGCTTGTGGAATGCCAGGTCCTCAAATCTGGAGAGACCTTTGTATGGGGGCTAAAGGTGCCTGGTACAATGGTTTTACCGACAGGACACGCACCGGAAAGAACCTTTGTGCAGGACTAGCCGAAAACATGGACTATTAGTGACTTATCACGTTCTGTACAAAATTTGGTCAGAGTTAGATGTAATATGTTACTTTTTCAGCTGCGGGTTTTGAGCTGAAACCGGAGAGGTCTTAGTAAGCTATTATAACATGGCCCCATATTGCCAATTTTAACAGCGTTCGCTTAATCAAATCAGATTGTGGTTCTGAATCGATTCGGGTCTATCTAATTGTATTTTGATGTTACAAACATCAGCACTATTGCCTAGTAATATTTACATTAGATTGGTGTAGGGTATAAAAACTTCGTACCTTTCCGGTTCAAAAAGCACTTTTTATCATCCCTGGTATGTACAGATTAAGAGTTTAATTGCTGGCCTGTAAAGTTGTCAGTATTTACGAGGTGAAATCCGCCGCTGAAAGTGTTTGTTTAGAGGCAGAAGTTTTTTAAACTTTTACGAGGTTGAACACCTTTAAATTCAATCCTACATAAAGTTTTCTGTTTTGGGATTATAGTTGGATATGTACGAGGGCTGCTATATATATTTCTGGTCTAATAATGAAAATGCGAATATATATTATCAAATATGGTTTTATTGTTTTTCAAAGTATTCTCCAGCAATATTTATACACTTTGCATGCGCTCAAACCAATTGTCAAAGCTCTTTTTTACTTCGATTGAGACACCTCCGAAACATGGTTTAGAACGCTCCAACAGCATCTTCTGGCGACGAAAATCGTTGACCACACATTTTTTTCTTGATGTGCGGAAATAAAGAGAAGTCAGTGGGTGCCAAGTCAGGGCTGTACGGCGGATGACCCATCAATTCGACGTTTTGGCCGGTCAAAAAGGCGCTAGTTTGAGCCGATGTGTGAGAGCTCGCATTGTCATAGTGCACAATGATTACTCTTCTCTTGTTCGTTTTTCGAATTTCTCCGAAGACTTTAGGCAAACAAATTGTGGTGTACCACTCAGAATTGATCGTCCTATGTTGCTCAAGCGGAACAGTCGCCACATGACCGGTTTTGCCGAAGACACAGGCGACCATTTGCTTCGAAGTGCTTCTTCCACGAACCACTTTCGTTGGATTTGTCTCGTCTTCGAAGACCCACACGGTCGATTGCTGTTTTGTTTCGGTTTCATATGCATAGATCCATGATTCGTCACCTGTGACAATCTTATAAACGTCTTTCGAAGCTCCGCGATCATATTTTTTCAAAGTTTCTTTGCACAAATCGACATGAGCCTTTATTTTGAGTGATTGTCAAAATGTGCGGGATCCAACGAGAACAAACCTTTTTTACGGCCAGGTTTTCATGCAATATCGAATGTCTGATGGTGAAAGAAATGCCCAAAGATGCCTCTATCTCACGGTATGTCACATAGCGATCTTGCATAATCAGGTCACGCACAGCATCAATGTTCTCTGGCACAACGGCCGTTTTTGAACGAATTGAATTTATTAAACCAGTTTTTCACAGTGCTAAAGGATGGTGCTTCATCGCCATACAAAGATTTAAGTTCATCAATGCACTCTTGTCGTGATAATCCACTTCGAAAGCTGTGAAAAATTATCGCACGAAAATGTTCACGAGTTAATTTTATTTCTTTGCCAAATTGATTTTTTCAAATCACTCTAAACAACACAAATGATGGTCGTACGTCAAAACGTTCTGAGTACGTTTATGCTAAAAAATGTGAAACTTTCAAATGGAAATGTCAGATGGCGCCAGGCAACACTTAGTGGTGCCTATGCCAGAAATATATATAGCAACCCTCGGAGATGGTGCCTACTGGACTATGTGTTCAACAATCTACTCAGTCAGATCGTATTATTACGACACTTTTAGAAACAAAAATAAATTTTAAATGTACCTTTTCGATTTCAAATGATTTCCAACGCCGTTTTTTTCATTCTTATATCGATTTAAAAAATAATTTTTTGTTCAAAATAAATGAGAATTAATTCTTGCTGTAAGTGTCTAATTGAATGGTTCAAAACACGGAATAAGGTGATCAACAAAATGTGCTAACATCAAGTGTCGCCAACATTACAGGCTTCAATTGTAGGCAACAAAAAATTCATTATCATGGTGCTTTAACGCTCGTTATTCCTTTCAGCTCGGTCTCAGAAAGAAAAACAAGGACTCATGATTCTTCCAGCTCACAGACCAAACAGTAAACAGTGCATTTCAGTGACTGTAATGGTAGTTCGAAAATCTCTCCGTACTTCCCTTTTAGATACGAGGACAGTTTGTTTACGAGGACAGTTTGTTTACTGACGTATACATTGAGCAGAAATTTTGCCTCAGCATAAAACAGGATCTCTTGATTGTAGGAGCTTGTGGGTTGAAACAACACCTAATAATAATATTTTGACCAAATAACCAAAAGCACATGTAATGACGATCCACCCTAATACATATGTCTGTATGGAAATACACATTATTCAGTTGAATTAAATGAAAAGGTAATTTTATTAAGGCCATCAACACGAAACGATACAAAATCTCTTAATATTAGAGCTCTAACTTTAAGTTAAGTTTTTTTCATGATAACAACGGCCCTTGATTTTTTTAATAGTTTTTAACCCGAATCCGGTAACAAGATACTAACTGTTAATCACCGCTATAACAAAAAACATATTAAATGTGGCAAGTCCGCTATTTTCACAATTTTATTTGAATGAGACCTTGTTTGCATTGTAAAAGTATTGCGATTTATTAGTTTGCTTTTAAAGATGTTGTTTCTCTTAAGCCAAAATACATATGCAACAAAAACTAATACAAAAAGCTTAAGTCGGGCGTATTATTCCCTGCACTTCTGGATGTTCAGAAAAGCAAACTGAAAATAGGGATTTGGACCTAATTTAGTTAGATTTAAAAACAAATCTCACTGTTTTTGGTAAAATCGTTTTAACATATACGAATGTGGGAGTTCTAAATTATCTGAGCCGTTTATCTTAAATTTCAACAGCGTCTGGCCTTTAAACTAGGGACTCACTCGTGCCAAACATTATCGAGATTTTATGTAATGTACCCGATTTTCTTAAATTTCAAAACCATTCTCTTTGACCAATAAAACTTACTCTAAATTGTATCAAGATGTACTTACTTATATAATGTGACTTCAAGACATAAAAACAGAAAAATCGGATAATCATGTGGGATCTACATCTAAATCTTTACCGATTTTCTTCAATTTAAATAGCGTCTGTTCTTAGTTCATAAAAACATACATAACTTCGGCCAAATTTCATAGAAATCGGTATGTGGAAGCTATATCTTAATCTGAACCGATTTTCTTAAACTTCAACAGCGCACGTCCTTGTCACTAAAGACTCACTTGTGCCAAACTTTATCAAGATAGGATATAATATGTCTAAATCGATTTTCATAAACTTCAACAGCGCACGTCCTTGTCACTAAAGACTCACTTGTGCCCAACTTTATCAAAATAGGATAAAATATGTCTAAATCGCAACCGATTTTCTTCAATAGCGTTCTTCTTGGCCCAAAAAACTTACCCGTGCTTTCACAGAGTGGTGCACGGTATACAAATTTGAGCCAAAGTAGTAAAATCGATTAACAAAAGCATAATGTGGATAGAATCATTTGGAACTATTTGCGAAAGAATGTACATGCTTGATAGCGTTCGTTTTAACTTAACTTGCCTTTTGCGTGGAAGTGACTCGGTAAGCGAGCTAGTTGGCTTCAAGCCGGTAAAGAAACGTGAAGTGTTACCATACTTATTTGTACAACAAAAAGTTAAACATGACACACCCTGCTATATAAAACATATGTACTTGAAAATAATCAAACAAGAAGAGGTCTTGTCGGCGAATTTGTATTTGGTTTGTCTGCACGAGATAGGATAAGCTTTTAAAGTTTTGATTAACTCATCAACTCAATTATTATCTGCTTTTGTACAAAGAGAATCGATGTTGTCATATTCACATTTTTTTTAATGTTGCCAGATTACCCATTTGCAAACCGAAAAAACTCATATATCGTGTTTGAAGGTCCTGGTTTAATTCATTTGACCGATATCTGCTTTCAACAAAAACTAATATGGCTAAATTGTCTAAGAATAATATACTACCGATCAATTTTTCGAGTTATTGCAAATGGAATGAGAAATTTAGTGTATACCCTATAGCGGTAGGTATAAAAAAGTGAATAATAACAAACATTTTTTAACTACTCGCTGCAACAACAATTATGAAAGTGAGGGCACACGGATATGTTTTCTTGTGTTGTCTACTTCTTAACTTCCGGTAGAAACACAGAAAAGCAATGAAAAAGAAAAAAAAAACAAATTACAGAAAACGCATTAGACGGCTTTGACATACCGACACAGCGATATGTAGAACCTTTTAAATGTTTTGTTTATTGTTTTTAATGAGGTCTAAACTAACATAAGGTTAAAACAGGTAGACAAATAATTCGCCGGGTCAAGTGTAAACAGTCAAGGAGTCATTAAAATAAATAAAACCCACACCGTTCTGTCGTATCCTGAAAGAGTCAAACAATTTTTGGATTAATAATTTCATATAAGGCGTGTTTTTTTGACTTGCAAAAAATCCTGCAATGGCGATAATTTCAAATCTTTATCAAAAAAACCTAGTTTTTTCTAAACGAGTGAATTACTCCACAAGCTAATTAGATCAGGTTTATTGCTGTTTGTCAAATGGGGGAAGGAAAATCATTTTTTAACAAAAAAAACTCTACAAAGATTAGCTTAATATCATTGAAAACTTACAAAGTTGTATGTAAGTATTTATACTCTTTCACCATTGGATGTGTTTCATTTCGTTGGTAACATATTGAAATACTTATTGTTGAATACTTATAATAATTGATCTCGTAAAATTCTAGGACGATCTAGTCATGTCCGTCAGTTAAAAGAACGATTCAATCTAAACGAACAGAGCTAGAGTCTTACTTGTCATATACGAGTACAGTCGAAGTCTTTTACAACAAACGCCCGCTATAACGATCTATGCTTATAGCGAACATTTTTGTGGGGTCCCAATGATTTCGCCTTGATTTTTCATACAAATTACTATGACATAAAGAACTCACGTATATAACGACTATATTTTATATTGATAATATTCAGAAATATATCGAAAATATTCAAAAACACCTTTTGCGATATGTATATATTTTTACTCTTAACTCTAAAATTCCCTTTATATTTTACACAATTTATGCCAACTTTTATTCTAAGCACCTGACTTATATTAAGTGAACCAACAAATAGTACAATTTTCTTGGATTGACAGAATAAAAAAATCAGATAAAAAGAAAATTAAAAGAAACCGTAGAACTAAAAATGCAAATCATTTGTAAAATTGAAAAAAAACAATAAAAAGCAAAGAACAAATTTAAATCTTTTTTTCATACTCAAATAAATTTGTTACTACGTCTATAACGAACTATGGCTATAACGAACCACATTATACGGTCCCTTCTAGCCATGTTCGACTGTAATTATACATACATATATGTCTTATAGATGGCGATTGAAGATGGAACAAAGTACTACAAAACTTAGGATATATTTTTCGACATTTCCACAATATAACTAAAATAAAATAATCATTATAAAAATGGCGGCAAGTTTACAAGTAAGATATTTTCGCTAAGCCATGTAAAAACTTCTGTATAAAAATGCATAAGCCATTCGGATGCGGCGTTAAACAGTATGTCCCGGTCAGCGACTATAAGAATTGAATCGTGCAGAACTCACTTATTTAGAAGAAGTTCCCCCTTGTTCTTTAATGAAATGTTGGGGGACTTTAGTAGTAGTAATTAATTAGCATCTCTTCGAAGTTGTAGGCATAGATGCTTTTAATACCTAAATTGAAACTAGGACCGTCGTCATCATCCATGGGTAAGGTCCCTAGGGCGCCGAAACATTGGTCACTAATTTGAGAGAAGTTCCTCTTTGTTCTTTAATGAGATGTTGTGGGACTTTAGTAGTAGTAATTTTCATTTTAATGTGCTTGTCTTAAAAGTTGAAGACATAGACGATTTAAATGTCCAAATTGAAACTTAACCGACATCATCATCCATGGGTAAGGTCCCTAGGGCGCCGAAACATTGGTCATTTTAAGCATGAACATATGGATACTCAGAAACAATGAAATTTCTTCGCCAAATATTCACTTTTAAGATTTGTTCAGATTCCTGGTCCGGACCTACGGGACACATAAATCGGCCTTTTCAACAATAGAAGTATATTGGCTCTTAAAACAATGATATTTTCCTTCAAATTTGAAATGCGTACTATGCCCAATTCACAAAAAGGGAGACAATATCGTTTGCGCCGAATACTGCGGAATTAGTCGCCTGCCTTTCGCGTATAGAATACTATCGACTTTCCTGCGCGATAGATTGAAGCCCAAACTCTCCGACTAGATCCATCCATATCAGTGTGGCTTTATGTCTTCTCTCACTTAGTCCTTCCGCCGCAGTCATATTCAGCCCTGTCAAGACCAATCACTTATAATCTGAAAATGTTGTCTACTCAAAAGTAATAATAAAAAATGTGGCAATATATTGCGGTATTTCATTAGTTTCTTTAATAATTGTTGTTGAAAAATAATTCAAAAATACTGCATTTTTTTGGAGCTACAAGTTTTCTGTATCAAGTATAGTTTTTTAAACTATTTTCACCATAACCATGAAAACAAAAATGAAAATGATGACTAGGAGTTAAACTTATTATAACAAAAGCTCTAATAGTAAATTGGAATTTTATGATCTCAACTTTAAACCGGTATTCGATTAATAAAAAGTTAAACCGGTCTTCGATTATGAAAATGTAAACATACGAGTGTTACGAACTATTTTTTTATTAGATGCAATATTTTTTATATTCATTAGCACATCTTTTTAATAATGAAATTTAACCAATTCTTAAGAAAGTAGCTTCGAGCTAACCGGTTTACTCTAAAATCTTATTTTATTTCTTTTATAAATCGAGTCTATTAAAAATATTAAAGCTGTGTACTGACAAAAATATTTCGCATTTAATAAAAAAATACTATAAGCATACGTACTATACCTGTTATGCATACCTATACTCGTAGTAGTCAAACAACACTAAAAATATTTAATTTAACAGATTATTTCCAAGTCAAGTACTCGTCTTTAGAAAGCACCGCAATTGTCAAACCAAATGATGTAGGACCCTGAACTTTTGCACGAAAAAAAAGAACTTTGGTTTTGCAAATTGACGAAATAAGCCTAGATGGCAAATAGTTTTACTTGTGGTTCCTCTGGAAAAAGGATACTCCTTTAATAATTGTGGTAAACCCGCTCAATGTTTTCACATTACGACTTCAAAAGTCTTTTATTCTAGTTTGAGACCTTTTGTTTTTTTTGGCTATGGTTGCCAGGCAGACTGTACAGCTGTTTCTAAACCCGCCAAGATTTTTCTTCAGCAGTCTTAGACAACGATTACTTTGGCTACAAATCACATTACTTATACGGGAGTCTCATTTACTTATAAATCACATTACTTATACTGGAGTCTCATTTGAATTACTGAGAATCACCCTTTGCGTATAATCTTCGAACTGTGCTTAGAGCAATCTTCATAGCGCAATATCATTTCCACCAAGCATTGTTTTATGTGTTTTATGTTAACAATAATATGATTACGGCAACAATGTTATTGTTACCAACTTACGCACCAATAGTTCATTTTATATGATCCTTCTAGAGGTATTTTTTCAGAACAAAAAAATCTACAAAAATTCAAATCAAGTGTGGAATCTTTATTGTTTTTTTAGGGACATTTTATGGCATTTATTTTTTGAATATAATTTTCTTCAAATGTTGGCCGCAACTACGCCTCAGGGTTTTCATTCTGAGGGTCCAATTTTGGATGACTCGTTCGAGCATTTAGACCGGTATGGCTTTAATGATTGATACGCGTAATATTCCAAAACCTGAATCGTAGCTGGTTTGTCAGCATAGACTTTGGACTTTACGATTACCAAAGGAAAATGTCCAAAGGTGTGATATCACTCGATTTAGGCGGCCAACTCACCTGTCCAAAACGTGAAATTAGCTGCTTTTTGAAATGACCTCTCAATAGATCCCTTTTTGGACCAGCTGTATGGCAAGTGGCACCGTCCTGTTGAAACCAAGTGTCGTCTAGATAACTGGCTTAAATTTTAGGTAGCATAAAGATCGATATCATGGCGCGATAGCGAGCGCCATTCAAGGTTACGTTCCGGCCATCATCATTTTTGAAAAAATAAGCACCGATGATTCCCTCAGCTTAAAAACCGCACCAAACCGTGGTTTTCTCTAGGTATAATGGCACCTCATCAGCCCAAATGCGGCAATTTTGTTTATTGACTTTGCCGTAGAGCCAGAAATGGGCCTCCTCACTGAACAAAATTTTGGTCGAACACTGCGGATCTTCCCGTTTCTCACCGAACGCTCATTTCCATAATACAGTTGCCAACATTTGAAGGTAATTATTTTCAAAAAATAAATGCCATAAAATGTCCTTTCAAATTACCAATAAAGATTCCACACTTGATTTGATTTTTTTTTGTTCTGAAAAAATACCTCTAGATAGATCACCCTATATATACCGCACGCTCTAGAAGTCACATATTATGTCCGATCTTGCTCAAACTCCAAACAGGGTACTACGTAGCGTCCCGCATAATATTCATGAATACAATTTTATTTTAATTATTATATGTCTTTGTGAACTGTTATTCTTCTGAGAGATGGATTTCGTATACAACCATATATGTGACGCGCAAAATAGAAAGGGACCCTCACTTTCATAAAACGCGCATATCTCTGGGAGGGAACACTTTTGGGGCATGGGATCGGTCTCATTCAATGCTCAGATGTTGTCCACGTCAAAAAAGGAAAAAAAAATGAAAATTGGTTTTTTTAACCTTTAGTAGTTCCAGTCACATATGTATATTTTTTTTAACAAATTATCTGATATTATCGATAGACTTGACTAAAACTATCGAATAGGGCGCCAGCTCTAACTTGAGGATACTTTTACGTTACCCTGTGTATATTTCAAATTACATACATCAAACCGATTTGATTACCACATATTTGGAAATTTGATGAAACTTAAGCTTCGTGGTGTTTGAGGTTAAACCTTGAAAATTAAGACCGCCATAGTTAAGTTATCTGTAAACAAAAAGTGATTGTTCGCGCCTAATGAAAGGTTCAGATGTACTCGACTTTTTTAAAAAAGGCAATTTTTGTAGTAAGTCTGGATACGAGTCACTATGAAATATTAAACCCTAGCCAGGATATGTTAATTATTTTTTTTATATACATCAGTGTTTTTTCTAAAGACGTGCTCAACATTGGCCCTTGCTGTTCACAAGTAATTTATTTTTGCTATCCCAAAACGCTACTATACAATGGGGGGTATTGGACTCAGAGTAAAAATAAAAATTTATAAAATATATTCTCGTAATAGTGTTGAAGAAAATGGGATTTGCAACTAAAATAAACGTTGTCGACATGCATGAGTTCTTTAGTAAGTTTCAGAACAAAGGGTGATTCTCCCATTTTTTTTTATTAACTCCGAATTAAGGGCCTTGAACTCACTGCCAATTTAAATTTTTTGAATTTTTTCAAACTAAGCAGAGGCTTAATTATTGCGTTTTGCTATCCAATCTTTTTTATCAAGGGGTGTAAACATTAAAATTCTAAAGAATATTCTCGTAAGTGTTGAAGACCGTATATCAAATAAGTGATTTTTGACAAAAATAAACTTTGTCTGCATGCATGCGTTCTTCAGAACAAGGGGTACTTCACCCATATTTTTTAATAACTCCGAACTAATCGCATTTTACTCACTGTTAATTTCAACTTTTTGAATTTGTTCCTTAAATCATGTTGTATAAAATATGATCTCATGTGTGGAAAACAAATGACGTCAAACACAAGAGCCCAATTATCTGTTGTGTCTGCACCGACAAAAATTCAAATACAGTAAAACATTCTATGTTTTAACGGAACGCTTGGTTGAAATCGTTGTATACTAAAAATTAACTCTTTACGAACAAGGATGATTAGACTGTTTTTAATAAATAAACCCATTAAAACAGAAGCTGCTCAAAAAGATTACAAGCTAGCCTTTAAAGATGCCAAGCTAGCCTTTAAAGAATATGTTACAACCTTATAGGAGATAATAGTAGCAATCATAGGAAGTGCATACAACAGATATACAATCACTGAACAAACAAGTGCTTCATCAATCCTACTTGGACGAAATTTGTTATGGCATACTTCGTTATTTTTTTCCAACGCTAAATAGTAAATGCAATGTAACTTGTAACACCCCATGTTTAACAACATCGCATTCTATTGCTCATTTCCATCTACAATTTGTTTGATGGTATATTAAGCACTTAAATATCGACTGGTATATTAATTGAACAGGTTCAATTACTGTACGGAAAGCAGGCAATGACGTCTAATGTGCATCAATTATTACATCTATCGAGAATATGTGTCTGTGTGTGCTTATTAGGCCGGGTCGATTTGTAGGGAGGCAAAAAAATCGCTCAAGTGACAAGGGAAATCGTATTCTAGGGACCAAAATAAAAAACTTTGCCCGAGGAACCATACCTCAAAAATGAATTCCGATGTCCCGACTTTTGACCCGTACTTGAAAGCTAAAAAGGATTCAAACAATATTTTTTTTTATCTCGGTCTGTTGCTTTTACACATTGAACAAGTTAAACCGGCTCAAGACCTCTTGCTTCTATATTTAAATAGAAGACAAGTTTTTAACAAAATGGCAAAGTGACATTGATTTTCGTGGCTGGTCACTACTTTTATCATGATTTCGGGTCCGTGACAACGCTCTTCAGAAAGCCTTGCTGCCTTTTATTTTATTTTCTATTACTAAGTTAAATACATTTTTTTCATTTATATACTCGTATGTTCTGACTTAATGAATTTCTAAAGAGAAAAATAAACTCCAAAACGAAAAAAAGCATAGCCATTTCGCTGATTTTTTCAGGTAAAGTGCCAAAAATGGCGGTTTTTTGTATGGGGAACCCTCCAGAGTGTTCAAGGGATTGTGCCACCAAAGTAAGTAGGGGTCGGTTATACATTTGTACTGGATGGGTCAAAGTGGGATTTTTCATAATTTTTGGCCAAAAGTCGGGACAGAGTTCGTTTTAGAAGTATGGTTCCTCGGGCAAAGTTACTTATTTTGATCCCTAGAATACGATTTTCCTTGTCATTTGGGCGATTTTGAAATCGACCCGCTCTAGTGTTTGTATATATGGGGCACAAAAGCGCCTAATGAAATAAAAGAACAAATAGTTGCGACCGATTTTAATGTTACTTTGATGAATTGTACGTCGGGCACTAATGAATGCGCATGTTATACTCGTAATGGCGCAATCCGCTATTTCGCACCTTGTGGTAAATACCTTCCGTACTATTTAGTGTTTTACTAGGGCTGCTATATATATTTCTGGCCTAATAATGAAAATCCGAATATTTATCATCAAAAATGGTTTTATTGTTTTTCAAAGTATTCTCCAGCATGACTTATACACTTTTGCATGCGCTTTAACCAATTGTCGAAGCACTTTTTCCACTCCGATTGAGACACCTCCAAAACATGGTTTTTGAACGCTTTAACAGCATCTTCTGGCGACGAAAATCGTTGACCACTCATTTTATTTCTTGTTGTGCGGGAATAAAGAGAAGTCATTGGGTGCCAAGTCAGGGCTGTACGGCGGATGATCCATCAATTCGACGTTTTGGCCGGTCAAAAAGGCGCTAGTTTGAGCCGATGTGTGAGAGCTCGCATTGTCATGGTGCATAGTAATTCGTCTTCTTTTGTTCGTTTTTCGAATTTCTCCGAAGACTTCAGGCAAACAAATTGTGGTGTACCACTCAGAATTGACCGTCCTACGTTTTTCAAGCGGAACAGTTGCCACATGACCAGTTTTGCAGAAGAAACAGGCGACATTTGCTTCGAAGTGCTTCTTCCACGAATAACTTTCGTTGCATTTGGCCCGGCTTCGAAGACCCACACGGTCGATTGCTCTTTTGTTTCGGTTTCATATGCATAGATCCATGATTCGTCACCCGTAACGATCTTATAAACGTGATCGTATTTTTTCAAAATTTCTTTGCATCAATCGACAGCGATTGTTAAATTGTGCGGGATCCAACGAGAACATACCTTTTTTACGGCCAGGTTTTCATGTAATATCGAATGTATGCTGGTGGAAGAAATGCCCAAGGATGCCTCTATCTCATGATATGTCACATGACGATCTTCACGCAGGCGTCAATGTTCTCTGGCACAACGGACGTTTTTGGACGGCATTCACGAACATCGTCTTTGGACGAGCGTCGGCCACGATTGAACTCATTAAACCAGTTTTTCACAGTGCTATAGGATGGTGCTTCGCCATACAAAGATTTAAGTTCATCGATGCACTCATGTCGTGATAATCCACTTCGAAAGTTGTGAAAAGTGATCGCACGAAAATGTTCACTAGTTAATTCCATTTTTTTGCCAAATTGATTTCAAACGTTCTGAGTACGTTTATGATAAAAAATATCAAACTTTCCAATAAAAATGTCAGATGGCGCCAGGCAACACTTAGTGTTGCCTAGTCCAGAAATATATATAGCAACCCTCGTACTAAAAGTTGCTTTACCTAAAAAAAGTTAAACTGAAAACTTTAGACCCGTGCACACTGAAGTTTTTTTTGTTTCGATGAGGCTTTCTTAACTTCCAGTTGTCGGAAAACCTCTGAAATATATGTTGAAATTGTAAAAAATATTAATAAATTTGCTTTTTTGGCATAGACAAGCCATGCCATCAATTTCTTGTGGGGTTTGGACGTTTAATTTAATGGTTCTAAACTGCCTTTAAACAAATAAAAAAATGTGTATGTTATGCACCTGAATGGGGTCAAAGTATTGCCTTAATTTGTCGCAGCTCTTATTTTGGTATCAACAACTTATTTTTTCGTACTCTAGTTAGAGTTTTAGTATTTCTCTACGATTTATAATTTGCTCTCGAAATAAATTAGTTCCAAAAATGTTTCCACATTTTTTAAGTGATTGCCGAAAAATTTATATTCAATTAAATTTTTTTTTAATTTGATTCAAATCTTACCATAAATACAAAATAATTAGGTCTATAGAAGGCACATATCGGGACCGTATTTAAGAGAAACCTTACATATTGGTCAAGTTTGGTGTTAATCGGTCAAGCGGTTCTCGAGTTTCAGGCGCTGGAACACAGAACGTTACATTTTAATATATTAAGATTATGTAATCGATTTTTATTCTGTGCAATATTTTGCTTTGCATTTGGTAGGTCATCAATTAAAATATCATCAAATGATCTATCTGCAGTAATGCCACTGACAGAAATATCGTCCGAATTCGCTACTTCGTCGAAACCGCAGACTTCTTCAAAAATCCAAGAGATCATTTCTTCCGCGTACGCCTGCGCATTTTATTATAAAGCGTTTTAAAATAAATTGTTGTCAGATCTTTAAGATTGTTTAGTAAAGTATAAAGCCGCTTGTCTCTTCTATCATCGATTCGCTTCATAAACGCTGTTGTTGACCCACAGGTGTGTGAATGTGAGAAAGTTGTTGACATAAAGTGTTTATATTGCACCCGTGGCAAATAAATTCATATTTCGTCGGCAAAGCGCTTCCACAGCTAATGTAATTGGTTCTATGTATAATAGATCGGTTTTCTGTATGTTAACACTGTCTCCAATCCAAAGCACAAATTTCGCCTATTCTGAACCCAAACAGACAACAGACTTTATGTCATCGTAATGCAAAATATCAGGATCCTTGGCCGCTTTCAACAGACACACGGATGGACGGAGGGAATAACGATTGCTCGCGAGACGTGGCAGAAACCTCTATTGTAGGGCCAAACTAAAAGTTGAAACTAGTGGACGAATAAAGTTCGGACAATTGAATCTATTTATTCTATTTTGTGAACACTTTCCTTAATTACGTAGTTGTCAAGGAGACATTAAAATCTTAAAATATCACCTTTGTCTAGACATGACCTACTACTGCCTAAAACTAAAATTTTATAACGATCGGTCCATTATTTTTGTCATAAAAACCACTAAAGGACTCATTGGATACTAAAAAATATAAGGTGCCATTTAAAAAAAGTCGTAGTAGTAATATAAATGATATTGTGTTCCATTATTAAATGCTAAAGTCCAACGTTTACAATAAAACCAGATATTTCAACAAATTATTAGTACTTTTTTACAGCCGAAATTTAAAATTTTAAATGTCCTATCCTTCATATACACTCCCGATAAGCTCAAAAAAAAGTAATCGAGGGGACACAAGGTGGTATAAAGGGATAAAATAAGGACGAAATTAAAAAGGTGCCAAAAGAAAATTTTATTTAGCGGGATGGTGCACAAACTGTGTAGAGGGGGAAAGGGACAAAAAAAAGACCAAAACGGTACGGGCTTTTTAAAGTTTACTACCGTACTTCGGCTCACGGGCAACCTTTATACACGAACAAACGGTACTAAAAAGCAATGAAATGCATTCATGTATCTAATTATAAAATTATTTTTATAGCGTGTCTTAGTTTAGAGCCTAGGTGCGGAAAATCGGTCCATAAAAACGGATTCAGAAAGAATAAAATATGATCACGTATCCAAATACGGCTGGCCGATTTGTTTAAGATGACATTTTATACTTTTTCAGTGTTTCAGTAACTAGATTTAATTCTCTCGGAACGAAAGTTCTTTTTACCAGAAACAATTTTCTTATACTTTTTTTAAGATTGGCGAGCAGATTGTATATCTAAAAAAATATATATGCAATTGAAACGATTTATCTTTCGTTTTGAGAATCGAACTTTGTATATGTAAAATTCCGAGTGCTTTAGGATCAGTAACTAAATTTAAATCTCAACAAGCAGAAATTTTATTTTTCTAAAATAAAATAATTTTTGTTGTTGGAATTATTGAAAAGGTAAGCGTGCAGATGTATAGATCTGATTATATCTAAAAAGATATATGCAATTGAAACGACAACATTGTGTTTTCAAAATTAAACATTATACATATATAAAACGCCGTATGGTTTAATTCTCACGGAATAGAAATTTTATTTTTTTTATAATAGAATTTTTTAAAAGGTGAGTGATTTTTAAAAAATTATTCGAACAATTTGATTTGTCTTATATTTTGAGAATCTATTCGAATATATATAAATCTAACAAAACTGAAATTGTATTTTTCTAATTTTCAATTCTTTTTTTGCATTTGGTGATAATGATTCTTAAAAGATGAGCAGATGTTCGAATCTGAATATATAAATATAAATGAAGATATATAATTGTATTAAATGCGGAGTATAATTAGATGTGATATTAGATTTGATTAAATATCGAGATCTTCACGCAGAGAAAGGATATTTTTTGTGTGTATCTTTATATGCAATCTATATACAACAAAAATATTAAGCAAATACCATAAAAACTTATCATTAACAGTAACGTTAAGTTCCACTGAACTCAACACAAACAATATATATTACATTATTTAATAACTTATTTGTGTACCAAAAAGATTGTTACATTTATTATGAAAATGGAAGATCTAATATGTGCATTCTTTTTAGTCTTCTTACTTCATCACTATCGTCTAAAAGTGTTATTGCCAGAACATTTGGGGTGATTGCTAAGTCTATTTAAATAATTCAAGCTGTATCATTTTATTTCATCTCTAAAATAAGGGACGCTAAGATCATTATGGAGTGTGTTGTTTTTAACAAACCAACAATTAGTCGCAGTCTTAGACTGACATTTTTGCAGAATATCCACGTTTGAATAAGAGGCAGTTCCCCATAGTTGGATCTCATACGTCCAAACAGGTTTTAAAATTGTTTTGTACAGAAGCACCTTATTTTCTATACTTAACTGTGATTTTGGGCCCAGAAGCCAGTACATTTTTTTGTCTTAATATCTAGTTGCTTTCTTTTCGCGGTAATATGATCTTTCCACGTTAACCTATTGTCGATATGCAGGCCCAGATATTTTACAGTAGTGGATTTCGGAATAACGACTCCATTTAAAAACACAGGGGGCGGTCGCCCTCTTTAAGCGTATAAGTCACATGAATCGATTTGTCTGCATTTAATTTTATGTTCCATTTATTTATGAAACCAGTTTTGCATGGTGTCTAGTTGCCTTTGGACTACCTGGGAGGCCTCTGTAGCAGAATCTTTAGCAGCAAGGATTGCTGTGTCGTCAGCGTATGTCGCAATCGTGACATCAGAGTTCGTAGGCATGTCGAAAGTATATGAAGTGTACAAAACTGGACCCAACACATTACCTTGTGGGACGCCAGATTTAATAGCACCAATTTTAGAATCTTCATCGTTAATATTTACATAGAAACTACGTTCAGTTAAATATGACTTCAGAGTTAGGTAAAACAGCGTAGGCAATGCCTTTTTTAACTTAAACAGAAGACCCTCGCGCCAAACCCAGTCAAAAGCTTACTTTTGCTTTATACAAACACGTACTCGTACTTATAATTTTTTTAAATTTCTGGTTTTGTTCACGCAGAGAAAAGATATGGTTACTATATGGTCACCGCAACAATAATATGTTCTCTGCAATAATAGCATGTTCGTCGCAACCATAGTATTGTTTTTTGAATTTCATTTTGACAACAGTATGATTGCGGCAATATTAATATTGTTCAAATGTAACAATAGTATTATTGACAAATTTAGAAATGAAAATATGGTTGTAACAACCATATAAACATGGTTGGTGCAACAAAAGTATTGCTGTTTAAAATTTACGTTAACAATAATATGAGTATGGAAATCATACCGTATGGTTACGACTAAGAACATAACAAAACAGGTTTTATAGAGCATACATGTATGTGTGTGCGTATGTTTTTTTTGATATATATTAAAAACACATACACACGATACATTGCGTGTTTGTTGTCGATTATGAAAACAACAACAATCGGAAGGTAGTTCGAGGGATTTTGATTGTGTTTACTTTGTTCGGTGAAATACTTTACTACCGACTGGTTCTCGTTTATTTAAAATCTGCCTGCACTTAAGTATATGTGACAGCGCATAGAGAAACGGACCTAATGCCAAAAAAATCAATTTTCATTTTTTTTTTGATGTGGACAATTCTGAGCTTCAAATGAGACCGATCCCATACCCCAAAAGTGTTCTCTCCCAGAGATATGCGCGTTTTATGAAAGTGATGGTTCACCAAAGATACACGTATTTTAATCTTTAAAATGGCTCTCCTGAACAAAACTGGTTTTTACCCTTAGGTCCCTTTCTATTTTGCGCGCCACATATAGCCATTGATCATGGTTTAATCACATTCGTTACTTGAGGTCTACGGATGTTGAAGTAGCATTCACCCCTGCTGGAAAATGAAATTATTTTCGAAAGCAGTTGGAATATATATTTTTGTTTCTTGAATGAAATGTTCAATAAAAGCAAGGCCTCCAATCTGGCTATGAACGAAGTGTAGTGAGATTTAAAATAGCTTGCTTGATAAAAATCTCTATTTTTGAATATCAACAACCCAATCACAATAAATAATTGTGGGGAACATAGTATGGTTGAGTGTGAATCATACTATGGTTGTAGGGATAATATTATGGTTGAGTGTGAATCATACTATGGTTGTGGGGATCATAGTATGGTTGCGTGTGAATCATACTATGGTTGTGAGGATCATACTATAGACTATGGTTGTGAGGATCATAATATCATTGTGGAGATAATAGTATGGTTGAGAGTGAATCATACTATTGTTGAGGATCATAGTATGGTTGTGGAGATCATAGTATGGTTGAGTGTGAATCTTATTATGGTTGTGGGGATCATAGTATGGTTATGTATGAATCATACTATTGTTGTGCCACAACCATATACCCAACAATAGTATGATCCTCTTCGAATATTGTCACCCCAACCATACTTTTTTTCTGCGTGTTGTTAGAAAGCAAAGGTGTATACATATAATGAAATAAATTTGTTGGCCAGGGTCGACTAGATAATATCCTAACGGATCTAAGTACATATAGACAAATTATGTCAATTTTTCCATATGTACGATTTTGTGACATCTTCGGTTGACTTTTACCGGCTATACCAAAGCATAAACCGAATGAGTACAAATACACCTGAGCCGTTTTGCAGTAACTTTCCCAATATCATTTAGGTTATACTTATAATTCTCATTCCATTCAGAAAATTTAAGCTGAAGACAATTTTTCAGAACCACATTTTTTAAGTGCCAAATGTTGTGAAAATTAAATTATCCAGAAGTATTCCAAATCCCTTGTACAGGACATATCAATTTTATATATAAATAAATTACAACAAAATATTTATGATATAGAGTTCACATTTTTTCTAGGTGTAGTGCAAATGTTTCCTTTTAAGAATAAAATTCGATTTTGGTTATATGACCACCACGAGCCCGTGTATAGCGATCTATTCTTTGGACCCAATTTTCTACTACTCTTGCACACATTTCGATCGAAACGTTGGCAATTTCGCGTTGTATATTGTCTCTGAGCTCGTCGTTCGTTGTTGGCATAGACGAATGACTTGATGCGGCCCCATAAAAGAAATCCAATGGCGTTAAATCGCATTAACGAGGTGGTCATTCGACCGGAGCATTTCTCGAGACAACACCGAATTTGCCTTTCAGTAGACCGATTGTAACGCGTGCTGTGTAACTATACTTTAAGTAGTGACACTGTCTTGTTGAAACCACATATCGGCGATGTCAAGCTCAACCAATTCTGGTCAAAAATAATTTTCTAAAATGCACGCCCAACCTCCGGCATGAAAACTACATCACACAGTAATTTTTTGCGGATGCAATTGTGTCTCTTGAAGCGCATGTTGCTGTCCTATTAAAATTGCGACCACCGACTCAGAATTTCGGTAGTAATTTTTAATGATTTCCTAACTTTGCTCGTAAGTGAACTTTACCATGATGAAAATGTTGACTTCGACTGACGTTTTGACACTGAAAGATCATTAAAAATGTTTGAGGGTGCGTTAACTTAAAGATACGAAAAGATTGTCATGTCCCTATTGGAAACCCCTTTATTTGATATTATAAAACAAATTGTGCAATAAAACCCCAATTAAAACTTGGCTGGCAAAAGGGGGCATGAACAGGTCTTACATTTTCTGATATTTTATTTAATAGAAACTCATGCGTTAGGAAAAATGCTATGTTGGTTTTAATTTTCGATTAGAAAGTATCATACATATGTTTGGATGATGCAAAAAGGTGCACCAATATTTCATTACCTATTGTATTTTATAAACATTTCTTCTATAACAATATTTTAAACAGAATCACAAGTGGACAATTTATGTTCGGCCAGGCTGAAGCTAACATATAATCATGGATTCCGGTCCAATGTTAAAATAAAAATTAAGAGTACTTGTCACCGTCCTTTATTCCGTCAGGGTGCGTTTCTGCCCACATCAACATCTATTAGAACAGCTGCTGCCGTTATATCGCTCTAAGTTCAGATATAAATTGTCCTTTAAAGTTCAGGCGGTGCGACACTTTTTTGTCCAAGTTAGGGTTTTTAACCAAGGCGTGGTTTTGGCTAACTTTGCATTAGCATTTGAAACCCAGGATCCATGCCAAAATCATATATTTCAAATATGATCGCCATATCTCTAATAGTTCATGAGATATAGTCTTTCTATGTTTAGGGTTGTGAGGGCGAATCCACTCCCACTTGTCCAATTTTAACCAAACATAGTCTAAAATAATGGCCTAGTAATTGCTTTCATTCTATTACAATTTTATAGCTACCGGTCCATTACTTTGGCCATAAATGGTATTTTTAAAGGGATCGAGGCACCGCCCACTTTTCAACCAGGATGTGTTTCGATCCATACCAATATAATTTGTTTCAAATATCACCATCATATCACTAATAGCTAATGAGATATGATCTATCGTAGTTCAGGTTTGTGCGGGCGATGCCACGCCCCTTGTCCAATCACATCGTATGTACGCTTCAAACATTATCTGGCATATCTCAACGAAATGTTAAAATTTTGTAACGATCGAAGTCGACAGTGGGGATCCATTGATCCATCTAGAGGTATTTTTTCAGAACAAAAAATATATAAAAATTTAAATCAAGTGTGGAATCTTTATTGATAATTTGAAAGGACATTTTATGGCATTTATTAATATAAGCAAAATACCCCCAAAAATACTTCAATCATAGTGATTTTCCTAGCGGTTGACTTATGTGTGGGATAATTTTTTATCTCTCGACGATCTGATCCATTTGCAACACTAACCGTTTCAGTCCATCAACTTATACACATGTTTCCGAAAAATCTCAGGCACCTAGCTTCTATAGTGCAACCTGTGGATTGCTTTCACAGACGTGCATGACTAGATCATCTTAGAATTTTACTATGATTCAGTATCTATTTTCTGTATGGGGTCTCCGACTATTATTTTGAAGTGTTGCAACAGATTAAGAAAGTTTAAATACGAGTACTCGCTATTCTACGCTGGAAGAAGATTTAAAATAGATTATTAACTCTATGTTTTTGTTTTGTTGACGTTTTTCAAATGAGACTCCCGTATAAGTCATTTGATTTGTAGCCGAAGTGAACGCTGCCAAAGACTGCTGCAGAAAAACCTTGGCGGGTTTAGAAACAGCTGTACAATATTTGCCTGGCAACCGTAGCCAATACATGTTTTCATTTTAGTTGATTCTGAAAAAGTTTATTAACTCTTTTTGATAATAAACGTTCGAACCATTCGCAAAGATGGAATTACTTATATATAGTCCATTTTCAATCCCATAGGCAGTTTTGGAAAATTATGACGACGTGCTATTTAAATGATTTGTTTAAAATTAAAAAGATTTTTAAATTCCTTTCGAAAGGAATCCATGAAATGGATTTGGCGAAATCATTTTTAAATTTAGGGCCCCAAATGGTTTTTTCGATGCGTTACACTTTTTGTCCATTCCAAATGAGGGTGAGGGTATACTAAAAATTATTAGATGGCCATACACGATATTACGAACTAAGGATGAGAGATAGGTCCCATGGTTATCATACCGATCAACTTACTTTATCTCTACGTTTCACCACACAAAACACAAAAGGTAGAACACAAATTAAGAGTATCGTATACTTATACTTATAGTATCAGTTTTTTTTATTAACCTGGTTAATAGCAGACATCGGCACAAACCAATTAAAAACCTTGTTTTCTCTTCTGATTTGCTAATTGCCAATGTATTTATAATCATATCATATCAGTTGACTCGATACTAAACTGTTACTTTTAATCGATTAAACGAATTAAGCTGTAGCAATTGATAAATTTCCCTTTTTGTGAAATTTCTACTATGTAGCTTCCGTAGTTGGAATTTTGTCGAACAGTGTTAAAGTTGTCAGGCGTTATCAAAAACCAAAAATTGTTAAAAAAAAATAGGTACTGCTATCTTCATAGCATGTTTTGTGAAAATCAGTCAGGAGACAACAAAGTGTAGTTTAACACATTTTACTGGCCCAATAAACTGTAAGTGGATTGATTGAAGACACCTTCAATATGGAAGTAGTTGTGGAAATTTAGTACATAAAGTTCTTTAGTGTTATTTACACTTCTTGGTGATCACAAAAAGTTTTATTTTAAAAAAATACTTAATTAGCAAAAATTAAAAAAGTACCCCTTTTTATTAAAAATTTGCAAACCAAACAGTTTCTGACTAGTTTATTTAAAATATTGTTGTACCCTTCCTAAAAACTAAATTTTTCCTATAAAGTTTTAGTAGTAATTATCGGCGCTATTTTCTAAGAAGCTTAGTCATTTTCAAAGCGGTCAAGCGGAACAACCGAAGACCCTAAATTTAGCACGATGATACCTTATGACCATAAGCTATTTGAAATTTTAATTGGGCACAATTGGCCCAATGCGAAAAAAGTTTCTCCCAAAAAGGCTAAGAGTGACATAGTGGTGAAGTTAAGATAATCAAATCGGGTTATCAAATTTCACTACGTAGCCAAGTATGAATTTATGCTTTTAATTTATCTGAGATTGGAAGTACGACTCTTCGAAAAAATCGACTAAAGGGTAGGCGATTGAAGTTCTACCTATATCTCGTTTGCAATACTGGCAACCCGATGTTGCCACCTATATCAAAATCATAAAAATAACAGCTGTTTAAATGTAAAAGCATGTTCATTCAAGTTTTAAAGAATAAAAGTTTTTCAAAATTAAATTCAAACGTTATATTCGACCAAAAATAACCATCAGCTATTGTTCGTTAGCTGAGCCGTCTCAGCAATACCAAACTCTACGGTGGTGAATGAAAAAAACCACACCATCAGGTTCAGGTAAAGGTTCGACTTCAACGAAATCCAAGTCGTTGTGGTAATCAAAAGGCAAAAGAACAGGAAATATCCCAGCATATTCCAAAAATAACTCTATGTAAAGCCTTACAACGATCTTATCATAAACCAAAAAAAAGTTTGTCTAAAAACAGCAAAGGAGTTGTACTCGTACACTTGCACGAATGTGGCGAATATCAAAATATTGTGTTCTCTGATAACAAAAAATTCTTATTGAGCAGTTTGTGTCGGTGTTACTTAACTGAAAGTTCTGTCGGAAATTTGTGCCTACGAACGGACACCTGAAGTAATTTTCTATCTCAAGTAATGGTATGGGCAGCTGTGACCAACGATGGATGCAGTCCACTCGTTTTCATTAAGCCTGGTGTCAAATTCAATGCGACTCATTATTGGGAAAATGTTTTTGAACAACACTGGCGCCATCTGACATTTCCATTGGAAAGTTTGACATTTTTAGCAAAAACGTACTCAGAACGTTTTGACGTACGACTATCATTTGTGTTGTTACAGTGACTTGAAAAAATCAATTTGGCAAAAAAAAATGGAATTAACTCGTGAACATTTTCGTGCGATCATTTTTCGATCATTGTCACAACAAGAGTGCATTAATAAACTTAAATCTTTGTATGGCGATGAAACAACATCCTATAGCATTGTGAAAAATTGGTTTAATGAATTCAATCGTGGCCGAAGCTCGCTCAAAGACGAAGGTCGTCCAAAAACGGCCGTTGTGCCAGTGAACATTGATGCCGTGCGTGAACTGATAATGCAAGATCGTCATGTGACAAACCGTGAGATAGAGGGCATTTCTTAAAAAACGACGATTTGATTGGGTCATCCGCCGTACAGCCCTGACTTGGCACCCAATGACTTTTTTATTCCCGCACATCAAGAAAAAAATGCGTGGTCAACGATTTTCGTCGCCAGAAGATGCTGTTGAAGCGTTCAAAAACCATGTTTTGGAGGTGTCTCTATCGGAGTGGAATAAGTGCTTCGACAATTGGTTTGAGCGCATGCAAAAGTGTATAAATCATGCTTTGAAAAACAATAAAACCATTTTCGATGACAAATATTCGCATTTTCATTATTAGACCAGAAATATATATAGCAGCCCTAAAAATACTTTGGAGACGTTGTAGGTGTAAGTTGTCGAACAATACCGAATAAAATTAAGATGACAGCTTGAGACCAGTAATAAGTGAAACCTCTAACTGAATCGCACTTTGTATGTATCTTCTTTTTCCGGTGACCACAATTTGCAAGAAAGCTCAAGTTTTTGTCCTTCAATAATTCTTTGAAGATTAGCATCAAAACTGACTTCCTACATTACGCCGACCTGCTGCAATATATCTGTGCCAACACCTTAAACAACTTAAATCAAATTATGTGGTTATCGTTTTCAAAGGTTATTAATTATTATCTTTGTTAAGAATTGCACAAGATGACTGTACAATTTATTTTTTATAAAAAAATAGTCTACATCTATATTTAAAAATTTTATTATATAATTTGATTCCGCAAATTATTCAGTCTTTGTTTATGTTATTTTCTTCTGAACCGACATAAGTCATGTTTAGCTAAACACTAGTTAAGGCTATGTCATGATAGTCTGCAAAATTTGTGAATATTTTAACGACATACAAAAAAAGGTGTTAACATAAACATATCGAATAAAGAGGGTCTCACGAATGTGTCGTGTTAAATCAGTTTAAGTAAAAACAAACTTATGTATAACATATGGCAAATTATTTTAATCCCACGTTTTGATTTTTTTTTGTAACGGACAAAAACGGTTAGAGTTTAAAACTACATTAAAATGCAAAAAATAATAGAAACACATATGTATATTAATCATTCATATCACCGCTGCCGTAGGTAATGACTCATGAGACTATACAAAACGCGTTCAATATATGCGCACACGTCTAAAAAAACCCAAAGTTGACTAAGTCCACAATGTCGAATCAAACGATTCACAAATCAAATTTATAACACATATTAATAAAACATCAGCTGACAGATTCCATCCAGAGCTAATGAAATGTAAATGTATTTAAATGTGGAAATTAATAATGACAGGCATTACAAGCCAGAATCCCTTAATGAAAGGTTGTTTAACCTGTTAACGTTTAATCGGCTTGTCTAAACAACGGATGGTAGAAAAGTAAATTCAATAACAAAAAAAGATTTTCAATTAATCTTTTGATCGAATGTTGATTTTTATTTATTTGTGTCGTTTTGAATGGATTAATTGATTTTGTTTTTTGATCTTGTCGTTACAGATGCCTGGACTTGTTGTTTTCCGTAGGCGTTGGTCAGTTGGCTCTGATGATCTTGTGGTGCCTGGAGCATTCCTGTTAACCATTCACCTTATTTGGTAAGTGTCTTTTGTTGGTGTAAGCAACTTGGCCCATATCTAAAACTTAACCATTCTTTATTTCTCTTCCACCTCCATTTTTTAGTTTAATTACTGTTATTGTGTCCCTGTGTACTTTTGAGTATGACACAAGCGTTTTAGATGTTAAGCTACTTTTTTATCATCAAATAGGTTATTTAATAATACTATGCGGTAAGTTTATATAAATAAGTGTGCACATTGGGACGACTCATCTCTTACATCATATCATATTTGTGTAACAGCAAAACCGTTAATTTTAAAATAGTTTCCGGTTCTACTTTATAAGCTCTGGTGTGTCAATTACAATGTCAGTGAAATTTCAACGTTTAATATGGCACACCGAAACTCCGAGACCCGTAAACTTAAATTTGTGTCTAATAATCTAATGGAAAGCTCAGCACCTGTTTGTTTAAAAACGGTCTGTCGTTTAGGCCTGTCAATTCCACATACTCACATTGTAATCAGTACAAATCAGTGTATTTGGACAGTCCTTATATACTTAAGGTACTGATCAGTCCGACGCGACACGATAAAACGCAACTAAATGTCAAAATATATTTACTTAGGGACATAAATACTGTTACACACGTTTTATGCTGTATAATAAAAAGTACTGAATGTTTTTGGACCAAATATTTTTCAATATATTTATTGAGGTATATTGTATCCAAAAAGAATCTACTCATTCGAAATGTCCGCCTTTTGCCTTTACACACGCATTAAGTCGCACTGACCAAACGTCAATAGCTGTAACAGTATTTATGTCCCTGCTTAGTACATATGTTTATATGGAAGCATTTGTACTAAGCGACCAGACCAAAAACAACATTAGCTGAGCAGCGACAAAATAAACATTAAGTTCGGATAGGCCAAACCGCATATACATACCCTCCACCATCACTCGCTTCCAAAGCGTAGAATAAGTTTCGTTTTTTTCTCTCAAAATTACTCTATTTTTGGATTAGTTTTCTTTAATCTGAGTGTCGATATTGATAACCCGTTTTGACCATGCGGGACGTTTTTTTAGGCCACATGTGCCAAAAAGTCCAGCAACTATACTCTTTTTTTTATAAATTCAGTGCGTCCCAACAAACTGTACTCATTCAATACGCAAAAAGTGTACTTTTTAACGATGAACATTATGTACTAATTTGTGGTTGCTGTTTTTAAATTCAATCTCCTTTTGTCTCTATTAGCTCGACTTTTTGAGATATATCGTTATGTCAAAAATTAAGGCACTTCCACTACATATATTGGATTAACTTGAAGACTGGTCATCATATTTAGTTAAAAAAATCGCCAACAAAATCATATTTAAGCCGTATATAACCTAGATAAGGAGCAAATGAAAATTGCAAGAACTGACGATACGAGTAATATTCAAAATTTAACTTGCACCTCGACGGAGACGCAGTTATGAAAAATTATGGCATGAACATCTCGCTGGAATCCAAGCTTTGCCAGAATTATGCTATTCACGTTTTGAAATATTCATTGAAAACTAAGTAAAAGACATCAATAATTATTTTTACCTTCGTCCTTTTTCAGTGTGTTCTTTGGAAACAGATATTATCTCAGGTTCAAATTTGGATATGAGTTGCAAAAACTTTGTTGTCATGCCCATACTCGTATATGCTTGCTTAAAATCAGTACATGACAATAGAACCAGGTGCCGAAAACTGGAGACTTAATCATGTCGTTCCGGCGCCTTTTAAGAAAATGCCTCACTTTGGAAATTTCCCAAAGCAATGTGCCGAAAAATGCTTTGTAATGAACGGTCTGTTGTAGGAATATATGAAAGTGGTCTCATCCGACTGGAAGTTACTTACTTGTTTTTATAATCAAAATAAGAAAATGATAACCAAAAACCGGTTTTCGAAAAACTGATATTTCAAACACACCGATAACTTGTTTTTTAGACGGTCTAAATAACTGTGTGGCTGGAAAAACTTCGCCAATATCATTCGAACTAATATCAATATCGAAACAAAAGCGAGTATTAGATCGAATATTTCGAGAGCACAAATTCTCTCTTTTCTCAGCATCTGCTGTGGTTGAGCCATTGAACAAAAAATAATATTTTTTGGATTGGACAAGCAAACATCTGTATGCGATATCAACAAATAAACAGGTCATAAAAATGTGTGCCTAAATTTAAACTTGTTATAAACATGTTCCTGAAAAAAGCGTCCAATTGACTGACTGCATTTTAATTAATTGATCAAGATAAGGATTGAGAAAAAATGTAAATGATAAAAGGCGGTTAATACGTTAAAAACATACACAGCACAACAAAAATTTAAAATTTGCTTCTATGTTGAATTCCCTGTGAATCGCGGTCTCTGGTCATAAAATTGCCCATTGATTACATTTTTTTTTCGAAACTATTCGACAATTCAAGGCGATTTTTAAAGCTGTTGATTTTAATTGAAAAATAAACTAAGTTTTGAGTAAACATGCAGGAATATATAATTTTGATCTGAATCTACATATTGTACTATTTAACATGCTTGCTTGCTTGTTTATTTTCCATAAGAATTTTGTTATGCAGATTTTAAGTCTGTTACTTTTATTATTATATAAGTAAATAAATGACCTAAGGCCAGCCCACCTAACGATTATTATTTAATTTGAACATAGTCACAATTTGTTTTATTTTCCCACAAAAATTGGAATTAAAACGGGGTGTATTACAGATTGTGGCCAAATTCTACATCGATAACTGATTAAAGTACCCAAGAGGCCAAACTATTTTAGAAATGGCAGCGATATGTATTATGGCTCTAAAACCGTTAGAATTGGAAATTGCGAAGCCATAAATTTTACCCAAACAACGATAGAAAATTCCTCGTCAAAAATCGTTTTGGCTTTCAAAGGGTGATTTTTCACCTGTGTGGTCTTCAAGAAGAAATAAAATGCACATAATTTTATGTTATGGCCAAGAAGATTGAGCTTTATTATAAAGATAAGGGTTTGCCATTATGTTTAATAACGATTTTAGGCAAGTGGCCGCCGCGGCTGACTCGAATAAATTCCAGCCGAGAGGCCCTATTTTCGACCGCTTTTTGCATCATTTGGCGCCGAATATTCTCTTCCAAGGTGTCAACCGTGTTGGGCTTATCGGCGTAGACAAGCGACTTCACATAACCCCACAAAAAAATAATCCGGCGGTACGCACGATCTTGGTCCTTAGGCCCACGATGCGAGATTATGCGCTCACCAAAAGTTTCCTTCAATAAATTGATTGTTTCGTTGGCTGTAGCGCCGTCTTGTTGGAAAACTAAATGTCATCCCCATCAACATCTTCCAATTTAGGCACGAAAAAGTCATTAATCATGGCGTTTCCAATTGACTGTAACATTATGGCCGGCTTCGTTTTTGAAGAAATATAGACCAATGATTCCCTCTACCCTTAGAGCACACCAAGCAATGACTTTTTGGGGATGTAACGGCGTCGCAACAATGGCCTGTAGATTTTCATTACTCCAAAATGCGATATTTTTTGTTATTAACGTCCCATTCAACCAAAAGTGAGCTTCATCGCTAAAATGTTCTTGTAAAAATCAAGATCGGTGGCCATCTTGTTTTAGGCCCATTCACCACGATTTGCAAACGTTGGTTCGGAGTAAGTCTATTCATTATGAAGTGGCAAACCAAACTGTGCATATATCAAATGACGGCTGTCAAATAGACCAACTCCGAAAAAAGTGTGGCCAGATTGAAAACCACACGCCTACAAAAACACCGTTTACATATTTCCTAACTATTTATACTTATATCCTTGTTTATTGCACCATAATTCCTGCCAACAAAGCATAATTATCGAAATGCTATTGATTATCACGCGGTAAAGATAACCAACTGGCGCTGCATATTAGGGTGTATTAAAGCAGTTTTTTCTAATTTAAATCAGAAAAGGCCTAATACGGCAAATATTGATTGTATATCGAAGATGATCTTAACACAGGACTGATGGAAAAAACTCCTCTTAATCTTTCAAAATGATTTACTTCACATGCCTACGCTGCATTTGCTGGAGAGGGTATTAATAAAACAGAAGCCCATCTACTTATACATACAACGGGCAATACTCGACTATTCCTTTTTACGACTTTCTTGTCATAGATTTAATACTTGAAAAAAATCTTATTGTTTACCAATTAAGAATTCAAGAATTGACAAAAAAGTTAATAAAGGGCAATCAATTAAAATACAAAATAATAAAAGCGTAGCCGGCTCTGGCCCTTGTATTAGGAACGAAACAATTTTCCTTTACAATACCCCTAGCATTGCGGCTCTAGAACTCGGCATCCCGTTCTTTATTTTGTGGATATGTACCACACATTGTTGTCCATTGTGGCCGTACGATATGGTAATCTGACAAAATCGAACAAAATTTTTTTTTATGATTTTTTTACAAAAACTGTTATAACCTAGGCAATTTTGGGATTATTAAAAAATATACCATATTGGAATCGTTGCAGTGCGTTCTTTTTAATTTTATGCAAAAACTTTTGAAGGAGATAAAAACAAGAATTTTTAACAAAAAAAAACAAAATTTTGATTTTTTTGCCTGTAACTACCATAATTTTTATAAATTACTAGCTGCCCCGGCAAAGGTTGTTTTGCCTTCAAATTTTATTTTCACTGATAGTCTGGTTTCGTTGCTAAGTTGTGGTGGATTGATTGAATCCCGCCCACATTTCCAGCAAAATATGTACACCAAACCATCATACCAAATTTTGTTCAAATACCGTTAACAGGATCAGAAATAATAAATTTTTAATTTGTGATTTGTATAGGACGTACCACGTCCACTGGGCCGATTACATGCAAACTACACATAAACCATCTACAGACCACCTACAACGTACCCTAAAATTTTCTACCAATTGTCAGCCTTCTAGCTAAAAAAAACAGTTTTGTCTCCTCCGCCCACAGTTCAAAATTTCGACATTTGTTTTATCCTAAACCTTCGCAAAAGGAAGTATCCAGTATCCAGTATTCGTTTTACGCCGTGTAACAAACCACATTTCATGTTTATACCTATAGAAAATTTTCATGAAAGATTCTTACAGCAAGGCTTTCTGAAGAGGGTTGTCACGGACCCGAAATCATGATAAAAGTAGTGTGCAGCCACGAAAATCAATGTCACTTTGCCATTTTGTTAAAAACTTGTCTTCTATTTAAATATAGAAGCAAGAGGTCTTGAGCCGGTTTAATCCCTGTTCAATATGTAAAAGCAACAGACCAAACTAAAACAAACGAGCTAAACATTCTTACCATTTTTAGGTGAATCGGATAAGAATTGCCGAAAAATTGCATGTTTACGATAGCCCGAAAACTATGCGTGGTGGGACATTCAATTCGTACTCAGGAGATCATTTGACATAAGCATCAACTGGTTTCGTCCAAAGAAGGATTTTGTTGCATAATATTGCCATAAGATGGTTGAACGAAAGGGAATGAAATTACAACTAAATTAAATCAAGTAAAGGGTCGTTATATTCGGCCAGGTCCAACCTTATATACCCTTCACCGTCCCTGCGCTACTAAAGCGCAAAAGGTCAGTTTTGGGCCTTCTCAGCCCATCCATCCCGTCCCTAATCTCACCCAAAAATTCAAAACTTCTCTATGTTAGGAGTGGTAGCAAAATTTGCTTTTATTTGAGCACCGATATTGACTATAAATCGACCGTTTTGCCCATGCCGGCCGTTTTTTTTAAACCAAAAATTCCAGCAACTGTACCCATTATAACCATTGTCCGCCCACAAAAAATTATGATTTTTAAGGGCATACCCCAAAAAGTGTTCTTATTACCGACTAACTTACGTCCCTTTAAGGATAACTTTTTTCCCTGAGCCGATTTCGCCCATTTACAATCTAAAGCAGCTTATAGCCATAAGCAATCATCATGCAAAATTACATGATTCTAGGTTTGTTTGCTTTCAACGGACATGGCTAGATTGGCTTAAAATTTTACAACGATCAATAATACATTGAACAGGAATTAACCGACTCGAAACCTCTTGCATTTAAATTTTAATAGATGACAAGTTTTGAACTAAATGGAAAAATGACATTGGGTTTCGTGGCTGCACACTGTTTTTATTGCGATTTCGGTTCATGACGACCCTTATCAGAAAGCTTAGCAGTATGGAAAGGAAAACTGATTTTTTTTAAGACCAGGTTCTCACAAGACGTATGAGAATTCTTGTAGTTCTATTCAAATAATTGCCCCCGAAATAAATTCACCTTTACCACCTCAAGAGAGAATTTACATTCAGAGCCATCTATAGATTTTCCTTTACAGCATGTGTTGTGAGAAGAGTTAAGTAGGCTTTTGCCTAATGTTTTAATGTTATATTCATCCTTCCTAATGTTATATTCATCCTTCGGTGGAGGGTATAATTAAGACGTATATTGACCACACTCCTCCTATCCGAGCTATACGAACTTTTAACCGTGTCGCGGCATCCACAAATTATTTCCAACAGCTATTTCTAAACTATGTTTATCAAGGTTAGAAAAAAAGCAGTGCCTTAAAATGAATGTTAATGATGAGCCGTCTCTGAACCTACTCTCGCTACACTTCGTATCAATGCTAATTATGGGTAACCCTCTATTTTCAGTTTCCTTGTGCATAGAAATCGGAATATGCGTCATATCGATGAGAGGTAGTATCCTTGACTCAGACGTCCGAGCACGGATAAATATTTGGATTTATTTAAAGACTGGTAAATAATTCGCAACTCAATTTACAAAAACCGGTTATTAATCTTGAACTTCTTTCAATCGCAGTGGTAATGCTATTCGATATTTCATGGTTAGTCTTGGGTTCAGTATGGCTGTCGAAGTTTTACCTGGAATCGCCCGTCAATACACCAAAACAGATATTCTTCGGTATGCATTTTTTTATTAATTGGACATGTAAGCATCTTTTATCCTTTAATGTATTGTAAAATATTGCAGCAATTGTGATCTCAAGCTGGGCTTTAGTGTTTATAACATGTATTACGGTCTGGTGTACTTTCGATGCGGCCGGAAGATCGTGGGTGAAAATGAAGAAATATCAGAGGTCGATGCGTGAGACTGAATCTCGTTTTAACTACAAACGCAGCAACAGCATGAATCGCAACTGGCGTCAAAGGTATGATTCCCATACGACATCAATATAACCGAATTTTTGTAAAATGTATCGTCCACAGAAAAGTGATTCGAGCATATCAAGATAGTTGGGATCATCGCTGTCGCTTACTGTTCTGCTGCATGGGGTCGTCTGAACAAACCCGCAACTCTTTCACCGATATAGCCAGGCTGTTAAGCGATTTTTTCCGCGAACTAGATGTAGTACCATCAGATGTAGTGGCTGGATTGGTGTTATTGCGCAAATTCCAACGCCTAGAAAGGGAGGCTATAGTCCGCCAGGTTTGTTACACTCCCTTATTTATAGCAAATGTTAAACTAAGCATTTATCTCGATTGCAGAGAAAAAACGGAACGTATGAATTTCTCAGCGGAGTCCCCATAACTGAACGAACTCAATTTCTCGCACTGAATGACGCCAAAAATTATGACTTCTTCCAGACCGTCATTCATTACATGTACTTTGCCCAGGGCGCCTACGGCTGGCCAATGTATTTCATAATCAATCGTATTAAAATATGCAATCTAATACCGGAGCTTAAGTAAGTGAAATGGTCATACGTCCAACAAGGAGTTATTAATTTGCTTTGTCTCTGCAGGTGCTTTGGGTGTTGCACCAGCGTAAACTATGAATCCGAAGTGATTCAGGACAATTGCTGTTATTGCAACTTTGCGGCTCTCAAGAAGACTCTGCAAGTGGGGGATATTGAAATTATGTACGTAACATATCACGTCGATGTGGGAGAAACGCCATTTTTTGTGGCCATTGATTATACACAGAAAAAAATTGTGATTAGCATTCGAGGTACCTTGAGTATGAAGGATATACTCACCGACCTAAATGCCGAGGCGGAGGTACTGCCCCTAAATCCACCGCGTGACGATTGGTTGGGACACAAGGGTATGGTGCAGGCGGCCATCTATATCAAGAACAAATTGGAGGAGGAGAATATAATTCAGAAGGCTCTCAATAAGAATCCGGAGCGAAACACGCCTACGTTTGGACTAGTTTTGGTGGGCCACTCGTTGGGTGCAGGAACAGCAGCGATTTTAGCCATTCTTATGAAACCCGACTACCCAACAGTGCAGTGCTTTAGCTATTCACCGCCCGGTGGTTTATTGAGGTTTGCCACTCTAAGACCACGAAACAGCAACGAGCTCACTGACCTTTGTTACTCTTCTATTTTTAGCATGCCGGCTGTTGAATATTCCAAAACATTTATAACTTCGGTGGTGCTGGGAAAGGACGTAGTACCGCGCATTGGCCTATACCAGATGGAAGCTCTGCGAGCCGATCTCATAAATGCCATTCAACGCAGTATAGATCCTAAGGTAGGCACACTAAGGCACACAATATTCCAGCCAATCTCTAACTCAATCGATATTTCAGTGGAAGACTATATCCTGCTCGATGATATGCTGCGGATGTGGACCAGAACCGAAATCCGTTTTGGAAATGTCTGGCAAAGATACCCACATAAACAAATATCAAGAGGTACAAAAAAACACCATTTTCTCATTCGGATGATTGCTTCACATTTTGTTTTGCATCAATTTTCAGGAACGCGACACCGCGCGTTCGACGAGTACCCATCCAACCGATAGTTCAATAGCTTTAACACTTCACCAGCCACTTTATCCGCCCGGGAGAATAATACACATTGTTCGCCATCATCCGAAAGCCGACGAGTAAGTATCTCGATTCATTCGAAGTCCGTCAATTTTATTGTACGATTGAACAATTTAATTAATTGAACGAACGCTTTACAAATATTTATTTGCTCATCTTTATGCTATTCCAATAAATATGCAAATAATTTCAATTGCAGGAAAAAGTATGACCGAGGTTGGAGGTAGGACACAGTTCGATATCAAACTACGGTTTCGTACATAGAGTCTGATATGTTACCCTAATGGAAAACTGAATAGTGTTTCGTTTGCATGTGTGTCAAGACCCACCACCAGCCCTTCCCCCTCTTATATTGCATGCATGCCGGTGGTCATAGACAGCCAGTCTATTGGTATACTATATACATACATATGTATGTATTTATGTGGTATACAGTGACATTCCATCATTTACGCAGATTCCGTTGATGCTCTACAAATCACGGCGGAAATTTCAACAACAAAAAATCGATTTTAAAATTATTTAAAACGAAGTCTTAGATATGCAAAATATTTCGATTGGTCTTACAGGATCAATGTTTGATAAATTTTTAAGACAATTTATATATTTGCTTGGCATTCCAATTGATTTTAAAATTTTACATCCGACTGAAGATTTCCACATGTTTTGAAAAATATTTCTTTTCATTCAAAAGGTGTATGCGAACAAACACAAATTTTAGATCAGATATGATTCATTCAACGCCTCAGGCACAATAAATTTCAACGTTGTTTGCGTAGTGAATTCCTTAACGCCTTAGAAGTCGAGACCTTTGTTCAAAATTAAAATATTTTATCAGTTTAATCTTGTAGTGCTTTCGTCATAGACTCGAAAATTGCAATTTAAATTTTGCTATCAGCTCTGAGGTCTGCTGTTGCTTCCGAGAGTTATCGTTTTAAGACAGACGGACAGTCGGATTATAATCAGAACGGGAACAATACTAGAATCATTCTCCCAATTTATCATTACCTTTGTGGCCGTGATCTTTGGAAAGTTTACCATTTGATTCCCAAACAGACAGATAAAAACTAAGCGCAAGTAATATTCTTATTTTGTGTCCGATTCTTATTTCGGCGACGATTATTTCGGGCCAAGTGAATAAGTTTTTGCTTATACCGTAAAAATATTCCGACTTGTACTCAAAATGTACAAATTAAATCAAATTAAACAAAAGCTTTATTTAATATCTGAAGCGCGAATTTAAAAGTCATCCTCGTGACTTAAAGGTAACTGGAAAGAAAGAGAATTGGAGTCTTGTACCCTCACAACACTGTGGCATGGTCATTGTGACACTTAAAATGGTTCATAATACGAGTATCCATAGATATTATTTCACTTTCAAAAGCGTTACAACGTCTATGGATATTAAGACCCCAGACAAATGACTAGAATCGTTTTTAGTGTTTCTATTATTTTTTTAGTTCGAGGTGTATAATTTAGCCTTCCTCGAATTGATACGTTTTACAAAACCAGTGACAGTCAAAAGGGGCTTACAAGGTGAAAAAACTAAAAGTGGCTAAAAAATAAATTTTTGGGTTTAAATCTTGCTCTGATGGAACGGATTGATTGATTTGTACGGGTCATATGAGAGAGAATACTGCGATATATATTTTGTAATCAAATTTTAATTTATAAATTTTTCAAACTTCATTATTTCGCCGATTAAAACAAAAATTAGATATTTTGGGCCGCCATTCAAATTTGCACACAAGTCCAACAAATCCAAAATAGTAATTCGATTTTTAGGATCGCCATAATTGTTGAAGTTATGGGCAAACCACTGGCGTTGATCGGAACCCGACGCACATTTTTCATTTACCTACCTTACGAGAACACAGATTTTTATACAAATTCTTTCGACAGCGTTAACCAAACTTCGCCAATATTTTAAAAATTGGAACATTCTGGTAAATCCAGAAATAACTTAAGCTTTCTACTGTTCATGAACCATAACGTTCTTTGAGAAACAAATGTTACGTATCTCGGCGTTATCTTAGATCCATCCGAAAAATAAGATTTTTCAATACCTTCAAAATATGCCTCAGTTTCAGCAATAACCTCGCTATTGGACGAACATTTTTTGCCACCGAGAATTTTTTTAAATTTGAAAACAAGAAATAATCAGAAGGAGCTAAATCTGGACTATATGGTGGATGCGGAGCAATTTCAAATAGTAATTCGGCCAGTTTTTGTTGAGTTAAAAATGCAGTGTGTGAAGGAGCATTATCTTGATGAAAAAGAACTTTTTTTTTCTAAGTGCGGTCGTTTTATCTTGATTTCTTCACTCTATCTATCCAATAATGCACAATTATTGGATATCAAGATAATCAATAAATATTATATCCCTTGCATCCCAAATACTGTGGCCATTACTTTTCCTGCTGACTTAACAGTTTTCGCCTTCTTGGGACCACTTTTACCAGCTTCTATCCATTGTTTTGACTGTTCTTTTCATTCTGGGTTGTAGTGATGGATCCATGTTTCATCAACAGTTATGAATCGGCGCAAGAACTTTATTCGATAAATCGCTAAAAGCTCCTCGGAATTGGTCCAACGGACGATTTTTTGGGGCAAAGTCAACAAACGCGGCAGCGTTCTCGCGGATAGCTTTTTCATGTGAAGTTCATCATGTAAAATACTCCAAACTTGTTTTTCGTGTATTTTAACAATATCAGCAAGTTCTCTGAGCTTTATTTGTCTATATTTAGTCACTTCATTAAATATTTTTCTAATGATTTCAATAGTAGTAGCAGTTTTCGGTCTTCCAGAGAGTTGTTCATCTTCCGTACTTGAACGACCCATTTTAAATTGTTGAAACCAGGATTTCACGGTGGATGGTGCATTATCACCATGAACAGAATCCAATTCATCTTTGATTAATTGTGGCGTATAACCTTTCATATAAAAGTGTTTAATTACCGCACGAAACTCTTTATTTTCCATTTTTCAAAAATTATAAAACTTGTTTATTCAATCACACGTAACAAAGAAAATAATCATTAAATATTTCGGAAATTTTGACAGATGGCTTATAAAAGATTGCTTTTAAAAAAACAAAAAAAAGTTGCTAGTAAAACAGAAAATGTGCCAGGGCAGTTAGTTTTGCGGTCGCTCTCGTATACCATATGTGGTGGACAAAATCAACAATATTACCAGAATGTTGTATCCGCTCATAAACATAAATTTGTAAAGCTATCTTTTAGCCACTAATTTATTATTGGCGCCGGTATGGTCAACGATGGCGCCATGCCAGATAGCGCCCTCGTAAAACTTAAGATAGCGCCAAAAAAAAACCTTTTAAAACTATTGCTGAAAATACATTGGCATTATTCTACACGAGGTCTGCACACACTGCCTGGGGTGCATCTCATAGAAGGTTAAATTGAAAAACTAACGACAAATTTCAAAACAAAATTTCAAAAATCAACACACGCCCATGCCAATTAATAACACAGTACAACAGCCAATCTGGGGGGGTGAGAAATTCCAAGTCAGGGTGATGGTATTAGGTCAGTATATTAAAGCCCTCAAAGGGTTTTGCGTTCGTATGTGCCAGTTTTTTTTATGACCTTTTACATTTTTTCCTTATCTTGATGTTTTTCGCTTAGTTGTAAAATGTTGGCAAAAACGTAGTTTGACATAACTCGAGAACGACTAGTTCGATTTTGCTGAAATAAATTGAGAAAAATTAATAATTACATTTTCTTTAATCCATTAATATACTGTTTCTCTACCAAATCAACATTTTTGCAATTAGAAATAAATTTATGAAGAAAATTTTGCCAAAAAAAAAATTTTTTTTTTAAAACATATAAATCCCAAACGGAAAAACGTGTAGAGTCTTATAACTTTCATGTAAAGTCACATAACCTATAAACAAAATGCGACATAGATCATAGAAATCGATTAACGCGTTCTGCTTTTATTTACAATTAAGTAACTTCACTTAATTGTAAATAAAAGCAGAACGTGTTAATCGATCGAAACTGGCACATACGAACGCAAAATTCTTAAAGGGTTTTAATATACTGACCTAGTACCATCACCCTGACTTGGAATTTCACACCCCCCAGACAATAACCCCAAAAATGTTCCACAGTGTAATAGGAGTGTTTTTTTTGGAACTCGCTTATTAAACGAGTAAGTGGTCTCCAAGGCAATGACTTCAAAACTTTACAAGATTTTTTGAATTCCTTGTATATTAAAACTGATTGGCTTTATGCATTTTTAACCGATTGGTTTGAAAATTTGTAATATGAAGAAAAAGTAGTTCAAGAAATACTATCAACGAGTACAAGTAATAACCGAGCTCGCCTAAACTCGCAAGAGGTTATTCTTGTTTAGCTTTCTTAAAAAAGTTGTAATTATTTAAAACAATTCCGGAATTTATTAGGAATAATCCCGGGATTCGGGATTTTACAATCTCGGGATTTCCCGATCCACATGCCTAGTCAGAAATCAGAGCGAAGTTCGTAACAATTATAAAATATGTGTTTTTTGATTGAGCTTATAGATTTTTAGCGAAATCTTCGTGGAAAGCGACGATTTCGAGAATCCGGCTATCTGCGTAAATGGGCGAATTCCTGTATTTACCACATGTTGAACGTCCTGTAATTCACATAGTGAACGTCCTTAAAAAATATCTTCATTGCATTAATACGTATCATTGTTCTTGTGGGCAATACGAATATGTTCTGCCACCGTGTTGGCTTTTGTTTCAATCATTTTACACATCCTCATTTATATATAACTTCATTTTTCTGGTTTACTAATTCATGATCTATTCAAAACAAACCGCATCACGTTTAAGAACACCGATTCCCAAGTGTTGCAGACGTCTCTTTTTATAAAATGGAATAGTTTGATGCATGTATCCTTCGTTAAAGTTCTGAGTGCCGTTTTATTTGAACTTAAGCATGCATTTGTTGTACCTAACCATATATCTGTTGGTGTTAGGTGGCGTTTACCCAGTGTCTAGAAAATGTATATTTATTTTACCTCCCTCTGTCTTTTAGGAATATGCTGAAGAGCCGCGAACCTGTCTACCAGGCTATATGGGCCGACTCAACTGATTTCGATGAGGTTCTCATATCGCCCGTAATGCTGCAGGACCACATGCCGGATAAAGTATTAGCTGCTCTCAAGAAGGTAATGTCCGATGCGGCAGATGATACGTCATCGATTAATAGCACTTTGAATTTGAACTCCCGTCCACAACTGCTTGTCCAAGAATGATCGTGCAAACGCATTCTACGTATGAGTTATGAGAAACGCTTTGAACCTCGCCAGTGCACCTTAGCGTATTTCTAGCTTGATAGTGGGTGTATTTTTCACTTTGTTCCGTTCTGTTTTATTATTTTGTTTGTTATTATTTATTATTACTACTATTTCGTATTAGACTTTAGCTGTCCTTAGTTTTAATATTATTAACTTATTATTATGAAAATCAAGACGTTGAGAATGTCATTCACAAAAAAGTCTGAAAATAAACACATTTTTTTATTTATTTTTATTTTGCATCATTGTTCGTTTTATTTTTTTAGTATTAATTTGGTTTATTATCTTTTATTACATCATGTGTTGTTATGGTCTCAAGATCGCCTAGTTTTGAGTTGTAAGAGCGTGTTTGCTAAAGGGGCCGATATTAGAAAAAACGTTTTTTGATTACAGTACGAATCATACATTTAGATAAATTTAATTATATTCGATGACTTGAAACAGTGGCCCTAGTGAGTCAAAGACAGTTTTCAATTCAAAATAATTTTTTTTAACCCTTTGGGTGCCAGTAAAAATCGAACCAATTTAAAAACTAAATGCATATGTAGGGACAAATGCAGAGCCCCATATTGATCACAACTGTTGAAACTATTCTTCTCCGAATATACAAACTTAATTCAAGTCCGAATTTTGTATTTCACATTTTTTTGGGCCCTGTTTGAAGAGTTCTAATTCGCGGTGCATCCCCATGTAAGCAAACTGGTCTATATCCTTCTAAAATAACAGTCCCTAGGCAGGGATATCATACGTTCTGCCTTTAGAGGGCATGTCGTTAAAACAGTTTATGTCTGAAATTTTAGATTTTTAGTTCGTTGTAATACCTCAATGTTTAATACACCGTTTTCCATTAAGCACAAAACAATTTTATATATTAATAAAACACAGAATATTTAAGATGTAGAGTTCAAATTTATTCCAGATGAAGTGCAAATGTTACATTTTAAGAATGAAATTCGATTTCAGTCTTATGACCACCACGAGTCCATGCACAGCGATCTATTCTTTGGACCCAATTATCCTCCACTCTTGCACACATTTTGACCGGAACGTTGGCAATTTCGCATTGGATGTTGTCTTTGGGCTCGTCCGAAGTTGTTGGCTTCTTGATGTGGCCCCATAACAAGAAATCCAATGGCGTTTAATCGCATGAACGAGGTGGCCATTCGACGGACCATATCACGAGATAACACGTTCACCGAATTTGCCTTTCAGTAAATCGATTGTAACGCGTGCTGTGTGGCCAGTGGCACTGTCATGTTAAAACTACATATCGGCGATGTCAAACAATTCTATTTCTGGCCAAAAATAATTTTCTAACTTGGCACGATAACGCTCTCGACTGAAGTTAACATGACGATTGTTTTCATCGACGAAAAAAAAAGTCCAATCACATCTCCGGCATGAAAAGCACACCTCGCAGTACATTTTTGCGGATGCAATTGATGATTGTTTTTTGAGTAAGCGCTCTTAAATTTGCGACCACCGACTCAGAATTTTGGTAGTATTTTTTAATGCTTTCCAAACGATGCTCGTAAGTGAACTTTACCATGATGAAAATTTTGAATTCGACTAATGTTTTGACACAGAAAGATTATTCAAAATGTTTGAGGGTGCGTTGACATAAAGATACGAAATTGATATGCCCCTATTGGAAAACCCATTGTGATCGTACTACTGATCGCAAATACAAACCAATTTCGACAAAACTTTGCAAGTTGTTTAGGTGTGAGAAGCCGCTTGGTCCTTGTTTTGATATCTTTCGAAAGTTTTTTTCGATTACAAAATCAGCAGTTTAGACAAAATTTCGCGTCGAAAGTAACGAGGGATCAAAATCCAACACTGAACCTAAACTGTTTCTCTACAGGCATCATGCAATGTACCCTTCAGATTTAGAATACCTTCAGATTTTACTTGCGATGTTGCTCAAATTTAGTTTAACGCATAATGCGATATCTATAATTAATTATATCATTAATTAATTAATGAGATCACTATAAGAAGGTCTTTTCTGATTTGGACCCTCTCGCTCCAGAAGTAACATATTAAATCAGATCATGCCCAAATTTAGCATAGTGCGTTGTAAGAAAATACTGGTAGAATTGGACCGTATCGGTTTATAATATTTTGTAGCCTCTTCTCAAATGTCTCCTGATTTAAGACCCTGTCGCTCCAGAAATCACATATTAAATCCGATCATGTCCAAGTTTAGCATAGTGCGTTGTAACAAAATACTGATAGAATTGGACCTTATAGATTTATAATATGTTGAGGCCTCTTTTCAAATGTATCTTCCGATTTGAGACCCTGTCGCTCCAGAAGTCACATATTAAATCCGATCTTGCGCAAGTTAAGCGTAGTGGCATTTCAGAGTTCCATAATTTACCATGTTAAAGTTGGACCGTATTGGTCAATTATTAAACCCTGCACCACTCTGTGGAACAGGGTACCTTAATTTAGTTTTATGGCAAATGTTTGTTACTACCAAAAATATTTGACCCACCTGTTGATTCTAAAAATATCTGTCAGTACGTCCCTCCGTCCGTCCATCTTAAGCTCGTAATCAAACTTCATTTCGCAATTGTTGTCTCATCCTCATAAAATTTGGCAGAAGTAATCATTTTGGACCAAGGACGGGCGCTATTGATATGTTGACAATCGGCTAAGATTAAGATATAGCTCCCACTTTTAGTTTTTTGGACCAAGGAAGGACGTTAATATAATTGAAAAAATCGATTTAGATTTAGTTAAAGCTCCCACACTCATATGTGCATCCGATTTTATGTTAGCCGTTTTATTAAATCCAATCTTGATGAAATTTCGCACGAGTTAGGTTTTTGGATAGACATTAATAATAAATAAAAAAATTTAAAAAATCGGTTCAGATTTAGATATAGCTCCCACTGGTTATGTTTTTAGCTCTACACTGTCACTTCTGACACTTCTTAATGTTTGTGGACCAAGGAAGGACGTTTAATAAAAATTGAAAAATGTTCGTCCGATTTTTATCATACATATTACTCTCTAGAAGAAAATCTTGATAGAATTAAGCACGAATTAGTTTTTTGGGCCAAGGAAGTACGATATTGAAATTGAAGAAAATTTATGATTTACTCTTAAAGTCAAATATTACATCCAACCTTGATGAAATTTGTCACAAGACAGTATTTTAGCCAAAGGGTCCATAAATAATGGTCAGGCCATTATTCTTTTCATGAATGTTTCCATGACTTTTTTACAGAGATGTTTATGTAGCTCACCAACGACTCGTTGGATCTTAAATTTGAGCTAAGGGATTGTTCCTCATGCGATTTAACGCAGTGTGATAACTTTCTTTGGGTTTTTCTCAAATCTCGGGTTTATGCGAATATTATAGTATGACGGTTTGTCAGGTGACGTCGTCATTCACTGTGCGGAACATAGAGCTATAAATTTGCTCTGCCAAGATATTCCCATCTGTTGGACATTAAAGTCTTCTAGAACAGAGGTTATTGCCCTGTAGCAGATTGCTAATGTCAGGCAAATAACGCGGGGTACAGCTACAAACCGGCGGGATGTATACGTTATAATGCTCTATATCAGCATTCCCAGACTAGACTGTAACCCAAATACATTTCACGTATGGGTATCTAGAGGCAAGCTCTGGCGAGATTTGTACTGTACAGAATGATGTAACAAGAAAGCAAGGTCCCCACCTCCACTTTTCGTGCGATCCTTAAGTACATATTGTATACGCCACGACTGCGCAGGTGGCATTCAGCTTAGTTTTCTGGATCGCAGCGATTATGTTTCTCTGGCTCATAAATTCTATTACCTCACTGAACAATATGTGGTGTAAGATGTTGTATATGTGACGCGTAAAATAGATAGGGACCTAAGGATAAAAACCAGTTTTGTTCATGAGAACCATAAAAGATTTAAATACGTATATCTTTGGTGTACCATCACTTTGATAAAACGCGCATATATCTGGGAGGGAACACTTTTGGGGCATGGGATCGGTCTCATTCGATGCTCAGATGTTGTCCACATCAAAAAAGTGAAAATTGATTTTTTTTTACCATAAGGTCCCTTTCTCTATGCGCTGTCACATATGTTGATGCTGTTGCGAAGAAGACTGCAAGGAAGTCTCATAGTTGGATGATGATTATGGTGATACGGCGAAAGTGTAGGCGACGATTATGACACACATTCCAGAGCACGAGGCAAGCGCAAGGCTACAATGTCCGTTTCGCTATACTTCCTGATGTAGTTTGGACCTGAACAGTTCCTGAAGTGCACCCACTCCATGAAACGATTACACCTTGCTGAAGTAGCACAGTGATGTTAACGGTTCTGACAAACCGAGCAGTTCCAAGGTTCGGGGTTTTATTCGATCCCGGATGGGACCAGTTATATTCGGAACAGGCATTTCGGTGCTGCTCCCACGACAATATAATGGACAAATAAATAACATATTGTTGAGGTTACTGCCCGTGACCGAAGAGTGTTCGTTTCAAGTCAATCCGGTACATTGAATAGGTAGTCGTGGGATTGCCTTACAAATCATGTAGTTGACCCTTTCCGTCAGTACACTTTTTACTTGTTTTTATATGGCGTTGAAAAATTCAAGAGCTTTCCAACCACAGAACTTATTTTTGTCAAATTTAGAGTCAATATAAGCACAGTCATTACCAGTGCGTGCAAAATATGGCATAAACCTCCGAAAAGAGTTTCGATTCACGCACACTCCCTGACAGATAACGACGGGATTTTGTAAAAGAAAGAAAAAGTAGCTCCAATGCAGAAATTCTGGGCTAGCTAGGCTCTGCCATCTCTGAAGCTACAAACGTAGCTTTAGTAGAAAGACAAAATTTCTTATTTTCACAACATCTCACCAGGGAGCAAAAACAGAAATTACTACTTACTTAAATCCCACAACATACCATTAAGGAACAATTGAGAAACTTCTCTCAAACCAGTGAGCTGTACACCACATAATTCTTATACCCACTGACCGGGACCTACTGTTTAACGCCGGCTCCAAATGGCTAAAGCATTTAAGAGACAAGTTTTTACAAGTCTTAAAGATATCGCTCTTAATCGAAAAGTCGCCGGCATTTACGAGATGGCAACCTGCCGCTAAAATTATTTTTTATATGTTCTTACATGGATTTAAACCTGGGTTTATATGTACGATAGTCGCGCAAATTAACCATCACACCATGGTGGCCCATAGGAATTTAGCATCATTTAAATTGCGGATCTAAGCACATTTCCCATGAGCATACGGCCAATTTTGTTCAGCTTTTAACCAATATATACGTTAAAATCTCACGAAGATTCTGAATTGAAGTAGTGTCACACCCATTATTCATAAAAATTAGCGCATTTTCAACATCCAGATCTAATGACACATACGGTTTATCCTTATTCTAAGGTACTTAACAATATCAGTTCCCCCCGCTCTAGAAACTAAATCTGAGGGTTTGAGCCTCGCTATTAAAAAAAAGAGTATTGGTATTCTACTTTTGTAACTTGTAAATTGAACAGGATCAATACCTAAGCAGTATCAAACCTAAAATATTTTATACCAGAAATATCGGTATCAAATGGACAGCAAGGAAAAAATAGTATAACTTCAAAACCTGTTTAGATTAAAAGATTTATCGATACATTTTCAAATATAATTAGCGCGATGCTAATATTTAGATTGTTCTAAAGATATTGCATTAAATATTCTCAAATCCAGCCGATTATATCTAAGGCTATTCAAAAATGTGTAGTATCGATTAAAAAAGTCTCAATATCCATTCTTTTTCTGAGTCGCTAATGAATTTTAACTAAACCAAATTGGACTATCGATATGGCGAGATATCTACTGTAGTCAAGTACGTTTTTTAAACAGGCCCGTCTCTGTTTTTTCAAAGGCAAATGTCCAATTTTTCGTTCTGCGCATATATACATATAGTTATTCCCGTCCTTACAATGTGGAGCATAGGGCCATGATGATTATAATTCCGACAATATATAGTTTTTATGAAATACTTGATGCATGTCCTCTTGAAGTTACATTTATTTATTAATTTTTTATTAAACAGAAAACATCTGTAGTTTTAAAACAGAAAACATCTGTAGTTTCTCATGTTGGCGTCATCGTCTATATTTCATTGATCAGCAAGCGTGCAAGTGTTCATCGATATGCCATCATTCTGGCCTTAGTTCGGAATTTGAAAATATTTAATATTTATTCTTACTTTCATTTACATTTATAGGTGGTAACGACTAGTGGTCCTCGAAAGCCCCATCGCCAAGCATCGAATGCATTTTCAATGGCATCCAACGATTTGCAGAGAAGCAACCAGGACGTCTACAGTTGCTACAACATTTCGACAGTGGAAATACATCAGCAACATCCGGCCGATGGAATGTCGCAAACATCTCATCACACGGACACCAAGTCTAATGCGACGAATCATACCGAAGCTCAAATGCACACTACGTCGTCGTTAACACAGCAAAGAGTATGTTTAGAAACGTCATTTACCAATTTACACAGTCCATTGATGACCCATAAACATGCGCATTTTAGTGAAAGCATAAGTTCCAGCAAGGCCTCGTCGCTGGCCGGCAGCGTACTGAGCAGAAGCCAAATAAGCAGCATTCAATATGACATATCATCGGTGGTCGAGACCAGCATAACAACTGTGGCGGCGCGCAAAAGTCCAGCGACGTCCTCACGCAATAACAACACCAACAACAAGTCGGAACAGCATCAGCAAACGAATTGCACGCAAAGAACAAAACAAGTGCTTTTCGAAAAGTCGCCGCCAATGCAACATAATCTGCATCGTCACTGTTCGGAAAAAAGTGGAAACAAGCCAAAGTCGCTGGCAATACCTCCGTTGCGCAGAGCGTCAGTCAATACCGCAGATAACAACAACGAAGATAACTGGGGTGTCGCACCCCTAGCCAGTCCCGAAACCCTTTCCGAAATATCCAGTATATCCTCGCGCAATAGTATACGCAACAGTAACAGTCTGGGCACTAGCATTGACCGTTACTTGCACAGCGTGGCGACCAACAATGTTGACCAGGGCTGCAATGGAGCAGCTATCAATGAAGAGGTATTCGAATCGCAACTTCATACGCCTAAAGTTTTGCGCAGAGCTCCAAAATTTATCGAAAACCTTTCCACATGTGCCGAAGACAAACGTAACCTGGATCAGTACAAACGCATGGGACGAGTATTTGTGAATCATCCGCTTTTTAATGCGCCACCGCCCCAGACATCAAGTGACGATGAAGATGATAGTTTTGAATCAGCCAACAGCTATAAAAAAATGGAGCAAAACGGAGGTGGTAGCAAAGGAGGGTGGGTTCGAAGTACAGTTCCTGTAAATACTGCAGCTGTGGCGCAGAAAAATACTGAAAACTGCCAAAATCATGCTCATCGTAGACAAAACTCAAAGTCCGCCGAGCAACTGGACGATGTGACATCGACAACGCATACATCGGCCGAGGTCAACGTGCAAAAGTTAACCTTAAGCGATAGTAATATTCTGAGTGACAACGAGCCCGAGGAACAGTGCCAGAATCACGTCAACAATAGAGGTTCCGGAGATACCGATTTCTATAGCGCCAACTCTTCCATAGAGCGAGTATCCGGTTTAAGTCACAGTGATCCATCGCAACAGAAACACCACCATCATCACGTCCAAAATAGTATCATTATTCCTCCCGGTGTCTTAGAATCACATTTCCCCCTACATTACGACGCATTTACATCCACCAATACAACAGCAACAACAACGGCAATAAGGGAACCACACACAACAACCTATCCAAACAACGATGAAGATCAGCAGCAACAGACTGTATCAGTACAAATCCCAAAGGCGATATCGATATTATCCAGTCCCTCACTGATGGGACGTAAACGAAACAAAAACTGTATATATCCCTCCGGACTCACGACGCCATTATGTGTTGTTGGCGGCGATAATGTTAGACTACAATTACCGACCACCACCGCCACCACCACCATTACTACTGCAACATTACCTGAAATACTAGTTACCAATGGTTCGAGACCTACAAAATTAACGAACGAAAGTACTGTTTAACTAAACGAAAAATCTAGATATACTCACTCAAACACTGTCCCCTCATCCCTAACACTACTAACAATCTAAATACTTCAAAACTATTTACTATCTAACTGTCCTACTGATCTAGACCTACTACATCCAAACCTTACACTTATTCGTGGAGAGTAGATTGATTGCATGGCCCGACAGATTGAGACTTGGTGTTTTGCTGCCGGAGTTGTCTTGAAAAACTATGATGACTTAGCTGCCCAAAAGTTGCTTTAGTTTTTCAGGAACGACCAATCTCAAGTAAATAAACTATTTAAAGTGCAGGCTTTGTTCGGAACACTTTAGGAAAAATTCTATTACCTGTTGGCTAGCCTATTGTGTATGCACCTTCTAAGAGTTTCAATAATTTTTAAAGCCTGGCAAATTATTCAAAGAAATTTTAAATAACCTTGAAAATTATCTTAGTTTGCAAAGTTTGTATAGCCAAGAAAAAGTTGGTTAAGCATCAAACTAAGAGATACAAAGTGCTGAATTATTATATTTACAAAATGTAAGGACATTTTTTCCTTTTTTAAGCAACTTTTTAAAAATCATAAAACGCGTAAGAAAACAAAAAAATTTTACTTACGGGAACAGACAAATATTTGCAGATTTTTTCCTACGCCAAATTTGCACCATTGGACCACATTGTCACAAAATAATCAAGACTTACGAACATCAACACTAATTAAACACTAACTTAAATATATGTAAAGAGTAGCAACCTCAGGTGTTTTTCAAGTAACCGGTTAACCGACACAAAAAAACGGTAAATATGTTTTTTTTTTAATAAACCGGCGTTTTTTTATGGCCGTTAGAAAACAAAATACGGGTTGGGATCAGTGTTGCCGCTGTGCAATTTTGCCATTTTTTCTGTCTTTTTACTTTTGTGCCTCTTTTTATTTCGATAATAGTGGTGTTTTAGGCTAGCCGCAATATCTACGACTAAATAGAAAAACCGAACATCAAAAATTGATGGGATAGAACCTCTTTATAAAATTTTACACTTTTTGATCTGAACAAAAAAAAAATCAAGCTACAAGAGATGTCTTCGGCGAAACCCATACTCGCGGCAAATGTTTTTTGAGATGTTTTTTTGTCAATATAATACACACATAAAATCATTGAATCGTCGCTCCATTTCTGCATTGGAAAAAAATTGAAAAATGTCTTTGACTATCTGTTTGAGTTAGTTAAAATAGTGACATTTCTCGTGCATAGTGTTCACCTTAACCGAAATTTTCGCTAAGGAGTTTTGTATTTATAGCCTAGTATTCACCTTAAATGAAATTTTCGCATAGGAGTTTTGCATTTTTGTGAAAGAATTGTAGTGTAGAGCAGTTTAGAGGAAGCAGCCGTTATTACTTTTTAAAAAAAAATATTTTAATCATATTTATTTAAATACGCTCAAAATCCACTTCACAACATTTGTTAATTTATTGTTTTGTAATTTCAAAAATTCCTTGACCAAACAATTTCCAGAACATTAATTTTCGTTTGCAAATCGTGAAAAAACGAAAACAGCTAAACGGAATTTACCAATGGTAAATTTCGTTTGCTTTGCTTCATGTATTTTTTATGGGAACGAGATTTTCGTTTTAGGTGAATGCTAGGCCTATCTCTAGAAGAAGAAGCCGTAAATCATTTCAAATACTTTTTTAATTACACTCATTTAAATGCCCTTAAAAGTAAGTTCACAATATTTGATATTTTTTTGTTGTCAAAAATCCCTTGACCAAACAATTATCAGGAAATTATTTCTTGTTTGCAGATGTTGAAAAAAGTCTACACTGCTCTTATAAACATCCCTTTAGCAGTTGAAAATTCCTCCACCTTTTCGTTTCAGCCGAGTACCTCCAAACGAAAATTGCTAAACGGAATTTACTCTCGTAATGGTATATTTGGTTTGCTTTGCTACATGTATTTCTGGGAGCAAGGATTTCGTTTTAGATGAATTCTAGGATTAAAAGTAGATCAGGTGGAACCTTTTTTAATACGGTACGCAACGAAAAGGTGGCGGAATTTGCAACTATCACAGGGATATTTATAACTAGCAGTGTAGACTTTTTTCGCCATTCCCAACGAAAATTATTGGTCTGCTGTTTGGTCAAGAAATTTTTGACATTAGCACAAAATTACAAATGATGTAGATATTTTCGCGAGTATTTAAATGAATGCGATTAAAATAATTCGTTTAAAATAAACAACGACTGCTTGTTCCTACAGTGCTCGGAACGCGGAACTTTTTTCATGTAGAGATAAATGTAACACTCCCTAGGGGAAATTCCGTTTGAGGTGAATGAGCTGAAACTAAAAGACGACTGAATTTGGCACTGCTGCAGGGATGTTTATCACTAGTTGTGCAGACATTGTTTTCGTCATCTGCAACAAAAATTAATGTTTTGAAAATTGATTGCGTATTTGCCTTTTCAAGCTTATTTGAATGAATAATTTAAATTATTCATTTGGTAATAAAAAAAACAGCTTTCTCTTTCCTGTAGGTCTACATTTTCTACACAGGTCTACAATCTTTTCGTGTTTAGATAAATGTAGAACTTCCAAGCGAAAATTCCGACTGAAGTGAATAATAGACTTAAACATTTCCTAAGTGTAGACTGCAATCATATTTACATGTCAGCACACCTACCGATCCCCGGCAGCCAAAGACATTGATTGATCTTGTTGGGCTGTGTCATGAAAATCCTTTAACCAACTAATCTTAATCACTAGTTAAAGCGTTTAGAACATTGTTTGTTATTATATAAATACTGTAGTAGTCCGTTAGTAGTTAATATTTGAACTATATCCAATACCAGTGGTATTGAATAGTTATATTCGTACATACATACATTCATAGTACATACATACATACATAGTTATCTTATATACTAACTAATAACGTAAGTAGAAAATATACAAAACATAGGAAAAAAAGTAGAAGTAACGAATTTGTTGAACAAGTGATAATGCCATCCGTTTTTTAACATAGTTGCGCATAATTCTCCCATATTGAGCCCGTCCTTCCCCATCCTCTCCTCCGCCCCAACATACATACATAGTACATACATAGATAACACTACAAGGAAACATACGTGGGTCAAGTACACTTTATTGTTGTTGAGATGACTACGATCAACTAAAACATTAATCGATGACTGTGATGTGAATGGATCTCCTCATATAGATTTTAAATGCCAATGTATATATGTACATATAACATGCATACATACATAAATGTACATATGTATGTATAAAACATACATAGGTACATAATTACATACATAGATTCGTAAAGCAAACCAAAAAAATACGATCAATTTTATTTTTGTTTTTCTTTTTACATTTATATGCATAAATGATGCGCAATGCAATTAAATAAATAAATTTAAGATATTTACATAAAAATTTTATAATAATTTTCAAATAAATTATTAAAAACGAAAATGAAACACGTTGAACGAGTTTTTCTTTTACAGGGAAAATTTAAAACTTTGTTCACATCCAGAGTTCGAGAAAAAGTAGCATTTGTCAGGTTATTTGTTAAAAAAAGTGCCCAGTGATCAACAGCTGACGGATTTATAGCCCGAGCCCCTAGATTAGGTTTGAACTTAGCTGAATGCTAGCCGGATGCCGGGCGTAGAAGTTTAAATTTAAAAAAATGGTAACTATGTATGTAACTCCGCCTTTAGTACCTTCAATGCAAATAAACCACAATTTAATCAATTTTCAATTTGTAAATTCATATTAAAATTTTATATTATAAGATTTTATCACAAGATGTTACAGCAAGTAAAATATATAATATTAGATCTTAATGTGTAGATTATTGATAGTTTTAAAAGAAAAATAGGAAATTACTTGACGATTTTCAGACAGAAGATTTTGAACTTTAGCAATGGGGGTTCACAATAGGGCTTTAACTAAACTATGGCTGTAGCATCTCGCGATGATGATCATTGGAATAAAAATCTCATACAAAAACGAGTTTTTAAAGTCTCTCAAAGATGTACTTGCATTTTAAACAAAAAACTTTAAATATTTTATTCATAAAGTAAAAAAATATAGTGAAATATGTTAATTATTAATACATATAAACTTCAAATTTTTCTTTATTATATTCGTTATTAAAATAATGATTGAAACCCCATATATACCATGTTCCACATGAGTTGTCGTAAACTGATCTCTGTATTTTGGGATAAGAACAAATGATTTAAAGGCAGGAATTGCCCTTGAGTACCGTCGTAATTAAAGGACTGGACCAATATCCGTTCAGCGGATATTGGTCCGGATTGGAGCGGATTATTTCTTTATACTTAATATGGCAACATATAGGTCTCAATCCTTTCCAAAACCTTCTATCTTTTGTTTCTTAAACCACTCTCCTGAACGAATACCCGGACCAACCTAAGGCTGTTTGGTTGCCTTAATTTAAATTTTATATTTCTTTGGTAGTATTTAAATGCAGAACCAAGCTCGTACAAATTGCATTTTAAAATTACGCATACATAAAAAAATGTATCTTGAACAACTTGAGTCTTTATTCTGGTTCGATACTTTTTGTTGTTTCTTTTCCAGAATCAAAATAAAAAATGTATTGGCTTGGTTGCCTAGCAGACTGTTCAGCTGTTTCTAAACCCGACAATATTTTTTTTCAGCAGTCTTTTGTAAGGATTACTTCAGCAACAACTCAAATGACTTTTACGGGAGACTCATTTGAATTACTGCAATCTTCAAAGCGCAATATCATTTCCCATTTTCCCAAATTTGTATTACTTTTACTTATAGCAGTAGAACAGCGGATACAATCCCCTTGCTGATACAAAAAATAGAGTTTTTTTGATAAATTAAAAAACTGGATTTCCAAACTTTTCCGCGTTTTGTGGATAAACATTTTGACAACCACGAAATAGTAATAACATTTCTAAATTATATTTAACGGTCTATTCGACAATGCTAGTGACATTTTAATATTTGCAAACAATTTACTGCCCTAGTAAACATGCCTAGAATTTGTCACAAGTATGATATTCCACGATGAAAAGTCTTATTTATTGGCGATTTCTGAGTCATTGATAGTAGAATTATAGACGGATATTAGCAACATTGGCATCAGCTGTTCTATTGTGATTCAGTCTTTGTAAGAACTTCTGGTTTTGTATTTGTTTGAATTATACGGTGGAACGTGGAGAAGAGAAAGTATGTTGGTGATTTTGCGAAGAACGCTTGTTACACCTTTGTTTGGTGCACTAACTCAAAACAGGACCTGTCCATTGCACACTACAGTCTCAAACGGCAACCGAGCGATACAGCATTCCACTGATTACGACATCGATTCCAATATTCTATTATCAGAAGCAAACCGTCGAACATGTCTTGAGAAAATGAATTCCTCTGTACCAGTGGGCGTCAAACTAAGGGGAAATGAAAACGAAAAGGCCTTTGCTGCAGTGCTCATTGCAATATGTACGGATGAAAACGGGTACGTACTGCTGACATTCCCATAAGCTGTCGATTGTGATCACTCAACGGTTCAAAGCTTAACTTCGCTTGATGATTTGTAGACAAAATCCGTCCATACTCTACACCAGACGATCAAGAATGCTCAGACGGCACATGCGACAAATCTCCTTTCCCGGTGGTATAAAAGAAGACAATGAAGATTTCACCCAGTGTGCTTTGAGAGAAACAGAGGAAGAAATTGGATTGCCTCCAAGGCGAGTGGACATTTGGGGCTCCGGCAGTTTAATGAAACCTCCACACACCGCAGCCATCATGCCGATAATTGGAGTTGTGAGGAACTTCAAAGAGAGTGAACTAAAATTGAACACAGACGAAGTGGAGGAAGCCTTTAGCATCCCCGTCAGTCGTTTAGCAAATCCTCGAGCTCTGCACTACACACAATTCAAGAGTGGATATTCCGCACCTGTGTTTATTGTTAACGACAAGAAAATCTGGGGAATAACCGGTTTTCTAACATATAGTTTTCTCAACTGTTTAATTCCTTCGCAACTGAACTGTTTGAAAAATCGCGTTAAGTTCATAAGACCTTTTAGAAGTAGTCAAGTGATATAAGCCCGATAGTTCTGTATTTTAGTCAAATTTGTTGTTTTAGTTCTTGACGCTATAAGTGCTGCAACCACTTTTTTTTACATTTCATTTAAATGTTTTTTGTTGCCAATAGATAATATCTATTATTGGATTTATATAAAGAAAAATAATACGAAAAACAAAATATAAACATTTTTTACTCAACAGTCAGTATGTCCATGGTCCATGTTCTATATCGTACTAGTTCATTCCGAGCTACGATGTTGAAATTTCCTTTTCTCTCTTACTGAGCAAAACTTAATTGATGTCTTTTCATGAACAACTGCAGTACTTATATAGTGGCATAACTCCGATTTTTTTTGCACAGAGAATGTTATCCAGATACCAAAAAAAAATTCGCCGGAAGCCCATTCCTGAATTTCCTGAGTTACGGACACGCAAAGCTTGAGTGTATTGCTGTATCTTCGTTGTGTCTTATCCGATTGGTGTCGTTGAAAACCTAATGAAAATACCTTTAAACGGTGTTTAAAATTTCCGGAAAATGTCTGATAGTAACGAAATATCGACGTTATAACGGTATGTTCTTTGTATTTTTGTCAGGGTTAATATTGTATAGGGTGATACGCCTAGAGATATTTTTTCAGAACAAAAAAAAATACTTATATTAAAATTCAAATCAATTGCGGAATTTTTATTGGTAAGGACATTTTATGGCATTTATTTTTTGAATATAATTTCCTTCAAATGTTGACCGCAACTACGCCTCAAGGTTTCCATTCTGAAGGTCCAATTTTGGATGACTCGTTCGAGCATTTCGACCGGTATGGCTTTAATGACATGCGTAATGTTGGATTCCAAAAAAAAAAAACGAAATTTAGCTGCTTTTCGAAATGACCTCTCAATAGATCCATTGTTTGAGCAGCTGTATTTCAAGTGGCACCGTCCTGTTGAAACCAAGTGTCGTCAAGATTACGGGCTTCAGTTTCAGGTAGCAAAAATATCGATATCATGGCGCGATAGAGAGCAACATTCACGGTTACGTTCCGGCCATCATCATTTTCGAAAAAATATGCACCGATGATTCTATAACCGTGGTTTTCTTTGGGTATAATGGCACCTCTTGAAACTCTTCTTGTTGCTCTTCAGCCCAAATGCGGCAAATTTTGTTTATTGACTTTGATGTTGAGCCAAAAATGGGTCTCATCACTGAACAAAATTTTGGTCGAAAACAGCGGATCTTCCCGTTTCTCACCGAACGCTCATTTCCATAATGCAGTTGCCATTTGAAGGGAATTATTTTCAGAAAATAAATGCCATAAAATGTTCTTGAAAATTACCAATAAAGATTCCACATTTGATTTGAATTTTTATATTTTGTTTTGTTCTGAAAAAATACCTCTAGATGGATCACCTTACGTATATAACTGAACAGCAGATATCCGTCGCCAATTACACTGTTATGCAAAAATTTACTTTTGAGCCCACCTTTAGACAAATCCAACTAATGTACAATGTTCGCCTGAATTCGAATTAAATGTCCGTTTTGAGAGATCCGTTCGAGAAATTTCTCAGCTTTTTTCATTAACCTGTCTAAAACTTCAGCAATTCATATCCGATTCACTTTAATGAGTATTAATTGGTAAGAAATGCTTCTTTCATAAAAATAATAATTTATAAATGTACCCCAATTCTGGAGCTCTCAAACTAGTTTTTGTACAAAAAGAACCCACTGTAACGATTCCAACGTGGTATATTTTGACCGAGTTATAGCAGTTTTTCTAAAAAAAACGCTTAGACGTTCAGCTATGGACAGACATAACCTAGAAACTAGGGACTTCAAAGCCTTCTGCTATTGATCACTGTCACCCGAATTTAGTAAAATTCAACTTCCTCACTTGCGGCCGACCTGTCTTAAATACTTATAGTCATTCTATCATTAACGTAAAGGCGTAATCGAAGGGCTCTGGATTTTAAAGCTGTTGATCACTGCAACCGCAATAAAGGTTAAATTTAGTTTTGCTTACGTGTGGCCGGACTTCTGCCGAGCTTAAAAATAGGAAAAATAGGTGGGTTTTACTAATGGTGAACATTTAAAACAAATCGGAGTTACTAAACGGCAGTTGAAGCCCTTTTTTGTTGCTGTTGTTACAGAAACATATTTAAATCCCAACGTTGCGACATAGGCGAGAACAAGAATGATGCCCCTCAGGCTTAGTTTATCACTAGATGTTCTAGAAAACTTTTAGTTTTAACTGTGTTTAAAGTTATAAAGTGCGCCCAATGGATAAAAATCCATTTGTTTTGCAATTCAGTATCTTCCATAATTAGAATCAGTAAATGCAAGTTGGGTTTTTATTGTTGCGTATTTTTTAATTGGCATACAAATCAAAATTTCGAAGAAATAAGTTTTAAAAAAAAAACCGCAAAACTTAATTTCTTGCCAAAATTATTCATATTCGGTAAAATCGGTACTAACAAAATGACAATTTATTGCAAAATCTTTGTTTCGCCAAGATATTCAGTTGGAGTTACTTTTAGACTAACAACAACCAATTTGAGTAGAATTCTGATCCGTTTTAAAATGAGTTATCTAGAGGGGCTGGACCGCAAATACTTAAGTCCCTCGTTAAGGAATTAAGCGAAACGTCATTCAAATCAGTAAGTTGTGCACGATATAATTCCCGTCACTCGCTGACCGGAACTTACTTAAAAACTTATCTCTTACTCGTACAGTCTATGGCATTTGCAAGGAGGAACCCGCCGCTGAAAGAAGATTCAAATGATCGTAACCCGATTTGAACCTTGTTCTGAGTTTACGCAAACCGTCACACCAATATAGAGACTTAATAGTACTTATAAATTCTAGGTCACCTTTAACATAGTATGCATGTTTGGGCTGCAGCTCTCCCTCTCTCAATGCTCTGATAGCAAAATTTCTTTAATGTTCTCATAAAGAAACTACAAAAACTTCTATGATGGAATCCAGATGACTTCCTGCGCAGGAATCGAAATGATGCTCAAGCGAGACTAAATGAATTCCTTTTCGTAAAATGTGTGCCCTTTTGCCGATTCCTAGTATAAGGTTATGAGTAACATTCCTTGGCAAATCAGATTTAACTTGTGCCTTCTAGCGCACCATCAGATTTCGGTAGGGTCCTTTGTGAAGGAGTTATTGAAAAATATAAACTGGTAAGATCAAATTCACCAGATTACACCACTGATAACTCAAAACATTTCAATATAATCGAGTTTAAGATGAGACTTCTTAAGCTGCACCGTAACGTTGTATTATATCGAATCGTAGACCTTAATGAACTTATTTAATCTGTGTCGTCCGTACTAAACAAAGTTCAAAGTTTCGTTCTCCATTGATCAGTATAATTAACATTGTCATCAAGTTTCTCCCGATGATTATATCCTATAAAACTAATTTGATAAGATATGATGTGTTACAGTCTTAGGTTAGCTTGGTTTCGAAGGACTTGTACTTGACTTTGGGTATGATTATAAAAATAATCTATACGCAGCCCTTGAGCGAAGTACAAACCGTTTACAAAACTCAGCAGATCTGTCATACTGCGCAGGAAGATAACTTTTCCACTAACTTCTTTAACCCTTTCGCTCCTACTGGGATCATATATCCCAGCGATGTTGCTTAGGGGTGAAAGGGTTAAGAATGTACTTCCGCAGGTAACTACGCCCTCTTTTCCGTCCTCATCCTCACACAGAACTTGATAGCGAACAAATCATGGCAATCAAAATTCATTATTTTGCTTTGAAAGGGTGACAACTGCAATAGGAGGAAACGGTATACAAAAACAACTGTAATAACTGGAAGAAACTTTATAGCAATTCCTAAAAATATTTGGTTAAACTTAAAACGACTTTGGCATAGCCAAAGCGGCGAAAAGAGACGCCAACGTAACTATATTTATCCATTTAAAGTTTTAAGATCAGATCGCGCGTGATTGGTGTTCATCCTTTATTATATTGTTTGCAAATTCGAAATGATAGCATGATTTCCAATGGGCTCTGCAGCAGTTCAAAGAAATATGCAGTTTTCACGCTGAATTTTGTTCAATGAGGAGACACTTTTGCTCAATAAGTATATGACCACCTTTAGGCTAATGAGCTATCCGTAAACATTCTAGAATCGTTTTATCTACAAAAATTCAGTGTTTTGTTTAGGCCGGTAGAAACATCAGTCCGTATACTGACTGATGTTTCTACCGGCTGATGACTGACTGATGTTTCTACGGGTTTGTTCTGTCGGGCAGAACAAATGATGAGCGCTACCGCTTCATGATAAAAGATTATTGGTATATGAGGTCAGCGCGCGATCACCCCTACCCCGAATAAAATTGCCCCTGGAATTAATAAACCTCCATATATTCAATGGTAATTGGGGGAATTACCGGGTTTATTTTGTTGTTTTCTAATGGTTTTCTACTGTTATCATGTATTGTACGAATGCTGTTACGTTGATTGTCTTCTAAGGTATTTCGTCAACGACTTGGGCTAGCAAGAACCAATAAATGTTTCCAATAATCTTTAAAATGCCATTGACATGTTTCCCTTTTTATTTTTATTTAAAGCATGAAAGGGTTACATTCGTTTAAGGGATTCGTTGTTAGTTAAGCCCAGGCAATAATTTGTCCTATGATGTACAATGTGTTGAATGAAAAATAACCTTCCTGTTAGTATCAAATATAAGAAATACTTTATTTTGTTTGATTTTTTGTTTTGTTTCTTTTTGTAATTGTATGTGTATATACAAAAAAGGTAATATGCAAATAATTTTTTGTTTTAAATAAATTTGTATGAAATAAAAAATAAATGTTAAAAACACACTTTTTGTTAGTACAAATGCGGTTGAATGATTGGTCATTATTAAGATATCATTTAGTCATGTTTTACTTTGCCGAGACAAAATTATATTTGAGGGGCGTTCAAAAGATCAGCAAGCATCTCCAGCTGGAAGATTCAGTGAGTTTATTGAAGGAACATTAGATGTAATAAAAAAAACTTGAACGTAATACATATCAACAAATAAAGAAAAAAAAAACAAATCTAGAGCTCTATATTCAAAAAAAAAATGTATATCTTAAAATACACACATTTATGTATGCGCGACGGAAAGTTATTATATAATCTTGTCAGTTTGCACTACTCAAAAAGTGGGTGGGGTAAATTAAAAGAAATTAAATAAAGCAGAAAACAAATAAGTATGTATAAGTTGTAGTACATTCAATGGATTGGTGGATTGGACCATGGACTACGAACGACCTTATTCCGAAATATCAATTGGAATGGATGTGGTGAAAGTGGGTGTTTCCAACTCTTCGCGTTTCTTCATTTTCAGCATTTGCTGCAATTTGTAGTGATTGATAATATCCTGATCGGCCGGACAGGACTGGGTAAAGGCATCCAGCTGATACATATGGTACATGTATCGCCACAAAGCGGTGTAATGAGTCTGCGTGAAAGATTTAATGTTTTCAATTAGTAAGGTTCAAAGGGCTCCAACTCCAATTTACTTACTGGTATTTCAAAGTCCACGAAATATTTTCCAGCCACTCTGATATGCTGCAATCGTGGCATCAATTCACAGTCAAAACAACACATGGTATCGCCTGTTAGGAAACGTGTATTGCGATTGGCAAGATGATCGTTGATCTTTTTCAAATGTGACATCAGGGCGTTGTTCTTAGCTTCGTCCTTCTTGACCAACATCAGCTTAAGTTTGACGTACAGATTTTCAATGAGCGTGGCCACTTCTTTATCCTGCAATTGCAACGAGATTTATTTTAATTGATGATTGATTATCATGGCTTTTTATGGCAATGAAGCTCTTACCTGTACAAAAAGATTATATCCACCGGGGATATTCTTCATAATGTGCCTTTCGATTTTATCATTCTCCAGTATGGCCAAACCATTGTCTATCAAAATTGGCGGATGCGTAGCTTCGAAATTCGTGCGAAAGTCTGGTGGTGGCTTCTGCATATCGACTGTGGTCACTTTTAAGCTGATTGTTTTCAATTCGGCCAATAGATACAAGTCCATAAAGTACTCTTGGCAGAAGAGACATGCGCCCTTACGACGGCCATCAATTGTTGAGGCCTAAATGTGAAATTGACAAGTTGTATTATTTTAAATAAATGTTGTGATTTAAAATTTGGTACAGCAAATTATTTTTTTTTTTCAAATTTGAGAATTTTTTAACAGATTGTCATGCTTTTTTTTTGTGTGAATATAAATGAAAACTTGCAAAGCACAAGTTTGTTGCAGTTCCAAATATGATAGTTGAAAATCGGGTACCCACGGTAACTAGTCCAAATTGAACACGGAGTCAAAAATGACTAGTGAAGAAAATTTAGCTCTTGGAAACACAAAATTAATATATACTACACGTTACGATACGAATCCAAACGAAGGAACTGTTCAATAAAGTCCAATTTAGCGGCATTTAATTTTCGGGAAAAATTGTTTTCCCATTTCTGAAGTACTTTCCCTATGGGCTTCAAAGCTAGGAGGTGATTCGTACAACTTTCTTTTTTAACACTGGCATCAACCAGCCTAAGTGACTCCCCCTTTGGAATGCATACAGTAGGCAAAAACGAAAAACGTACACCAAGTAATTTTGCAAATATCTCAAAAAGTTGAGCAATCAATACAAATAACTGCAGTCTATTTGAAAATTGAATTAGAGTACGATTAAATTGACCGAAAAAATTACGAAGTGCACGATATGCATTTTCATAATAAGCCTTAATAACTTAACCGCGTTGTTCGCTTGAGTATCTTTTCATGGTTCACATTGAGTAAGTCTGAAATTGAGAAATATCAAATGAAATGCAGAAAAAAACTTGACGTTTAGGTGTGGTTCACATTCAACATCGGCCCTTCAAATTTAACCACCCTTTATAACAATCATGGTCTTGCACTGTGAGTTTTGTTCTTAGGATTGTTGTCCTGGTAAAATTGAATGTAAGACGCAGTTTTAAGAAAATTGACCTAAAAGTTTCCAAACACGCTCTCCACTTTATTATTCCTACGATGAAAAGTAGCGATCCAGGTTAAGGCATTTGGTTGGATGATGACAAAAGCTCCTCGTTTGTTTTCAGTGTACATAAGGGTTTTCATCAGATACAAAAATCGAAAAAGTCCTTGTCATTGGGGGCTTTTGTGAAGTCTACCCTTACTCTATTGTTTTTTTAATTATCCACTGCTTCTTTCCAACTCAACGACCATTAAAATCTACCCTATGCAGTACATTTCTGATTGTTTGTGCGCTGACCTAGTGTCCAACATATTTTTTTACAAAAATTCCGCAGGCTTTAACAGTAGGTGTCGGCTAATCGTTAGTTTTTTTTAAAGTTGAGTTAATATTTTCAAACTTTATCAAAAACAAAAGCTAACGCTACTGTTTAGCTTTTGTTTTCAATAAATTAGCTTAGCTCATGTTTTGAACTATTTTAGCTCACGTAAGCCTGCCAACCACAGTCAGCAGCAGCCCCAAAATTTATAATTAGGCAGCTTAAAATACAAAAACAAATTGAGTGCAGTTTTTAAACTTTTAAGCTAAACTTTTCTCAGCTACAAAAGTATTAAATTTGCTTTCAGCTGTGAAAACGTCAACTTTGTACATCAAAAAGCCCATGTCATTATGGCCTTGTGTGAAGTCTAACCTTATTCTTTTGCTTTTGTCCGTTATCAACGGCATCTTAAGTTATCAACGGCATCTTCCCAACTTCCGCGAATACTGCCAGTTTTGGAGCACTACTAAGGAACGGATTTTATCAATATATCCCTTTTACAGCTGCAGTAAATATATTTTTCTCTGCATGACTAACCTTATTTTCTATTTGTTTCGGTATCTTATAGCGTTTAAAAATAAATTGGTTTGTAGAACGACTCCTGTCCAATTCTATCGAAATACCTCTAATACATTTTCTCCTTGCCAAAATCAAGTATTCTGCATTCCACACATGTTTTTCGCTTTACCGGCGCATGGCGATGAAATTATTTCGATATTTTTATATTAGATTGTCTTTCACGATTACAAAATGGAATGACTACAGATCTGACATTTAAATCAAACTTTGCTAGGATTGATAAAAAAAAAAAAACATTTGGCTTTTTTTGTTTAATCTCCCTTTGATGTACTTGTTAAATTAATATTTAGAAACTGGATTCCATTGAAGAAGACAATGAGAGACATTTTTTTTACCATTTCATAGTCAGTAGCTTTTTGCGATAAGAGAAAAATTGATTTGGTGTACAAGTTTGGCTTTGATCCATTTTAGTCCTGATTCCGTTAAAGGTATTACACAGACGAAATGCCCATCAACCAACATCTAAGACGTCGATTTAATAGCGATTATTTTACAAATAACGCCATAGTATTTGAATTTGTATTTTATCGTATTTAATTTATTCATTTTCAAACGCTATACATAAAATGTGGCAATTAGTTGGTTCTATTTTAGGTTTCTAAATGCTGATAATTTAATTATACGAGTATTATTTAGTAGAGTACATGCATATTTGTGGTCTACTCATTCATATCTTTTAGCTGTGAAATATAAAAATTTTCTACACATGTATGAATTTGTCGAGGGAACAGACTGTCATTCGCATGTGCTTGCTTGCTTGTATCGAAGCCGGCCATAATACATTTTTGAATCGAACCCTTTATTTGTCATATGACATCACTGAAATGTGCGATGTGAGTAATGACTGAAAACGAAGGTCTGTACAAACAAACAGCGCGTTGAGAGTACATACAAACTAACTATTTATAATAATAATAATGATGAATATTTGAAAAATATAATTCGCTTATAATCACGTGACATGCACGAAGAATATCGACAAAGACTTGTTAAAGGAGGCACAATAAAGTCGATATGAAAAAAAGGAAGAAATATTTATTCAAATCTAAAAACACACAGAACAAGTTTGCATAATCATGTACAGAATTGAAAATACAAGTCACACACAAACAACATTTTGTTGCGGTTTATTAGCGTTTTCACTTCTTGCGTTTTGTTTTTCGATATGAGCACCAAATACTAGCTGTCTGGTCGGAGGGCCGAACAGCAGTTATGATTGTGTCTGATGATGTCATCAAGAATGTTCTTGAGATATTTCATTTAAAAGATAAGTTTTACAACAAGCTATAATAATAACAACAACAAAAAGGCAATAATACAAAACACCAGAACAGCAGAAGCAATAATATTATGGCATACACTTCAAATCAATATTGCTGTTCGTATAGAAATACTCGTACGCACACCAAATACTTTCCGAGACTCAAAATTACGTAAACAACCGCACGATAATTACAGATCAATTGTTATGTATGTAGCGACCCCGACCCCTAAAGTAAAAGGAAAGCAAAATAAAACTCTTAAGCTGTAGTTTAGTTTAGGGTAAGTTGAATGGCTTCACCGCCGTTAAGAGTGCACATTTCAAATAAAAATAACACAAATTTGAGTAGGAAAACTGAGCTTGAAAAGGCATAATAAGAAAGCGATGAGTGGGTATTCAGGAATCCAAAAATTTCGGCTCGCAAGCAACCATTTCGTGGTCGTCAATTAATTTGCTCTCATGATTGGCAAGTCTTTAGTCGTATGGACCTTAACGTTGCCGCAACTCAAAATGATAACATTTATCAAACCGAAACCCATAAGTAATGGTCTTTTTATAGAACAACCTTCTGCGGTTATACGGCACAGATGGAGCTGACTTAACTATTATTATCAACACAAAAGAGTTATGTTAAAAATTATAAAATTACTCTCTGCAAACTAAACACTGCATGGTGGTCGAATGAAAATAATGAGCTTTATTGAAACGTTTTATGTCCTATTTGACATTGAACATGAATTTGGGATACACTGCGTAATTTGGGATATTTTTTTATTTTTATTTTAATGTATACTTAAGATAATATTTATTAAAATTCTTTTTATTTATTAAATTCTTTAATCTTACTCTTTTGTATATTTTTAATAAGCCAGAAGTAATTTTGTAACTATATAAAGCCTAAAGGCTCGGTTACTTTTTGAATATCAATAAATGAAAAATGAATGCTAAGATATGTATAAATGGTATTTTATATGAAACATCTTTTGCTCAAGAAAGTTAAATTAAAGATATCTTAATAGGAGTTAGGTATTTCAAAATAACATATTTCTTGAAATTCAATTTCAAAAAGTTATATTTAATCGTATGATTTGAAATAAAACAAAATCCCTCGCGACAGTGCAGAAATTTTGCCGCGATGCTTCGTATTAAGTGCGACAACTAGGGTCATGGTGGCTATAGAAACTCCTATCTTTAGCAGAAGAGTCACCTCATCTTGGTTCTGCGACGGGAATACCATATAAATTGGACCTTGTGATTGGCCTTAGCCTCCCGAAGTGTGCAATCCAAAAATACACTGAGTTTTCAAAGACACTAAGAGGAGTTGGATGTGGTATCTAGTCAGATTAGATGAATTTGAAACTTCCCCTAAACCACGGGACCGTTATAGCATTATTCAAGTCACGGCCATCGTAAATGCCACGCGACAAGTTCATTATTATGGGCTGACATTAAGGCGAATACCATTAGTCCCTGGAGAATCTGTAAACCACACACCAACAATTGTTCAAGAATGCCGGCTGCCTCGTAATGTGTAAGCGATACATTAGTCACTAACCCATATATAGGCTCCTGGACATTGGTAATAATTGTACAACTGACACACTTGCAAAGGCTGGCGCCACCCAGAACTCAAATAAGTGTAGTGTTGATATTGACATTCTTCCTGCAAATGGATAACAGCTTATATTACGAAAACTGTTTAGCATTGCCAAGGATAAGTGGAAAAAAGGAATCCACTTACATAGAGACCAGAGTCTCAAAAGGAACCATCTACGAAACCTCATTGCGGTCATCACCGCGCTAGGAGACTGCGTCTGCCATTCAACGACTTATATAGGAGTTGCAAAAATGAAGAGGAGACAACTGAACATTTTCTCTGCCACTTCCCGGCATTTGTAGAATTAAGACGTGCGGCTTAAGCACTTTTTAACAAAAACGCAAAGTTAAACAGTATTCCAATTCAGTCGGAATTAGGTCCTTAGGCTATATCAAACCAAAGGTTAATGGCCCTTGAGAATAACATTAATTTTTGATTTTATTTTTAGGTTTAAATTTGACATTTGTAAAATGGGACGCTACACGTTCGAACAAAATTGCGAAATATTAAAAACTTACTTCCAAAGTAGTGTCTTTTACGCAAACTGTAAGAAAATTACGTGGACAATTTGGACAAACCAACCCGAGTACAATCAAAAACATTGCTGAGAATGTGTGGCTGGGAATGCCCAAGAGCATCCACCAATTTCAACTCGTCATCGTTCACAGAAAGTGAACATTTCTCGCACTTCTTTGCGAGAAGTTCATTTTCATCTTGTTGGCTTTGTCAAAGGGCAAATTTACCGCATATGGGGTTCAGAGAAACCACACGTGATTATTAAGAAAAAATTCAAAGAGAAGGGGACATGGACGACATTTGGTTTTAACAAGACGGGGCTTCATGTCAGACAGCCAACGCAACTATCGATATTTTACGCTGTTTTTAAAAATCGAATAATCTGCCTAAATTGTGATGTCAATCGGAGCTGTGACTTGAGCCCATTAGATAATTTTCTGTGGGTTGCCAATACAGAGAAATTAAAGAGTTGAAACATGAAATCGAAGTTGGCATTAAATAAATTCGTTCCGAAACAATCGAAAATGTACTAAAAATTGGATTGATTGGATGAGTTACTGCCGAGTCAGTTGTGGTAATCATATGAATGATGTTGTGTTCCATTATTAAAGTTCAACCTAAAGCAGAAAAGTTCACTAAAAGCAGAAATTTGAAAAAATTATACGTACTTTTTTTACAGCCGATTTAAATTTCAAATATTAAATGGATTTTACGAGTAAGAGCCATGTAAAGCTTATCCATTAAAATGCATAAGCCGTTCGAAGCCAGCGTTATGCAGTAGGTCCCCGTCAGTGAGTATCAGAATGGCATCATGCACAGCTCACTGATTTGAGAGAAGTTTATGTTTGTTCCTTAATAGGATGTTGTAGGAATTATGTAAGTATGCATATGTGATCTACGAGGGCGACCGCAAAACTTACTGGCCTGGCACATTTTCTGTTTTACTAGCAACTTTTTTGTTTGTTTTTTAAAAGCAATCTTTTATAAGCCATCTGTCAAAATTTCCGAAATATTTAATGATTATTTTCTTTGTTACAGGTGATTGAAGTTAACAAGTTTTATAATTTTTGAAAAATGGAAAATAAAGAGTTTCGTGCGGCAATTAAACACTTTTATATGAAAGGTTATACGCCACAATTAATCAAAGATGAATTGGATTCTGTTCATGGTGATAATGCACCATCCACCGTGAAATCCTGGGTTCAACAATTTAAAATGGGTCGTTCAAGTACGGAAGATGAACAACGCTCTGGAAGACCGAAAACTGCTACTACTATTGAAAACATTAGAAAGATAGTTTTTTCGTTTTTTGTTATTTATTCGGTCTTTTATCATTATTATGACTTGAGCAGTTTTTTATTCTGGTTCGAGACCTTTATGTTGTTTCTTTTTCAGAATCAACTTAAAAAGAAGAAATTGGTGAAATGTATTTGCTACGGTTGCCAGGCAGACTGTACAGCTGTTTCTAAACCCGCCAAGGTTTTTCTTCAGCAGTCTTTGGCAACGATTACTTCGGCCACAAATCAAATGACTTATACGGGAGACTCATTTTTATTAATGAGAATTACCCTTTGTGTATAGTCTTCGAACTGTGCGTAGAGCAATCTTCAACGCGCAATATCATTTCCACCAATTCCGTTTCGCATGGGTCTTCGTTGAAAACCACAAATGCAAAATCAAAGTGTGCATGTTTTTGTGCGTACATATACTCATACATGCGTTGCACATTAGGGCGTACCAATCCTTTTTAATAGTTTTTTCGTTTTTTGTTATTTATTCGGTCTTTTATCATTATTATGACTTGAGCATTTTTTATTCTGGTTCGAGACCTTTATGTTGTTTCTTTTTCAGAATCAACTTAAAAAGAAGAAATTGGTGAAATGTATTTGCTACGGTTGCCAGGCAGACTGTACAGCTGTTTCTAAACCCGCCAAGGTTTTTCTTCAGCAGTCTTTGGCAACGATTACTTCGGCCACAAATCAAATGACTTATACGGGAGACTCATTTTTATTAATGAGAATTACCCTTTGTGTATAGTCTTCGAACTGTGCGTAGAGCAATCTTCAACGCGCAATATCATTTCCACCAATTCCGTTTCGCATGGGTCTTCGTTGAAAACCACAAATGCAAAATCAAAGTGTGCATGTTTTTGTGCGTACATATACTCATACATGCGTTGCACATTAGGGCGTACCAATCCTTTTTAATAGTTTTTTCGTTTTTTGTTATTTATTCGGTCTTTTATCATTATTATGACTTGAGCAGTTTTTTATTCTGGTTCGAGACCTTTATGTTGTTTCTTTTTCAGAATCAACTTAAAAAGAAGAAATTGGTGAAATGTATTTGCTACGGTTGCCAGGCAGACTGTACAGCTGTTTCTAAACCCGCCAAGGTTTTTCTTCAGCAGTCTTTGGCAACGATTACTTCGGCCACAAATCAAATGACTTATACGGGAGACTCATTTTTATTAATGAGAATTACCCTTTGTGTATAGTCTTCGAACTGTGCGTAGAGCAATCTTCAACGCGCAATATCATTTCCACCAATTCCGTTTCGCATGGGTCTTCGTTGAAAACCACAAATGCAAAATCAAAGTGTGCATGAAAGATATTTAATAAAGTGACTAAAGATAGACGAATTAAGCTCAGAGAACTTGCTGATATTGTTAAAATACACGAAAAACAAGTTTGGAGTATTTTACATGATGAACTCCACATGAAAAGGCTATCCGCAAGATATGTGCAGCGTTTGTTGAATTTGCCCCAAAAAATCGTCCGTTGGACCAATTCCGAGGAGCTTTTAGCGATTTATCAGCGTAATTCAATAGAGTTCTTGCGCCGATTCATAACTGTTGATGAAACATGGATCCATCACTACATCCCAGAATGCAAAGAACAGTCAAAACAATGGATAGCAGCTGGTAAAAGTGGTCCCAAGAAGGCGAAAACTGTTAAGTCAGCAGGAAAAGTAATGGCTACAGTATTTTGGGATGCAAGGGGTATAATATTTATTGATTATCTTGAGAAAGGAAAGACTATAAATAGTGAATATTATTATGCATTATTGGATCGGTTGAGTGAAGAAATCAAGATAAAACGACAGCATTTAGAAAAAAATAGTTATTTTTCATCATGATAATACTCCTTCACACACTGCATTTTTAACTCAACAAAAACTGGCCGAATTACGATTTGAAATTGCTCCGCATCCACCATATAGTCCTTCTGATTATTTCTTGTTTCCTAATTTAAAAAAAAATCTTATTTTTCGGATGGAATTAAAAAACTTGAAAAACGTTTGATGAAGTGTATTGAGTTGGAAGGAGATTATGTTGAAAAATAAATAATAATAATTCCAAAAAAACGGTTATTTTTATGTTAGGCCGGTTACTTTTGCGGTCGCCCTCGTATATTCATTCTTTCTAAGATGTTCTATTTTTTGATAACATTTAAACCGTATGGTTGACATAGCTATTTTCAATTGTGCTCAGTAAGGATTGTTATTTTATAACGAATAGACTACCGCTAAAAAACGTAATGTGGAACCTCATGATTCGAATTACACGTTACGTCCACCTTAGGTCGACTTTTTCATATTGAAATTGTTCGTATGTTAATAGAGTGTTCAATCTAAGCGACAATACCCATACGCAAAGATGCGCAAAGTATCGCTGTAGACCTGAGTGTTGCAAGTCGAATCTATTTTTTTTGTAAAATATAAAAATGAAATACGACAACTATCTTGTCGAAACATAAATAAATTCATACTTTTATTTAAGTTCAGTTGAAATCATCAGGAACTACATAATTGTAAAGCTTTTTTTTCGTATTAACCTGTACGTACGATTTTCCTTACATCAGAGGTAGGCACGGTAAAATTCCGTCCCACTCCAAAGGACTGGAATTTAAAGCCTGCTGTGAACAACTAGAGCATTTTTTTTAAAGATTTTTAATTTTCCGCAGTGTCGACGGCCACAACGAGGCGAAAAATTGCAGCTTTAAAATGTTTTAGATATTCTTACCGGTGTTTGAGCTTGTGTTTGTTGTGCGATAGTCGCTGACTATCACATCGCGGGCCCATAAACATTTCTAACAGAAGAAAAAAAAACATTTGTTTTGTTGTATTGAGTGATCCGTACAAACCGCTGCTCCAAGTACCCATGCAATCTTAGTTTTGCTGATGGTGAATTGCTGCAGTTGTTACCGGTTTAAACTGTACAGCACGAACTAAACATTTGATAAACTTTGTTGGGAAAGTATTTCAAACGAAAAGCACGCAATAACCTTCAAATTGCTGTTTACTTGCAGCTAAAATTTTTCTCTTTCTCTTACTGTTTCACTGAAGATCGATGAAAGTGAAATGATTTCAGTTTAGCTGTTGCCATTCGGTTAGTAGCTAGTTGGGAGCATTTTATTATACAATACCACCACATGACATAAGAGGAGTGAGTACCTTTCAGGATTGAACTGTAGCGTCACAAAAGGATACCAAAAGAGTTCAATTGTAATTTCTTAATCGATTTGAATGTAGTCACTTCGAGGTAGTTGGCTTTTTCATTTCTGTCAATTCACTCAATTTGAACAAGAACCAATTAAGGTTTCTCCCAAATACAATCTTATCTTCAGCAACACCAATCACTTGGCAGTCAACCATAACGTTTCCGACGGCTCCCTCTTTCCTAAATGCCGCGAGTTGCATCATCACTCTGCCGGCACAATACCATCAAACATGTTGTCAATTATAAAAAATTATAGTGCCACAATCATTTCAAGTGGAAACATGAAAAGCAGAAGACATTTTCTTTGAGGATTTTCCAGCTCCTATCACCAAAAAGATATTTGTTTGTAAAGAAGAATTGTATTTACTTTTTCCAAAATTATATTTAGCGTAGCAAACGCACGAAACTTAGAGGCATTTTGGTTGCCCAAGATAAGATAGATGTTTGTATAGCAATTTATAAGTACGAGTATGTGTTGGTTTGTTTCTGCGTTCAATTTCCGCCATCAGTCCAAACGTCGTGCAGTGAGTTGAGGGATATATCGATTATAAAATTACTTATATTAATTAAAAGTGATGTGGGTATTAAAGTTATAAGGAAATATAGTGGCTACACCGTTTTGGTTAAAAATGCACACTAGAGGAATAACTAGTCTCAATAGGGGCTTGGTTGCCTGAATCAACCTCGGTTCCCTGAATCTTACAATGTTTTTTAAAAAAGTTTTCCTCCAGCATAAGTTACTTCTTAAGTAACATGGTAAAACTTCTGTCAAATCAGTTAGATGTTTACCATATAATTCTTATACTCATTGACCAGGACCTTCTGATTAACGACGTTTCCGAAAGGAAAATGCATTTTTTACATGACTTAAAGATTAATATCCGCCAAAATTTACAAGGTGAATACCAACGTCTGAATATTGTTAGATGTTCTGTTTTTTGATTTTACAAAAAAACAGTAAGTGTGGCACTGGTTGGCGTTTTTAGAACAGGAATAAATAGTATTTAGTAGTCAAACTTTCCAAAAAAAATGCCCAAATTTGTACCGAAACGACTAGAGAGATATGGACAATAAACACGCAATTTTGCAAGATTTAAGAATAAATGCAAGATAAAAGAAAGGAGCAGTCTGTACAATCAGACTTACCTAGACTATATTGTCCATTGTGATATCACGGACCATCGTGATCGCCTTAAAACGCTCTTGAGATAGCCAAAGGCGATATAAGCTAGATCCCTATATTCGTACGAATCTAATGTAGATCTCCGCCTGATCGCTAGTGCTAGCCACATACAAATAAGGTGTTTGGTTTCCACCACACAATTACTGCAAAAGTCGTTAGTCGTTTCAGTCTTACTGCATGTCTTTTAATTAGACAGTATATCGAAATGACAGTTACGACCCGCGTGTTCTTGATAACGCCATCGTGTGCGACAGCGTTTCATAGTCAGTTGGCGCCATATTGTACTTGAATTCAGACTCTGACTGAACCAACATGTTATTAGCCTCCTATAAGCTCTCTCTCTCTCTTTCAAAATTAGTTTGCAGGTGGCAAGGGGCATGTCTAGGTATTCGAGCGCCCCTGGACTCCATAAGATAGTACCTAGTCTTGATAACTCGTCTGTTTTTCAGTTCCCTTGTATGCCCCAATAATAGAAATGTTTACAGCACAAATTACTTGGGATTCGTACCAGATAGGGATTTTAAATTTACAAGACCACATCGAATACTTGGATTGGATTTTTTTTAATGAATGCGAAACATTGTATCAACAATATTAAAAGTAAACATATGTAATACGATGATTAAAACACTTTTTGAATATGGCTCTAAAATTCTGTACTCATGCTGCACAAATTTCCAAATCACATCAAAAACTTCAAAACAAACTAATGCGATCAATACTTAAATGCAATCGGTAAAAACCAATACAACACATGCTAAAGCACTTAAATGTGAATATAAAAAACGACTCTAAATAAACACATTAAGTTTTATTCAAAACATTAAAGCGAAAAGCAGTCCAGAATATAAAACGAATCAATCTGCCTACGTAAGGGATGTATAACCAGACAGCATAAGAAATGCACAACATTTTCAAATTCAGAGGGCATCGTCAACAATACAACAGCAATCTCTATTTAGCGGATAAATTTAGGACAGCCTGACTGTCGAAGAAAATAGTTATCTCCACTCTGGTGAGAATATTATTATTTCCTTTAAATAGCACCGAAACCTATTTGATTGTTTGGCTTAGAAGTCGTCATACGTCCTTTTACTTGGAGTTCGACAGTTCCATGCGCCCCTCTCTGGTTATGGAAACTCCTGTTTAGCCAGAGTGAAGTCGACGATAGCTGGGATTCTAAGGTATCATATTTAGGAATACACTGTGGTTGCCGCAGGTTGCTTACTTATGATGTGCAGGCGCAGTAAATGTAACATTATATTTAGTGTTGTACGCAACGCAACTGTAATGTCCAAGCGTTGAACCCTATCTTGCAGTATATGGACTTCCGACTAGCGTTCCACCAGACGATAACCCCATTTAGATTTATTGGTCTTACTACTGCAGTTTACATACTGGACAATGCAAGATTTTAGGACCCATTGATTGCCTATTGCTCTCTTGTAATTATACAGGATGGGCCAAAAGTTACCATGGGTTTAAAAATTTAATAACTTTTTCTTTCAGATTATAATAACACTTGGATAATAAATAATGGAGAGATTCACAACTGAACAAAGAAACAGAATAATAGAATTTTATTTTTTAAATCAGCGATCAATTATTTTAAAGCAGTGATGAAGCTCATATTCATTTGAATAGCTTTGTAAATAAGCAGAGCTGTAGGTTCTGGCCTTCTAAAAATCCAAGAGCCATTCATCAACGCCAAATGCACCCCATTAGGTGTACATTATGGTGTGGAATCACATCTGCAAATATCATTGGGCCTTACTTATTTGAGAATGAAGATGGAAGTGTTGTAACCGTAAATGGAGAGCGGTATCGGTTTGATAACAAATTTTGTACGTCATGCTCTTTAAAACAGACCTTGCATGTGGTTTCACTAGGACGGAGTCACTGCCCACACTGATGAGACACAATGGAACTTTTCAGTAAAATTTTTGGAGAGCGAATAATTTTCAGAAATTCGAAAGTTATTTGGGGTTATTTTTTCTTTGGGGTTATTTGAAGGTTCGAGTATATGTGAAGAAGCTCCAGACAATCCTTCAACTCAAGGCCAACATTGTTGCAGAAATTCAAACGCTACAGCCACAAATTTTGAAAGATGTTTTGGAAAATGCTCTAAAACGAGCCCATTATACCGAAGCTGAAAACAGGGATCATTAAAGAGACATTATTTGTCATACTTAGTGTAAAAAAATCCATTTTGTATATGTTATACAAGTATAATCTGAGAAATAAAATAAAAAAATGTATTGAGTGCGTCAAAAACAAGAAAAAACTAAATTTCTTATAAACAATAATAAACGAAAAAGTTATTAAAGATTTTAACCCCATGGCAGCTTTTGACCCACCCTGTAGAACACAGAAAATTTTTATGAAAGTGCCACAAGGGCAGGGCTATGGTGCTATTTTTTCCGCAGTGACATATGAAAAAATCCGCGAAATTTTCCAATTCGAATTTGTAAGCAAGAATTTTTTGCTTTAAATTAAAAAGATTTTTAAATATCACACCCTGTATATCGTGAAATCGTCTTATTTGAATATAACATATGTACGAGTATATTTTGAAAAGTGGTGATTTCGGTTTACGTATGTATGTAGGATCGTTTTTAGAATTGCCATTGTTTGACAAGTACAAGCACTCGTGCTGCAAAAATTCACAACAAGTTATGCTGGATGAACTTTCACTTTTTCCCATTTGAAATAGCAAATGAAAACAAAATGCAGCGGCAAAAATAGTCGATGCTAGTTGCGGCGGCGCAACACTGTGTAACTTGTCAATTGGGTGGGAGAGACTGTGGAGGGGCCAGCAGCAGCAACATTAGAAATGTGACAAATACCAACAACAATAGTGGCGAAGACTTGTTTATGTTGCTGCTAGTCAACACAGTTTGTCTACAAAGTGGTTGGAGTGCACTCATGCCCCCCACCACTTATTCAGCAAACGGGAAGGAACAAAGTGGTGGGGTATTTAGTACTTTCATAAACTTCACATGCTACGGGTATGGGGACACAGGTGGAAAGAATCGGAGTTATGCAGCGCAGTTTTGGAATTTCTATTTTATTTTGTATGTATTGCTAGCAATGATGACGCATCTCCAAAGCCGCACATTCTAACAAATTGAAAAGGCAAAGTAGGTAAAGGAAAAAATAAAAACAAAAGCAGCAATAAATAAAACAAACATTAGCCCAACAGACGAAGCGAGCTCGTCGATAAAACAATTATCAGCCGTCTATTGGAATAAGCCAGCAAACATAACGCTGTATGATGTTTGCCATCACTTTTATAAAAAGACGTGACAGTCAGGTGGCCCGTAGGGTGCGCCACCAGCCACATCTCACATCTAAAGTAGACAGCAGCAGCGAAGAGCAATGAATGCAAACCCGAAAGCAAAAGAAACGAAACGCCGTTGGGAGATACAGGAAACCAGTTTTTTCTCTTACTATTTACTTATGTTATTAGACGGACGATGGAACCGTCGAACAAAACAATGAGTTCATTAAGAAAGCAAAGTATACAAGACCGCGATATCATCACCGCCAGTCATCACAATGACTACTTTACTATAGTTCCATCAACATCCAGAATGGAAAAAAAATCACTAGCCTCGATCAACTATCAATTTATACACACACACACACAGACAAACTCGAGCTGTGTATAACAATTCGTCTCGTATTTTGGCCGTTTGAACTTTGCAAACTTGTAGCCAGCCATCATAATCCGTATTTCAATATTTCAAGAAATGAGAAATGCACACAAACCTTAATAATCAATTCAATTTCTGGCACGTCGCCATTAGAAGTTCCATTTGTTTCTTGGTGTTCCTCCGACATTTTTGCTTTTCTGGCCTTCTTCCCACAAGTGACGTATTTCGGTTTATGGAAGCAATAATTTTATCCGATGATTTCTCGTTATTTTCTCTTACACATGCAATGACAAGAAGTCTTATTGCAATTGAATTTTCACTAAACTAATATTTACTTTTACAAGTAGATAAATATGAAAAATAATACTTATAGCGCGATACATACACACAACCACTCGCGCAGGAAAAAGGAGGAGAATAACTGAAAAGACGATTTCTACACTAACAATATTGCCAGACTGAACGTTGAGGCCAGATTGTTAAGAGTTTTTAATATAATTATTTTCCTAACCGAAGACAATTGTAAATTGTATTATAAGAAACGGAGTTATAATGCACCTATCCGTTACTGTTTCCAATAACATAATAAAATTAATATACTTGTTAAAATATTATATTTCTAACCGTCTGATATGGCAGTTTTCAGCCGACATTAACGAGAGAGAGAGAAGCTTGAGCAATTTGACAGTCAAAAGCATTTGGTAGAAAGAGTAAAATAGATATTAGAAATATAAATTGCCACATTACATATATTTGTGTAACCAGATGTATAAAATAATTTTGAAACGATCTGGGCCGCCATGGCGTTTTCAGACTCCAAGGCCGATGCCCTCATAACAACGAAGCGTCACCACACGATTAATTGTTTAACCATTCACAATAGCATGGCGTGTTTATTGAGGCCTGGACACATTGACGTTTTTTATTTACGCTGCGTTTTTCTTAATACACCAACGATATATATGTTAAAAATGCACAATAAGTAAATGATATTGTGGCGCTGAATAGAAAAACCCTGTCATACATTGATTGTATGATTTGGATACTAACATGGCGTTTACACAAGACAGTTTTGCGAAGACAATAGCAATACATATACACTTTTTTTTCTAAACATACACACTTCTACCATTGTATTCGTCGCTGTCTTTGATTTTTTGAAGACATTAAATTTGGCAAGTTATTTGACATAGGCGGCCAGTTCGATGATGTTTCGCTGAAATTTGTGAAAAAAACAACAACACAATCGCAAAAGACTGATATAAAATTTGGAATTTATTTTTATTTAAGATTTTGGTAAATATGAAATATTGTTTGGTAGAAGATCGAATAACAAATGCGCCTCCAGGCTGTGTTAATTTCTTTTTAGCAGCAGCGGTTTCACCTAACACGTCCTATCAACGATTTTTCTTTTTTTTGTTGTGATTTTCGCATTACGGATGTATAGCTCACGCAATAGCTGCATTGCTGCTATTTGCCTTGTGACAAATGACATTTTCCATTAACTATTGCACGTTTCAGGAAAAAGTAAAAACACCGACACAATATGCTACACAAAATATAAATTGACTGCTTAGTATGATTAATGTCTGTCAAATGTAATCAAAACAAAATCAGAGCACGTACCGACACTATCAACGGTTGCTTTAAAGTGTATTGTCTTCATAATTGTCTGGACGCCTATGTCACATAGACAATTTTCTTTTGCCAATTGTCTGGTGTAAACGCAGGCTTATTACTATGCTTTTTAGACTGCCGAAAGTTAAAAAGTACGCAGCGTAAAAAAAACTTGTGTGGATTTTAAGTTCGATCGAAAAATGTCGCCAAAATATGGATGACATAAATGATCCATACAAGGGTATAAGCCAATGGTCAATATAGTGGCAATTGAATTACCTTATTGCTCCTTAAGTCTTCAATAAAAAGCTTTAAAGTATGCTAACTATAGATCACCTCACAGAGCTATGTAAGGAATCCCTGAAGGACACCCTGTACAGAAACGTTTTATGGTCGCATTTAAAACTGGATTTCAAGAGTTATTTAGGTGTCTCGAAATAAAGCATTTTGATTGAAAAGTCAATTGAAATTTAAGTCACAACATGTTTAGGTAATGTATATATTTCTGTAACAGATTATACTTATACATATGCATATACTCGTATTAAAAATTTAGGTAATGTATATATTTCTGTATAAGATTATACTTATACATATGCATATACTCGTAGGTCATGCCTAGTATTTTTTCGATGTTTAAATACTTTGAACTAAGTCGTTGTTAACAAGGTAATATTATGAGGAAATGTGTTAAAATGTCATATTTCAACTCTGTCTGAGTGGGGGTCAAACTTCAAATTTGAGTCAAAATTTTCATTAAATTAGTAAATTTGTAATTTACGTTTGAAAACAATTTTGACTCAAATTTTAAGTTTGTCCTCTGAAAACACAACGAAGGGTCATAGCTAGGTCAAAAATTGTGTAAGAGAAAAATGTTTGTCTGTATATTTGCAACACAAATGCTTAAGGTGTATTTTCCGAAAGTCGTCTGGCTTACGAGTTGTAGCTCATCAAAGCTTGCAACTAGTTTTACTCCATTTTTAGGCTCATAATTGACTCATGAATATATATAATTATAGCGTATGTAGCTCTAGAAGCCATATATTACATCCGATCAAATGTTTAATGGTACGTTACGAGCGATCAGTAATTGACTTTGGTGAAATTGAGGTTGATGTTTTCCTATAGCCCTTAGTGCATATGACACTTTCGATTTGAGGGCCCGCCGCTTTACAAGCTTAATTTAAAATCCGACAAAAAAAACGACATAAACAAATACTGCAATTAAGTTTTGTGATTTGCGAAAGATCTACAACTAGCCCTGCTGAAATTTGATATACAAAAGACTCCTAAGCCCACATTTTAAATTCGATGCCTTTTTTTACTAGAAACCTTTTATTACCTAACCATACTGGGTAAGAGGGTATATATCACTTGATACAGATACAAAGTGTAATGTATCGAAAAAAAACATATGTTTTAACCAAATATGTTTCATAACTTTTAAAGTTATTTTAGCCATGTCTGCTGTGCGGCCTTGTAAACCAAAATACGATCTGGCCCAAAATTTATACTATAGAACAGGCTTAATTTAGTGACAAAAAATTGGATTTATAGCTACGGCCCCCTTCTGGCCAGTGCAGATTACAGCCCACATAACATGTCACCCATTGCGTGAAACAATTTAACAATTGCTGCGAAGCTTACTGAAGAGGATTATCACGGACCTGAAATCGCGATAAAAGCAGTGTTTACCCACGAAAATCAAAGTCACTTTGCCATATTGTTAAAAGCTTGTCTTCTACATATTTAAATATAGACACAAGAGGTCTTGAGTTAATCCCTGTTCAATTACACCGTAACATTTTTATTACGGCTATGATAACTTGCATATCAAAAGAGGGTTGACATGCGTCATTCTAGTACCTCCCATACAAATGAGCCATTCCTCCCACTTTTATTCTTGAAATATCTTAAATGTTACTCATACGATCTAACCCACAATTAATAACTGCGACTTCAATTATAAGGTTAACTTGGATTCCTAGCTCCTTCTGGTTCTCGTATCTCTTACACACGCGCAGAGAAAAGATATGGTTACTATATGGTCACGGCAACAATAGTATGTTCTCTGCAGTAAAAGCATGGTCGTCGCAACCATAGTATTGTTTTTTGAATTTTATTTTGACAATAGTATTTTTGCGGCAAAACTAATATTGTTGAAATGTAACAATAGTATTGTTGCCAAATTTGAAAATGAAAATATGGTTGTAGCAACAATATAAATATGGTTGGTGAGACAAAAGTATTGTTCTTTGGGTTTTATGTTAACAATAATATAATTACGGTAATCATACCAGCAAGATCGAACTTTTTTTTTTATTATTTTTTCGAATCTTATGCAATAATAATACTTTTATATGTAAATTATTTTTTTTTTAAAACGAACTACTTTTGATTAGTATAACTGATATAATTTTAATAAGTACATTTTAGCTACGGTTAAAAAGCCACACCTATTATTAAGAGTTTAATGAATTTTGACATAATTTACTTTATTAAAATCTCTATTGTTGAACAGTAACTTAACTCAATCCTTACAGAGAATTCTGGAGATCATAGTATGGTTGTGTGTGAATCAAACTATAGTTGTGAGGATTATACTATAGTTGTATGTTAAACATACTATGGTTATGAGAATAATGATATGGGTGTGCGGATTGAGTGTGAATAATAATATGGTTGTAGGGACCATAGTATGGTTGTACGTGAATAATTCTATTGTTGTGAGGACCATAATATTGTTGTGGGGACTATAGTATGGTTGTGTGTGAACCATACTATTGTTGTAATGATCATAATATTGTTGTGCCACAACCATATACCGAACAATAGTATGATCCTCTTCGAATATTGTCACCCCAACCATACTTTTTTTTCTGCGTGCACTTGACACTGTTTTAGTGCAGATTCGAACCTACATAACTTGAAACTCAGTGCGAGAAATTCGCTTAAATTCTGAACTCTATTATATATTTGTAACGGCTTAATACACGTGTACGAAAATAGTGTATGACACGCCCCATTCTGGTACCTCCAGCGCAAATGCACCATTCCGCCCGATTTTGGTAATCGCATAATAATATAAATACTTTCATAAGATTCTCTGATATTTGGAATAAACAGTTAGAATATAAGTTAGATTTCCTGACAAAACGTTAAGCCTCAGCCACGCCCCTTCTTGCACCTTTCACACACACGGTACTATCCGAGTGTAGGTTGGAACCCACATAACTTTTTTCCTAATTCATAAATTTCTCTAAAATTTTGTTTCTCAAAACATTCTAGCACCTTCCACTCAGTCACCTTCCAGCTCACGACATTGGGATAAAATCGGTATTCTTCAAGCCATGAAGGACAGATGGAATGAATATTTTAATTCCATATATTGGTAAGGGAATATGTAAGCCGGATCAACTGACTAAAGCTTTTTCACTTGTTTATCAACTTTTCATGTTTAAACTATATCCAATCCTGAACTTAGTTTAAACTAGAATTGATTTAATGGGCATGAGCGATGTACATATACTTATAGACATGCGTTGGACTAGCATTGTGATGCACATGAACACTCAACCTTCCACAAACATCTCCTACTTCATTATACGAGTAGCACGACACGCTTAAAAAATGCGAGTAATCACAGCCAACCACAATAACAGTAGGAATATCGACCAAATAAATCAGTAACGTCATTTCAAACACATCAAAATTTCCAAGAGAAATACACACAACCCCATCAAGTAAGTTCTCCAGCACTTAAGAATCTCTACACCTCCGAACATATATTAAAAGGTAAAGTGTGATGGTTAAAATGATTAACTATCGCATCAACCCCCCACCTCATTGCGTTGAAGAATGATATAACTTAATGCTGATATTTCTAACATTTAAAATTAAACAAGTGGGATATCGCTTTATGGAAAATCGTATCCAGCGATAATTTAAGAACTAACAAATTTACTTATAAATATTAATAAATTGCTACGTAAAACGATGTTGTAAACGTAAAACGATAAAAGGATACTGGTAGTGTTCGAAACAGGAATGTCGACGTCCAAGAAAAAACAGCAACATCGTCAGAATATGTGGAAGGTAAAGGCAGGAATTGGAAGAAATCCCAGACAGAGCTCTAGGAAATTGGCCGCATATCTTGCAATATCTGACCAAAGCGTTCTGGATATTTAAAGAAAAAAGTTCGATGTGAAGCCTTACAAGATTCACGTGACACATAACCTTGCACCTAAGGAAAAACTCCAATGACTGCAAACAGCAAAAGAGATAAAACACACGCCAGCGGCCAATAACCAAATATCGTCTTTTCTAACGAGCAGTACGTAGACAAAGAATATGACCGGATATGGTTAGATCAGATATCGTACGAGAACTTGTAGCGAAGATTTGTCACTAGAACTTAAGCTCCTCCTTATGTCGTTGTTTGGGCCAGAGTAACCGCCGCACAGAAGCGCCCGTAGAGCAAACGAGGTTGCAAAAATCAAAATTTTCATGAGCGCCGACGAATAAACCCATGTTATAGAAAACTTTTCAACGATTTCAAATCTGCCACTCTTAATAATATCACATTTTTAGTTTAGAAGATATAGCCGTTCAAAGTTGACCGACTTTCGGTTTTCAAAAAAACACACAATTTTTAGTGAATTTGTTGCGATTTCAGGTGTAATATCACGAAAAATAGGTAACGAATCGCCTTATTTTTTGTTTGTATTGATTGATGTATTTATTAAATGTATAATGATAAAAAAAAATTAACTGTTTGCTATGTGTTTCTCCTGGTAAATCACTATTTAAAAACTATCCGTTTTTTCACTATTTTTCAACTTTGACGGAAAATAAAAAAATCTATATTTTTCTATATTTGCCATATATGCAAAACCTGTTCATTGATTATTTCTTTACATAATTCAAAAATTTTAGCTGCCCATACGTGCCCGTTTGGCTTCTAGAGGTAAAAAAGGTTAAAAAGACATGGTTGCAGAAATTGTATGGCGTCCATCCCTTATATGTTTTGACTGACAGTAGTTTGATCTAATAGTTTGAAAAAACCTACTCATTGAAATTAGCAGGTACGTACCTCACTTAAACAATACTTTGGCGTACAAATGGTCAAGAACAATATTGACTTATGGTCCCTATTTTTATTTTTTATTTTTAGGCATGGTAGCATAAGCCTATATATTGCAAAATAAGGATAATGCCTGGATTACTCTACGACTGAAAGTTGGCGCAACAATTACTGAAACCATTAAACAATTTAAGTACTGAAAACATGGCGTTGAACAATTTTAAATTATTTGAACTGTTTAGAAAGTCAACCACACCAATTTTTTTCACGGAAGCTGCTTTAGAAGAACTTGATAGCTTATACGGAAATATTGAGAGAAGCGAAATTATAAAAAATAAATTTTATCTGATATATGCAAATATTAAGGCAAAATGGGTGAAATCTAATCGAACCATTCAGAACTTCAACTCCAAATACGAGGACTGGCTTAATGAAGACACCATCCTGGATATATTGGCAGTAGATAAACCCACCACATCAACCAGAGGAGCAAAAGGAAGGCCAAAAAAAAGTATTGAGGAGTGTTCAATTTTCACAAGGAAGAGGAAACTTGCCGATGCCACCAATGACTTCACCACGAAGCAATTATCGGACGCGCTGTCTATTAAATTTACAAAGGATAGTGAAAGAGTTAGGTCGCAGATAACCAAATCTGTTGCTGATGCAAGCCCACTGCGACTAAAAAGGATTAAGGAAAGCATTCCCACGCCCACAAACGCACACATTAAAAAGTATGGATCCGAAGAAGCCTTGGCCTTGTTTATGGACTTAGAACTTTCCAAAGAGAAATATGAGAAACTACGGACATCTTTAACGCGACACGGCGCTGACGTTTTACCCGGATACAAGCACATTACGCAAGCCAAAATAAATTCACGACCACTGCATACGGAGTTAACGGAAGTCTCTGCGAAAGCCAATCTGCAGGATCTCATGGGCCATACAGCAAAACGGTTGTTGGAGAGTCTTCCTGAAAATGAGGTGAAAATTCTTCCTGAGAAGTTGACATTGATCAGCAAATGGGGCTGCGACGGATCATCCGGACAAAGCGTTTATAAGCAAAGGATATCTTCCGATGACGCTACAATATCGGACGGAAATATGTTTATGGCATCTGTTGTTTCTTTGCGGCTTAAATCTGATGTTTCCCTACACTGGAAAAATCCACGTCCGTCATCAGTGCATTATTGCCGACCAATAATGTTTCAGTTTGCAAGGGAATCGGCAGAACTCATAAGGACCACGGTGAAGGACATTGAAGAACAAATAAGCAAGATTAAGCTTACAAAGCTGCAAATTGGAGAAGGAAAATATATTGAATGCAATTACGAGTTCCATCTGACCATGGTTGACGGAAAAGTCGTAAACGAACTGACAGGAACAACCTCAACAATGTCATGCCCGATTTGCAAAAAGAGTCAGAAGAACTTTGGTAATTTAAACGATTGTACAAATGAGGAGAATTACGAATATGGAATGTCACCATTGCACGCAAGGCGTATACCCTGGCGTATACCCTACCACAAGAGGAGGAAAACTTCGATGAAAATACTTCAATAAATGATAAGGAAAAGATCAGAAAGAAGCAAATACAGGATGCTTTTTTTTAAACAAGTTGGACTAAAAGTAGACTGTCCCAAGCACGGATACGGTAACTCAAACGATGGAAACACTTCTAGGAGATTTTTTGAAATGATGAGGCAGTAACTAGAATCACTGGAATTGACAATCAAATCGTGAAAAGATTGGGAACGATCTTAGATGTTTTAAACTGCAAAGAAAATGTCAATTCTACAAAATATGGAGAATATGCGTCGAAAACTGCATCTCTTTTAGCAGAAATGTATCCACAGAAGAAGTTGACCCCGACCGTCCATAAAATATTGGCGCATGGCAAAGATATAATTGAGTACCAGTCTTTGCCAATTGGAGAGCTTTCTGAAGAAGCACAGGAGTCTCTTAACAAATTTTATAAAAAATATAGATTGCAGAACACATTCAAAGCATCAAGGGTAAGGCAAAATGAGGACCTCTTCAACATGTTGGCAGCATCTTCCGATCCACTTATTTCTTCCCTGCGGCATGTGAAGTCAAGAATAGAGTTAGAAAATAATTATAGTTTAGAAATGGTTAGTCTTTTAGATATACCTTCTCTTACGAACTGTGATGAATATTTTACAGAAAATTGAAAAAATAAATTTAAAAAAAAATATTTTTTTTTTTAATTTGTTGGGTAATAATTTAAAACATAAAACCATAAAGAAAAAAATTAAAAACAATCTAAAAATTTAAAAATAATTTTTTTTAGTTACCATAAAATTGATTTTTCTACTAATTTTAACTTTGATAACCCATAATTAGGCCCCTACAGAGCGTAGCACCCTTTCCAAACGCTCATTTCATAGGCTGAACAGTTATCTATCATATGCTGTTTAAACTGTTCAATTATCTTATTCGGTTCAAAAGATATGATTTTTGCAACGAAAAAACTCAAATGGCGCACAGTCGAGGGACGAACTCTACTCGTATTTCTGGAACCTGGTGTTAAAGTGAATGCAACTGTGTACCGTGAATCTGTCTTAGAACGTGCACATAAGCCTTGGGCACAGAAACATTTCGGCAATAAGCCTTATACTTTTCAACAGGACTCTGCACCATCGCACAAGGCGCATGTAAATCGGGACTAGTCAAAAAAACGTCCTCACTTTTTTGGCTGTACTGCGGCTTTCAAATTCACCGGATGCTAACCCCTTTGATTTCTGTATCAGCCCAAACGTGCTAACATCCACTTTTGCCGACGATACCGCACATAAAAAGCAGGATATTGCATCTAAGAATAGGTGTACATCTCAGACGAGTAGAATCTTGGCTCTCTGACTGGAGAATAAAAGTCAATGAGGCTAAATGCACACAGGTAACTTCCACACTAAATTTTAGCACTTGTCCGACATTGAAACTTAACAATATCCCGGCTCAAGACCTCTTGCTTCTACACGCAGAGAAAAAAATATGGTTACTATATGGTCACGACAACAGTAAAAATATGATCGTCGCAACCATAGTATTGTTTTTTGAATTTTATTTTGACAATAGTATTTTTGCGGCAAAACTAATATTGTTGAAATGTAACAATAGTATTGTTGCCAAATTTGAAAATGGAAATATGGTTGTAGCAAAAACATAAATATGGTTGGTGCTACAAAAGTATTGTTTTTTTGGGTTTTATGTTAACAATAATATGATTACGGCAATCATACCAGCAAAATCGTATTTTTTTAATTTGACAATGTTATTGTGACGAGTCTTATGCAATAATAGCGTATTTTATATGTAAATTATTTTTTTTTCAAAACAAAATACTTTGGATTAGTAAGAGTATAACTGATAAATTTTTAATAAGTAAATTTTTTCTTCTGTTAAATAAGTCACTCCTATTGTTAAGAGTTTAATGTATTTTTTCATAATTTACTTAATAAAAAATCTCTATTGTTGAATAGTAACTTAACATGATTCTTACGAAGAATTTTGGGATCATAGTATGATTGTGTGTGAGTCATACTATCGTTGTGTCGGTCATACTATGGTTGTACTTAAAACAAACTATAATTATGAGAATCATAATATGATTGTGGGGATCATAGTATGGTTGAGTGTGAGTAATAATATAGTTGTGGGGACCATAGTATGGTTGTGTGTGAATAATTCTATTGTTGAGAGGACCATATTATTATTGTGGGAATCATAGTATGGTTGTGTGTGAACCATTCTATTGTGATGATTATAATATTGTTGTGCCACAACCATATACCCAACAATAGTATGATCCTCTTCGAATATTGTCAACCCAACCATACTTTTTTTCTGCGCGTGTATTTAAACAGAAGACAAGTTTTTAACAAAATGGGAAAGTGACATTGATTTTCGTGGCTGCACACTGCTTTTATCATGATTTCGGGCCCGTGACAAGCCTCTTCAGAAAGCTTTGCTGCAATTGTTGAAAGTAAATCCGAACTCTATAAGGCCAGGCTCTCCCCAATCGAATGAGAACTACTGTTGTAAACCTTACTTTTTAAGTTTTCTTCACACAATTGCCCACGAAAATACAACTCACGCTTGCCATCGAAATCATGATAAAAGCAGTGTGCAGCCATGAAAATCAATGTCACTTTGCCATTTTGTTAAAAACTTGTCTTCTGTTTAAATATAGAAGCAAGAGGCCTTGAGCCGGTTAATCCCTGTTCAATATGTAAAAGCAACAGACCGAAATAAAACAAACGAGCTAAACAATATCCCTTTTTCTCAATCGCCGACTCAGCTGAAGAAGTTATATCAAAACCGAGAAAACTCAACTGAAACTTATGGTTCACCAACTTCACTGGCTCCTAAACGCGAACTCAAAACTAAGCTCTGAATATAAGGTCCTGCTATACAACAGTGCAATCAAACCTATCTGGTTATACGGTACCCAGCTACGGGGCAAAGCAAGCTCGAGCAATCGCGACAATATCCAAAGAGTCCAATTGAAGACATTGCGGCTCATTTCCGGTGTCCCTTGGTATATAAGGAACGAAAACATTAACCGAGACTTAAAAATACCTCTCGTTAAAGAGACAATTCAAAAAATCAATATAAAGCACAAAGAGAAGCTCGAACGTCATGATAACATACTTGCTAGACAATTATTGTGCAGTCCAAGCTTTTTCAGACTTCGGAGAAACGAACGCCGTGTTTTATAATCTACACTTGTGCTTCATCCGTAACAGTAATCGTGAACATACGCGCCCGAAAGAATGTGTAATTCTTTTTTCTACGTCACGTGGCTTAAATGCTCTTATACGTGATCCTTTAAACAGTCAATATCAATCGCGGACGAACACTCAATAAAGACTGTGTAGTTCTTTTTCTAAGTCACCTGGCTTTAATGCTCTTATACATGATCCTTTAAACAGTCAATACAAATCGCGAACGAACACTCTAAAAAGACTGTGTATAATCCTTTATTCTACGTCACGTGGCTCATACGTGATCCTTAAAACAGTCAACACGAAAAACCTACAAAACGTAAATTACGTCGTCCACTCTGCTATTCTAGAGATTATACATACATAACAAGAGTTTTTCACTCTACATACTTATAATACCGCGAACACTCTGTAAATGACTGTAAGGCTCCTCTGGCCCTTTATCACGAGGTTTAAGCCAAACCAGGTTTAAAACTCTCAGACATGTGATCCATACCAGTTATACACTATTTTGAACAAATTAATGCAAATTCCTGCCAATTAGCAGAGATCTACATAACAAAAAATCCATACTAGGGTTCATTATTGAATTATTCTTAAGATTCGTAACTTATTGTAAGGCTCTTTTGGAGCAGATTCAATAATTCAAATAAAGCATATATAAAAAAATGTGTGCATCCTGCAGTTCTTTTTTTCAAAGGATCAATTAAATTATCAAAGCTAAAGGGGGTATACTAAAAATTTAACTCAAATTTCAATTCTCTGTGTTTTAAATAATAGAAAAAATTGAATAAAAAATACCAACGAACACAATTTTTATAACACTTTCAATTGGTGACCATTCAATCCCCGCACCCTGTACACTGCGATTTACAAAAAAATTAGGAATAATTTTGGGGATCATAATATGGATCTATAGTATGGTGGTAATATAAGGACCAAACTATGCAAATAATGGAAAGTTTTTATCTGGTTGCCACAACAATATCATTTTCACCTCAACTATATTATTGTCACCCAATACTAATTTATCCTTCGTGCAACTATCGATGTTATCAAAACACAGGTCGTAAATATAAACTGACCTCAAAGAAACTTTGCATATTGTTAAGCTTTGGCTGATGGTCGAACATAATTCTGAACACACGCTCCTGAAAACATTTAATTCAAAGGTTTATACCGATTTTGGATTTTACAGGTCCAAAAAGCAAATATAAACACAGGAATGCTTTTGAGGTGCCTGCTGTAATACTAAGGATTTTATTTTTATTACAAAAAATTTGTTTGTATTCAAAAGAACGATTTACAAGAAATATTTTTTTGAAAAAATTAATTACAGTTTTTTCTTAAAATCATATCATTTACTTCTGCACAGCTACTTTTTTTAGCAGGTTGTTAAATGTATCTTCTTTTGTCTAATTTTTACATCTTTCTTCATAGTCCGCCTTGCAATGGCCCAATTTGAATTAGTTGTAGTTCAGAAACACTTGGCTAGTTCAGCTGTTTAGCGACGAATTTTTTCATTATTGCTTTCGGTCAATACCAAATCGGACCAAAAAATTAATGAGACTATATTTTTTTAATTCAAAGTTATAAATCGCCTCTTAAGACACTAATTATGGTAGATTTCGCTAAAACTGTACACTTTGTCTTAAAAAAGGTCTTGACCGTCAAAACATTCTTGCCCTTTTTTATTTCAATGGTGTTTTATGTAAGCTAAGGCCCTGAACGTTTTAGAGTCCATCTAAATATATGTTTCATCCTCCATATAAATGCACTTATCAGCATCTTGGTTTCCAGTCCTTACCTCTTTCAATGTTGTTTCTTTTTACCTCTTTTGGGTTGTATAGGTCATGAAGACTGGTTACATTGTATTTCGCCATATCACTCACTGATATTATCTGTGTTCTTTTCACGTTACTTAAATAGCTTTTGTGCGGAAGTAAGTTGCTAAAGAAACGAGTAAGAGTTACCGCACTTATGTTTTCAACATAAAAATCAAACATGACACACCCTGTTTTATAATAACAAATGTTTCTTGTTATGTGTACTACAAAGGTGGCATCGGCGAATTCGTATTAGGCACATCTGCAAAGGATGGTAAGTAAAACTATAAATCAACTAAAACGAAAGAAATTATTTAAGGCCTGAGCACATTGAATCGTACGTTTTTTTCTGTGGAACGCCGAAAATCTTGAGTCCGAAAAACACGCAAATAACACAGTTAAATCTCAGCAATTATGTCTTTTCTTCCTTTAAATTTTCTAATTCCAAATATTTATAAAAAAACAGTGTGTTAAATTTTCCGTAGAAGCATTTAAAAAAAAAACTGGACTATTATTATATTTTTTTGCATCTTATAGTTTTTTTCTCCGCCTTTGACGAATTCGACGATGAACTATCTTTGTTTACAAAGATAATCAATGTTGCCATAGTACTTTTAATTTTGTTTAATGTTGCCAGATTACCCTATTGAAATCTCACTAGGTAACTAATGATTGTAAAAGGTCGAAATATGCCAAAAGGGGAAAAAGAACCTCTAGTAAAAATTAAATATTTTTGAGTATTTTATTTACAAATCATAATTTTTTGTGGACGAACAAACTTAATACCTCAGAAAAAGGCAGCTGGATCAATAATCCATACTCAAATTAAAGCAAATTATAGCTTCTCCGAATATTGGAATTTTGTAGTTTTGGTTAATTTTGAAGTTTTTGCTGAGATGAGGGTTGGACGCCCCAAGAGTAGTTACGGCCTGGCCGAACATAAAGATGTTTTTAATTACGGCCTGGCCGAACATAACGATGTTTTTAATTGTTTTTTTTTATCTGTTAGGGCTTCTACTACACAATCTGCCTCAAGCTGTGGGTCACTAGGACCGAATTACTCCCAAGATTAATTGAAGTTTTTTTGACGTATTTTTTCGAACTTGTACCGATTGTCAAGTTCTCCGAACAAAATATTAGTGGTGTTTTAGGTTTCGCATTGATAACTAAGACTGGGTAGCAAAACGGCAAAAGTACGAGTTTTTAACAAAAAGTTTTGATTTTTTGAAAAATAAATTTGTTGTTGCCATTTTGCACTTAGAGGCTAATACTTGATAGCTATCATAACTAAGTACACTGCACCACTCCGCTTACCTAGGTATTATACGGGCTGCGGTATATATTTCTGGCCAAGGAAACACTTACTGTTTACAGTGACATGAAAAATTCAATTTGGCAAAAAATGGCCATGAAGCATCATCCTACACGCAGAAAAGTATGGTTGTGATGACAATATTCGAAGAGGATAATACTATTGTTGGGTATATGGTTGTGCTACAACAATATTATTGTCCTCACAACAATATTATGATTCAAATACAACAATACAATGATCCTCACAACAATAGTATGATTCACACATAACCATACTATGATCCCCACAACCATAGTATGATTCACACTCAACCATACTATGATCTCCACAACCATAGTATGAACCTCACAACCATAGTATGTTTCATATACAACCATTGTATGATTCACACTCAACCATGTTATGATCCCAACAACCATAGTATGATCACACACAATTAAACTATGATCCCCAATATTATTTAATATAATTTGTTTGAGTTGTCGACAATAGATTTGATCCCCAAAATTATTTATTAAAATGTCAACAATAGATTTGAATTATGAAAATTATTCAAAAATACATTAAATTCAAAATATTAGGAGTGATTTATTTAAATTATTATTTATTTTAAATGAAAAAAATTACAATCATACAGTATGGTTGCCGTTATCATATCATTGTTAACATAAAATGCAAAACACAATACTTTTGTCGCACTAACCATATTTATATTGTTGCTATAACCATATTTTTATTTTTAAATTTGGCAATAATACTATTGTTACATTTCAACAAAATTAATATTGCAGCAATTATACTATTGTCAAAAATAAATTCAGTTAACAATACTATAGTTGCGACGAACATCCTTTTGTTGTGGAGAACATATTATTATTGCCGTGACCATGTAGTAAGCATGTTTTTTCTCTGCGTGTATATCACTGTGAAAAACTGGTTTAATGAATTCAATCGTGGCCGACGCTCGCTCAAAGACGAAGGTCGTCGTAAACTGAAATTGCAAGATCGTCATGTGACATACCGTGAGATATAGGCATCTTTGGGCATTTCTTCCATTAGCATCAATATTGCATGAACACCTGGCCGTTGGATCCCGCACAATTTGACAATCGCTCAAAAAAAGGCTCGTGTCGATTAATGAAAATAAATTTTGAAAAAATACGATCGCGGTGCTTCGGAAGACCTGGATCTATGCGTATGAGCCCGAAACAAAGCAATCGACCGTGTGGGTCTTCGAAGAGAAGCCAAATCCAACGAAAGTTGTTCGTGGAAGAAGGTCTTCGAAGCAAATGTCCCGCTTGAGTAACGTAGGAGGTCAATTCTGAGTGGTACACACCAATTTGTTTGCCTGAAGTCTTCGGAGAAACTCGAAAAACGAACAAGAGAAGACTAATCATTGTGCACCATGACAATGCGAGCTCTCACACATCGGCTCAAACCAGCGCCTTTTTGACCGGCCATAACGTCGAATTGATGGGTCATCCGCCGTACCCACCTTTTAGTATACCGATCGGCGTGCTGGTTCCATTTAACGATGCCTGTCTGTCCGTTCGTTGGTCCATCTAAAGCTTGCAAGCAAACTCCAGGTCGCAATTGTAGTCCGATTTTTTGGAAATTTAGCAGAAGTAGGCTCTTTTGGACCAAGGACGAAAGGACCAAATCGGTTCAGAAATAGATATAGTTTCCACATATATGGCGACCTAAAAAAGACAAAGCGCTTAGCCCACTTTTTTCCAAATGCGTTTTTTATGCGCTATGCGAGATTTAAACAAATGCTTTAAATCAACAGACCATAAAGATAACAGTGCGGAAACATGATTAGTGGAACAATTAGTTTAAAAAAATATTATTTGTAGAATTCTATATAAAAGCAAGTAAATTCGGCCTTAGTTCTATCAGACCGAACCTTATAAACCCTAAACCTGTCAAAATACTCTTAAACAGGGTACATTTTCCGAGGTTAATTGAGTCTCTTGATGTGAACCTACTATATTAATTTGGACCGTATTTGCCCATTTCCAAACAGCTTGTGGCTATAAGCTAAAAATTCAGAAAAAAATGAATAATTTGCCCATTTCCAAACAGCTTGTGGCTATAAGCTAAAAATTCAAAAAAATGAATAATTTTATTTTGTTTAACCGCTAGCGTGCTATCAACGGACCCAGAGACGGACATGGAAATCTAAGACCGTCTTAGAATTTTGCGGATTTACAACCAATATTCCGAGGTGTTGCAAACGAAATGCCGCATTAAGTATACCCAACATCCTTGATTTAAAAGTATCCTATTTTTTATCGGCTCAAAATTAATGGATTTGATAAATATTTATGTTTTTTATTATTCTATAAGTATATGAACTATTTCGAGCTTTTGTTGTTTCTAACATGGATTAAACAAACAATTTAATAAAGTTAACTAATAGACATTAGCTAGATAAAAAACTACTTCAAGCGGTCCTTTATTTTTTGTCCGTAACTTTTTGTGTTCAACCGATTTTACCAAAAACATTAAAATTTTCCCACAAATTTAATGTGAAATTAGTTTTGAAATCTGGGTAAATTGGGCCCAAAAAACTATTTTCAGTTGGATTTTCTGAACTTCCACAAGTGCAGGTTATAATAAAGCTGGATACGCCCGACTTAAGCTGTATTTACTAATTTTATTAAACGATATACGATATGTCTGTTCGTCCCTCCATCTTAATCCGATTATTATGAAATTGGGCAAAATTAAGTTTTTTTTGGATTAGAGAAGGACGTTGTTGTACATATTTGCAGAAAATCGGATTAGAATAAGAAATAATCGCCACGGAAGGACGCTGTTAAAATTGGTGAAACCCGATTTTACTAACAATAACAAAAAATATTTCCACAATTCAAATTTTAATCTGGTTAAATTTAGAGCCTGCCCAAGAGGGCCTAAAAACCTGATTTCAGTTAGCTTTTCTGAACATCTACAAGTGCTGAGTATAAAATAGACGGCCACACCCGACATTATTTTTTTTTACTTGTTCCATCCGGTCTTAGTTATCGAGGCTTAACCCTAATCACCACTATTATTTTCGGTGCAGTAATTGTGCACAATTTTTTTAAATACGTTTACTTCGATTCGTGCCATGGGGGTAATTAGCATAAAAATGTCAAAGAAAAAATGTGATAATAATAGGAAACAAAGAAATATAACATGAGAAACAAGTGTTTGAATTGTGCACTTTATTTCGGAACAGTCCTCAGATGTACTTTAATATGCGATTTGTTGTTTGGCAGGCGGGAAAACGTTTAAAAATGCGGTCTTAAGCTGACGTTTTCCTATGGCACCAATGTAAAGGATCCTCCCGAGTTATCACAATTGTTACAAGCCACATTTTATATTCGGGCTTGCTCAAATTTGGAATAGTCCAATATAGTAAATAAGCCCAAAGGGGTTATTTAAACTGACGAATAACAAACATTAGCTCATTTTTTACAAGGCCCCAACGGATGTGACAATCAAGTCTAGCTTCTAAAGATGCATATACCAAGATGGATATTACCAAGTTTGAGAAAATTAAGAATTTTAAGGGTTTAAACAAAAGTGCATTCAGTGTCATGTGTACAGTTGGTACCAGAAAATTGACTTGGCAACCCATTTTTAAATTTAAACAGCATACATTTTTATTAATAAGTGTCATAATGGGGAACGGTAACCCATTTTATCTAATAATCTTTTCTAAAGTACTGATTTTAGAGTAATATTACTGATATAATAAAAATACTAAAAGTGGGCGAAGTAGTGTAGGAGACTAGTGAACTACAATTATTGTGTCAGAATGGCCTATACTTCCATAATTACACAACATCCCATTATAAAACGGACAGGAAATTTCTCTTTAAGTGAGATGTGCACTATTAAATTGTTATACTCACCAACTGTATGGTGACTGCTCCGAACAGCTCATTGAGTTATGGAGAAGCTTTTACATGACTTACAGATTAACATCTAAAGTCGAGTGAAAAATTCACCACTATAAAAAAATTAAATACGATTATTGGCTACCTTGTAAAGTTATCGTGCGATAACAGTCTGGCATACCTCAAATGACTTCAAATAGCATGCTCTAAAATGATTTACGCCCTGTTTTGTATACTCTCCAGCATAGGATGGGAGTACATATAAGTTTATCATTCCGTTAGCAACACCTCGAAATACTTAACTGCAACCATATTAAGTACGAGGGCATATCAATGATTTTTTTTTTTTTAAAAAATTATTTTTCAACATAATCTCGTTTTAGCTCAAAACACTTCTCCACTTTTTGCAATCTTCCAAGAAAGTAGGATTTTTCGAGGTCAATCAAATAGGCATTTGTTTGATCAAAAATTTATCGTTAGAGCTAAATCACTTCCGTAGGTCTTTCTTTAGGTTGGATATAGAAAATAGTCACTAAGGGCTAAATCCGGAGAATATAGCGGATGAGGTTCCAATTCGTAACCCAATTAATGCAGTTTTGCCATTGAGACTGCCCCCGTGCATTATCTTGATGAAATGGTAATCGCGGCACTCATCTGGCAGACAGCTTTCTTAAACTGAACTGATCATGTAAAATCTAAACCACACTGTACACACCATATAAAATGCGTATGGCATCAACAATCCCATGCACTTTTACTCTTCGATCAACCAATCGATCGGATTTCATCGACATTTTCGGGTATATTGAACACTTTTGGCCGTCCAGCGTTATTTGTACTTGTGCGACCCCAACGAAAGTCAACCACTTTTTTACCATTAATATCGATAATGCAGAGTCCCCATAGTATAAATATATTTATCAAGCTTTTTTTTGGTTTGATTGACGGGTTTTCCGCAAAAAATAATGTTTAATGAGTACTAGAAATTCACTTTTTTCCATTTTTAACAAAAAGAACGAGGTTGTATGTTTTGAATAGCTGTTAAACACAAACTAGATGACGTAACTCTCTCAAAATTTGACAGTAGTCTATTAACAGATGGTACGAGTACTTGATGGGAGCAGTGTTGTATTTCATATAACTCCGAGGGAAGTTGGAAAACTCACGGAATTATTGATATTCCCTCGTATATACACGTATTATTGATCGTCGACGATCTAGCCATGTCCCCCCTTTTAAAATGACAATTCAGTCCAAAAGAAAAAAGTTACAGTCTTCTTACTTACCAGATACGAGTATTTGTCTTATAGTCGGGGATCGGTTGTTATTGAAAATAGACCAAACAAAGGAACAAAGTTTACCTTTGAGGGACTAAAAAAAATCCCAATCAAATGTTTAATTTTATGACATTATTAATTAATTAAAATTTGGACCAACTTGGGATTCGGACCATATAGGCCCTGGGGGCCCAAAAATCTTCCTACATAAACTATAGACACATGGCTATTAAAAAACAATAACGTATTTTTAACAAATCGGAATACCACATTTAGTTTACGATTCTAATTTGAGGTGAAAAGTATGTCCTTTCTTACATGGACAAATGGATTCTCAGTAGCAGTGGGAAATACATATTTTACGACTTGGCTGAATTGAAAGCTTTGTCATATGGGCTTGCCGTTTAAAGCCATATAGGTATTCAGAAACAGTAAAATATTATCAAATATCCAAAGCTGTAATATTGGTCCAATTTAATATTTGGACCAATATTATATGCGCATAGGAGCTTAACACAAAAACAACAAAACTGTCGGCCATGAATCCGAAATTAACATTAATTACACGATTTGTCTATAGTTAAGATCTTGGCCCATAAGTCACAGGTACCAAGAGCGTCTAAACGAGCTGCCATCGCATATCGACATATGGTTACCCAGGAACAGTGGAATTTTCTCACTTATCTCAATATGCTTTAAGTTTTAAGATTTCTCTAAATGTAAGGCCCGAATGTACCGGCTCCCAAGGGAACATTCTGTCAAACATGTACCCAACACCAACAACCATATTCCCCAATTCTGCCAATGCCATACCACAATGCAATCCATGGTGCAGAATATAAAAACTTTGGTCTGGCCGAACTTACGAATTGTTCACTTGTTATATCTCAACAGTCTCGTTCGTTTCGTTCACTCATTGTCGTCCAATTGGGTTTAGTAACACGATTCAAAAATTCAAATTTAAAACGAACGAATTCGGGTGATTACCAAAAACTCAAACTATATTTCTCTCGTCTACTGACAGTTTGTTTCGTCTCAGACGAATTCGTTTTATGAAAACAGGCTGCTACACTTTATGATCATACCTCTTGCCCCCCGTAGGGGAAGGGTATAAGTATAGGTTTAATAACACAATCATCGGAAGGCATGAAAGGTACGGCAGCAGGTTACAAGCATTTGTTTGCTGTTGAGAATGTTCCACTCTGTATTTGTTCTTTTTAAATTCAAACTCTTCATCATTTCTCTAATAATCGCTAACAAAATCAGCCCCCAAAAAAATCGTCAAAATAACGATAAGTCTGGCGGCGCAGTTCGCAGCGCTGCTACGAACGTTTTCGCCGCAACAACACAAGACCTCATAACCACCGAGACCCATTCAGGTTCAGTCTGCTACATATGGTCGACGTGTGCGGTTCGTGTTTTAGCGAGGTTGGTACACCGTATTATTTGCAAGTTTCACTGTGTATATCTGTCGCTCACTTCTCTCGGCCGACTGTAGTCCAACTGTGCGGTCGGATTTAAATGGCTGTTAGCTAAACAGTGATACAGTAGGCGAACGGACGGTAGTGGTAATTGTTACGGCTCCACTCGAACAGCGTCAGCAGTGGCTGCTGTTGTTAAATTCGTCAATGATTAACGAACAATAACAACATATTTTTAATCGATCAAGAAGACGACTGGCCGCTGTCCATAGTACGTCGTACGTACGTCCCCGTCCCCGTCCATCGGTTGTTCGTTTATTCGCTCGCTCGCTCGTTCGGTGGTTGTGATAATAATACAAATAAAAATAGTTATACAAATTATTCGATGGCTCTTTTTTGTTGTTGTTGTTGTTATTCTCATTTTGTTTTGTATTGTGCATTATAATTAGCATATCAATTTCGCAGTTGTGCTAAAACTGTCGTCGCATCGAATTAATTCGCCAATCTCACAAGTGATTAGTGTTGGAGGAGTCCAAAAAAAAGAAGCAAAATCGAAAAAGAAAAGTGAGTGCAAAGTGGCGTATGATGGATGTGTACCATAATACATCAAAATAAAGTCGAAAGTCGGTTGGTCGGTCGTTCGCTTTGGAATATCGAACATAACCTACTCTGGGCGGTGTTCTCTCGAGTGGAATACCTTCGCAAATATGCTCATTAAAACGGAATCAAAATAACAATAAAATCTAAATAAAAAAAGAATTGTACTATCACAATACGCACACACAGCACAGCTGCGCTCGTTGCCGTACAAGTGTTGCCTTTCATCAGATTTCGCCGAATGGTTTTAGATCATCTTTTTGGTGTTTGCTTAAAAACGGCATTAGAATGAGTTGAAAAAAGTGAATTGAATTTTTTTTGTTAAAAGAAAACGAAAATATTCTTTAACGACTCGAATAAAACAATAAAAAAGAATATATCTATGTATGTATATTTATACGCAAATATATATGAACGGGTGTATGTGTGTGTATGTGAAGGTGAGTGTGTGCGTGCGGGCGACGCTACCGCTAACATTTTAGCTAAGTTGTTCCAAGGTTTTCCGTCGCATCATTTTTCGTTTGTTTCGTGTCTCGGCATTTGCCTCCATCACCGTCGCCACCGCTCTCTACTCCACCGTACGATATATAATGCTGTTGCCCTCTTCTCTTTCTCTCGCTCTGTGTGTGCCTCTGTTTGAGCCAGTAGTACTTGTATTTGGGGAAATACAATTTGCGTGCTGTTGTTGTCGTTGATATTATTCTTGTTTTATTTTTATTATTTGTGTTTTATATAAAATATAATTGACTGAAAAGTGTACTGTATACGCCGTACGACAGTGCAAGTATCGGTGTGAGGTGGACCGACAGACGACAAGTCAAAGTCAGTCATTACCATCCATCATCATCATCGGAAAGCAATTAATTTGTCTATTCGCCGTGGATGGTGAATGCAAATAAAACTGTTTGGATCGGAATCAAGACGACAACGACGAAGAAGCAAAAACGTAAATAGAAGTGTAAAAGTATTTTTACAATGTAGGTATTTGCTGCAAATTTGCTGACGTAGTAACTCACGACGTGACGGGCAGACGGTTTTGGTGGTATAGGTTCATTTTATTTCGTTCATACATACGTACATACAAACAACTGGCAGACACATTCATTCGCCAATAAATACGACAAAATCAAGAAGCAGCAGACGACGTAAATACATTTAATTATAAAAAACGCCACCACAGAGTTAATACAAACATACATTTATAAAAATATGCATGTACGTGTGTAAATACCTAAATACATATGTAGGTACCTGCATATATGGAGCGAGAAGTTTCAGTTTAATTTCAAACACCCATTGTTTGAAGAGTAAAAGTTCGTCTGATACAACAAGTGTATATGTGTGTTTCTGCTCATTAATTGCAAAATAAAATAGAGATTTATTTTTATTTTGTCTTAATATTTTCCGCCTCTATTATTGTTCCACAGACAGCGGCGGCAAAGAGTGAGCATGAAACAGATAGAGAGAGAGAGAGAGAGAGAGAGCGTTTGCTCATATGTGTGCGGAATTAAATTTGCAGACATTCATTGCATTGATAATACAAACAATCTAACGGTATAAGATACAACACTTGTTAGTGTGTATCAAAACAATGTATGTATGTAAACACATACGAGTACTACATATGGGTACACAGTACATATTAGAGAGATACGCTGAACAAATCCATACAAACATTATAACAATAGGCCATGTCAAAACTCTTATCTCCACTGCTTTGCCGGTGATAAGATTATTTCTTTCGTTAGTTAAAGTGCAATGGGCGCTCCAGACTTTTTTCTTGAAATTATTATTTGGATTAAATTTATGTTAGTAAACCGGGAAGTTTAAGTCTGTAAGTAGAAAATAAATAACTTCAGTATTCTCTATTACTAATTTTGAAATTACAATTTACTCGTACTTCGAGTATTAATGAAAAATCGTGTATAAAAAAATTAAATGTTCGTTAAAAATAAAAATATTTACGCTGTTGTTATTTGCTTCATAACTCTGTGGTATTTAATTTGTTTATACAGGTTGCTATTAAAAAACGATCGCGATTTAGCTTTGTACATAGTGCAGCCTTGGGTGTAGGAGAAACACTATTGAAATCGAATATATCACTTCCTTTATTTCTCTAAGCCATATACATATCACATTCCATTTTGTTAAAATGAAGCATAAATCGTTATAACTGATAAATTACTAATCGTGAAGAAATTGGACCAAAAGATTTCTCCTGATTTCTAGCAATGCCGCTGTATACGCTCGCCAAGTTCTTTTTTAAATAATCATCCTGACATGTGCATTCTTAGCCACCACACAAGTGTCTCTCCCGACTTGAAAATCTGCCATTCTAGTTCCTACAAAGGGCGGCTGTAGTAATTTCTACGAACCTAGAATTTAATTCCAATATAAGACATACGACGTCTATGTACGATAAAAAACTGACACATATTAAAATTTCTACACGCAGAGAAAAGATATGGTTACTATATGGTCACCGCAACAATAATATGTTCTCTACAATAAAAGCATGTTCGTCGCAACCATAGTATTGTTTTTTGAATTTCATTTTGACAACAGTATGCTTGCGGCAATATTAATATTGTTGAAAAGTAACAATAGTATTATTGTCAAATTTAGAAATGAAAATATGGTTGTAGCAACCATATAAACATGGTTGGTGCAACAAAAGTATTGTTGTTTAAAATTTAAATTTAAACAATAATATGATAACGGCAATCATACAGTATGGTTGCGACTATGAACATAACAAAACAGGTGTGAGTGCGTATGATTTTTTTGATATACCAAAAAAAAAACACACACATTACAATGCATGCTTGTTGTCCATTATTCAAAAGAACAACAATTGAAAGGTAGTTCGAGGGATTTTTATTATGTTTACTTTGTTCGGTGAAATACTCGACTACCGACTGGTTCTCGTTTATTTAAAATCTGCCTGCACTTAAGTAATATATAGCCATTGATCATGGTTTAATCACAACCTTTACTTGGTGGTGTCTACGGATGGTGAAGTAGCATTCACCCATGCTGGCAACTAAAAGTATTTTCGACTGCCGTTGGAAAATATATTTTTGTTTCTTGAATGAAATGTTCAATAAAAACATGGCCTCATATCTGTCTATGAACTAACAGTAATGCAATTAAAAATAACTTACTCAAAATACTTAAGATAACATGAAATCGCGAAAGGGGCAAACAATGAAAGTCATTTTTGCCAGTATTTGGAAAAATTTTAAAATCAACGAATTTATCGCATTATTTCAGAATACAATTCTGTTAACTACAAAGGACTAAAAAAGCTTTCCTAAAGTTAATGTTTTGAAATGCCTTAAATTTTTCGTTTTTAAACACTATCGCGAACGGGACGTAATTCTTTTAAAATACTTTTTTTGTTGTTACTGTAAAAGCAATATAATGTAAAGTGTGCCGCCATTGACTGTATTTTAAAAAAACTTAAAAAGAAATGTTAATAAAAAAATAAAAATTTACAGAAATAAGCATAATAAATTATATATTTATTTTTGCACAGTTTATTCTTACAAATATCGAAAAATATTTTTTCCAATTACTTTTGATTTTTTCGTTTGTGTTGAAACCACCGTGTTTATTTTTTTGCATTTCGGCAAATTGCAATAGATTTTGACACGAATGGGATACATCGAAATGGTGCCGTTGTTAATATTTAAATCTTATATTTACTTGTTTATGTCGTTTTTGACTGGCCTGATTGGTCAGTCGTCCTTCATGAATTAAATAAAACTTATTTATTTCATGTTTTACGGTTTTAAACCGATGTTAAAAAAAACGGTGTCATCGGTTAACCGAATAATAACCAAAAACTGAGATTTTCTAATACAACTGGTTTTCAGAACGCTCTAAATGAATACAATTTTTGAAATTAAATCAAACAGTTCTATTTAATGGAATTGTTATTTAGGTTAAAAATAATACGCAATAGGACACAATGATATATTCCATGCCATTGTGTCAGTTTATTTATTTTTTTTAACTTGAACACTCGTAAGGTTACGTGTGTTTCTATGTACTTATATATTCTATGGATATTGTACTTATTATCCTCCATTCCATTCAGGAACAAACGTGAAACTTCTACCGAATCAGTGAGCTGAGTACAATATGAGTAGGATTTTAAATAAAACTTATTTATTTTCATGTTTTACGGTTTTAAACCGATGTTAAAAATAAACGGTGTCATCGGTTAACCGAATAATAACCAAAAACTGAGATTTTCTAATACAACTGGTTTTCAGAACGCTCTAAATGAATACAATTTTTGAAATTAAATCAAACAGTTCTATTTAATGGAATTGTTATTTAGGTTAAAAATAATACGCAATAGGACACAATGATATATTCCATGCCATTGTGTCAGTTTATTTATTTTTTTTTAACTTGAACACTCGTAAGGTTACGTGTGTTTCTATGTACTTATATATTCTATGGATATTGTACTTATTATCCTCCATTCCATTCAGGAACAAACGTGAAACTTCTACCGAATCAGTGAGCTGAGTACAATATGAGTAGGATTTTCCGTCAGGCAGCCGGGAGTTGATGAAGAGCTGTGTAACCAAAAAAAAATTTATACGTTTTAACCTGGGTTATTTGGGGTAGTGATTAGAAAAACTGTTTCTTGTAACAGTTTCTGAGGAGTGATTGCGTCCATGAGATATTTTCATTTACATTCATACATATGTTTGTAGGCCAGTTCTCTAAGCTAAGTAGCTTATGCGGCACCTAATATTATTTTAAATTTCTTTATATCAGACCAAAAATGCAAGTGCACAAAAAAGGGTTTCCCTAATAATCAGATATTTTTGTTTATGATGGAAACGAAGAAAGTGTTAAAGTATATAATTAAATACTTGTGTTTGTGGTAATTTACTTTGCATTATTCTATCATAGCAAGTTTTAATAGTTTTTCTTCAATAAACATTGTACCCAAACGGCCATCGGTGTTAAAGGATACAATGAAATACTTGTAGTGGTTTGCTTTATTTTATCCTATTATTGTCTATGAAAATATTTGCTTAACGATCATTATTTTTCTTTAACAAACATTGTACCCTCTTGAATTTTATCTAATAGTTTGTGATTCGGAAAAAAGATACAAAATTAAAAGCAAAAAATGTTAATATTATCTAAATGAAATAAAATGCTATTTACAGCCTTCCGAGGCGAGTTAACATGTGTAAATCGCGAATTGGCGTTTTATAGTAACATTACTAGCTGTTTCGGCATGTATTTATACATACGTACATATGTATTTGCCGCCCAAGCCGATTTTTTAACACGTGTATACAAATCAGCTGTTTTGTTGTTTATAGTGAGAACAAGTTGTGATGTGCGGAAAAAAAGAAAAGTAAAGTTTTTTCGGTGTTTTATTATTATTGAAATTATTTTTGACTATAATTGATTTATAATTGCTTCAGTTTTTCTGTATACAATAACGCGTTTAGTTCTTTCGAGATGTGTTGTTTGTACGTGTGTATCCAAATGATTCCTTTCGAGTTATTACGAAGTAGAGCCTCGTATAAACGAGGTATATGTATGTATGTCTGAGTAATCATTCTGTTGTTATTGTTTGTTGTTTTCAATATGCACTCATAAATCTATCCCAGCTGTTATACAGACATTTTTTTGCTTTGCTTTCATTACTCTCCTGTACACTATACGAATATTTACGTTACTCTCGTCGTCCGAAAATGCGAGCGAAAGAATGTGTGAGAGAGAGAGAGAGAGAGAGAGAGAGAGAGAGAGAGAGAGAAAATTAGCTCTACAAAACATCACACCAACTTGTATGAGCGCTGTCGACACAACCAACCAAAGTACAGACAAACACATGTTCGGTAGGTGTATGTATGTAGTATAAGTATATACGTACTTGTGTGACATACACACAGGAACGTACACTTGATTTTTCAATAGCCACCGACCGACCGCGCACAGTCGATAACATCAACAGTATAAATATTTGGGTAGGTTGGCGCAAAATCTTCTATACGATAATAAAATTTGATATTTTTGGCTGTTTTTAATTTTGACCATTCAGCATACATATATTTATTTTAAATGTAATTCATGTGAAATGTATGTGTAGTTGTCTTTCGTACATACATATACACAAATATGAGTGATAGAGTACAGTAATTTCAATTTACGCGAGTCCTTATTTCGATGTTTAACCCCCCCAACTTCCAGTGATGCGTATACGTAATACGTCCATTTAGACAGCAGCACGTATACGCATCGACAGCACTGCAGCAAAAATGAAAAGCGTTCGCTCTTCTCGACGTCTGTGAAACTGACAAGGGACTGACTGCTGCTTCGGTGCGTGTGTACTTCCCAAAAACGCTCATAACACAATCCGTCTCATTTTATATTCACAATTTATGTATAGCGTACACGATATGGGCAAAGGCATTTTGAAAGCTAAAAAGAATATAGTTAAAAACGGCTAAGGTCGGGAGGAGCCGAACGAAACTAAGGATGTAGTTATGGTAAATAGAGTGGCTAAAAATGATTATTTTAGAAGAAGGGTTATTGGTTTAATAGGAAAACTCATTTTTGAAAACCCGATTTTCAGTAATCTTATTTTTCGCCAGATACATTTTTTTATCCGGTGTGACATGATTCATATTCAGTTTATTTTTAAAAATTCAAAACAGTTATTTTTTATGGCATATTAGGGATAAACATTCCCATTATTTGTGGAATATATTCCCATTATTTGTGGAATGTTATTAAATTTAAATAAAAACTCTGCGTAGTCAGATAAGGAAGAAACGTTAATTGTCTTTGGAGCTGGCTTCGCAGTATCGCATCCTGTCAATTACTTAGACCTATTTGTCGCTTTTCGGCTCGATCTCATGAAGAGCTTGCTTGATATTTGCCTTAAGGGCATTTATTTATTGTTCGAAAAATAACGATTCATCACTGAAAACTCTAACGGCGTCATATCGAGGTGGGCAATAGACATTGCCGCGACGGCTGATAGCATGATTATCGAACTTTGTGCGTATAATATCGATTGTGTCGTTGGCTATGTGACATCACTCGCCATAATAATGAAACCAAAAATTGTCCATAACCATGTCTTCAACCTTGTTTGGCAGCGTCCACAGCGAATTTTTAAATCCACACCAAAATGTCACTATCTGATGATACATTGGCCTTTCTACCGTCATATGCGGGTTTTCGGATACCCAGATGCGATAGATCGTTAGAAAATAGGTATATTCGAGCAAAATCATTGTCAAAATCGCTGCCATAATTCGCGAGATAATTAGACCTTTTAGGTGAATAATGCGAGGTCTATCCATCAGAAATGTGCGTGACCGAACAACTTCCGAGACCATGATTATTGTCCAGTCGTTGCCTCATGAAATTTTTGCACAAACTTGCGTACAGCCACCACGGCAGGAGCCTCATTTTGACTAAAACTTCTTTTCATAATAAAAATGCACTGCATAGACTTTGAAATAAATTTGCATTAATCCTGTATAGAGCGTTTCATTTCATTTCACGAATATATATTTGGATTTTCTTTTAGGATTACGAGCGGGATGGAGCTGTCATTGTCAAAAAGCATATATTAAACGTAAAAGTTGAGAGTCATTGAAATCTTAGTCATAAGGTAAAATAGAAATGGATTCTGCCTGCATCTATAAAATTGGAACTTGTTCTGCAAAACGCGATACAATTTTTAAAAGCAACTTATTTAAATATGAAGTGGAGGTATGATATCCTATATTAGAGGCCACGAAGTGTAACATTTTTATTATAGGCCCTAACTTAATATGTTTTGTTTCGGCTATATAAAAACATAAACCGATATGGTCCAATTTCACCGGGAACAGTTATAGGGTTGACATAACGCGCTATGCTTCATTTGAGCTAGACAGAATGTAAAATGTAGCATTTGTAGAGACAGGACTTCAAATTGGAAAGGGGGCTATATTATAAGATATACTAATGTGGTCGAGCTTCAGTAAGAACTGCTGTAAGTCGCTCATATCGCACTGTTCAATGTTCGAGCACAATCGGATTTTAATTGTGAATTTGAGAGCTGTGGAGCCTTGACTCTTAAAGGACCTTCGGGTGGAAAATATTTGAAAACAAGGACCGATTAGCTCCAACTTTACTGGGGTTAGATATTGTTCGCTCACAACACATTATACTAAATTTGGTAATTTTTGTATGGTGGCTATTCTAATCCATGTACTATGGATATGGTCCAGTTTCGAAGCAGTCAATAATGGGTCGTTAATTAGGCACTATTCGAAAAATTGAGCACGATCGTAAATTTTCTAAGAGGATCTAGCCATGCCCGTCTGTCTGTTGAAGTTACTTTCAGTCCAAACAAAAACAACTAAAGTTGTCTAACTTACCTGATACATGTTTTATAGTTATATATTGATTGGTGTTAAAAGTGGACCCCTCTTTGGGAAAAAACAAAGTTTAAGAAAACTGTACTTACACAACGTTTTAAGTTGCACAACTCACAGTAATTACTTCTTAGCATTTTTTTGGTATTCTATACATTAAATTTTTTTGAAGCCGAATTTTCGTCAACGGCCTACGCACGACATAGAAGTTATACAAACGGAAATGGAAAAACCCCTCTTCATCGATCAGTGTTTTTCTTGCTAACATTTTATTTTAGTTATTTAATGGTGTAAAACATTTTGCGTGGGAAGAAAGATGTAAACAGAAAGTTAACATAAAAATTGCAGGCAAAGCAAAAACGCAATATAAAGTTGCCAAGAGTAAAAAAACGCTTCCAGTATTACCGTCGCAAGGCTGGTAAAGCTTAAAGTAATATACTCGTAGTACTTTACTTTAATATTTCTTCATAAAAGACTATATAAGACTAAAACATCTTTTTATTAATTTATTATTTTTGGTCACGGTTGCCACTTTTGTAAATGGTTTGACCATTTCCACCGGTAAGTGTCAAAATTGAAAACAAAAACACAGAAAACACAAAATTTGCACTTTTTCAACTCCGTTTTTTAATTTCTTGATAAATCTCAAATTGTTATTGGTATAATGTACGATACCGCTATCAAACTGTCGATAGTCGCTTCTTTCGATTGGTCCATAGTATGTATGATTCTATTATTAGACAAAATCTATAGTTTAAAAGAATTGCGGTCTAAAAAGGTACTCGTATTTTATGAATATTTAATGAATAAAAATACAATGTAGTTCAAGAATATACTTATAAAAGGAAAAAGATGCACACAAATCTTAATTTAGGTGGGTGCAGATAACACTCTAATATTCAAAAGATTCCGCGCAGAGGCTTGGAGTCTGATCAAACTTAAAATATGATGTCTAGAGCGGGCGGAATATATTTAGTTGGGACTTTATGGAATGAAGACCGCATTGTACCAAAATCACCAGCGATAACTGTTGGTCACACTTAATAAGCTATTATTCATTTGGGATAAAGCCAAAGTTCAGGCCAATCAAGTCCAGTTTTACCAGAGTTAATTATCGGTTGCTCATAACAAACCAAGCTTAATTTGGTTATGACTGAATAAAACTTGTACGAGTAGCTTCTAGAGCGACAGAACTTCAAAGCACGCTGACTAAATCGAACTACCAAAATGGCTACAGCAAAATAATTTTAGTACTTTTTATTCTTACTACTCGTATTGGACGTTTCGGTAAAACAAAATTGTCACTGAGTAAAAAAAAACTATCGATATTGGCGCAAACTAAAAACTTTCGTTAGTGCTATCGATAGTTCGACATCTCTAGTGTACGACTACCACACGTGTAAGGCCATGTCCAAATCTGGGTACGAACATCTACTTTTAAAAAATTAAAATTATTAAAATTATTTAAGTATTCGTTTTTCTTAATATCGATCGATTAGCACTGGGAGCGATCAGATACTGCTGCAAAATAATAATAAAAAAAATAATGACAAGTGACTTTTAATTCAGGGTTCTTTTGTTCTTTAGTCGCACACTCTGTCAATACGCAAAAACTTTTTTTATTTTCGTGATATTTGCGTGTATGTATTGAGTGATTGTTTCCTCTCACAAATTCGATATTAATCATAAAGTTAAAATCTTCTTTCACCGTTTTTGATTGTTATTTTTATTTGCCAAATAGTTAGAAATTATACAAATACAAATTAGTTTTTGTTAAACATCAAAGCATTCTGAAATTGGACATAAATATCCATTCAATGATATACTTTCTGTCAAAATAAAACCGGACTGAAGCAATAAAAACAAAACCAATCAATTAATCATCAAACGTTATTTTGTCTCGTTCCAAATTTACTCCATTCGAAGCCACAACGAATAATCCACTCATTAATAGATTTTTGATTGACATAGTTCGACAGTGCCTTCATTTCACTCAGCGAATTTTCCTCTATGACTTTTATCGACTCAAAACAGGTTCCACTTAATAGTAATTTGAGTTTCGGCAACACGAGCAAGTCTCCACGATATTGATAGCTTTTTTGGTAAAAAAAAGTTAGTCACAAGAATGAAGTGGTTAGAAGGTTGAGAACCATCGAGTTGTTCAGTTAGAACGTCAGACTTTTTCGGGGTATCAAAGCAAATCAGATTTTTTTTTTGGTCCGTACGTCCTTACTTATCTTTTAAAAAGCCAGAAGCGATGACTAATACAAAATATATGCAAATGTTGCTGGAAACAACATGTCAAAATTTCGTTAGACAACATTATACCCTCCAACATTTCGCAAGCAGACGGATCTGCTTGTAAAAGCATCACTCCAATGCACCTGAATTGTTTTAATGCCAAATTCCACTGATAGTTGCATTTACCAATGATCGATAATGCAACATTGCATAAGGAGTGCATTGTTGCTAAATTCAGTGTTTGCGAAAGAACTGCGACGTTATGCAGTTTTGCATTTACGGTCATTGGTAAATGCAACAATCATTGGCATTTTCCATTAAAACAATATCATTTCTAATATTTTTTAATTTTTTTTTAACTTTCGAGAATTGAATATTGAGCAAGAATACCTATATATCTCTTATTTTTTTATTAAGCAAGAATATATCTTTTATTTTTCTTCCATAAGATAATCTTCGATTTAAAAAACCGTCTATGAATTATATTAGCGATTTTTATTGCAAAGTACTCATCATGTAATTAAAGCAGCGTAAAAACTCAAGTTTCTTGTGCAATCGCTACAAACAGGGCTGCCAATGTTCACGATTTTTCGTCATTTGGACGATTGTTTATCTCAAATATTACCAAATGACGATTAACGACATTTTAGGGTAAAAAATTAGAAAATGCCGTTTTTTCAAAGCACATGATCACTCTAATGTGAAAATTGCCCAACTTGTGTGACGAGTTCAATTTTTAAAATAACGATTTTGACGTTTTTCTTTCTATAAAAGGACGACTTTTTTTTATTGATTTGGTTGGCAGCCCTGGCTGCAAGTACTACCATCCGACCACGGCCGATACATAATTATAACCACTTTTTTGAGCTGGTTCATAGTTGTGTAGCTAGAATTCGCATTAGACGACAGATAAAGAAATGCAATATACCCATGAACTTTTTTATTTATTTTATGAGTTAAAAATTTGGTTCCGTCATACATTCGTAGATAAGAAGAACTCATGGCCATTTTCCGAACTACATTTGAGCGGGATGCAGATTTTTGCTCTTCTTTTCGGATGCTTATAAAAGTTAGAGCAGTATTGAATTTATACATACATCATCTAATCTTTTATTATATAATGTATTCTATGTCTGAGTACATATATTTGTACGAGTAGGTACGAGTAAATATAAACATATATATGCAAGAACATTAGAGTGGAGCGATCTTGCAAAAATCGCAAATTCTAATGGGACTGTATGATCAAAATATATTTTCCATAATATCCAATGCAGACAAAATCCGTGTTTTTTCAGGTTACTTAACAAGCATTTGTATAGAAGTTACTCGGCTAAGAAACAACTTGGCCTAAAGTTAACAAACAAACATATACAAGTTACTTAATGTTAATATTTCAACAACAAATCAAACATGACACACCCTGTTTTAAAAAAAACATTTTTTTTGTTGTTAAATATACAAAATAATAATTAAACTTGGAGTGGTCTTATCGACGAATTCGTATTGGTTACGTCTGCACGAGATTGAGTAAATGAAACTATATTAAATTCAAGCTGATTTCAATTAATTAATTTATTATATTTTATAGCAATTTATAGATTTTCATTTTCTGCTTTAGACAAATTAGCCGACGAACCCTTTAATTGTTCATTTGTCCTTGGTATATACAGAAGAATACAGCGTTGCCAGAGTACTTTCAGTTTTGTTCAATGTTGCCCGATTAATATATTGCAAACTAACTAGGTAATATAGCCAGTTAACTGAAAAGAACACGGCTAATGATTACATAAGAAACCGTAAACGTCAGAAGAGCTGCAAAACTATCGAAAGTCGTTCCATTCGATTTTTTTGAAAAACAAATATTGATACTATTGTGTCGGATATTTTATTATATTTTTTTTCCTTTGTAGTTCAATTTATCTGTTTTAAAAAAGCTTACTACTCGTATTTACCTCTTTATATAATTAAAAAACAAAATGCGAAATCATATTTTATTAAATTTGAATTAAAAAAAGTAAAAAAGTAAAAAAGTTTACACAGGCCGTTTACCCGTCACTGTGATTACTAGCCAGACTTTGCAAGAATTCAAAAAATAATTCCGTATTAAGATAAATAGTTAAATTTTCTTTAACTTTTTTACCCGACTGTCAAGTTGGTTGTATGTTTTTACTATAACGCCCTCTTTTGGACCCCTAGAATTTGCATGCATGCAAGTCCGAATTTGAAACTGGTCTTAAAAATACAACTATTTTTGAATAAAAACGAGATTTGATTTTCCTTAAGTCTCCATATTTCTGTGCTTATTAGTATAAGGGTCGTAAGTGTCGTTTTTTATGCCACTGGAGTATAAAGGTTCAAAAACCATTTCCATATTGGATTCAACAAATGCTTTTCTAAAAATATATATATTTATTCCCGTCGTTCCAGTGGGAAACATGGGACCATTTTTTATACTGATTACCTGTTTAGCCCTAGTTCGTGCACAAATAATTTAGATAAGTACTTACATATTTACCCACTGTTTTCTGTCTGGGTTTATTTCGCCCATCTTCAATCCCAAACAGCTTAGAACTATGAAACAGCAGGCTTATTTCCTGCGACAGATATCCTGCTTTCAACAGACAACACAGACTCGTTTAATAGAAGCCCCTTTTTATTTATATTTACCGTTATGTTAATGCGGCAAAATACTATGTCTGAGAACTTTTGTTCCTAAATCCCGTTTACGGTATCTACAAAATTGCCAGACTGTCCGGAGACTATTTAAATTTGTTAAACCCCTTTGGAGTCTGTCAAAGTTTTCCTTCTTTAGTAAATGCTCTATTATTTTTTTGCTTTTTTCAAATTCAGTGCATGCTCCTTATAAATGAAAAGAATTGCATTAAAATTTAGCGCTGGCTCAGTAGTTTGTTAAACAACTTGTGACTTTTTAGTTATTACAACTCGAAGTCCATCTATTTGTACCGTCAAATAAAAAACATTTCCCACAGCATTTTTTCATTAGTGCGTACTACACGACGTCACTTTGAATACGTGTAATCGTGTAGATCATACGTGGTGCGAAAGTCGTGTTGTTTTTTTCTAACTAGTCGCCCTGATGTACCTTAAATACACCCTATATACGACGATTTGACGAGTAAGAGGTTAATGCCTAAGCCATGTAAAAACTTCTTGAAGCCCAAATTGAACAGTAGGTCCCGGTCAGTTTATATTAGAAGTATATATAGTATATCTTGCGCAGATCGAGAAGAAGACAGTACAAATTGATCTAACGTCAACTTAAAACCAAATATTAATTACTTATAACCGGTATTGTCCTTAAGGGCTCGGCTTTAAACAACAAATACTGAGCAGAAAGCGTAAGAATTTCACAGAGCTGAAATTACCGATTTTTATTATTTATACTTTGTTTATTGCCAAAATGGCGAATTTTGCCAAAACGATCCACCCTAATAAACAGGGTACACAATAAAAAAAAAGAACAAAACGAATAGCAAAAATTGCTACGCTTGCAAACAAAGTTGTTGTCGTCTCTGTTCCCAAATGAAATGCCCTGGGAATTCCTTGGAAATGAAAATATCAACGTAACTGGAACATAATTGTTCAAATAAACATAATATAAAAGACGAATATAAACACTGTCGACTACATAAAAGCAGTCATACATACTATATGTACGAATATATGAAGATACATAAGCAATCCTATTGTATGTACATATAAGCTGTAGTATACAATTATTCGGTTTTCCGATTAATTATACCCTACACCATGGCACTGTGATACAGAGTAGCACAACTTACGTCCAGTACTGTGCGCGATATTTCGCTTGAACAGCTGTTAAGCTTCTTATAAAATTATGAGAACTAATGTCAACAAAGCATAACCCGCTGCTGCTAACATAAATGCATTATTTGATTTTATTGCATAAAATATGCGAAGGTTTTCTTCATAATGAGTCTGATCCTGTAAGTACTACTTTTTACTATTTTTATCACTTTTACTACTATTACTCCAAAAAGAGTTCCCTACTTCGAAAATTAGTAAAAGCTGCAAGCAAATTTAAGAAAGAAGAGGAAAAGATGTCTTTCTAATTTTCATTTTGCGGTGTTAAAATAGTAAATTGTGAACAACTGTTGTCAGCTGTTTTAGTTCTAAAAACAAACAAAGAATAAAGTGGTTGTATTTTAATATCGAATGGAAACAGATTTTAGATTTTTAATTTAAAAATAAATTCATTTATCACTTAATTGTTTTACCAATTTTACTACAAGTCTGTTCCAATACTTGCATAATTTTTACTGCTTCCACCAATATTTCTATTTCAGCACAAAGCCGTTCCCGTATTTTTTAGAAAAGTACAGGAACCGACCTAATATGTCCGAAAGGCACATTAAAAAGGTATACATACGAGGGTTGCTATTCAAAACACAATAATTTATCAATGGAAATGGTTTTATTGTTTTTCAAAGTATCTCCAATTTACGAAGCACTTTTTCTACTCCGATCAAGACACCTCCAAAACATGATTTGTGAACGCTTCAAAAGCTGCTTCAGGCGATGAAAAACGTTGACCACGCATTTTTTTCTTGATGCTAGGGTATAAGAAGAAGTCATCCATTGGGTGCCAAATCAGGGCAGTACAGTGGATTGCCCATCAATTCGACATCTTGAGTGGTCAATTAGCTCGTCGTTTCAGCTGAGGTATGAGGGCTCACATTGTCGTGATGCACAATGATCCGTCTTCTCTAATTAACTTTCCTTATTTTTTCGAACACTGTTGGCAAACAGATGGCTGTAAACCACTCAGAATTGTCCTACGTTCCCCTAAAGGTACTGTGGCAACATGACCACATATACCGGAAAAACGCAATCATTTGCTTCGATGAACTTCTTCCACGAACAACTTTTGTTAGAATTGGCTCATCTTGAAAGACCCATACGGTCGATTGCTGTTTTGTTTCGAGTTCATATGCATAGATCCATGACTCGTCACCTGTGACAATGTTATACACTGCCTTTGAGCTACCGGAGTAATAATTTTTCAACATCTCTTTGCACCAATCCATACGCGCCTTTTTTGAGCATTCGTCAAAATATGTGGGATCCAACGAAAACAAATTTTTTTCACGGCCAAATGAACATGCAATATCTTACTGATGCTTGTCATACTAATGCCCCAGGATGCCTCAATCTCTCGGTATGTCACATGTCGGTTTTACTTAATCAGTTCACGCACATCATCGATGGTTTCTGACAAAGCGACCGAAGTTAGACGTCCTTCACGAAATTCATCCTGGAGCGAACGGCGTCAGAGATTGGACTCTTGGTACCAGCGATAAACAGTGGTTTGTGATGTTGCTTCATCGCCAAAAGTCGAAACAAGTTGATTTCAACACTCTTGACTCGATAACCCACGCCGAAAATCGTAAAAAATCATCGCACGAAAATATTCACGCGATAATTCCATTTTTTGACTGAGATGAATTTTTCAACACACTGTAAACAAAACGATTCGCCCTTAAATGACAAAACGTTCTGAGTGAAGTTATGCTAAAAAAAGTTTCCAATGGAAGTTCTAGTTTGTATCTGGAACACTAGTATTGTCAGGACCCGAAATATAAATAGCAACCCCCGTACAACTAATCCAACTACAGCAGCCAATTTGTTTTGCGTTGGGCCTTCGAACAGACGAACTCAGTTGATAAATACAGGGTGGGGGAATTAACATTTTAAATTTGAATCGGCTGTTAAGAAAATGTAGGCTGATTTCAAACGCATTGCAGGGTATTCGTAAATGCAACCCTGAAAATAGGTACAATGAATTGTGTTCCCTTTTCAACACCATTGTAGTTAATGCGCAAGAAAAAGCAACAAAGGCATCCAAATAAAAAGTAGATGCAAAGCGTACGCAACACATAACACAATGGTCGCGCAGGAAGATAAGTAAGCGTTTTTTCTTATTTGTTGATATGAATGATACAATACATTATGCAACGTATAAAAAAGTAACTACACAATGTGTCAACTCTATTTTAATATTATATTGATACGCTGTAAATATACTTTTAGGAAGTCAGCCGTACTGATAATTTTTTTCAAATTTCGAAATTGCCATTGATAAGATTCGGCCCGAAACAATCGAAAATGTACTGACAAATTGGGTTGATCGGATGAAGTACTGCCGTGCCAGTTGTGGTAGTCATATGAATGATATTGTGTTCCATTATTAAATGATAAAGTTCAGCAACCAGAAACTTCAAAAAGTTATCAGTACTTTTTTTTTGACAGTCCATTTAAATTTAAAATTTTTAATTGCCCACTCTATACAATTAATCAAAGACTAAAGTAAATTTTATATGAATTGTGTACGTATTATTGCGTCTGCATTCTGTAGATCTTATGGCCCCTTTAGACAAATGAACTTTGTAGAAGTGACGACTAGAAGAATTGTCATGTGGCACACACGAAACCAACCGCCAAAAAGTACTTTGCTCGATAAGGATCTGGCAAAGCTATTATCAGTTGTGTTCAGATTAGTTTGGCATTTTATCATGAAAACTTTTGTAAATTGAGCAAAAGTGGTTGAACGTTTCAGATTGCGCTACATTTGTTCGACATTGGCGTAGCGCCTTATCAACAGTGCGCGGCCATTAAAACCGTCCATCTACAGGGCCCAAGCGCTCTAAATAATATTCAAGCCTTAAAACCAATGCAATATTTTAATTTAAAGTTTTGTACCTCTTAAAACATCATTTAGTAAAGGTTTTAGATGTGTCCCAATGTATCCATTAAAATGACGCTAAGATGCCACATTTTAAATAGTCAAATAGTTTTGCTAATTTAATACAACTAAAACAATTCTCTTTAAAACAATTTAAAGAGAAAGGTGGAAACAATTGTCTGTACCAAGTTGCCAGAAACAATACAAAAACAAGTAACATCTTCTTTAAGTTAGGCCAGGGCGCCCCCATATACCATCCACCGTCCCTACGATAGTAAAGCGTAAAAAATAGTGCGTTTTTCAGGCCCTTTTGACCCATCTGCCCGTCCATTAATCTTAACCATTGCCTTAAGCGTAGCGTTTGTAACGAAATCTAATAAAGAGTCGTCTATGTGGCGGGTACTGCAATGGGACCATTTCTGCCCTCTGCATATACAAAGATAAAATAAACATATTGCGGCATACAAAGTTATGTGGGTTCAATAGCGTAGTTTGTGTTTGAAGTCAAGAAGGGTCGTGACTAAAACTCAAATGTTGCTTTAGTCACTCTAACTTATAATCGATTTTCTAATTACTTTTTTTCAGCAGAATCCCATGAACAGTATTAAAAATAGTATGCAAATACAAAAAATGGGCGGAATGGTGCATTTGCACCGAAGGTACCAGAATGGGGCGAGTCTAACAATCTTTTCGTACGCGCGTACAAAGATGTTTTGAATGAATTCATAATTTAAGGAAATTTCATGCATAGGGTGACAAGTAATGTTGTTATCACAAGTTATGGGGCGTGGCTAAAAATCAATTTTTTTTTGTCAACAAGTGCACTTGCTAATAAAAGGACGTTGAAGTCAACTAATAGTGTTGTTTCATTGACATTAATAATTAGGAGGAAATAGTGTAACGTCCGCAACAGACGAATTTTAAATTTTTGTACGAACCAAGAAATCGTTAAACCTCATTAGAGCCATTTATATCCTTAAATATTTTTCTTTCCTCTATGTATTTCGATTTTTTTATTACTTCGCAAAATTTCTTATGAAAGATGCAAATACAGGTAAAAGCTGTATCGGTACGCATATCGTTTTCCCAAAACTGCTGGCAGCGCCAACATAACTCTTCTCAACACACGTTGCTAAAAGGGATATGTGACAGCGCATAAAGAAAGGGACCTAAGGGTAAAAAATCAATTTACATTTTTTTTCTTTTTTTGATGTGGACAACATCTGAGCATCGAATGAGACCGATCCCATGCCCCAAAAGTGATCCCTCCCAGAGATATGCCGTTTTATGATAGTGAAGTCGACGATTCTAAGCGCAAATAGAAAGGGACCTAATCTTTAAAATGGCTCTTTCTCTTTTGCGCGTCACATATGTAGATAGCTGTGAATGGGAAGTCCCTGTAGAAGTGGTAAAGGTTAATTGTATTTTGGTGGACAATTGCTTGTAGAAAACTTGAAAAATGAGATTTACAAGAGTAGTTCTCATACGTTCGGTGAGAACCTTTTCTTAAAGAGTTCGTTTTTATTTTAACAATTGCTGCGAAGCTTTCTGACGATGGTCGTCACGGACCTGAAATCGCGTTAAAAGCAGTGTGCCACGAGAATCAATGTCACTTTGCCATTTTGTAAAAAGCTTGTCTTCTATTAAAATGTAGATGCAAGAGGTCTCGAGAGACAGTTAATCCCTGTTCAATGCGTTAAGTAAAAAACTAAATTCTACTTATTTTTTAAAGTACTCTTAAAGAAGTGATGTTGCTGAAGGTTTCAGTAAAACATCGCATTCGGAACCGTAACGGGATTAATATTAACAAAACAAACATGCGTATGCATGTAACATCCACAACACTGTATTTTTCCATATGTACCCCTGTAGGAAGCCTGGGCTCAAGTGTCTCCAAGTCAGCACTATTGTCTACTATTTTGGTTGACTTTGTCAACAAAGCGTCTACACTTTTAATTTCGCCTTTGAGTGTGCGTACACACGCAGAAAAAAGTATGGTTGTGGTGACAATATTCGAAGAGGATAATACTATTGTTGGGTATATGGTTGTGGTACAACAATATTATGATCCTCGTAACTATGGTATGATTCAAATACAACCATACTATGATCCTCACAACAATAGTATGATTCACACATAACCATACTATGATCCCTACAACCATACTATGATTCGCACTCAACCATACTATAATCTCCACAACCATAGTATGATCCTCACAACCATAGTATGTTTCACATACAACCATAGTGTGATCCTCACAGCCATAGTATGATTCACATGCAACCATGTTATGATACCTACATCCTTAGTATGATCACACACAATTATACTATGATCCCCAATATAATTTTTGGATTTTGATTAAGTTGTCGACAATAGATTTGATCCCCAATATTATTTATTAGAATTGGTTTAAGTTGTCAGCAATAGATTTGAATTATGAAAATTATTCAAAAATACATTAAATTCAAAATAATAGGAGTGATTTATTTCAAAGTAGAAAAAATAAGTTTAAATAAACGTAAGCGTTTTAGTTAAAAATATTTCAGTTGAACAAAGCCAAAGCAGCTTGTTTAAAAAATTTTAATTTCGGTAAAAAAGTACTATTATTGCATAAGATCCGTACCAATAACATTTGTTCTAAAGAGCATATTTAAATGAAGAAAAATTACAATCATACAGTATGTTTGCCGTAATCATATCATTGTTAACATAAAACTTAAAACACAATACTTTTGTCGCACCAACCATATTTATATTGTTGCTATAAATATATTTTAATTTTTAAATTTGACAATCATACTATTGTTATATTTCAACAATATTAATATTGCAGCAATTATACTATTGTCAAAACTAAATTCAGTTAACAATGCTATGGTTGCGACGAACATACTTTTATTGCGGAGAACATATTATTATTGCCGTGACCATGTAGTAACCATGTTTTTTCTCTGCGTGCAGGACTTAGATATAGTTCACGGATATAGCTTCGGGTTTTTTTACTTTTTAGGGCGGAAGAAAATTAAATTTTGAAAAAAATATCAAGCTCTTAATCGAGCGCCGCCTTGCAATAGGTTAATGGATCGCGGATGTATAAAAACCAATATTTTGTTGATCTTTCCAATTCCATCTTTACAAATCCAATTTCGTCCCGATGCGATAAAGAATAAGAAAGATATACACATATACGAGTATATTTTCTTTTTACTAAATAATTAATATATCGAGCTCGAGACCATTTCGTTTCTCTCTGAAGAACTATTAAGAAATAACAAAATTAAACCAAATAACTCAATAGCAAGTTCCCCAATTTCTTGTTGTTAAGAAATGTACTACATTTATTTAGTAAAATTTAAAATAAAGGCCGAATACAAAAATTAAAAATTACTGCGTCATATGTATTTTTAAAATTTTAGGGCCCGTAATTCGTGAAATATGGACCAAGGTGATATTTTTCACATAATTTTTTTCTGTCTCCAAATTTAAGAGATATTGATATTGTACGATAGACAGCAATTATGACAAAGAAGTAGAGAATCACTGGTTCCAATGTCTTTAGTGGATTCTCAATGACAAGCACATGTTAAATGTCTTTAGCAGAAAGCATTGCCTCGGCTATACTTATAATTGGTCAGTAGTACTGGTGACAAAGTCAATAGCGAATCAGTACAGTTTTACTATCGGCATTTCCGACAGGGTACAAGACTGAATGAAATTAATGTTTAAGTTTAAGAATTATCGTACTTTAAAGAACACAAAACACGTTTCCATGAGTACCACTACTTTTATTTTTTTCTTTTCTGATATATTTACAAACGTACATTTTTATTTTGCATAAATGTTATAATAATTATTTATTTGTACATACTTGTACATACGAGTATGTATGTCGTTTAAAAACTTTTCTAGGTCGTGTTCTTTGAGCCTGAAGTGTATCGTGATAGTTCATTGATTTAAATTCGAGAAATACGTTATCTCCTTGTGATTATTTTCTGCTTTTGACATAATCCTTAGTAGTGCGCATGTTTTTCATTTCGCCACAAGGCTGTAATTCGCCGAAAAAACTTTCTCTTTGTCCTGTGTTCTTGTGCTTGCATGTTAAACAGATCTTCGACTAACATTCGTCTCAATATCTCTACTTTTTATAAGACAATGTTGCTGATTGGCAAGCGATAAAAACGACAAATTTTACTAACGCTCTGTATGCAAATCACTTGTTGCTTAGGAAGCCTGGTACAATCAGATATAAGTAAAAGTATTATTGGACGAATGTGGTGTGATAGAATGGGTCGCGTACATGACTATAGGGGCAAGAAACGTCGGATATTTTTCAGAAATGAATCATAAATTTTGTAAAAACGTCACTAAGGAAAAAAGTTGCTTAAAATAGTATTTTCATCACTCAAGACTGTGTGATAGCATAGGTCGCTTACAAGACTATAAGGACAAAAAACGTCTGCTATGTTTTAGAAATGAATCATAAATCTAGTAAAAACGTTACTAAGTAAAAAATAGTATTTATATTCAAGACTGCTTGAAGTTGCATCCAAAATGCTTACTGTACCGTTGTTAAAGTCCAAATGCCCGTTTGAAGTATAAATCTAGCTGTTTTGTATCTTTAGTTCAAAATGTCGTCAGAATTAGCTGGGTATCACCTCAGCAGATGGTTCTATACGAATATACATACATATGTATGTATCTAATATTTTTATGGCTCGTTTGATTACCTTTATTATAAAACTTTTTGAGACTATATTGGTTGTTATTAATTCGATATATGTATAGACAAAAATAAACAACAAAAAAATCCAACTACCATTGCAAAAATTAAATCTATTCCGAAATACTGGTTGCGCTAGTATTTTACTTGTCTAAAATGTCTAAAAAATAGATAACCTTGGCTTCTGGATTAATAAACCGAAAGTAAATTAAGAAAGTTAATGGCGAAACAGTTATTAAATTTTTTAATCGTGCACTAAATTTCGGTTAGTATCTATGTACAGGTACAGGACGGATTGACTTATGCCCGACACATCGGTGCAAATTGAGGTTTGAGTCTACATGTATTGCCGCCTGGCATTCTATTTAATTTAATTTTAATGTCTGTTTTTGTTGATTCAACCGGTTTCAAATGATTTTATTTCATTCCTAAATACAATAATAAACCACCAGTAAACAATATGCAAGAAATAAAACAAAACAAACTTAAAAAAAAACAGCAACACAGTCTTGGAACACTTTAGAAGGAAGAGTAATGAAATTAGTTGATATATAATTTAAAATTTTCAGTTTTTTAAATTGTCAAACTTGACGAAGACGAACGACAAAAATTGTTAAAATCGAACTATTTATTTGTTGTTGGACTAGTGCCTATTCCTTTTTTATTATACCATGAACACAATGAATATGTATTTGAATTAAAAAACCACATACAGTGTCGGACAAATGTTTTAAGAATGTTTGTTTGTGTTTCGGGCAAACAACTTTCAAAGAACATTTAAAACAAACAAAAACAAATCAATGTTTCAAATTGTATTTTTTACTAGTGTTTCTTTTTCTTCGTTCAAAAGTTGTCAATCATTCAAATCGAAACAATATACAAAATTTAATTTCACAAAGAGGTTCTACCCGTTCTATTTGTAAATTTAATGTAAATTTCATCAATTCAAACCGAAAGTTCAAAGACATTTTCAAACTATTCCAGTAGAGATATGGAGCGATGTCTTGATTTAATATAAACCGTTTATTATTTTATTCAGATTCAATAATTATATGTTTAATATTGACAACAAACATGTCTCATTTATAACAGGGAAGCAAAAGTTGATAAAATTTTACTTTTTTAAAGCATTTTTCTAATGCTCATTTGGGGCTATTTTGATATATTTTACAAATGTTCCGATCTGTAGTCTAGTCTAGTTTTACACTACAATACAATGTGACACAATTTGTTATGAACTAGCGCTGATGTCTGTAGCACCTTAAAGGAAAGGAGATAGCCCGATTGCTGCTCCCTGGACTACTATTAAACGAAAGTAAACTTTTCAACCATCTTGTGTATCTCATAGCTTTTGTTTTTATAACACCAGAAACCGTAGTAGAAGAACATATCGTTACCTTAATATAAAAAGACCCTAACTCATCAATAATAGTTTCGCAGTAGAAAAAAAGAACGACATAAACCTGTAATAATAGGGGCACGTAATCTGTATGAATTCACATTTTATAAAAAAATAATGTGTAATTTAGAGATAAATTATAGATTTTGTATAAGTTAGTGTTTTTTGTGCAGTCATTTTATGGACAAAAAATGAGTTGGGACCCTTTTATATTAAGGTAACGATATTGACATATTGGCAAATATAATTCCCAAAAAAGTAGTCTTAGACTGTGCTTCCTAACACTTGACACATTATAGTAGAAACGCGCCGGTCGATGATGGGGGCCGTGACTTTTACCAACAACCGAGCCACTCTTTTTTGTACAAACTTGCGGTAGGAGCTTCATTTCATGCTTTGCTGCACGTGTTCTATACTTGGCATTTTTTATTGACGCACAAAATATGCGCATTCTCCACTGCCTCCCATTTCTGCAAATTGCATATAGTTATGCCTTGTGCCATTTTATTGAATTAAATGCAAGCATGAGTCAAATAGTTTCAATGAATGGTTAGAATGCTAAATATTTTGTTTATTTTGCTATTGAATAAAATGAAGCAATCAAAATTAATACAATCGGAGGCTATGAATAAATTAAGATTATTATTAATAGCCTTTCTTCAGCCTTCATGCGAACAAGGTGGTGTTTTCACGTGAAGTATGTAGGCAAAAACAATGACTTATTAGAGAGGTAACAAAAATAAAAAAATCGCTAAATTGTTACATTGGAAAAACGTGTAAAATGTCGTGTGCATAAATCCATACGTTCCGTATGCGCCCATTAAACTTATCCTCTAATTGGGCGGGCATCTGTGAATTTGGAAAAATATATTTTAATGAATAATGATGTTGTTTGGTTGTTTACAAAAACAGTGTCACTAGTGTATGTTTTCTTACGGTTTTGTTTCCCAGGAAGTTGGGTTTTTTTTTCAATACCGGAAACTTCAGTCTTTTGAGTAATTTTCTAGCAACCGCTCACATTAACGCGCAATGTTAAATAAAATACATTAATTCGTACTTCAATTATTTAATTTCAAGTATACGAGTATATCCTTCAATTGTGTGTTCAATGTCTATATGCCGAACCTGAAAATGATACATTTTTCGGCAAGCAATTGGCAAACTACATATGAAAAAAAATAATGCGAACTAAACTTAGCTCGTTCACGAGAAAACTTTCAGCAACAATAATTTTTTTCTTTGCTGAAACTGACATTACCAGATTAAGGCTGGTAATAAGCTCGATGTTTCCTGTGAAAATGTGCCAAACTACATACAAAAATAAACGTGAAATCGCTGCTTAAAAACTGAGAAAACAAATAGGTTCTGATGTGAAAATCGTTAAAACTAAGGAAATAATTATCTGGCAACATTGCATATTTCATACTGAATAATAAACATAACCCAAAGAGATTCAAGCAACAAGAGGTGTCATGGGCGAATTCAAGCCAAGCGGCGAATTCATTATTAGACATAACATCTTTCAATGGGAACAAATAATACACAAAATATATTTAATCAATACATCGCTTCATTTCTGCATTCAAAAAAATGTGAAAAATTCATTTTAAATAAAAAGTACTGAATGTTTTTGGACCAAATATTTTTTAATATATTTATTGATGTATATTGTATTCAAAAAGAAACTACTTATTCGAAATGTCCGCCTTTTGCCTTTACACACGCCTTAAGCCGCACTGGGCCGGCGCAGAATCCAGCTGGAAAGTCCATGGCTGGTTTTGGAACAGGGAATTGTTAAGAGGCTTCACAACAGCTTCCAAAACGGTTTCTTGGTAAACTTTGGCCGATGTTTTGACTCCTTGTTCGCAGAAATGCAGGTAAGTGACCCCATCGTGAGAGACACCCCACCAAACCATGACTGAAGCTGGGTGATGACCCTTTTCCAACCTTGGGATCAGTTCAGATGCTTCCTTAGATGACCGCACTTACACTCTATCATTTTGCTTGTTAAATTTTTCCTGAACGGTAAACATTTTTTCATCGGTGAACAAAATTTTTCTGTGCAAGTTATCAGCGTGCTTCACCAAAAGACGTTTGCATTTTTCAATCGTATTTTTTTAAAGCTGCAGTCAATAAATGTCCGGTACGCCGTTTGATAGCCCCAAGTCTTTTTTAATGATTCGACTCATGGACATTTGCGTGATATTCATCTCACGGGCCATGATTTTCTGTTTTCGGAGCGGATTTCTGTGAATTCTTGATTTAACGGCTTTGATGACATGCGGTGTTCGAACAGAGGGTGGGCGGCCCGACCGGTGGCGGTCTTGTACATCTCCAGTCTCCTCAAAAAGTTTTAAGCATCGGTAGGGGAACATGCGGCTAATCCCTAGTTGCCCGAGCGTTTTGAAAATATCGCTTTTTTCATTTGACACTTAAAAAGCGCTATTACAGCGATACGGTTCTCATTATCTGACCACTCCATGTTGAAAGTTGAAACAATTTTAAAATCCCGTTACAGACTAACGCTATTGAGGTTAGCTTTTAAAACCCATATGCAATTAACAGGGTATGTTCAGTTCTACTATTGAAATGGGTGTGTTCAATATTGTAACTATATTTATGTCCCTACTAAGTACAAACAATAAAATCAATGAGGGAGACACAAAAAATCAATTTTTGTTTTCAATGATGTCAACAGCACCTTAATTTGATGTAAATTGGCGTCAAAACCCCTAAACAACTTATTTAGTTGACAACACTAATTTGGTAATGTCAGTTTCAGAAAGGAAAAAATTATATCTGCTAAAAAAAAATTTTGGTGAACGGACTTATTACCAGCCTTTAGAATTTTTGTTTTGCGTTTTTTGAGCCCAATTTAAATAAAAACAAATTTCTATACAGGGTGAGCAATTTGAAATTTTAAGGCGGCTATAAAACAAAAGTACTGATATTTTTTTCAAATTTCTGGTATTATTGTCAAATAATAATGGAACACCATCCGATACGTTTTCGCTGCGTCCAATGGACTAAAGATTGCTTGGTCCTATATTATCCTCTAGTTTTCCACATTAATTTTATTGTTTTGTAGGTTCCATATTTGTTTTTAAAATTTATTTTACTTATATATTTGAAAATCACCGTTAATCAATCTTATTGAACATTTTCTCTTGCTGAACAATAGTAATGTATAGGAATCGGAATTCTATGCAAATGCATATTTTTTCTAAAAATCTTCGCGCATCAAACATTTTGCAAAAATATGCCATTGATTCAGATTCTGTGGATATTTTCTTAAAAAAACAGGGTTTTTTATGCAGACTTTTCTTAAAATATCTTCTCTTTTGAGCTAACGAGGATTACTACAAGAATTAACATTTTATCCCATTTAAAAAAATCAATTATAAATAAAGGCAACACCAAAAATTAAAACAGTTTTAAACAAAACCAACTTCCGTGTGCTTATTCAAGTTATGAATTTGTAAGAGTTATTTACAAAACAAGAGTTTTTATCAATTAGCCAAATGAGATAAATTTATAATGTTAAAATTTAAATTTAAGCAATATTGGTTCGAAAATGGGATTTTAACTTGTTGGCGTTTAAAAAAAATCAAAATTATACTATATCTATCTCTACCTATATACAGCAATAGTGTTTTTTTCTTCAAAAATGCTCATCCGTCGATGCTGTACATTTATTCTTAACGTATAAAGTTTTTTGAAACCAAATAAATTACGCCTTTCTTTGGAAAAAAACATAATTTTCTAAGCTTTTTAGCAGGAAACTTCGTAGGACAGCCGTACATGTTGCCAAAGAAGTACTGAGTTTGTACGAGTATAACGAAATGTGACTTTAACGTTGAATATGCAAACATGTATAAGTATATTCGCAATTAATCATGTCAACATTGATTTAATTTACATCACATTGACGATTTTTAAATGAAGAAAGAATGAAGAATAAATGCCAGTTGCCAATCATTTTTCGAGTTCAGTTCTAGGATTAAACTGGGACATGGCGAATTTTTAGAAAAGTTTCGTAAAAATGTAGTAATACAGAGCAACTTGGCATCTGACAACACCGGAATGATTATAGTGACAAATCAAGAATTGATGAACAGCTGATATAGCACTTTTAGACTTTTAAACAGGGCTGTGGAGTCGAAGTTTCAAAGTCTGAGTTTTGAGAATTTGACTGGAGTCGCAGTTGAAGTAGGAGCCGAAAAAAAATTACTTGACTCCGTATAAAAAAGCTTAACATTTTTTGAACGGAAAAAATTAAATATTGAAGAATTTTGTTAAGACAATGTCTAGTACAATTTGATTAATCCTAGTATAGGTAAGATTCAAAATCGAACTTTTTCACATAGTCTCAACAGTTTATTATGATTCCACGAAAACTATCAAGTAGTTTTCTTAACTTAAATTAAAATAGAGAACATGATCAATAAAAATGAAGGCCTAAAATAGTTTTTGTTTTTGTTAAACCATTTTAAAATCGGTTTATCCTACGGCTGCCAATACCGATATCAGCAAGGTCGGCAAGCTCCCCGTCTGTTCGGTAGAAAACGATGAATGGAAGACATTTCAGACACTCGGCCCTTTACAGGAAGTCTAATAAGTGTTAAGAATACAAAATATTTTGAGCCATCAGTGTTAAGTCGGCATACGTCCCTGTGACAGAAGTTCGACAATACCATGAGTTCCGCCTCGGTTAGTGTATGGTCAACAATATCACGAATATCAGGCATCGTATTATGAATTACTTTGTCACTCTGATGGAGAATTATTGGCTTTCATAACATTAATTCAGTATTCGGTCTAGCCATTATTTGTATTATATTATATGTATCTAGAATCATATATTATGTGGACTTTACAAAGCCTTCCACAAAATGATAACTCAAATTGGCATTATCGGTCTCAATATATGTACAACAATATATGTATATATATGTAAAAGTACAACCTGTAAACATGTTTTATTGATTAACTTTTGCCAGACATGTTTAATGGCCCTGGCACACTTAGGCGATTTTTTTCTCGTGGTGCCTATTTTAATGCTTTCATGATTTTAAAATTCAAATTATTTAGGAAGTCCGGAATCGCTTCAAGGTCCAGAATCGTTCCAACACCCAGGGTCTGAGAGGAGTCGGCCGATTTGGTGGTTTGAATGATTAATAACTTTTTTATTTATTGGTTAATATTATTATTATTTTTTGTTATATACTCGTAGTATATTAATGGGGAATATTTTTGGCTTAAGTATGAAAATGTGTATCCCGCAAGTGGTGGCCATTTCCGGCTGCGCACATTCGGCTCTTTCCGCCATAGCCCCAGTTGTACCGAACGTCTTCTTGTTGATGTTTCTGGACTATTCTTTACACTATCCACAGCACGTTGGATATTTTCGTCCGTGGTCTTCCGGTACATGGAAGGTGTCTTACTGTACCATGTTGTCGAAAATTTCCAATCAAGCGGTTTATTGTTGGTTCTGTTAGTCCAGTACGCACATTAAAAAATCGACAATAAGCACGCTGCGCCAAAACAATTGACTTTTGATTTTTAAAAAAGTTCAATTAAATATTAATAAAATTTTGAAAAGAAAACCATACTACAACAATGAATGGCAAAAAAATATTTGACAAGAAAAGTTCATTCGTCTTTCGCTATGGAACATGGTTGTGTTCAGGCTATTTTTGCTACTACGGATGTTCTGATTTCTGTAAGTGGTTTCTCCGACACTGCATATATATAAAATGAAAATTATTCGAATCAATTACTTTACAGCATCAACAAAATAATCTCGAAATAGATACGGATTAAACGTCGTGATTCCAAGTAGTAAAGATATGCATTGTGCTGTACATGTAAAGACACATTAGCATAATAATAAGTAGACATCGTAGACAGTTTTTAATGTGGACATTTTGTAGTTATTTTGGTCAGCCAAGCTCGAAATTTTTCATTTAATTTTATGTATGGCCTAACATACGTATATGTAAAGTTCTTTGGAAATAATTGGCAACAAATTGTCGTCGAAGTGCATCTTGAAACATTTCATAGTCATCTAGCCTAGTTGTAGGGTATATTCAATGTAATTTCAAATCTTATCGAGACTATGTTTTACATGACTAGCATGTACTTCAATTGGCATTTGACCGCTCTGTAACATACTGGACATGGATCTAATAATTCTATTGAATAGATTTTGTATTTTATGTTTGAACCAGAAAGACAAGAAACGTAATACGAGCAGAAGTTATGCACGGACAAAAGATTAATCTGAGCTAAAATATCTGAGAATCATTATTTTGTTTTGGAAAAAAAATTAATTTTGGTTGTTCCTTTTAAGTTTTAACCGTTTAAGATATATTGCCCTAAGAAATACAGTGTTTTAGACACTTGAAACGAATGGTTCTGGCAGTTTCCGACACTCAGCTGGTATGACTCCTTGACTTAATATATCAATAATGCTACAAATTGAATTGCTTTCGAAATGAATTTTGCGAAATCTGGCAACATTGTAAGACGCATTTAATACACAGCTGCTAGCTTATCCGTATACGTTAACTATTGTCCTCTAAGGAACAAAAGGATAACTTTTCTGAAATAAGTGAACTGCACACGATCAAATTCGTATACCTTCTGTTTAGTTTCGGCTCTCGGAGAAGCTCTAGCATGGCTTCATGGTTACTATCTAACTCGTAAATTCGATGGGTACTACTTGGTTAAAAACTGCTGCTAAAATGCCAGATGTTCTTTTTTAGGTTTGAGTATGGGTTTGTTGTGCCAACGCTTTGGGATACACTACTTGTATAAAGAACGCATCTTTCTGCGTGATTTTTCTTACGTGACTTTTTATACGAAGGTTACATTTTAATTTTACAAAAAAAGATATACTGGTATGTTAAAAATATTGATTTGATATTGATTTTTGGACATACAACCTTTTTGTACACTTTCATATTGGTTTAATTCGAAAGATGTTTTAATTCAATATATCACGAATTTAAATGACAAATCGACATCGATTTAAATCAATCGATTTTCATTACATGCCTAGAATTAAAAAGTCGTTAACACAAACGTTTTTTTGTAATTTTTACTGGGACCTTGTAAATGAAAATTATATAAGTATATTATTTGCTTTTGCTATTTTTGTAAGTAATCAATTTGAAACTATTTTTTGAGTAAAGTGTACAAGAAACCATATTGTTTGAATCCAAAAGAAGTAAAACCAAGCAGTTTCAATTAAATATATATTATGAACTAATCAACGTTAAAATGCCAAATCGTTATCGATTTGAATTGATTAATTTCCATTACATAACAATAATAAAAAAAACTGTTAACACAACCGTTTTTTTGTAAGTGTTATTTAGACCTTTTCAAAGAAAAATATACTTATACATATATTAGTTGGTTTTAGTAGCAATTGAAGGCTAGAATAAACGAACATTTAAAAAATCATTTCAAAACATTTTGAACACAATATGATTTACTTACGTATTTGTTATATGTACATGCAAGTGTTAATTCGGTACATGTTGTAAAAGTTCAATATTCATTATCTATATTACCAGCAATAACAACAACATCAAAAAAAAAAACCACTGTCTCAGCAATTTCAACAAATTCCCAGCAGGTTTTGAATTAACCAAAAAAAATAAAATAATAATAAAAATATTTTGAATAGAGCGAATCAACCAAAGAAAACAACAAAATCAACAATAAAATACATATATTTAAATACGTTTATTTTAAAAATAAAATACTTGTGCCATACCAATCAATCGGCAGCCGGTGACCGACCCAACAGTCACAAAACGAGAAAAAAATCAAAATAGTGAAGAAGAAAAACAAAAGAGAATGAAATCACAAAAAAGCGCCCTACTACCTCTCAGAACCAAAACAACTACCTCGAAGAGAGAACAATAACCGAGACAAGAGTAGAAGAATAAACGAGTCTACAACAAATGGAGAATTGTTTCCAATTATATAGCCCCCATTTACATGTGGTACAAACATATACAAATACCAATAAACAAACGTTCGAGTTTTTAAAATAAAATTCCCAAGTTAAATATTTATACTCAGCTCAGCACCATACCAAACACCTGTACGATATGAAAAAATACGTCATCTTATGCTAGAGTAAAATAAATTTATAAATAAATAATTCATTAAATAATAAAATAACTAACGAAAGCAACAAAAAACAACAACTTTTTCACGAGAATGAATGGCTTAGAATGAGTGCTCCTGTATCTCCATGACGCAAGCCATGACGTCCTTAAAAGGACAAAGTTATTCCTGAGTTCTTAATATTTCAACGAAATACGTTGTCAAAGGATAATTGCTATCTTGCGTTAATTTCACATACAACATTTTGACAAAAGCCATCAGACTAAATGTAAGTAACTAATAGTAACTACGTTATTCTTTAACTTTATATATTAAGTTTAAGCAGAATGAAAGTGAATCCTTGAAAATACGTATATGTGAATGTCACACCTGATCATTGACAAATAAGCTCTCTTTCAGTGTAGTCTACATATATTCGTTTTTGGAGATGTAAAATTTTAAATTTAAATATAAGTAAACATAAGTGATAAAGCCCTACCTTTCTTCCAACTCATTCTTAACTTATGAAAACAGTTCTTTACAGGACAGCCAAATTTAACGATTTATCGTCATTTTGTCATTTTTTAAGCTAGAATTTGGCCAAATAAGAATAAAAACGCAGAAAATTACGATTTTTTAAAACTCATAAATTAAGTGAAATAAAGAGGGAGCCATGTATACATTTGCAAATGTTTATCATGACAAACTTTAGGATTCGAAAAGTTCGTAGTAAGAAAATGTAAGTGCTTCACGTGTTTTTATTTAGGCAAATATTGACATTCCAGACACATCAAGGAAAGAAAAAATAAAAAAATATTTTTTCGTTTCTTTATAAATATGTTTTTTTATTGAAATAAACATTACGCAGCAGCGATTTATTTTTTCTTTTGATAATATTCAAAATGATGCCATAATTATTAATTATAGCTCGAAAAATGAGCGTAGAGCAGGTCAGCATAATGAGCACAAACTAGGTATTGATAAGTCTTCTTTCAGCAGGACAAAACATGTCTAAAAAGTGGAGTAGTGTAAACAGTTTTTCGCTGTATAAATTTACTGTTTGATAAACAACAAGAATAGTGATCATAACTTTCGATACTATTTACTCGTAAATAAAAAATATACTTTAATATAAAAGAATATTTCTTCCACACAAAAAAATCAAACAAAGGTAATTTCTAATATAAAAATTGCACTACTTGACCTCTACGACTTTACGAGATTAATATTTTCCAAAATGACGATGTTTTCTTTTAAAACGAAGAGTTTTTATTGATTTTGGTTGGCAGCCCTGGTTTTGTAGATAAATATATAGAAATATATATTTTTCGACAAGCGAAAAATTCCGTCTGAACCCCGCTCAGTCAATAATTTTACATCGTTATCAATAAACCTTAAAGTGACTTAAATCGTTGGGGCCATATTCATTCTAAGGGTTAAAATTAAAAATTTCTTTATACAAATATATTGGGGTTAAAGTATCTTGGACATACTTTTTAATTGTAAAAAAAATTACTTGACTTTTTAAGTTAACGAAATAATTGACTGGCATTAATCTGCCTATTGTTTTGTAAGTGTGGTTAATGAATTGGAATCGGATGGAAACTGTACCGAAACCGAACCAGTTTCGAACCAAACCATGTCATTGTATTGTCTATAAACCGAACCGCAAACTTAACCGCTGTAAAACCAATTGTCAAACCGAATCAAAAATCGAAAAATATTATAAAAAATAGTTCGGTTTACAAAAAAAATTTCGATACATTGAAAACATTTTTGCATGAATACGCATTTCAGTGTAAGCATGTTACGAATTATTTTTAAAATGTACCAAATTTTTTTAAAAGAACCAAATTTTTGTTGTTGTTTGGTACATACCTATGTATTAAATTACATCAAAAATATATTTTTTATTTGGTTTATTTTATCTTAATTTTGGACCTCTGATAGTTGTCCTTTAAAACATTAATACTCAAGTTCAAGGTCTGTGCCTGAGTATTAATTATTTAAAGTATATTTGTTTCTTTCCATTTTGAACCATTGGACCGGTTTGTCTATTGATACACTCGAACAATTCTACAATCCATTTAGTCAAAATTTTACATTGGATGGGGAGCAGCTATAGTAAAACAAGGTAAGTCCCTTGAACTTACGGCACAAACCAAATTTAATTCTTAAGACAGTTTTACTGTATTCGCATATCCCACTGCAATTACATAATTTCAATTTTGGCTTGGGCCTCCAATTCACCCAATTCCTTATATTCTGATTCGTGATGAAGTTTCATTGTTTTAGTGTTCTATGTTTGTGTCCCATTCGGTAAAATGGGAAACATGAAGTTAAAAATATTGGTTGCCAGACACGCCTGTTGAGACAACTAAGAGTTTGGTATAGAACTGTTTGATGCAACCAATAATTGGTAATGAAAACTAATCATTTCGCTCTTAAAATAAAAAACGAGTGCATCTTAGAAACAACTTGGTTGTAAAAATAAAAGAGGTTTCTCTGAAATCATATCGTCGGAAAGAAAATTAAATATATCTTTCTCCGATAGCCAAGCGGGTTCATGTCACGTGAAATTGTACAATTGTACTTTTAAATCTCTAATTGAAGCCAAAATCGTGATTTTACCATTATTTTAAAAACAAAATTCAAATATCATTTCTTTATGTATGGTCATTTCCAACAATATATTCAGTTCAATTTGTTGAACCTTTGAGAGCATCAACTAACATTTGATTGCAATAATGGAACCTTCATAGTACATGTAACCTCAATCACGAATCTGTTCCTTGCGTGTATTGTAGTTTCCATCTCGTAAATATTGGCGACGTAACGAAAAAGTGATGTAACTTTAAGATATAAAAAACTATTGTAATTGTTGCAACGTTAGATAAGGAACCGAAATTCAGAATTTCTTAAACGTTATTAGATATTTTAATTAGAGTAAATTCAAGTGTTCGAAACTGTTCGAATGGATCTAGTTTGTCCCGTACCCCAGAGATTAAGGCCAGAAATGTAGTCGAATTGTAAAATAAATGTTATATTCTGTTTCGTATCGAAACTATATTTTGTTTTTGGGCAAATATGTTCCAACCGACTCCCAAATTGGTTCAAAGCATAAATATAACGGGATTCCTTTGCCTAATTCTACAGCTTAGGGGTGAATAGTGTGGAAAAGTTTAAATATCTTGTCACCGCAGTTCAATCAACCATTTTTATATAGATTTAAATGTTTTTTGGACAGCCTGTGTTTCTTGACATAGCACCAAAAAGTGTTTAATTTTGAATGTTACTCAGAGAAGAAGCATATTTTAATGGAACATGTGAAGAACAAAGAAAACAACTAACTTAAATCAAAAAAATTTAAGGAATTCAAATTTTTCGGTTTCTCCATCTGAAGGAGGTTTTGTAAAGAGTAATAACAGTTTTAAATATAAGACTAAAGTACTTAGTGGGGACATAAATAGTTCAATAGTAGAACTGAACATACCCCGTTAATGTCATAACCTAACCTTAATAGCGTTAGTCTGTAACGGGATTTTAACATTGTTTCAGCTTTCATCATGGAGTGGGCAGAAAATGAGAACCGTATCGCTGCAATAGCGCTTTTCAAGTGTGAAATGAAAAAAGCGACATTTTCAAACGCTCCGGCCACTAGGGATTAGCCGCATGTTCGTCTAACGATGCATAAAACTGTTTGAGGAGACTGGAGATGTAAAAGACCGCCACCGGTCGGGCTGCCCACGCTCTGTTCGAACACCGCATGTCATCAAAGCCGTTAAATCAAGAATTCACAGAAATCTGATCCGAAAACAGAAAATCATGGCCCGTGAGATTAATGTCACGCAAAAGTCCATGAGTCGAAACATTAAAAAAGGCTTTCAAACGACGTACCGGACATTTATTGAATGCAGCTTTAAATAAAATAGAATTGAAAAATTGCAAACGTCTTTTGGTGAAACACGCTGATAACTTGCACTGAAAAATTTTGTTCACCGATGAAAAAATGTTTACCGTTCAGGAAAAATTTAACAGGCAAAATGATACAGTGTATGCGCGGTCATCTAAGGAATCATCTTCAAAACGACTTAGCTGAAAAGGTGTGTTTTTGTTGCTAAACTAGCGAAATCGATAGCTTTTAAACTAAGTTACAAACTTTATGGGGTGGAAAATAACTGTTTCGAAATGACAAACTTATATGTACCCTCCATTGTATGGTAAAGAGCATGAAAAATGTATGCTCACAAGGAAACAGATCGCGATCAGCTCTTAAAATTTCATTAGGAAGATCGAAATCTACATAAATTGAGAAAAATATTTTTTTGGTACACCTTACTTTTGCTGTAGATTTGTGCACATTGATGTACAAATCAACAATTTAAAAATCCCATCACCGACGTGAATATTTTTCGAAGAGTGTTTGTAACGGTACGAATTTAAATTGTGCGCAATAAAGCAACAAGTGAGTTATCGTACTTTACATTGTATGACGGTTAAACGTACATATGTATTTGTGTACGTGCAATTGAGAGTGTGGTGATGGGAGGGAGCGTGCTCCCAACACATTCTTCTACAGATGCATATGCATGCAGACATTCATACGTACCTACAACTAAAATGTCTGAGCAAGAGAAACAGGGGCGTTCTGTAACTCACTTTTGATCGAAAGTAATTTTAACCCGTTGGACAAATGGGGAATATACCAAATTTGTCATACCTTTTGCAACACATGGAATTGTTGTATAATTCTAAGACGATCCTGCGTGCCTGTTCAAAACGTGACAGAAGATACAGAAATGAGTTAGGGCACTGAAACAGGATTCATTCAAAATTATTCTTATGCTACCGAATTCGAAAAAATTAAGAAATCCGAGCTCAACCATGCCGATTTCCAACAAAATACCATTTTTAACAAATAAGTACGATGCCCCTTCATTCCATGAGTTCGACCCTAATCTCGTAGCACAGTTTGCTTATGTTTAATGCCCGTTAATTTAATCTACGAACATAAGACCCAGAAAACCGAAACTTTGAGCGCCTTGGTTAAATAAGTCCGAAACCAATCTTTAATAGAAAAACTGCTTTAATTTGAATACCCACCGGTGGTCCCTTCATTTGAACCTAAAGTCCGTTTTCTTGGGCCATGTCTGACGCAAAACTTAAAAAAATACATATTTGGATTCGAAGATAAAATAGACCTTATTGGTAGATGATTTTGGGGCTAACGACAGAAGGTTATTTTGTACAAAGCCAACGCTTCGCGCCGTATTGCGCAACACGCCGCATCCGTGGATAAACGATTTTGCTTTAAAATTTAATTTTTTAGGCGCTAACATAACTTTGAATGGTAATCGCTTAGGATCAGTTTTTGACTTCTTGTATTTATATTTAAATTCAATTAAAATAATCAGTTTTTAAGTTGTTAATTTTTTACTGGATGTTTCACTAAATCCGCATTTTTGTTTTCGTTTGGACAACCCAACAAACAAATTTTGATTTCGATTGTCAAAATGTTGCTTACAATGCGTGAGAAATGTTGCATTTTCTACCCTTACTCCAGTTTAGGGAGTAGAATGTTACGTCATAAACCAACTGACGTGTCAACCACTTTTTTGATATGCAGCTGCTAAGTCGCTATTAAAATATTACGTTGTTTACATTTGGTCAAAACATATGTAGGGTCTAAATGCTTTTTGGATGCGTTGCACTCAGCGTTACCGTTGTGCGACTAAAGTGGCAACTTAACGCTTTTTTGAAGCAGTGCGACTCAGTATCAGTCGCACCCTTCTTGAAAAATCCCTTTTTTTTGCCCCTTTTTTGAAATTATTGCTACTTTTCACAAATCAAAATATTTGCTTGCCATAAGACAGGAACTATTTTGACCTAGAGTTCGGATATAGCCATATACTTAGTAAACCTGTGATACATAGATAATTTTTTAATGAACGTTAATATAAGAGTGTTATAGAAAGAGTACAAAAATATCAAAGTAAAAATACATATTTATATGAATGTATATACATATCGTCGTAGTTCCCAACAGAAGGCCTATGTGCTAATTTTTAATTTTTTTAATGTAGCTTCCAGTAGTCCTATTGGTCATACATGTACCCACCAAATTGTTTCTCAATAATTTAATTGGTTCATATAAAAATTATCATAACATTATTGTAGAAGGCCTATGGGGTTTTCTTCACATACATAGTCCTTTTCAATTTCCAAAACCATAATTCTAGTTAGCCATTTATATATTGCCCATATAAACGACAGAAACGAAAGTAACATTCAGTATAGAAGGCGCTAAGTTAGGTCGGACCGAATCTTATATAACCTCTACCATGGAATATGTTTAAAGCATGAATCCTAATATTTTGGCGTCTTTGTATGCCAGCTTAATTAAATCAAGGGCTAATATGGTCCTTAAAAGTTAATTGCCATTCCATAGAACTACTAAATTTTGTCCAAATCAAACAGTCAATTTGGCTTCCAAAGAGTCAGGACCTAAAATCAAGAGGGATCTTTGACTGAGGGATATATAAAATCATGGACCGATATGGTCTACATTTTAAACAGTTTATTTCAATGCTATGAAACTACTTCGTCTACTTCCATTAAGATCAGTACCTAAACTCGGAAAGGTACTTTGTATAGGGGATATATCAAATCATTTACCGATTTGGCTTATACTCAATCCTAAATAGGCCTTGTCCAAATGACAGTTTCTTACCTCGTTTCAGCAGCCTAGGTCAATCCCATGGACCGACTTTTTTACAAAATACCCCCAAAAAGTGAATTTTTGCAGATTTTGTTTGAGTCATTGCATAGAGTTCCTTTTTCCTTCTGAATGGATTTGATCCATTATAAATTTCAAACAACTTGCAACAACAATAATTTTCTTCTGCAAAGTTTGGACTTTCTAGGTCGATTATTGTAACCGCTATCGTGCTTTCAACGAACACACTGTCAGAAGAAGGTCGAACATCGCTATAGCGTCTTAGAATTGGACGCTGATGAAATACCAAACCACTAAACGAAATGCGAAATGGTGTAGGATATAAAATTATCAATTATCAATTGTTTTGTTTTCATACAGAAAAGGCAATACTAAACGGGCCTATGTTACATTTTTGTATAAACGAGGGCGACCGCAAAATTAACTGGTCTGGCACATTTTCTGTTTTACTAGCAACTTTTTTTTGTTTTTTAAAAGCAATCTTTTATAAGCCATCTGTCAAAATTTCCGAAATATTTAATGATTATTTTCTTTGTTACAGGTGATTGAAGTTAACAAGTTTTATAATTTTTGAAAAATGGAAAATAAAGAGTTTCGTGCGGTAATTAAACACTTTTATATGAAAGGTTATACGCCACAATTAATCAAAGATGAATTGGATTCTGTTCATGGTTATAATGCACCATCCACCGTGAAATCCTGGGTTCAACAATTTAAAATGGGTCGTTCAAGTACGGAAGATGAACAACGCTCTGGAAGACCGAAAACTGCTACTACTATTGAAAACATTAGAAAAATATTTAATGAAGTGACTAAAGATAGACGAATAAAGCTCAGAGAACTTGCTGATATTGTTAAAATACACGAAAAACAAGTTTGGAGTATTTTACATGATGAACTCCACATGAAAAAGCTATCCGCTTTCATGCGTTTGTTGACTTTGCCCCAAAAATCGTCCGTTGGACCAATTCCGAGGAGCTTTTAGCGATTTGTCAGCGTAATCCAATAGAGTACTTGCGCCGATTCATAACTGTTGATGAAACATGGATCCATCACTACATCCCAAAATGCAAAGAACAGCCAAAACAATGGATAGAAGCTGGTAAAAGTGGTCCCAAGAAGGCGAAAATTGTTAAGTCAGCAGGAAAAGTAATGGCCACAGTATTTTGGTATCCAAGGGGTATAATATATTTGTACATATATTATTGTACATTATTGGATCGGTTGAGTGAAGAAATCAAGATAAAACGACCGCATTTAGAAAAAAAGTTCTTTTTCATCAAGATAATGCTCCTTCACAAACTGCATTTTTAACTCAACAAAAACTAACTGAATTACGATTTGACATTGCTCCGCATCCACAATATAGTCCAGATTTAGCTCCTTCTGATTATTTCTTGTTTCCAAATTTAAAAAAATTTCTCGGTGGCAAAAAATTTTTGTCCAATAGCGAGGTTATTGCTGAAACTGAGGCATATTTTGAAGGTCTTGAAAAATCTTATTTTTCGGATGGAATTAAAAAACTTGAAAAACGTTTGATGAAGTGTATTGAGTTGGAAGGAGATTATGTTGAAAAATAAATAATAATAATTCCAAAAAAACGGTTCTTTTTATGTTAGGCCAGTTACTTTTGCGGTCGCCCTCGTATTGTTGTGTCACACGAAATAGCGTGTTAACCGGAAATTTCTTTAAGTAACCGTGTCAAATCTTTATACAATTCGACTGCAGTTACTAATTTTCGGAAATTCCGCGGAATGAATAAATGTAACAGCCTTTTGGCTCTTCTGTTAAGTATCGGAAAAAAGCATAGGTCTTCTGTTGGGAACACCAACGATATGTATGTGTCTTCTAATGAATTGTATACTCTTATGTGTATTTTGACGTTTATTTTTTATGACCTGTTTTTTCGTTATTTTTTTTAACTTTAATGTTTTTGAAATAAAATAAATATGAAATATTTGCGATTTTTTTTATAAAAATCCCCTTTCTGTGCCCCCTTTTTTTTTAAAATAAATCCCCTTTTTGTGCCACTTTTTGAAATTTTCCAACGGTAACACTGGTTACACTTTTTGTCCGTACCAAATAATATATTTACTTATATACCCACTTACCCAGGAGGGTAAGGGTATAATTAATAAATACGTGTTTAAATTACAATACAAAAACTGGGCATCAGTCTATCTATCGTTGTAATCAACGTACAGGTCGCAATTATGAAACACCCTATTTGCTTTAGGTGTGTTTTTGAAGTCCGATTGAAATTGCAAAAAATGTCACAAAAAATGTATTTTTAATTTTCACACGAATTTACACGAAAGATCAAATATATTATTAACATTCAAACATGATTTTATACATAAGATCATAAAACAAATTTTGTTCCCCAGATTTTTCGCATGATTTTTAAATTTATGTGTGTAAAAGAACAGGAAGTTTCAATACGCCGTTTTGCGCACAACGCGCCTCAACAATTTTCGATTGGTTATTTTTAAATGGTCATGTCCTTTCATGTGAGAAGATGTGTTTAAACGGGATTAATGTTACATTTTTGAATATTTTATATTGTTTTTTTTTAAATTAAAAGGCCGTTAAGAAATAATTTCTAAACATTTCAAATTGTTTTCGATTTGTAATTCGTTATTGTTTTTCTCCTAAAAATTAGCTTAGTGTTTACTTTTTATTGCAGAAAAGAAATTTATGGGATCTTACAGAAATAAAGAATTATAGGTGAAAATTTACTAAAACAGTATTTGCTAAATACTCGAAATCGTGTTATTGGATCGGCTTTTTTGACGTAATTACAAATTAAAAAATATTTCGGTATACAATTGTAATTTTATTTTAGTAAATGGAACGTTAATTTAATCAAGGCTAAAGTTTGAACAAAAACGAATTATAAAATATTATTATTTTGCAAATGCTCTTTTACATACGAGTAAAGTAAAACATTAATCTTATTGGGAGAAAAAAATTAAAAATCGATTTAAAAAAAAATAATATTTAATTTTATTGATAACATAACTTTATACCTACCACAACATTTTTATTAGTATATCCAACACCACATTGTGTTACGAAGGTTGCTACATATATTTCCAATTGACCTTTCCATTAAAAAGTTTGACATTTTTTAGCTTAAACGTACTCAGAACGTTTTGACGTACGACCATCATTTGTGTTGGCAATTTGGCAAAAAAAATGGAATTAACTCGTGAACATTTTCGTGCGATCATTTTTTCACAACTTTCGACATGATAATCACGAGTGGAGCTATGAACTTAAATCTTTGTATGGCGATGAAGCACTATCCTATAGCACAGTAAAAAATTGGTTTAATGAGACGAAGGTCGGGAAGGTCGTACAAAACTGGCCGTTGTGCCAGAGAACATTGATGCCGTGAGTGAACTGATAATACAAGATCGTCATGTGACATACCGTGAGATAGAGGCATCCTTGGGCATTTCTTCCACCAGCATACATTCGATATTGCATGAACACCTGGCCGTAAAAAAGGTTTGTTCTCGTTGGATAACGCACAATTTGACAATCGCTCAAAAAAAGGATAGTGTTGATTGGTGCAAAGAAATTTTAAAAAAATACGATCGCGGTGCTTCAAATGACGTTTATAAGATCGTGACAGGTGACGAATCATGGATATATGCATATGAGTCCGAAACAAAACAGCAATCGATTGTGTGGGTCTTCGAAGACGAGCCAAATCCAACGAAAGTTTTTCGTGGAAGAAACACTTCGAAGCAAATGATGGCCTGTTTCTTTATCAAAACTGGTCATGTGGCGACTGTTCCGCTTGAGTAACGTAGGACGGTCAATTCTGAGTGGTACACCACAATATGTTTGTCTGAAGTATTCGGATAAATTCGAAAAACGAACAAGAGAAGACGAATCATTGTGCACCATGACAATGCGAGCTCTCACACATCGGCATTTCTGACCGGCCAAAACGTCGAATTGATGGGTCATCCGCTGTACAGCCATGACTTGTCACTCAATGACAGAAAAAAATGCTTGTTCAACGATTTTCGTCGCCAGAAGATGCTTTGAAGCGTTCAAAAACCATGTTTTGGAGGTGTCTCAATCGGAAGGGAAAAAGTGCTTCGACAATTGGTTTGAGCGCATGCAAAAGTGTATAAATCATACTGGAAATACTTTGAAAAAATAAAACCATTTTTAATGATAAATATTCGCATTTTCATTAGTAGACCAGAAATATATATAGCATCCCTCGTACAGGGAATTATGACTAAGTGCTGATGTTTGCAATAGCTTAAATAAATGGAGAAAGGCGCTATGTAAGGTACCGATCGACTCAGAATCACTATCTGATTGCATGCAGCGATGTCATTCTGTCCCTCCGTCTGTTGTAATCAATGGTAAACCGATTTCGAAGAGACTTGAAACATTCTGCAAGTTTGGGCCAAGGACGATCCTAATGAATTTGGTCAACATCGGTCCATATGATTATATTCCGATTTCATCAGAGCATAGCGAGTTACCAACAGCCATCTCTGATGAAAGTTGACCATATCGATCCATGTTTACAAAGCTCCGTCCGAATTACAGGTCCCTTAGCTCTGGAAGCCACAATTAACACTGATGATACCGGACTAGGTCTTTATTTGCGTGTAGCAACCAAACAAAGGTCCTTCTAGATTTCAGAACCTACTGCTCTTTAATCCATATATTACACCTGATTCCCATTAAATTTTCCAAAAAGCGTAACCAGTGACCAACACATCTCTAGTGCAATTGAACCATATCGGTCCATGGTTTTTTTGAGTCTCACAAATTTCCTACAGCTTACAAGCTAGATCACGTCCAAATTTTGCATGGTATGTTAAGTTACCACCGATATCTTCCACTTTTTAAGTTTAATGTACGTACTTTAATTGTATCTACTGCAATGATCACTCAAGTGTTATCTAAAAAGTTTCTTTTTAACAAATAAAACATAAAATGTTGATATCTTCTGGTAATTTATGCCGTTCTTAATTCAGTGTGCGGCGTCAAATCGCTGCTTCGATGGGGGCGTACACAGCTGATAACACGATTACGAAACTTGATGCTTAAAAGGACGGACGGACGGACATACATCAGTTAATCGAATCAGTTAATGATTCTGAGACGATCGGTACACTAAAAGGTATTTACAAACATTCACTATGAAACTCACTTATAATATCCCTGTTCCACCGACTGGGACAGGTACAATTTCGAAAACGCCATAAACTTTGAATGCAACAAATACGCTTTAGGCAGTTTTACTTGTAACGCTCAACGGCCTGAGGTCATATTACCCTATAATTCCATGACTTTTCCAACATTCCTCGCAGTTATATGAAATGCAACACTGCTCCCATCAAGTACCATCTGTTCATAGACTACTGTCAAATTTTGAGAGTATTCCGACATTTAGCGTGTTTAACAGCTGTTCAAAACATACAACCTCGTGGATTTTGTTAAAAATGGAAGAATAAGAAATTTTTGGCTGCTTATTAAATATTATTTTTTATTTGAAAAGTCCCGAAATTATTGATAGGCCCTCGTTCTTGAAACAAATATGCAAGATAGTAGAGATCATTATGCGAGATAGTAGATCGATATGCGAGATAGTGGAGAACATATTTGTGTATATCATTTGCTGACTGGTTTCGATTTTGCATATTCAGTGGGTTATTAAAAAGCTATTCGACATGTTGATTAGAATGGGCCAGCACTGCAGTTGTGAACTAAGGAAATTTCCAAATTTGGTTACTGATAGGTATCTCCTCTGGGTAAATCTCCCTACTGGCTAGGCGGAAAGATGCTTAATCCCAATAAAAAAATAATCTAACATGGGAAATCATATTATTTAAAATTGATGTTCTAATAATAGAAACGTTTTTTGCTGCCCTCACGGATTCATATGCAGAAACCCTCTCTCGTTAGCAAAAATCTTCAAAAAATAAATTGGTTACCCAAAGCGGCAAGAACGAAGCCAAGGGTAGTGCAGATTCGCCATTGAACGAGGAGTGCAATGTTATCGCAAAACGTTAACCATTCGTTAGATGGTCGATCATACTGCATCCATCGTTTTAACATTTTAGATCCAGTTTTATAGAAAATTATTCGAGATAAGTTAAGCTTGTTTAAGCACGCGATGTTTCTTGCATAACACATTTTTTCTTAAAATATTACGATTCGCATAATGAACTGTTTGTGACGCATATACGAGTAGTAAATCGCTTTTCAGAATCAAAAAAAAAAAACATTTTTTAATTTTATCACAATCATGTGAAGTTAACGACCTTAAACTGCTGACTCGATAGCTGAGCTTTTATACCAACAAAAAAAAACACGTCTATTATCACAACAATAACTAGATGTAAGTCGTGAGTTTTGATTGAATATTAAAAATAAATTATTTCGTGTGATTAATATTCAATTGAATGCTAATAATTATACATTCGAGTTCGTCCAGGTGGACTTTCTTTTTCTGAAAAGAAAAAAAAAGAAGATCAAATTTGTTCAACCCTCAACTTTAACATGGAGGGTGACTAAAATTGTCATTAAGTTTTAAACACCTTGAGTCATGAAAAATATGAGAGCTATCATGTGTTTCTCTGAACATAAAAAACTAACAGGAAATTTCTATAATCGGTAAAAGATGTGAGTAATATATTTTTTTTACTATCTAACTCGATATAAAGTTTGTACCTTGGACCTTGGAACGAGCTCAACTTTTGTACGCTTCATCACGTTGATTTTTCATTGCAGTTATGTTTGCGGTTGTAACATAGGCATGGTGATTTGCGTAGCCCACAGAATGGCATTAAATTGCGAGAAATTAAACTTCCTGAAAATGTGCGGTCCTCTTTTGCAGCACTTTGCATTTCAATGTTTACATCGCAATTTTCATTTGAATTAAAACGATTTTTTTATTTTGTGCATTAGGCTTTTTAGGGTTCTCATCCAACAAACATAGGTTGGCCGCAGGTGTACCACAGGGCTCTGTCCTTTCTCCATCTTTATTTCTTATTATCATTGACGATCTTTTTGGTCAGACCGTGAATCCAATCTACTCTTTCGCGGATGACAGCAACTTCTGTGATTCGTATTCATACGACCGTAGGCCGAGTCTTCAAGATATTGAGGACAAAAGGCGAATTATGGATGAGACACGTAAGACACAGTGCTGCTTGTTGTCTCACAAGCGATTCATTGATCCAACAGTATCGTCATTATCTATCGGATGCTCTTGATGTTCTGGGCATGGAAGTACAATGTTACGCTCGTTGGGTGAGGCATGTACGAGTATTCGAAAAGTACGAGTATCGAAAAAAGCACTCAAGTGTATAGGCTTCCTAAAGCGGTGCAAGAAATATTTCACTCCTTCTGATTTCTTCGATATCTCTACAACCCACATCCGGCCAAAGATGAAATACAACTCCCATACATAGGAAGGTGCTCCAAAATCATCCTTGGAGCTACTTGATCGTGTTCAAAGGAGGGCGATGATGTTGATAGGTGACAGTAGGGTATCCAACTCTATTGTTCCCCTTGAGCATCGTCGGAATGTGGATTGTGTGTCGCTATTCTATCGTTACTTTCATGGTGTGTATTCTTCAGACATTCGTCGTCTTATTCCTGACGTGAGGATGTTCAGCAAGGGATGTGTATCCCTTACTACACACTTCAGATTAAATTCGTTTTTCACCCGTACTGTCCGTATGTGGAATCGACTTCCGGCGAATGTATTTGCCACCAACTACGACATCCAGAAATTCAAGTCAAATTTCATCAAACATTACTCCTTCTTTCCCCCTTGAACACCCTTACTATCCACTCACCAACGCAATGCTTCGCATGTAAAGGGGAAAACCCCTGGTCAAAAAAAAAAAAAATTAGCGAATTTGTTAGCTTGTCAATTACAATACGTTTAACACAATATTCGAAGAGCATTATACTATTGTTGGTTATATATATAACCGTACTATGATTGCCACAAGCGTAGTATGATTCACACGTAACCATACTATGTTTTCTTCAACCATATTATGATCCTCACAACCATTGTATGTTCCATATACATGCATAGTATGATCCTCACAACCATAGTATGATTTACACTCAACCATGTTATGATCCCTACAACCATAGTATGATTACGCACAATTATGCTATGATCCCCAAAATTAATAGATTTGAGTTATTATTTTTTTTCGAAATACATCAAATTCAAAATAATAGGAGCGATTTATTTAATAGTAGAAGTGTTTTTATTAAAAACAGCCAAAGCTGTTTGTTTAAAAAAAATTTAGTTTTTATATAAAAAGTACTATTATTGCATTATATTTGTAACTATATATAATGAAGAAAATGTACAATCATACAGTATGATTGCCGTTATCGTATTAAAAGTATATCAATCAAAAAACAATACTTTTTCGCACCAACCATATTTATATTGTTGCTACAACCATATATTAATTTTATTATTTGGCAAAAATAATATAAGCATTGTTACATTTCAAAAATATTAATATTGCAGCAATCATACTACTGTCAAAATTAAATTCAATACTATGGTTGCGACAAACGTACTTTAATTGCGAATTACATACTATTGCCGTGACTATATAGTAACCATATTCTTCACTGTGTGAAAGTACGTTTCTATTATTTTTATATGAAATACTCTTGCAAAGATCGTGTTTGTCAGTCATTTCTAAGGCGATAATGAAATATGCAGAACACAACTATGACAGGCATGGATTTTGCTTAGGCTTCAACAAAATAGAATTCATTTTATAACAAACATCGAAATTGAAAGTTGCATGCATCCACTAACATTCGGTTGTACCGATTGATCACATGGAATGATTCGCAGTCATTCGGTTGGCCAGAAGTTCTGTTGTGGCAAGGAATCTGTCCTCTGTGTGTAGGTTTACCATCTTTATGTTAAAACAGTAAGGCAATTAGATAAACTATCATTAAGAGTACACAAATCAGAACAATAAAGACTAAAAATTAACGAATTTTATTTCTTTTATATTTCTTTCAGTGTGATTTATGATCGTGATTTATCTAGAGTATCACCATTAAGAACCCTGTAATGAAATGCTACGTACAAAAGTGAACTGGGACCAGACAATATTTTACACGTAAGCAAACACAAAACAAATGCCTATGGAGGACAGAGAAGGACAGACCAGATCCTCCAATATGGATACCACAAATTGTAAAAGCAACGAAGAGGACCTCAAAGCACAGTCAATCTCATCTTGGAGTCATGACAATGATGACGGCACCGATGGCGGTGACGATAGCGGCACTGTGCTTGATGACAATGTGTCTCAGACAGGCTCTGATTACTCGGAATTTCATGCTAATGATATGTATAACCATCCCATGTCGTCGGCCGATGGTTATTCAGAAGATGTGAAATACATTCCATCGGAAATGATGCTCAGACCGCCGTCATCATCAGCTATTCAATTCAATTATAACTATCCCACCATACCAATTCTGTCATCGCAGCAATCAGCACAACACCCACAGCCGTCTCATCATCGAGTGCCCGCATTGCCAGATCAACCACCGCAGCCACAAATATTCGGCGATCATCGGGATATGTGTGTGTCCCCGCCAGGCGCCGAATATACTCCAAACACACATCCTAGTCAGGGTTATTTCCATCCGAATATGTGGTATCCGAATGCGCCAATCGGCTCCTATCGATCCTATGGATCTCATCCCTACGGTCGCCATTTCGGAACACAATTTCCCCACGACCACGTCATGGATATGTTCCACTTATCAAATAGGTAAGTACCCACATTCCTTCATCGTGTCAAATGCGTCAGTCGCTAGAATCGAATAATTTTTTAACGACCCTTCGACGTTTGTGGCCAAAAATAGTATTTTACGTCTCTTTTACAAATAAAGCAAAAAAACATCCAGATGATATTACACGTGGACATTTCCCTCAGTCCCATTGAAAACACGCAAAAAACAGAAAAACACAAAACAAGCATCACTAGGACGACTGATTCTACAAGGGAATATATTTTTCTTAATTCATACACAATAGAAATAGAAACGTCCGTGGAATGGAATGTCGAGTGTTTACCAACAAAACAACTTCCAAATCAAATCTCCCGCAGGACAACTCTCATGGGGGGATGCGACGACGATTATGATGTTGCCAGACATTAAATAAATTATCAACTATAGAAAAATACTGAACACGCACACAAACATACATACATAAACATTCAAACGCGTATTTATATCCATGAGCACGTACTTACGGATACACAAACATCTCACTTACAGTAACTAGTTTAAATGGATATGTGTGCATGTGTATGGGGGAACTTCTGAAGTGTCCTATGCCAAAATCAGAAATTGCCCGCTTAGTTTAAAAGGAGAGTAAACTTGAGTAATGTAAAGGTTTTTCAGAATTATGTTAGCCATTTAGGTCCTATAAAATAGACAAATCCTGGATCTTCAGAAAAGTTCAAATCCGCCCATTCATCAGGAGGAAATATTAATAAGGTTTATCTCTGCATTTGTCTTTAAACCGTAGTTGTTTTTTTGGATTTCGGTAATCAGTTTTAATAAGTGTTTCCAGTTTAGCTCTTTTTCGCTAGATTAACATTTTTTGAACTGGTTTAGCGGAAAGATTTTTCATTTAGTCTTAAGCTGTTTCATTTAGCTTTAAGCTTCTTCTAGCTTTGTTCTAAAATAATTTAGCTTTTTCCGGCTTTTTTTTATCGAAAAATAATATAAAAAATAAATTTTGTAATTTACTCATAATAACAAATAATGCTTGTCGCTAACATGCATTATAAATCAATATTATTATTATTATTGCTATTATAGTCTATAGTCTATTATAAGTATATCCTATATTTTAAATTGCGTTCTATACAACTTGTAAAATTATAATCGAGATTCTAAACAGGTGTGAACTAGGATTTTTTCTTCAACTTAAACCCCAAAAAACCCTTGAAAATCCAAAACTAATTCAAACTCGTTCGTATTTTCAAGAATTTTTAGAAATCTTTCAGTTTGCTCATCTTTGAAAATATGTATATTTGTATTTAAGATTTATTGGACTTATCACGAGGGCAGTTAGGTTTAGACTCTGGTTGCTTTATAACTTCAACGAGTTATGACAATTTTTAGAACATATATCTGCATGATTTATTAGAGTTCAGGGGAACCAGTTTCTCCACTGTAAATATTCTTGCACTCTTCCCGTCTGTTCATCATAACACATTTGAGGGGAGAAAAAAATCTATATTAGATTTGAATAAATTTGAGATTAAGAATAAGAGTTAAAAATAATTTTTTCCAAACTATGAGAAGATGTAGATAATACGATCACATTCGCGACCTGCAATTACAGACAGAAAGAAAGGCATTGTAAAATTGGTATTCTAGGGATTTTTAGTCGATTGGACGGATGTTGTTACAAATATTTGCAAATAATGCAAAGCGGAAAAGCGTCTCACTATCTTATACGAATATTTTTTTAAACTCATTTACTATTACCCTAATACAATATTACCCTACAATATCAACACAAGGTGTATAAAATGCTAATAATTGTATAATACATTGTACGACTTTTTGAAAAAATGCAATAATAAAAGCTAATAAATATAAAACACGTAGGTAATCATTTCAGTATAAACACATATGGCGTTGGCGTAGGAGTCATAACATGTTGTTGGCCTTGAACACTGCCATCTTGGCGCTTCGCCATTGTTTCTGACAAGAATTATTCCCCATAGCACATTTAAAAAACGGGTGAAAGCAATTGGGGAAAGCCACACCAATTAAATAGAAAAAAACCCTACATTTTTGACGATGTGCGCTTTTTTACGACAACGCCACAGTTGTGTTTAAGATGCCAGAGTGTTAAGATAAAGTATACTTTCGTTAATTGATATGTTAACACTAGAAGTGTCGCCCTCTAGCCATATCGATCTATCCACACTGAATGAACTCTTATGTTGACATTCGATTCGATGACATCAATAGCGATAATTATGATAAAATTTCGTGAATTTTGTCATAATTCCTCGAAATATCAATAAACCAGCGTATAATCGCACCGGTTTTGATATTTCGCATAGGCCAATTAGCAAAGTTATCAAAAGAAAATAATACAATTGCTGATGAGAGCATAGCCTTTTATTCCAAATTTAAGAAGTCAGTTTGCAAATGTGTTTCCTTGGTCAAGCTAAATTTAGCGATAATCGGGATTACATTTATAATCTGAACATTGCACTATGCTATTATTTTATATTTCAGCCAGCTCTTCTTGAACCCAAAGTCAGTCGAGTCCTACACGCACAAAAAACGTATGGTTGGGGTGACAATATTCGAAGAGGATCATACTATTGTTGGGTATATGGTTGTGACACAACAATATTATGATCCTCACAACCATAGTATGATTCACACGCAATCATACTATGATCCCCACAATCATAGTATGATTCAAACTCAACCATACTATGATCCCCAAAATTATTTATTAGGATTGGTTATTGTTGTTATTCAAAAATAGAGATTTTTATTAAGTAGGTTATTTTAAATTGCATTACAATTAGTTCATAGCCAGATTTGAGGCCATGTTTTTATTAAACATTTCACTCAAGAAACAAAAATAAATATTCCAACGGTCAAAAATACTTTTAGTTGGCAGCAGCAGGGGTGAATGCTACTTCGCCATCCGTAGACACCAATTAACGAATGTGATGTTACCATGATCAATGGCTATATACTTAAGTGCAGGCAGATTTTAAATAAATGAGAACCAGTCGGTATTAAAGAATTTCACCGAACAAAGTAAACACAATAAAAATCCCTCGAACTACGTTCCGATTGTAGTTGTTTTTTTAATGGACAGCAACCATTCACTGTATCGTGTGTATGTGTTTTTTTTGTATATCAAAAAAACATACTCTGTTTTGTTATGTTCATAGTCGCAACCATACTGTATGATTGCCGTAATCAAATTATTGTTAATGTAAATTTTAAACAACAATACTTTTGTTGCACCAACCATGTTTATATGGTTGCTACAACCATATTTTCATTTCCAAAATTTGGCAATAATACTATTGTTACATTTCAACAATAGCAATATTGTCGCAATCATACTATTGTCCAAATGAAATTCAAAAAACAATACTATGGTTGCGCCGAACATGCTTTTATTGTAGAGAACATATTATTGTTGCGGTGACCATAGTGTAACCATATCTATTCTCTGCGTGTACCATTAATTCCGGCTGCGCTCCGTTATGGTTCTTGTTGACACAATTTTTTTTTGTGTTTTTGATTATAATGTAAAGCTTTTACCGACAACTTACTTGCTTATTTATGTTCAAAATAAATGTGACCACTTTTAAACACTGTCTTGGACATTTCAGATATTTCTCCCCATTTACACATATTTAAACTGTATGTTTGTATATAAATTAGTGTCGTGTGTTGAGATTTCAACAAAAAAGGTCAATTCTTTTTATAGAACTAGCAAAAATACATGCTTACATACACATACATTTATGTACTCATATGTACTGACATGTACTTACATGAATTTAGTATGTACATATACATACATACATACATATGTATGCATGTAAATATATGCTCTGTTTCGAAAACACACTCTAATTGAATTCATTGAAAATCTGTTGTGCTTAAAAAGGATCTGTGATTTTATTTTCGATATAAATATATAAAGTATCGATAGCATGAGCAGATACTTTTAGACAAAGACTATAAATTGTAGAAGATGGGCGATATGCTTTTTCTTTGCACTCACTCCACTTTCGTTTAAACACAATCACAAGAACGCCAGAAAGTCAAAATTTAAACAAACAAAAAACACAGAAAACACTTAATTCGCACACTTTAAGCTCAAAAAACAGCATTCCCAAAATGTTTGTGAGTTTTTCAAATTCTCGAAAAAGCTCATTTAGCCCAACTTCCACAATTTATCGTCTTTTCTTTTAGATAGTAACGAGTAGTATCGGATGGTCATGGAATAGCAGTGTTCTATTTAGGTAACTTAAATAAAATTTGTATGGAAGTTACTCGGTTAGTATGCGAATTGGTCACATGTCACTAAGTTTTATATATTTGTACAAAGCAAAAGCGTAGGAATTAATTATTTTACTACATTTCAATTACTATATTATGCAAGTTATATTTTTTGTAGTCTGCTTTTGCCGAATTCGCCAATAAACCCTCTTGTTGCTTTCCTTTGTTGCAATAATGGTACAATGAAGAAAGTAGAGTTTTGCAGTCAGCTGATTTATATTTTTTCTCGTAAAAAATTCAAATTTTCAAATTTGAGAAAGAAATTCTTAAAGGTTGTAAAGCTATGTTTTTATATCAAACATTCACATTAATGGAAACATACTAGGTAACTAAGCCTCAAAAGAACACTGCTAATGCCTATATGTACCACAGCGTGGTACATGACATTATTACTTTGTGCTGATATTTTTGACCTGTGGCTAGTCAAGGGTTTTAATTGGTTAGCTATCGAGTATTCACCCAACGCTGTCCACATGCCGGACTGCAGATGTAACTATACGACAGGTCAAATAAGTCGTATGACTTGATATTAAATGATAACGATACATTACTTTCATAACGTATTCAACATATCTAAACAAAACTAGTGACTTTAGTTTAAAACAGCTTCAAGCTTTGAGTAACTATTGATTGATTCAATTTTTTTATAAACTTAAATTTTCCAAAGGAAATTAAATTTCATTCAGGGTCAAAAAGTATTGAACGAAAACTACAAAGTTTATATACTATTGATCAGCATAAAATTCTTAGAAGATCTAACGTTGAAACGGAAGTCTGATCAAACGCTAGCAGTTAAAACCTTAAAATTGTAAAATTAATGGAATATTTTGATTCATGACGTTTTTTTTTTGTTATTTTCTACCAACGTTAAATACCTCTGTTCAAAATTATACGCATTTTATACGTGTTTATGACTCATCTAATAATTATCTTGGCTAATTAACAATACATACCTGTTTTTCGAAACAGTGTAATTGAAATAAATTAACAATTTTTTTCAAAAACGCAGGATTATCGTTTTGAACAGCGCAATTCAAGTTCCATTGGTAATAGCAATTAGCAACAACCAAATAAACCAAGTTCAAAAGATAAAGTCGGACGGGGCCGACTGAGAGAGAAATTCAAGGTGATCCGTTAGGGTTTCGGTTCGGTTCTTAAGCCTGGAAAATCCGACTCTTTTTTCAAAATCTTTATTTTTGGCTAACGAATAAATCGATTTTTTGTCGGCTAAAAAAGTCTTCCATATGCAGGGTGGGCTACGTCCTCCTTTCGGAGGTCATGCCTCCCTTTTAACCACAGTTTTCTATAGATTACTTCACGGAACTTGCTGCAGTTTGGCAGCTATGGAGCAATAATAGTTCAAACTGATAGAACAAATTTTAAACACTGCATTAACTCGTTTTACACCCTATTTGATTACCTATTCATAGCTATAATTGTGCCGAAGGCAGGAAAATTACAGGTTCTTCGTAAAAATCAATTTTAATCCTTAATATCCGAACAGCAGCTAAACTAGTAAAACCCAAATGATGTTACGTTACTTTGGATACGAACTTCTAAAAGCTGCTGCTTGATTTTTTTGTGTTGCACTGTTTTCAAACTTTTTTAGGAAAAACTTGACCCTATCCAGTCTAAGTTATCGATGACTAACCTAAAATATTAAAATGCCTAACCTATTATTATTAAAATTTCTGTTTTCTTATTACCCATAAGTCCTATATACACATGAAATAGGACTTGACGCTTTATGTAAAACGCCACTATTGTTTTGTTTTTACATTTTTTTTTCGCCCAATGCCAGCGAAAATTTATTTTTAAAAAAAAAATTGTATGCATGCATGCAACTAGGATTTGACCCTTTGTAAAAAAAGTTATATTGTATTGGTACTCGCTTTTAAATTTGTATTTGTTCCAAAAACATCTTAAAAAAATTTTAAGATTGGTGTTCAAATTATTAAATTTGTTTTAGTTTAAAATAAAATAGAAAACGGTAGAATTAGGTGTTAAATAGTGTTCATAACCGTAATCAGAATCCGCACAGTGGGTCCCAATCAGTGAGTATATACAATAATATAAAACGTATTTATTGCTGCTGTTAACTTATTCTGGACAGTTGTTAATTCCGATTGTTTTCCGGGCTAAGTACTTAAACGGCTTCAACAAGTTATTTTTCTACATTTTTTTCGAGTACAACAAGGCGTTTTCTGCAGTTTTGCCTTTAAACTAGTTTGATGCAATTTTCTTTTGACTGTTTCTAATCTAACCTTATCATTGAATAATTTATCCTCTTCATTTCGTTTTAGTGGCCGCGAAGCTCGCAATCGTGCTGAAAAGAATAGACGAGACAAACTGAACGGCTCAATACAAGAACTCTCAACCATGGTACCGCATGTTGCAGAATCTCCAAGACGTGTGGACAAGACGGCCGTCCTTAGGTTTGCCGCCCATGGTTTACGCCTCAAATATGGTATTTTTTATTTTTTGGAAAATTAAGATTTTCATAATCGACAGTTTTTTTCTTCTCTGGCTTTTTACAGTGTTCGGAAAAAGCCTAAACAGCCAATCGGTTCAGACCACCGATGCCCTCATGAAGTTGCTGGACAGCTTCTTCCTAACACTGACATGCAATGGACAAATCGTTTTAGTATCGTCCAGCATCGAACAACATCTGGGCCACTGCCAGGTTTGTATTCTCGTTTATATGCGTTTTAATGTCCGTTTTTAAAAATGTACGTGACAATAAGCGGATGTCATTGCTTTTGTGGATATCACGCACTTCTGGAAAACTAAGAGGAATTCGTGCTCGTTTGGCAATTGGGATATGACTGAAGCCTTACAAAATGAATTGGTTTTTCAAATTGCTGTTTAAATAAGTAGCACGAGTAATAAATTCCCGGCCAAACGCATTTTTCTTCATTCTCGCCCGAACACAAATGCAGCAAAACATATGTAGCTTCTGTAGTTATTCATTATCTAACCTATGTCAGTTTCAGTATGTTCGAATATAAAGTGTCAAAATAAAATAGTTTAGCGAAAAGCTTAAGACATTTACCTTAATATACAAAAGTTCTTGAATAGCCCAACTAGAGAAAAGTTTATTATATGTGTCGGAGGGTGCATCGTAGAAAATATGCTGTACTTACTTACCTACTCTTGCTTACATACTTACCACCACCGGTCTTTAATCACAATTAACAAATAAATAAAGACAGAACATAGTTAAAACAATTTTATTCTGATTATTATAAAATCAGAATAAAATTGTTTTAATTATTAATTATTTGTGTTCCATTGATTTTTAAGAGCTCTTACGTTCTTTATTTGTTTCTTGTTTGATCAATTTGTTGGTGGAGTTGTGGGCCAGTTGTGTCATTATTAGTGTATGTGACTATCGCATAAACAACTCAGGTTCAGCTGCATTTGTTCCACATCTCAAAAGTCGCTTATGAGATTAGTCTCTCAGTCCTCTAAAGTTTCTCTATAAAATTCATTAAACTTTTGGAATTGTCTTCAAACAGAAGTCCAGGTGTAGAGTATATTGTGCCATTGATTTTTAAATAGCTTTTGACGCGTGAGAATAGCAATACAACAGAGAATTGTAGAGAACCGAATCAGTCGTATTTCTATTTTCACGCTCCCATATTTTGTATTGCGTTGTATGTGGCAAAGTATATTTGTATGTATTGTATCACAACTTGGGAAGGTAATATTTAAAAAAAAAACAATTTTGTCACCTACTCAGAAAACCATAAAAATTAAAGTTGAGAAAAAGTCAACAAATTGGGCGTTTTGGATATGATTTTTTTGATATGTCGTAGTGGAACTTTTTTCCTCATGTCAAAAGCTATCGAAAAATCGATGACACAATATCGAACAACCCTAGTATACGTATTGTATCGGGCACATTAGACTGGGTCGAAATATATGTTCAGCCCAATACACAACGTTATAAAGATAAATTTAAAAAATATATTTATCCTGCAAGGCCGATAATTTCAACCCGTTTTATTATAGAAAAATTGTTATAAAAGACAAATATTATGCGGACTTAGCTGATATAATAACAGATTTTCTTTTTTTTTTTATTAGTTCATAGTCAGGTTTAAGAACATGTTTTTTATTTTGTATTCTTCCAGGCTGATTTATATGGTCAAAATATTTTGCACATTACGCATCCGGAAGATCACCAAATGTTGAAACAAAAACTAATACCTGCCGATATAGATAATCTTTTCGATATACAGCCTGAAGATGACAGTGGAGAACCCCGACAACGAACTCAAGCCGAAGAAGAGGAAATTGATCGAAGGCTGCAAGAAGACCGACGAAGTTTTACAATCAGGCAAGTACTTCATTCATAAACTGGCCACGTTCACATAGAGCTGTTAGTATTGAACCTAATGCATTACAAATTACAAACTTATAGGTTAGCGAGATCTGGACCTCGATCTGAAGCTACCAGCTACGAATTAGTGAAAATTGATGGTAGCTTCAGGCGAAGTGATATGGCGCCGAGAGGACTTAAGACAAGTACGTTTCCCTCAACCCTACAACTGATGCGACGAAGTCGGGGTCGTGAAGACCTAATGCCGTTACATACGATAAGTGGAAATGATATTGTAAGTTGTATTGATAACAATCCTTTGTTTTGAAGTTGGCATACGTCACGTTAAAAAAATGATTTTTTTTACCGACGTCTAACATTTATTAAATAGTTACTCGTACATTGAGTTGACGTAAACAAAGTTATCGATTATTCTGAACTTTGAGATTTCGATACGACAGCCGTGTTGTTTAATTTAATTCAAACTAAGATTTTAAAGACATTTTACAATGAAAAAGTGTAGAAATTAATTGATTTCATATTTGTTATAGATTATATTGATACAATTTATAGTTTTTGGTCTAATTTTAACGAACGCGATTATAATAATTGCACTTGTTGATTGTCTTTTTTGATTTATAAGGAGAACAAATGTTACCTTATTATTCTCAATTTTGTTTAATGTCACCAGCTAGTAGGCCTAAACAAACAAAATAAAATATTTAGAATCCAATCAATACTTTCAGCTGTTTAAAACCGACAGAATAATACATTTATCAATAAATGGTAATACATACATTACATTAGGAATAGGTATTTTAAAGTCGGGCTTATGTGGGATTCTAATCCAGGTCATGTTTTTTTTGATTCAATTTCCGCTAATATGATTACTTCAAACCACGAAATATTCATAAAAATCCTATAAAGCATATATATAATTGATTGTCGTAAAATGCAAAGGCCAGGATGATGACCTATGGTCTTTAGCTGTTTGAGGTTTAAAAGGAAGAAACCTGCCAAGAGGATAAAGATTCCTTTTAAAGACTAAAGGTACCTCAGAAAAAAATTCACTTTTTCGAGTATTTGCTTTACAAAGCATAATTTTTTGAGACGCACTTAATACCACGCAAAAAAGAAAATGTTGCTAGAATCCAAATATTGATTAATTTTCAAGTTTTGGCCGATGTAAGATTCGGACTCAGGGGTCAAAAGTGCCCATAAACATAACACTTTAGTAGCGTAGTGACTTTGGAGGTTATATGGAGCGAATTTCGCCTAGCCAAAAATGACGTTATTACTTGTTATTTACTAAATAAAACAAAATTTTAAATACAAAAGCTTTTGGGCAAGTATATCCAACATATTTTCAGTAAAGAAGAAATTTTTAGATTTTTAGCAACGATTTAATAAATCGCCTTAGTGGAGTTTTAATAGATTTTTTTTAATAAAACACGCCTAGTGTTACCTCTTGTTTTACCGCAAAGATCTCAGCGTTTGATGATATTTCTAAATTTCGTACAATTTCAGTATTCATGTAGAAGTTAAATTTAAAAATTATAAAAAATTTCAACACAACTAATGTTTTTATATACCTACAGGTCTTAATTGCAATAGCACGCATTGTTCGCCCGCCTGTTATAAACCGTACCCTTGAGGCCAATCGTCTGGAATACAAAACACGCCATTTAATCGATGGCCGTATTATCGACTGTGATCAACGCATTAGTTTGGTTGCTGGCTACATGACGGACGAGGTGCGAAACTTAAGCCCTTTCACATTTATGCATCAGGACGACGTGCGATGGGTAATCGTGGCCTTGAGACAGAGTGAGTTTCGGAATTACGGTCCCTTATTATTGTCCCATTGAGAGGTGAGGTAAATGAAAATATTCTGATGCTTATTTTCAGTGTACGACTGCAACAGCTCGTTTGGTGAGTCGACGTATCGCCTGTTTACCCGTAATGGAAAGATCATTTACTTGCATACCAAAGGTTCCCTCGAAATTGACAAGGATACCAACAAAGTGCATTCGTTCATATGTGTGAATACGTTGCTGGACGAAGAGGAAGGCAGAAAACGTGTACAGAACATGAAGGATAAATTTTCTGTGATTATCAATACGAAAATACCACATTCGTCGGCTGATGTGCCTGCATCAGAAATTCATCAGCAATTGGAAAGGGCTGTATTTTGTTTGGTACAAAACTTGCAACATTCGTCTTCGGATGATGGCGACAACATTGTGCTATCGTCGCCCTCCACATCGCCTTCCTCGGCAACAAAGACACAGCATAACTTTGGCCATCAACATCATTCGTATACAACACCGCCACATGCTTGCTCCACTGGTACTGGTCGTTCAACGAAAACTCCGCCACTGGCTCTGGTACCACCAGGTGCCGATTCTATTAAGAATTCATTAACCAAAAGCGTTTGTGTTGTAAAAACAACAGCAGGTAAATTTTTGCGCGCTCAAACCAGTGAGTCCAGTCGAAAAAGTATGGATGAATCTTGGGGAGGATCAACAAATGGCGAAGGTCAATGCTACTCGAATAGTATGGAATGCGACGAATATTCTCCTCAAAACGCTGACCAACAGACGTTATCCTACTGCACGTCAACTGGTGCAATAAAGAGAAAAATTAATTATTCAATTTCCGAAAATGAGGACGATGATGAGTATAGGGTGCCAACGCAACGAAAGGGTAAATGCATAATTAAATCCCATTAAAAATAATTTACATTAATTTTTCCACTTTTAATGAATGCAAAGAAATATTTTAATTTTTAATTAATGGTTGTTTTCACTGGGGTTTTTTTCAAAAAATTCTAAGTTTAAAAACGTTACATGGCAACTCGCCGAAGAGGTCCGCCAATGCGATAAATTCACAACATTGTAAAAAATATAAAAATGATTTTGTTTGCAAAAAACTACTGACAATTTGCGTTATAAACTCTTTGTATAGAATATCTTTAGTTTTTGGCATAAAGTTATTTGAGAATCACTTTCAGGAGAGTTTAAGCGTGCTCGGTTAATTCTCTTAAATAATTTTTTTTCTACAGATTCCACATTTTCAAATCAAACGGTTTATGATACGTTAAGTCAATCAGGGCTGTCATAGAAACCAATGTTGTCACTACTATTTTTGAAAACGATAAGAAAAAATGCTTTGGTGTCATGGAAACCAATGTTATCGGTTTTATCAGCAACAGCTGATTCCAACATTGGTTTTATTTACATTCGAAATTGACAAAACCAACTTGGTTTCATGACACCAAATGAAATCAACATTGGTTTGCAAACACGACAATTAGCAAAACCAACATGGTTTCTATGACAGCCCTGAATATGTTTTTGTAATACAAGAACGTCTCATAAATTTCTTGCGAGGTTTTGAAGTCATCGTCTACTAATGGAACACGCTATATGCCTGGCCAAATGCAACGTTATTTTTAATTTTTCCTATGAATCGACTATTAGATAATATTTCCGAAATCTTCGGTGTATATCAGATCCGCATTCAATTACAAAATTCTTTGTGTAATATTTTTTTTTAATTCTTTCCTTTCAGTTATAGAAAGTGCAGTATCATGTTCCCTGCAACAGCTGGACAATAGTCTCAATCAGCAACTTACTACTGCCATAGAGTTGAGGGACAAGCAACATACATATGATGTACCACATACTGAAGATCGCTTAGCTGATATTATGGTATGTACCAAAGAGACCTTTTAGTTTTTTTGAAATGTTAATTTAAAGCCCTTCAGACAGCCATACTACATATTTGTGCTTAGAATTAATGGTACCAGATATACTAAAAGATGCCATTTTTAACCTTTAATATCAGATGTGTTCTTTTGAGGTTCCTAATCTAGCGTTTGCATGAAAACGGTAAAAAAAACGAGTTAGAGTTACCACACTTATGTTTCCTACAAAACATCAAACTTTAAACACCAAGCACTATAAAAACATATGTATGTGCTTTGTTGTGTGTACTAAAGAAAAATCAAACAGGAAAAGGTCTCATCGGCGAATTCGTGGGCTAATTTGCACGATATGGGATACGAGAAACTATACACTCAAAGTGATATTTAAAATAAATTTTACACATTTCTACAAAGCGAAAGTTTTTCATTGATTTCATTGATTAGTTCATTACAATTTATAAATTTCAACGAATTCGCCGACGAACCTTCTTGCTGTTCAATTGTCTTCTGTGTATAAAAAGAGGAAGAATGTTGCCATATTACTCGCAATATTGGTAAATGTTGCCAGAGTACGTACCGTACTGCAAACTGATACGGTTATTTTTTCAACATTTTTTGCTTTTCGGCAGAAATATTATCATCGTGTATATCGTCCTCATATATGGGCTAGTACATTTTCTAGTCAATTCCCCTTTCGCAAATCCTGTGGATACTAACCACTTTTCGTCGCTTTATAAATAAGCGGGATTAATGAGATTACTGTAAAGTGTACGTATCTTCTCTCAGGTTATGGTTCTGTTTTAGTCTGTTTACCGAGCCCAAAGTAGCACATAATTGATAACATGATTCTTCATGTTTCTAAAAGCCCTTAGCGAGCTTTTAGAAACATGTTACCGAAATTATGGTCTAAGACCGACAAACATAAGGTTGCTAGAGCACTCTTGTTATTCTCCTGCTGGAGAATAACAAGAGTTATGTTAGGATGTTCGTATGTAGGTGTCAAAAAGATATTGTATTTAACTTCTATTTATAATAGTAACTCGCTTAGAAGGTCGCTAACGCGATAACTTACGCTTGGCCATAACCGAAATTCTTTATGTTCTGATAAAGGCCTGCCACACAAAAAGAAGATTCTATTAGAAAATCAATTTCCCCCTGGACAAACATGTTTAAATTCGATCGCCAGATCGGAAGGAGGTTTCAATTTTACCTGACTAATAAGTTTAAAGTCCCTAGATTGCGGTCAGAGTTGCATTGGTATCGAAAAAATGTTAAAATATCCATCTCGCATATAGAAAGTAAATTTCAAAAAACAGTGGGATTTTCCCTTTTACTTTTCAATAGAGTAAAATTTTTTTCATTGCATATTTTCATAACGCAATATTTAGAATTTGAATTTTCATTAATTTCAATAATTTTATTTTAAAAATAAACAACTTGATTGTTACTCAAAGATGTTGTTGGAGCATTTGTGAATATTTGTTTTATTTCCATTTTTATCAATTCGAAATTTGATAAATAGACATCTGTAGGAATTAAAACCAAAACTATTCAACGAAAAAATATTTTTCTGACCATTTTGTTTGAACTGAAAAAAAATATTTTTTTTTATTTTAACCGAATGTAGCATTGACTGGCTGTTGAACTATCTTTGGAGTTTGCATTCCAATTGCCAACTTTTGCTTACAAGTGTTTTTCTCTCTTTTATTTATTACAGAACGAACATCGTAAACAACGTGAAGTTTACAGGGGTATAACCGACGAGTTTGAGTTCCAACGCCAATGTGAAAATGGAAACAATAGTGATAATGAAAACAAAAGAAATTCCATCGAAACTGGTCTGACCGACGAAGTACAGCGACCGACGTCCATCTCCCCCTATCCAGATGTTAACGCACAACTTAGTACAGAATCAGATGTAGAAGACTAGAAATCTTACATACACCGAAATGCCTCCAGAGTGATCAACAAAACAAACTCGGTTTCATAAAAAACTATTTATTATAGAATTTTATATTCGTGACAACGCTGGCATTGCAAGAGTGTCACATAGTTTAGTGATAAAAATACGTTACAAATCTTAAAATCTCCTACAAAACAGATAGTCAAAGCTAAGAATTGAATCTTCGAAAGAATATTTAAATATTGCCCATATAGACGCAATTAAAACAATGAAAAATGCCATCAACAATTTCAATCTTGTCATAAGGTCCTTCCTATATGACTGGAACAGACATTCAAAAGACTAATTCAATTAAGCTGTTGCAATAAATTAATGCTTTTGTACATAGTTAATTATATATACTGTATATAGATCATATACTATATTCTTGTATAGGTTATAATACATCTATTGAACGATATAGTTACTAATGGTGCAATTTACACTTAATTTTTATAAAATACTTTCAGTTATGCAAAATTGTACACCTAGAACCTACCTACATGCGTAAGCAAACCCATATTTGATTAAGCAAGATCGATGATGACCATAATTGTATAACTCACAACTTAAAAAGGAAGGTTGAATCTGGCCGCCCAGATAAAAGCTTAACCATGTGCATGTGGAATATGGTTAGCTCTTTGAAATTGATTTGTGGACGGAATTTATTGCTGAACAACATATGAACATATAATCTGATCACGAGTATTTTAGTATTACCAACCACGCAAGGAAATTGCCTAGAGAATGTTATTATGGTGTTTTCACCACAAGCCGGTACGCCTAAGATAATATCACCCCTACTAACGCAATTACAATAAAAATTGTACGTAACAAAAATTATAAAATTACTTTGTTCGGTTTTTTTAAAGCTAAATGTTTTAAAAATAAATATCGATTGCTCCCACTTATAACCGATAGCTATTGAGACGAAGTAATGTAAATAACGTCCTATTTATGTTCTTCTTACCATTTATTTTACAAGTAGCGCTGCAAAATTTGATGTTTTTTTTTATCATCCGGCTTAGTTTGCCATCTTGATCGCGGACAAGGTTGTAGCAGAGGAATCTATCTAAGAGGAGTTTTGAGCCTACCTTGTAATGGTTATTTTTTTGTATTCGCCGCATAGCAGAGGAATCTATCTAAGAGGAGTTTTGAGCCTACCTTGTAATCGTTATTTTTTTTGTATTCGCCGCATTTGTTGCCATAACTTCAATACAGATAATGGCTAAGTTTAAGTTACAAAATGGCTAGTAATTTGCAATTTTCTTAAGGATAAAAAATGTTAAAGGACATATTTCTTAAACTTAAAATTACAACTAGTGTCTTTAAATTTTCAAATAAAGTCCTCATGAAGTATATCTCAATATGTATAGATATAGATAACCAATCTGATACTAACGTTTGAACTTTATCCATTGGATCTCCATTTGAACTGCAATAAGTATTCGCTTGATTTCGTTATTATCCGATTTTATCAGAGTGTGAAAGGATTTCCATTTCAAAAATAATTCTAAAGTCATACTATAACGAGAGAACCCGATTTTGTTCTTTCTTTTTCAATTTGTATAAAAATTTCTCAAACAGTGAATTTTAGTAATTTTGGTCGCTTTAGCTTATACGGCATAGACAGAGGCAATTAATGAAAACTTCGTACATCATTGCATTTTTCTAGACCATTTTTGTTAACAACTTACCCCTATATTCATATAGACTTACAATAAGGATAATAACAGTTTATAAAGGACATTTTAATATTTTACTTTCTGTAGGGCCCTAATCTATAGTCGAAATTACTTAAACCGTACAACACTGGTTGATACTTTCTTAACTAATTCGCTGAAGAAATCGCCGCAACTAAATTTTATGTTTTTGTATTTAAATTTTAAAGACTGATGATTGTGGGGTAGTATATTACTCTGGGACTTTGGTTCAGCAGCCATTCTTCCATATTTCAGCCATATGTTTTGCATCATTCTCCAGATGAAAAAAAGTGTTTTCGGCATTACATTTGGATTAACTTTAAAAATATTAAATTAATATATTTTTCCATAATCCCTTCAGTTCACTTGCACCAACAGTCGAACAACATCCAATCACATAATGTCATACTGTCGAACGCAAATGCTTAGGACAATCCCGTAATAGAGTTTTTTTCTAATATTTACTTCATGGTACAACAAAGAAGGTAGTGTATGCAGTCAGCTGATTTAAACTTTTTATTTTAAACTTTCAAGTTTGTAACTTAACAACGATAAAAAAAGAAAAACCAAAAAAAGATAAGCTAAGTTTCTATTTCAGATAAGTTTCTAAATCAAATATTCACAAAAATTTATTTTTGGCATTTTCTTTCAAGTGACTTTGAACTATTTTTGTTGTTGTTGGGCTAGTGACTATACCTTGTTCATTGTACCATGATGTAATCTGTCTTCTGTCGCAAAACAAAAGTCATTCAGAGTAAAAAATCTCAAACAATTAGCAACAGAACTTTACATTATCGTACAAATGGCGAAAGTGCAATTATGTCATTTGGCCCATTTCTTTAAAAGACTCTCCGAATTGTCTATGTGTATTACACTTTTTTTATTGATCTAGCATATCTTGAAGCCTTGGAGCACGGTGCCTTGGAATAGTCCTTATTAGTTTGATAATTGTCATTCCCTTGCGTTCACTGATTAGCTGATTTTCGGCCTTTTGATAACTAAATTCCCCGGCGCAAGCGTCCCACCTTTTATATAAAAAGGTTGGGAATCGATCACATGCTACCAGAACAAAAGAAAAACCGAACATGAAAATGTTTCGTTACTCTTCGATGATTGTAATTGTAAATTATTTTCACTGTAATGAGATTTTTTCCTTTGTTTCGCTTAATGGCAACTTGCAAATTTAAAAACCTTTTTCATTTCATTGTAAATTCTTTGAATTTTGGCACGTTTAAATGTTTGGTAACAAGTATATCGTTTTCACTGTGACCCACATAGTACATGACTAAAATGTAGACTTTTTGTTACTTCGTCCTTATCGAGGTTGTGTAAGAAACACCGCGCTACTGATACCGAAAAAATTTAATTTAAAATGAAAAAAAAATATATTGGGCAAACTCTCGTGGTCAGATTTGGGATATGTTGTCAGTTTATATATATTTAGTATGCAAAGTTGTAATCAATATAAAATACACGTAAGCACTTCGATACAATAGAAAATCGACCAATAAGGATATGATATAAATCGACCTGACCCTTTTTATCTTCAAACAGAAATTCAAAATAGTCGATCGAGAAAACGATTAGAATGAAAAACTTATATAGGACCACAAAATGTGTGAGAAACTCTTTGTTGAATAGGTTAGCATATCTATTACATACCATGTACTTGTTGTTGCTACTTCACCAATTGACCTAAGAACCAACCACCACTCATTACCTAATTTTAAGAAATGTTATGATTAGCCTTGTTTTAGATAATTTACTAATTATTATTAATTATGTTATATAAGGTACACACTATGTTTTGTTAAAGGTTGCTAACGATATGTAGACACACACAAATAACCAGTGGTAGTTACGAATTAAAATGAAAATATAGCTTTAAAAATATTGTACAAATGATATGGCAACGACAACGATTTTCCGTGTAGAAAAACATTAAAAAAATGCTTCTTTTCGCTTAATGAAGCATCGATTACTAAAACAGAGTAGCAAAAAGGCAATTTATTAATATGAGTTGTAAATTGTGTTCATTTAAAAAAAAACGTCAAATTATTTCGTTCCCAGAAAAAATTGAAAAAAAAATTATAGAACATATTTTTGTTGCCGTTTTGGTTGTTAAGCCTCAGTGCAGTTCAAATGCACCTTCAGCAAAGTTTGATTCTAAATCTGTAATAAGCCTAGCACCAAGTTTAATAGAACAAATAATTTTAAGCGGAATGTTTCGAAACCAAATCATTTGTATAATTTGATTTTATACAAATGTAAGCGTTTTTTATACAAAAACTGTCCATTTGATGTGAATTAATTCAATGATCCAACAATTGAAACAATAATGCAGGCCTGTTCTGGTTTTCGCAAAAACTTGCGAATTTTAAATTGCGACCTCAAAACCAAAAATTGTTGCGATTTGCGGTTACCGAAACAGGCTAGAAATGAAATTTGCGAAATTCTTGCCATTGTGGTAACCGGAAAGGCCCGATACACTTACAAATCCAAAGTTGCTAGCAACATTTTGTGAGACGAACTTAATACCACTTTGGCAATATTTTTCTAAGGTAATTTCGAGGCATATTTATTTGTACTCGCTTACGCGTGGATAGATACTTGTACTTGTTAGTTATTTAAAATCAGTCCTGAAACGGCTACAACAAATAAATATTTTAAAGTTTTTTTCTGACTCAAATACGGCTGGACATTTCCTTTATACATGAAGAAAATTAACAAATGCCTTATCTATTGTTTTTTAGTCGTCGTTATTGAGGCTTCGTAAAAAACACCACTAGTGGTATTTTTGGTTAAGCCTCGAAAACTAAAGAGAAATTTGGATTTCACTAAACATGTCCACACAATAATTATTTGACTAGATGTACAAAATATAAAAAGAAAACAATGCAAACTAGTTGGCAACTCTAAATTTATAATATGTTTAAAAGTGCACGAAAACTGCTAGTCTTGTTAATCTAAGAAGGAAAACACTTTGGCCTATTGTCTTATCATTGTTGGTCTAAGCTAATTTATTGCATTATTCCATTTAAATCATATTAGAAACGCACCAAAATATAAATTATGATACTAATTTTTCCTTTTTATTCTTAATATTAGGCTTTTAATTTTAGCAAAGCTCATAAACTTTTTCTAATCTTGTAAAGAATTAAGTTAAATTTCAGTTTAAATTTATTCCACATTTATTTTCTCTCCATCTTCCAAGGAAACTGCTTGTACACACATACTCGCCCCTTAAGTTGACTCAGTTCTTTAAAAGTTGGACCAGCAAAATTTCCAAAACTGTACGAGTCTATCATAATATATTGCGAGCAGAATAAATTCTTATATATTTGGTAATTTTTATTCAGTTTGGAAATAAAATTTTTTTTCTACTCAGTATTAATTCCAACTTGCTTAAGACATTTGTTGAAATTTTTCCTAAGCCCTCCTTAATGTTTTCGACTGATCGAGGCACTGACAAATATACATTTTTTTATTGTATACGAAAAAAATTTTCCTCTGGGCCGGTTTTGCTCAGTTACATTGCTTAAGACCATTTCTTTATAAGGGATGTGCTGTAAAGACGAAATTTTAAAACATAAAAAACGGTATGCAACTTGGACAAATCTTTTGCAATTCACATATCCGGCTTATTTATAACCTGGTCGAATTCTGTGTGACCATTTATAATATGTTTAACATTTAAAAGGTTACAAATTCGGTTATAAAGTGTTGTTTTAAAACATTCGGTTTTAGTTAACGGATTTTTTTTAGTGGAACGGGTTTCAGGCTGTACGTTATGGTTTAAATGGGAAGATTAGCAAAATCTTCTGGGGGAATACGGTTACTATACGTTTTTGCAAAGTGGAGTTATGTGTTAAGGTTCAGATACACTGAAGTTTTGTTTTCTGCGTTTTTTGTTTACTTCCGGCAGTCTTGAAATCATTAAAATAGACGTCAAAACCTTACAAAAAAATGTGGAGGTCTTCTCTAATGGCACAATAATACTGATAGCTACAACAAGGATTTTATTTTTGAAGTTTACAAAGATGCCGTCAAAGTTGCTGGTTAAAAAATATTTCAACGTTTTTTTGACAACCGGAAGTTGTGAAATACGCAGTGTCAAAAAAAGTTTACAGTGTGCCATACATTTATTTTTAATTTGTCTTATTTTTTAAAGCTTTAAATATTATAATATCGGTCACAATATCGATGTTTTTAATTTCTGCTGAACAACAGGAAGGACTTGTTTATAAAATATTTTGATTTTACGGTCGCCATATTGGACTTTGTTTAGAATCGAATTCAAAGTCGTACTAAGCGGTCATACTTTTGCTACCATCTAGCGTTATTCTCTGCATATTCGAGTTTAAAACAACCTACAAACACAACATCTACTTTTCGGAATGGTTACAAATACTTTTAATTTTATCCCCCATAATCTTGCAGACGTCCACATACAGCTCTATAGTTTCCAGGCTCAGGTTATACTTATAGACAACATTTCTGGTTCTTACATATAAAAAATACAATCTGACCAATTTCGCAAGGAGATTGACGAATTTATTGCTGTCCGATGCCTTAGCAGAGGTCAACACAACGTATCGCTCTATTAATACTAGTTAAATATTAAAAAAAACACCCCCAATAATTGTTAAATTGTCTCTAGATATTTATATAGAATTATATACTGTATACTTAGGTACTATTTACTACATTTGTGTGTACTTCAAATTATTTCATGTCTACATATGTACGTACAGATCTATTTGATTTATAAACAATAATTTAAGATAAAAATGCCATAAAAGACTGTTATAATAAAATACTAACTACTATTATTAATAAATGATAATGTAAAAAAAAAATAGATAAAACTTACACTAACAAATCTATGTACCTACCTACTGAAAGAAAAACAGATTAGATTATATAGTTAAATATAGTTTCAAACAAAATTTATAAAACATACATTCTAATTGACAGTTTTTTAAGACCCCTCAGACGTCTTAGCCAGTAATTTAGGAACAGTAAATATTATTTGTTACGATTGTAAGTGATTGCAACCTTCCTTCATTGTCCATATCCCTTTATCCACACTCTCCTATCCGTGTTTAAATCCGATCTATATTTGATATTTCCCTTAAAAAAACTGTCCCCGAACCCTATCCTTATGAAGGCTCACTCATTATCTGTGCGGCGTTAAGTAGTATCGGTGTAATTGTATGTTAAATGTTTTGCATTTGTTTTATTATATGAGAAAAATGTTAATAAAAATTATAAAAACACAAAACCCAAAATTTATGAAGAAAACAATTATTTCATGTTATTTAAGGGCCGAATATGGTGGGTGCACCGCACAAATAACTAGAAATGAAATACACACAGTAACAGTCGATATTGTTCATAAAAATAAAATTGGCCATGCTTTGTGCGGCTTGGAAGACTTTCTACATTTAAGTTAAAGTAAATTGTACAGTAGTAAAAAATGTGGCCACGTTTGGTTTTTACAAATTGCAGTCTTCTGTGCTTACAATGGATGAAATTTCGTAATATTTCCCATCCATAATAGACCATCCGAAGAAGTGAAAAAGATCCGGAAGAAATTCCGAACTGGTTCGGATCCAATGATTTATACACAGGCTTTTCATAGGACGGGTGTATTTTTTTTTTTTAAATAAAATTGACAGCGATTCGAAACAATAGCTTTGGATTATATTTCTCATATCAGTTTTCGTATTTAAAAAAAAATATATGAATACCTGTACTTGGGCTCGAACCCGAGATCTTCAGAGTTGAAAGTGCGAACGTTCCCATTAAAGTTTTCCCAGCCAAAATTGAAGTGGATAAAACTAACTTCCAATTATTAACATTTAATGTGGTTATCCACGATAACGATAATTTATACGAGATGGGCGATGTGCTTCTTCTTTGCACTGATGTAAAAGAACAGCACTCACTTAGTAACGCACAAATCCTCGGGTTTATTTTTCTACATTTGTGTGTATACAATCACCAGAACGCTAGAAAGTCAAAATTGAAACACAAAAAAACACTATTCCCAAAATGATTTTTACTCAACTCTATTTTTCGATTTCTCGATAAAGCCCAAATTGTACAAATTATCGTCTTTGTTAAGAAGTAATTAAAACACGAAACCTTGAGAGTAGTTTCAATTTTTTTTTCTGGTCACTTTGGCCTTTTCTTATTACATCCCAAAGCTCTTCTAGACTTTGTGAAACGACAGTGTTAGGCGATTAAAGCGTTACCTATTCAAAGGACCATATGGTTTCTTGTGTACGTGATATTTTTATATATTCAGATTCCAAATAATCAAATTTCAGAATCCATGTAGTTCTGCCCTAAGTGGACGGCTTTTGCCTTTACAGAGACCTTCAAACCTTTTAAAAATGAGTTGCAAGCTGATCGAGTATGATATTAAGGTATTTTGGCCCAAGTCCGTTCAATAACATTCTTGAGCGCATCCATACTGACATAATTTTAGTGCTTACCGTATTTCACAAAACGGCCCAGATGGATTCGTCAATCGGATTTGAATATGAAATTTTGAACATGTTTTTTAATTATTATTTGTTCACACGAGCATTTTGAGGCGGTCAAATTGACCCTGATGGACAGCGTCCATCGTTGATCACAGTTCTTTGATCATTAGTTACCATTACGACGTGGTCATTCACTATCATAGCGTTTGGCAATGATGTCTGTATCATGTAACAATTTATGATGCAATAAACAAACATTCACTTTGAGATGGCTCAGCTCACTTACATTAGCTGGTTTTGACTTTCCGGCCAAATCTAACGCAACCACACCATTAGGTTTTTATTCCATTTAGAAAAACATTTATTATAGCTGTGCGTGAAATTGAAACTTTATACACCATACACATTTTTGAAGTTTTGGGCGTGGTCACTCATGAGCTACAACAAATAATAATAAATAAAATCATATTTATTATTGAGAACTGCGAAGGAATTTCAGAATTAGCATTTGTAAACATTTTTGGTTCTCGTTTCATATAGCAGATCAAAAATAGATGTATTCACGAAACACAACTTTTTTCAACAAACTGCAAAATTTTATTCTAGATAAAAATTATATACAAATGATTGTGGTAGCTTGTAAACGTTAAAAAACGGCAGTCATTGAATTTGACAGAGCTGGCATTAACGGTTTGCCTGTATTGCCAACGTCAAGTTGGTAGCACTTCAATCGCCTGGCCCAGTGGAATCTCTTTATACTTTTGTTTTTTAAATAATCTATAGGTTTTCTATTTGATTGATGTCAAGAAATCCGGGGGAAAAACCTTGCATTTAGTACTGCTATGTTAAAGCCACTTAATAGTTACCTCGTATTTAAGCTTTGTCATTATTCTGTATAAAAGAGTATCACCTGTTTAAAACTGAAACTTTTTTAGCTTTTCTCTTTTAAACCAACTAATATACGGAATTAAAAAGTAAATTCATACATTGGAAGCATACTATGTATTTACTTTTTAATTCCGTATATTAGTTGGTTTAAAAGAGAAAAGCTAACTATTTTTTTCCTTAATATACTCGTATACAGTAGTAAACGGATATAAGAAAGTCAAGAAATGACACAACTTCATACTTATATGCCTTTTTTCTTATAAGCAATTATAGACAAGTAATTGTACCTATTCGGTGTTTTGGAAAAATTGCTTATATGTTTTTATAAGAGATTTTCTTATATTACCTTACGAATATCTTGATTGGAAGAATAGTGTCGTGTACATCTTACTGGTTTGATTGAGTAAAGGTATGTGTGTTTTTATGACTAAAATATTTAACGAAAAAATTGGATTCTGTTGCACTGTGGTTATATACTTGTATTCCAATGAAAAAAATAATTAACGAAAAAGTTATTAGCTTTTGGCCCACCCTTTATTTAGAATAATATGACCATATTCTTTGTATATTTACATCCGTTTGAATTTCAGTATTTATCATATTTCTTATAACGTAAAAATCGCAGAAATTAAAATAATAAAACCTTACCTTTAAACTTTGCGGAACTTCAAAAGTTGTTTAACTAAATTTTATACAAAATATATCAAAAAATTAAAAAGTCGATCAGGGCTTTATTAGCTCCTTAAAGGGGAACTTTTTTCCCTTTTGATTTTTCTCATTTCCGCTTGTCCATTTAAAAAAAAATTAGTTGTTAACGTCAACATTCAATCAACCAGAGCTAAGTTTAACTAATTCAATCAACAACATCTGTTCTTCTTTTATTTGCTCATCCGCCATTCGGCTATTAGCAATCATTCAATGGATAAGTATTTACACAGACAAAAAAAAAGTTTCAGTTAGTTTCCTGTTCCTTTTCTTGAAGGGAACCCTGTTCTTGAAGGGAACCATATATGGTGAAAAACCCTGAACAAGAAGTGCTGAAGAAGTGCTGCCAACCATCTACAATTTCATAGCGAAATCTACGTTTTGATTTATCGAAAAGTATGGCTTGGGAACATCAAAAACCATATTCTGTACACGATGGGCGATATGATTCTTCGTTGCATTAATATAGAAAAACAGCACTCTGTAACGCACAAATTCTCGGTTTATTAATCCACTAATAAGTAATCATCTGTTTTCTGAGCAGAAGTGGAAATGAGTTCTATTTTCCGATGAATCAAAATTTAACTTGCACGGCTCGAATGGCAGGTGTCTGGTGCGAAGGACCAAAGGGGAAAGTCTTAATACAAGATATACAAAAGGTACTGTCATGCATGGTGAGGGCAACATTATGGTCTGGGGTGTTTTTTCGGAAATGTAATTGGCCCAATTTATAAAATCGATTTTGCCTGACGTAATGTTGGCATACGCATCTTGGGAAATGCTGCTTGCTTGGGTGTTTCAACACGATAACGACCCGAAGCACACGTCTAAGGTGGCTTAACAATGGATGTGCAATGTGCTTGGCCTGTCCAGTCACCTGACCTAAATTCCATATAGAACCTTTGGGAAATTGTAAAACGAAAAATTGGAAATAAAATATTTAAAAAAGCCTGAGATCTCTATGTTGGCCTCACGCAGAGAAAAGATATGGTTACACTATGGTCACCGCAACAATAATATTTTCTCTACGATAAAAGCATGTTCGTCGCAACCATAGTTTTGTTTTTTTGAATTTCATTTTGACAACAGTGTGATTGCGACAAAATTACTATTGTTGAAATGTAGGAACCATATATACATGGTTGGTGTGTTTAAAATGTACGTTAACAATAATATGATTACGGCAATCATACAGTATGATGGCGACTATGAACATAAAAACACAGGTTTTATAGAGCATACATGTATGTGTGTGCGTATGTGTCTTTGATATACAAAAAAACATATGCACACGATAAAGTGAATGATTGTGGTCCAGTAACAAAACAACAACAATCGGATGGTAGTTCGAGGGATTTTTATTTTGTTTACTTTGTTCGGTAAAATACTCTAAACCGACTGGTTCTCGTTTATTTAAAATCTACCTGCACTTAAGTATATAGCCATTGATCATGGTTTAATCACATTCGTTACTTGGTGTCTACGGATGGTGAAGTAGCATTCACCCCTGCTTGCAACTAAAAGTATTTTCGACTGCCGTTGGAAAACATATTTTTGTTTCTTGAATGAAATGTTCAATAAAAACATGGCCTCAAATCTGGCTATGAACTAATTGTCTTGCAATTTAAAATAACTTGTTTGATAAAAATCCCTATTTTTGAATAACAACACCCAATCCTAATAAATAATTTGTTTAATCATACTATGATTGTACGGATAATAGCATGGTTGCGTGTATAAGAAAAGTACTATGGTTGTGAGAATCATAATATGGTTGTGGAAATAATAGTATGGTTGAGTGTAAATCATACTAATGTTGTGAAGATCATAGTATAGTTGAGTGTGAATCATACTATTGTTGTGGAAATCATAGTATGGTTGAGTGTGAGTCATACTATGGTTGTGGGGATCACAGTATGGTTATGTGTGAATTATACTATTGTTGTGAGGATCATGATATTGTTGTGCCACAATCATATACCCAACAATAGTATGATCCTCTTCGAATATTGTTACCCCAACCATACTTTTTTCTGCGTGCTGAAAGAGCAGTGGAATAGCATCCCAAAAGATATCATTGACCATATAATCCAGTCCATGCCAAGAAGATGCGCAGAAGTCATCAAACGTCGTGGTTACGGTATCAATTACTAACAAAAAAATTAAATTTTGTTTAATATCGAAGTCATTAATAATATCGAAGTCATTAATTAATGCATTAAAATCCTTCTTTTAATATTTTAAATTCCATAATAGTGACTGTTTTTGTCCAACTGGTGACATGGTTGCAAATGTTTTGAGCAGCTCCTTATATGTTAAAAATGTGCAATAAATTAATGAAATTGCAGTTGCAGAATAGAAAAGCCCTGCTATACATTGGATGCTTTGGACTTTAATTTCTGTTTTTAGACAGCCAGAGGTCGAAAAATACGCAGCGTAAGAAAAAAAGATTCAGTGTGCAAATAATCAAACAAATATTTGACAAGTTGTGAAAATTGAAATATATTAATTTCTCACATATCCATTTACAAGCTTGTAATATACAGAAATTTGATGCGATTAAAATGTGCTGGTGTGCTCCTCTTGGCGTATTTCACTACATTTTTGTTCGCCACTTCACAGATGATAACGCAAGCTTCAGTGTGCTCCTGCCTTCCGCCAATCAGTGTTTATATACAAAGAAATTTCAATAATGTCTCAAAAAGTTTTGAAGTTAACGCCAGAGCGAATACTTTCTCGTTTAATAATAATATTTAGCATGAAATAGACACTAGTGCCAGATAAATTTTTTGTAATTATAAGGATTTTGAACATAGTACTGTTTTTTCAGCCGCCAGTTTACATAATTTTTTTATTTGAAGTTTGACACATTTTCACAGGAAACGTCGATCTTAAAACCAGCCTTGATACAAACAATATAAAGCGAATTTAAAAAAATTATTCTTTGATTTGATTTTTTTACAACACAAACAACAGTGCGACAAAAATTTTAAAAGCCTTCAGCACCGTTTTCAATTTTGTCGCTGCACTGCCGATGACATGTCGCTTTGGTATGAATGCTTCCATAACAACGTGGGTAAATATGTGTTGACTTTAAGTTGTGTTCTGTCGTGTTGCGTCGGTCTAAACAGTACTTTAACCCAACGATTAGAAACTAAACGTAAATGTTACGCAGAGTTTACGTTTTTACACAGTTGTACTTTCCGTTTACGTAACGTATGTTAGCGCATATTGTTTGTCACATGAGCAGCTGATTTTCAATGTTGTTTCAACGTTACGTCGGCCTAACCCTGCCTTGTCAATGTTTTGTAAATAAAATTGTTAATGGTGAAACGAACGTTTAACAGCAAATAGAAATCGCAGATAATGCATTTGCAGAAAGTGCATTTGTCGCATACGCATGCAAGATGAACTAATAATGGATTGGAATGTAGACTTATTCAAATTCAGTGGAATGACTGTTATTACAAGTAAACATTAAATACCACTACAATAAATACAGCCACCTATGATTAAAAACAGCCACGCCACCAGTAATGCCATATCGGCATTAGACTTTGCTTAATTTGACACTTCGACACAACGTCCTGAAACAATAATTTTCAGTCACAAATTTAAAATTAGCAAAGAATACAACGTTTGTACACTTGAAATGAATACCACTATTATAAATCCCAGCTGGTATTATTGTGCCGCCACCATAACTAAAAACAGGAATGCCGCCAAAAATGTCACATCGGCTTTAGACTTTGCTTAATTTGACACTTGGACACAATACTTGCTAGTGCTAGGAGTGCGGAGGATTGCGTCTTTAGAAAATGGAATTCGCCGTGAGGAATCATCGTATTTGTCGAATATGCCTGCAAGATGATCTCGTTTTGGATTGGAATTTGGAGCTGTTTAAAAATTGTGGGATGACATTTAAAGACTGTTACTACAGATACTCGTATTTAGAAGAAATTGGTAAACAAAAAAACAATCGATATTGATAGGTTTTGGGTTTAATATTGATTTTGATACTTCTAGAGTCGGATCCATATCCTCAATTTGTATGTGAAGCTTGTTCAATGGACTTGCAAAATTTTCACTTATTTATGGAAAAGGCTATAGAGACGCAGAGATTGTTGGAACAAGGTATCGAGTACGTAAATGAAAATGTTGAAGAGGAATCGAAATATGAATGTATTGACGAAGATATTGAATCTGAAGAGGAAACAAAATTTGAATGCGCTAATGAAGACGTTAAATCTGAAGAAGAATTGACACCCGAAACGACGGAATGCATTTACATTGTGGAAAATGTTGGAGACAGCGAGTGGGTCGAACCGTTAGCCGGCGAGATGGAAAGTAAACCTTGGAAACTGGAAAAACGAAGAAGTGGAAGAAGGAAACGGTCGAATACACATTCCCTAGACTCAGACTCCGAGGAGGATTTGTTTGAGCAAATCAAAAAAGGGAAAAAGCTCAAAAAAGCGACGGCGCATCAAAGAAGGCGAAATGTTGCAACAATTTCAAATACTTTACGGGAGAGTCACAACATTTCAGCACAAAAATCGCCAAGAAATGAACCTAAAAAAGAGTCGGTAAACCGAAAAACAGTTCAGAATACAGCTAATGCGGGCGATGAGGAAACCAATGCCAAGGCCAAAAAGAAAATCCCAGTCATGTGCTCCTATTGCTGTAAGATTATTTGAAAAATTTCAGTTACTGACATGTTCTTATAGATAATTTAGCTTTTTGCTTTATTATTGTGAAAGGATTCGTGCGTCATTCTCCTTAACTGGGCGGCAGTGACGCGACGATATCACAAAAAAAAACTTTTGAAGCCCAATAATTCAATCATTGATTCTGGATTTTCAGCTAAAGTACTACATAATGCCTACTATCTAAAGAAGCATGAACAAACGCACAAGGAGGATCGAGCTCGGGAATTGATTTGTTCTGTATGCGGCCTGAAGACGTTTAATTCGGTAGGCCTTTATAACCATATGAAAATTCACCAAAAGAATCGCGAAAAGCAATTTAAGTGCGAATTCTGTGATAAGGCGTTCTTTAATCGTGGGGCCTGCAATGTTCACCGTAGAATACATTTGGGACTAATGGTGAAATGCCCCAAATGTCCCAAAGAATATTTTCGACAAATCGATTTGGACAGACACATGCTATCACATTTGCCCAACCCTCAACCAGCTAATCCTCGAGTTAGTACAGACCTATGTCATTTCCTTATTTTTTAATTGAAATAACTTATATTACAGTCCAAATTGAAATACATGGTTCACTGTAAAGTGTGTGACAAACAAATAAACAGTGCTAAATTCAACGCGCATCGAGCTGCCCATTTGAATGATCCCTTAATGCGTTGCACACTTTGCGAAAAGGATTTCTTTAGCCGTATGTCGTACGTAGATTTAATTTCTATAATAAAGAGCAAACCATAGTGTCAATGTATTTTTTTATTTTCCAGCTGCACCCGACATATGCGAAGAGTACACAAGAGAGCAAAGGATGGCTACGACGACATAGTCAAACATTATGAAAAATATAGGCCCCGTCTATCTCATGTACTGATGGAGCAACAGGAAGAAGTATTAACTGGATAAATAACTAATCTTTTAAATAACATGTTGTTAAACGGTGATATACCTAAACACTAACGATAAGCGTGTTTTATTTGGCAAGTTAAAGTTGTCCCTAATTGTATAGATATAATGGGCCTATTTGTTAACGCATCAATAAAGCTAAGCCATCTATCGCTGCGTGTTTCCATATTAAAAATGCTCGATTGTTATCAAGGCTCAGCAAAGAAAACTAATTCATATTAATCAAAAATGGTAGATATATAAATATATATATATAAAGAAAAAGAGATTGGTTTAAAAGCAGAATCTTATCAGCATTCATCGGGTGGTAGGTAAGCTTTGATCGGGTTCATGCGGACCTAAACCGAAGTCTTGAATTTGTTTTTAAAATATAAGCTTAAAATTAGTTCTGCTACTTTCCTTTGAATATGTACTATTTTAATTACACATTCTGCTGAGTTCAGTCTTTGTATACTGGGTTAACATTATCGACCAACTACACATACGATAAGAGGTCCCTGAGCAATTGCCTATGAAGGTACCATGGGTCCGGTCAGTAAAAGACTTATGAATTCGCAAGCAAAAAATTTAACTCTCAGACAACAGACCTGATGAGTGGTTTGGCGTTTAAAGCAAAACTTTAACAAAAGGGCCAATTCCGTAAACATCGTTGTCATAAGACCATTAGCTTGCACTAAGAAGTTGTTCCAGAAATAATCATACTACAAGATATCATAGGGGAACTTAAGCCCATGCGAATGACATAACGAAATATTTTAAATCCATACGTAGCTCCATTTCTGCAATGAAAAATTTGAAAAACGTTGTAGAACTATCTATTTGAGCTGATATAAATATTGCCAAAAACGCATCTCGTGCAGATGAATCTTATGAAAATTTTTTCGATAATATCTCTTTTAGTTTGAATTAAATTACTAAATTATACATTTAATACATGACAATTGTTTATTAAATTTAGTAATATATTTTTATTAAATATAGTATGTTTGATTAAAAATATTAATAATATTTTAAGTCAAATCAATGATGTGTTGCCGTAAGCTGAAAAATCATCATGGACCCGAAATCCTGACAGCAATACTTTATCTAAGTTCAGATGTCTTGTTGCTGGGCAACACCAGAACGGGTCGTCCAAAAGAAAATATATTATTAACATATTTTAGAAGCGCCATTACTAACGTATTTCAGAACTAGTTAAATGCTTTACAAAAATAAATTATAATTTATTAAAACAGCGTTTAATTTCACCCCTTTTTAGCTTCAACTTCTTCCTGCTGCTCCATAAGTACATGAGATAGCCGTGGTCTATACTTTTCATAATATATTGTAATATCGTCATAGTTATCCCATGTCCTCTTGTGAACTCTTCCCATATGTCTTGTGCATCTAAAAAAAAGCATTAATTTTCATTTAAAAGGTGACTATGAATCTACCAAGCAATAAAACGTACGAAACGCGACTGAAGAAATCCTTCTCACAAACTTTACAGCGCATTAGAGGTTCATTCATATGAGCAGCTCGATGGGCATTAAATTTAGCACTGCTTATTTCTTTATTACATTCCTTGCAGTGCACTACGTACTTGGATTTGGCCTAAGAAATAGATTACAATTATGTTCGTAGCAATAAACAAGTTTAGAAATGCATACCACCGGCTTCGTTGCATGAAGTGGGGCATGTGAATGCGATGGCATGTGTTTATCTAAATCGATTTGTCGGTAAAATTCTTTTGGACACAAGGGACATTTGACCATTTGACCCAAGTGGATTCTTCTGTGGACATTGCACGCTCCACGATGAAAGAATGCTTTCTCACAGAATTCGCATTTAAACTTTTTCTCGCGATTCTTATCGTGAATCTTCATATGAATATACAAGGCCGTTTTAGTATACGATTTTAGGCCACATTTGGAACAAGTCACTTCTCGCTCACGAAATTCTTTGTGCGTCTGTTCGTGTTTTTTCAAATAATAGGCATTGTGAATTATTTTCGAACAGTAAGAACACATCACAGGAGTTTTTGCTTTGGTTTTGCCTTTCGTTTCCGTATCTTCATCTCCCACAGACGCCACTTCTTTTGCTATTTCCTGCGTTTTGTTTTTTTTAGAACTTCTCTTCCTACAAGACTTTAACGGCGCAATAGTGGTATTACATTCAGGGACATCCTTGGCCTTTCTGTCCCTTTTTGATTCTTTCACTATGGATTTTATTCCTAATTTTTCATCCGGCGAGTAAGCTAATGTTTCCTGCATCTTTGGGACGCTGTCATCATTTTCTACCATATAAACACACTCAATCTCATGGTCGTGCATACTTTCGGAATTCTTTGAATATTTATCATCGAAGCATTCAAACGAGGCATCGAGTTGTTGTTCCAAAACTTTTTGGGTTTCAATAGCTTTCTCGATAAATAAATGAAAAGATTTTAAATCTGCCGAACAAGCCTCACATAGGAATTTGGGAAATGGATCTGAAACTGAAAATATATTAAACACGACCATTAGCTCCAGACGTTGGTTGGTTCGACGACGAAACATTTACCAATTTCATCGAGCTGAGTATATTTGTAATAACAGTCTTTAAAAGTCATTCCACTGAATTTGAATAATTCTTCATTCCAATCCATTATTAGTTCGTCTTGCATGCATATGCGACAAATGCGCTTATTATCAGCGATTTCCATTTGCTGTTTAACGTTCGTTTGACCATTAACAATTTTATTTACAAAACATTGACAAGGCAGGGTTAGGCAAACGTAGCATTAAAACAACTTTGCAAATCAGCTGATCCAGTGACAAGCACTTATGACTTAACATACGTTAAGAAAATATTTTCAAATTCCCTTTTTTATATTGGTTGTATATTAATCCTGCCAACATTTTCCATCGCGGAAGTGACAAATAAGTGACGATGACGAAGTTAAAACTCATCGACTGCGATACCATTTTCTTATCACAGAAGTGTCTTCCATATCGAGAAGTTGTACCCCCCGGAGTTAGCATCCAGAAGTCACTTATGCATAACTACAAAGAGTCTCTTCTTAGTGACTTCTTGGAAGTTACTTTTGATTCTAGTTTTATTTCGCGGTAGCTGCGACTTTGGCAGAAGTGTATAATGTTGTTTAATATATCCATTACGGCACATGTGATTTTCGGCTGGTATTGTAATCAACAAACAATCTTCCTGGATGATTTAAAGACGACTGTAATGTAAATTGTTCTTGTAAAATTCACACTATATCCCATTTAACGTCTGGAAGTGACTAAAGCGTAACCCATTTGACGATGAAAGAAACTTACAAATGTTGGGAGGGAAGGCTGGTATTAAGACCGATGTTTCCTGTGAAAATGTATAAAAAAAATTATGTTGCTGAAAAAACAGTGCTGTTCAAATTCGTTAAAATAAAAAAAAAATGTTTTACGGCAACAGTACCGATTGCATGCTAAATATTATTATGAAACGAGAAAGTGGTCGCTCTGGCGTTTACTTCAAAGCTTTATGAGACATTTTTGTTTACTTCTTTGTGTAAAAAAAACTGATTGGCTGAAGGCGGGAGCACACTGAAGCTTGAGTTTTCATCTGTGAAGTGGCGAGCAAAAAATTCACGTAGTTTAATATGCCAACAGGCGCACACCAACACATTCTAATCGCAACAAATTTCTGTGTATTACAAGCTTGTAAATGGATATGTGAGAAATTGAAATTGTTCGATTTTCATAACTTTTCCACTATTTGATTGATTATTTGCACACTAACCCTCTAAGAAAACCGGCACGAAAACGAAACGTTGGCGAAGTCATTTTTTCATACAAGACTACGAAAACGAACCGATTTTGCGATACGTAAATGCACCGTAAACGTTAATTTCGGAATAAGAGAATTAGAAAAAAAAAGTAGTAGTTTGAATGTATTGGTAGTACGCCAAGGCTAAGCTAAAGTAGTACTTTTACGTAACACTAAAGCGGTCCGTTTTCGTAATACCAGAGTGTTGCGTTTACGTAACACTGAAGCGGTACGTTTTTGTATCTGCAAAACGTTCTGTTTCCGTACTGAATTTATTTCTCTATCGAAATAATATAAGCTTTTTTATACTGAAGAATTAATGTGGCATATATTGTGAATGATTATGAATTCTTTGGCTATTACAAAATATAGATATGTAGATATAAAAATACTACAAACGTTTTATAAATACCTATTATATTAAAACTTACAAAAGCTGATTTTGTTTAACAACAATCAGATCATCACACTTCAAACATCAACTAAAACAATTAAAGTGTTCTGTCAACATGGTTCGTTTTCGCTCCGCAAAATGCGTTACGTTTATTTTTCTTGGAGGGAAAGCTTTTTTCTTACGCTGCGTATTTAAACTGGCTGCTGAAAAAACAGTACTATGTTTAAAATCGTTAAAATTAAAAAAAAAAATGTGTCTGGCAATACTCTGCTTACTTAAATGCGCGTTTGCTTTAAAAAGCGTTGGTGTGTGAGTTTCATAAATAACAGTATGTTACATTTTTCGAAACAGAAGCCTTTTTAAAAACGCTTCAGTGTGCTCGGGCCTTTATGCATCATAAAGCGTTCGATTTGAAAATTAATTCTTTGTACTAAAAAAGTTATTCAAGATTTTCTATAAGGGAGTAGTAACCAAGCTCGCTTAAATTCGCTATAGGTTGTTCTTGAACAACTTTCTTTCTATTTAATGATTTAACGCAAAATATCGTAAGTTTTCTGTAAACAAAATCATTTTTTAATTTTTGTACAATGGTGTAAAGTTATCGCGTTAGCGACCTACTAAGCGAGTTGCCAATAGAACACGGCCACTATACATTAGCATTGTTTTGCATGGAAAAATGTTCAAATAGGTTGCGTGTTTCCAAAAAAAAAATTAACAAAATAACCGAGTGCAAATGTTGATTTACTTGCAATGTACATCACCAACTGCCAGCTTATTTAATTCCTCGTTTATTATTTGTTTGCATATTTTTAACAAAATAAGTGAGAAGGTAAGTAATAGTTATGTCGTTTAAATATATTAGTTTTATTAAAATAGCAGTGTTTTAATACAAAATATTATCTGCTTCATATCCTACCGTTTCTTTCTGATTAGTGTTTCTTTCCATCACAGCTCAAATTTTTACCGATTTCAACGTACAGAAACAGCAGTTATCACGAAATCGGTAACTTTCAATCTAGTCGGTGTGACGTCACATAAATCGGCAACTTACCGATTTATTTACAGAAACGAGCTACAGCTTTGAGTGGTAAAACAGATGATTACTTATTAGTGTATTAATAAAAATCGTGAATTTGTGCATTACTAAGTGCTCTTATTCTACAATATTGTAACGAAGAAGCATATAGAAAATGAAGTACATTTTGTCGTCTTTGACTTTCCAATTCCATAATTTTCGATAAACGATATCGTAGTTATCGCTATAAAATTTCAAATGGCTGGCAACACTTCTTCTCTCATCCCCATCTCTCCCATCAGAATGTTGTCTTGTTGTTCACGGTTTTGTGAAATTAGATGGTGACAAGTTGATTTTTCAATTATATATAGAGAAAATTATTACTTACCTTTTTATTTCGTTAAATAAATTTCTGTTGCAAGTTCAATGCCATCATTTTCAATTTACAAAACGCAATTAAATATCAAACATCGCAAGAACGCGCTTAAAAATCTATTCTAAACCATCAAGCCATCACAAAATCCTATACAACCAACACGACGACACCAAAGAAAAAGAAGCATCAAAATAATAGTCAACAAAACAACAAACAAATATCAAAAGGCAAAAACGGATTTTTGGAATACGAGTACAAAATTAAATTACAAATCAACAGACGTATTGGCGAAGAGTCGACATCTAGTAACATTTTTTTTAGGATAGCATTCAGTATGAGTTCGGTAAGACAAGGCTTCAAACTTTTGAGGGTGTTTTTTTTTTGAATCGGCCCTTCTATTTCAGATTTCAAATGTGGAAAACTTGTCCCCTCAAACCATCAGACAGGTTATGAAGGAGATGCAGAATATGGTGGAAAATCCCCTGGAGGGTATAAAGATACAAATTAATGACGCTGATGTCACCGACATACAGGCTCTCATTGAGGGCCCAGCTGGAACGCCATACACTGGGGGAATGTTCCGCGTGAAACTGACTTTGGGCAAGGATTTCCCCCAGTCGCCGCCCAAAGCCTTCTTTATCACTAAGATCTTCCATCCGAATGTGGCGGCGAATGGCGAAATCTGTGTCAACACACTGAAAAAGGATTGGAAACCGGATTTGGGCATCAAGCACATACTACTCACCATAAAATGCCTTTTAATTGTTCCAAATGCTGAATCGGCCCTTAATGAAGAGGCGGGCAAGTTACTCCTCGAACGCTATGATGATTATTCCCAACGAGCCAAAATGATGACAGAGATCCATGCTCAGGTATGATCTACCACTATGTTTGTGTTACACAACTCCTATCTTTATTTCTAAATTGACAGGTGGCCAAGTCTACTGACTCCAAGGATGACGATGGTCCGAGCTCGAAGAAACATGCGGTTGACAAAAAACTGCAAGACAAGAAGAAAGAAAAACTAATCAAAGAAAAGAAACGCATGCTGAAACGATTATGAGTTCCCTCCACCGCAAAAGTAACAATGCCAACTCCAATACAAAAGTAACTAGAACAGTGCGCGCTGTCATTGAAACCTTCGCGTTGTGTTTTCCTTTCCTACAGCACCCTGCTTTTTTGCATTTGAACATCTCAGCATTACACCGATTTGAAAAACTCTATATTAGTGTTCGTTCACATTATCATCACCACCAGATCGGCAGTCGGTGCTTTCTCCAACATCATTAATATCTAATAATTTAGTTTCTCTAATATTTTTTAGTAGTAAAAGTCTAAATCGCATAGTTTTTCAAAAATTTTTTTCAATCAACAACTGTACAACACAACATCATATTACATATAATTTTAATGTTTTCATGTTAGTTTTACGTCTACATTCAAATAAACATAATTTTAAATTATTCGGAACCCTTTTGCTTTACGGAAAACAAATTTGCAAGATACATTGTTACATATACAAGTGTATTGTAATTATGAGGTATTACTAATGTGGTTATTTACAAATGTGGTGGCGGAAGAACTCCACACGTTGTGCATTGTGCACTTGTCCTCCAGTTTTTTACATCAGAATACCTTAGACTTTGTAGGGATATGTCTTTCCATTGGACCTTTGGTCGGCCCATCTTGGCAAACTTGCACTCGCCGTCGAGTATTTATGTTGGTTCATTCATAGGCTTATTGCACTTGATGAGTTAGCAGTTTAAAAATAGTTAGTTTAAAAATTTTGTATTTCATTTAATTTGTAATTTAAAGCTTTACGGTAAGCAAAAGATATATTTAAAATAAAAAGTTTAAACAAATATCTCTTTAACCATACGTAACGTCGTCAGAAAATACAAGATAATGTCATTGGCAAAAAACCCACTATACAATAAGTGTAAAAGAACGTGGGATTGAAAAGGCAATTTTTCACACAGCAAATATGAAAAGTTGTGTGGCTTTGTATTATCAAATTCTACTGTTCACCATAACAGTAGATTTGTTTTATTGAATAGACCGTACAGCAGTCCTGATTTATTAATATAGTGAAAAGATTAACTTACCAAAATCTTTTACTGGCTTAGATATGTGCATCTAAAATCGTATGATTTGAAAGCCAAGCTGTAAACATTGTAATATTCTACGAAATGAAATTGAATTAAACTTCAAGAGAAAAAAATATGCAACAAAAACGCTATACTGATACTCATGAGTCGGACTTTGCACATCTAAACTTTTTTTTGAATAACTCTAAAAATTTAAACTACTTAAATCAAACGGTATTTAAAATATTTTTAATCATAATTTTTAGATGTAAAATTATCGTCGTTCCTATAAAATGTTATGATGTTGTGACACGGCGCAGAGCGACTGTCCCCATAATTTTCTACCTCCAGCGCTGCGGTGGTTGCTTCTAGTCTGTTTTAAGAGGGTCCTTTCAAGAACTGGAATTTATAAAATAATACTCTCGACTAAAGAATTTTAAATTTAACTAAAGAAAATTGCAAATATATTGTCAGACGGGTCATCAACCAAAAAAAATTGAAATTGGATATAGGGTCTCCCAAAGTCCCCGAATCGGCAGTAGCATAAACTTGGAGTTTTACCAAAATCCAAACTACAGTTTTCATAATCCTAATCTTTGTCCTGGCCAAAATTCCTTGAGATTGGTAGTTTACGTAAAAACTTAAGCTGGAAAGCAACTAAATTAACTAGGAATCTTTTCACAGTAACTAAAATAAGTATTTTGCGCATAGCTTCTTCCTTAATTGAAAATACTTATAGTTCTAGGTGCTGAAAAATGTATTTACTTGACAATATAGTGCGCCAGTGTATAACGAGTATAAACATTGTTTCTGTCGAAACTAAGTACAAGAAGATACAATAGCATTAATGATTTTCTTAAGTTGATTTTCAAATGTATAAGTATTTTGAATTCTTTGCCAAATATGTTCGTCCATCACCTTTAAGTGGAGAAAAAAAGTCGTTTGTTTTTTTCTCTTTAAGCTGAATATAAAAAACTACGTTGGCGGTGAAGTTCGATTGAGTGAAGTGCTGCTGGCGTTGTTTGTTAATGCGGCTTTGTTTCGAAGGCGAATAAATGTCAACATTGAGACATGAAATAAAATTCAACAGTGGAACGAATACACATGGAATCGCTAGATATTTCAAGTTTAATTGTTTGGAATATCGGTCGTGTAATATTTTTAATAGCAAACTGGACACAGTTTAAATATCCAGCTAGTCTCCATAGAACATTTTAAATCTTAAACTCTTCATAAAAAAGATGAAACCCCAACATGTTTTCATTCAAACTATCAAGCAGGGTTTCATTATTAAAATAAGTGCCTCCATACTCGCAGGTAATGATTTTATTTCGGGTTTCCTTGAAATTGATTTCATTTAAATTTCATATACAGGGATGATTTTGAATTTTATGTTCGTTTCATAATTCCGTAGTTGGTTTAAACACACACAGTTTGAAAACGTTTACATTCAAATTACGTAGTATGTTTGCAAATATATTTTTTTAAATATATGACCGCTATATATCTACGCCGAATGAGAACTCTTTTAATATAGTCAGTCCTGTTTGCTCCAAGGTCTCCTGACCCAACAGTCCCGGGTTTTTCTACAAAGGTTAATCCGAAGGAAGTAAATAAAACAAATCCAATAATAATTATTTGTGGAAAACATTGCCTTTGAACAGCCAGGAAGTTTTTTAAAAGCCTTCATTCTTAACAACAGCTAAAAAGATTTAAAAAATATGTTATTCGCGAAAATATTTAAGCTTCGTTGGGTTACGTTTATTCATTCATCAGCAACCTAGTACCAAATGGTACCAATAAATTTCAGCTGTCAGCTTTCATACAAATTGTAATAGGTTTCGGGACAAAATTCAATAAGTGCGGATTTCATTTAAACCCTATCTAGTTTCTTTGAATACAACCAACTCGCAGAAACGGGAAAATTTTCAAACATAAACGATCCAGAAACATGAACACCATAATGTTGTTATTTCAACTATTTTGGACTACAAATTTTAGATTTTTTCACGATATGAATTTTTTAATTACAATTTATTGCTTCAAAATTTTAAGATTCAAAAACGTGAACGAAATCGCAAACGTGAACACCCTCAACATATATATTTGACGGTAATTATTTTCAAAAAATAAATGCCATAAAATGTCCTTTCAAAAAACCAATAAAGATTCCACACTCGATTTGAATTTTTTTTGTTTTAAAAAAATACCTCTATATGGATCACTCTTTAGTAATAGTTTATGAGAAAAAGTCTTTAAAAGTTTTGAGTTGTTCTAACGGTGCCACGCCCTTTTGTCAAGTTTGAACATTTTATGATTTTGGCCTGTAGGACTAGTTTTTTCAAGAGGGCGTGCCACTAGCCACTTTTCTACCAGTGTATGTTTTTACCGCACTAACATCATGTGTACCAAATAGCATCGTTATATTTCTAACAGTACATGAGATATGGTCTTTCTAACTAGAGAGTTGCATGGGTGTGGCGGTGTAACGCCAAGTCCATTTATTACCTGGCCGAACTTAACATAATATAAAAATTTCGTAAAGATCAGAGTTATTATCGAATATAGTGTGTGGGAAATAATTTTTTCGAGACAGAAAAAAGGACACAGCTAGATCGTCTTAGATTTTTACGACGACCACCTCTGATCAAAATTTCGAGGTGTTGTAAACAGAATAAAAATGTGAGATTCAAGAAGAAAATCTCTTATAAAAACATCATATTTGAAAGCTTTGCAGAACACAGTGTAATTTTACTTGGTTTAAGTAGAAAAACAAATTATATTATAAAAAAAAAACGAGTTAAAGAACTGAATGTCGCACAAAACAGATGACAAGTGTCTTAAAAAAATAGATCCTGCAATTACTTTCTTTAACACAATATATACTACGAGTACTATTTTAAAACATATAAGAAAAGACGCATATAAGGATGAAACTTGTGGAATTTGTTGTTGACTATTATATGCGTAGAGTAGATGCATATGTATTTATATCTCTATCTACATATAAAAAACAAAAAGTTTGATATTTGTTTAGCCATAACCCACTGTGGCAATACAAATCCACAACAGCGAACAAATGAGGAGAGCGCTGAGGTGCGGCGGCGAGATGCGTGTGGTTGCGATTGAATGGACCGTATTGACATTACAATATTAAGAGTTAAATCAGTTGTGACGCGATACTTGCGATTAACACACACTATTTTGTTTTGTTCCACAACAACTGGGCAAAATCAAATCAAATCGTGTTTTAGTACGATTTGCATTTTCGGTTAGTAAAACTCAATTTTATTCCGCTTGAAAAGTAATTCCAAACAAAACGATAAATGAAGATACTATGTGAACAAAACATAAAACGCGTATACCGATCATGACATATTTAAGGCCAACAACATCAGACTGGCGCGCACCGCCGGCGGTGACGCATGTGCAAAACAATGCCGTTTCGTGATTCAACGGGATTAAATAGAAACTCAGCATTCCAGTACTCGTATTAACACAAAAATAATTGAATTTCACTTATTTTAATGTTCAAATAATGTTCAGTGTCCACAACACAGCAGACTGGTGCTCATTCGGGCGTTAAATTGTGCATTTTCGGAGCATCTGCTGAAATTGAGAGTGTATTCGTGGTTTACAAAATTTTCCAAGAAGAAGAGGAGAACAACAACCAGCTACAGAATAACAACAACACTAACGGCTGACGGGCTGTCGTCATCAACTGTCAATAATTGAAATTTACACACACACACAAAATCACCAAAACAAGTAGTTTTGTTGTTGTTGTACGAGCATGTTGTTGTTTAGTTGAAACAAAAGATGGAAACAAGTTTCCATACAAAATAATCTCAAAACAAGGCAAACTATTTATTTCAATTTTCGTTCATTCGGTTGTTGTTGGCTGGTTCATACCTATCTAGCTCGAGCGATCACAAAAAGAACATAACAACAAACAAACCAAAAGCAGCAACAACGTTTTTTTTTTTAAAATCATTTTTGACAATTCGTTAAGAATGTGTGTGCTCTTAAGACGTGCGACGCCTCCACACATTAAAGTTGATTTACATACTTACGTACATACATACATCTGTAAATACTACATACGTACAAATAACTTATATACACACATACATATGTGCATACATTGATGCACCTGTGGTTTCGTCGTACAATCCACATTAGCGTCTCTCCGCACTCTTGTCATTTTCCTTACCATCTATTTGAATGTTAATGGAACCGTTCGCCTCTGCTCTCTAAACGACCATCGTCCTATCACATACACCCCCTCACTCGCTAGCCATTGCAAGTGTGTTGTTTTTGCGGTCACTAATGTAACCTGTTATTTGCGTTATTCGCTGTATTAACTTTATTGCCATTCATTCATTCATTCTTCAAGTGTGCAATCTGTCAAATCGAATGCTGCTCCTACTTTCTGACGTTATTGGTTGCTTTTGTTTTCATCGGATATCTGAGACCGCCGACCGCCGACCGACCAACAGTAACAACTCAAATTCATGGTTGGGAGCGGGGGGACTCTCAATTGCAAGTCAGTCGCTTTTGAGTTTCTGAGAAGTGGTGAGTGAGTGAGTGATCATGTTGCTCGTGGCATATTGATCAAAAGTGACCTTGAAACTTGCAATGCTAAATGTAAAATGTGTGCTGTGAGTTTACGGGAGCGTATGGGTGTTTTTTTTCTGTTTGTTTCTTTCCTTCTTTAATACTCGTACATATTTATCTATTTTCATTGCAAGTGCCGATTACGCTTAAGACGCACATTCAAACATACGTTGTACAATAAACTGGCTCATCTCCAAGTTGCTTAAAAAAGAGAAAACTGTCCAGTGTTAGTTATTTATACTCTGCACCACTCTGTGGGACAGGCTATTACATGTAAGTTAGCTTCATAGCAACTGTTTGTAACTACCACAAATATTTAAGCTAGATCCACCGATCAATGTAAAATAAACTGCTGATTCCATTCGCTGATATCTGTCTGTCTGTCCGTCTATTTCAAACTACAGCTTGCAATTGTCTAATCTTCATGGAGTTTGGCAGAAGATAGTCTTTTGGGCCGAGGACGGACGCCATTAAAACTGAAGAAAATCTATATTTAGAATTATATATAGCTTCAACATACATGTTTTCATCCGATTTTATGTTTTTTAGCTATAGCAGCTGAATATTACACAACAAGCCAGTTTTTTGAACTAAGGAAGGAAGTTTTTCAAATAGAAGGAAATCGGAAATCGGAAGGAAGCTATTGAAATAGAATAAAATCGGTTCAGATTTAGATCTGGCTCCCACAAACATATGTTCAACCGATTTTATGTTTGTAGCTCTAGAAGCAACATATTACATTTAATGTTAATATAATTTAGCACAAGTTCCTTTTTTGACCAAAGAGGGGCTTAATAGAAATTGAAGAAAATTAGTTCAGATGTAAATATCGTTTAGCTCCCACACATATGTTCAGACGATTTTATGCTTTTAGCTCTTGAAGTCACATTTTCATCCAACCTGAATGACTTTTTGCAGAATCAAGTTTTTGGACAATGAATGATGTTAATTAAAATAGAAATCAAATCGATTTAGATTAGGAATGGGTTCCTCACAAATGTTCAACTGTTATTATGTCTTCAACATCCCATCTTGATAGTTTGTCAAGTTCATTAAGATCGAACTTCCTTATTATTTTTAGATATAATCCCAAAACGAATGATTTGGGACCCAAAAAGGCTATCAGTATACATAGACATGTAGATATCAAACATCAGGAAAGCATAGACATAAAGTATACTAGATAACATAACACTATTATTTCCGCAAATTGGCTAAGTTATTTTAAAATATGGAAATACGGGTACCTCTCCCAAATTTCAATATGAAATTAGTTTTAAAATTTGGGTAAGTTTAGAGCCGGTTCAAGGGAGTCCAATAATCCTCCCCAATTGTCTTTTCTGAACATAAGTGCAGGGTTTAATATAGTCGGCCACGCACGTCTTTGGCGTACAGTAAACCAGTAAAAAAGGTTTACTTTACAAAAGACCCAGTTTAGATTCGAACGAAATAGTGGACATGTCGCCTTGTGTGTAGAAAATGTAAGAAAGTCATATTTATTAAATTAAATAAAAATTGATTACATGACAGATAGATAAACCTCTGCATTTCACAATCACTTGCATTTACGGAATGGAAGACAAATTTCACGCTCACATCGGAAAGTGCAATAGTATCTTTTACATTCATCTGAAATAATTGGTAAATGATCATAGACTGCAAGAAATACTTTTTTGTCCCATTTACAATAACCCAGTCTAATGTACAAGTGTATAAATGAATGAATTAGACAATTATGCATTTACCGTTGATTTACAATGTTTTAGCCATAAAAGGGACTGTATCCAAACAACGTTGTGGTGGGTTTTGGCCTCATGTTATTTTCAGACTTATTATTTGTCAAAATGTTGTCTGAATCATAGGTCTCCGTCCAACACAATCGACGAATTTTATAATTGCACCGTTGAAGGTAATAGATAGGCATCGAATTCGGTACAAGTTTTTCTAACAAATATACCCCATGTACTACATATACATTTGAATGTGTGTACGTGTGTATGTAGTGTTTCGCAACTGTGCAACCAACTGACAATTCAAATACCTGTAAAAGAGTGCGGCGAATTAGACTTTATAAAAAATCTACATTTGTACAACAAATAAACAAAAATTATATTCACATTGATCGTGTTTCAAAATTTTTTATAAAAAATTCGATATTGTCTTTAAAGTACCCCTAACGAATAATCAGTGACAGTGAAAACATTTACATATACGAGTATATGAAATTACCTCTTTATATTAATTGCTCATGCATGTGTATGCGTATCTTTTGTATCTTCCCCAAATGCAGTAGTTTATATTAAGTATGAGCACACTAGAGAAGTTGAAAAAACCATGTCCGAGTAACAACCACCAGTTGGAGAAGCACAAATCGAAAAACGAAAACAAAGAATTGGTAAGTATTTATAAATAACTCCATCCAACTAATACGAGGGTAGATCAAAAAAGTTCCACACCAAGCATAATGCCAGTTTTGCTGTATAAAAACTCTGAAAATAGGTTTTAAGCTATTAATTAAAGTTCGGGCATTGCATCGGTAATTTAAAAAAACAGCCATTCTAGACTGAAAAATGTAGTAGTTTTCTCCACATAAAATAAATAAAAAAATGCCGTTTGTAGGTTTTATATGGAACCTCAGATTAAATCAAACATATCGGTCGGATAAACCGACCTAATCCGACTTAAGGATTAACCCCTCAATAAAATTGCAATAGTGTGTATAACTCATACGCCACCCTATACAATAGAAGATTCTAGATACGATCCTAGTTCTAGTTACGCGTTTAATTTTACGGCTGTTTTTTTGACCCTCGAGCCGTAATCTTGGTTAAATTATCAAATGATTTAAATTTGTAGTACCAATACCTCCACATTTAAAATCGGTAGCTTGATCTGACTATAACATTCATTTTGAAGGGTCCTTAAGACCGGACCCTGTTGAATTTAAGAAACTAAATTCATGCTTGAATTTAATTTGAGCTAGTTTCATGGAAAATGTTTGTAACTTCCAAATATATTTGAACAATTATCTTTTGACGATGCCTTTCTATCAGTATGTAAACTACAGATCGTAATACTCGTAGCTATTCGATATTCATGAAATTTGGCACAAGAACGTTTTTTTGGCCAAGAAAGGACGCTATTTAAATTACAGAAAATCGTTTCAGAGTAAGATATAGTTTTCTTAAATATGTTCAACCGTTCAATCTTGATAAAATTTAGCATAGATAGTTAAGATCGAACTGTTACAAGATCAGAAACATAAGTGATATCCGTTAACGGTTTGATATACATAGTTCAGAAAATAGTCCCTCCCGATTTTACATGCAACCGCACTAGCACACCCGTTTTAATTCTGACTTCGATCCAATTTGGTAAAGTATTTGTCGATGGACAAACAACCAATTTTATACCAATATGGACTATATACGCCTATTTTTCCAGTATACCTTAATATATGGGTACCAAATAACACTGAAACTTTCTCGCAAATACAAATATGACATGAGCTTCAAATTCTGGATAAATTTAGAGCCAATCTAAGGTGGTCCGAAACTATTTTTAACTGACTTTCCTGAACATCCAGAAGTGCAGGGTGTAATATAGTCGGCCACTCCCGCCATAAGATTTTTTACTTCTGGCTTTGTTTTCTCAGTTTTATCACAAAAATAAATCCATATTTGATATCACTTCAGTCAACTTAAGTCGATATTTGCAATTGGTTCATTGTTTTGACCTTAACACCCTTTTTTGGAAACCAAGGGACCAAGCGTCTGAGTCCGAATTTTAAGCAGATCTTAAAATGAGATTTATATTCGATTAACAATGGAATTTTATTATTTTTCAAGTCGAGAGACCGTTTTATGGAGCCTTAGATCCTATACCATGCCTATTTTGGTAGTGTCGAGTGCTTCATTAACCGTCCCTAGTTAAGCCATGGTTCGTCCACTAATAATGGTAATTTATTGAGCAAGTACTTAATAAGTGTACGTTTCTCGAAGGTGATTTAAATCCTTAAGAAACGGCCGATATCGCCCATCCAGCTAGTTAATATTGATTAACCGCTTTCGTGTTTTCCACGGACACACATACTGACAGTGACATAAATTTAAATCAGATATGGCTTTTGTATGTGTGCTCTAAACATTTCGACGATTGCCGTTGTAAAAGATCACTGAAGTGTAAAATACCGAACCCCCCAAAAAACATGAATTAGGTGAGACACCTATGACTTGAATATGAATATGATCATATTAGTTTGTAAAGCTTAATATTATATATCAGGCTATATTCTCTATTATCTTATAAGAGTACCCTACCCGGACAAGACATGCAAAAATATTTACATAAAAGCCCGCTTAAACAAATCGTTATCCAAAATCCTAGGCGTGTAAGACCCCAATCTCAAGCCGATACCTTTAAGAAAATAATCGAAGCAATTGATTCTATCCCAGGTTGGAGCATTGCCGATCTACCTTCGTATGTAAATTATAACATGTAACTAATCTAAAATATTTATTATAATATAAAAGATAATTAATATAAATTAACATACTTACATTTGAGCAAATATGAATAAAATATTATATATGGATTTACGATACTAAGTAAAAGCAGATATCATTGGATTAAGGTGAAAGTAATAGAATTTGCATTTGCCATTTTTATTTGCAAGTTTAGCATTATATTAAGTGGATATCCTTTTGGTTATATCTTAAATTCGAAGTCGATATATGAGCAGTAAGATATTTATAACAATAATGAATTGAGGCCGATACATTCCATCGAGACATTCCATAAAGATTCTACTCCGTTGAACCTAGTGATTACCGAGTCGGCGATAATGTTTCCACTACACCAAAAACGAAGTATCATGGCATTAAAGATTAAAGCGTCTCTATGGATGAAATGCGCAGGAATAGCACAGTTGGCGGAAAAGAGTTGCGAATTGCAACAATGAAACATTTGTAGCAAAAAAACTGTGCACTCACATAACAACAACAAATCAGGAAAGATTGCATAGGTCAACGTAATACCGACGGAATATCAAGGATCAATGGTCACAAACCGAGAACTTGGATCATTGTAATCAATCTTCCTTTCCAACCTGCATGAAAATAACCAAATTTGATGTTTCTCAAGACACTGAAAAATCTTAAACTGGACAACCTGATAAGAATGTGTTAATTTGTCTTTAGAATTGACGAATTATCAAAAATACGCAATACCGAAAAAAGTATGACAGACAGATCATCCCAATAGTATTATAAGTTTGATGATGACTTCCAAATATGTCGCTGAGATATGAAGCTGATCGTAAAATGCATGGATAAATGCAACAACTCTCACCTACAGAAGACACGCTTCACATCCCCTTATATTTTACCATCTGTAAGGACATTAAGGATATTAGTTTATTGAGTAAAGAACTGTTAGGCAAAAAAGATGGCAATATTGAGGAGGAGAATACATTTGCAATTAAGGGGTTTACGGATGATCATCTATAACGCTGGAGATACTTTCGCACAACTTGATGTGTATGAAGCTGGTATGCTGGAGTATGAGGGGTCTTCGTGGTTTTTAAAAAAAAAATAACTACCAAATTCATTTTTAAAAAATCAGATTTTTATGGTACATATTCTGGTCCGGCAATAAAAACACAATAATTTATCAATGGAAATGGTTTTATTGTTTTTCGAAAAATTCTTCCTTAATAACAATACACGTTTGAATGCGCACAAACTAATTTTCAAAGCACTTTTTCCACTCCGATTGAGACACCTCCAAAACATGATTTTTGAACGCTTTAACAGCTGCTTCGGGCGATGAAAAACGTTGAGCACTCATTTTTTTTCTTAATGCTAGGATATAAAAAGAAGTCATGGTGTGGCAAATACGGGCTGTACGGTAGATGGCCCGTCAAATCGACATCTTGGGCGGTCAAATAGCTCATGTGTGAGAGCTCGCATTGTCGTAATGCAGAATGATCCGTCTTTTCTATCTTTCTTCATTTCTTCGAACTTTGTTGACAAACAGATGGTTGTATACCACTCAGAATTGACCGCCCTACGTTCCGCTTAAGGCACTGTGGAAACATGGCCGGTTGTACCGAAAAAAAACAACCATTTGCTTCGATGTACTTTTCCCACGAATAATTTTGTTGGATTTGGCTCGTCTTGAAAGACCCATACGGTCGATTGCTGTTTTGTTTCGGGCTCATATGCATATATCCATGATTCGTCACCTGTGACAATGTTATACACTGCCTTTGAGCTACCGGAGTACTACTTTTTCAACATCTCTTTGCACTAATCCATACGAGCCTTTTTTGAGCATTCGTCAAAATATGTGGGATCCAACGAAAACAAATTTTTTTCACGGCCAAATGAACATGCAATATCTTACTGATGCTTGTCATACTAATGCCCAAGGATGCCTCAATCTCACGGTATGTCACATGTCGGTTTTGCTTAATCAGTTCACGCACAAAATCGATAGTTTCTGGCAAAGTGACCGAAGTTGGACGTCATTCACGAAATTCATCCTTGAGAGAAGGGCGTCCGAGACTAAACTCTTGGTACCAGCGATTAACAGTGGCTTTTGATGGAGCTTCATCGCCAAAAGTCGAAACATGCTGATTTAAATACTTTCGTCTCGATAACCCACGCCGAAAGTCGTAAAAAATCATCGCACGAAAATGTTTACGGGATAATTCCATTTTTTGACTGAGGTGAATTTTTCAACACACACTGTAAACAAAACAATTCGCCCTTCAATGACAAAACGTTCTGGGTGAAGTTATGCTAAAAAATGTCAAAGTTTCCAATGGAAATTGCAGTTTGCATCTGGGAACACTAGTATTGTTAGGACCCGAAATATAAATAGCAACCCTCGCATTTGTGTCGTGTCGAATCGCGGTGCAAATTTGTACTTACTTATATTTATGGAGCGTCTAATAGCAAATTGGAGTTATTCGCCTGCTAGATTCTTGGAGACTATAGTGTACAAATTTGATTAATCTGATATAACTCGATTCGATATTTGCTTAAAATTTTTTTATAAAATAATATTCATAATATTTTTTAAATGTAGCACTTAAATGTAGCAGTGGTACATCCCATAAGGAATAAGCAAGTTGAGCTATGTAAAATTGGACCACATCGGTTCATGATTTCATTACATCGTATTTTAACTATTGTCGACACTGGGATACCCTACATCTGTGGGTGACTTCCTGAATGGCAGGACCTTGACATTGCCCAATATGGTCCGATATGCCACCTCAAACACAGGGTGGTTAGAGGTGTCAAATCGACAATGTCATTGCCCGATATGGTCCGATATGCCACCTCAAACACAGGGTGGATAGAGGTGTCAAATCGACAATGACATTGCCCGATATGGTCCGATATGTCACCTCGAACACAGGTAAGAGGTGGCAAATTGACCTTTTAAATATGTACTAGATCAGATTTTGTATGTGATTTGTGGAACGGCGGGTTCTCAAATTGGAACGGAACCTTTTATAATCTCTATTTGTAAACATGGACCATCATTCTGGTATCGTTGATAATAAGTCATTTGAAACAGAGCAAAATCAGATTTAATTTTTGCCTTCGAACCAGACCTTTGGATGGAGGTTTTTTTGAAAATATGGACTAATATAGCGAAAAATTACCAGAGCTAGGTATTTAACATTCATGATATGTAGCTCAAAGAAAGGTCACGATCTCAAATCAAAAAAAATAACCGATATAGACGAGATTATTCAGGGCGCAGTATAGCGCTTTTTGTATACAATAATAAATTTGACCAAGCTTGGAATTAATAAGTGTCTTCTAGAGCGCAAGAAACGATAGACCTATTAATGTGCCTCTTCGCAAATATGGATCGACAAAGTCAATATTTACCAAGGTGGCTGGGGGTCACTTGAAATGTTCTTTGCTAAATATGAGCAAAATCAAATTAAGGACTCAGCTTTTAGAGTTGCAACTTCCTAAAATCGGGAAGGACGTTTATATTATATGAAAAAATAGACCTGTATGAACCAGGCTTGATTATAGGTCTGCTATAATAAGCTATACTTATTTGAGTAAGAGCGAAAGCGTACGAACTCAAATCTAGAGGACCTTTGCATTGGGGATGTGGAAAAATATGGACTAAATTGATCCAATTTAAGCAGAGTTATTTATTGTGCAGATAAAAAGTACCATGCTAAATTTGTGCGAGATCGGATAGAATTTATGGCATCTGGTGCAGCAGAATCTCAAATATATTGAACCTTTTTTTGTGGATAAAAAACATGGGCTTATAAAGTATAACTTCGCCACATGGCGTTTATTTCCTTTCATTGTATGATAATGCCCTATACCACAGTGTGATATAGATAATATAAAAAAGAAGCAAGTGGAGCTAGAGCGGGTGTATTCTCCGATGGCCCACATATATGACATCTCTACTCTCTTTCTGAAGAACCCTGTCTATTGCCAGCAAAGGGTGCAACGGCACGCATAAGACTCACAAAATTGTGCATTGCGATGTGACTCTCATATGGATACCAGGTTATTAGAGTATATACGAGTATGAAAATGAATGGTCAGATAAACTGGCAAGAGCAGGATCAGGCTTGGACCAATATCTACTAGAACTTTCTACACCGATATGGACAATAAAAGGGGAAATCAATAGATATTATATCAGAAATGCAGTGTGGAATGCTTTGGAATTAATATTAAAGCAAACGTGACTGGAATACTTAGTAGAAGGACAAAATATAGCCGTTCTGACCTTTAAAAGATAACTGTCGCAACAGTGAGGAGAAAGAGACGGTCGAACCCTTTTCCTGTGAATGTCTGCTGCTTTGACTTACCGACGTCACGTTCTGGAAGATTTATACTGTATATCTACTAAAGACCCGAACGATTTTAGTTAGAAATAAACATAGACGATAGACGATTGTTATTCGGAGTGATGTTGTGCATAACACTCCTTGCAGCGGCCACCAGTGTTGCCGTTTTGGTCGGTTTCGACCAAATGTGGTCAGACAAATTTTTAGTTTGGTCGGATATGTTACGCCTCGATAACTAAGACCCAATATATTACAATGAAGTCAATTAAGAAAAAATAAATAAATAGTAAAACCGCAATAGTTAAGTCATTGGTAACAAAAAGTGCATATTTTCAGCAAGCGTAGATTCTGGGAAAATAATTTGTTGGAACCTTTTAAGTAGTTAGCATGAATAGAATATGCTCAATAGTTATCCATGTTAAGTACTAAAATGGATACAAAAAATTAATTTTTCTACTTTTTTAATTTTTTTGAAGACTAATACTTCTGGATTGTTCTTTAAGACGCGAACAGCATTGACACTTTTGGTTATTAATAACTTCACTATTACGGTTTTGTAATCCAGTCTTATTTGTCCAGGCTTAATATAAAACACAAATATTATCAATGACTTTTTTAACGACTTGGTCGGAAGCAGTCGGTTTCGGGCCATTTTGGTCAGTTTTTGGTAATATTATGGTCGGAAAAAAATTTTCCAGCGGCAACACTGGCGGCCACGTAAACCGACCAACCATGCATTGCATCTGATTACCCATATGTACTTGTTCAAAAGGACCTATCAGCATTATAAACCATTATGATGCAAAGCTTTAAATTGTGTCGTAAATTCAATGGCATAGGAGTATTTATAACAATCATTTTAGCAAAAGGTGCCCTATTTTGAACTCTAAGGACCCATGACGATTGGGTCAACTCTTCAATATAACTACATTTTTGGATTTTTGGGTAAATGTTATTGTATCTGAATACGCATATTTTCTTGGGACCGTCCCTATGGGTCCCGGTAATTCTTTCCCCGTTTTGCCGATTTGATCCTTTTCCAATACCAACCGATCTATCTATAATTGTCTGAGTTAGAAATCTCTGCCTCTTTTAGTTTGGACTATAGGTTATAAACTAAATCTTTAAAAGTGTAACTATGAAAATTACCGGCTCTTCTAGTTTGGTCCCTCCATATCACTGGGCATTTCCAAATGCTTCCAGAATGTACACCCCTACTGAAGAGTATAAAGCCTGGCAGTATTCTCTTTGATATAGATGTAAAGTAAAGTTCTCTTAATGTAATTCAAGCTTTCGCATTGCTCGTGTGTATAAGCTTTGATGTGAATTTACCAAAGCTTTTGAGAATATAGTGATAGTGTATGTACGCACGTTTGTAATAAAACGTACTTGTATACTAACTAGCTTAAGAAGTTGGAATGATATGCAACATGTTGGCAGGAAAATCAAAGCTCTAGTCAATTTTCATGCATTTTCCGCATGCGACTGAGTACCAAGAAAGCAAACAGGCAAACGATCAACCAACCGTAAATCGACGACGAGGAGAAGAAACGCCATTCAGCATTTGGAACGTTAGTCGAACGTTAGTAAAGGTTCAGTGGCTTACGGTGCACGACGTGTGCTACGGATAAATGTGAACGTGAACGGACAAGTGACAAGTGCGATCAAGCAGTGAGCATTTTCCCACAAAAACACACAACATTTTTCCCGGTTAGCCGAGAATCGGTCAATGAATGACCACAAACATCACAACAACACAAAGGAATCGTTTTATAAGAAACAACAACAATAGAAAATGTAGTGATTATGAAATCAAACGTCAAATTGATTGGTCAAACACTGGACACTATTTAGCAGCGAAAAGTCAACAGCTACAAAACGACGGGAACAACGTGATGGATTCAAATTACACACGAACAAACAAACATACACATGTTGCATAAGTGTTTCTTTTCTTTTCGTTTTGTTTATTTTGGTTTTTGGTGGAAACTACACGACGAGACAGTCGACAGCAACAAGTTGGCCAGTGTGAATGAATAGGGAGAAAAAAGCGCGCAAGAATACATGCATACGAGTACTTTGGTGTGTGTGTGTGTATCTGCAAGGGTTTAGTCGTTGGCTAGTAAGTTACTAGACGTGTTAAGACCCAACCGCCGTCACCACCGCCAGCACCACCGCCAGCACCACCGCCAGCACCAGAGCGTATAATCAGGTCACATTACGTAATCGATCCTGTGAATTAGAAACGACAACAAGCAGAGCTCAAAAAAGACAACAAGTGCAACATATAGATGTGCACACACACACACTCATATGCAGTGGGTTCTCCCGCAGAGTGTAACAGTGTGTGAATGTTATTTATGTTTTTTCGTTCTTTTCTCAATGAGTCTTGGTTTCAAATTGAATTTGCAAAATGAAAATAACAACCAAAAGAACCGTGAGAAAAAATTGTTTGCAACAACAATGCCTTATGACACCTCAAATGAACGAACGAACAACTCGAACTCGTACAACTCAAACTGTTTGCGCGAATTGCGGCTTTTGTACGTGTTCAGGTTCGGCATAGAGTGAGGATGTGTGTGTGTGTGTGTGTTTGTGCACTAACCGACGATGCTGTTGTTATTACCGCTGTTGTGAATATTGCACTCGCAGGCATTCACTTCCAACACGAGTTCAAGCAACAACAATTGCTAAGAAAATATAAATAATAAGAACAGCAACAACAACAGCAGTGGCAGCCACCAACAAAATCGACTAAAAACGTGTGAATTTTGCATTTGAAAATTTTTCACATCAAGCCGTGATCGAGTGTTCATATGTATGTGCGTGTGTGTGTACATTCCTTCATTCATAACTACTTCCTTAGTTTTTCTTTTTAAACTATGTACGATGTACAACTCGGTGTATGTATGCGTTTGGTTCAAACGGTGGTTCTTTCGATATCCATTTTCCAATTGTCCAAATACAAATTAAGCACCTACAATTCCAATAAACGTTTATACATACATATGTATGTATATATGTATACGGTATGTACATGTACTTAAACGTCGGAGTACGTATACGTTTATGGGTTGTAGTACATACGAGGAGTTTATTTGGATTTCGTTGACTCTGTGGCGCAATTAAATATTCAAAAATCGTACACATTTCGCGTTCTTACCACGACAAAAAGTAGGTGCATATATGGCCAAAAAAGTTTAACAATTTTCTAAAACTTCAATAAATGACAGCTCGTGACCGGGCCAGGCCAGACCTAATGTACCAGCATTGAATACATTTGTACATGCACATACCGTAGTACATTGTTAGTACCTGAAAACGTACGTACATACATAGGTGTAGGTCTGTCGTTTAACATATGGCTCATTATCAACCGACAAGGTGATATTTACTTTGCGAATAAGTAGTAGAAATATGCATACATTTTAGATTTTACATAAGAACTTGTATTTACAGTACAACCTCAGCAGTATTTGCTTCCATTTTGTGAATATTTTTGGCAAAATATCTGCATAAAATAATTGAGGGTGTAAACGGTCAAGGGTGTAAACGGGCTTTAGTGTATTACAACACTTGAAGTGTATTGATATTTGGATATTTGGTTTTAAAACTCAATATTTGGTGATTTAAGTTTTCTAAAAAACGAACGAAAATCGCATTTGTGTCCCTTTAGCCTGAATGTGGGATGGCGTGATGATGGTATGATAAACCATTAAAACGGGTAATTCGTCGTTTACTGCTGGTCGTTTTTTATGAAGTTATCATTTTTGATTAACCGAGAAAACCGGCGAAAAAGATGTGTGCACTTTGAGCATGAAAAGCAGCGTTACCGTTGGGTAATTTCAAAAACTGGCACAAAAAGGGGAATTTTTTAAAAAAAGGGGCACAAAAAGTTTTTTTTAAAAAAAAAGTCGCAATTTTTTTTTTATTTTATTTAAAACAACATTGAAATTTAGTGACCAGGGATTAACCGGCTCAAGACCTCTTGTATGTATATTTTAATAGAACACAAGTTTTTAACAAAATGTCAAAGTGTCATTGATTTTCGTAGCTGCACGCAGAGAAAAGATATGGTTACTACATGGTCACCGCAACAATAATATGTTCTCTACAATAAAATCATGTTCGTCGCAACCATAGTATTGTTCATGAATTTCATTTTAACAACAGTATGATTGCGGCAATATTAATATTGTTGAAATGTAACGATAGTATTATTGCCAAATTTAGAAAAAAAGATGGTTATAGCAACCATATAAACATGTTTGGTGCAACAAAATTATTGTTGTTTAAAATTTACTTTAACAATAATATGTTTACGGCAATCATACCGTATGGTTGCAAATAAAAACATAACCAAACAGGTTTTATAGACCATACATGTATTTGTGTTTGGAAATTTTTTTTAATAGTGAAGAAGCATTTACCCCTGCTGGCAACCAAAAGTATTTTCGACTGCTGTTGGAATATATATTTTAGTTTCTTGAATAAAATGTTCAATAAAAACATGGCCTCTGATCTGGCTATGTACTAATAGTAATGCAATTTAAAATAACTTACTTGATAAAAATCTATTTTTGAATAACAACATTACCCAATCCCAATAAATAATTTTGGGGATCATAGTATGGTTGAGTGTGAATAATACTATGGTTGTGGGGATCATAGAATGGTTGCGTGTAAATCATACTATGGTTGTAAAGATTATACTATGGTTGTATGAGAAACATACTATGGCTGTGAGGATCATAATATGGTTGTGGATATAATGGTATGATTGAGTGTGAATCATACTATTGTTGTGAGGATCACAGTATGGTTGTGAAGATCATAGTATGGTTGAGTGTGACTAAAACTATGGTTGTGGGGATCATAGTATGGTTATGTGTGAATCATACTATTATTGTGAGGATCATAATATTGTTGTGCCACAACCATATGCCCAACAATAGTATGATCCTCTTCGAATATTGTCACCCCAACTATACTTTTTTTCTGCGTGTACACACTGCTTTTATCGCGTTTTCAGGTCCGTGACAACCCTCTTCAGAAAGCTCCGCAGCAATTTTTGAAAGGAAAACCGAACTCTTTAAGACCAGGCTCTCACTAAACGAATGAGAACTACTGTTGTAAAAACAGTTTTAAAAAAATGGGCGTATAAATATAACTTGTTAGTTAGTTTGTGTTTCATTAGCGCTAACAGTCAAAATACACGTTCAGCGCAAGCACTGCTGTGTAGCAAAGTCAATATATAGTTTATTAAAATTGTTTTTAAAAATTAAATATATATAACCAAGAACAATGATTTATCGATGGCATTACTTTCAAATAATTTTAATATATTTATGAATGCCTCAGGTTTTCTTATTATACGACTATATTTAGACACTTGACATACAAATACTTCGAGTTGTGAAAAGTAGCAACAATGTTAAAGGTTAAAAATGGGGATATTTCAGAAACGGGCTGTAAAAGTCGCACCCTTCAAGAAAGGATCAACTTGCCGCTTTAGTCGCACAACGGTAACGCTGAACATAAAACTTCATTATTTTAATATGCGATAAAGATAACAAAATGTACCTAACTCCGATTTTGCTAAAATTTGCATAAAACGTTAAAGCCGACAAATTAATCGATTAACCGGTTATGCGAAAAAATTAAAATAATCGATACAAGTATTACCTTCGTGCCCATTAAATACGATTAGGGGATAACCTACTTTCATTTAAGACCATAATTTCGGCTTGTTGCGGGTAAATTCAATTAAATAAAAGGATAAATTTATTTCCTGACCGATGATAGGTAGTAAATGAATATTCCCTTCGTACCCATTGACGACGAATGTGGGTTAGCTGACTCTGGCATTAAACGCCTCAATTGTGACTCATTACGGTTGCCGTGGTCGAAATTCGACTAGAGTTTATTACTTTGTAACTTGACTAAATTTATTTAGTCAAGTTTCGCAAATATTGAATATTGTTACTACGTTTTTTATAATTGGCAGTAGAGAGTTTTGACTTCCTCGAATTGAATCTTAGAAAAAGCTTACAATTCGAAAAATATAGTTACATTTTAACTCGTGCGGACTGTTGAAAACATTGCAGTGCATCCATGAAACACCGTATTTATGGACATTGTATCAGCTATAGAAAATCGTAACGCCAATAGATCTTATGCGAGTCCTGGTTATTCATTATGTCCTCAGACGTTATGAAATGCCACTATATTGTGTGGTGTTTTCATGTACATGGGCATTGATACGCTATAGGCATTTTTTGAATTGTAACCCGCTATCATAAAATATGCGACATAATTTTGAATTCTGGTTTCCTTTCTATCAACTCTGTTATTCAAAAACAAATCATAAGTCAGGATTTTGTGGACACCATTACGAAATTGGTGTATCTTAAAAATAACCCTAAGAAATCTGCGGGTTTTGATATCAAACTAATCTACACAATTTTTGTTGTTGATATAGCAACCTGCTACAAATTATTTCGGTGCCTACTAAAATTCCAAAAATATCAGCGTACCTGTTTGCCTTTGCGGGGTTCCACTGTAATTATTTACATGTGTACACTGGTTTTAATATACAATTGGAAGCACCTTTAGCTTTGCGCTACCGTTCTTATGATGCCTATATTGCGTCGTACATACATACATACTCGTATTTTATTATTACGTTTTACTGGTTACTAAAATTATATGTACCGGCAATTGTGCTTTATTATAGACATTTAATTGAAGGTACACATGGACATACTTACGTACGAGCACAATAATTAAAAACACACACTCTATGAACGACTGACCTCTGATCCGTGTCGTGTGCTCGATTATAAAGTCTAAAAATGAGTTTTAATTTTGATATAATGTTCAAAATTTACTGAACTTTCCCCGTTAGCCATCGATGTATTGTATTTTGAATACTAGCGACTACTCTATTGTTAAAGATTGCTTAAAGATTGTCCACTGATGAAACCCGTATATTAAAACGTGTAAGAGTTGATGGGATACGATATTTCTAGGGACAGAACTATGTGTCCGGTGTCACTTCCCGTTGTCTAATTGTGCCCTAATATATATTACAAATATTTCCTTGTTGAACGATTGTAGTTTATAGCCACAACTATAGCGATTTTTCCAGTTCTTGTGTGGTGATAATTTTCACATACCCCAGGTTCAATGCCAATAATTCCTCTGCATATACAAACTATTTCTACGGCTATTTAGCTTCAGTATTCGCTTTTCACAAACAAACAGTAGGACAGATGGTCCGATGGACATGGCTATATTGTTTCGATCAATGATGGAGGGTATAAGGAAGCTGCATACTCTTCGATAAGTAGAACATGGACAAAATCCAGTTTATCAAAACTTTGGCAAGTTATGTAAATATTCAATAGGACGAATTACGGTCTTGGTGCACTAATGTTCGATGTTAATTAATTTTGAAATAGTACATATAATTCGATCAACAACCGACCACCATAAAATTCGAAACATCGGTTCATGTTTTCATAGAGCCATTTATTTAAATTCTTTGCAGTTTAAGGTTGATTGCTAAGTATAGCACAGATTAACTCCTAAAAGATTTGGCGCAGAATGTTGTATTAAACTTAAAACTCTAGGTAGTGACGTAAGCCTTATTAGCTCATATTTTGCCGTAGTCCCCGTACAAACCGTCCCATTTTGGAACCTGCTATTTTCGATTTTGATTAAGATTACTACTCTCTGTAAGACTTGTTAAATAGAAAAAGTGAAATTAAACGTTATTGGTCAGGGTCAAGATAGCTATTCATCAACCGATTTTGGACCAAATATTAAATCCGATTTCGATGATCGATGTCTGTTATAAGTTGGATCTCATACACCTTTTTATGGATCCCATTTGATGTCCTGCGATCCAGAAGTCATACACGATATCCGATCTTTCCGAAATGTTGCCTACACTCAGAGAACACAGCCGGATTTTTTGTCAATCTATTGTGTGCGGTTGTCTGTACTCCAAGTATTTGATCAGCCGAATGTCAGTTCGTGCACTGGAATAATCAGTACATGGAACGTTAGATATATAAGTAAAATAAATGACGATTAAACAAAGTTCTAAAAGACTATTAAACAAGGTCAGTCAAACAAAAGTAGTAAAATCAAGATAAAATTAAGTTGTGCAATTTCAGCGCTTGGACTACATAAACGAATACGCTTCGAAGATATTTTTAATGCCTTTCCGACGTATGATTTCAAACCATTCAAATAGGTTGTAAGAAGCCCCGTCCCTATTAAATTATTTGTTGTCATTACCAAATGTTGGTACCAGCAAAAAATTCTATGCCAAACTATTAGTTGTCACAACAGGCAATTATGACAGCTCTTTGTTCTATTAGTACAACCGACAAATTAGTAGCATACCTTTCTTAACGAAACCGAATTTCCATCAAAGTTATAAACATTCGGTCATTGCAAAAAAAAGTTTTGTCTTCCAACGAAATATATGTGAACCGAACCGATTGATAATCGACTTTTTCCAATGTTTTTATGGCGTTCCTATTGGTTACCCTGGAGAAATTAGACCATATCGGCCCATGTTTAAGAATAACCCTACACAAGGGCCTTTCCGATTTAAGCAGTAGAAGCCACAAATTTAATTCGATCGTGTTAAATTGCACATGGTTCAATATGAGCGGCCAATATTTAACTCTGGCGTAATTTCGCCATATTAATACATGTTTCCGACTGCTCTAATTTATCTATGTGTTTTATTGGCGACTTATTTCCATTCCTTCTGAAGCTCGTCTATATTAACCCACACTAATGACCAATGGATTTTAAGTCCAGCCGATTCAAAAAAAAAACAATTTAAATTCGATCTACCTTTAATGAAGCTAGACTTTTACTTCTTAACTCATTTTTTGGAACCAATTCGAATCATTTGTACAATTCTCTTCTTACCTGGAAAATGATATAAAGGTTCTAAGTGTATCAAACAGTTGTCAGCGTCTTCCATATAACCTATCCTAAATGCCCGCTTATGTATGCGTATGTGTACTATTTATGTACTCCAAATAGTACGTATACGCATTTGGTTTATAGTCCCATGGGCTCATATTTCGTACAAACTGAAGCCGATTAAAATGTAATTATAAATAAAGACCATTATCTCTATGCGTTTGTAATTGAATGTTTACTAACTAAATCTAATATTCATGGTTTCCACGATATTTTATCCAACAGCGCTGTTGCATTACAGCCCATGAAACCATGCTGATATTGATATCTGTAAAGCCCTAATATTGCGCAATATTTGTCTTGGCTCTTTTTGAGTCTGGTGTAGTTTTCTTATTTTTTGTATAAGTTTTTATCATTATTAAATGTGAAATTAAATTCAAAAAATAAATGCCCTTAAATGTTCTTTTTAAACTACCAATAACGATTCCACACTTGATATGAATTTTTTATTTTTTTGTATAATCCGTTTTGCAAAGCTACAGTGGAGGAATTAGAAACTATTTTCAAACCAACCAGTCGATTTAGTTTTAAAAAGTCCGTCTTGAATCAGGCGCACAAGACATAAGACAATGCATTTTCTAAGAAAAAAATTACAACCTTTGCAACCTACATAAATACATGAAGTGAAATGGTTCCATTTTACTACGTTGTCTTTTTTTAGCGGCAGGGTCTTAAATTTTTAATGGGGGGTCTATATGCAAAAATGAAGCTATAAGGTCTAGTTTCTGTAGGGATGGATATAAGCTGCTCATACCTATCTTTGATTAATTTAAACAAGATCGGAAATAAAATAATCTGCGTTTTTTAAAAAAAACATGGTTTGGAAAGATCAAACTTTAGCAGGCGTTTTATTCCAGTGAATAAAGAATCTATAAAGCGTAAGGCTCGCCTATTTGAAAGGAGTCCTCTGTTTTTAAAACTCATTTTAGTAATTGGTAAGAAAAACATCATGAGTCATGACTAATAGATCCAAATAACTCAAGTGCTTTAATATTTTTTTTTGTTTCAAGAGACCCTGAAGCACTTAGCCACATACTTAGCGATACTTGATGCCAATACAAGCATTTAGTATTTGAATTTGTGTACATTTCTACGTTAGTGAGACATTCTTAGACGTTTTAGAAACAAATCCGTTTGCGACATTTTCTTATTACATTTTTGTTTGTTTTCCAAATCCCGCCAAGTACAACATTGTAAAGCCGTCCGCACGCAGACGGGGTTAGAGTTGGCCATAAACGATCGGACGAACGGTTGGTCGCTCGTTTGCCCGTTCGCCCCCTTTTGACAAAAAGATACAAATCCATTTGCAAAGTTTAACAACATTAACTTTTGTGTACATGAACATCCATGCTACAATTGTATGGGTGCAGGTACGAGTACCCAGTTTCCAGCTCGTACTACGAGTACATAGTTGTTGTTGCGGTGCACAATAGTAAGAAATAGTATTTGTTGTTGCCAATGTGTGTGCGAGTATTTGCTTGAATGTCGTGAGTCAAAAAATCTGGGGCGAACTATTGGGTAACCCAACCTCAAGTAATGCAACACAAACAAAGCCGAAAAGAAAAGATGGAAAAAATACAAACCAAAGCTAAACAAAAAAAATAATTGTACCCACCACCGCCGTCGCAAGCGTCGTCATCATCGCAGTTTTGTCGATTGTTTCAAAGAGAACTTCAAAAGAAGCCACGGAATACTTTCATACGAGTGCATAGTCAAAATTGCAGCAAACACCCCAACCACATCGAACTGAACAAAAACAAAAAGCGAAAAAGAAAAATATAACAACAAAATCAAATTATTAAACCCCCATCAAAAATAACCCCCTCTACCCGCGCCCCACACTTACATTCAGGAAATGCGAATGGAAAATAGCAACAACGACTACAACAGCAGCAACTGTTTCGTGTGAATAATAACCGACTTATCGTAATGATACTCGTTCGTACTAATAACGACGATCAACGGGCAAAATTCAAAATTCAATTCAATTGCAACTATGATAAAGTCCATTAAAGGCTGCTAGTATACCCTCCTCCATAGAATGAAGTGCATGTTAGTTTTGTCATAGCGTAGGCAACGCCTTCGAATATTTGTCGAAGGGCTCTTTGAAATAGGTAAACCCCGGGGACGACTCTGAATGTTCGATAACACATGTTTTAAAAGTGCGTAATGATCTGATATTTACAAATCGATTGCAACATAAATGCTTTGATTTGTTTACTTGTCATGAATCTAAAGAGTTCAGATGACTCTTTTTTCAACCACTGATTCTATTTTAACTCTTCTGTGTGGCAAACATGGATTTTTGACTTAGTTTATTTTTTTTAGTGGAACATAGCGAAGATTTTCTTTTTTTTCTTTTTTTTGAAAGTGAAAGTGAAGTCGACGATTCTAAGCGCAAATAAAAAGGGAACTAATCTTTAAAATGGCTCTCCTGAACAAAACTTGTCATCAACTTTTCACTTTTTTTTTGATGTGGACAACATCTGAGCATCGAATGAGATCGATCCCATGCCCCAAAAGTGTTCCCTCCCAGAGATATGCGCGTTTTATGAAACTGAAATCGAGCGCAAATAGAAAGGGACCTAATCTTTTAAATGGCTCTCCTGAACAAAACTGGTTTTTAACATTAGGTCCCTTTCCGTTTTGCGCGTCACATATAGAGATGTTTTTCCTTGGTTTTTTGATTATCACTAATATCCTTAATCAGGTTTTTTTCTCTTTTATTTTTTATTATTTTTTATTTTATACTGATTTTTTTCTAGTAGTTTATGATGTTCTATATAACATTTTGATGCATATTGTAAATTAGCTGTAATAGGCCCCAAATGGGCTTCGAATTACATGTCAATAAAAAAATAATAATAGGGTTGTTGAAATGAAATGCTTTCAAAAAAGCTTTTTATGCATTTAGCCAAGCAAAATAATACATGAGAACTATATCTATCTTATACCCTACGACACACTGTAATATAAGGTTTTATAAGTAACAGCTCAAAAGAATGAATGTTTAATAACCGATCGATTCAGTGTCACTTTCTGAACCCTTAAGCGATGTCCGTCGATCCGTCCAACTATCGTTGTAATCTTACAACAAGTATGAACCGATTCCGATGAAACTTGGTATATTCTTCCGGTTTGGACCGAGGACAAACCCAATAGAATATGGCCTACATCGGTTTATGTTTTAAACGGATTCTCGGTTTTCGAATCTGCAGCTCTAGAAGCCACATATTAGGCCTGTTTCCGAGCAATCCGAGCTCACGCCTATCCCCCACATAAAGGTATCTCTGGATATGAGGTCCTGCAGCAGTAGAAACCACAAAGTTAACGCGATCATGCAGAAATCGTGATTTGTTCGTTATGAGAAACCAATAACACGGTGCTCCAAAAAAGAATAAATTTGAAATTTCTGGGAAGTTGTAGTATTTACAAACTGCACTACTCTGTAAATCACTTTATTATAATATAATATAGTTTAGCTAGACCCATTTTAAGGTGTACCGATCGACATATAATCACCAGCTGATTATATTAAACGATCTTTTCGTCCACCTAAAGCTTGTTATCGAACTACAGATGACAAATGCTGAAATTGTAAGAATTAGTGTTTAAAGTCCAAGGACGGACATTTAAAATTAAAAAACACGGTTGATAATTAAATATAGGTCGCACACATATGTTTACCCGGCTTTAAGTTTTTAGCTATTAAAGTCACATATTACATCCAATCTTGATAAAGCTTGACACAAGTAAATTTTTGTGCCAAGGACGGAAACTATTGAAATTTATGAAAATCGATCAGGTGAAGATATAGCCCCAACACATATCTTTAGGCGATTTTATGTGTTAAACTTTTGAAGCCACATAAAAGATCCAATCTTAATGAAATTGAGCACAAGTTAGTTTTTTGGTCCAAGAACAAACGTTAAAAACATTGAAGGAAATCACTTTAGATTTAGATATACCTCCCACATACTTATAAAGGGTGTCCTAAGAAGAGCGCAATTTTTAAATTTTAAATAAAACACAGATATTTAAGAAAAAATCGTGAAACTTTATTATATCGTAAAGTAGACAGAATGAGGTTATGTATGGAACAATATATCGTGCAGATGGCCGCCGCGGCTTTGCTGGCATGCACGCGATCTTTTAATGAAATTTTCAATGACCGTTTTGCATGAATGCTGCGGTATTTCATTAATGCAGCGTCCAATTTCGTCTTTTAAGGCCTGAGTCGTCGTCGGCTTATTCGCGTAAACCATCGACTTCAAAAAACCCCAAAGAACAAAATCTAATGGTGTTAAATCGCACGATCTAGACGGCCAATTCTGATCTCCAAAACGCGAAATAACACGACCGGGAAATGACTGATGCAGCAATTGAATTTTTTCTCTGGCTGTATGACATGTGGCGCCGTCTTGTTGGAACCACATGCCCTCCACATTCATTTCTTCAATTCTAGGCAAGAAAAAACTGGTTATCATTTCACGATACCAAACACCATTGACTGTTTGCGCTTGACCTGCCTCATTTTCATAAAAAAAGGTCCAATGATTCCTCCAGCCCAAAGATCACACCACACAGTGACACGTTGAGGATGCATTTGCCTCTCGTGAATCACTCGAGGATTTTCCGCACCCCAAATGCGACAATTCTGCCTATTGACGAAGCCATCAAGATGAAAATGGGCCTCGTCACTGAAGATGATTTTATCGGCAAAATCAGCATTTTCATGTTGTCTCTCCAATACCCAATTAACAAACTCCCTTTCGTAAAGCGCTCCATTTTTACTAACCTCGTACCTTCTACTAACAAACAATAACAATTGTACAAATGTCAAACAATGACACTTCGAATGTTGCCAGATTTAAAAATTGCGTTCTTCTTGGGACACCCTTTATATGTTTTCAATCGATTTTATGTCTATAGCTGTAGAAGCCATATTAAAGATCCAATGCGGGGGAAATTTGGCACAGTTTATAAAGATAGATCAGTATCCCGTTTTAGATAATCGGTCCACGGACAGAGGTCCCTACCCGATTTTATAGTTTTTCCCCGATTTCGATCAAATTTGTTAAAATATATCACGATGGATAAACAACCGATAATTGGACTAATTTAGGCCATATAGGCCTAATTATGGATATAGTCCTATACAAATGGTTGGGGACCACGTATGCATGGACATACAAGTATGGGTATCAAATAACAGTAACATTTTCTCACGTAGCTAAAAATATAATTTTTTTGCAATTGGGCTTAATTTGTGTAACGGGTCCGTAAATCGGTACTATGTTGACATAGAAATTTGCATACCTAAAATAATGGAATATTGACACAAATTCAAATTTGATAAGTATACAAGGACAAGGTATATTACTGTCGGCCACCTCCGAATTTAGTTGTTTTTTCTAGGTCTTGTCGAGTACAACAAGAAGCGGTTTGTGAATTTTCCGAAACACCCCCAAAAACTACAATTTCGGTGTCACCGTACGTACGGATTTTAAGTCCGAGCAGAGGCTCAGAATCCTCTAAACTACAGAGTGGTGTAGGATATTTTATAGCTGGTCCCGCCCGAATTTAACCGTTTTTCACTTGTTTCAATATTTGTTACATGAAACATCAAATTTTCCATCAACTCGAAAACTTTTTACACAAAAAACTTTTTATTGTAAAACCGTTGCCTAACAAATGGAACCTACTATCTCACATGCTTCTCGGCTACCGCATCTCATGGTCAGCAATTGACTATTACATTATCAATGCCACAAACAGACCGCCATATGGAAGAGGAGTGTGCATGTTTACCGGATCGGATGGTTTGACACGTTAAGTAATTTCCGGTTGACAGATCTGCTTTCGGTGGTAAAGCTGACATGACCTTTATAGAATTTTTGTTAATAGGTCTGTACTTTATAATGCGAACACGAAATGATTCCGGAGTTTACGTCGCTGAAAGGAAGGTCTTAAGTAAGAGGCAAGTCAATCACATGCCTCCTAGTTGAAGGCGTACGTTAATGTCATTCCAAATCCGTTAAAAGGCATTTTGGCATATGGCCTACATTTTTGTAGCTGGTCAGTTTAATAAGTTTAAGTTTAAGGGCCGATGTTGAATGTGAACCATACCTAAACGTCATGTTTTTTGCATTTTATTTGATATTTCTCAATTTCAGACTAATTCAGAAAACCTCTCCTATTACGTACTCATATTGACACCTGTTAATTTCGTGTACTTCCTTTCATACGTTTTAGACTATTGCATTGAGTTGTAAGAAACCTAGGCGCAAACCTGTCTGGTATGCCCTAAACAAATAGCCTACTTTACCATCCTATCTTCTTGAGGTATGTCCCATGTAAGCTTTATACAAATAGCGCGGTTAATTTGGTTGTGGTAATATTTCGCCAATAAATCTGTTGTCGGGTAGGTTGAGATTTTACGTAAACTTAAATTACATATTCCACGTGAAATGTTGATGATTTTTCGCTGATAGTAGTGACAAATACCCTTTGGATATCACTAAATCATACTTTAAGGGAGGGTATTTAAAATTCGAACTGGCCAAACTTAATGTCGTTTTAACTTATTGTTTAAATGAAAGAGACGCCGATAGACAAACTAGTGCCAAATATACATAAAACTTTGCCCACACAGATAATGTATATGTATATGGCTATATATATATATGTAATATCGTGTGAACGAAATGCAAGTGAAATACATATATCATCGTCATCATCATCATCATCCAAAATTGAAATTGTTGTAGTAGGTACGGATTTAAAGTTTTATGGACTGAGTTGTGCTTGCTTGCTCAGTACGACGAGTATGATGAAGTCATCTTCCGCAAAAATTTGCATTTATTTTTTTAAAAATAATGTGAATGTAAAAGAAAGCACTACACACAGAATGTGATTTCTAATAATAAAAAATTATAGAAAAAACGAAAGAAAAACGAGAGCAAACAGAAATGTAAAAAAGTGAAATTTCAACAAGAAAAAAAAGAAGAAATGAAAATAAATTGAAAATTAAAGAAAAACATAATCAGCTGCAAAATGCCGCAAAATATGCGCCATAAATAACAATGGCCTCAGAGGAAAAGGAAACTATGTTGATTAAAACAAGTACGCAGTAACTAAAACATAATTGATAAGTGCAGTGCAGTGCCGTGCATCGATTTTTTAATGACTTCATTTCGTCCGTATACCGTAGACAGTAAAGAAAAATTCAATAAAAAATCGCAAATGATCGAATGGTGGTGATTTTACTATTGCCGCCATATTCAACGAATGGCTGTGATGGAAGAAGTTCAAATGACAGCAGTAGCCCTGCCACATCCACAACATCGACCGGCGATACTGCCATACCGACCGCCAGCTATGCGGGCCGTCTCTCGAAGACCGGCCTCGAAGACCACAACAACAATAGAACAGCACATGGTTTATACTACAATACCCCACCGTTACAAACAACACCAGCACCAACAACACAACAATCAGCATCTTCTGATCCACCCTCAGCATATGAGTACAACAACAACAACAACCACAACACCGCAGATGAAAGGAATAGTACTAGTCATTATCACTGTTTTCAATCACCAGCTTCAATATCACCACCCCCGCCCCCTTTGCCCGCAAGCAAACCACCGAGTTACGTTCCTCCAAGCGACTGGCACCATCACCAGTCGCAGCAGCAACAGCAACCGGACGCTACGACCAATGTCAAGTTGCATGCGAATATTGTACCAAAACCCCCACGCTGCCGTGCACAGCAGACGCTGGAGACAATTCCGGAACATGTTCCGCAGTTGCCAGAACCGACCAAGTCGCAAGGACCCACAAGATCATCGGCCTCAATTCAGAACAGCCACCCCCACCAACATCATCGCCACAAGAGCGTTCCACCTCCAGCATCAACAACAGCAACTTTTAATAATTCTAACTATTTTACTAACACCACCACTAACTATGTACGACACGTAACACGTGTTAATTTCTATGATATCGATACTTCCCAGGTCGAGTACGAATCTAGAGATTATGACGGCGAGGATGCGGATAACAAGGACGACTGTGATCTGGACGTTAATGATGACTGCAACACAGAAGCTGTAACCAAAGAAGGTATGTGCGACATTAAATCAATTGAAATCCTAGTCGGTACAAGTTTTCAAATATAGTTTTCAAAATGTAGCATATCAATTGTACTGAGTTACAGTCAAAATTCACGAGTGTCCTTGAGTTAATTACATTCTTGATTTTGGAGATTAAAAAAACGTTAGCAAAATTGTGAAAAGTTTTTTCAAAAAAATTAGTTATTGCTAAATAATGGTTTTTTTTCATTTTTGTCTTTATAAACACCATAGAAAGAAGGGTATAGAGTTTTTGTCATTGCGTTTGCCATGCCTTGTGTTATTGATCGGATCCCTAACAAAAGGAAAAAAATGGGAAAAAATCGATTTTTCGTCTTTATAATCACACCTACTAAAATGTACTAAACAACATTTTTGTCAAAGTATTCTTTTTTTCAATTTTATCGAAAAAAGGACGAAATGGCCTAAAATAACTTAAAGAAAGGATGTCTAAAGGTTTTACTAAAAAATCTCCTTACGATATCTCTTAGACATCCCATCATAAAAGTTCGCTGAAATGAAGGCGAAAGCTTCAAAAGCACGGCTTATAAGTGTTTATCTTATGGTTGCCGATCGATTGGTATTGAAAATTCACCAAACCGGACTAAAAGTCAAAAAGTTTCTCTTTAAAGGACTAAACATAGACCTGCCTAATTTTTTTTGACTTTTCCACTATATAACATTTTTGTTAAAAAATATGTTTCATTCAATTAAAAAATAACTTTGCTTGGAAGTTGTAGCCGTAGACGCATTAAACGCACAGGGACATATGGTTATCAAGGAACAGCAATATTTTCTCACAAATCTAAACATGTACCCATAATTTGGATTTCGCTAATTTTTAAACTCGGTTCGGCCATATGGGCCCTAGTGGCCCGACAACCGGCCACCTTTGACTATAAACACATGGAAAATAAAAACAATAAATTTCCTCGCAAATATAACATTAGTGTTGCGATTTGGCCTGAATTGAGGCCTTAATCCATGGACCTTTAGTCCCTAGGGCGCCAAAAAATAGGTCCTCTCAAACATTGGCACATGGGTGCTCAGAGATAGCGACATTTTCTATAGAATCTGAATATGACATTAATTAACGATTAGGCTGTAGTAAAGGCTTTGTTAAATGGGCGTAGTGAAATCCTAAAATATATCTGTATATAAGATTTGGACCAGTTTTGCACTTCGGCATCCCTCAACTATACTTTAGATATATGGGTATTAAAAAACAACGATACGAATAGTCACTAATCCGAAAATAATAATTAATCCACGATTTGACTATATTTGAGACCTTTGCCCATAGGTCTGAGATTCTAGAGTTTCGCAAATAACATCGACATCAGAAATAGTGGAATTTAAGGCCCTTATCTACGAGCTCGTTAGGACCATTTCGGCCCTCTTTGGTAATAGACATTTGGGTTCTCCAAAAACAATATTCTTTACCCAAATCCTGGGAATACCGCAATCCATTGTCCACTTGTTTTAAGGTAAACTATTCGTTCCATGATAATATTTAGACAATTACAAGTCGTTAGATAATAACAAGTCTTCCTTACGTTGCAATAAGTTCCAGAAATAAAAAAAAAATCGGAAAATCGGTACTCTGGAATCGAAACCAAAATGAAAAATATGCGAAATTATACAAAAAAAAAGTTAAAATCGTTCGAAAAAAAATACGAAAAAACACAAAATTCTTAATATACTCGTATCTAGAGCAAAAACAAATTCGACATTATGTCATGTCACGTCTCGCACGAACTCGATAACTGTTGTCTGATAGCGACAATGTATTTATTTCATTGCGCTCTACTATTGTTATAGTATTTATTTTTCTTCTGACAAAAGAATTTCAAAAAGCCAAAATCAAAAGTCGATTAATGGATAAATTGATGTTCTACCCGAATGTAAAAATCGGCTTTAACAATTTTGTCCACCAAAGGTCGCTTAATCACTTAGCCAAACGAGCAGTAGCAGATGTTAGTACTCAAATTAAAGCCAATATTAATCGCTTATGCAAATATGAATTTGGCTAAAGTTGGGCACCGGACGTTATTTAGTCCCTAAAGACCGGAGCGAACTAAAGTTTTTTTTTTTAAAAAAAACTCTTCTGCTTTGAAAAATGTAACACACTGCTTCTTATGATACCCCGCACACCAACGCTCTAAAATGTCAACGCGTATTTGCTGCATGCAGCATTTTAGCTTTTTGTTGCTTTTCATTTTCAAGTATATAACTGGATTCAAATATTTAAACAAATATTAGAAAATTTTAAAAATTGATTAATATTAAGTTTTGACTTTTCAATAAACAAGCTGGTAATACGTATATAAGTATGTACAGAAATTTTCTACGAATAAAATGTGTTGGTGAACGCCTGCTGGCTTATTTAACTACGAATATTTTTTCCGAAAAAAACGTACTCTACGGTGTGCTCGAGCCTTAAATATGAAAATTTGTATTTTACACTGAGAAGAAATATGTTTGATCGCAAACATACACATGTTTGGAACTTCCCACTAACATATTTATGTTTGTATTTCAGCATAATAGAAAAAACATGCTACATGTTTCGAAAAAAATACTTACGTTTGATGAATAACATAAATTTGTACGTTAAAAACTGTTAGAAAGTTTTTAACACAGAATTTTTGTACATTTGTACATTAAAAATGATTTATCCCTTACTTATACTACAATTAACATACATAACTTATGTTAATACGAATCTGGCCCACAATTTTACACCTAGAAAAAATTAATGCAAGAAATATTATTTTTTAAAAATCGTTACAAGTTAATTTAAATTCCATGTTATGCACAGCAATATCTCCACATAGACTCACCTATGCTATTTTTTAAATGCATTCTGCTTTCACTGCGTCTAATCACTTTAACGATAACTAGCAACTAATAAAAATTCTGTGCTAAAAATTTTCCTACATTTCTTAACACAAGATTTATGTTATTTCCCAACATACAATCTTGGTCCAAACATATAATATGTTTGTGTAAACCCAATAAGCTGAAATACAAACACTTATATATTTGTAGCATGTTCCAAACAAATTTTGTTTGCTAGCAAACACAATTTTAACATATGTTTTTCTCCAACGGTTTTCTGCAAATGTCTTTGTAACACGTGGTCCATTTCGAGGTTCCCTACTTTTTAAAAGAAAAAAAAAACACAGAAAACTCAAATTGAATGGGGAATGTTTATTATCATTTGAAAGAACATTCATTGGCATTTATTTTTTGAAGATTATGTCTACGTCTCAGATGGTCCATCCGTTGAGTCCAATTTTCGATGATTCGTTCGAGCATTTCGACTGGTAACTGGCGAATGACACGCGTTATGTTTTGCTCCAGGTCTGGATCAATGCGGGTTTGTCCGCATAAACTTTAGATTTTACGTTTCCCCACAGGAAAAAATCTAACGGTGTGATATCACACGATCTTGGGGCCAATCGACCGGCCCAAAACGTGAAATTATCAGCTCACCGAAGTGTTCTCTCAATAAATTCATTGATTGATGCGATGTGTGGGAAGTGGCGCCGTCTTGTTGAAACCAAATGTCGCCGAGATCACTAGCTTCAATAACAGGCATCAAATAGTTGGTTATCATGGCACGATAACGGTCGCCATTGACGGTTACGTTCTTACCGGCATCATTTTTGAAGAAATATGGACCGATGATTCCACCGGCCCACAAACCACACCAAATCGTTGTTTTTCTGGCTGAAGTGGCAGCTCTTGAACCTCTTCTGGTTGCTCTTTGTCCCAAATGCGGCAATTTTGCTTGTTTACATACCCATTGAGTCAGAAATGGGCCTCATCGCTGAAAAAAATTTGGCTCGAAAACGTCGGATCTTCTTGGAACTTTTCAAGAGCCCATAGACCGAAGCGATGTCGCTTGGAAACGCTTTCAAACGATCTCGACGTATAATGCGCCAAGTCGCTACATACGTCAGTCCAAATTGCTGCGAACGGCGCTAAATCGACTCTCCACGGTCTTGGTGTACACTCTCAGCTACGGCCGCTACATTTTCTTCACTGCTTGTTGGACGTGGTCTATTCGGTCGAATATTATCCAATAATGAATGCTGGGTCTCAAGATGAGTGATGGTGTTGCGAATAGTACGCTCAGTACACTGATTATGTTGCCAATAAGTTGAACGAAGTGCACGAAACACTTTCCTCACAGAACGTGAATTTTCGTAATGAAGCTGAACGATTTGTAAACGTTGTTCAGACGTAAGTCTGAATATAGTCTGATGAAATTCCAAACAATTCTAAACAAAAATAACATGACAGCATGACCGGACTCACACGTGATCTATCAAATAAAGGCTGTTGAAAAAAGTATCTCTACTTGGATCACCCACTATTTCTATTTCCACTAATTCATGTTATCATTTGCATGCAAAGTTTTGTTCAACGGGTTCCACCTCATAAGTGCAGACGATTTAACGGTTAATATTTAAGCTTTTCTACAAAAGGCATTAGTATTCAAAAATTATATCGTACACGTTTGTTCCTTAAGGGAATGTTAAGGAAATTATAAATTGAACAGGGATTAACCGGCACAAGAACTCTTGTATCTGTATTTAAACAGAAGACAAGTTTTTAACAAAATGGCAAAGAGACATTAATTTCCGAGGCTTCACACTGTTTTATCGCGATTTCGGGCCCGTGACGACCTTCATCAGAAAGCTTCGCAGCAATCGTTGAAAGAAAATAAATATAAACAAATTTTCACTAAATAAGAAATATAAAGTTTTAAACGGATTTTTTCGCTTGTCATATACTTTTAAAACACATGTCGGTACGAAAATGTGTTTTATAATGTAAATTCTATATAGTATACAATAAAGTTGATTTGTATCAATAACTATTGTAACAACAAATGTAATTTTAATGGAAAATGCATACATGTTCGATAAAGCAATAAAACAAAATTACTGCTGTAATTATCTTTCAAGCGGATGCGACAATGAGGTCTTGGAATTTCTGCCAGCCGACATTGAGTTTTGTAATAATGCATCGGGCATTTTTTACGATATATTATATAACTTTAGCTTAACCTAATCCCTTGATCATAAAAGTCAACAAAAAGTAAGTCAAGCGTAACGAATGTAGCATTACTAGAATTTGTTCTACTAAGCGGCTACTGAATAATTGCGGTGCATTGATTTGGCTCACTTAGACAAGAAAACGATGCTCGCTAATAAAATGGAGATTCGTCGAATACACTTCTTAGGTAAACATTTCCACGTTTTTACTTCCGTTTTTTCCACAACTCGTCTTTAAGGAACGAACTAAAGAGTCACTTTTCCCTCTTTTTGTAATGTGATCTGTGCAAATACACGGAGAAAAAAATATGTTAAAAATATATGCAAATACACGCAGAAAAAAATATGGTTGTGGTGACAATATTCGAAGAGGATAATACAATTGTTGGGAATATGGTTGTGGTACAACAATATTATGATCCTCACAACAATAGTATGATTTAAATACAACCATACTATGATCCTCACAACATTAGTATGATTCACACATAACCATACTATGATCCCTACAACCATAGTATGATTCACACTCAACCATACTATGATCTCCACAACCATACTATGATCGTCACAACCATAGTTTGTTACACATACAACCATAGTATGATGCTCACAAACATAGTACGATTCACACGGAACCATGTTATGATCCCTACAACCATTGTATGATCACACACAATTATACTATGATCTCCAATATAATTTCTTAGAATTTGTTTAAGTTGTCGACAATAGATTTGAATTATGAAAATTATTTAAAAAATACATTAAATTCAAAATAATAGGAGCAAATTATTTCACAGTAGAAAAAATAAGTTTAAAAAAACGTAAGCGTTTTTATAAAAAAAAAAACATTTCAGGTTAACAAAACCAAAGAAGCTTGTTTAAAAAAAATTATTTTGATAAAAAAGTACTATTATCGCATGAGATCCGTACCAATAATATTTGTTCTAAAAAGCATATTTAAATGAAGAAAAATGGCAATCATACAGTATGATTACCGTAACCATATTATTGTTAACATAAAACGCAACACACAATACTTTTGTCGCACCAACCATATTTATATTGTTGCTATAACCATATTTTCATTTTTAAATTTCACAACAATAATATTGTTAAATTGCAAGAATAATAATATTTCAGCAATTATACTATTGTTAAAAATAACTTCAGTTAACAATGCTATGGTTGTGACGAACATACTTTTATTGCGGAGAACATATTATTATTGCCGTGACCATGTAGTAACCATGTTTTTTCTCTGTGTGTATACTTAGTGGGTTCATAAATACTGTTACGCACGTTTTATGCTGTAAAAAAGTACTGAATGTTTTTGGACCAAATATTTTTTAATATATATATTAATGTATATTGTATCCAAAAAGAATCTACTTATACTTATTCGAAATGTCCGCCTTTTGCCTTTACACACGCCTTAAGTCGCACTGACCAATCGTCAATAGCTCCACGAACCTCGTCCATTCGAAAATTGGCCACAGCTCGAAGCAAAGCAGTCTTAAGAGATCCAATGTTGGGGTATATTTTGTGACAAACCTTGTACTGTAAAACGACCACAATTTATAATCCAATGGGTTCAAATCTGGACTGCCTGAGGGCCATTCTTCAGAGGAAATGAACGCTGGCAAATTGTTTCGAAGCCAGGCCTGAACTCTGAAAAAAAAGTATGGTTGTGGTGACAATATTCGAAGAGTATAATACTATGGTTGGGTATATGGTTTTAGTACAACAATTTTATGATTCTCACAACAATAGTATGATTTAAATACAACCATACTATGATCCTCACAACAATAGTATGATTCACACATAACCATACTATGATCCCTACAACCATAGTATGATTCGCACTCAACCATACTATAATCTCCACAACCACAGTATGATCCTCACAACCATAGTATGTTTCACATACTACCATAGTATGATCCTCACAGCCATAGTATGATTCACATGCAACCATGTTGTGATCCTTACAGTGATAGTATGATCACACACAATTACGCTATGATGCCCAAAGTTATTTATTAAAATTGGCTTAAGTTGTCAACAATAGATTTGAATTATAAAACATATTTTAAAATACATTAAATTCAAAACAACAGGAGTGATATATTTAGCAGTAGAAAAATCAATTTAAAAAAACCTAAGCGTTTCTATTAAAAATATTTCATATAAACGAAGCCAAAGCAGTTTGTTCGAAAAATTTTAATTTCCATATAAAAAGTACTATTATTGCATTAGATCCGTTACAATAACATTGTTCTAAATGAAGAAAAATTACAATCATACACTATTATTGCCGTAATCATATGGTGTTTAACATAAAACCCAAAAAACAATACTTTTGTCGAACCAAATCTGCCAGTAATACTATTGTTATATTTCAACAATAATACTTATAATATTGCGGCAATCATAATATTGTCAAAATTAAATTCAATAAACAAAACTATGGTTGCGACACACATACCTTTATTGCGGAGTACATATTATTATTGCCGTGACCTCAGAGTAACCATACCATTTTCTCTGCGTGTAATATCAAATCTAAACGGACAGGAGGGTATGCAAGTTTCAGCCCGGCCGAATTTGTCCACTTGTTAAACGTTACAATCCTGATGCTACCGATGCCTAGTGTACTCGTACATGATAACCAACATAAATTTATGAATCGACACGGCTACTATTTTCAAATAACACTTTTTTGTTGACTGATTCGAATGATCCAGTGCGAAACAAAACTGCCTGTCGGTCTGTCAGTATACGCTAGATATCTTATTCAGCGAAAATATGCAATTTTAGTTTGGAAGAATACCACTTCATTCGTAAATAGCAAGCGTTTTTTTGTTTAATTGCATTTTTGTTTTACAGTGATAAAGAAAAAGATACGAGAGTACGAGAATAATAAATAATAATAGCAGCCAAACGACCTTTAATGGTCCAGCAATTGCAGTACAATGCAAATTACGGTACATTGTACGAAACACTAGACAATCAAAAAAAATGTGAAAAATACAATGGATTATACAAAATGTAATTATACAAAGTGTACAACAAACATACACACATGCGCATACATACGAGTATGTACATATATGTATTCGTATATGTCCATACTTAAATTTAGTATGATAATTCAAATGATATGTGTGTCTATGTGTATACTTATACTCGTATATGCTTACATATGTATGTACTCGTATTTATCTTTCAAATATTGTATCGCTCGGTTACACTGACGTTGAGCTGCTGTTAAGTCGGTCTGCTAAAACAGCCGTTAGGACCAGAAATACTAGACATTTCATCTAAACTTTATAGATTATAGAACAAAAGATATTGATTGGCTAATTAGCACATAATGTTGAAGTAGACGTATTCGTTCACTTCAGTCCGCCACACTCGCTGAACTGCAGATAAGAGCGTTATGAAACAGATACAACAGAGCCAACGATGCAAAACGCAACACGGCAACTTCATTCAAGCAAACCAGTATCGAATTCAAAAAGGTTTTTTCTCCAACAAATATTTATAACGAAACGCAAATACTTCTGCATACATATGAACATGCAAACATGTATATTTAGTTGCGCCTAGATACCGAAATGTTATGACATTTATAATTGATTAGAATTTGCATTCAAACATGACTTGATTCGGATTGTACTCCTAATAACATTGTTCGACAAAATGGGATTCAAATTTCTAGGCACATAACTAAATTCACAAATTTGTAAAATATAATCAATTCATAATAAACAATACACTTATGCTTGTGGTAGCGAAACGTGGCTAATGACAACGTTAAAAGTACATAGGCTACAGGTGTTTCTTAATAAAATTCTACGAATAATATTCAATATTTTCGGGCCGGAATAAATAACGCAGAACCCTGAAAAGAACAGAAAGTGAGTTAAAGGTCACACCTTATGAAAACACTACGCGTCCTACATTGAAATATACGAGTAATCCTAAGGCAGACGCTTCGCTCGACCGAAAGATGCAGAGCGTACGACAATCCTAAAGTTACTCCGGAAACTAACTAAATCGATGGATAATATTAAAGAACTGTGTACGCTTAGGAAAAGTTGGAACTACCTGTAGGAGTCCTATGTTTCCAAGTAGACGAAATAAAGTAGAAAACATGTAAAAACGTCGTTAAATTCATCCAGACCAAATATCCCATACCCTCCACCTAGGGTTTCGCTATTAAAATGGAACGACTTTTTTATCACTGGGTTCCAAGCCACACTTGCTGAAGAATTTAAAAACACTTGCATACTTAGATTCGTTAAGAACTTATCATCAATATTGATGACCCATATCTGCATATTTACTGTTCTTCGCCTTCGTCTGTGTTAGATTTTTGGTCCCCTTGGGTCAACAAGTCTGATCCAATATAAGTCAAATCTGTAAAATAAATCCTTAATTAAATCCTAATAGTAAATCTTATTTGCTATTGTTTGTCGGTTTAGACCATACAAAATGTTTTTCGATCCATGAGTCTTTGATCAATACTCGTATCAGCCAAAATCTTCAAAGATATTCCATATGTGAATTTGTACTGATATTTGTTTTTATTTGAGTATCAATAAGTCTATTTTTACTATTAGTAGCATATTTAAACATTCTGGCCATTTTTTGGGCCAGACACACATTCCTGGTATACACAGAGAAAAAACTGGTTGGAAATCGGTCTGAACTCCAAAAATTCGGTCGGATAAACAAACTTTCTTCTGCAATTACCAACATTTCATGGTAAGATGCTTCGAGTCATCATATGAAAGTAGTTACCAAAATATCACGGTTTTCACAGTCAATAAAACTGTTATACCAAACGAATTCTGTAAATCTTTTAATCGCCACAACTGGTGATTATAGCAACCACCCAATTATACCAATATTCGGTGGTGACAACAGATAAGTTCGTTGTATTAACCAAACCACGTTTAATTTGCTTTTGTAACATATTATTGGTTGTCTTAAGATCAGAATAAAATTATTAATCGGTTCTAGTCACTACACTTACGAGTACATTAAGAATTTTCAAAAACACGAATTGAAGCAAAATAATGTATTTAATTTATTTTAATTTCTTCTTGGGCTAGCAAGTTTAAGCTTCTTGGGTCAGATTAGACAGATTGGGGGAAACATGGGAAGCCTTTCGGAGCATCTATCCAATGACTTTTTATTTTACTGATTCCTTGAATTTGTATCAACCCTTTTTTTAAAAATAAGCCCAATCGACAATATGGCCGATTTATTCTACTTGAATTTTTTCAACCCTTTTTTTGAATATTCCCAATTGGCAATATGACCTATATGAAAGTATAAACGTATTTCTAATCGCGTATTTGTAGACTGCAAGCATTTATTTGAGATCTTTTGCGTCGCATTAACCCTTAAGTAGCCGGAAATATATATAGTTTAAAACTCCAACCTATATTTTTCAAACCTAGGCATAATCAGCTTTATCTTTAAATCGCTTTTAACATTTTTAACCCAAAATTAAATTTCATGACCAACTGTTACTATTTGTGGCAAAGAATCTGTCTATGTGAATTTGATTAACTTTGAATTTTATTATGCGAATCATACTATGGTTGTGAGGATCATAGTATGGTTGTGAGTAAATCATAATATTGCTATGACACATATGGTTGTGGTGATGCTCTTCGAATATTGTCACCCAAAGCAAACTTGTTTTCTGCGTGTTTCTCTTTGTATACTTATGTATACACTAAAGACTTTATCGGCGAATTCGTCAAAAGCAGAACTATCAATTTGAGTTGATGTATAACCTAAACGAGCTTGCCGATACGACCTCCTTTTCTGTCATGTTTGACTTTTAGTAGAAAAATAGGGGTGGCAACTCTTACTCGCTTCCTTAGCGACTTCAGGCGAACTCGTTTGCTAACCGAGTAATTTCTATACAAATTATAGTCTAGTAACCCGAAACGAACACAACTAATGCTTTTAAAGGATACTTTATTTCCCATTTTTTTTGAATTGAATGTGCAAGTTCAAAAGACTTTGAAAATGTGTTCTACCTATCAGCTTCAGAATGTTTAAATACAGATTAATTAAACCCATCCCGTGTGCATGGTGAGCAAAATTTTATTTACCATACCAAAATCTATTCACCGAATTTCACAACTAAAAGAGGGATTAAAATCGCTCACGGCTATAGTTACCAGTTATTTTAAAAATTGATGTCACAAAATGCATATCACTACTTTATATTTAAAAGTTTATGCCCTTTGCTAACAACTGTAATGTTTTTTCAAAGTCTCAATAACTAAGACTGGGTAGGAACTTAAAGTGCAAACTTTTCGGTTACTTTGTTACTTACTAGCTGAACCCGACCCGCTTTAAGGGTCCCAATAATCCTTTTTTTGTTGTATCGCCTCGTTGTTGTTGTTGTAACAACAATATATTTATTTTGAAGTCTTGTTCGTCTATGGGGGATCTGCTTCGATATCCAGGTGAAGGAAACGCGCCATTTGAACTGGATGCGTCCACAGAGACCTGGGGGTCAGCTGAGTGGGCTTGGCCGGACAATTGAAGAGGTGCAGTACATCATGTGGTCCCTGATGGCAGGCGGGACAGATGTCCGGAACGTTAGCATCAATTCGTGCCCAGTAAGAATTGAGGCGGCTGCACCATCCGGATCTCAGCTGCGCCAGAACCACGCGCGTCTGCCGAGGTAGTACCTTCTCCTCAGGTGAAATCTCCGGGGGATGTTCCCCTAGCACTGCATTTACACGGTAGCTGGATACTGCTGCTGCGACATCATCGGCGTGAATGTTGTTCAAACCTGCCTGATAGTTTCGATGATCTAAAGGTTCTCTCTTATACCGCTGGACCTCTCTCTCTAGATCATGAAGATCGTTCCTGATCTGCCTGGGTGGAGGCATCCTGTTCAAGAGATGGTGGTTAGGATGACTGCTGCGAAAACACCCTAGCAGGTATTGCTTAGACAACAGGAAATTGTGTCTGCGCACGGTAAGGACCTTCGTCTCCTCATGTAGATGGTCCTCAGAGGACATAAGAAGACACCCTGTTGATGTTCTAAGGGCGGCATTCTGGCATGTCTGAATTTTCTTCCACTGCGTCGTACTCACGTTCGCCGACCATACAGGTGCTGCGTAGTTTGCTACAGACCGACCTATCGATTTGTAAGAGGTCAACAAGGTTTCTTTGTCGGCTCCCCAAGTACTGCCGGCAAGTGACTTGAGGACCTTGTTCCTACTTTTGAGTTTATCGCAGATAGCTGTAGCATGTGCAGAGGATCTAAAAAGGCTGTCCAATGTGACCCCAAGGATTTTGGGGTAGTTGGTGGTCGGGATGTTGACGTCATCGACTTTCACATTGAGTGACAACCGCACCTCTGCGGTCCAAGCAGTAAACAGTGTGGCTGATGATTTGGAGGCGGATATTTTCATATTCCTCGCAGTGAAGAAACGCCTCGTGATTTAAATTGATGTCATTGCATGAAATTGAAGATTTTTAAATAGTCATTGTGAACGCATTTTGAACCTGGGACTGGACACGTTTGAATTGGAACGGCAAGTTGGATGGCAACAAAACATCACCATCCTCGATCATTAGCGTTGGTGTCTTGATTTTTGCACAAATCTATCAATGTTAGATCGCATTCCTCCAATGCTTCTTCCCATTTTAGTTTCTTGCAGTTTTTGTTAATTTTTTGGACCACTTTGGTCGTTTACAAATTCAATGGGAGTTTTAGAAGTTTGCCAATAAAGTAATTCGACATTATGCACAAATCATACCCATGGGCAATAAAAGAAATGTTTTGGCTGCTTCGTCAGGAGTATTAAGAAAATCTGTAGTAGTCGTAAACTGAATCGTACGCTGATTCTTTTTCCAACCAAACCGGGGAACTGTTTGGTTCGAAGCACTCGTTTATGTTTTGTTCGGATAACCTATAGAATCCACAGAAGGATGATTTCTTATTCGTGCCACGCCATCCCTCTTTTCAGCAGCTCTTGACGGTAAAGCTCTATCGCGTTTGTCTTGAAGTCGTGATTCTTTTTGTTCGACCGTTTTAGCAACTATTGTTTCCATCTTTTTCCCTCTCTTTGATGTTTTTGATCCAATCAATGGTTTTTTGGTGGCATTTTTGAGAGTAGACTTTAAATTGGTTTTTGATACAAAACTCTTTATACAAATAACAACTGTATTGTCTAACTGAATAACGAAAAACTGGAATAGTTTTCCAATGTTAATGTTACAGCGAACCATACATTTCACAGATTCAAAATGTATGAAAAATATTTGTTTTTGATTTACTTTGCCCCAAAATCATTGTACTTTATATCAGTGTAATCAGTATATATACCTCACGTTATAATATTGAATGGTAGAGTTATTGTGTTTAGTATACTTTTAGGCCTTCGTAAAACTTTGTAAATAGAAAAATATCCAAAAGTTAACAACAATCTTTGCTCTGCTCTTTCTTCTCCTCTATGTCTTGCTCACGGCCGCTCTTCAAACGCTACTCGTATTGCAGAAGAATGGATAACAAAACGAAAAACCGAACTTACAACAACACGTCAAATCGAAACTCATGTCAAGCGGCAAGTGGTATTCGAAGATGGGAGAGTTATCGAAGATTCTGGCCCCATAGTATCCACAAATACCACCGAGGATACGGATAAACAAGAAACCGAGACAACAGAGGTAAAGTACACAGACACGTACCATTTATTAGCATATTGTCAATGTTTTAGCATAATATGTATGCATACTTGTACACTTTGCAGAAGCGCGATTTGGGTCTGCCAGTTGGTAATATCGATGCAGTGGATGGCAAAAATAAAGGTGCTTTGCCTTTAGCTCCGGGAGCAGGAAGTGGGGAGCTGGCTGAATTGGCCAGTGCGTCGGGAGGCACCCTGGTGAAAAGTATGGTACCTAAACCGGCTGATGGTCTGGTACGAGAGATCAATGATAAACGTGTTGTGTCCCATGAAGAAACAAAAAATTATGTGGAAACCGAAGACATCAAGCACAGGGGAGACTTTTCGGATGAGGTAAGAATTTTTGCTTCCTTTTGTTGGTTGTTTTTCCTCGTCTTTATGTCTGTTAGTCTGCCTGTCTGTACATAAATACACATATATGCGTCTAAGATTTCCAAGTCAACATTATAATCCAAAACAGAACAGAACCGAACCGAGTAAACAAACAATCATACGCACACTTTGGCACTATCAAGTGCTCTCTTTAATCATCTCATCAAAGGCCTTAACGACATCGAAAGCATACTTCAAGACAAAAACGAACAAAACTCTTACAACTCGCACTACTCGCTGCATAGATTCAGATTCTGTTTCAGTTGTGGTGGGCAAAATAAACTCTAAAAACAAGAAACAACAGCAAGCTCACAGTGAATTAACGCTGCGGCAGCAGCACTTGGCGCAGCAGATACAGATACAGAATTCAAACGAGGCAGCAACATAGTTTTGTCTGCTCCATGCTCAGTCTGCGAGTGGAGTACAAGCCATTAAGACGTCGTTGAGGTTTGTACAAGACGTGATCGGTACGCGTATTCTTGCTTCACTTTGACTTGGCTGTCTGTTAATCAAATCACTGTTTGTTTTAATTAAAAAACAAAACTACAAAAACAAAAAATAAAAACAACAACAACAGCAAGATCATCGTCCAACAAATTCGGCAAAGGCAAGAGCAATACATGAAAAATCGTGCGTAATCTAATTTCGAAAACGAAACGAACAAACCCAGCAACCAAAGAAAAGAAGTAAGCAGACGAAAAGAAATAATGGATAAACCTAACTCATGCTGTTTTGTAAACTAATCATTTTGTTAAACCGTCCCGTGCATAGCTTTGACCTTTCAAAAGATCTTGTTTCTGAAGACGGTACTGATAATCTATTATATGAGTGAGTGTGTGTGTGAGTGAATCTCTGTTGTCGAATGTATGTGTATACGTACATGCCGACATACATGTCTAAGTGATGCTTTGTTTGAGAGTTATATAAAAAGAATAACAACAGCAACAACAACAGCAAAATAAGAACGAGCAAACTACAACAGCCACAGTTTAGAAGGGGGAGAATGTGGTGTAAAAACAAAAGACTTAAGACACAAACCTTTAAGCGACACAGACATTTAATCGTTTTCGAAGACTCCGCCAGCCCACCGCCACCGTCATAATCATCGCCACCTACTTGCCTCCGAACGAATAAGTGAACGAACGATTTATTCGCCAGCAAATGGATTAAAATATATTCATATTTACATTGGCACATACATACTCGTACCTATGTTCGGATAAATGTTTAATACAAGCTTAACTTCGTCGCCAGATGAATTTAAATCCAAATATAGGCGGAAATAATCTGAAGGTCAAACTCATCCTTGTTCAAAAAGTTGCTTGCCCCGTCCAAGTCGTGCCCCCTTTCGGCCCTTACTAATTGCCGCTAAAGAAAAACCTCTTTACCAGGCAAGGCGGTGGTTAGGAGGATTATTTGCGGCAATGCTGAAACCTGTTTAACGTTAACAACGACAACAAACACACAAAATGTATTGAAGAAATTGAAAAGGCTGCAGCTGCTGTTGCCGTCAACGTAGCTGCAACAGTCCTGCTATTAACTAACTGCTTGGCGAATGTAAGCAAGCATACATACTCGTACATATGAATCCAGCAGGCCGAGTGAAATATCAGTAAACCCAAAAGTTTTCCAGGCAATTGGAAATACTTTTAGCCAAACTAAATTCTTAACTGGCAAACTTTTGTAAAATAGCAGCTACACGAACGTGAATTTTGTTTTGTGGTACAAAAACAATACAGCTGTAGTAAACCTAAAAGTGGTTGTGCTTTGCATGCAAAATATTTATTGACAAGATTTATTTAACTCCAGCCTAAAATACACAAAAATAACGAACGTACTTACCTTTGTTTGTGTGTTGTACATACATAATCTGACCAGCAACCGCAGCAGCGGTGGCTACACGGCGACTATGCGCAGACATACAGACAGGCGGACAGACAGTGCTTAACGTGTTCCAAGGCAAACGAGTCTTGGGAAAAATCAGAAACGTTCGTTAACCCGAAAATTCAAATTCAGTTTTTTTCTTATAAATATTTTCACAACAACAAAGAAATTGATTTTCCTCCCCTTCGGTTGCTACACAACTTCTACTGTATGATTTCGATATAATTTTAGACAAATTTGTTCTTTTGTTTGCCTTACATTTCTACTTGTGTAACAGCAAAAGCCAGACATTAATTTAATTTTAATGTCTGCTCATTTGTCTGTCATCTCGGTGACTTTGTTCGTACGTCCGCACAACAGACATTCAGACGTTTAATATGTTAACACGTGAAATTGTTTCAAATACAAATTTACCTTAGCAACTTGTTACCAACGATAATTAGAGGCCAACAAGTGGTGATACGCGTAATACCCGAAATCATGATGTAGTGTAATTTTTGCTTTCTTCGACACCAATTGAAACGCCAACAATAAACCAGCAAGCCTCCAACGACCCATACGTTTTACAAAATGTTGATGTTTTTTCCCCAACTACAAAGTGTTGTTTTTTCCATAAATCTTTTATTGATGAAGGTTATATGAGTGTACCAATCAATAAAAATCATTTATATGATTTTGAATATGACACAAAATAGTTTTTTTTTGTAAAGAGCAATTCCATCAACAGTGTTGTGCATTGAAATAGTAACATTGCACAGTCCTAAACAGGTTTTTTTAAAGTGGATAAGTAAAGTTAGAGGGAAAAAATGTTTGAGTCAAATTGAAGTTTTATTTTATCTTCTTCCAAGTTATCAGCTCTGTTCCCGTACGTACTGATTTATTCTTCTTTTACTACTTTTACTAATTTGACTTCAAAAAACGAACCCGTACTCCCAAAACTAGTTAAAGCGAGAACGAAAATTTAAGAGAAAAGAGAAAAATAAGTCGTTCTCTTTTAACAGTTTAACTAAAAGAACTTTGCTAGGTTAAAGTACATAGGTACTAGTGAACCACTGTTCTCAGCGGGTTTGCCTTAAAAAAAGCCAAGGAATAATATAGTTCTATTATAATCTAAAATGGAAATAAGCAAATACATTTCACATTTATTTTGTATTTATAACTATTTGACAGCTATTGATTTCAACAAATGTTTCTGCAAGTTATTTACTGTACTTTCTTCTTGCATAATTTGTACTCCCTTTACTTCTTCTACTGTATATTCATTCCCGTTCTTATCCAAAAGAACTTCTATTTAAACTATCTTTTACGACTATAACTAGCAAAAAAATACTGGACCGACCAATTAGAATTGTTTTCATACGTTAGTAAACAGTTTACAAGGGTAACGTTAAGAAAGTGCAATACATGAAAGAGAAGTGTCAAAATATACTATTTGCATATCTATCAACTAACCTTGTTAATTACACCATGGTTTTTATATTTCAATACTCGTACTAGGTGAATAGATTAGAATATAACTATTTGTTGACATTACTAATTGCCGGTACCAACAAACACTTCTTTACAATAACAGGCAGTTATGACAATAGATAATTTGCACTTAATTCTATTAGTAAACCGACTTGTTGGTCTGTATCTGTATCACAATATTTCGGAATTTCCATCGAGTTTATTAACATTTTTAAAACCAAACTTAAAACAAGAATTTCGTCCCACAAATCTGACCTAAAAGCCGTAAATAGGCCCATAGAACAGAAGACCGCACTTGCGGCCCACTGTACATTGACTGGACATAAGCCTGACTTTACCGACGTAAAAATTGTAGCGCAAGAGAGAAATTATAGAAGAAGATACACTCTCGAAATGCTTAACATTATTGACGTACATAATGAGAAGAGAATTAATTACAAAACGGACGCAGATGGGATCGCCCACATATATAGAAATGTGGTGCATAAGCACAGACGCAAGCTGAAGAGTAACACTAATATCAGTTGACAGCGATAATCAGACGGACGACATTGTTTTGTTAATGCAATTATTTTTCAAATATTGTGTTAATGTTTTGTTTATTAAATGTAATCATGTTTTGTATATTATGTCAGTGACAACCCCTAAAGATGATTGACGAAGTCAATCGAAATATTGGGATAAATAAAAATTAAACAACACATAGAACAACAATGACCTCAAGCCGAAAAATAATTTTATAAAATAACAACACCAAAGGTCAACTATTCACTTACAACACATTTAGTAATTTCAACAGAAAGTCTTCTTAACCATCGGAGTTCTCATAGTCCAAACCGATTATCAACCGACCTTTTTTCTGTGTGTGCACTTTTTTTAAAACTCGGGTTTGAAAAAATGTTTTCTAAGAACACCGCTTTTTTGGACACTCTAATTTTGAATCAGGATTTCGTGTGTGAAGTGGTGACAACTTTACCTTCCCTTGACACTAGGGACGGTCACAATTCAGAATGTTACAATCTATCCATCATTTTTCTATTAAGGTACAAAATGCAATTGGCAAAAAAAGAAGAGGCGGGTCCTTAGATATTTCTACTCTGTGGAGACCATGTAGTATAAAACATGTACTTCTGTAAATGTTTGTTTTGCTGGACCCACATTTAAGTGTGCTGATCGTTTAGAATCACAAGCTGATTCGATTTTACGAAGTCTGTCTATCTGCTGTCCATCTAAACCTTGTAATCAAACTACAGATCGCTATTGTGGTCCCATCATAAAAAGATTCAGATTTTTCAATTCTAAAATACCGATTTTATTTATTCAATGGCTTCTAACTCCCGATTTTATGTACATATTTTCGAAGTCAGTGACATGCTCAGACGAAAATATGTCATATGGGTTTAGGTCTTTAATATAGGCCCTGTGTAAAGGTCCCATCCGATTTCAGTTACAGCCGCCGTTGTTAATTCCGATTTCTTTTAATTTGATATAGTTTATAACAATTCGATATATTTACGAATCTAATTGCATGAACCGAAAATTTCGACGATAAATGGACAATGCGATTGAAGCCGTCTTCGGCAGGCATCAAAATTCCAATGGTAGCTCAGGCCACAACATCCTGTGTAAATAAATAAACATTTTTGACGGCGTGTTTAAGGGAACCACTTCTGTATTATTTCTTGAGAATTTTGAACTGTATTACTTCGACCATCCCTAAACTACCATAAAATGGCCTGCCTATGTAGCTATGATACCACCATACAATCGATCATTTGAGCTTTTTTCATTACACTAGACTTGTTTTAAATACAAAGCGAAAACTTTTGTTTCAGAAAACCAAAACGTGTTTTATTTATTATTGTTGTCATATAAAGGTTAAACCTGTTTGCTTTGATAATTTTATTTTTATAGAAAAACGTTATATGATTTGAATTGCATTTATGTTTCAGGTTTATGGAAAATATTCACACATTTGTTTAGTATCGCTCTCTGTAAACCAATGTTTCTATCATTGGAATTCACAAATTAGTCTGCTATTATTATGGCCGCCGCTGTATGGTTGATTTGAATTCGTGAGAGTCCACATCGTTGTTCTTCTTCCTCTTCGATTTGGACTCAAAGTGAAGCAGCAACAAAAATATTGTTAATCGTATTCAAATAATACAACAGCGGCAGCGGTATCTGGTATCGTGCAGTCGTTGCACTGTTGCAGTACACGATCGTATGATGGATTTTGCAAAATGTTACGCATTGTGGTTTTTGTTGTTGTGCTCTAGATAACGCCCTTGCAGCCAAAGTGATTGGTTAGTGCCCGACAACGGTGATGACGACAACAACGACGGCCCATGGAACGGTGGCGTCGGCCGGTCAGGCGAGCGGGAACGGTGACAATGAAGGTGTTCGTGTTTGTGTGTCGAGTGGAGTGGCGCGGAGTGGTAATGGTGAATTGCTAAAAACCAAACTCCAACGTTTTTTTCTTTACGTAATACTTCCAAAGCATTTTGCCTTGTTGTTGCTTATGCTTTCGGTTTCTGCCTTTTCAACACCTATCAATTGCAGTTAGATTTTGATTTTACACAACAGCAACAAGATTTTGTTATGCCTTTTTATTTGAATTTTTGCAGGCCTTTGTTAAAGCCGTTACCAGTGGTGTTGAGAACGTTGAGGAGACACTGCTGTCGGCGGCCAAATTTCAGAATCAGTTGGTGGCGACTGGACCGCGGCTGATTGCCAACAAAACAAAATCGTTTAAGACCATCGATTCGGAGGATGTGCAAAAGCGTTCGCTGGCCCAAGACGACGGCAAGATCATAACTGAACAGAAGAAGACAACGGAACATGAGGTAATAGTGGATGACGAGTTGTCCGATGATGACAAATCTGTTGGGAGCCTAGAACGGATAAGAACTGTCGTAAGTTTTACCTATGAAGTAGATGAGGTTAGCCCAAATTAAGGTCGCATTTTTTTTTGTTTGCAGGAAGCCAACCAGAGATTTTTTAAGCAACGCGACGAACAACATGTGGATCTTGTTAAGGATGGCAAAGTAGTAGGCACAGAAATGAAATACGCTGCCGAAACCATGCAAATGGAAAATGATAATATTTTGGAACGTCCTGACGATTGGGATAGTTTATCAGATCGTATGCGCAAAATGCGTAAACCGTACAACAAATCCTTGATGCAGCACCCCAAAGGTAGGTATGCACACATGCTTGTGTTTTTGGCAGTATTAACCCATACTAATTTGGAACGATTTTTCGCAGGTGGTATTCTGATGGATCGCAAGGATGCCCTCACCAAACGACCGTTAGATTTTGACCGAGAAGAAGAGACCCGCAAAGGTGAAACCATTAAATGGCTGGAATCTCATTTTGGCAGTGAGTCGACCGCCTCGAATGATTCTCGCGAAGAGGAGAGCGATGTTATAGAACCCACGAAGAAGACATACTTCAATGTGACCATTAAGTCAAATCAAAACCAGGCGACAACAACGAGTCCGCCCTACGAGTCCACAGACAAGAAGGCCTTTGTCAAGCGCAGTGTTGAGGTTATAAATGGTGTTGGTGGAGTGACTCCCAGCAATGGAGCCAAGTACTACCAGGGTATTTCGAATTGGAGCAATCGCAAAGATACACCTGCAACAACGCCCGCCAATCATTTCGCCTCAAAGGCCTTTCGCGATGATCTCCATGCTTCAATTGAACGCAATCAGTTGAGGAAAACAAGCGCTGTATACACATCCAAGGATAACTTGAATTCCGACAAACTGCCATATCTGAAAGCCAATCCAAACGATAGCTATGTCAGTCGAGAAGACATTCTACAACAGAAGCGACAAAGTCTATCATCCCAGTTTCTAGCGAGGTCTAGGCAAAATTCTCGCGATCATCTTGATGACGTAGACAAAGTGGCGCAGCAGGCTTCGTTCGATGAGGACCGCTACATAAGTGGCTCTCGTACAGATCTTCATTATGGCTTGAATCTCAAGGAGAAGGAGAAACGCAGCTACACACGAGCGGAGGTCATCGATGAGCCAGATTCGCCGTTACCACCACGCAAGAACTCATACGTGGAAGAGCGCGCCAAAAGCTACGAACGCAGTTTTATCGAAAATAATCGCTACAACTCCCTACGGTCCGACAACACTCCTCCGCAACGTGAGGTAAGCACTCTCGAAAGACCGGCAGTGCCTCAGCGACGACGCAATGGCGAGAAAAAGTTACGCCAACAGCACGACACTGCACCAGATCTTAAGTCATCTATCGAGACCGCAGAACCACCGCCAGATTACTCACCCCCACCACGTAGTCGGTCTTCGTCACCTCGCGAAGAGTATCACAATGTTCGCGCCAAGTCCTATCCGCATTCACAACAGCTATATTCCACATCTTCCATACCAGAGCAACAGTCATCGCGCGAAGTCAACACATTTAACCGTAAACAAAATCAACGAACCCGGTTTGCCCGCAACACGCCATCGCCACCAACTACAGCTATACAACAACATCCACATCAACAACACAGTCAGACACTGCGACCCAGCATGCTGACGCAAACAACTCAGACAACGCCATCGACAATATCCACATCCACTGTGGCCTCGCATCGATCCAGTAAGATGGGTCAAGTTATCGGAAATTCATTGCGCAAACTCGTAGGAAAGCTGAGATCGGCCAGCGTAGAACGCAAGCTACGTATGAAATCAAAGTCCAAGTCCCGCGAGCATTCACCGGCTCCTCCAGTCGCAGTGCAGCATGAGCAACAGAACCAGCGCAGTGCTACGACATATCAACAATACAATGTAATCGACGGTCACATTGGAGGCAATCTCAATACCACATCTCATGACGAATCTGAAGAGGACCTTGTTGCTCACCAACGAATTCAGTACCAAGCTAGCAAAACGGGAGAGAGCGTGTACAGCAACTCCAGTGTTGATCGCAGAGCTTTGCTGCACTCCAGTCCCTCTCATCCGGTTGGGGCAAATAATCGCGAAGGCTATCGAGTGATCAGTCCCAAGCAGCGTTACTACTTGGGCGAGGATCCGTACTCAAGTACACTGTATGGCAAGGAGAATGTTCAGGAAAACCCCAAACTGCAACGCAATGGTGGAACTTCTACCTACTACAACAACAACAATGGCCGCGAGAACACTTCGTCGCATACCCTCGGCCGCTACCAGAAAGGTAATCAGCGTATTAGTGGATCCACTCCGAATTTGAATCAAGGCTATCGCAACACACAAACGTTGCCACGAAAACTCAACGAACATCCTCCTGTTCATCAGTACGAGACGCAAACAATGAATATATCTCGTTCGAATGTGACAGGCAAAGTGCAGAGTAAGCTACGCCAACAGCAACAACAACAGCAGCAGCAACAGCAAGCGGAACAGCGTATTGCCTATCAACCCATTGCTCAGACTACAGGACCACTTAAGCCTGCCAGAACCTATGCAAAATCTCTGAATCGTAGCAAAAGCTTCAGCGTCCACGCCATGAACGGTAGCAATGATCCTAGTCCCGTCTACATGGAAAAACTAACTAACAACAACTACACCAACAACCTACAATCTAGCCACGCATTCAAGTCAAATCCACATCTGTACTCTAGTTCCAAGGAGAATTCTCTGCAACAGACACCTCTCAAAAGTCCCTCCATTGTAAATTTGATAAGTCGCAGTCAACGTGACTTGTCCAAAATTGGAACAAATGATGACGAGTCCGACAACTATGCCGAACGACAGGCCTACACGAACAACCGCAAGTACTACGACGACCGTAAGGCCATCCCTCCGTACCGATCAACGGGCTCGCATGCTGACGATGACTACAAATATCGTTCACCCGGTCACTATCACTTGCAGGCGAAACATTCTCTGGACTCTCGGGGTTCGGTCGACATTAACAAAGACACCGCCAGCATTATCAGGCATGAGGAATACATGCGAACGAAACGTACACCCCCATCCGGCTCAACAATTATCAAAGTACGCAACATTGACTACCGCAAATGATAATTCATCACCCATCCACGCATTTAACGTACCAGCTGTAGGGCCCTGTATGGTTCGCCCGCCGTCCATCATCATCGGCTTTAGTTTCATTTGACATGTCAGCAAATAAAAATCCAAAGCCATACGAATCATCATCATCGGAATAAACTCTATGCTATCTGTAGACTATTTTACATACTAATACTTAGTAATTTATATATACATATACACACACACATACATACATAAATAATATTTAATATGCAATGGCTTCCATTTATCTTCCTTAATGTAATTTAATTCAAAAGTACTTAACTAAAAAAACTTAACATTAATTAACCGTATTTTTCAATTACACATTAATGTTGTTTATAGTGAATTATAACTATAATATATACATAACTACAAGTATATGACTATTATATAAGTAGATTTGTAAAACACACACAAAACAAAAGAAATCTCTACAACTAAATAATATACATGCATATACTACAAACCTACCTTCATGCAAACATACAGCAGCTGTTAACTAACATAACTTTTTTTAAATAATACCCTAATGTAATATTTAGCACACTGACATTCGCGGTGTAGCTATCAACTGCAATAAAGTGCCAAAACTTAATAACTATCAAAATAACATACGAGTGCCAATTTGTTCAACGAAAGGATAGTAACTCAAAATTTACAAATTTTATTTTTTTCTTGTAAGAAAACGAAGTGCAATGGGAGAAAAGACCCGCTTTATGTTTAAGGATACTTTATTTGTCTAAGCAAACATTTTTCTTTGCACTGCTAATCACTAGGGAGACCTTAAAACCGGTTGTTTTTAAATGTCGGTTATCGGCTTGGTCGTAAAAAATATTTTTTGAAATCCCTGATTTCTGTTATAATTTTCACCCATAACAGGTAAAACAGATTCAACCTATTATTATTAAAGACGATAAATTGTACAACATGGGCGATGTGCTTTTTCTTTGCAATAATGTTGAAAAACACACTCCAGTAATGCAATAATTCGCAGTTTGTTAATCTACTATCGTTTGTAAATGTAATTACAAAAAACACTTCGTTCGCACAAAAAACAAAATTCACAAAATGAATTAAACTCATCTTTGTTTTTCGATTTCTCGATAAAGTCAAATCGACCATCTTGTACAGTTGATCGTCTTTGATTATTAACATGTACTATATAAAACGCAAACATTACTAATTTTGAATTATATATTTTTACGCATCTTATGTTTATTAGGACCGGTGCACTTTAAACCGCTCCGGAAGGCTAATACATTTTTTATGAAGACGTTTATACAGGGCTTAAAAATAAATCGCCGGCATTTACGAGGTGAAAAAGCGCCGCTGAAAAATCGTTAGATGTTCTTATACGGTGTTGAACCTGGGTTAACTGGCATGATAGTCGTGCACACTTCCATCACACTATGGCGGCCCACAACTCTACTGTACTTATACAAATTCAAATTCCGCCGCTGGGGTACTTTCATGGTGGTTTTACCAAACATGTACAGAAGTGGACCAATTTCCAACACTAAGGGGAAAGAAAAGGATCAGAGGGAGTAATGTTTATTGACACCTGCCTTAAACTTTTGGATGTCGTAATTAGTGGGATATTCCACATGCGATCAATTCCACATTTGGACTGTACGGGCGAAAACGAATTTGATATGTAGTGTATAGTGCAGTCAATAACAAACCAATCAATAACAAAAATGTGTGAACTCCTAAAAAGTGGAGTATCCCTGCCGAATATCCTAATGCCAGAAATAAGACGACGGATGTCAAAAAACCACACACCATGAAAGTAAAGATAGAACAGCGTCACGATACCCACACTCCGACGTTGCTCAAGAAAGACAATAGAGTTGAATATCCGACTGTTGCCGATCAGTCTTATTTTAACACGGTCAAGTAGCTCCTAGGATGATTTTAGAGTACCTGCCCATATATGCAAGTTGTGTTCCTTCTTCCGCCTTAAAGAAAGCATATGCACTTTAGTGCTTCTTTCGACACTTCGATTTACAGTGAGATTTACAGAAAAGGCACAATATCAATTTTCGAAATTGATGGGAAAGACCACAAGTTGTATTGCCAAATGCGTTGTCTAATGGCAAAACTGTTTTTGGACCACAAAACGTTGTGTTATGATGTGGAACCATTCTATTTTTATGTACTGTGTGAAATTGACAAAAAGGGCGCTCGCATTGTAGGCACTTAGTGCGTCTTTCGTCACTTCGGATACATGCCACGCCCAACGAGCGTCTTATTACAATTTCATTTCACAGATAACGATAAATAGCCGGGTTACGGTTCGTGACACTCTAAAAACCGAATGAGTGTAAATTGCCTATCTTTGACTCATCCTTAAATACGTAGAGGTGTTTTAGGAAAAGCCTCGATAACTAAGACTGGATAATAAAATCGCAATAGTAAAGTCATTAGTTAACGAAAAGTGGCGATTTCGACCATGTCTATAAAAAATGTTTTTTAAGAAATTAAAAAAAAAAATAGTTCAAAGTAACTCAGATATGGCTCCCACACATATGTTCAGCAGATTTTATTACATTTACATCCAATTTTGATGAAATTTGTTACAAGTATGTTTTTTGGACCAAGGACGGAAGCAATTGTACTTGAAGACAACCGGTTGAGAAGTATGTACTTATATACAGGGTGAGTGATTTAACATTTTAAATTTGAAGCGGCTGTAAGCTAAAAATATTGATACTTTTTTATTTCTGTTTTTATTAAAAAGGTTGAACTTTGTCATTTAATAATGGAACACAATATCATTCAAATGAATCCAACCAACCCAATTTTTTAGTACATTTTCGATTGTGTCTAGTCAAATCTCTTCAGTGGCAACTTCGATTATGTTTCAACGCTTCTATTGTTGTCTCTGTTTTGCGTAACATTTATCATTAATGTCTCCCCACAAAAAATAATCCAAAGGGCTCAAATCATGGCTCCAAGGCGGCCAATTGAAATCATAATTTCAAATGATTATTCGATTTTCAACAGTGCGTAAAATATACATATACTTTATGGTTGCCTTGGCTGTGTCACCCCGTCTTGTTGAAACCAAATTTTCGACGAAAACAGTGACTCGTTGCGGATACATTGGCTTCTCAGAGAGAGTGATAGTTTGGCGAGGATTGTGGAGCGGTGCCCTATTTTACCATTCTACTTTGAACATCAGACTGGGCACAGCGATTGGTCAAAGGTGGGCGATAAAGAGCCTGCTATCCGATTTTTTTACTGAAACTGAAGACATGCATTTGTACGACCTCGAACCGTTAAGAACCGATTTTATGTAAAGAATCCAGAAACGACTTAAGGCCAACGACTTAAAGCACATAAGGCCAATATCATCCAAGTAATCCGTGATCTTAGAAAATAGGAATGACAAAATGCACTACTGCAAAACCAGCCAAGGAAGCCACTTGACCGAAGTTGTATTCCATAATTAATGGGAATGTTTGTTCTTTCTAATAATTACGGCTTTATTAATTATTTATTTAATAATTATTTATTATTAAAAAAAATTGTATTTGGCACGCCCTATGTTCAGCCGATTTTATGTTTTTGGCTGCAGAAATCACAGAAGGGCGCTACTGAAATTTAAGAAAATCGGTTCAGCTTAAGAAATGGCTCCCACACATACTCAATCATTTTACATACAACCGCTAAAGAAAACCCAAATTTGGTATTCTAGATTTGAGACCCTGGTGGCTTCACCTATATTTGTTTGTTGCCCAAACCGAAAGTGTTTTAAATTTTAGTTGGTATAAATAAAATTTGGTATTACTGAAATGATGAGGAAGTTATCAAAACTCCAAGGAATATAGTACATGGAACTGCGGAAATTCAATTAAAGTCAACTTCAGTTGCAATCTCTCATACGTTGTGGAAATACGTTCTACCAAAATAAGCAAAAAGTAAAATCCGTCAAAAAAGATCAATCTTTCGCAGAAACATTTTCAAAATTATCGAGAAAGCCAAAAGTACGTTCAAACAATGTTGAATTGTTTCAATTTTTTGATTTTTATACGACGAACGTGTTTCGATAGCACTGATACTAAATGTACATTTTATGTGACACACGCCTTATGATTAGGAAGTGCCGTTAAATATACTAAATTTATTATTAACATCTGCTTTAAATTTGAGCAGGCAGGCAGGCGTGTGTCCATGACTTGGGTGATCAGTTAAAGTAAATGTCACTACGATTCCAAATATGAATTTATATTCGGTAAAATATGCTGTATTAAGGTCGGCTAATCCAAATCGGAATGCGTTTATCAAGATCGGGACCTGTAGCCCGTTTCTGTAAGTAAATCGGTAAGTTACCGTTTTTTGTGACGTCACACAATGACTAGATATAAAGTTATCGATTTCGTGATAACTGCTGTTTCTGTACGTTAAAATCGGCAAAAATTCGGTCTATGGTAGAAAGAAACGGTATGAATTGAAACAGATGACAAGCAGCTGTTTATTTCCATTTGTTTTCAAGTACAAATTATTTGTATTAAAAATATAACTTATATATTTAAACGACATAACTATTACTGACCTTACTCATTTTGTTAAAAATATGCAAACAAACAAAACACAAGCAATTAAATAGCCTGACAGTTGGTGATGTATATTGAAAGTAAACAAACATTTGCACTCGGTTTATTTTGTATTACGATGCCGACTTCGTTGAAACCGGCTCATAAATTGTAAATTTCAACACAATGTCATCTTAAATGTTTGTTTTGCTACATATTTTCAAACACAATTAAAACCGCTATTAAAACATATTTTTAAATAAAATATTAATTTGTGTAATATTACACCAAAAAATTGTGTTTGGTTCAAATGTTATATTTTTTGTCGGTAGAGTTCTAACTTGGTTCAAAATCAGTAAGAAAATTATCGATTTCGATTTGAGTAACTTTTCTTACAGAAACTCTTTTTTAAGCGATTCCTATTGGAGTAGAATCGAAACAAATGTCATATTAGCGATTTGGAACGAGTGAATAGAATAGGAATTGTCAATTTTTTACAGAAACAGTAAAGGTAACTGCGATTGGTACGAGTTGCAGAAACGGACTACTGTATTTTGAGTCAGCTCGATTGCTACAAAAATACGACTCGATAATTGTGTTTGTCTGAACGCTGCCCTAATATGTCCATCACTTTTAATCGATTTCACAAATTGAAAATCGAAAACAAAATAGTCGATTTTTAACTATTTTCTTCTCTAGACATTCATTGTTTTGGGTCGAACACTAGAAAAAGTTTGCCTCAGCCAGCTTGTTTGTTGTGATCATTGTGAAATTAAAATTTGTACGTTTTGTAGTCTTATATGAAAATGGCTGTTGAGAATAAAATAAAATCCAGCGAAGAAACCAAACAGAGCATCGATGAGCCCATGATTGAAGCGCAGGAGAGTACAACAAACTGCGATATGCCGGAGGGAAACGCAGACACGTTCAGCAGCAAAGACAACAATTGTTCGGCGCCATCAAACACAGCAATAACGGCGGAAAATGGCCAGGAAATGCAAATAAAAACTGGAGATGTCTATATGATCAGAAGAGCAGACGGCAATGTCCATCCTGCACAAATTATACAGTCTCGTGAGACAGAGACCGGTTCTAAAGCCAAAGCTGAGTACTACTATGTTCATTACGTTGGTCTCAACAGGCGTCTAGATGAATGGGTCTCGCGAGATCGCATAACGGATGCTACGGAAGCTGAGAACAACACCACAGGAGGAGTCGATGTAGCCGATGCGGTCAGTGGAGCAAAAACCATAAAACAGCTGAGTAAAGAACAAATAGCGTCCTTGGAAAATCCATCCGCAGCTGAAAATGGAGATCGTAAATTGACAAGGAACCAAAAGAGACGCCACGATGAAATCAATCACGTACAAAAGACTTATGCCGAAATGGATCCCACTACAGCTGCTTTGGAAAAAGAACACGAGGCCATCACCAAAGTTAAGTTTATTGACAAACTGCGAATAGGACGCTTCGAAATAGACACCTGGTATTTCAGTCCATATCCAGATGAATACGGGAAAGTGGGCACGTTGTATGTGTGTGAATACTGTTTGAAGTACATGCGATTCCAAAAGACTTACCGCTACCACGCCTCTGAATGCACACAGAGACAGCCGCCGGGCAGTGAGATTTACAGAAAAGGCACAATATCAATTTTCGAAATTGATGGGAAAGACCACAAGTTGTATTGCCAAATGCTTTGTCTAATGGCAAAACTGTTTTTGGACCACAAAACGCTGTATTATGACGTGGAACCATTCTATTTTTATGTACTGTGTGAAATTGACAAAAAGGGCGCTCACATTGTAGGCTACTTCTCCAAAGAGAAAGAATCGCCAGAAAACAATAACGTAGCCTGTATTCTTATATTGCCTCCATATCAACGAAAAGGTTATGGAAAGCTACTGATTGCTTTCAGCTACGAATTGTCGCGTCGTGAGGGCATAGTTGGCAGCCCCGAAAAGCCACTGTCAGATCTTGGGCGTCTGAGCTATCGCAGCTATTGGGCGTACACATTGTTGGAGCTAATGAAGGATTGCCGAACAACCACACAAAGTATTAAAGAGCTTAGCGAACTCAGTGGCATTACCCATGACGACATTATCTACACACTTCAGTCCATGAAGATGGTAAAATATTGGAAGGGGCAGCATGTGATCTGCGTTACGCCGAAAACAATATTGGAACATCTTCAACTGCCGCAATTTAAGAAACCCAAACTAACAGTCGATCCTGCTTTTTTGCGGTGGGTTCCACCAAAGAGAAACACCACTGGAAAGTTTAGCAAGAAAATGTAAACTCGGCGTTTTTTGTGATCCACTTGTCTGTTCTGCACTGCAGTAGAACAGTGTTGTTGCTCCGTTATATGAGCGACTTAAGGGAATTATTAAAATATAATTTTATTTTCCACATACCCGTACACACTTCTTTAGATGATGGCATATTTGTAAAACATGGGAATTCCATTTGTTCAAAATAAATAATAAAAACTGCTTGAGTTTTTTTTCGCAGAGAAAGTTATTTAATTTAAATATGTGTAGGAACATTATCCATTTATCCAGTCGAAAATTGCGATGGGTTTTATTCTATATGCCATGTAATAGCTGCTCTTTTAAATGCATATTTGTGTGCAAGACTATTAGTCATCTAAACCAGGTTGAAATTTAGTGGAAACATCTTACATTTTTTTAGCGGATCATTTTTCCATCCACAAATGCCTATGCCATCTAATAGCTGCTCTATTAAAGGCAGTATCCATTCGGAGACGGATAAGCGACTACAAAATTGTGTACATCGTTAACAGTTTCCAATAGTCCCATATCGGATGATGGGGGTAGTACTTTTGATCAGAAGTTGTAAGTTTAATTGAATTTGTTTGTTACGAGTAACAATCAAATTGTAGAGGTGTAGCCTCATCCATAATTTAAGCTAATTGTGGGTTAACAATTTACAAAAACTGATCCAATTTGCTTTGAGATGGTGTTAAAGAGAACATGATCAATGGAAACTCAAAAAACTTAAAGTTAAAAAAGATTATAGGTATAGGTGCAGATGAAAATAGGTAGTGTTCGTCCTGTATTTCGCAGTCTGAGAGAATACTCAAATCGTTATGCCTAGAATTTTTAATTCCATGTTTGATATATTCTAAATGAGATATTTTCCAGATACTTCCAACAACCCCACTTCTTTGTAAGTACTTAAAAATGGATATGGTTTTTACTTAACTATTTTTGAGGAAAACTATTGTCGTGCCGAAAGTGCCGTTGCGGACTTAAAAAAAAACGGAAGAAGTTTTGGATGTCAACATATGTGATGCGCAAAATAGAAAGGGACCTAAGGGTAAAAACCAGTTTTGTTCAGGAGAGCCATTTTAAATATTTAAATACGTGCATCTTTGGTGTAGAATCGTCGACTTCACTTTCATAAAACGCGCATATCTCTGGGAGGAAACACTTTTGGGGCATGGGATAGGTCTCATTCGATGCTCAGATGTTGTCTCCATAAAAAAAAAAGAAAAAAATTAAAATTGATTTTTTTACCCTTAGGTCTCTGTCTCTATGCGCTGTCTTTTTTTCACAAATTTTGAGTAGTAACCAAAAAAAATTGATTTTGCTATTACCATATGTATGTACTTTTAAGAAATTAAAAAAATTACCCTTTGTAGAGCTTAAAATGAAAATTGATTTTTTTACTTAGGTCTCTTTCTCTATGCGCTGTGTCATATATTCTTTTTTTTTTTACAAATTTTGAGTAGTAACCAAAAAAATTCGATTTTGCTATTACCATATGTATGTACTTTTAAGAAATTAAAAAAAATACCCTTTGTAGAGCTTAGGGTTGTATTAGTCGATTTTCGACTAATCGAATTTTGGGTATAAAAAGTCTAAAGGTGGGATCACATGATTGCCGCAATGCGCCAATTATTGGTGCATTTTATATGCCAATCGTGTGATTGCACAATTTATTGTCCCATGCGACAATCAAAAATAAATTGTGCTGATTTGCGGCAATCAAATACAACTCTGGTACGACAATCGTGTGAACGGTTGATAGACAACCATGCGCAAACATAAATTTCATAAATGCGTCAATATTTATTGTTTTCTAGTGCGTCAATGAAAGAAGACAATACGCGGCAATTATCTGTTTTTTTTTAAATAATTTTTTTTCTTGTGTTTCTACCGTCAACATTTCTTTGTCGTAAGTAAAGGAAAATTAATTTAAATTGTTGTATTTGCTATAATTATGTTTATATTATGTATTTGCAGTTTTAATATGGAATTCGGTGATTGTATTATATACGAAGACTCAGCTGAGCTTGAGTTCTTTTCCCCCGATCAGCAACCAGAAACACCTGTGCCGAAAAAAAGAAAAAAACCAAGTGTAGTTTGTTCGTGGACCTACACTGCAATACAGGAGCTGATACAAGCTGTGGAACAGCATCCATGTGTTTGGCAGTATTCATCCACCGAGTACAAAGATAGGAATACACGGGAGCAGGCATGGCGGGAAATTGAAAAAATGTGTACAGGGCACACGGTGGAAGACTGCAAGGCCAAATGGTGCAACATTAAAACGGCCATTCAAAATGTAAAAAAAAAACTAAAATCAAAATCTGGTCAGGGAGCCGAAAATACCACGCCACATTGGCCGCATTGGTCCGCAATGCAATTTTACAACGACCACTCTGTGTCAAAAATGTCAAGTACAGTGTCAACATTAGATTTGGATGACTCTGGAAGTACTTCACAACATGCTGCTGCTGAGATAGTAAAGGTAGACAAAAGTGACATTTTGCAGCGTGCAGTCAAGTGTTTAGATGCGGAGGAAGATAATTGGCATGCGATTGGGATGTACTTGGCATCACAAATGCGAGAAATTGCCAAGAAAAACAAGAAGGCTGCGAACAAACTACATTTCCAGCTTGTCAAAGTCGTAATGGATGCAGCTTTGGAAGCTGAAGAAGATAATTAAGCCTTTGTGGATAAATGTGTTGCGTTATATTTCATTTTTTAAATTGAATTTTTATTATATGTAAGTTTTTTTTTGTTATTTTGTTTGTAATATTGAAGTACCTTTCTAGTCCGCCTTTTTTAGAAACTAAAAATGAATTAAATAAAAATATAGTAAATTTTTTGATTTTAAATTAAAGTTTAAATTTTATTTGATATATAAAATTATTTATATATTTTTATATTGCCAGCTCAATTCTCCAATAGGAGACATGAAATACTTTTCCATTTCATACCGAACAGCCTTTGCTTCACTTGTTATATAAGAACTTGGAACATTTTCTGTTCCACTCACAGCATCTAGTGGGAAGTCATTTCGCCATGTACCAGGAATTAAAGCACCGTCCTCATCGTAGCGATCAACAAGCAACGACGTTGTATAATTTAAGTTTTTTTTTTAACAAAAAATTGTGTAGTGCACAGCAGGCTAGAGTTGAAGAGGTTGTTTTCTCTGAAAACGATTGGCCATTATGCCAAATGCATTTTCTACAACACGTCGTGCTCTCGATAGCCTGTAATTAAATATTCTCTGCCCTGCAGATAAACTTTTACCAGGATATGGCTTCAGCAAATGTTTCTGCATGCGGAAAGCATCATCCGCAACCAAAACAAATGGAATATTTGCTTGACGACCTGGTAATGGTTTTGGAAGTGGCAAATTTAGCTCATTATGGTTTAAAGCACGTTGAAAAGTACAGTCTCCAAAGACTCCACCATCCGACACACGACCATTACAGCCAACATCAACGTATAAAAAGTTGTATTCGGCATCAACAACTGCCATTAGCACTATACTATGTGTACCTTTATAGTTATAGAATGTGCTTCCTGAATTAGGTGGTGCTATAATTTGCACATGTTTGCCGTCAACCGCCCCTATGCAGTTCGGGAAGTTCCATAGTTTGTTAAATTTGAAAGCAACGGCATTCCATTCTTCCTGCGTGGATGGTATCTACATACATATAAAAAGAAAAAATAAGTCAATTAAAAAGCATAAATATGTGTGCATTTAGAATTTTCATACCTTTACGTATGCACCTTTCAACGCTTTATAAATAGCATCACAAACACTTGGTACGAAAAGTGATATGGTATTTGGGGCAACACGGAAGAAGACCGAAAGACTTTTATAACTGTCACCAGATGCAAGAAATCGAAGTGTCACAGCTAAGCGTATTTGTTCGGGATTAGCCTTTCGCATGTTTGTGTCTTGTTTTTTAATATATGGTGACACTAGTTGCAACAATTCGATAAACGTTTCGTCATCCATCCGGATAAAATTTTTAAACAAAAACTTTTGGTTTTCGATTTCCCGGAATTCCATTAATGTTTTGTCATATGCACCATCAGTGCTTCTTTTTGTGAGCCACTCTCTGACCCACGTACTTCTATTTACTTTTTTTTGTTTTCTTTTCTTTCATTTTTCTCATCGTCAAATGCACACACCATAATTATAGCTGCTGCAATTTTCTTTTTCTTTAAAGAACACATCATCTTAATAAAACAAATTGTTAAATGCTTTTAAATTTTTAATAAACAAACTTTGATATATAGCAGCTGTTTCTGATAGTTGCCGTGTAGTAGAACAATCATGTGACTGAAGTTGGACAATAATTGCCACTTGATGATGGAAAGGTCATAATGATGACAATGCTGTTCTAGTACAATTGAAGGACTATCTGAAGGCACCGTCTGTTTCCCATAAAACAAAATCATCCAATACTTATATAGAGAACAATCGAAAGCATTTATTGCAAGTTTTTAAAACTTGAATATTACAACTGTAAAAACTACTTTTAATTCCAAAATATTTCATTTTGATTTTCCTTAAGACAAAAGTCGACTTTTCTATCCTAATAAGTTGAAAAGTCGACTTTTGATTTTTTTGTAATAGTCTAAAAGTTGACTTTTAGTGTTAAGTAGATAACCCTAGTATAGTGTTTTAAGGATTCACCCATATGGCAATACAGTACACAATATATTTTAGAATAATTATACCAAACGTTTGTACATATGTATATTTAGTCAAGTTCATTCTTCATTTTCATATTCACTGTTTATTTTGTTTTCCCTGCATTTATCTGAAAAACCTTGAGTGTGTTTTTTACCCTTTACGAAACCTTAATTGTCCCAGCATCTATTTTGATTTTTGTTATTACTGATATTGGCAACATTGTTCCCGGTATATTTCATGTTTGGTTATCGATAAGGTATTATCCCTAATACATAAGAACAACTGCAACTAGATTTTTTCTGATATTGCAAAAACATGGGTCTTTTATCAGACCCTTCATTAACACCCCGTAATAAATTTGGAAAAGTTCTCAACAAATACCATTCCAAGGTATGTTGGCTCTTGTACGTGGCCAGTGTGGTGTGGTTCGGCTTGTTGGGGCATAAGGATTTCAATCATGGAACATATCTTTCGGAAAATGCTCTGTCGCCAGGTAATTTTTAACTCAATATCTTCAGCAGCAAAATAATGTGTGTTTGTAATATATTTCAGGTCTGGTGTATCCCGAAATTAAGCAGGATTCCAGCCGTTGGGCACAACAGTTGATCGATGAGTTGAACAAGGAACGTGAGAGTCACCGAACAACCACTCCACACGCGTGGATTGCGGCTAAAATGAAGCAAATCGGTCTGGAGACATACATACATAATTACACATTACGGTATCCCTTTGCCGGGGGCAAGGAATTTAATGGCAAAAATGTGTATGGCATCTTAAGGGCCCCGCGTACTAGCTCCACAGAGGGTTTGGTGTTTTCGGCTCCGTATAGACCACCGTCATCACCTCACACTGGCATTGTCGCCAGTGTTCCAGTGCTATTAGCATTTGCGGACTTTGCAAGAAGTAGGTTAATATATTTGAAAATACTGATTACTCAACCATCCATCCAGCCATCTAGCCTGTAGTAATTGCAGATTGCTCTGCGCTCTCTAGGTAATAGTGCGTATGGTATATTACTTAGTGGCCTTCTGTACAATCAACATACTATTTCACTAAAATTGGTCTACGAGAATATTTTTTTCGAAGCACTGGACTCACTGGCTTGGTTATAGTAAGGCTGTAGCTCTGAATATTTTTAAAGCGTTGGGTAGCGTCTGTCAACAAACCCATCGGACGCTCTCAATAACGACCATACCAGATTCTCGGAGTGGAGTTTTGCGAAAGGATCGAGTTTAATGTTTACACGAGGACCTAATGTAGTTTTTTTTAACTTTTGATGAAAGTAATAGAACCTGTAGCACTTTTTGGCAATGGTGCAGTTAATATTGCTTGACACGAAAGAACAAAAAAATTTAAACGTCCCTTAAAATAGTTAAAATTTCGGAAAAAATAATGAACAATTTTTAATTGAACCTTTCTCTTGTGTGGCCAGCCTTCGGCCGGGCGTAAAGACTAACAGCTATGGCATATTCTTGAGACTCAGAAATTAAAAGCATTCGTGATCAATGTCACCGGAATTTAGGTAAACTTTTTTAAATGAAGGAAAAGAATTTTTTTTGCAAACCATTTGATTTTAATACAGAAGGCGGGGGCCCCACGGGAACATCCACAATTCACCATTTAGGGTATTGGAGGCGACCTACGGACACTTTCCAGTATTTCTTGAATCCTTAAGTAGTTTTCTTTTGTTTGAGTGTGCACAATCATGTGAAAATGTCGGAACCATTTAAAGTTCTTGAGAGCCCCCTGGAAACTGGGTCCTTATTTTTTTCGAAATACTTGAGCCATTCTGAATACGACAGAGTATTTCTTTGGTTGTATTTCCGTTACGCCCGATAACTACACTTTAGACCTAATTTTTGTTTTAGGAATGCATATTTAGGGAAAGCTTTTTTGGAACATTCTTTGATGTGACAAAATAAACATTAATTTGTTTGGTGTCTCTAAAGCGGTGTAATTATTAATTCACTCCATTCGATCCTCTAAAATGACTACCGCTTTATGTGATGTGACCTAAGAAAATATTTTATTTCAGAAGTCAGGGTTGATGAACGTTCTGATCACATAAAGCCATATTTGAATATATTCAAATCAGTCTATAACATTACTTTCGCTATTTTTATTTACCTATTCTCATTTCCAACAAATGCATACTCGTAGCATTTTTTAAGGCATATACCATGGGAGTTTGTAAACAAAAAAAACTTTCTTTTTTCCACTTAAACTTAAACTCTCCTATTGACGATATATACACTTATGCATTTTCTTAAATATATCACAGTTAAAGCCCATATGCTTTATTTCCATTTCAGAAAAGAACTATTGGGCAAAAGATATAATCTTTTTGGTGACCGAACAAGAGCAACTGGGCATGCATGCCTTTATAGAAGCATATTTTAACACAGAAATGGATAGTAGTGCCCGTGAAAATGCCTACTTGGACTACGGATATTTGCCGGCACGAGCTGGATCATTACAAGCCGCTTTGAACATCGAAGTCCAGGACTTGGATATAGGTGGGAACGGTCAAAATAACAAACAAGAAACATTTAGTAATTTCTTTGTTCCTTTTTTAGATTATTTGGATGTTAAAATAGAAGGTCTAAATGGACAGCTTCCCAATTTGGACATGTTTAATTTGGTGCAACGGATTTCTGCCAGAGAGGGCATTATATCCGGCTATAAGCAGACGACACAGAAAAAACGTCGCCAACACCAGAACTCAATTGAGGGCAATATCAAAAATATACTTGCCATGATATTCAGCCAGTCGACTGGTGTGCCCAATGGCAACCATGGTTTCTTCCATCGCCATCGTATTGAATCGTTGACTTTGGAAGCTGTTAAGCGCCAAACTACTGGCGGCAATCGTTACAATGGTGGTCTGCCTCTACTTAAAACCATTGAAGGAATTTCCCGCAGTCTTAATAACCTTTTGGAACGATTTCATCAGAGTTACTTTTTCTATATACTAGCACAAAACGACCGCTTCGTTTCTATAGGCGACTACATGCCATGTTTGGCGCTACTCGTTGTGCCACTGTTTATCAAATCGTTCCTTCTCTGGCTCATTGCAAGTGGGGACATTAAAGACGATGATAACTCCCAAGCAGAAAACAGCTTATCATCTGTGTCAAATGAATTACAGATAATTCCCGCCGTTCTATTCATTTTATACGCCTGCATGATCGGTTACCTATGTCAGCACATGATACCCTTGGAATATGTAGTCAACTTCCTTTCCAACTATGGATTTAGTACGGCTCAGAGTATTACATCGTCAATGATCGTATGGATTTCCATAGCCTTTATACTGCCTATTGCATACAAACTGCCAACTAAAGCTTTACACTGGCTTCATCTCGGCTCTTTAGTAGGACTTGGCACAACGCTGGTGGTGATTGGTCTGCTTAACTTTGCATTGGCATTTCTAGTAGCACTCGTCAGTGTTCCACTGGCCTTAGCTGTCAAGGCAAATATGCGATTGGGTTTTCGAAAGTCCCTATTGTCTGTCTATTGCATTCTATTGAATCCGATTGTGCTCATTTATGGCCTCGTATGTATTTTAACAATATTCCAATTCCCCGAGCTGACTTTAAAAGATGCGTTGTTTAGAGCAGGGATAGCAGTAATGGATGCCATCACATTTTCGCTAACAGATAACTTGGTAAGATATACATACTATTAATTCTCAGTTTTCATAAAATGCCTATTTTTTGTGTGTTTTCAATTTTTGGTAGATCTACAACAATTGGCTGTGCAGTATTGTGACATTAGTATTGCTTCCGTTGTGGTGCTGCCTTTGGACTCTAGTCATTAGCAGCAGAGCACAGCAACAGAAGGCAGCAGTCGACAATGCAACGAAAAAAGACCAGTAGATGAGTACGTCTGACGCTCCACAGACATTTAATATAGAAATAGAATCAAACCACATTGAAGTATTGCTTTTTAATAATATATATTTGTTTGTTTGTATGCATATATTTTTATTTTATAATACAAATACGATTATATATAGTAAAAAATTTACATACATAACTGCTTCATTTTGTTTTTGTGTAGTATTCAAGATAGTGCAACTTACATTTACAAAATTTAAATGTTTTTAAATGTTTTTCAAGGAGTGCTAAAGAAAAGTTTCGTTTGTTTTGCTTAACAGTAGAATTTAGAAAGGAGTAAGTTCACTGACTACTAACCACCACAATAAAAAAGTATAGGTGAACTGAAAATTAATTGCGGGCAAAGTAGGAAATGTGTGCCTTAAACTACTTACGGCGATAAGAATAGGATTCTTCAAAATTGTTATGTTAAAAAGTAGACATAAAAAATCTTTGGGCTTAAAACTACATATCAAATATATTGATAGGGATAAAATATTACAATTTAAATTCTACATTATGATCCGAATTCTAAGGATGTTTTAGGTAGCGCCTGTGCCAATCGGCTACTTTTGTTTTTCAAAATTTAAAGAACGCGGCATTAACGCGAGATTCCTCAAGCAAGCATGGGCCTGCTGCACCATATACTGCTGATCTTTTGTCTGACCGCAAGCCAATTTCTCCCATTTGGGATCCAGGTATTGGTAGTGGTTGCGATAACGAGCCACAGTGTCCGGCTGTGGCTTGTTCTCTTTTTTAGCCTCGACATCCCTGGGATCATCCAGAAGCAGGTCAGTTTCACTGCACAGTGTGTCCTTCATTATGCTCGATGGCGAAAAGGCAATGGAGTCACTGGATATCAGGAATTTGCTTGGTGTCTCAGTTTCGTATGGCAGAGGCTTTTTTTCTGTCTTGATATCGCCATGACCGTAGTTGCTTGGCATGACATTTTCGCCCCAACTAGTGATGAGTGATTTGCGCGCCTTCTTTGTAGGTGGCGGTAGCTGTGAATTTCCTCCGCTGCCACTAGCCGCCGACACCGGAATGTTTTCCTTTTTAATACCATACACCGTTTTGTTAGATTGATTCGTATCATTGAATTGCTCCTCGTGTATGATTTCGGCCAGATCTTCGACCAGACTGGATGGACTCGGCGGAATGTATCGTTCACCGCGCCGTTTCTTGGTCATAGCAGCCAGTGCATTTTTAAAGGGAGTTGGAGTCCGAGGGCCCATGAAGCCTGAAAGAAGAACAAAAATACAAATGTAGTTATTAAAGTGATGTACATTTTTCATTTCTATGTAATATATTGACAATCAAATACATATTGAGTTTTTTGGGTGGCGTGTCGAATAGTAAGCGTGACGATCACACAAGAAATGCAGCTTCAAAACTAAATGTTAAACCATGGGAAGGTATTTAGTTTGTTAAATGCATTCATATGCACAATTATCATTTCTGAAAATCATTGAGGTTGTCATATTTTAAAATGACCTGAGAAATTTTATAAGTAATTGTGACTGGACATGGAATGAGAATTAAAGTGCGATTACAAACAAATCAGATCAAACAGATCACTATCTGTAGACGAGAGGTCCAGGTCGTACGGCCTTTGGTCGGTTATTTTAGCTCGAGCCCCGCAGCGGAATTTTCTGAATATCAAAATACGAGTAGTTGGTTTCAAAGTAAAAATTCTCAATTTTATTCGGAATTTCTGAATTTTAATTGGAATATTCTCCTATCGGATGTAGCTTTATTGAAAAGTAAATTGTGTCTTTGTAGAAAAATGCATTGCTAATACCATAACATGTTTCAAATAAAACTCGGATGAGTCACGCTTACTTATAAATATTTCTGGCAGTTCAAGGTTAAAATGATATTAGTATATTGAAGATCTATGCTACACATTGACATGAAAACCAAATGTACACCAACAAAATACAGGGTGGTGCAACCATAATGCACGATGTTTATTGTAAGGCAAACATTAAGTTAGATCGTCTCCGACCTATCACACAACGGATGATAGGTCGGAGACCTATGAAATTTTAATATTCGATTAATCGAGAATTTATGTCCGTTAACCGGTTTTTTATCGAGGAAAAATAAAACTAAAAAATGTTTTACTGTTTATTTTGAACTCATCATATTAACATGCACTCTATGCTTAAAATGCGCTTGTCTATTCCCTAGAATATAATACTACTATACTTATATGTATAATTATTCAAAAGATATTATACAAACATAATTGGAGTCTGTGTTAAGACTGCCTGCCTGTTTAAATCAAAGCCCATACAAACTTCTACCGGATTAAGTTTATCTTTCTCTAGAGGCGCAAGTTAAAGCCGACATTATAGCATCGGGATACTCGTATCCTCCTCGAAAATGCCGAAATTAAAGTAATTAATCTTTATATTCTATGTAAAATGCATTAGCCGTTCGTACAAATTTCCTACACAAAATTTTATACTGACAGGTTTTAGAATATTCCTCCATAAATTAGATTGAATAGCAAAAATAAATCGTAATAGTTTAGTCATTTGTTAACAAAGTGCCAATATTGATCAAGTCAATAGATGAATACTGTGCACGATTTTTAATTTTTTAGGGAAGAAAGTTGTTTTAGCCTTTAAAGTACTTAGCTTAGCTAGATACTAATACTGTATAATTATGCAGGCTTACTACTAAAACGGATACAGTCGAGTACATGAGCAGTTTTTCTAACTACAAAAATTGCACTGTTTCTTAACAAATGGCTTATCTATTGCAGTTTTGCTTTTCAATCCAAATTATCGAGACATATCCTTATATTAACGTCCAATCAAACATTTTTGATGGACATTCAAAAGCTAAAGACTTATAAATAGGCAAACAAAATGAAAAGACTTCTTACTTTTGTGTGGCGTCTCAATGGAAGAACTTTCCAATTCCTTTTTGGTATCTGCTCCCAGACGATTGTGATTCTTGTGAACCGGAGTACTAGCCCGTAAATTCATATCCTCGAATGTAGTCAGACATGGGGAGTTGAGGAATTGACTGGGTGAAAATGGCAACGGTTTTATTGGCGTCATTACTGGTGAGTCGGGTAATTTTATTTCGACTTTGTTTACCCCACCACTAACACTTGGATCATTTAGAAGAATTCGCTGCTGCTGATTCTTTCCCCTTTTTAATATATTCGGGGTTGGTCGAACCGGTTGGCTAACGACAGGCTTTGCGACTTGCTCCTTCTGCGTAGCCGAAGTCGATTCTTGTTGAGCTCTTTGAAGAATTTGAGCGGAAAGAGCCAGACTAGGCGTTAATGCCGCAGTGGCACCAGACTTTATAAGTGTCCTCAAATGGGAACGTGAACTTTTTAGATCGGTGCATTGACGATTCGTTTTGCGTTCGTTGTCATAGTATTTTCGGCGCATCGTTGAATTCCAATGATTCTTTATGGCATTATCCGTACGCCCTGGAAGAAGTTTGGCGATTTTAGCCCACTGGTTGCCCCATTGTAAGTGTGCCTGGTATATAACGCGGTCTTCCTCCTCCGTCCAAGCAGTTTTCTTAATGTTGGGATTGAGGTGGTTGTGCCAGCGTTCGCGACACTGCTTACCAATGCGCCCGTTTAAGTAGCGAGCTATAAGTGTCCATTTCTTGGGGCCAAAGCGTCGCACCAACTCTACCACCTTTTCATCTTCTTCTTTTGTCCAGGGACCTTTAATCAATTCAGGGTTCAAAACCTTAGCCCAGCGTTGCTGCACCTGTGGTTCTGTGCGATCTTTGAAGTGAGGTGCTATCAGGTCCCATCTATCACCATGTTGTTCTACAAGCGTCTTCAGTAAGTTATCCTCGGACTTCGACCATCTCTTGCCGAAGCCTCCGGCACTACCGTTGGCATTTCGTGAACTAATACTGCTCGCATCATCCTCGAATCCACCTCCATTGTCTGAATATTCGGATTCACAGGACTCTGCACTAATGCTATCCCTCTGTTCTGTTATAGACACTACGTCTGCGTCTGTATCGATACTGCCACTGCGTATTCCATAAAGTTCATATTCCATGTTCCACCCGTGTCAATGGTCCTCGCCACGTTTCCAGCGCAAGCAGTTGTGGTAGTATTTTACTCTCTGGCCCTCGTTATGGTAGTACTGATAGACTTTTCCCTGGCAATAAAGGCAATTGGAAAAGTGGCGTACGTGCACACGTTCACTGTAGTGTTCGAAGACCTGCAGCAAGGATGAGCTCTTGAAACTCTCGCCACAACTTACACAAGTTATATATTCAAATCCTTCAACAGAAACGTCCCGTAGACGAAAATGCGTAGCATCCCTCTCACTTTGACCCTGATCCAAAATTGTTGTTGTTTCAATGTTGTTTTGGGTGTGTTCACCTTGTCGCACAATGATGTTGTTATTGATGTGTCTCAGATTGGCGTTGTTGTTGTTTAAGTTTCCATTTTCGGCCATTAATCGCATGCGTAACGACACCCCTTAAAAGTGAGGTCTCAACTCTTCCTTCACGTCAACGATTACGCACAACAGATACTACCGACAAACGAACAAAACATACCAAGAAAATATCACTCGTCTCAAGCAGCATAAAAGAACACCACCACTCGCAACTCAAATTACAGCATACAGCAGTATCAGGCCTTGTCGATGTTGATCATTTCTCCGCTGCTTGCTTGCTGAGACAAGCTTTCTGGTGTTCGGCCCAATAGTAGCCAATTGATAGTAGACACAGTTTCAATTTCGTTTTGTGCTTTTATTTATACTTTGTGCATTTACTCCTCTTTGTATATTTCTTCGTTCTGTTGACCGACTGAATAGCGTCTATTATGCCTGTGTGTTTGAGCGTGTGTGTGTTTGGTTGTCGGTCTATGGGCCACTATGACGATGACAGCTGTCGCACACGCTTTTCATCAACAAAACTTTCAATCGGCTTTTTCTTAGCACAAACTTAGGTTTGCTAACAAATTTCACATTCCACTTGTAGGAAATTATTACCTCTACCGTTTTATATCAAATTCGACAGAATATATTTCTTTTTTGCATAAAAAATTACTATAAATACGCAGCAAAATTTCTCGTTAAACCGTTTCTTATCGATAATTACAGATGGCCATTTTGAAAATTGTCGATAACGATTTATTTGAAAAACGATTTATTTACAAACAAATATTTTAGGCGTAATCGATTTTAGTACTCTGAAAAGACATAAATTCAATTTCAATATATTTATTTTTAAAAACGTTTGCTTTACTGAATTCCAATTCATTCGACAACTCACTTACCCAGGATATATCGCGATTTCAGTCTCAACGTTGCAAGGACCAGAGGGCGAAGCCGATGTAGAATTGTCTTCGACGGCGGCTAAGCATAGAAACAGTCGACGGCGGCTAAAAGTCGACTACAGCCGAAAAAAAAAATCGGCGGCAGCGGCTAAACCAAAATACAGACGGCGGCAGCTAAAAGCCGACTATAGCCGCTGCTTTTTACAAAAATAAACATAAAACGTTATTTTGATTGGTTTTATAATTTGTTTTGATTAAAAAAGGAAGATATTAAATCATATGCACATTTTTTGCTTATAGCATTGTATTAATTGTTCTAAAAATGTTTTTAATTTGTTGATAAGAATGGTTCTACGACCGCCTTGTTGTCCTGCGGTTCCGAAGCACATATTTCCTACATTAGCAACATTTGGAAAATCTAAAAAAAATAAATTTTAATTTGTTTAAAACAAATTTTAAGTGTGCATGCCTTTCTTTCCATACCGGTTCTTTGTTTGGTTCAGACGATGGATCACTTAGTAATGATAGGCTGTAATCGATTTCATTTAATTTGTCAATTTCTTCCATAATTAACATATCTTTTGTAAATGGACAGCGAACATCATTTGCCAGTTCCATCGAGTTAGGCGATTGTACTGTAATTTTTTGTATATACCTTTCCAAATGCTGGCCAGTTTTTTTTTTTGGCACGGGTCCATTAGTGCAGCAACCACATACATTCTAAATACTTTAAATCCCTTTTTAAATTTTTCCATAGCGAAATTACATAAATTTATGGTCAGTTCAAAACATAATTCTAATCTTGTATTCTTTAACAACGACATGATGCTTTGCTGGAAATAAATGGACGAAGAAATCGTAGGGTAGTCTTGGCCTTGAAGGTGTTTCGTTGTTTCTTCAAAAAAATTTTAAAAAAGGTTCCAAGTTCTCCTATTATTTCTTTTTCCATTGTGCCAATCACCAGCAGCTCCTTTTTTTGCTTTAATCAGTGCAACATTTACGACGGATATATTGTTTACATAGCTTTATATCATAGCAAGTAAGGAGTTCCAACGAGTTTGGACGGAATTTTTTAATGATTTATATTGCTGGGTATCAAAAGAGGATTCATTTTGCTCCGTAAAATGGTCATGACCATTCGGAATCTGCTCGCAACTATCTAAACTCTCTAAAATGCTCTCAGCTTACACAAATATTTTAGCAAATTCGCCCTGCTCCTCTACATTTTGAATATTCGTTATTTCTTCATAACGTTACATTAGGCTGCCGTAGTTTTTTTTTAATTTTGCTATAATAGTGTTAATATTTTCAAAGCGCTTGTTATTACAAATGTCTTCCATTTTCAATCTATGCAGCACATGTGCCATACAACCGTATTTTGGTATGTTTTTAATTTTTGTGTTGCTTCCTGCATCAGTGACAGAGCATATGTTTTTTTTTCTAATAAATTAAACTTGAATAATGTATCTTAAATTTTTTCGACCACTGCTAATTTTTAAAGTTATACTAAGTTTCATTTAAGAATTTTCGCAGAAATGCACTTTAATATTAACATATAACAAGTGCTTATGCTTATCTGACCACATCAATAACTAGAGTTAAATTTTTTGGTGACGGTTCTAAACTCGTTTTGACGTGTGCCAAATATATAAGTATATTACCATCTGTGGGGAAAACAGCCTTTGGGTTTAAATAAGGTTGCAAATCCGAGCAGCACATTTCGGCGACAAGGTATTTATTGTTGCCACTTGTTGACGGTTCCAAAGCATTTTGTGTCATCAGTGCTCTTTCCTTGCTGTTCAAAGATTTTACGTCCAAATCATGTGTAGCTCATAGATGATGCATGTAGTTTGTGGTTGATGTCGAAGCTTAAACCAAAAAATAAAGGAATTATTCATGTGCGAAAATAATTACATAGGGTTTCCAAAGATTATGTAATTCATCCATTTAAAGATAACAGCCTATCCACACGTTCGCCTCTTGTAGAAAGACGAGAACACACTGTCAACCCAATTGAACGATTGGTCCAACCGCTCGATAGAGCGCCTTCGGCTTAAGGAATCATGTTTTTATTGATCAATCATCCTTTTCCTATTTGGCGTCGGCAATATCAACGGCAATTTCAAGGCAACAGCAACTCAAATCGAAGACAACATCAATTCTATGCTAATTTAGTATTCTGTAAGAGTATTACGACGCCGTTGCCTGTTTATCGAAAATGTCAATAGCATACAGCACACATATCTAATGTTAGAGTCAGCTGATTCATTTTATTTCTTGTTTTTGATGAAATATATGTATAAGTTATGTGCTATTTTCGTAGGAAAAAGTTTGTTTGTAAAAAAAAGTTTAAATAAAAATGTTTTTTCTATCCAATTCGGACTCATCGAGTGACGAAGAAAACATTTTTTTAATATTGGAAAGAAGACTGCTTAGACAGAAATCTTCCATTTTTAATTTGCCCGATGAGAAGTAAGAGACATATTTGAAGTCATAATTTCCTAAGTAATCAATTTTTTATTCCTTTTTAAGATTTGAAAGTTATTTTCGGCTGAATAAACCTTCATTGAACTGGCGCTTATTTGTTATTTTAATTTTTTCCATTTAATTTTCTAATGAAATCAAAATTAACGTAAACAATACATTGAAGGCAACACTAAAATGGCCGACGCCAAAATCAAAGCCAATTGAAAACAACGGCGTCGCCAATTTTTCTTACAGAATACCAAACTTAATTTAACAGTCATCGAAATACGGCAATATTGCCAACGGGAATACGAAATTGAAACAAAATACAAAAAACGACGTCGTCTTCTGTTGACTACGCCAAATAGAATAAGGGCGAATAATCAATGAGACATTCTTGTCATACATATTTGGTTTCTTATCGATAATTACAGATGGCCATTTTGAAAATTGTCGATATCTATTTATTTGAAAAACGATTTATTTATAAACAAATTTTTTGGGCGTAGTCGATCTTAGGACTCTGAAAAGACTTTTAAATTGTTTGTTATTAAGGGTGATCCAATAGAGATTAATAGTTTTCGAATCGCTGCGACACTTGTACACTTCAGGCGACATCTGCTAGTAGATTTACGCCAAAATTGTAGCATTTTATATGATTTATAAAAATATTTTAATTTTTGAAGACATGCTAAATATAAATAAATTTCATAGTTATAAAAGTTTAAGAATTTGCCAGTGTTCTTTTGACATGCAAAATGTAATCCAAAATTTTTGCATATCGGAGCTAATAGTTTGCTTCTTTTTTTAATTTGTCATTCGTGAAAGTTTGCAGTGTGTACTTAATTAAAAATATGTCCGAATTATCCAAACAAGAAATTGTCAAAGAACTTATAGAAATTAACGTAACACGAACATGGGTGGAAAAGGAAGTAGTTTAGTGCCTTACATTTCCCTATTATAATTACGATAATTCGCTTATAAACAACTAACATTTCCAATAATTATATATTTTACACGACTAGCCAAATTTAATAAATATGTACATAAAAATTTACAAAATTAAGCCCCATCTATATGTACCAATTTATCACAAAAATAGTTCTCGGTACTTTTCCCTGGAAAAATTTTTCATCCCAGCGCAATGTTTCCCATCGCTGGGCAAAAATATGAATATTGTAAAAGAGACAATCGTGCGAATTTTCAATTCGTGCGAGTTTGGCTACCCTTGTTTCATGCACGTCTCAACCACTTCCTCGAGTCTTGTCACCCGCGAGCAACCAAAAATCGTCTCGTGTAAATACAAAGACAATAATTTGTATAAGATGGGCGATTTGAGCTTTATCAAGATCTCAAAAAACAGAGATGAGTAAAAATCATTTTGGAACCCTTTTTTGCTATTTAGTGTTTTTTGTATTTCAATTTTGACTTTCTAGCGTTCTCCTGATTGTGTTCAAACGAATGTGAAAAATAAACAGAGAATTTGTGCGTTACTGAAGTGCTGTTTTTCTACATTACTGCAAAGGAGAAGCATATCACCCATATTTGTATAATATATCGTCTTTGTATATAATTATCGAAAACAATTTATCGATTGTGTCACATCTGATTATGTCATTTGGCATCACTTTTCGGATAATACATATAAGGAAGATAAATGCTATGAAATTTGTTTGTTAAAAGAGTATTGAAAAATTAGTGAAATACGTTGTGAAATTTAATTTAAAACATTTAATTTAAAAAATTAAAAACATTTTTCTTCAGAGTACATTCAATTGTTTAGCACTTTTTTGCAAAACACTGCATTTATTCTTACGGGTAGGTTCTGGCGATTTTGAAAGTATTTTTCTGTTTTTCTTCAACATTTATTTTACTATTTGTGTCCTTCCACTTTCATAAGCCCCTTGGGTGAAATTTAGTCCAAACCAAGTCAAATTTCTGTGTAGTTTATCAATGTTTTTTTTAAAACCACGTCCGAAAATCAAAGAGAGATAAATGCTATTTAAAAATGTGTTGTTTTCTTAATTGACAACAAAAGTTATTGTAAAACATAACATAAAAATTCATTTAAATTCAAAAAAATGTTTTTATTCGAATGATCAATACTTTTCATTACCATATGTGCGCTTTAAAAACACAACGCAGTCTAGCGAATCAACGCAAATTAATAGAAAATTTAAATTCCTAAAAATATTTAAAAAATTAAGATTTAATCAACAAAAAAAAAAATATAGAGACTCATAAAGTCCCATGGGCCCAGAAAATCGGCGTTATTCAACCATGGACATATGGGTATTAAAAAACAATAAACTTCCGTCACGAATAAGGATATCACATTAATTTTACGATTTGAAGAAATTTGTGGCCCTGACACATGGGGGAAGGCGCAGATAAGTAGTCACTTAGAACAAAAACTTATGGGTACTCAAAAACTGTTGAATTTTATGAAGAATCTGAATATGACATTAATTTTACCATTTGGCTAAATTCAATTCGATTCCTTGACTAATGGGCGTGGTCAATAAAATGTCGTTACGTTGCATTAATTAAACAGTTCGAAGAAATTTGAGGCCTCAACCCGGGGGTGTAAAGTCTCTAGGCGAAAAATTGGTCCCAGAAACAGGGCTTTTTGTAAAGAATTTGAATTTGACATTAATTTGACCATTCGAGGCCTTGGTCAATGGGCGTGGTTATTGGATTCTAGTACCCAAATGCCGTGCCCTAATGTTCAGGAACAAATGGGTTTATACAAACAGGGACATGTTCTAATAAATCCAAATATGTACCTATATTAAGGATTTGTGCCAATTTCGAACCGGTCCATATGAGCCCGGTCCATATGAGCCCTAGGGGACCGAAGATCGGCCTTATTGAACTATAAACACATGGGTATTACAAAACATAAGAATTACGTCACCAGTGGAAATTTATGATATATATGACATTAATTTTATGATTAGGCTAAATTGGAGGCCTTGACCTATGGGCGTGATTTATGTGCTCTAAGGCTCAAGAACCGTTCCGTTATACTCGAGACATTTTATATCTAGAAACATAGACATTTTCTCATTTTTTTTTCTTTTAGAGATTCTTTGATTGAAGTCTCGACAACCTTTCTCACGCTTTCCGCTTTGATCAAAGTAAGAATTGGAACCTAAATTAAAAAAAAAATATTTATTTAAAGAAAATTGTATTTAAAAATTATATTAGAGCCCCAATTAGACATCTACAGTGATTCACAGTAATTCAAATAATCAGCCGAAATTGTTATGTCAATTGGCCGCCTCTGTGATTTGAGCTCTTTGGATTATTTTCCGTGGGGAGCCATTAGGGATAAATGTTACGCAAAGCATCCAGAGATAATTGAAGCGTTGAAACATGAAATTAAATAGATTCGACTCGAAACAATCAAAAATGTACTGAACAATTGGGTTGATCGGATTAGGTTCTGTCGAGCCAGTCATGGTTATTATATGAAAGATATTGTGTTCCATTATTAAATGACAAAGTTCAACCTTTCCAATTAAATCAGAAGTTGAAGTTATTAGTACTTATTTTACAGCCGATTCAAATTTAAAACTTTAAATGGCCCACCCTGTAGATCTAGCCATGTCCGTTCGTGTGTCTGTTTAAAGCACGATAGCCATCATACGAAACAAGCTAGGGCCCTAAATTTTTGCCTAATGATGGCTTAGGGTCTTTCGCCTTAATACCCTCTATCACTTTGTTATTCAGTTTTCATAACCTCTAAATACTGGTCAGAGACCCCAAAAAGTATATATATTTTGATTGGTATTGGGCGATCAATCTAGAGGTATTATTTTCAAAATAAAAAATACAATAATGCAGATCAAAGGAATGTTTATTGTTTATTCGAAAAGACATTTTATGTCATTTATTTTTTTAATATAATTTTCTTCAAATAATGGCCAAACTACGCCTCAGGGTGTCTATTCTGAGGATCCAATTTTAGATGTCTGGTTCGAGCATTTAGACCGGTATGGCGTTAATGACACGCGTATTGTTGGCTTCCAAATCCTAAATCGCAGCTGGTTTGTTAGCATAGACTTTGGACTTTAAGAAACAAGCCTAAAAGTGTGATATTACACAATCTAGGTGGCCAATTTACCGATCCAAAATGTGAATTTAGCTGCTCTTCGAAATTAACTCTCAATAGATCTATTGTTTGAGCAGCTGCATGGCAAGTGGCAAAGTCTTGGGAAAAACAAAATATCGTCAAGATCACAGCCTTCAATTTCAGGTAGCAAAAAGTCCGATATCATGGCGCGATAGCGAGCACTATTCACAAATACGTTCCGGCCATCATCATTTTTTAAAAAATATGACCGATGATTTCACCAGCCCATAAACCACACCAAACCGTGGTTTTCTCTGTGTATAACACTGTATGACAAATTTAAGCTTTTGGTTGCACACATGAAAAAAAATAGTAGGGCAACTCACGATCTCAAGGAAATAGCCCGAGGAAAGTGGAAAAGGAAAATATTGGAGGAAATTTTGCAATTACAAAAACAAAATACACACGGTTGCTTTTCCCCAGGATGGGGAAATTTGCATCATCAAAAATCAGAGGAAAGTTTCCACCGGCGCTTGGGGAAATCAGTCAGCTGTCACCACCAGAGTTTTGAGACGAAATTATACTGTCGGCGCCGTGGCCGCCTTTATTAGCTCGAATTAAACATCATCAACAATGGTTAAATATTGTGCTTGAATGTTTTTTACATTGTTGTCGGTAAATGTCTTAATTTTAAAGTTATTCATCCATCCACATTTATTCGATAATAAGAGATTTTGTTTATTTATTTATTGCCGCGAAAGCCGGTTGCGCGGCGGCCACCTAAATTTTAAAAACAATTTAGGCGCGGCGCTTCATGTCGGCTCTATACTCTGGTCAACACAACAAAAAAATAAAACGTAAACAAAGTGAAAAAAACATCGAGTTATTCGAATTATATTTGTTTTATACAACATACCTTCAATTAAAAGTATTTCCTGGGCCGCTTCCTCTATGAGAGAATCGATAATTTTCTCTTTTTCGTTTTTCTTAGGCATATTGAAGCAATTTTTCGTATTTTCTTTGCAAAAGTCTCAAATACTTCATTTATTGTTTATTAAATTGCTTTGACTTTTTTTAAACATCAGCTGATTATCAACAGTGTTGGAAAAAAAAACAATCAAGTGCGCTCACAATCGGGTGCAAGTTTTACATTTCCTTTTTCTTTTCCACAAGATAGTGAGTTCCGCTAGTATATTCTGAAAGAGGAGGAAAAAATAAAATACACGTGTATCCCACTTTTTCTGTATCAATTCGTATATTTGCAAAAAAATTATGGATATGGACTTGTATGTTAATACAAAATATGTCTATATAAGTGGTTTTTAACCAAATATATATTCACATTTTTCGCGAAAATACGAATTGATCTAGAAAAACTGGCACACACGGGTAGTGTATTTCTCGACGTATGTAGATTCCGAATATATAGGTCTTCTTCATGTGTGCAAAAGCGTGTTGAACGGTGTAATGACACCTCTTGAACCTCTTCTGGTTGCTCTTCAGCTCAAATGTGGCAGTTTGTTTATTGACGTTGCCGCTGAGCCAGAAATGCGCCTCATCACTGAGCTAAATTTTGGTAGTAAAACGTTTCTTACCGAACACTCATTTCTATAATACAGTTGCACAGTTTGGAGACTTTGTTGCGGTGTAAGTCTTTTAATGATGAAGTGGCAAACGAAAAAATAAAGTTTAACACAACACACGCGTAATCTGTAAAAAACCACCATATTGGAAAAAATACCTCTTGATTGATCAATAATAAAAATGGGCCAGATCGATCAAGAGGTAAAAGTTTATCCAACGCAAGGACTAAGTAAACCTGAGCAAATATTCAACAATCCGGACACTAAAAACACAATTTCTTAGGAGCTAATAGAGATATGACGATGATACGAGTATTAGGAACATATGATGTTGGCATGGATTGAAACACATCCTGGAGAAAGTGGGCGGTATCGAGCCCTTTTAAAAATCGTATTTATGGCCAAAGGCATGGGCCGACGACTAGGAAATTACTATAGGCTATATAATGGAAAAAAAGGACAAGGGGCTGTGGTACCGCCCACACAACCCTGAACTTTAAATGATAATAGCCGTGTTCTTTTCAGGTAACTAGCTTAGTTACCTGGTTAGTTAGCAATATGGTATTCTGGCAACATTCAACAACATTTTGAATCAGATGGCAGCCATAGTTACTTACTTCATATGTGACAGCGCATAGAGAAAGGACCTAAGGGTAAAAAAATCAATTTTCATTTTTTGATGTGGACAACATCTGAACATCGAATGAGACCGATCCCATGCCCCAAAAGTGTTCCCTCCCAGAGATATGAGCGTTTTATGAAAGCGAAGTCGACGATTCTAAGCGCAAATAGAAAGGGACCTAATCTTTAAAAAGGATCTCCTGAACAAAACTGGTTTTTAACCTTAGGTCCCTTTCTATTTTGCGCGGCACATATAGTACAGCATTAAACATGAACTTCAGACAAGGACAAGTAAGAACCATAATTATTTTATATAAGTATGTAAAGCCTGGTAATAAGATCGTGAAAAACTTAGATATGTTTATCACTTAGGAAATGAATCATAAATGATGGTTGTCAAGATTTTTTTCAATTTTTACCACAATTTCACAGAACTTAATTGTTGAAGTTTGAGATTTCTTCATACGAAAAGGCGAACTTAGTAGCGGGCTTAAGAGTAAAAATTGTTTTAACACTGAATATTTGAGTTATTAATAAAATAGTGCTAAAACAACGACTGTGACCTTCTTGAAGACATTATACGAGTATTCTGTTCCTGATCATTATCTTCATCTTTTTTTTATTTTCTTCCATTCTCTTCATTTTCTTTCTGCATCAATATCAAAAAACATATGTTTTTGATTTTGTTATACAAGCCGGGTGTGTCATAATTTTTTTTTGTTAAAAAAATAAGTCAGGTAACTCTAATTCGTTTCGTTACTGAGTAACAGCCAACTCGCTTGCTTACTGAGTAACTTCCATACAAATGCTTGTTTAGTAACCTGAAAAGAACATGGCTAATATATCATTACCTATTAGGGATCCAAACACATTCTGTAGAAAATGTGGTCGTGGTCCCCCTAAAAAATCACATTTATGGCCAATGTAATGGACTATCAATGGATTAATTATTGACCAGGGTGATTATAAAGATTATTCGGAAAGGAGAACATTTGTGCCAAAAAACATGGGCACATGGGACATTTACCTTAGAACCTTCGGAGGACACATTTTTAAACTAAAAATGGAGTAATTGGAAAAAATACAAATTTAAAAATGACCACCAATTAAATATGATTTTGCTTATATTAGTCAAATCCTATTTACATGTTTGTATGGAGCATATGGGTAAAAAGAAAATAAAAAAATAAAATTTTTTATAAAAAAATTTTACATATAAAACTTATATGTAAAAACTTTACATGTAATACTTAAATAATAATAGTGTTTTTTTAGGTGTGGCGTCAAGTCCTATTTTATACAACTTTGAAATGCTACATCTTGCGAAATTATAACGATAACACGATAGGATGATTTGTATGTATGATGTTGGTATGCAAAGAAGCACATTCTGGTATGAAGGTTATGTAAGCTTCGGCAGAACTAATTTGAAAATAAGTTTCGGCATGCCCGAACTTAACAACTTATTACCTATTTTTTCATTAACGATCTAAAATGATACGATATTGTAAAGGATTTCGATGAGCAGGTCACCACTCGAACTTTTATCGAAGATGTCACGCTTCATTCTAGCTCTCACAACGTCGTCACAGCAATTATCGCAATTGATAATTATCTATTAATTGTAATTGTTGCTACACAAAAATAATAGCAAATCCTTTGCCTTGACACACAAGTAACATTTGGATGCTTATGTACGTCTGTGTGTCCGTACATAAGTGGGTACGAGTATTTAATTCCAGTCAGCTGTGGTTACACTCAAGTGCTCGTATCGGTTTAACTGAATCGTTGGCTAAATTTTATTCATTTTTTTCCTGTTTGTTTATTTAGTTTAATGTGGCATTTCATAATCTCCCATCAATCCAGCCGAAAGGAAACAAAACACTTGTCGGGGGGCGGACAGGAGACGCGGCCAGAAGGAACAACGAGGGTGGTTAGTGGGGTGTTAAACAGAAAGGGCAAGGAATTATGTTTATTAAAGGCATCCAAAAGTTGCTACAACACGACAAATACTTGTCCTTCCTTCGCCTGGTTAGTCGTCATGACAAGTTCGACAATAGAATTTACAACAATTATCGATTGTTCCATACGGCGCTGCGATGTCTACAAAGGGGAATTGGTTGAGGGAAGCGAAACGCGACGAAGGCTAAGGGTAGATGAAGATGTTCGAAACAGGTCAATTAATGAAAAAGCCATCTGTCGTTTATTACGAATCTTGTCAAAATGTTATTGTTGCAAATGTGTACTATGTAGGCCTCTATGTAATATAACATCAATACGTACATAATATGCAATTTGTGTGGTTTTCCAACTCCATGGCACTCCCACTCCAGGGAATCCTCCTTTCTTTGAGGTATTAGTTGCTGATGTAGTAACTGAAATCTCTTCGAATTCATTTAACCTTTTCTGTGGGCGCTGTGCTTTGTCTTTGTTGCCAAAAACCAAAAAAAAATGTAGAATATGAGGAAAGAGACAAAGAGTGGATGGCATAGAATAGAAACCAGGCCACAATATAGGCGTTGAAACAGCGTGTAGCCTTTTGTAATTTACAGCATGTGGCATGTGTCGAGTACTCGGCTTTGGTTTGCTGCTCCGTTGCAAAGTGAAGTGAATTCCACCGAGACTCGGAATTCGACCAAGCATGAGAGTTAAAAGGTAATACAAAATCTATTAGTGTTTCCTTTTGCTAACAATATAAACCCTCCCACTGGCTCGACACATACGAACTACATCCACTGCCATACGACAACCGGCAACTGTAAACATGTAATTGGAAACCTGTTGGTTGCTTCTTGTGTCGAACGAAGCAATGCCTTCACGGCGGCAAAACGTTCTACACTCTACACATGCAAGTACGTCGAACGTAATTCCCGTTCCTTATAAAATGTATCTCCACAATACATGATGGATGCACAGTGGTGCGGAAGTGACAAAAAATGGCAAAACACAAACCGAAATCTTATATTAAAACACGGTGCCATTTTTATACGTTCATCATAGGACAGTTGGCCAAAAGACCCCATAAAGTATGTCTATATATTCTGATCTTCTTAAAATTTGAAGATGATCGAGCCATGTCCGTCTGCGGAAAGCAAAATACAGATCGCAATATTGAAGCTAGATGGCTGAAATCTTGCAAAAATATATGTTGATATACGCTTGGTATTTAAAATGGGTCAAAAGGTTTAAAAGGCTCCCACACATCAACTGAATTATCTTCAGAATGCATTTCTATATTTTTCTTATTTTTAAGGGAATTTTACTTATTAATAGCCACAATCAACTCTGATCGTTACAAAATTATCATATTAAGTGACGTTCGGCCAGGTGATATTTGTAAGAGACATGCTGATGTGATTGGACAAAGGGCGTGGTCTTATCCACACAACCTTGAACTTATAAGAACATTTTTTATGAACTATTTAAGATTTGACTATGACATGGCATGGTGGAGAATAAGGCGATTTCAAGCATTTTAAAATCGTTTATATACACGCAGAGAAAATATATGGTTACTATATGGTCACCGCAACAATAATATGTTCTCTACAATAAAAGCATGTTCGTCGCAACCATAGTATTGCGACAATATTAATATTGTTAAAATATAACAATAGTATTATGGCAAAATTTAGAAATAAAAATATGTATATAAACATGGCTGGTGCAACAAAAGAATTGTCGTTTAAAATTTACGTTAACAATAATATGATTACGGCAATCGTACAGTATGGTTGCGACTATGAACATTACAAAACAGGTTTAATAGAGCATACGCATCAGTATGCGTATGCTTTTTTTGATATACCAAAAAAACACATACACATGATGCAGTACAGGTTTGTTGTCTATTATAAAAAACAACAACAATCGGAAGGTAGTTCGAGTAATTTTAATTGTGTTTACTTTGTTCGGTGAAATACTCTACTACCGACTGGTTCTCGTTTGGGGTCTACGGATGGTGAAGTAGCATTCACCCCTGATGGCAACTAAAAGTATTTTCGACTGCAGTTGGAATATACGAGTATATTTTTGTTTCTTAAATGAAATACTCAATGAAAACGTGGCCTCAAATCTGGCTATGAACTAATTGTAATGCAATTTGAAATAAATTGTTTGATAAAAATCTCTATTTTTGAATAACAAAATTACCCAATCCTAATATAAGTAAATAATTTTGGGAATTGAGTGTAAATCATACTATGATTGTGGGGATTATATTATGGTTGCGTGTGAATCATACTATGGTTGTTAGGATCATACTATGGTGGTATCAAAAACATACTATGGTTGTGAGGATCATAATATGGTTGTGGAGATCTTAGTATGGTTGAATGTGAAACTTACTATGGTTGTAGGGATCATAGTATGGTGATGTGTAAATCATACTATTGTTGTGCCACACCCATATATGCAACAATAGTATGGACCTCTTCGAATATTGTCACCCCAGCCATACTCTGCGTGTAGGCCATAGTAATGAACCTATCGTTGTAGAATTTTAACATAATGAAATCTCTTAGTGACATATCACTGGACACAAGGACGGGAGATCGCTTATACAACCCTGTAATATGGTAGGCCATATTCCAGTGAATTAATACATATAAGACGATAATAGTCGGGATATATGATGTTGGTAAGAAAAAAAACACACCCGGATGAAAAAGAGGAATAAATTAAATAAATTTTCATATTGGACGGAAATCTATTATAGAAGATAAGCTTCAGGTTAGTTTAACGACCTTCAAAAGAACTGTTTATTCAAAATTGTAAATTTTTGGCGCCCACTCTTAAATTTAGTGCAATTGTAAATAAAATGTTGTTTTTTCGAATTTAGGACGAAATTTCACCAAATTTCAAAGGAGGTGCATTTCCAGACTAGAGGAAAAAGTTCCCTGTTTGACGAAATTCATATGACCCCAAACATTATGGGTTTGGGGTCATAGCATATATGTCGTACAATATAGCCACACCCCTTCTTGTACCTCCCACGCATATGTACCATTTCGTATGTTTAAAGCCATTCACACGATCTGAGCAACTAAAAGTTGGTGACAAAAAATGGATTTCTAGCCATGCCCTCTCTGATATTCTCACACAAATAACCCCAGTTCCAGTGCAGATTAGAAACCACATAACTTATGACCGAGTCCAGGGAATTAGCCTAAATTGTGAACATCGTAGTATTTGTGTAACGACTTTGTAAGAGAGTATGAAAAAGTGTTTGACACTCCCGATTCTGGTATCTCACATGCAAATGCATCAGTTTTTATACTATTCATGGGATTCTGGCGAAAATTTAAGTAATATTGGAGCATTTGTCACTCCCCTTTTTGTATCTCCCACGCAAATGAGACTATCCGAGCGCAGTTTAAAATACACATATTTTTTTTTTACTTATGCATGAATTTCGATTTGATTTTGTATTCTGCCGTTATACGATACTCTATCTTTATACACGTGAGAGACAAAAATGGTTGCCTCGCCTTATTTTTGTACCTCCCATTTCATTTAAATCAAAACGTTTCAGACAATGCTTTTGAAAATGAGTGTTTTTCACACTGTCTAAAACAACACACGGAAACAACTATGATTTGAATATCAGTTTTAACTTTGTCCGCTTTCAACAGACAGTTGGACGGACATGTCTAGATCACCTTAGAATCGTCTACGATCAATAACAAACTATGTCGCATTTAAGCATTTCGAGATGTTACAAACAAAATGATGAAAGATTTCTATTATAAGAGCATAAATATATTGTATCACATTTTATTCGTTTGAAACCACTGTGAAAAATACGGAAGGCCGAGTTGTGCTCGTAGTACTCCAAGTCACTGGAGGGTGAAATGTGTTTCCAATATTATTGTGTGCTGCCGTCGCAGAAAACTGTTAACTTTGAATAGACGAGAGGGCCTGATGACTGACACAGGTCTATCGAAGTAGACGGACGAACCAACGAACGTGGCCATAGAGCAGAAAGCACAAGATAGCGAACGAGTATTAAATTTCACAAGGGGATGGGATGGTGCTGCTGGTTGTCGTAGTGGTGGTGGTGGGTGGGGTGTCCCGGCACATGTACAGAGCGGCACTTGACGATTATTTTGCTAAACATTGAGGTAAACATTTGCGGCTTCAGTGCTTTCGATTCTTCTTTAAAGTTAATGTACGTTCGTACGGTCTATAATATTTTCAGTGTCTGTCTGTCCGTGTGTCTGTGTGTGTGCTTATATGGCATGCTGCTGACACTGGTCCCTAAGGAATAGTGGAAAATTCATTAAACTCCATTCATTCATTTAATCATTTTCTTTACTTCCTTTCAAGTCATTCATTCGTTCGTTCTTCGTTTCAGTTTGTGTTATTCCATTTGCATTAGAAATTCCCTCATTTCTTTACTGTTCGCATGCCAGTCTGTTGGGCTGGAGTATAAAATTTCTCATTAACGCTTAGCATCGGCTTTAGAAATTCACCTCCATTGGCGGGGGTAAATAATATTTATTAGACAATTCCATATGGCACTGGGATATGGGCTTTGAAAACTGTATGGAATATGCTTAGTGTATACTTCGTGAATCTTAAAACAGGAAAGTTCGGATTTGACGAACAACAGCCCGAGCCAACCGAATTATTGCATTTGCATGTGTTTGTTATCCAGTTTAGGTCACTACGATCGAGAAAGATCTTAACACGACGATATATTTTTAGTACGGATGGACGTTTTGTTTTCTCTGTGTACCTTGGACTGTTCAGTCAGTAAAAGCGTTGAAACACAAAAACAAAGATCTGAATAGATTGATTTATAAGTTGAAAAAACCTCTGAATCACTGGTGACTCAAACCTAATTTTTGATAGAATGGGTCAATTTTCATTCATACAGTAACAGAAACATAACGTTCACATTATACAGTCCAGAAATATGTACGTACAAGCAGTCAACAGAATGATGAAGGTTGCAGTACTATTAAGTTTCGACTATAAGAACTGAATGTTAGTTGGGGCACTGTTTTTCATAGCTGTTGTCCTTTGAGGTTACCAAACTTCCATTTGTATGAAAGTTACTCGGTTAGTAGGCGAGTTGGAGAGTCGCTTAAGAAACGAGTAAGAGTTACATTATTCCCTCAACATCCCAATAAGAAACAATTGAAAACTTATTACTCAAATCTGTAAGATGTTTACGATTATATTCCCTGGCCGGGAGCTAGTGTTTATCGCAGGTTCCACACGGCTAATACCTGTTATAGAAATGTTTTACATGGCATTAAGTGATAAATCTCTTAAAGTGCTCTCACCGACGGCTGTTACTCGGCCGCCACTGAGATTATTTTAGCCACAATTTTTGATAAATATGATGTAACTCAAGATGAATAAAAATTGTACAATTTCGAAACCCATTGGTCGAACTTTTTGGGTACGCATAGTTTCGCGAAGAAATTAGCTATTAATTTTTAATAGGAATGCAAGACTATAATGCAGTAATGGAGAATTACCCTTTTGTTGCTAAGGAATGGGGGACTAAAATGCAGTAATGAAAAATTACCCTTTTGTTGTTAAGGAATGCAAGATTAAAATACAGTAATAAAATATTACCCTTTTTTGAAAAGGCCTTCTTTAGTTATTTGAATTAAATGGTTTGTTGCCCTTACCATATGTTGGTGCCATCAAACCCTTTCCAATTGTTGTTTTTTTTAAACAATTTTACAAAATTAATAGTTGTCACAACAGGCGGTCGTGTATTCTATAATTTAAACTGTATTCCATTAGGATCACCAAACCACGGACTTTCCCTACCATAATATTGTCATATTAATGGTCGAATGGTATGTCAAACAGAATTTCTATTGCAAAAGACAAGCATTTTGCCCAAAGGAGTTTTTGTAGTTTTGCCGGATTTCCAACGACATTTTTTCTGTGAGCAACAGTAAACGATTTGGCAGTAATAAAGAATTTTAGTTATCCACTACACACAGAGAACATATTCGATTTTCTATGCCAACCGAATAATTGTGGTTCACTGTACTCCAAAAACTCCATCAATATAACCAAATGTCGGCTCATTTAAAGGAATTTTTTATACTATAAGTATAAACCTCCAACATAAAATTCATTCTACTAAACACTAAAGGGTCAAAGTCATTCAAATAAATTAATTTTGTCACCAAAACAAAATAAAAATTAGTTTGATCAAGATCAGCAGTTGGCCTACTTGACACTTCCAATTCACATTAAGAGAAACAAATTTTAAAAATATTCAAAATAATATGGTTGTAAGAAAGAATATTTAACCTGTAAGAAAAACAAATTTATCTTTTTTATATTTTTTTTTTCATGAACGAAGATAGTTATTATGACGAAATTATTTGTTGTCATTACCAATTGTTTGTATCAACGAAATAATGAACAAGACTATTAGTTGCCGCTACAGGCTATGATAACCCATACTGTTCACTTTTATTCTTGAGTACAACCAAATAATTAGTTATATTTGTTATAATATTTTTAAAGCTAGCATCTTATGGTATTTCATAAAGAGTTATAATCAAGATTACTAAAATTCGGTGAGTGCAGCATACAATGACATTTTGTAATTCGACCCGATTGCAAACCACCTGTGGCTGAATATTGAAGTATACCACCGAACATTACATGCAACCGCTATCATTCGGTTGTGTCTACGAATATGTTTCCGTTGTACTTTATCATATTAAGGACTATTAAAGGATAGAGAGTTTCTATATCGCCCACATTGAATATGTATAACAGTTAGAACAAGTTTATTTCTTTTAATGGTCGTTCTTTAAATTAATTGACACGCTCATATTCTTCGAGGTTCTGACACTATTTGGTCCTCTGGGCTTTTGACAATGCCGCCGCACCGCGTTGGAACAAAAGAATATTTCAATTTTCAAAATGACATGATAAAACAGAGGGAAAGGGGACAGTGGAAAAACTAATTTAAAAGCAGTTTGGACGTGGTGTATTGAATTGAAATGGTCTGTAGTTGAGTTTGTGTCTGTTGGTTGATTCTTCGTCAACATTTCTTTCCTCCTTCCCTTTTTCACCGATTTCAATGAATGACACATTGTAAGAAGACAATAGGCAAACACTGCTTTCTTGTGTGTTCATTAGATTTGCTTTGGGCTTGTTCGAAAGCAGATAAAATTCCCACACTCTGATTTTCAGGTCGGACGGAGGAGTCTGTAAGATGACGTAAAACCTACGCTCTATGGACAGGCGGATGGCCGGACAAAGGGATGGTGCGTTGCGTCTAGAGGAAGTGCAGTGGAAAAGAAAATTAACCCAATTTCACGTGAGCCCCCTAATTTTACTCCGTTGTAGGCAGCCAGCACGAAGAACTACCTGCTGCCAGAATGTCTGGCAGTTCTAGACATATTTTTATAAAACGCTGACAGTCAGACAGACATTGTTTAGAAAATCTCCGGTGATTCCCATAGTGTCTGTGCTGTTTTCTCCCGGACGGCCGACAGACAGGCAGACTGTCTTTTCTCTTCGACTGCAGCCACTACTGACACGGTCTATTGTTTTGTCATTTCTTTCTCTACGAACTTTGTTGTACGGGTTGTGAACCAAAAGAGAATCCGTTTGTAGTACGTACGTTGGAACGTATTTATTCTCTGCCACGCTTGGATCAAAGCCACTGTTTTGATTCTCGCTTAAAATGCATGAAATTGCCGCTCGGCTTTGTATGTCGGGCTACATCAGAGAGCGAGTAGAGGACCCATTCCGCATTTATTTCAATATTTACTTACCCTCATGCATTATTAGCCGGTGCGCGATCGATGCGCAATTGTACGAGTACTTTATCAATTGTAGTTAGAGCGTGAAAATTGTTTCGATCTGCATTTTAGACTTTGTTTTGATTTCAATTTGCCATTGTTTGATCACCAGCACCACCACCATCATCGGGAGCAGCAATAACAACAACGTCTAGGACATTAACAATGAGAACACATCCTTGCTACGAACTGACAAGAGAAGAGGAAGTGTGAATGGCATATAAAGGAAATGATCGTTTCTCAAATGATCTCTGATCTCTTTTACCTTTGCGCCGATACATGCCCGGGTCTTTGGCTGTCAGGAAGCAATCAATAAATCATGCATGCCTTACACAATTTATTACCTGTCAACAGTTGTTTTGTTGTTCTTGTTTGTGTACACAAAGTCAGCAACAAGGAATCATCATTATTTTGTCGAAATAATTGTTTATTTCTCTATACTCGTATGATTGAGAATTTCTTAATTCTCATCAGGTGTATGGTTCGTCCGTCCAACCGCCCGCCCGTCCGTCATACAAACCCACCGATCGCCCAGCTCTAGTGCGTGTGTTTGATTTTATTCGTTTAGATTGTGCGACGCACTGCTTTCGATCGAATCGATATAATTTGCTGTGAGATGATTCAGCTTTTAATTAGCTAAGTCCAAGTAATTGTTGTGAAAATGCTGTCATGCCCATTTATTCCATGCCAAGAAGAAAAGAACAAATTAAATGTCATGTTTTGGTATTTTCGGTTTGGTCAACGGACGATGACTGGACGATAAGCGTTTATGATTTTCAAGCTTTCAAATTAACGTCTAGAGGAAAATTAGCTTTAATTCAAGACAATTAAGTTCGGGCGCAAGGGAAAACGTGGAAACGTGACGATACATTGCAACAAAAGATTCCAATACTCGTATTACGAGTAGTAGGAAAATTACTCCGATGTAGTTGCGAGACTATTTTTGATGTCTTAGTCATTGGATCTATTTTGTTCTCGCCAACTAACTAAATATTCGATGTCGTCCGATATAACCTTGTCCGTTTTGTGAGAACTCCGTAAAAGCTTACGGACGCAACTAAGCAAATTTAAGCAAGCAAGTTGTAGTCGTTTTATCCGACTGCAATGACCAGTATTACTTATATCTTCTGAAGAATCATGTATTATATAATTAGAAATGCGTTTTCTAAATATTTTTATATTTTACTTTCTACAGTTTGGCAACTATATTTCAAAAATTGTGAACATTTTCGGCAGTTTAGCAATTTTGAGGCACTAGAATCTAGTGCATAGTTGTAGATTTTTCAGGTTAGGTAGTTTAACCTTATTAACCAAATTTCTATTCGATATATGGTCATGAGAAAAATTGGATGTTCTTCAAGAAAAACCGAGTTTTAGCCAAACTATAAGTATTCATAGGGCCACGAAATTTAAAGTTTTTTAACTAGTAAAAGCAAAATGGGGGTTTGTAAGTTTCGATAAGTATGTACTTCCAGATATTTGAAATGAAACGGAATTTGCACTCAAGACTTTACAAATGTAGCTCTGTCTTTTTGTGCTCCCCATCATAGGATGAGGTTTAAATTTGCACTAAAGACTTAATAAATGTAGCTCTGTCTTTTTGTGCTCATCATATATATATATATATATATATATATATATATATATATATATATATATATATATATATATATATATATATATATATATATATATATATATATATATATATATATATATATATATATATATATATATATATATATATATATATATATATATATATATATATATATATATATATATGAGATGTTTCACAGACAACCATCGCATGCTTCACTTACGACCATAGTATGATCCCCACCACCATAGTACGATTCACACGCAACTATGTTATGATTCCTACAACCATAGTATGATCACACACAATTATACTATGATCCTCAACATTATGTATTAGAATTGGGCTAAGTTGTGAATAATAGATGTGAATTATGAAAATTATTTAAAAATACATTCAATTTAAAATTAAGTGATTTATTTAAGAGCAGAAAAAATTTGTTTCAAAAAACATAAGCGTTTTTATTAAACATATTTTAGTTAAACAAAGATAAAGCAGTTTAGTCGAAAATTTTTATTTCCATATAAAATGTACTTTTATTGCATTAGATCCGTAACAATAAAATTGTTCTAAAAAGTGTAAAATGAAGAAAAATTACAATCATACAGTATAATTGCCGTAATCATATTATTGTTAACATAAAACCCAAAAAACAATACTTTTATCGCACTTACCATATTTATATTGTTGTTGAAACCATATTTTAATTTTTAAATTTGGCAACAATGCTATTGTTACATTTTAACAATATTAATGTTACGGCAATCATACTATTGTCAAAATAAAATTTAAAAAACAATACTATGGTTGCGACGAATATACTTTTATTGCAAAGAACATATTATTGCCGTGACCATATTTTTTCTGTGCGTTTAGAGTTTTCTTACTTATCCGATTTGTGTCTTAAAGTCTTACATCGGTTCGTATTAAAATTGCATCAAAACGGGCAACAGGGGAAAAAGTTCTAATTTGAGGGATTACAAAGCCTCATGACCAATTTATGTTTATCATTTTCACTATAAATCTAAAATAAAGCCGTAGGCAAGGACGCATTTAACGCCTCATAAATGAGCGTGGCCATCCACCAACTGTTAAATCCAAAAATACACCTAAATTTAAGTTTTGGGGTAATTTAGGTCTTGGCCAAACATCGAACCCTTTACAATGGGGACATATGGGTATTAAAATACAATAACATATCATTACCAATCGGAATATAACAATAGTTCTACGAATTGACTTAATTCATGGCCAAGGTAAAATTTAAGTCTGCATCTATGGATCCTAGGAACCTCATAATCATCTAAAAAACAATAAGATTTCCTCACACATCTATAAGTAAATATGACAATAATTTTACGATTTTGGTGAATAAAATACCCTTGAACTTGCCCAATGGTCAATATGGACCCGATATGAGGTACTGTCCAACATGGACCCACCACCAACAACCATATTCGAATATGAGTACACATTATCCATTACGGAACAAACGAGCAACTACGGCTAAACAAGAGAATTATTTTACTACGTGACCGGGACCTACTGATTTTTTTGTAGATTTTGATTTGATTTTCTACGATTCTCTCAGCAGTGTTTATATTATGACGCGCTCATATGTTATACTCGTAATATACTTAGTAGGGGCATAAATACTGTTACAACATTGAACACACCCATTCCAATAGTAGAACTGAACATACCCCGTTAATGTCATATGGGTTTTGAAAGCTAACCTCAATAGCGTTAGTCTGTAACGGGATTTTTAAATTGTTTCAACTTTCATCATGGAGTGGTCAGATAATGAGAACCGTGTCGCTGTAATAGCGCTTTTCAAGCGTGAAATCAAAAACAAGTAAGTAAGTGCTATAGTCGGGCGTGGCCGACTCTATGATACCCGCACCCTTATAAATGTGATTAAGTCTCCTGTTAATCGAAAGCACTCGTCGCTATTTCTATCTGTATCTATCACGCAAGCACTAAGCCTTTATACCCCATACCACTATGTGGTGAGGGTATAACAATTATAGTTGGTCCACATTTTCATACCTTGTTTTCGGACCCTGTGCCCTCCCACGGACGAGATAAATCATTTGGCTTGACATATTTAAAGTCCTGAGGCAATTCCCTGTCATTTGAGGGGTCACACTAAAATGCGGGTAAACCGAAACTTTTGGACCCTCCTAATGGACCCTGGGGCCCAAACAGGTCGAATTATTTTCTGTATTTAAAATTGTAAGATAATTTCCTTTCATTTAAGGGGTCACACTTATATTTAAAATCATGGGTCCATTTTTTGGGTTCTGAAGGCCCCGTAGGTCCGAGAGGCGGTTCCAACTATTTTTTTTACATTTTGTGGTCAGTTCTACATCGAATGTCATATTTTTTTAATTTGTTGACCAATACACGCGACATCAACTGGATTTGGACCAAATCCGGGAGTTCCTTTGTATGGGGGGTCTATCAGAAAGTGCTCCGATTTGGACCAAATTCAATAGCATCCGTCCTTGTCCCAATATATTACCACTTGCCAAGTTTCATCAAGATCGGTGCATAAATGCGACCTGTACTTTGATTACAAGAATAGATGGACATCTTTACATCCAGCCAGCCAGCCGGCCAGCCAGCCAGCCAGCCGCCCAGCCAGCCAGACAGACATGGCTAGATCGACTCAAAATGTAATTCTGAGCAACTTTCTCTCTGGTCCCGGTATTCTAACTCGATTCCTTCGATGTGTTACAAACGCAAGCACTAAGCCATTATACCCCATACCACTATGTGGTGCGGGTATAAAAAAAGAGATATTTTCAAAACGCTCCGGCCACTAGGGATTAGCCGCATGTTCGTCTACTGATGCATAAAACTGTTTGAGGAGACTGGAGATGTAAAAGACCGCCACGGGTCGGGTCGCTCACGCTCTTTTCGAACACCGCATGTCATCAATGCCGTTAAATCGAAAATTCACAGAAATCCGCTCCAAAAACAGAAAATTATGGCCCGTGAGATGAATATCACGCAAAAGTCCATGAGTCGAATCATTAAAAAAGACTTGGGACTCGGGGCTTTCAAAGGACGTACCAGACATTTATTGAATGCAGCTTAAAAAAAAAGTAAAAAAATGTTAAGTTTGGCTGCGCCGAACTTTGGATACCCTCCACCAGATTCCCAAATAAAACCAAATTTGGTGCGGAAGTGTGTTCTATATAGAAATCTTTATGTGCAAAATTTCATTTCGATAGGTCAAGCTTGTAGTGAGTTATCGTCATATTATTTCTCAAAGCCCATGAGACCGTTTGTGTGGAAGGTACCAGTAGGACTTTTCCGATCTCAACAGAATTTAGCGCAGAGGTGTGTTCTATATAAAAATCAGCGTAGAAGTGTGTTGTATATAGAAATCTTGATGTGTAAAATTTTATTTCGATAGGTCAAGTTTGTGGTGAGTTATAGTCATATTATTTCTCAAGGCCCATAAGGCCGTTTGTATGGGAGGTACAAGAAATGGTGGCCCAATCTAAACCATTTTTACATTGATGATTGCGCCTATATAGAGAATATTATTTGCAAAATTTCAGTGATTTTGCTCAAGAAACTGGACGGATATTTCCAAATAAAAAACTAATTTTTATGAGGTAGTGTCGGTTGAGGGTCTCCAACGCCAACTTCTCGTAGAGCTATATAGCCCATTTTCAATACCAACCATGCTAGGTTAACTACACATGTTTGTGCTAAAGTTCAGCTCCCTAGCTGTTTTCATGCAGGTTCTATCTTGTTTTCAACAGACGGACAGCCGGGCAGCCGGATAACATGGCTAGATCGTCTTAGAATTTTACGAGGATCAAGAATATATATACTTTGTTGGGTCTCCGATGATTATTTCAAGGTGTTACAGACAGAATGACAAAACTAATATACCCTTCATTGTATGGTGGAGGGTATACAAATTGAAAACTGCAAACGTCTTTTGGCGAAGCACGCTGATAACTTGCACAGACAAATTTTGTTTACCGATGAAAAAATTTTTACCGTTCAGGAAAAATTTAACAAGCAAAATGATAGAGTGTATGCGCGGTCATCTAAGGAAGCATCTGAACTGATCCCAAGGGTGGAAAAGGGTCATAACCCAGCTTCAGTCATGGTTTGCTGGGGTGTCTCTTACGATGGGGTCACTGACCTGCATTTCTGCGTTGTTGGAGTTTTCATCTTTATATATATATATATATATATATATATATATATATATATATATATATATATATATATATATATATATATATATATATATAAGAAGATCGCGGAGCCCGTGCAAAAGTGCATTAAGATAACCAACATTAGAGGTTCAGTTACATCTAACACAAATAACTCAAACGGTTAAGTCCTTTCGGCTGATTTTTAATCTATGAATTGTTTAAAGATTTTTGTATCAAAAACAAATCAAAAGAACAATAAAAATAAGTCTACTCTTAACAATGCGACAAAAAACTCTGATTCGAAGAAAAACATAATGAATAAGGAAAAATATGGAAACATGAGCTGCTGAACGGTCGAACAACGATAAACCGATGCATCATAAGAAGTAGGTAACTGAAGTTACTGAAGCTCAACACAATGGCCCTCTTAGTGCGTTAGCAGCCACTCAGAGGCTAAAGCGGGAAGTAGCATTGAAGGAACTCGATCTAACAATGATAGATTTCCGCAACTATGACAATGTTCAAAGGAGAGGTTTACTAATTCCATCCAACTTTCCGTTCTAATTCCAGTCTAAGGTTCAAATGCATTCACAATGAGGATTAAAATTTCACAAGTTTACGCATTCACATCAATTTAAATCTTGAGACGATTCAGAAACAAAGTATTACTGGGGACCTGCAAGGCGGGTCATGCTTAAATTTTTTAATTAGTATATTCCTGGTGAAAAAAAAACAATTTAAAGTTTTGAAAACAAACTATTTTTGACTGAAAATAAAAAAAAACGTCTGGTCTTTCTTAACGATTAGCGGGGTTTTAAACGGATTTTTCACTAGTTAAATAAAAGATGACTACCGTCCTAAGCTGTACCAAATGATATACAGCTAGTATTTGCCATTACTCAACTACACAAACTTATAAAAAATAACTCGTTGAGGGTTTGTGCGCAGAAACCAATTTTCAAATTGATTTTAAAACTTGCATATTCAAATACAATTTATTTAAAAATGGAGTGATATTGCAAGTCGTTTAATGATTTTTACTCACTTGTACTATTGAATTTCAATTTTGTAAATCCTTAATCGGAAATACATTATTAGGAACAAATAAAAAAGTCGTTATGTTCGGCCAGGCCGAACTTTATACACCCTACGGCGTCTTTTCGCTACTAAACAGCGACACGACGCACAGTGGTGCTTTTTGACTGTTTTCGTTGCAAAAATCATAACTTCTGAACTAGTAAAGATATTAACAAAATTTTAAATGTGTTATAAAAAAGGAAGTTTAGTCTTAAAAATCAGTGCTGACTTCAGGAAGCTTTAATAACTGACGTCTAATATAGATTTTTTTGGTTTACACATTTTCTTCAAAAGAATCAGTATAATTTCATCTCCAAATCATTTCGCGATTTTACCTGTCTCAAAGATAAAATTAATGGATCCGAAGAAGCAGCCAACATTTTGAAAAGGTTCTCATTCTGTCTTATATGGGAAATTTTGCATGCATTCGCTTATCTACATTTTTTATAATCCTTGTTTCTACACTATTGAGCTTCTTCCGATATCTCTCCGATTGACAAGACTTGGTATTCAATTAAATGTCTTCCATGAGCGAAAATCGTATGTGCCGTGGGAGTAAGTTTTTTTTTGGATGCAATTGACGTAACAGCTGGGCTGCTTTTGCAGCATATTCTTCAAACTTAGAGCCGTTAACCGTTTCTTTACAATTGATTACATTTAAAATAACAGCGAACCTTCTTATAATTTCTCTATCGACACCTGTAATCTGGGCTGTTACTTCATCATTCTCAAAAAATGTTTTTGAAGTGTTACCGCCATTTAATTTCCATATCCATATTTTGGGCAATCTATTTGAGCCCTCTTGGAAAATTCATTTTGTATTATTTTTTGCAACATTTTCTCATTCTTTGGGTGGTGTATTCTCATCAAAAGTTTCTTCCTCATGGGGAATAGCATCCGAAACGAATCGAAACTTTTTTAGTTCTATTCTACAAAGTTGAAAAACGTGGCAAATATAGTGTTGTTTTACCATTTTTTTATTTGATTGAACTCGGACGTACCTTTCAAACAACATCAATCTATAAATCGATTGCAAAACTGATAATTTCGTTAAATTTGTTTTTTTTCTTGTACACTGAAGAAAATATAAGTAATTCACTTTGAGCTGCCGTATAAACGGCATTTTTTCTCCGATTTTTAGCGGGTTTCGGATTCTTGATCCACAATTATTAAATTATCTATCGACTAGAATCATTCGATTTACCAAAAGCTTTCATGAAACTTTAGATTTTTTTCTGTATAGATTCCAAAAGTGATGATGAATCAGGTTTTAATAATCTTTCTTTTGTTTCTGGCTCTGAAAGAAATGGTCAAAAAATTCAATTGTTGCATCAATAAATATTCCCATATAAACTCCGTTTTATGTACAGGACAAAAAAAGTATGACTGGTGTGGTGGTTGTATTCTGGTTGTGGATCATAGTATGGTTGAGGGGACTATAATATTGTTGTGCTACAGCCATGTATTCAATAAAAGCATGATGATCTTCGAATATTGTCACCCAACCATCCTTCTTTCTGCATGTACTCATTACACCTAAATTACACACACAAATTTGAGGGGCATACACAAGCGGAAATCTACTTGAAAGAGTCAACATAACATTTTCAGGATGCAGGCAGAAACACAAGAGCACATGTATGTGAATAGCAACACAATCCATTGTATTTTCGTATTTCGCAATTACAATGCGAGCAACCAAAAAAATAGGTATTCAGCGCAGGAAAAAGAGCAACCCGTGTTCAAACACTACGCTCGGTTTCGTATTAAATAACAACATCTTGTGTAATGTCAAGATTCATTCGTTATTAACTTTCACGTCACTTCACATCACATCCTTTGCTTTTTTGCAGTGCGGCCCGTAATAGGAGCGCGACATGAGAAACAACCCTTTTTGGAATTTCGGTTTGAAAGGCAAATAACGCTCACAGTCGGTTGAGTGTTCTTTGCAAATTGTTTGCGCACCTTGTTAAGTGTACCGCCGCAGCAGAGCGTCATCAGGTCCCCGGTGCCATTCGTGCGTTGGCAGTCCTTTTCCTTCCTTTCATTTGCTCGGCTTTGCGCGTCTCCGGCTGAGTGGTGTGTGGAATAGAAACTCGTCTTTGTGACGAGTTTTGTGTGGCTTTGCGATAAGTGTTTGTCTGTGTGTGTGTGAGTCTGAGTATGTGTAAATATACATTTTTTAATCTTAAACTAATCAAACATTTCGCTTTAATGATTTTGATAAAAAAAAAAAACAAAAATTGCAATAAAAGGGAGTCGGTCCTGCGGTCCACTCACTGGTTGTATTGATACTCGAACGCAGTCGGTGGCATTTAATAATTTTGCACAGCAGCAGTCAAATGAATGATTGTTGACTGCCTTCCACTCCGTGACTCAGTCAGCCACTTTGGTGTTGGTGTCGCAGCACACGTATGCGAGTGTGTGTGTGGATGCGTGCCGGCGTGCCTGTTTGTCGTGAGTATTTTATCTCTCCATTATTGTGGTCTTCAATATGTCAAGTGTCAAATATTTGTATCTCTGAAATGTCATTGTATTGACAAAATTGACTTCCTGTCTGATTTCGTTTTTTTTTTAGTGTTTGTGTGTTTTTTTGCTGTTGGTGGGTTGGTGGCCTTTTGTATTCTTTCGACTAATTGACAGCCGATATGGCGTATATCATCTAATGAAGAGAGAGAGAGAGAGATTCGTGCACATACGACGCCGTTTTACAATGCCACCCGAATCGTGGGATTTCAGCTTATTTACACTTGACTCCATCGCTCACACACACACACGCACATACTAAAGCCGGCCAAACATTATTGAAAATGCATTAAGCCCACCTTTCGCCCCTCTTTTAATCATGTCATGTGGCCATATTCTGTTTGTACGAATGTTCACCCATCCATCCATCCAACTATCCATCCAGCCGGCCATCCACCTATCCAAGCGTCCACAGATGAGCGGACGGACATACCGAACCGACCAAGGCACACACTTAGAGACAGACCGTGATGCCTTGCTGGAGGAATCAAATTCACACACAAGTGTGGAGATTAAAATCGAAATGGAAAATGTATCTGTCCATTAGGTCATACTCTGGCTGGAAATCTTTTGAGAAAAGAAGAAATACGACGATTAATCCGTCTTCAAATTTTTGACTGACATTTTTCATTTGTGTTGTATTTAATTTCGTCGTTTTTTTCTGCATTTGAATTGGACACTTTTCGATTTGGTGTTGATTATGAAAAAATAAAAGAATTGCTGTTGAAAAGTTTAAAATTACATTTGAATTTTGGGAACAAATCAATTAAAAGTATAGTTCAGATTGTCGAGAATAGATTCCCTCATAGAAGATAATTGAAAATTTCAAAAGCAATTAAACAGTCGAGTTTATTATGCAGATTTTTAAGGTAAGTTGCATTCATATTTCGAAATAATTTTTTTTTCATTGGAACATTTAACTAAATGCCATTTTGAAATGGGGAAATTCTCTGTAGAAAAAAGACAAACACCGGAGTGGTCATGAGTTGAGGCAGAAAATAAATATGGTTGGGACTATTAATTGGAAGAGCCTCATGTAATTGATTGATATATAATTCCAGGGCGTCCTACCTATAAGTAATATAATGTGTAGTGAGTACAACTATAACACAAGTATCCTAGCCAGGTTCACACAGAAAACAGATTAAGCCAGGTTCACACAGAAAACAGATTTGTTGTCACAACCAAATTTTTTCGCACACTGAATGATAACGGTTCGGTGTACTCTTAATATTACATTAGCATAACCCAATATTGATTCATGCACTGGAATTTGTAGTACTTGAACCGCATTACGTTCCATCTAACACTTCATGGTCAATTTAGAAAAGTATTTCAAATAAAATACTTTTGTAGTCAATATTGTTGGTACAAACGGCCAAAGCGAAACCATTAGTTGCCACAACAAGCAGTTCTGACAACCAACTATTTTCATTTCATATTATTAGTGCAACCGAATAAGTAATTATCTCTGCCATAATATTTTCAATGCTATCATCTTATAGTATTTCGATCCTAATTTCCATCATGATTATTAACATGTAATAAAAAAAACCGAAAGTGCTCTTGTCCAAAGACATTTTTGTGCTTCCAACCCATGCCAAACTATTTTTTTTCTGTATGTAGCAACATCATTAATTTTTGTTAGTTTTCTCACTTTATTGCGGCGGTTTTTTCAACTCGTAAATGCAATTCAGAATTTCATCACTAATTAGTCATTCCGAGCCGACTTTAAAAAGTAGGTCCCGGTCAGTGAGTATAAGAAATATAACGTACACAGCTCAACGATATAAGAGAATGATATGGTTGTTGGTGGGTCCATGTTTGATAAAAATCGATTTTTGGGGCCCTATAAACAGTTGTCCTGATTATGTGACGATGTTCGAAGGGACCTATTTTTCGGCACTCTAGAGACCTTTGGCCTATGGACCAAGCCCTCAAATATAGGGTGATCCATCTAGAAGTATTTTTTTCGAAATAAAAATACTAAAATTCAAATCAAGTGTGGAATCTTTATTGTTCATACATTTTACATTTATTTTATGCCATTTATTTTTTGAATATAGTTTCCTTCAAATGTTTGCAACTATAATATGAGCGTTCGGCGAAAAACAAGAAGATCCGCTGTTTCGACTAAAATTGTGTTCATTGATGAAGGCCCATATCTGACGCACCGGCAACGTCAATAAACAAAATTGCCGCATTTGGGCTGAAGAGGAACCAGAAGATGTTCAAGAGGTGCCATTCTATCCAGAGAAAACCACGGTTTGGTGCGGTTTATGGGCTGATGGAATTATCGGTCTATATTTTTTCAAAAATGATGATGGTCGAAACATAACTTTCAATGGTGCTCGCTATTGCTCTATCATATCGCAGTTTTTATTACCTGTAATTGAAGCCCGTTACCTCGTTGATTTTGTTCAAAATGGAAAAAAGTAAATTTCGAGTGCTCATTAAATATTATTTTTTGCGTAGAAACCTGTCAATCAAACCAAGTAAAAGCTTGATAAATACTGTGGGGACTCAGCACCATCGATTTCAATGGTAAAAAAAGTGGTTTACTGACTTTCGTTGTGGTCGCCCAAGTACAAATGACGTTAAACGTTCTGATCAGCTAATTGAGATCGATATAAGTACACCCAAAAATGTAGAAAAATCCACGATATGGTGTTGGCCGATCGAAGAGTAAAAGTGCGTAAGATTGTTGATGCCATACCCTTTTTATATTGCAGTGTAGTTTCGATTTTACATAATCAGTTGGGTTTAAGAAAGCTGTCTGCAAGATGCATGCCGCGAATACCATTTCATCAAGATAATGCACGGATACACACGTGTGTTGTCTTAATGGCAAAATTGCATGAATTGGTAGGTCATCTGCCATATTCTCCGGATTTAGCCCCAAGTCAATATTTTATATTTCCAAACCTAAAAAATTGGAAGAAATTCAGCTCCAAAGCTCCTTTTTATGGACTTCGAAAAATCCTGTTTTTTGGAAGGGAGAAACAAACGTTGGACTAATTGTAATGAACAAAAATGAGATTATGTTGAGAAATACATAAATTTTGTAAAAAAAACTGTGTTTATTAGAGAAGTCACGGAATTATTGATCTGGCCGCGTATACTACTAATTGTATCATTTTTTAATTGTATTAATTTTGGTAAATACATATGTTAGTTTTAGGATTAAAATGTTAAACGGAAGTACTACTTTAATAATTTTAGTAGAAGTTGTGTAAAACAAAGCCAGGATACGCTATTAAACACGAGTCCTTCTCCTCCTTTTTTAAAAATGTTGTAAAAAGTAAATTTTTTCAGGCGACAAATATATTATTTTGTTTGTTGTTTTGTTAGTAAATTGCATTATTTAGATTGGAAACCAAAAAAGATACGGATTGTAACGAGCATCTATTTTTCTACTTGGCTTAGAATAAGAGGATAAATTGATTGTTTTGTGGATATTATACTAGGTGGTATGGATAAATTTTGGTCACTATTTGCGTCTATTTTGGTTTTAATCTGAAATTAACTCAATTATTCAGTTTACTAATCAAAAAAATACAAATAAAATTAAATGATGCATTTATCGTGCATGAATTACTCGTATATTAAAAACTTTTAATTACTTTTTTTAAAAAAGAAAAAAGACAAACAAGAAATCTTTTGTTTTAAAGATATCCCTATTTTTGCAGTCGCAATATCTTTAAACTGTGAAGTCATTCTTTCCAACACACTTTTTGGACAATGGTGACAAAGTGTCATTTGCCTAAAATACATTTCATAGAGTGTAAAAAAAGATAGGATCTAGCCAACGGTGGCACAGCCAACAATATTGTTAGTCCCTATGATACCCTAGAAGAACCAATCTCAAAAAGGATATTAGCACCTTAGAGGCCATTTAGCAAACAGTGGTAATGTGTTGGCAACTGAAATGTGACATCCATCCCGTAAACAAATAAAAATCAAACCCGAGCATCTCTATCCTAATGATGTCATGTCATGTGATGCTCACCCAACAGCATTTTCTTCTTTGTGTACTCTTATCACTCTCGGAATCTTTTACTCGAGACTGCTCTCGTTATTACCTTTTCTTAGTCGTCCGTTGCATGGAGGAAGACAGATATCTTGAATTTGACACCACCTCTCCGAGATCTTATCGCTGTGCAGCATTTGCTCAAAACGTGAACGTTGATGCTTGCCATGGAAAACTGGTAAAAGTTCCATAATTGAAAGGCTTTGCAGGGAAATAGGGCCATGGAAATCGAAATCATAACATGTGCAGTATTTACGTCATTAGCCACAGAGACAGAAAGATAGACCGAGAGAGAGGGAGAGCGAGCCAACGAGATGCTCATGCAGGATAACGAAGTCGTTATGGCGACAACTTTTTGTGGCAGGCGGTTTTAGAAAAAAACACAACTCAAAGGAAAAAAAACCAAATTGGGCACAACAAAGCCTAAATTTAGATACGAGTACCAGTAAATCGACAAGCGATGATAATGATGCATGGCAATGCCAGCGTTACTAAAGATTTAAATCTTCCTCATACTCGTCGCCACTGCTTGTTATTCCAGCTATAATGCCACAATTATATCAATGAATGTGGAAATTACTACAATGAGAATGGGGCGGGTTGCGGCCGGGGCAGCGGGCTTGCATCACTTGTTAAGGTGGTACGTTGAGAATTGCAAAGGGCAGGTACTTAGTAGTCCTGGCGGTGTTATACCTTTGCGCCATAACTCCCCCATTTATCTACGCTATTGTGTATTCTTGTGAAATGGGCGGGGTGGATGTTTGTATGAGTTAACTTGTGTTGGTTTCTGCCAAGTCTTTAAATTTAATCGAGCAGATGCCGTCAATTAGTGAAGTAAAACGAGGTGCTTACGCGTTTAACAAACTGCACTACAAAAGGATGTGATTTAAACTACCCTTGCGGCTGTGATAATGATTTAGCGAGAACAATAACATGATTGCCTTTGTACTCACACACGCACGCACTTGCAAAAGCGTGCATATGTACACACAGAGAAAAAATTAGTTAAAATTTTCATTATGAAATGTTAACCGAATGAATTAAGTAAAAAAATACAAAAAATTCTTTAGTTTTAGCGAAGTTTTGTTGTGAAATGTTTTCAGTGAAATGGTATGGAGTGTCTTTTCGTTGAACATTTTAACATCCTTTCTTTAGGGTTGGAGAGTCATTGACATTCTTTTTCGAAAAAGTGAAGTTTGAGTATTTTCATGTTCGACAGGCAATTTCGGTAGGGGCGTAACCTTTTTTAAATGAAATTGTATAAATATTTTTGAAAATAATCGTTTTGGGATAAAATCGTCCATAAAAAAATCAGAAATGATTGCTTTCGTCCTTTTTTTAAAAGAAAAGTAAACAAATATTTTTTTTAATTGAAATTTAATGCAAATTTATGTTTATGTTATGTATGTTTTTTCGACGCGTTTTTACATAACCTACAAAATACAATCGATATGAAAGTTTATAAATATTTTTCTGTAGCTGATACTTCAAGCATTCATGTATTTTGTGCCTAAATTTTGTGCTTAAAACTCCACCTTTCTTCGCTTAAATAATAGATCATAACTAGCTTTATCTTTACATTTTTACACACTTTTAAATACAACTTGTTTTTTTTTACCGACATAACCAATTTGATGCAGAAAATCGTTCCACTTGTGCGTGCATACCAACTTTATTAGATTCGAAAGTAGAAACCAGATTGTAATATTGTTCAGATAGCCAAAAACATCAAATTTTAACGCCAGTTGATTTACTTAACAAATGCTTGTGGTAGTAACAATCGAATTTAAATAGTACTTTTAGCCAATAACCTTCAACTGCAACCAATTTATGTACAAATTTAGTTCCAATAATCATCCTAATTAGTAAGGGCAACCGATTCATTATTCTTCAACTGATACTGTCAGTTCCCTCTAATGACTAATGCTGTTTACCCAATCAACAGTCGGTTGTAGCGATGGAAAACATAAATAGTACGTGCAACCACCAATATTCGGTTGGAAAAAATTCGGTTGTGGCAACAAATCTGTTTTCTGTGTGTATTTTTCTTTAGGGTAGTTATGTACACACACACTTACGCATATAGTTATATTCGTTGGATGCATTTGCCAGTCCGTCCACTGCCGCTGTTAACTGATAGTAATGATGTTTCGCTGCTGTTATTTATACACACACAGTCACACATAGATTTTCATTTGGATGCGTGTGTGTGTCAGTTGCTATCCTTACTTACACTGCCATCCCGCTTCACCCACTGTGTGTTTAATTAATTTAAAAGCGTGCGGATAATACCGACAGTTATGATGAAAAGTCAAAGCATAAAGAAAATGCAGTATAAATACCGATTAAAAAAAAGTACATCACAATTACAATAATGTTAATGTCGCTGCCATAGTTATTGGCGCAAGTACATGTGTCTACATACATACTTATACATATATATGAGCGTATGTATGTATGTATGTATGTTCAATGTAGGATAGTGACTTTGTTTTATTTCCCTGTGAAAGAGGCGAAACTGTTGTTGTAACGAGGGCGAAACGGAAAATATCCAATGCTCGTTGTGAATTTGTAACACCTAAAGGCAAATTTGTGTTGAGCAATGTACCTGTACAGAGAGAACAGACTGATTGAGTATTCGGTCGAATACAAGAGTTATCCGAACCTTCAGAAAAGAAGTTCTAGAACTATAACTCAACATACCTATAACACTTGTTCGACAAACACATTTTACATTTTCATCAGAAACAAGAAACTGTTTGCTAAGACACAAACAGAGAACAGATTTGTTGCCAACCGAATGTTAGTGGTTGCACGTACTATCCATGTATTCCATCGCTGTAACTAAATGTTGACTGGGCACACTACAATTTTCCGTAGTGGGAACTGACAGTATCGATTATAGAGACAAATTATCGGTAACCCTTACTAACTAGGATGCTTATTGAAACTGTATTTGTTCATTTATTGGTTCTTGTTATGGATTATTGGCTATAAGAACTCTTTCCATTCTGTTGTCATTACCACGAGCATTTGTTTACTGAACCAACTGATTGTTAAACTTATGTTTTTGGTTATCTGACCGAAATAATAAACATTTATTTAACACTTATTTTTATTTAAACAGAATTTGTTCATTTATTGTTTCTTGTTATGGATTATTGGCTATAAGAACTATTTCCATTTTGTTGTTATTACCACGAGCATTTGTTAAATCAACCAACTGATGGTTACACTTATGTTTTTGGTTATCTGACCAAAAAAATAAACATTTATTTTTTTGATTTTTATATTTAACAATTTGAAAATATTTTTTCTCTTATTTGGGTTATGAACATGTTTTTTTTCAAAAAAAAAATGTTTCCTTTAGAATCTAAAAAAGTTTGTATACACAAGTGGAACGATTTTATGCATCAAATTGGTAAAGTGGTCAAACAAATATTTAATATTTTTGAACTTATTTTTACAATATATTGTTGCAAATCCAAAATTTTCTTTGGCCGATAACAAATAACTGGGACCTATCAGGGCCGTCCCTGTGGGAATTTACTATAATTAACTTATTTTTAGAAAAAATCATTAAACAGCGAACCTAACGGGGTTTGGTTGTTATCACCACCAATTATTAGTACCAATGTAACATGTACCTTATAATTGTTAAGTTGTCATATCCACCAATAGTACCAATTTATATTTTTTCTAAATTCGGTGAGTATTACCGACTTGTAGCCTGTAAGTATCGTAATATTACTGTAGCTATCATTTCAAGGAAAGTCGAACCATGCAACCATTAATACCATGGAATATTGATGATTGCAACAGAATGTATGTTAATCCAACCAAATATTACTTCGGACCGATTTCCAACTGATTTTTTTCTGTGTGCACTCTTAAACATGACGAGGAAAGTATGGAAAAACGAAGGAAGATTTTTAGTTAAAAAACCTGGTTAATCAATTGGCTTTAATTCAGTAATAATGTAATTATTTTATTTTAAAAAATACCATTAACCAACACGTTTTGGTTATGATGATATTTAAGTTATCATCACCAATTATTGATTACAACAACAAAATGTTTGCTAATGTATTGGATTCCATAACCCCCAGTTGAGGGAACTAAATACGTTTTAATTGTATAACCAATCATTCAGTTGTGAGTACAGAGCGATCATTATATTTATCATAATGTCATTATTATAAGTATATTCACCAGAGTGCGGCGCAGAGTACCGATTCGTAATCACAACCATGTTTTTCCAACAATTATTCCACCGGCACAACCTAATTTTACCTTGTGCACTGGAATTTTGAGACACGGAATCTCACTTAAAAATAAATTATATTTAATAAGCTTTGATTTCGATTTGAAGTCATAAAAAGACAAGTAGAAAAGGCTAAAGTCGTAGTATGAGATCCAGTTTCTACGAAGTTACTTATTGGTTGCTCATAACGTGATTTTTTTGTCATGTGGCTTCTATAGCTACAGGACCCACCTGTGGGGTCTATTCGAAAGAATGGACAGATATGGTCCAACTTCTCAAGACAGGGGTGCTATTAGTTCTCAACGTCATGTGCAGAATTATGCCGGAATCTAATGAAATATGTGGCTACTGAAGTAACGGTTACACATTTTAAATTTGAATCGGCTGTAAAACAAAGTGCTCAAACTTTTCAAATTTCTGATTTTATTGGATAGGTTGAACTTTGTCATTTAATAATGGAACACTATATTAATCATATGACTACCAAAACTGGCTCGACAGTACCTCATCCGATCAACCCAGTTTTTCAGTATATTTTCAATTGTTTCGTGTCGAATCTCTTTAATGGCAACTTCGATTTTATGTTTAAACGCTTAATGGCTCCGCACAGAAAATAATCCAAAGAGCTATAATCACGGCTCTGAGGCGGCCAATTGACATCACAATACCGGCTGATTATTCGATTTTCAAAAACAGTGCGTAAAAAACCTATGGTTGCGTTGGCTGTGTGACATGTGACCCCTTCTTCTTGAAACCAAATTCCGTCCATGTCATTCTCTTGAGCTCAGTCCAAAATCCACACGAAACAGTGAATACATCGTTATGAATACTTTTTCTTCTCAATAATCATGTGTGGGATCTCTGAACTCCATATGCGGCAATTTTGCTTATTGAAATAGCCATCGAGACTAAAATGAGCTTCATCTGAAAAAACGATTTTTCGGTAAAATTCTTCATCTCCTGCCAAACAATTGTCAGACCATTGGGCGAAGCGAAAACGCATCAGATGGTGTCCCATTATTAAATAACAAAGTTCAATCTTACCAATAAAACCAGAATTTCGAAAAAATTATCGGTACTTTTTTCACAGGCTTTTTAAATTTAAAATTTTAAATGGCCCCCCGTATAGAAGATTGATATTGGAAAATACCTTTGTATATGAGCTATAAAAAAATATGCACTAATATGATTCAGTTTAACCATCACACGCAGAGAAAAAATACGGTTACTATATGGTCACGGCAACAATAGTATGTTCTCTGCAATAAAAGTATGGTCGTCACAACCATAGTATTGTTTTTTGAGTTTCATTTTGACAATAGTAAGATTGCGGCAATATTAATATTGTTGAAATGTAACAATAGTATTATTGCCAACTTTAGAAATGAAAACTTTGTTGTAGCAACAATATAAATATGGTTGGTGAGACAAACGTATTGTTTTCATGTTTTTTACGTTAACAATAATATACATACGGCAATCATACCGGCAAAATGGTATTTTTTTAATTTGACAATGTTATTTTATATGTAAATTAATTTTTTTCAAAACAAACTACGGGTTATTATAACTGAAATATTTTTAACAAATGATTTTTTTAATGTTAAATAAATCACTCCTGTTATTAAGAGTTTAATGTATTTTTACAAAACTTAATAAAAATCGCTATTGTTGAATAACAACATAACAAAAATTTTGGGGATTATAGTGTGGTTGTGTGTAAGTCATACTATGGTTGTGAGGATCATACTACGGTTGAGTGTGAATAATAATATGGTTGTGGGGATCATAGTATGGTTGAGTGTGATTAATAATATGGTTGTGGGGATCATAGTATGGAAGTGTGTGAATAATTCTATTGTTGTGAGGACCATAATATTGTTGTGGGGATCATAGTATGGTTATGTGTGAACCATACTATTGTTGTGATGATCATAATATTTTTGTGCCACAACCATATAACCAACAATAGTATGATGCTCTTCGAATATTGTTACCACAACCATACTTTTTTTCAGCGTGCAGATATAAATTGTCCCCTCTAGAGGTGCTGGGCCGTAAATCGGAAGGGACTTTTGAGTGTGAGCTATTTTAAAACATGAACCGATAAACTTTGCAACGCACAGTGCTAAATTTGGTCGGTACCGTTCCTAGTTTTAATGTCAACTAATAGCATTTTATATTTAAGTAAATAATTATTGGGAAAATGTTTGATAATTACGTTGCAAAAATCAACACGCATAAGTGTATGTGAACTTTTTCGAAATATTTCCATTCATTTGTCTACAAAATACAGTCAATTAGAAATATGCTGTATTTAATGTATTGCTTTGGTGCTATTTTTTGCCATTGTACATTTCACAAAATATTTATTGGTTTAATGAATTAAAATGATGTCCTGACCATTGAAGCATTTGGGACCACCTTTTTTCAAAACTTAAGCTTAAAGAAATTGTTGTCGGATTACCTTCTAGAGGGTCATTCATGACATAATGTTAAAAATGTCTTCACTAGGAATAAGACTGTATTGATATTATTTGGAGATCATTTGAAACCTTATTTATAATTGTAAACTCTAAATCGATATGTTTAATAATTGGTTTGAAAAACAATATCTAACAAAATCAATATATAATGTTGAAAAATACTTGGGAAATATAAAGCATTTGTGTAGAATTTTTGTGAACCTCATTACTTTAATTAAATTGCGTTTAAAGAGAGTTTGTTTAAATGTGAATCATTTGGTGAAAATAAGAATACATATACACCGATTTGTACTTACATGTAATGTAGAAATTCAATCTCTACAAGTATGTCAGGACGTTGTGCCTTAAACTAATATCATCGAAATCTAATTTTACGTTTCGTTAAATTTTTTCTTCTTCTGTGTGTTGATTTAAGCTAAGGAAGGGAACTGCGAGTATAACTGTAAATAACTTGAACATTTTGAAAATTTAATTCGTTTTCTTTTGGCAACGAACACAAGTGGAAATGTAGAAGACATCAGATGAAAGGGAGAGGACAAAAGAGATACAAAGCCAATTTCTTATTGTGAAACGCCCCAAATATAAGTCAGAACAGAAGGAGCAAAATGAAATTTATCACCGGCACCATCAACATCATCCTCATGCACATTTACATCCTCGCCGTCAGCAGCCACGTCAGGGCAATGAGGACAACAACAGCAGCAGGCAGCAGCGACGACAACAATCTCGTCGATAACAATGATGCTGCTGATGATGAGGACAGGACGCACGATGGTGGCTTATGTACTCGACTGAAGAATGCTTGTTAAAGTACAAATACCAACAAACAATGGCTGCGACCAGTTAATAAGTGTGCTCGTTACATTCATACCAGAGCAAACAAACATGTGCACTTACATTACGGCGAATACACATGCACACATATGTATTTACACGAGTGTGTAAGCATATCGACGTTCTCTCAGCCCACCACAGACAAAACCCCACCGTGCACAGTGCCCATGCGAGCGAAACAAGGATGCTCAATCCCATTGGCAACCTCAACAACTTTCAAATATATTTTCTCATTCGCCTACCCATTCTCATCTACTACTACTACCGTGCGCGCTGAGTGTTCAGAGTGCTGTGCACAAACAACACCCACCCAAACGACAACTAGGGGGGCCCACCATCAGCATTCACTGTAAGAACCTCTTCTCTAAGTTGAGAGCCAAGTATTTTTGTCTTACAACACAAGGAAATACGCAAAAAAAACAAACAACGTTTGTTGCTGCTGCTGTTGTTGTTATAGCTGGGGCTCTTTTGTGTTGGTCCTTTATTGGAAAAGTGATTGCCTAAGAAACACAATCGTCAAGTTGGCGTTGTGCGACCAACACGAAGGTTGTGAGTGAGTGTGTGAGAGAGTGTGTAGTATCTTCGTGCGTGGAGGGGTGTACAATACATCAGTATGCAAGCGTGCATTTGAAAAGAAAGAACAACCCATGCCACGGTTGGTACAAAGCCTTTGCTGGTATGAAACATATTGTCATCTCTTTCATTCCCTTGTGTAACGCACAGCATAAAATACAATGGCGCCAATTTACAAGAGAGCAACGCCTCTTCCTGCTGGCAACTGGAAAAAGAGAAGGGAGTGCTTTATATGATAGAAGGCTATCACTGTCTAGCATACGACGCTGAATATGCGTTAAATAACTGAGAACAGTTTTTTCAACTGGGTACAGTTTTTGTTATTGCCACATTTTATGTGTTTTCTGTATGGCTGCGAGTGTGTGCGAGGCATATTGGCAGACAAACTATTTGTACGCGAGTGTGCGTTTATTTGCAGCGGTGGTGGATCGGCACAGAAAGATGCTGCTGTTGTGTTTAATTATATTTAAAATGTTGTCCTTAGTTAACTATTCAATGTATTAGGAATTTCATATTTCTCTAGCAACTAGAATTTGCACATAGTCGTTGACATCCCAATGCACACGTACAATGGTACAAGTACAAACTACCCATGTACGACATTTTAATTGAGTATATATTTTAAATCAATGGATAATTACAAGTAACTGTAATTAAATGAATCAACACACTATCTGATGGCAAAGGGGTACCATTTAGCAACCATAAGATTTTCATTAACAAACTTAAAATTTTCAAAAATTGCCGCTTTTAGTAAGTGTAAACATGTTTGTATATACGAATTGAAATATGATAGAATCTTTTCAAAATTTTCAACAGTATGTAAATTATTACAAATTTTTATATTATCCATAAACAAACGGAAACTAAAATTGTAACGCTTAAGTATCCTAGGAATTTCATTCTCAGAGTTTTAATATGGAATTTAGGGTTTTAATACGAATCGGAATGTATGTATGTACGTATATGTTCTTGACTTAGTAATTTGTGCCTCTTGGTAGTGAGACGAACACACCTGGCTAAAAACTTCGACGTGAATTAAAAAAATTATATACAGGGTGCGGCTAAAGTTACTATATGATGTAAAACAATTGTAACTTCTTTGCTTGCGAGTATTTAACTTTTTCTTTTTTCCTATTTCAGAAATTAAACTTGGGAGAATATTTAAAAATGGAACGCTATACAATTGCGCAAAGAACTAAGATTGTTTTTCTATTCATTGAAAATCATCGTTCGATAACAATTGCGCAAGAACTAAGATTGTTTTTCTATTCATTGAAAATCATCGTTCGATAATTAATACTCAACGTGCATACAGAAGATTTTATGGTGTAAGAACTGCTCCAACGGGTCCAACCATTCGTTCGTTGGTGAATAATTTTGCTGAATATGGGACTGTCGGAGATTCAAGACGTACGGGCAGACCTCGAACTGGCAGATCGGCCGAAAATATTGATGCTGTGCGACAGAGCGTCGAAGAAAATCCGGAGTAATCAACGAGAAGACGATGTTCCCAGTTGCCGCTTTCTGACCGCACTCTTCGGCGAATTTTAAAACACGATTTGCACCTCTTCCCTTACAAAATCCAACTAGTCCAAAAACTAAATCCTGAGGACTTCGTATTGCGCTTTGAATATGCTAGAGCAGTTTTAAATCTCGTTGATCAAAATGAAATTTTTTTGTCAAATTTAATGATGACCGACGAAGCGCATTTTCACTTGAACGGTTTCGTAAATAAACAAAACAACAGATTTTGGGGATCCCAAAATCCCAAAAATCTTCATCAGAAATCTTTACACGCAATTCGTGTTACCGTTTGGTGTGGCATTACCGCCCAAAAAGTTTACGGTCCTTTTTTTTTTGAAAACGATCAAGGTGTATGTGAAACAATAAATGGAGAACGTTACAGAGTAATGCTACAAAATTTTTTATTTCCGCAACTGCCACCAAACGCCAATATATGTATGGTTTCAACAAGATGGTGCAACAGCTCATACAGCCCGTGCAACGATGGACTTATTAAGACAACAATTTCCAAATCGGATAATTTCTAAAAACGGCGATTTGAGATGGCCACCACGATCGCCAGATTTGACTGCACCGGATTTTTTCTTGTGGGGCTATCTCAAAGACAAAGTTTATGTGAATAAGCCCCAAAGCTTGCAGCAACTAAAGGACAACATTCAAGAAGAAATTGATCGTATACCACAAGAAACATCCAACAAAGTTATGGAAAATGCCATAAAAAGAGCACATTTTTGCGTTAGAGAAAACGGTTCTCATTTAACTGATACTATTTTTCATAATTAATGTAAAAAAATAACATAAAATAAACTTTCTTTTTATCATAATTTTTTTTTGTTTTTTTCATTCCATTCAATAGTTATTTAAAAAACAAATCATATAGTTACTTTAGCCGCACCCTGTATTTAGTCGAAAAAGTATAACAAACATCCACAGATGATAATTTTTTATGGCCACGCTCCATTTAATGTAAATCTAGTCATTTTCGAAGTGAAGGTTTTTTACCCGTTCTGCTACTAAAGTATATTTATCCTGTGAATATGTGTCAAAATTGTGCGAAACTTCTGTAAAAAATGATTTTGGTTTATACAGGAATATTGTTTTTTTTTCACTTTTCGGTGAAATAAAAGCTGTGCTTTACGAGAGCGTCTATACCCCGCTCTTCAGATAATATGGCAGTTTTTAGTACTTAATCTCTCTTTGTATTAAATTCTAAGTTCTACGTCCGGCAGTTCTCTTTAAATACGAATCGGCCTGATATTAAGTGTATAGCTGCTGATCGTGGTTATAGCATATTTGTTTCGTAGGATCTGATAATGGTAAAAGGCAGCGTTCACCGAAACTGCAGCCAACTCTACTAAAAGTCTTTTTGATTGTTTTTGAGCAATTATCTGTCAAATTCTTTTTTCTCTAACAATTCTTTTATACATTTTGCAACTCTATGGCTTTGTTCGAGAGTTCTGTGTCTAAAACCAACTTGAGATTTGGGTATCATATTCTTCAAATCCACAATAGGAGGGAATAGATTTTTAAAAAAGTCTCTAAAACACTCTTGATAATATAGGGAGTCGACTTTTTGGACGATATAAGTTGAGTATATTTTAAGTCCCTATCGCTCTTCTAGGCAAAGAATTTAAAATTTTGGCTTTGGCTTATAGTGAACATTCTCCAACATCAAGATGGAGACAATTCAGAAAACGGGAACAATTAACACGATGGATTACATCCCCATATCAGATACCATTCACATCGTCGGAAGAACAGAAAGAAATTGCACTGAATTTTCTTCAAACATTTAGTTTGAGTTGTCTAAAATAGGTATGGAGGTTAATGGGGGCAAGACGATAAAAAAGGAGAAATTGTACATTGAATTGAAAATAAACAAAAAAATATGTCAGCACTGAAATTAAATATAATGAACGAAATATGTGCTATCGGTCTCTGTTAATAGCTAAAGAACTGAGCTCTATCCCTCGAAAGACAAAGAGTATTACAGTAAACTTATACTTCTTGTATATAGCGCTAAAACATGTGTCCTATAAAAAACGGATGAAGGTGTGTTAAGAGTTTTATCGCAGGAATAAACCTTAGGATGTAGTTGAACGCTTTTAAATACAATGATTGTGATAGCTTGGTCTTGTAGGTCTAATAAAAAGAAAAACTCCAGCCAGAAAAGGTTTAGACGATAACAGCTACTGATAATGCTGACTGGTAAGACCTATACTGGCTACTGGATACTAGTGGATCGACCTAATGAATGAGAATGTATGAATCGTTGGTACTGAACACGTGAAGAAGTATCAATACAGAAGCGCCTAAAATCATTTCTCGATTAGGTCAGGACCAATTAGTCTTGAAACTCTATCAATATTGATTTATTTTTAACGTTTCGTAATGTATTGCGCAAATCATTTAAAAGTTGTGTCGTCAATTTGCTTTCCTTAAGCCTGACCTAATATGTTTAGCGTTAAAGTCACCACCAACAGTGAACTTATTTTCAAGCTTCTTAATGGCCATAAATGCCGCAGTTTATTTAAAATATTGTTAAATAAGTAACTGATCAAATATATTAAATGTGTTTGCATGTTCTAAATATTTGTATGTTTGATTCACAGCAAGGATTAATATGATCGCACCCAAACTTAATTATAGTTGCATAAATCTGAGCAGGTACGTATAAATACATAAGAAATTACGGCCATAACTTGACTTGCTTACCACAAAATTGCTATACAAGATGATTCCAACCGTCATCTTAGATATTTAAAAGGAGCCATCTCATCACGGTGTGAGTAGAATTTCTGAGTTATTTTTTACCAAAAATTACTAGATTCTTTTCAAAGGTAAGCACCTTTCCTCTTTCATCACTGATTTAAAATTTTCTTTTTGACATACAATTACAAACTGTAGTACAAAATTTAATCTTTAACTACAGGGTGTCCGCCGGGAAGGTATACCACTTTTTTTGCCGCCATTTTGGTAAACATTAGTCCTGACAGTTAATATTTGGCAGTCGTGAAGTAGATACGTGGAATTATCATGGATGTTATGGAAAAATATTTGATTAATAGTTAAACATTTTATCAAAATCAATCATAGATTACTGTGACCATGAAAAAGTTAAGTGAAATTTTTGGGAGAAACAACGTGCCAACAAAACGCACTATTTATCGTGGAGCGAATGATTTTGAAGAAAGAGGGTCTGTAGCTGATAGACCCAAGCATGGACCACAACGTACTGCAAGATCGGCTTAAAACATTACTGCTGCTCAAGAAAGTGTTCAAATTAATACATCAACCTTAATTCGACGCCGTGCTAAATGAAATGAATAATGTGCTTAAAAGGACTCGCATTTGTGAGGCTAACAGAGGCGGATCTGATACTGTATTCCAATAAAAGATCCATTCTCTTTCATTTAATCAAAAATTATAAACAAACAAAGTAGTATACCTTCCCGACGGACACCCTGTACAAAAGACATTTTTTCTACTTTAACTATTTTTAACTAAATATCAGCTTATTCAATATATGCCAAGATAAGCCGTTGCTTGCGGTGGTACAGAAAGCCAGTGGCGGTAGATTCGACTTTAGGCCACACCTTGACTTAGACCTTTGATCCACGGCTGTACATTTTTGCCAAAGTCGCGTGATATAAATATAAATATTCTTTTCTGTGTATATTTCTAACCGAGTAAATTTTAGTGGTTTTATTTGAAATATTCGGGGTGAAATAGGGTAATTATCTTTATAATAATAATGAAGCCTTTCAACAGACATCATCAATGGCTTGTATGTGTGTGGTTTAGGCCTGGTTAGTTTACAGCTTACCAGATGTTTACACTGCGCCAAATACTTGAGAATTTCCAAAAAAAAATCTAATAGACGCATTTCATTTCTTTGTCAATTTTAAAGCAGTCTTTAATAGCCCCATATGCTGTTCGAATCTATGTCTGCCTTATATTTCTGACTAGAAATCGGAAATTAAAATAGGTTATGACCGCGATTCGATATATGGGTGTGGACAAAGCAGCAAACGTAGCGATCTGCGACTGTTCCCCTTGATAGTATAGAAAAGGTGTCGCCAATGTTGTGATTGGCAGTAAACAAGGCAATGGTCTGGCACTTTAAATCTTAAACGATGAAAAGACTCTCCGGTGAAATGAATGAGTCCTAAGGAATGTTGGAATTACCCACAGAGAAAACAAAAATGTTCGATTCAATCAAAAAATGCAAACAAAAAATAATTAGGAAAATGTACGGCGTTTATTAAATAAATTTTCGTTTTGTGGAGATAAAAAAATTCACGTAACAATTTAAGCAATTTTTCGAAAATTAAAGGGGATTGGAGGCGATAAGAAATGTACATGGTGTGATTAGTAAATAGGCAGATTTGAGACTGTAATTCTGTTTAACATTTCAAGAAGGAGAACCAACAAGATTCATAATTCAAACGGTGTGAGTCTTATCTTATAAATATTTTTGTGCCACACATTCATTAAATTTCATTGAAATATTTGATAAATAATTTGGCTTATTTACGAAATATGAACAAATATTTTTAAGTGTGGCGAATCTCATGATAAAAATGTTTTTAACCTTATTTTCATGTGCAGGACTTACGCATCGTGGTGTCATAAAATATCGTCCGATCCTGAAGAGTAACAATACTATTGTCTTAGACCCACATTACACGCAGAGAAAAAACATGGTTACTAATGGTCACGGCAATAATAATGTGTTCTCCGAAATAAAAGTATGTTTGTCGCAACCATAGTATTGTTTACTGAATTTAATTTTGACAAAAGTATGATTGCCGCAATATTAATACATATTGTTGAAATGTAACAATACTATTATTGCCAAATTTTATAATAAAAATATGGTTGTAGCAACAATATAAATATGGTTGGTGAGACAAAAGTATTGTTTTTGGGTTTTATGTTAACAATAGTATGATTACGGCAATCATACTGTATGATTGCAATTTTTAGTCATTTAAAAATGCTTTGATGAACAATGTTTTTGTTACGGATCTAACGCAAAAATAGTACTTTTTATAAGGAAATTAAAAATTTTCAAACAAACTGTTTTGGGTTTAACTAAAATATTTTCAATAAAAACGCTTACGTTTTTTTAATCTGATTTTTTCTACTGCTAACTAAATCACTTCTATTATTTTGAATTTAATGTATTTTTAAATTCTTTCATAATTCAAATCTGTTGTTGACAACTTAACCCAATTCTATTAAATAATTTTGGGATCATAGTATAATTGTATGTGATCATACTATGGTTGTAGGGATCATAATATGTTTACGTGTGAATCATACTATGGTTGTGAGGATCATACTATGGTTGTATGTGAAACATACTATAGTTATGGGGATCATAATATGGTTGCGACGATCATAGTATGGTTGAGTGTGAATCATACTATGGTTGTGGGGATCATAGTATGTTTACGTGTGAATTATACTATTGTTGTAAGGATCAAAGTATGGTTGTGAGGATTATAGTATGGTTGTATTTGAACCATACTATTATTGTGGGAATCATAATATTGTTGTTCCACAACCATACACCCAACAATAGTATTGTCCTCTTCGAATATTGTTACCACAACCATACTTTTTTTCTGCGTGCAGGTGAAAAAAATTCAGTTTGAAAGAATTCAAATAATTCATTTGCTAAACCACACATTAGGTCGATCAATCCAACAATTGTTTTAAGAGAACATCGATCCCTTAATAGATAAGCACATGTATACATGGAAGTTCGGATTTGGGCCTTCAATATTTATTATTAGTAAGGTATAAAAAAAACCTCAGAGATTAGACTATCTTCATACAAATTTTAATCAATTTTGATCGTATTTAAAATAGAATGAAATATTCGTAGCCCGCCTTGCGATCACGTGACAAAACTTATCTCTGCTACTATACATGTCCATATAAATTTCATTAATTAAGAACACAATTAAGGCGGCAAGAGGAGAACTCAATTCCTTTTTCATTTATGTCTGATTAATAGATAAACATTTCGATGAATGGGCCTGAAAACAAACGAAAAAGGCCAAAACAATGGATCTTAGAAGGTAATTTCTAAAGGATGTCCATAATTAATACCTGACATGTCTGCAGCACGTCGTCACATTTATGGCCATTTAATTGGCTGGTGGGTGCCGTGCCTTTTCATACAAAACCGCAAATAAATAGATTCGGTTGGAAGGAAAACCGGCGGATAAATGAAGTTGTTCGGGCTCCCCGCACAAGGCAAACGTACACACGCACTTTTAAATCTTCACTAAATGACTGCGTCGACTACTTGGTTCTCAACTCAACTGTCTATTATCACAGGAGGAGGGACACGTGTCACGGCCGTCCGCTCGATATCATCTACCAGAAAGAAGCGAGTGTCTCAGTGAATGGGTGTAAAGTAGCATTTGGTGGCGTTCCACTGCTTCCCAGGCAAATGAACACACGCCGTGCGTTGTGGGCACTAGATTAGAACCAATTTGCTATGACATGCAGTTCGGGGGAGAACGGAATTCGTTAACGGCAACTTGTGGGCCACACTGCCAAAGAAAACAGCATTCCATCCATCATCGATTCATCATCATCGAGGGCGGCAGCAAGAGTCGAAGCCTCATAAATGTGAAATTAGTTGGTAATTCTATAAGCGGCACGCGTCCTTTTGAACTTTGCCTTTTTCGCTTCATTCGCTCAAAAAAATGCGTTTTATGCGATTTATGCGTGGGAAGTGTGAGTGCATTTTCTACAAAAGGATGCTATTTATAAACAAACAAACAAACAAATATTTTCATAAATTATTAAGAATAACAGGCAACGACGTTTTCAATAAATTTGAATTTCTTTTGAATGTCTGCGACAGAAACTTAAGGTATTTCTTCTTTGTTTCTTCAGAAACAAAGCTTGCGTTAAAGTTGAGCACCCTATCCACATCACTATATGTATTTGCAATAAAGACAAACAGAGACATTTTCACTGGTAAAGCACAAACTTATTACCAAGTAATGGAATCTCATTACAGAGAAATTTTTACTGGCAAAGCACAAACTTATTACCAAGTAATGGAATCTCATTACCACTCATAAGAGTTCTAAGCAAACAATAATGACATAATGAATAGACAAAATTGTTCAGTTCTCTCTCTTAGTTATATCCTACATTATAGAATAGATGGTATATTAATTTCGTTATTCCGTTGGCAACACCTCGAATTACTAGTAGATATATTCTGAATCGTCGTAAAGTTCTTAGATGATCTAGCCATTTCCATCTGTCTGTCTGTATGAAGAAAACCACTGGTCCCACCATTGAAGCTAAGTAGCTGAAATTTTGCAGATGCTGGACTGAAAAGATTAGTTTTTAAAAAGGCTAGATTGGTCAAGGGTTTAACATTTTCCCCTCACAAGGACTATGTCAACTTCTGGACAAATCAACAACCCTGAACTTAAAACACAATATCTCATAAACTATTAGCGAATGTTACGATGGTATTTGGAACATGTGATGTTAGCATGGATTGAAAGACATTCTGGAGGAAAAGTGGACGGCGCCACCCTCTCCGGTCAAATATTTGTCGCCAAAGCAGTGTACCGATTACTATACAATTTTTTACAGAATAAATTCGAAGACTAGGAAATTATTATAAACTCTGTTATGGTAGGATTGGGCAAGGGGACGAGGACTCGCCCACAAACCTGGACATAAAAAGACAGATATGACAATGAAATTTGGGGGAAAAGTAAGCAGTAGCACTGTCATGGCCAAAGTAATCGACCGATTGTTATAAAATTTAAGCCTAATGAAGTTAATGATAAGCATACTACTATAAAATACAATATGTTCAAATTGGATAAAAGGGCGTGGCCTTGAGCTTTGAAAGGCTATATCTCATAAACAAATGCCGATATGATCGATACGATCGGTACATATGATGTTGGTATAAAATAAAAAAAAAAACACACCTATAAGTACATAGAAACGAGGCCGGTGCCACTCCCCATTGAAGTAATTTTCTAAGAGGATCGTATTCTATGATGGATCGAACTTAACTTAACTTTTTAAATTCATTGCTAGGGGGAAAAGACTGAAAATAGACATAAGCTGTTGTCATCAGCAGTGGCTCAGTCTCTAGATTCTAAGTGATGGCCTAGTAATAGGAACATCCCGAGTTTAAATGCCAGTCGAAGTAATGTCTTTTTAATGGTTTCTCCTAAACTTTATTGCACTCTCATACATACACAACAAAAGCCTTACCAGATCTGGTAAGGCTTTTGTTGTGTATGTACAAGTAATTCAAAGAGTGGGAGAATTGTCAGTGGTGCATACTTTTCAATTAAACTTACCCACAATGTTTTTTTGTAATGACAGTTTTTGCTGGGAAAATACTAAACTGAAAATATAGGGTGATCCATCTAGAGGTATTTTTTTAGAACAAAAAAATATATAAAAACTCAAATCATTTATTTTGTGAAAATAATTTCCTTCAAATGCTGGCAACTGTATTATGGAAATGAGCGTTCGGTGAGAGACGGGAAAATCCGCTGTTTTCGACCAGAATTTTGTTCAGTGATGAGGCCCATTTCTGGTTCAACGGCAATGTCAATAAACAAAATTGCCGCATTTGGGCTGATATACCCAGAGAAAACCACGGTTTGGTGCGGTTTATAAGCTGGTGGGATCATCGGTGCATATTTTTTGAAAAATGATGATAGCCGGAACGTAACCGTGAATGGTGCTCGCTATCGCTCCATGATGTCGATCTTTATGCTACCTGAAATCGAAGCCATTAATCTTGACGGTACTTGGTTTCAACAGGACGGTGCCATACAGCTGCTCAAACAATGGATTTATTGAGAGGTCATTTCGAGAAGCAGCTAATTTCACGTTTTGGACAGGTGTGTTGGCCTCCTAGATCGAGTGATATCACACCTTTAGACATTTTTCTTTGGGGTTACGTAAAGTCCAAAGTCTATGCTGACAAACCAGGTACGATTCAGGTTTTGGAAGCCAACATTACTCGTGTCATTAAAGCCATACCGGTTAAAATGCTCGAACGAGTCATCCAAAATTGAAATCAGAATGGAAACCCTGCGGCGTAGTTGCGGTTAACATTTGATGCAAATTTTATTCAAAAAATAAATGCCATAAAATGTCCTTTCAAATTACAAATAAAGATTACACATTTTATTTGAATTTAAATATTTTTTTGTTATGAAAAAATACCTCTGGATGGATCACCCTATATTTGCATTTGATTAAAATTTGTAAAATTCGTAGGTATTTTTTGAATAATCGTTGGCCGACGTGGCGCATTATGTATATGTAACCGAGTATGACCATCTGATATATTTCAGCGCCGTTTTCCAAATTAAGATAGAGATAAATCTCTAAGTAATGTTAAATTTCTCGACAAAATGTATTATTCGTTAATAAGTTGCCCATTTAACTAATACATCTATTGTGTATATATAAGATTCTCTTAGAAACGATTCACTAAAGTAGTTTAATCCATCCTGCTCAGACTACCAGTGTTGCAGATTTGTATAATACTACTTAATTCCCACAAAATTCCATTTGGAAAGAAGGGACATTTCTCCAAAATCACCAACCTGGCCACGATATAATTCTTATACATACTGACCGGCCGCTCCAAACGGCTAATACATTTCATAGAGTACTTAGCCTATATTATTATTATTATTTTAGAAATATTTTACTCGGAAAGACGATGGCAAAAGATCCAACAAATCTTAAAAAAACGAAGATTTCTGAAGAGGGTTGTCACGGACCTGAAATCGCGTTAAAGGCAGTGTGCAGCCACGAAAATCAATGCCACTTTGCCATTTTGTTAAAATCTTGTCTTCTATTTAAATATAGATACCAGAGCTCTTGAGCCGATTAATCCCTGTTCAATGTAAAAAAGAAAAATTATAAAAAAGTGTCATGAAAAATATGAATCATTTTTTTTTTTATTTACTTAAAACGAATGAAACATATTTTTCATATTATATTCTTAAAAATATGAAAGAAATTCTTAAAAAATAAGAACATCTTTCATTAAGTTTTTTTCATATTTCTTATGATAAGTTTTTTGGTTGAAAAAAGACAAATTTCACAATAATTCGCAATGAATAATTCATAATTTTTATCAGTGTACTACCATCACACCACGGCGGACCACCCTAATTGTAGTACAGGGCTTATGTTTGTAACTTCTAAAACGAAGAAAAAATATCTCATCTTATTTATACTCATCGCTTTATAGCCACAATCTTCTGAATTAAGTGACGAACTTCCGTCATTGAACAGTTTTAGGACAAGGAAATCGGACCATATCGGTTCGTATTTTAATAAAGTACGGAGAAACTTTCGATTATTAAATCCGATGCAATCCATGAACATAAGACGTTATAAGCAAAAAGCAACAACCTCTGGTAAAATTGGACACAATGTATAAATTATATTTTCGCATAGACTTCCCTACAAAATTGTATCCCAATTTAAGGACCTGCTACCCTTTAAGTTATAAATTAAAACCGCTCTAGCTTATATTACGAGCGTCTAATAAGTAGCCCTGGGAAATCGGTCTATACTTCCATATAGCCGGCATACATAGATCCCTTTCAATTTGTGGCATTGTCGCTGTACAATTTGTGGCATTGCCGCTTTACAAGGCATATTTTAAATCCGATCTTGCTCAAATAAGGCATAGCGTGAGATGTTTGACCTGTAACTATTACTGTTGAAACTGAACCATATCCATGTTTTCACATAACCAAGATGCCTTCTGCCGCTCTAGATGTTGATTTTAAATTCGATGTTGACGAAATTCTGTAGAGATGAGATAAGTGTTTCTGTTTACCAGAATAGTGTAGGGATAAGGTCTTCAATTGAGAATGTGCTATTCACATTTTTTAGTTGTGGTTATTTTTCATACAGGTCCTTGTGGCGTTATCTAAGGCTGACGTTTGATAGTTAGGCACCGATTCTGAATCGATTTCCATGTATATGAAAAAATAAAAAATGATATCTTACTTCAAACGCTTTTTTACGTCAAACTATTGATTGTTGTTGTAAGATATAGTCAGCATTTTATCGGTATAACCGGTGAATGGTAAACTAAATTCGTCATTCGTTTTGCAACACCACGAAGTATTGGTCGGAGACCCTATCAAGTATATATATTATTGATAGTCGTAAATTTCAAAGATGACCTAGCCATGTCTGTCCGTCCATGTGGCTGTTGAAAGTACTATAACAAGGGAGAAATAAGTTTATCTCCAAGGGACTAGAGGTACGTAGGAAAGGTTTAAAATGAGTAATGTTAGTTAGGACGCTCTAAATAACTCAGAAAACAGCAAAGCAACTAAAAGTTTTGGCGCATGTGAAAAACGATCCGCATAATCAAAATGGGCGATCTGTAGTCAATAGAGTACTCAATCTATAGCAAAATTTGCTGCAAAGCCAAGTATAGATTTTATTTGAAGTATTGGCTTAGATTAGAGTCGGCTTCATGGATCGAACGGGCCCAAAAGACGGTCCCCATGTTTAGAGCTTTATAGCGAAGTGATGTTGAAGGGTATATATGGTTCAGAACGTTTAAGTCGAACGTTCGATATTCGTTCGACTCGAACGTTTCATAGTGCGTTTTGACAGACCTGTGACATAATGTTTTCATGTTTTCACAGAAACTCCTGCTCTCGAGCCTTTTGTATGGAAGTAACTCGGTTAGCAAGCGCGTTTGCCTTAAGACGTGCTACACTTTTTTTTAACCAACAACAAGGCTTACATGAAACACCCTGCTACAAGGGTGTTTATATAAACATATTTTTTTGTTAGATGTACTTAATGAGAATCGAATAACAAGAGGTCTTATCGGTGAATTCGTATCGTTCGCATTATAAATCACTTCAAACTGAGAGTTTAAAAACGTTTTACACATTTTTACAAAGTAAAAGTGTTACAATTAATTGATTTATGGTATTTTATATTATAAGAATTGAAACGACCTCATTTCGTTTTCGGCTGTGGATAACTATAATTGAATCAATAGTTTAGCCATGTAATATCATTAGAAATCGATTTAATTGTTGCTCAAGATCCTACAAATTTTGTTACGAAATAAAAAGACGGCAGTATGTTTTTTTTTTTATTATTTTTGTATTTTTTTTCGTTTATGTATGTATATATATATGAGTGTGTTTATATATAGTTCTTTTTGTTTTCTTTACATTCATTTACTTTTGCATTTATAATAATAAAAATAAATTTGACTTAACTTCGATATTGTGATTATCGTTTGTTTTCTTCTTTTTTTTTAAAATATCGGAGACCTAAACTTATAACTCAAGCCCCCCAACGAAGGGAACAACGAACTAAATTTATTTCCTAAGAAAAAAGTGTATAAAAATTATAATGTCAATTGTTTAAAACAAATAATATTGGATTGATATCTTTTTTTTATTAAATTTCTGTCATACTTAATAACTAAATGAGAATTTTTTTGGACATAAAACAAAAATAGGATTCGAAATGCGGTTAAAAAAAAAAACAAAGAAAGAAAAATAACCAACAAGTCACACCGCACAAATCGGAAAGTAGTGTAAGTGCAAAAGTGTGGGATGGTTAGGAGGGTTTTTTTTAATTTTTAATTGTTTTTGTTTAGTATTTTTGTTTTTGTACACAGATTATTATTAGTAGTTATTTATTAATTATGTTTAGTATGTGTTTTACTTGCGTTCTTTTTTTGTTTTAATTAGTATGAGGAAGAGGAGAATACAATTATAATTATGGTAGAGGAGGGGCCGGAGTAGGAGGAGCAGGGGTGAATTCATTGTTTGATTTCTTTGTGTTTTTTTACGCATACTTGCTGTTTTTTTGTTTTTTTTTATACAACGTCTAAATAAAATTAACTATTTTCTAAATTGTTTACGAGTATTTATGAACCATTATCTTTAGTTTCGTTTTGTGGTTTTCATTTGTTTTTTTCTTTGTTGATAATATTTATACAGACATTCATCAAAGTTAGGTTTTGCTTTGTAATGCAAACAAGTTTTCCCTTCTCTGCAAGATTTGAACTTTTATTTTCTAGATTTTATTTTTTACATTTTTTTTAAGTTTACTTTTTGTTTTCGTTCGATTTTTACAATTTTATAACTATAATTTTGTTCTTTATTTTCCTTTCAAATTTTAATAATAGTGATATGAATTACAATTAAAAGGACATTTTTGTGTCTATGTGTGTGTCACGTGTTGAGAGTTTGTAGTTACTTTTAATACTCGCGAAGGGTTGCGGAGGGGGTGGTTGTACAGGAACTTAGAATATTGGTCAAGAATTCACAGAAAAAAATAATAGTTTCGAATACCAAAAAAACACTAGTTTACTGAGCAAAAGATTAAAGCCGGTATGCAATTGACGTGTGTCGTGGATCTTTATAAACAAAAATATTTAAAGAATCTTATTCATGCTCGAGGTCTTTATATGTCCAATATGTCGTAATTGCCTACGCTAACCTCATATCCGCTTCCGATTTGAGCCGATTAGGCTTCAAACGTTGTTCCTGAGCACTAAGTACGTCAATTATATTCTTGCTGCCAGATTCGAGAAACGCATTGAGGCTCTTTAAGTGCGTTTGTTATTAACAAAGTGTTTTCATTTTTTTTTAAATCAGATAATTAGATATTTTGCACGAAGGCCAATGATCTGTAGTTTTGGCAAGAAATATTTGTTCTAAAGTGGATTGTTGGATATGTTTGTAATTAAAAAATAGGAAATTGAAAACAATTGGAAGTTTAAATAAAATTTAATGCGTTTTTCGAATTTGGCAGCATAACGAATTGTAGCACCCACTGCTCAAAAATGTTTGTGTAAACTAGTGTAATTCATTATTCAACTCTAAATTTAATAAACAATTTTCTGTAAATATAAGTAAATTAAAAAATAACAAATTTAAAATCTTTACCGGAAAAGAAAAAGTTATAATAGAACAATTCAATTAAAAATGTTGTCATATTAACACAACATTAAGTTATGATCCAATTTTAAATAATCTTTGTCATCTTTTTTTTAATTAACTAAAATTGGTAATAATTTTCAAAAGTTTTACACTAAAAAGGGGAGGCAGGGGGAGTAATCGTTCACTTACATTGGAATGTTAGGGGAATACTGAAAGTCAGTGAATGTTTTAAACATAGGACAAGATTGTGTTTGTTTTTTGTTCGCTTTTTTAATGTTCTACGAGTAAATTGTTGTTGTTGCAATGTGAAAAAGTTGTTTTTCTTTTATTGTATTTTTTCTTAATTAATACGTACATATGTTTTTAAGTTCTTCATGTTTTGTGTGTTTTTTTTTTGTTTTTTCATGGTTATCACTCGATTTTTCGTTGACATTGGCTGTTAAATGATAATACAAATAGTCATCCTTTAAAAAAAATCTATTTACAAGTTTAAATTTTTTCCTGGCGTCAAACACGCCCAGATCTGTAGATAAGTTGAGAGAGTGTACGTGTAGGGGAAACTGTCAGTTTTCGTTTTGTTGTTCTTCCTTTCTATTTGACGAACGCACAAAAATCAGTGTTAGCAAGGAAATATTCGCCTTATATCTCTCAGGAAGCCGCCTTGACGACCACGAATATTTACGATATGTTTGGGGTTTTTTTTCTTTACTTGTTTCTTTTGTTGTCCTTTGCTGATGAGAGCATCTAGGCATAGTCCGAGGTGGTCCGATCACTCACAAATGTGCTACATGGATCATCCTCGGTTTTGCCGCCACAGTACTGCATCAGCAGATTCTACACCATGTTTACGTATTTGTCCTGAGGTGTCATGTAGTCTAGACTATTCTGCGAGAAGGCCTGGGCCGAAACGGTGCCCGTGAACGAGGGACTGGGCGACAGGCCGAAGTTTGTGGCCGCCGAATAGCCCGAATGGCCCATGTTGTAGTTGACCTGATTCTGATTGCTAAAGTATTCCATTTGCGAGTAGTAGCTCGGTGCCTGGGCATAGTTGTTGGGATACTGTTGATATTGATTGTGCCAGAAGTTGTAGGAGTCATGATTCGACATGTAGGCAGCAGAATGGGCGGCCGAATGATGGGCCGATTGGGCTGACTGGGCCGCATGGGCAGCGGCAGCCGATTGTGGCGACATGGGTGTAATGGGGGGCGATGGTGTTGTAATGCTGGAATTCGAGTCCATCGGCGTTATGTTGCCGCCCGGCTGCAGCAGACGGGGATTCGCTGAAGCAGCTGTGCCATAAATGCTGTGATGATGCGAACTGGTGCTAATGTCGCCGCCCGACTCTTTCAGGGTGTCGTATGAGGCGGCTCGCAGGGCATCCTGGTTCGATACCGGATAGCCGCCGGAACCAAGGTGTTCCTTTTTGCAGACAATACTCACAGGACTGACAGAGGTGGCGGGTGTGGGCAGCAGTGGCGATGAGTTCTGATGTGCCGCACCGCCCGAAGTGTTATGGCCACCCACACTGTTCGACCCCGATGGAACATTGTTGCCGCTCATGTGATGCAAATGCGACGATGAGCTGGTCGGTGTAACGGCGGAGGTGGATGACGATGAGTTGAGGAAGGAACTGTGATGCGACTTGATCGATTGCGCCACGGCGGCAGCTGCGGCAGCGGCCGCCGACGAGCCGGCCGATGATACGTTCGGATTCGACGAACTGCCGCTTGATTTGTGGGCATTGTTGCTGGCGGAGGAGGAATGATGGCTGTTTGACTTGGAGGAGGAATTCGTTGAGTTGGAATTGCTACCGGCACTATTCGATGCATTGCGAGACGAGGACGACGAACACGAAGCCGAACCAGAGTTGACCGACTTCGAATTGCTCAGACTGTTGGACTGTTGCTGCTGTTGCAATTGCTGGCGACACTTGGCTCGGCGATTTTTGAACCACACCTGAAAGAAGAATGAAAAATAGAAATTATAAATTAATATAATTGTAAAATTAAACAAGCAGAGAAGATAACTAAAATAGTTACAATACATTTTTAATTGTTTTTTTAACATATTTTAAAAGAAAATACTCTTGTTATGTATAAGGCTAGATGTGTTAATAAATTTTAAAATAAAATAAATATCAAATAAAGTGAGTAATCAGACGGGCATAGAACAGTGTTCCCTTAAATTGTCATGTCTGAAGTCAATCGATTTATTGGGACAAAATATTATCAACCTAAGAAACACAATAACTAGTTTGAATAAATAACTCAAGCCGAAAATTATTTTTTTAAAACATAATAAAATAAAAAGGTTTTTCCTTTAATTGGAGGTCGTTGATAAATAATATTTTCTATATCACTCTATGGAGAGTATAATTCAGATACTTTAAAAAATAATAAGTTGAGTGGATACAAAACATTAAAAAATTCATTCTCCATAATTATTAGCTAGCAATATTTTTATTGTTGAAATTTCTAGAAGTCCTTTTTCAGTTTATAAGAAACAGTTTAAACAATAAATAAGTTCTCATGACTGTTTTGAGGCGTAATTGTATTAATAAAATGGGCAGCATTCAACACTAGTTGACAAGTGTTTTTTTGTTTGCAAAGAGCAAGTTCACGTTTGTTCTCAGGACAATTTATTTATTCAGCCAGTGCACAGCGAGAAAAGTTCCCACAACAATTATGCAGTCAGAAGGATACAATTTGGAGATGGTACTGCTCTCGAGATGTTTGTTTGTGTTTGTTTAACACTATGGAGAACTGTCAAGGATATGACGGCTGCCTGAGAGCGTTGGTGGTTGTGGCGGCCAAGGCTTTCAAGCGGAAAATGGGTAGTATCAATGAATAAATTATAGTTGTTTGTTAAACAAGGAACAAGTGTTAAAAGTCACGCGCCCTTAGCCGAACATTGGTGGATGGAAGCTGCTGTTAACGCTGTGCAAGCCTTCATTCCTTTCTTTCGGCCTACAAATAAAGTTATACAATCCGCCTGAGGAGGACGTGTGTGTGTGTTTATCCAAGGCGTACAGCTGCAAATTGACTCGATTATATTGTCAAATAGAAAAACAAACCTCATACCACCCACTCGGAAATAACTTTCCAGCCACGCACATCCCCCTTTTGGCTCCTGCTTATCAGCCGAAACAAGTGCACAAGGATACATTAAGAATTTTATTTATTCATTCGTTCGTTGCTCGCTCGTTCGTCCGACCGTTCGTTTGTTCCTTGGGTCGTTCTGTTTTTGCTTTCTTCATTCATACATTCATGTTCACATTATCCTTGTTTGTTATGCTTAAGGGGACAGCTAACATTCCACAAAGTGCTTACGAACGCATTTATGTTCACAACAACAGCCACATCCTCCTTCTTGTCCTCCGGTCTCCCAAATGTTTTTTCAGTGATTTCAAAAGCTCTTTTGTGGCTCGTGAGTATGCGGACCAACAACCAAAACCCACACACCACCGAACAGAGGGGAGTAGCAAAAAAAGGTTAGTAGTCCTCTGGCGGATGGCTTGTTTCATGGTTTCATGTTGCCACCCTCTTTTAACTGAAATTGATTTCATTCCGTTTTTTTTTGCTTGCCACACGCCAATCTCAAGTATGACGCCTTCAATTCCTTTGACTGACTGCCTTACCGCACTTAAACGCCCCTGTTGTTATTGTTGCAAAGCGAAGCATACTCGCCCACATGAGGGAGCGGCGGAGGGGGAAGCGGACGAGAAAGCAATACGAAAACAATGTCGTAAGTAATCAAAGTGAAATAAAGGGAGCAGAAGCGAGGAGGGCGGAGGCAGGGCGTTGTATTTGCGTTATTACGTTACGTACGTACGTATTGTTGTCGTCGTCGTCGTCATTTTCGCTTGACGAGAAAAGAGCATTAAATAAGGCGTATCAGATTTCATTAGAGCAAAGATTTCCCAATTTGTTTGATTTCAATTTTTCATGTCCTTTTTCTCATGGTCTCTATTTTCGCTCGCTCTGTGTGTGTATGGCTTTCTGCGATAACGTTATAAGAGGAGGCATTATTTGGAAAGGGGGGCGAGCGTTTTTTTTTTGTCTCAATTGTAAATTTGTGTTAAATGTGAATTGTAAAATTGGTAGAGAAAGAAAAAAAAACGTCGTTGTCAATTCAATTTTCTTTTGATTCGTTTAGGCTGCCGAGTGTGAGAGGAAAAACACACGTTGACAAAGCCAAGTAAGCATAACGCCGCAAATAAAGGAATTACGCATAGAATTCAATTGAATTGAGTTTGAAATTTCCATTTCGGTATGTACAGGCGACGTACGTTTGATGTCATTTAATGAGCCATAACATTTATTAAATGCTGAGCTTTTAATTTGCACGACTGTGAGCGGAGATGGACGAGCAACTGCTTTGCAGTCGTACACTTCAAAGGACTCTTTTTCCTTTTATGGAAAATTAAATTATCAACATATTATTGTGTATGAATGTTTGCAGTATTATTGAAGTTGGTGGTATTAGAAATTGATTTACAAGAATTTACATTCAACACCGTAGGAAGTATTTTAAAACGGGTGGAAAATGTTCTAGTTATGCTTTAATTGAAAGTATCCATCGACGGCTTCTAAATATTCTAAATACCAAAGATTGTTCTTCAATTGAATGTTTAGAGATTAAAGAAAAGTTATGTTTATAATAGAGAGATGAAATGTTGTTCATTTCATTTCGGTCTATGAGCATCTAGCGAGTGTTGTTAAAAACCTAATGCTAATCAGTATTTAAAAATGTCTGGAAATGTTTTGTCTTGACTAAAATATCTTAAAAATGGACGATTTAAAATGTAAATAACTTCCGCCAACTGCAATATTTGATCGCTAGAATGGGACACGCTTTTTATCTTTGTTATTTTTCAAATATAATTAGTTAGCGAGACCTTGAATAAACTTGCACCTATTAAATCAGTGACCCATGCGTGATATTGACCAGCAACATCGGTTTAAAGCCAGATAATGTCGCCTTAGAGAAAATGTCGAATGTTCCCACCAGGCTTATCAACAGAACCCCACGACCTATTTGTAGACGATTTGGTAGGAGAGAAACTTTGCTAGCGTCATCTAGATATGGCAGATGCGGTAATACGACGGCAATAAATTCTATATAAACTGGTACCAAAGATAGTATAGATCAAATATCTTTAAATTATTATAGGTCTAAAGATAATTATAGAACCCCTCTGTCATTGAACGCTAGATGGTGGAGAGCAAATGCGCAAGAGCGAAGATTCCCTAGTGACCTCTAGAGTTAGAAGATGCGGTAATAAATCTTTAAAGACTAAGGATGTCTATGAAAAAGAATTATCTTTAATAGATTTCTTACACACATCCTAAGTGTTTTTGCAGAAGAATTTCGGCCACATTATTAATTTAAAAATCTAAAGGGGTAACATTACAAAACTGTCTCCGTTCGTTAACTTTTTACAATATCAGGTTACTGTTTCAGAAAGTTCACTTTACCCCACATCTAAATTGTTTTAATTCTGTTGAAAAAGACACAAAAGACCATGTTTAAGAGTTTTTAATCTCTGCCATTTTTAAAAGCAAGGCATTGTATAGTAAGACTTCATTAACAACGAATTTGGACATTTATAAAATACAAGTAAATCTATTTTGTTTCGACATAAGAAACTTTCTTTTTTTAAAGTTTCGCCATTCTTAATAGTCCCTAATATTATCATTTCCTCAGAAATATCCATTTTGAGTATAAAAAAGTGTAACAGCTGCGCAATTTTTTTTTGACTGCAATTTTCCAAAAACTTCCCGAAAACGTCCTCAATCATTGATAGTAAATAGCGGCAAAATGGCCAAAAATCTGACCGAACTAGAATTTTTTTTTTATTTTTCTTCTATTTCATTAGAGATTTCACTACCCATTTTCAGAGTGATTCTGCTACTTTTGGATTTTTTCAGAGATTTCTCAATTTAACGGTAAAAGAATAGCGTTAATATTCTTTAACCGTTAAATTTAGAACTGAGCTTTTTTTTCATAAAACAATTGATATTTCAGCACGAAGGGTATATAGGCCTAGTAGTGCACCGAATTTCGATCTCTAGAACTTATGTTCAAAAGCATAGTTATAAAAAAGTTATGACAGAAAATATCAGAGAAGTTATATTGTAGAGAGAAAATCCTCTAGATGAGTAATTCAAAAAACAAAAAAAAATGTAAAATTTTCTTTTTGCGCCTTTTTCGAGGTTTGGGCTCGATTTATCTTGAGTCTGGACATTATCAACATGAAAACCAGAACCTTAAAATCGTTATAGATTTATGTCAAAAAAACCAAAGCACTTTTGGGACAAATCGTACATAAAATTTAAATGATTTTTAAATATTTTACATAAATTAACTCACAAAGGCAAATTTGAATTTCTGTTTCGATAGATATGTACGAGTATGTATGTACGAGTCGGTACAGTGTAGTGTTGTTAGTAGGTTTGCATATATTATAAAGGAATATATATGTACATATGTGTGTATGTGTCAGTACAACGTATCGTTTCCAAAAAGCTTGAAATAAAATCACGTTAACACTCTACTACAATAGTCACATTTTAATCTGCAATGGGAATTTCCAAACAATACAACAGCTGTGACAAAAATTTCCAAAATAAAAAAATTGAGTTTTGGACAAAAACAACAAACAGACGTATTTTACGCATTGTCGACATTCATATCCTTCGAGAGGGAGAAAAAGAGAAAGCGAACAAATGTTACACAGTGAGAGAGAGAGGAAGGGAGGTGGCACGTTACCATCATTATCGTCATCAGCACCACCATTGTCACCAGCCTTAAAATCGGTTACGGTTTCAATTGGAATTGTTGTCACCACACCGAGGGGCAAAGAGTTAAATATGCCGTATGCCCGCAATATACAGGGCTGTGAGTGTGTGTGTGCAAACAAAACAAACAAGGCTGTGAGGATGCCCAACGAACAAGGACAGAGCAAATAGAACTTTAAAATTTCATAGTTTCTTCATCCCCAGAACGAGGCATAGGGGCCGGCCGAATTTCGGAACTCTAATGCTTGGCAATTATCATGACCGAATAGTGGGATATTTTCCCATTCATTTCGGGCTAATGACAAATTACGATTATGTATGTTTCACACACGCACACAAACATAAGCATATCGAAGCATAGAGGCATAGCCATTTATTTTCATTACATAAACAAACATGCATACGTATAAATGGGCCTGTGTGCGTATGTTGAATGTCTATATGTCTATATGTGTGTCTGTGTGTGAGAGTGATGGTAAATTATATTGTTGACTGTGAATAAACGGAAGCGCTTAGCAAGGTTATCAACATGAATAATAAAGATTTGATTTATGATTTATTTCGTTATGCTTACAACAAAAGCATAAAATAACAACAACAACGTCATAGTGTAGAAGCCGAAGAGGCAATGGTTCCCATTGCCTTGCTTCATGCCACATGCCTCACTGCGTCGTGCGGTACATATCGTATTTGTGGGTTGCTCTTGGTTGGCAGACGGTGTAGCCAAACACATCATCGTCACCATCGCTATCACCATCAACGCCAATAGCCTGAAACCAAAAAAGAAACAGCAACCAAAACACCAACAGCGTAGCAGCAAAACTAACCGAAAAGCAACGTTGGAGCAACAGAAGCATGAAGCAGTGAGCAGAAGGGAATTGGCACAAGCTCAAACATCGGTCCGAGCTAGTGGTGGTGGTGTAAACAGTAGCATTAGGGCGTCAATGTTTGTTCTGTTCTGGTGCAGATAAGCTCGGGAAAATGATTACATTTCATGAAACACGCACACACTGACACACACACACACACCAACAGCCATCCAGAGACAACTTCGTTGTGAACCAACCATTTGCTTGTATTTATGTAAACACACACGCGCGCAGCTACTCACACAGATACTCTGGCGTGTGGGTGCTTTTTGTGATGAACATTCCTCCAATCAAGTTATGAATATGGAATAGGGTTTCCTTTAAGAGCTTAAACTCGGAGGTATGCTTGTCCATATATTCGCCTGACTGGATGTGTATGTATTTCGGTACACTCGCTCACACAGAAATGAAATTTTAATGAAACCAAAATTAATTTCAGTTCAATTTATGAAAGTTGGTTAGAGTTTCCAGAACTCATGATTTTCTTAAAGAGTAAAAAATGCTAACCAAATGTCATAATTCTGTAAAACATGTGTCAGCGAAAATGTTTAAAATTTGACATGACATAACATGACATTGAAAGAGAGCAAGTCGAGTTAGTCCAAAGTGATGTGCTCAATACAAAATGATAGAATGAATGCCGTCGGGGAACCTTATGAAAATCATGAAGATGGACTAAGTGGCTACAAATTTGCTTTGTGTCAGAGAATTTTCTGTTTTAAATGATTCGACTTTTTTAATTCATATGGGAAATTTACAACTAGACCTTTAGTTGATTCCCGGGTCATAATATAATTGTGCGCACTGATGTAGGTAATTGGGGAAATTGTTTGATTTTGATATAATTAGAGGATACATTTTTAGAATTAATAGGTTAATAAAACCTCAGCATAGTGAAATAATCCTAGCTATTTTATAAAACAGAACCAATTTTTTAATAGCTTGAGGCGAATATATTTAAATTCGCTCAAGATGTACATTTTTCGGCATCTGTTAAAAGTCACTTTACGGAAAACTTCTAGTTTTGACAAAACATAAAAGGGAAAGCTGCGTCGGCGCAAAGTAAAGTGCTCGAGTTCACAAGAAAAATAAACCAAATTTCAAAGATTGAATACAAGCATGTGCGTTGCGAATTAGTTTGAGGGGAAATGAAACATAAATAGAGTTTTTATTAATAACTATGTCTGGGAGCAAAACCGCTTAAGTTAAGTCATTTGTTAACAAAAGGTTCCCTATTTTAGGATGTCTAGAGAAAAAGCACTGCTGTACTCGATTGTGGAAAACAATTTTAGAGTTTTTAGTTGCCGTTTTACAGCCTGTTTTTACAGAACGAATTCGTCTGAGACGAAACGAGCTGTCAGTAGATGATACGAAAACAACTTGAGTTTTTTAAATCACAAAAATTCTTTCTTCAACTTAGTCAAAACTATATTTTAAAAATTTAAAGTATATTCTAAAAATTTGAAGTTTGAATTTCTGACTCTAATGAATTTTTGTAAGTGTATTAAACGAAACGCATAAGACATGAGGCGAGTTATAAGAACAGGGCGTTAATTCCCTTAATATCCCATTCGGAAAAAACGGATAAACAAATTTAAACAAATTTTCCATTCTGTTTTTTTAGAGTAGAAATTGGTTTAGTACTCCCCTGACCAGCTTCTGAGAGAAGATGACTTCTCTGCATTAAGAAGGTACAGTATATCAAAATGTGGACATTCTGTTCTGGCTACTCTAAATCTAGAAAATATATTTTTGTCGTATTAATTAAGTATTTAATTGAAATGCCTTATCAAAAGCACAACTGCGTTCAATTGCTAACAATTGTTTTCGTATTTGTAACAATAAATATTGTTACAAATATGTTAAAGTTCTTTTGTAATTTTATTAAATTTAAGCTTACTAGGCCTAGCAGGGCAGCGCTATTTACGTAAATGTCAATTACCTGCAAGCATAATTTTCCACCCACGCGGCACATGTCTTCTCGAGTCTATTCTGCTGCGAGCTCGTTGCCCATTTCGGTATTTGTTACAAATATGCACTGGGAAATTCAATACAATCGAGCGCTGTCTACTGTAGACTAGAAAAGGGGAACAAAAAAGTATAGCTGCCCCGAAACCGAAGACTGGCAAGCCATCGAATGTGATGGTGCGTATGCATGGCAGACACAAGGATACCATAGGAAAGCCAGAAAACCTAAGCCAGACACAAATCTACAAAACAATAAAAACAAAAGACAAAACAAAGAAGACGAGAAAAAAATACCAACAGCAGAGACACCTACACTGGCAATTACAACAAAACAGAGACAGACATGCATACGTGTCAGTATGTTTGGGCAATTCAGGTCTTGTTGGGCCAAATGGCCAGCAAACGTCAAAACGAAACAGAGAAGAAGAGAATGAAACCAACGTGTCAATTTTCACGAGTGGTCAATTTGTAATGCAAGGGCTTCCCTAAAACATTAAATAGAAACTACAACGACTACTGCTGTTACTTGGGCGCAGAGCAACATGTTCTGGTCATGTTCTCTGTGCCCGATGGCACCGAAAGACTGCAACTGGGCATTGCATTTGCAATGCATTGCAATTCCCGGCCGCCTTTCTTGCAATTCCATTTAAGATATTCAGTGTCACGTCCTTAAATTACATATAATCGATTTTTGCCGTTGTTGTTGCCATTCCTACAAAGGCTCAAAGCAACAATGGAAAGGACCTTCTTTGTTTTTTGTCCAACGCTCGCAGTAGAGGCGGCTGTGTTTGTTTTGTTTGTTTGAACATGTGATCAGCGTGAACAAACAATTGCAGCAATCAAATCAAATCTTTGCATAAAATGACATCTCAATTTTCCGAGATTGTCGCGCTCAAATCCAGCAAATTCCCAAATAGACCCAAGGCGGTAACGACGGATAGCGTCTGTGTTTGCTCTTACATTCCGCTAATGACAATAATCATTTGTGTGTCCAACCCCCCTTGCACGGACGGTATCTATGCTGGCCATTTCCTAGCTAAAATTTATGCCCGATAATTATGTCATCTAGCATTGAAACAACACACACAAAAGAGGCAAGGATAGATTTGCCAAAAAAAAGCAATGCCAAGGTCCTAAACAAACAAAAGCGAGGCTGGCAAGAAGAGGAGGGAAAATTGTGACGTTGTTTATTTAGCCACATTAACAAACACAATCCGCATGTCTGTGCAATTGTCACCACTTGGCTGCAAACAACACAAAATTAAACGATTTATGACGAAAGGACAAATGGGAATTCCCCGAAATCTCTAGCCTCTCTCTCTGTTTTTATAACGGAAACGCAACATTTTTGTCATTTTCTATCTTGAGCAAACAAACATACTCACTCTTTAGTGTACATTCTCTTACCAAAGGTAAAGGCAAGGAGCGTTTGGAAGACCCTTTTGGTAGCGCCGAGTTAAATGTTTGCCCAAAGTATTAGCGTGTTCATTTCAGTTGTGAACTTACACATGTCCTCGTACTCTGCCGATGTTTCGAAAATATTTTTTTCAAATTTTATTGAAATTTTTGGGTACATATGGGACTGTGCGATTGTGTGTTGTTGTGGTTGATGTTCTTTGGCTTGGTGGCCTTTAATGGCTTCCTTAATGTGTCTTTAGAGCAAAGTCACACCACCAGCAGTACTACTGGTGCTGATGCATCACTTTAATTTTTTTTTGTGTTATATATCTCTATATATACACACACACATGTACGTACATATATGTGTATGTGTTGCTTACTTTTAAGATTTAGTAGATTTTCTAACATTCTGACAATTAGTTTTGGGGGGGGGGGGGGGGGGGGGTGTCGAGCTAGGCGTTTATACATTTTACAATAAAACAATGGTCTGATTATCTTGGCCACCAACAGTTTTAAAACATATGATATTTCATGTGGGAAATTAACAGAATTAAAAGGGGAATTAACAGCCTGTTTTTATAAAACGAATTCCTCTGAGGCGAAACGAAGTATGTATATAACACGAATTTGATCGTCAACACATTTAAAACTACATTAGAAAAAAATTGAATTTTAGTTTTTAAAGTTCAATTCATGCTACAAATACCCAAATGGACGATAATGAATTTTCGGTTGTTGTTTAAAATCAACTTTTAAAATGCTCAATTAAAAATGCTTGGTGTTTTTAATGAGTAGTAAAAATGCATAGATTTTTGTTAAAAAAGTTGATAATTATTGTCATGTATAAGTATATGAAATACGTCCAATACCTGATTTGAAAAAAAGCAGTTATAAAATAATTTATGGTTTCAGTACTTTCAGTCTTTTTATAAAACTACTTCGCCTGAGATAAAAAAATAGTCAGTAGACAAAAGGAAAATACTTTGAGCTTCTGTAAATCACACGAATTCGGTTGTTGGGATTTGGTTGGGATTTGTTTTTTAATTTTTGTTGCGAAATGCAGGTATGCAGGACGTTTCTTTATAAATAAACAAAACTGGAATGTGTTTTCCAAAATCACTTATCTAATGCATTTTGCTACTATATCTGCTATCTTAACAGTTTCAAAGTCAATTTTTTTATTTATAAAAACCGACTTAAGGCTTAATAATCACTTTTTGATTTTCCACAAAAAGGTTGTTTAAATCTACCAAATACTTTCAGAATATAAAGCAAATATTTCATTTAAACTGTGCAATTTTGATAAAATATCGGAAATGCTTTAAAAACATAATGCCAGTAAAGAGTCCTAGAATTTGCATAATATATAAATTCCTCCCCAATTGTGTAGAGTGCAAAGTAGTTGAAAAGGCAACAACTTTTATCATGCATTTTGGTTCTTTGCACCCTTTATACAGCACCTCTTACAATTTTGCGATAGCTATTAAGAAAGTAAGTTATTCTCTTTTTAGTTAGTGACATATTCAAATATTAAATTGAACAAGTTAGGAAGTAAAGTAAATTGTGATCATTTAGCTTGTGATTAATCAGTCTTAAAGCCAAAGTAAAAGCAACGATTTGTCTTAAACGATCAAAAAACAAAATTTAATACATTAAGAAACTCCTAAACATTCGATTAAAAAGCTTACGGGTGGCTTCTTCCAAACCTATGATACCTATGATTAAATATGTACGATATAACTCTATAGGCACTAAACAAGACCTACATCTCCGAACCCCCTAACGTTTTTAAAAGGAAATAACTCGCTACCACAGGGCGTCCAAAGAATTTTGAAAATAGTTTTGTAATCCTTTGAACCATTTTGTAAAACATTGTAGCGTAAGTTTACTTTACCAATACGAGTATATGCTATACTAAGAGTACGTATACGACCAAGCACTTAAAAATAGTAGATTTAAGTGCTGAAATTGATGATTTTTCGAAATTCATTAATATTTTTTATTTAAAACTTGAGTTGCTTCCGCGACATAGTTTTTTCCATTAGGTTAAAGGCCTCACCTAAGAAATGTTTTTTAAGTTATATATTTTCTGGGATGTTTGTATTTTTTGTTTAACACTTGAGTTGCTTCCGCGACATTTTTTTCATTTCGTTAAAGGCCTCACCGAAGAAATGTTTTATATTTACTAGGATTTTTTAAAAAAAAATTAGGAGCTTAAAAGAGGAAATTTCACAAAAGCCTAAATTGTAATATTGAATTATAAAGGCGTTTTTATTTAATAAATAGTAACATACATTTTCCAAATCTATTTTCTCTGATAAGTAATGTTTAAAGAACAATGAGAAGACTTTAAAAAATACTTTATGGCACTTCACCCTAGGAGAATCATAAAACTGGCTATTACTCAAACTTACCTAAGAACAGCTGACATTTGCCCGCAATTCCACCTTACAAAATCTAAAACTGGACTTGCACAAAGCTTTAATTCAGCATTAATAATTTTCCTTTTGCGCGCTAATTAACCTGATAACTTTAAATTGAAAGATGACTTCGAAAACCAAATTCCATAATCAAAACTAAGAGAATCGACCTGATTCCAACCCACTTATGAACAGCAGACATTCTTGAATTGCCAAGGGTGGGACTTCCTCAAAGCTTGATATTAAAATTAATGTTTTTTCTTTTGAATGCTTATAATTCCTGATGGCTGTAAGTATTAAGTTGACTCCAACAAATAATACCATCTTTTTAAGAGAATCGATAGGTTTAGATTCGCTTTAATTTGCATTTGATAGATTCGGTGTAAGACAAAGTATAACTATAAGAAAAAGTGTAAATGTCCCCAAATTATAGAAAAGAATTGAATTGAAGAACTCAGAAGCTACAAATTGCCAGAATATAAAAATTAGAGTTCTTAGATTACAGTGATTGCTTCTTATACTATTGTAATTGATAAATATTATTTTTCTTCTTACTTAGACTTTAAAACTAAATTGAATTAAAAATTTAGGCAAAATGATTTCTGTTGAGCTTGCTGTTACAAGAAATTAAGTATTCCAAACTTAACAAAAATTACAAAAAATTGTGGAAGAAGGTGAAACTTGAGTTTTTCTTAAACCGGTTGCGGCGCCTTCAAAAGCTAAGCGCATATCCCCCAAAGCCAAACAATCCAACCTGCATACATGCGGCACTCAATGGCGTTTGGAAATAATTTAACGCTAATGATTAAGTGATTTCAATCTTGAACTCAAACTCGCGGCAAGCAAAAAAAATACTTATATATAAATAAAATACAATAAATGTTTAATGAAATTAAATTGATAATTACCTGTACTCTAGATTCGGGCAAATTGATTTTCAATGCGACCTCTTCGCGCATAAATATATCGGGATAACGAGTTTTGCCAAACAGTGCCTCCAATACGTCCAGCTGGGCGCGTGTGAACGTGGTGCGTTCACGTCTCTGTTTACGAGTGTTGACACCTGCAGGGAGGAAGGGAAACGGCGATTAGCAAAGGCCCAGGCAACATAAAGAACTGCCTAACAATGTGGTGAAACTGATAGGCTGGGCTGGTTGTGGTGGCCCGATCAGAACAACAAAGTCAACAAAAAAATATTAACTTTTTGAGAACATTTGGAATTGGAAATATGTGCTATGCAAAGTGTGTGACAAACAAAAAAAACTAATTAATTAAGAGATTAATAAAGAGTATCCTGCTGGGCGTATGTATGTGTGTGTGAGTGTGTCTTTCTGGCCACGGATAATATCGAAAAAGTCGCTCTTATGGATTTTCAGTAAAAATGGCGTTGTATGGAAAATGTAAGGGAAGCGCAAATAAAAAAGGTGCCGGGACATAGAAGTATAACTTTGTCGGTTTTGTTCCAGGAGGGGGTAGACAAACAGCAATTCTCTTCGTTGTTGTTGTTGTTATAATACCAACAAAGAATTGCGTGTTTTGTTGTTGTTATGTTTGCAACCCCCTTTAAAGCTGGCCAACGCGTCTATTCCATTCTATTGTCTGCCTCTAAGTTCTTTTTTCCACCCCTGTAGCATCCATCGCCAATCCCGTCGGGTTGGTGGAAATTACATTTTACATAAACATTAGAGCTATACCCGAGACACACACACAAACATACAGGCATACAGCCGTATGTAAGTGTAACATACTTATATACCTTTATATAGTAAGTAGTAGTATACTTACTCGGATGCATAGGGAAAGGTTCATTTCGTTTGTGTCTGTCTATTCTTTTTAATCCGTCGACGACACCATTGTTTGTCACCCTATCCTTCCTATTTTGCTTCGTCTAACCCGCCGTTGGTCCGACGGTCGGTCGGTTTTCGTTCTTTTGTGTGCTGAAAATAGTTTTTTAATGTCGCCTTTTTCTGGTTTTCGAACGGGTGCGCTGTGTTCTTTCCAGTTCATTCTATTGTTACAGACTCCGCCATAAAAAGGTTCCTCCATTTCTTTCTTTTTTATTTTTTTTTTGGATTGGATCATTGACATATACGTGCCTACCGGAAAAAAACATAAATTAATGCCCCGGTTGGCTGGCTGTTACAGCTGCTTGAAACGTTGGCGAAATCACAAATGGTAAAGGAATTAATTAGGAGTTTATTAGAATAGCATGTGTTCGAACCAGATGCGGCAAGTTTAAAAAGGCAATCTTCAATCTATGAGCAAAGATTCGTAGCTAATGTGATTTTTATTTAAACTCCATTGGAATCATTACCAACTAAGATTTTCAGTCGATATATGCCGTTTGCGGAGACCCGCGTAAAACGCCGTCGCTGGCTATTTTAATTGTGTTTCAACTCGCTATGTTTGTGTGTGTTGTCAGTCAGTGCACGCATGCGCTCATTATTCATTTTGACAATATTATTGATAATGATGCAATCTGTATTCATTTATTGTCCCTGGCAACGAGGAAAAGACTCAAAATATACAAAACTAAACAAAAAAGAACAGAGAAAAAAGAAACGACAAAGTCACAGCGAAACTGGAATACTGAAAATGATTTTCATGTTCACGTTTTTTGTTTTGTTTTGGGTTGGCTGTGATGCACTTGATCGTCATGGAGCTGTACTGTAAAGTCAGTCAGTCAGGATGTTGTTTGTTCTGGTTGCTTTCATGCACACAACACACTGGGAGGATGCCAAGCGGTTTTCTCATTCCCAGAGGCTATTCAAGTTGTTGTCATTTTTTCGACTTCTTTTGCTTTTTCCAAGTGAAATCACCACGTCATCTTTGCTTAAAATTGAGTTATCAGTTGGTATGTTTATCATTCATTCTGTTTTGTCACGACAAATCATTTGTCATTTGCTTGTTTTGTACAAAATGCATTTCAGTATTTTTTTCTATATGAATAATGGTTTCAAAATTTTTGATGGTTTTGTCTTTATTTTATTTACACAGAGAAGATGTACGTATTTTTTCCAAAGAGTCAAGTTCATGTATACACAGGAGAAAATATTTATTGAAAGCAATAAAGAAGACTTTTAATTTAGGACAATAAAAAAATTGTTTGAAACAATTAAAATACTGGAAATGACCAAATTGTCTTCTTCGCATAGACTTCAAAAGACTGCGATCAGAGAGAAATAGAATTATACAGCTCACAGATTTGGGAGAAAAAGAGAAGAAACTTGCTGCAAACATCTATGTATGTTTGGGTGCAAAAACATATACTGTGGGAACATTACGGATTGCAAAATAATGTTTGGTATGTTTGTCTAAACATAATATGTTTGCAGCAAGCTGGTTAAGATAAGCCTTAGAATATGCTATATAGGCATTTCTTTCTTCAAAATCATTTGAATATCTTACATTTAGTATGACTTTATTATGGAATAACAAAAATACGGAGAAATAAGACGAAGCTGACTTTCAACTGAAAATGATCCTTAAAGGTTTCATCAACCATTTTCATTCCGTCCATTTAACTACAACAAAACGTTGAGAATAATACTGGCATTACAGCTTTTCAGACTGAGAAAACTAGTAGTTTTTGTGCTTGTTTTGTCCTTATAAAACAATTGGAACTACCGATTATTTGTACAATTTGTATGGGGAAAAGGCCAGGCGAATTAAACGAAGAATAGTTGTAGGATCCATTTTTTTTAATATATGAAATTGAGTTCCAAAACTCTGGATGAAAAAGTTATTAAACCGATTTAAATATTGATTATAAAACCTTTTAATAATAGCCCAAAAACTAATTCAAATGCGGCGTTCGGATACAATCAGCATATTGAGGACTTTATCCCTAAAATCCATTAGAATTGTTAAAGATTTGTGGACATAGCTTCAAGAACAATGCTTCGAAAGCATATCTAAATATGGCATAAGGCATTAAGATAGTATATATCCGTGATAATTTCGATCACATTAAATAGATAATCTGAAAAATCTTAGCCCGAAACTAAACAGATTGATCACTTGTTACTTTTAATTCATAATTCTGTCCTCCTATCTAAATTTGTATTTGTTTTTTAAATTTTGAATAAAAATAATAAATAAAATTTGGTAGCACTTTTTATATTTACCACAATCGTCACGCCTATAAATGTCACCACATTAAAAGCGATTTAAAAACATTTATTTCTAACCAAAATTGTAGTGATATTTACCCCACATACCTTGGGAGAACCCGACAGCCTCTAGGCCGTGGGGTAAACCAAAGGGTCCCAGCGAAGGCATGGGCATGCCCGGCGGCAACGGTCCATGTGGCACCGAATGATGCGGATGCGGGCCACCATAACTGTGCGGATGGGGGCCCAAGTCTCCGGATTTTAGAAAGCCGGCAGCCATTAAGGCTTCTGTTGAATGTAGAGCCACTTTGAGGCCGTATATGAAGCAAGGCTAAACGAAAAGAAACTGTAAAGAGAATAAAATGGAAAACAAACATAATTAATTTATTAAAGTCTGTATAAAAAATATAAGTAAAATAATATCAAAATGGCGCGTAAGGCTGGAAATCGTTTAAGGGGTAGTTTGCCAGCGGGAAATACAATCTGCCCTACGAATGAGAATCTCTGATTATAACCTCTTTTTTGCGTCTGTGTGTAAATTGAAGGCAGATGCGTTATTAATTTATGTGTGCACGCATGCGCGCAAGCAAGCGTGTAATTTGGGGTCGACAATGTGTGCTTGTGTTTTGGGCTAAATTTCACATCTCATTTGGGCCGCTAGTTTGTGGCTGTTTAGTTACTCTGTTGCATTTGCAGGCAGTCAGACGTAAAGACGACATGACAAAACATCACATAAAACCAGTACATACACAACATACCCCGAATATCGGCCAGAAGAATCCAAGGCCTCTGCAGCGTTGATGTTGTTGCGGTAAGTGAGGAGGAAGACTGTCTGTCGGTGATGATGTTAATAATCTTTGGCGACCCTGTACGATGACGACAAGATGGTGGTGATGTGGCCTTTTTTTCTCTGATCTTTATGGGATGCACTTTGGCGGTGGTAAAGGCAACGTATGTGGTAGACCAATGCTGAATAGCAAATGATTGCCGTAAGCGTTGTGAGTCTGGGGCAAAGCGTTAAGTGACAAATAACCTCAGGCTACCTAGAGGTGTGGACATGTAGAGAGCATGTATTGTCTTTGTAAATGTGAATAGATGGCAATGCAGGCAGAGCCTGGCGTATGTAAGGACGTTAATCCCGGCATAAGGATTTGGCCAAGTCCATATTTTCAATTTTGCACACAAGACCTAAGTCCCTTTTTGTGTGAGACAAAATAATACCTTTACACCGATAAATAGCCGTACGAGTATGTGAACTTTTTATTTGTTTGTTTTCTGTTTTGCGATAGCCGAAAGTAGACTAATTTCTATGCTCGCTGTGTGTTCGCACTAATCCCGGTTTTTGGTTTGAAGATTAAACCCAAACCCAAACTATCCCTATGCGACCAGACCAATACCGAAGGGCTTAGGTGTAGGTACCGGCGGCATATTTAAATTTCTTTTAAGGCCAAAGATCACAAATAATATTAAAAACGAACTGTGTTCCATTTTTCTGAACTGCAAACAAACAATTTGTCAGCATTTAACAATTTATTTTGTTGTTCTGTCGAATAAAGAAATGAAAAAAGAGATGACAAATTTTCATATCATCGCACAATGAAAACGTGGCAGTGAAAACAAACACAGACGTGATATTTGAAGGAAAATCATAACTATCCTACCGAGTGCCAACGCACCGTTCAATACTGGGAACTAGAGTCTTCTCCGTGTTTTTTTGTACGAGTCATTGTCACGAATTTCTCCTCGTGCATGTTCCCTAAATCGCTGGCAGGGCCGGACATCACGTTCCGTGGAGGCGAGTGTTATTGTCAAACTGAAATTACACTTTCAGTTTCCGGTTGTTATCGAAAACAAAAACTGAAACTGGACTCAAGCTGTCACACAATTAGACATGAAATCATGTCCAAGATCAGCTTGAACCTCATCATCATCATCATTATCGTCATGACGGTGGCCATAAAACATCAACAAGGTCAGCTTAAAAGAAATCGATCATCTCAACACACCCGCACTTGCCTATCCACAATAAACATTTCACATACGATCTAATGATGTCCATACTTCAAATTTATTTTGAAGTTTTGTTATTTCAGTACGCACTTTGTAATTACGGTCAAAACAATATTTGTCTTTAACACCCAGTAGCCAGTTCAACGGACGGCTGGCCGTCCGGGCGGGCAGTCGAGTAAAAGCACAAAACCTAAATTGTGCCCTTAAGACACCAGCCAACGTAATTTAGACTAGATCTTGGGCATTTGAATCAGCGCGGAGGGAGGCAGAGCCGAAGAGATGCCAATGACAGCATGAGTTGGACGATTGGTGGGAAATACTGGTTGTTCGCTAACCGCACTCTGTATGGCCATAACAATCGTCGTCATCGTCATCATCATCATAGCAACAGCAAATGAATGATTAACATTCCCATTGCCTCGTAAGTGGCTGTAACTGTTGCTGGCTGCTGCTGCTTTGCTATCACTACCTTATGGAGTACGGAGCGAGATCTTAGACCACGATTAAGTAGTTTGTCCAACTGGCTACCGCTTGCTGTGTTTTGCTAATAAACACTAGCCACCACCACAACTTGGCTGTCCAATACTGCCACCATCATCCACAACACCATTGCGCGCAAAAGTTTTACATGCTTATGGTCAAATAATTAAATTAAAAAAATGCCCATAATTCGAATTCGTGTTTGCTTTCCATATTTACTGATTGCATATTTTAATAATCTTTTTAATACATTTTAATTATTTCCTTACAAGAGCTACCCAGAAATATACTCGTATAAGTAGATCAGAGGACTATGTAGAGTCAGTAAAGTGCAACACTTGAAGAAATGTAACACACCCACGGTCAATAAATTGTAATTAATTAAAATAAATGCTAGCATTTCTGTAATGTTTAAAAAGCACGACAATAATTGTTTTAAAAAGTTAATAAAGCAAAAAACATCGAAATAAAAATAATTCCAGGTGACTTTAGTAAAAAATCAAAGGAAGGAATTTCTTTAATAGGTTGAAATAAAGAAAACAATTCTCATCTTAACTCTTACGACCTTGCAAAAATATAAAATACATGTTTTTAGAAGTGCATCTCATTACATTTAGAAATTATTTGAGTTTTATTTATTTTTGAGCGAGGATTGTTTACTCTAATTTTAAATAATTGGCTCTTTATAATTAAATTATTATAATTATACAAATTACGTTTTTAGATCTAACAAAATGAATAATTTTATTGATTCAATATTGGTGGTTTTACAAAAAACAATATTTTGAACTTTAGTGGCTGGTATCAGTGATTTGGAAAATAGAAAGAATTTAAATAATAAAAAGAAAGCACTTCATACAAAAATCTGTTATAACTTTTAAATTAGTTTTTATATAAAAAGAAGTAAAAACGATATTTTTACCTTTAGTCGTTGTTCTTAGTGATTTGGAATATTAAAAGAAAAAATTAGTCATAAACTTTTTAATTAGTTATTCAAATTCAAAATAAGTTTTTAAATTTATTTCGATATAAATACAAAAAGAAGTAAAAACGCGATTTGGAAAATCGAAAGCATTTAAAACAAGTGTTCGTTTCGTTGTTAATTTTTTTCAGAATCTTTATAAAAAGTATTTAAATGTATTGAAACATTAAATTAAATTAAAATAATGATAAAAGATCGAATGAGTAAATGCACAACACAACGATTTGAACATGTAAGCAAAACGTTTTTAAAAGTCCTTCTACAATTCCAATGAACAGGAATAAAATATTAGTACTCCGATGCAAGGTTACTTATTTTATTAAAATGTTAACATAATCCTTAGACTACATGGGGCTATGTTGAGCATTCTACTCTAATTTGGTCTGCTGTTGATGTGATTAGTATGAGCGAATAATGGACAGCACACCTAATTTAATTTTTTATAAGAACACCTTAAATATTTCAAGAGATTATTTATCATTTACAAGCTTATGTCTAGCAAGCTAGATCAGTTTTTGGTAGAAAGTGACAGAACTTGCATATAAATTAAGAAGGGTTGCTTTAGTAAAAGCTAAGCAAATGTAAATAAATTATTTCATTTCCAATAAATTATTTTGTTTATTCCAGAGAAAAAACATGAGTCGGCAATTGCAAAAATTTTAAATATTCAGTTTTTTCGATAATCAAAAGGCCAGTGCTTTTGCGAAAACTCGCTGACCAACATTGCCACCACTTAATAAAAACGTCGATCATTGTTTTTTTTATTACATTTTTATTTTAAAAGAAATTTGCTCTATTGAACAGATCTTATGTCGTTTCCCTAAAGAGCTGTAGTTTATATTCGTAAAACAAAGAACATATAAGCTTTATTATCTCACAAGTATAACAGATTCAAAGAATGCGAAGTTATGTTTTGATACGCTTTCCAATTTCAGAGCGTTTCTTCTTTGTCCCTCACGACGATGTTGGGACAATACGGTACGGCATTTTACTTATATATGAGTATAATGCGAGTATTTAGCAAAGTTCCTAAAGTTCTACGTGACAGAAGAAGTGTTAAATGAAAATATATCCGTATGGCTCAACATTTAAGCAGTTCAAAGACTAATGTGTTTCTTCATCATTGCAGAAACTAACTATTGCCTTCGCACATGTTCATTAAAAATATTCCCCAAGAACATGTGTCTTAGCACAACTGTCGCGCTGCGTGCGGTGGAAAACACTCATTGGTCTGAAAGTTTTTTTCAACGAACGAGATTTTTTCCGCCGGCTGTGTGGAAATCGTATCTTTCATATTCCTGTGGACTTTCTATCACGAACGTTTAGGATGAAGCGTAATACCGCTCCCTTCATTCATTATTATTTTTTTTAAGAATAATACAAAAAAGTCCAATAGCTGAACATATTTCCCCTTCTGCCACATCTCCCATCATATGCCCACCCTGCAGGATAAATTTCTAAAATGCACACTAAACTTTCATATTTCATGAGTTTTGTTAATTAAACTTTGAAAATGAAGTGTTGGCTTATTATTTTCACCCACTGTGAGTGCATGAGTGACGAACAGACAAACCGGCTGTCTGGACTCTAGGCAATACGGACAAGGGGGTACAGTGCAGAGCACGTAATGAGCTATGCCAACGGAAAATTATATTTATGCTGCTTAATGTATGTGCCTCTGCAAACACAGAAGCTTATCAAAGTAGATGCATATCAAGACATCTCCAACGCTACAAGTCACCACGCACTGAAGGCTACAACGGCCAATGGTCCCCTTCTTGTCTACGACTGGTGGCGCGGCCAGTTGAATGCAGCCGCCAACATCACATATCCAAATGCTTGGCATTTGTAATTGTTGTACATACGATTGCAAAATTCATAACTAATAACAAATACTCGTAATAAGTTGTGGTATAAAGTTGGCCGGACGGTCGCCCAGTTGTCCGCAGTCCACATTCATAAGCTACGGCAACTAGGGGTATTCATTTCAAAACAGTGGCATGCAACCGATGAAAGTTTTGTTAGCTTGTAATGCTTACTTCATGAAATTCGCAACACAGTACAAGTCAACAAACGGAGTGTGAGGGCGTTCAGATGATACGATTTGTCTATCCATAAATAGGTGTCTATGACTATGTTAACATATCTAGGATATATTATGAGTAATCATAACAAAAGCTAAAAAATATGTATCAGAGGCACAAAATAAATGTTTTGTTTAAAAATATGGAAGAATGAGCAGAAATTAGCTTAGCTTTTTGGCTTGTGGTGTAATTTTAAAAATAATATCAACAAATGATCTCAAAAAACCAAAACTCTAAGAAATTCGCAATGTTACAAATCTTTTAAATGTGGGAAAACTGAGAAATTTTTATAATTTCTTTAAACATTTTAGAACAAGAATTCAGAGTTAATTATATGAAATGACTAATATTGATCGCTAATATTGCAATATCAAATAAGCAAATAAATAAATTTAAGTCCAGAGCTTTATATAAGAAGCATTTCGATAGTAAACGTAGTAAGAAGCAGAATTCTATCGCCAGAAGGTAAATTTTGGTTCGATGCCACACTTGTGAATTTGTATTGTTCTTGTAGAACAGTAAAAAGTTATGCTATGTAGAAAAGTAAAAAGTGTGAAAAATGCAGCGTTCAGACCGAGACGATTCTGCTGCGAATCTCTCGGAATCTAATTCTGTTGTTAAGTGAGTGAAAGACACGACACAGTTGCCACAGTAAATGCGAAATGAGTAGTGCCTTGGTCTGAACGCTGCCGTTTTCCCAGTTCTTAGTTTTATTAAACTACTGACAGATCAAGGCTATACATACTTCCAGAATCATATTTCGACACGGACCGCTTTTCCCCCACCCCCGCTTGACAGTCGATGTTTTGGCCGATCCAATGGACGTTTTAATATTAGAGATGAATTAATTAAAAATATAATGCATTGAAATCTCCCACGTAAAGTACAAGTTTGGTCAGTGTGAAGGGTCTTACAACAAACCTGAATTTGTGCTCAAGTTTCCTTTTATAGAGAACCAAGTGAGTTGTCCTTAGGATTGTTTATAAAATACCAAGTATACCACTTTCCACAAAGCCTTCCACGACAAACGATACTAGGAGACCTCGTGTTCGTTTTTTTCCATAAAGTAAAAATTTGTCACTTGTTTTTGAAGCGAATACCCTTAGTGAGTGCCTCGCGTACGATATGTGGCTCGCAGCAGCAGCAGTTATGAATTTATTCAACGTTTATTTTTTTTCTATTATTAATGGTTGGCTGATTTTGGCTAAGAAGAACGCGTGGATTTGCGTGGCAATGTAAAGTGGAATATACATATGTATGTATGGGTGTATATTTTATGTGTATATGCAGTCAAGTCAAGCTGATTGTCCGTCTGTCGTTTGGGCTAATGTTAAATGCAATTTGACAAGTGGAAGTAGAGGTTTTCACATTTTCACAATTTGTGGGGAAACTTTGTTACGAGTTTTATCATTTGAATGTTTTAGCATTAGTTTGTTTTGCATTATGGCAAACGACAACAAAAAAAGATCAAACATACTATAATGAGAGTCATCATCAACAACAACAGCAACGGCAGCAACATCAGCATTAAGTTGTTGCAAGCCAGCAGCGGCGGACAGTAACGGCAACAGCAACATCATGTCACGCATGCGTGCTGTCATCATCAAAGCCGCTTGTTTGTTTGGTTGGTGATGCGACTGGCGAACTCTGGGGGCTGCTTGGATAGTTTGGCATTAGCAACTGTTGCTGCTGATGCATTCAGCAGTTGTTGGAGAGAAAAATCCACGGAACCCGTTTTCCATTTGTTTTTGTTGTGTTGCTGCTGCTTGCTGGCTGTTGATGAATTTGTTAAAAACTCATTTTGAAGTTTAATTAAGTTTTGTGCCAAAAACTTAAAAAAGTGTGAAAATTTGACAAGTTTAATACTCATTCCACTACATTTTATGACATGGCCTAGAATTAAATTGTTGCTACCAACTAACAAGACAGCTAGCCAACTAACGTAGTGGCTAACACGCTAAATAGTGGTAGTTGTTGTTGTTGTTGGCAATAGAGATTTCATATTTAATTCGTATTAGCATTACGCTCTGGCAGCGGCTACGTCAGTGGCTGTGCCTGTTGTTATGTTGATTCTTGTTGTTCGGCCATAGTTTGTGTTTTTTTTTTAATTGAATTTTCATTTGTTCATTTTAATTAGATTTCTCATAAATCAAAATGCAATTAACTCTTATCAAAGTCCACAGAGGCATCTCAGCGCTCGTACGTCCATAGTCGTTCGTTCTGTCATCCGTGAAATTGTGGCTTTCCGCATGGAAATCTTGAATGTCTCACAAAAAGATCAATTACGTTGCCGTCATCGACTCTTTTTTGTCTGCATTGTTTTTTGAGCGACAGAAATAGCGAGACTCCATTAAAAAAAAAGTGAAGAGGGCGGGGGGAGAAAAAACTAATTTGGTTTCCAAATTCTTAATAATTCTTTCAATTATCAATAACCGCACAATTGTGTGTTTTGATAGGGAGGAGGAGGTGCGGGTTTAACCGCTGTGTCCCGCTGCTCAAATGACAATTACATCATAAGTGTCATTTAGACCAACCGTCCGTCTATCCCTCGGAGTATCTCAGTTAGTCAATCAATTCGTCTGTTGGTTGATGTCTTGGCCATTATTGTTCGGTCATAAATCGAAAAGTGTTGTTTTTTCTATTTCAGTCGATCTTGATAGGAATACGCTCACACCTGAATGATCATTTCTATTTAAATGGCTTTGTCAACGAGACGAAATACCCCGAACCATGAGAGGCACAAATTGAGGTGCGTTCTCCAACCTTTTTTTTGGTTTGTTTGTTGTTTTTGGCCTGTAATAAAAGATATTGCACTACATTGGAGCATGAGTGCGCGGGTATAGCGACAAAATCAACATCGAAACTGAAATAACTCCTCCAACCCAAATGTATTTCTTTTTATTTTTGTATTTTGGTAACAATAGTTGTTGTTGTTGTTATAAGATTGACTTATGATTTCGAAATTGTAGGTATGTTTTTTCGTTATTTGTGTGAAATCCAAACTGGATTCATGCACATGTCTGTAGATATGTCATTTGCACACAGTTCCATACTTGTCATGGTTTCGATTCTGGTTTCTTACAAAAACAGAAAGAAAAACGAATGAAGGGGGGAAAAATGGTAACAAAGGGGAGAATATCTCCGTCCGTCGGTCCATTCAACCATCCATCCATCCGTCTGTTTGGCTGTCTTTCTGTCGTCTTTCAGCCTTTTGTGTGACTCCAAATGTTGGTGTGTGTGTCGTAGATAAAGCATCAATGGCTGTTGTTGTCTGGAAACGGATGTGATCGGAGCTAAATGAAATTTCAAATTTGTACTTGGCTCGCGGTGGTGGTGGCGGTGTTATTGTAAGCCAGGCTCTGGCTCACCGACAGGGCCGCTTACAGTCACCGTCGTATGAATGAATTTTTCGAGTTTGTGTTTCCATTTTTTTCTGGTTTATTTGTTTTCAATTGAATAATAATCAATTTGGTGTATTTATTTGAATGAGTTCTTTTTTTTTTTGGTTTGCTTTGACTATTTAATGTGTAGGTGTTTACATCCATGACATTATCACACAGAAATCGGTACATACTCCAGCGTTGTAGCTGTAGAAATTAATGCCAAAAGCACGATTTGTATACGAATAACACAGTATTGCGAAGAAACCAAAACAAAAAAATCAACACAAACTTATTATTCATATACCAACTCGAAGAGACCCAAGTGAAGATTCGCAATTGTCTATGGGTATCTAGTATATTTAGGACCGGTATATTTAGACTAACTTCGAAACTTTAATTGTGGTTGTCGAAATTCGACTTGACGTTTTGTTAACCTCACTATTAAATTATTCTAGTCGTTTTTGGATTTGAAATTGCTGTTGAAGAAACCCAATCTGTCGTTTTCGAAATCAAACTTCGAAATTCGATTTGTTGTAATTAAATAAAAAATAACACTAGTTGGCTAACTCGAACTTGGCAAATGAAAAATCGTACTTATTTAAAATGGTTTGGACGCTTCAGACAAAAATATCGAGTTGTTGTTCAAATTCTACTAGAAGTTTTTGAAGTTCGACATGTCGTTTTAGACATTAGACTAGCTGTTTTCGAAATTTGATCAGTCGCTTTCGAAACTCAACTTTTCGTAATTCGACTTTGAGAACGATTTGATATCGCGATAACCATAATCTTGAACTTTACTTTAGTACAGAGTTTAGTACATAGAAAAGAGATTTAATTAGATGCTGTCTCTTAAGTTTATATCCCATTACTAGCTAAGCTTTCTGACGAAGGTCGTCATGGGGCCGAAATAGTCGGATAAAATCAGTGGACAACCACGAAAATACATCTAACTTTGCCATTTGGAAATACGCTTGGCTCTTATTAAAATATATATGGATGTGTGAGGTTTGAGCCGACTAAAACGCCTGATCAATTTACTCAAAAAAATATTTTTGTAAATTAAAAATATTTTGATTAAATTCTGGCCTTTATAAAAGTAAGTTTTCTAACAAAATGGAAGTCTTATCTAAAGTAAACAGCTGTCAAACTTAAAAGTAGAGTAGACGGAAGTTGTGGTACCTTTACCATGAAAATATTTGCATTGCCCTCAAACATGTGAAAGATTTCCAGATTCAATAGCGACATACTCGTTGTCTTAAAACAGTAGGTTATGAAGGCAATAAAACGATGTTTATAGTAAATCGTTAATCAATCGTAGTCTACGTAGGGCATAGTTCCACAGTTTAAGTGGGCTTCGAACGGTTTACGGTTTACTATGAACATTGTTTTATTGCTCCTAAACTTGTCCTTAAACTTGGGATTTATGGATTAATTATTTTTATTGTTACTCCAATCAAGTCAGAGAGCTGAACGTTACTTTTTTTGGCCTTAAACTGTAGTTTTTTGCCAGTGAAGCCGGGGCCTACAGTCCAAAGCGAGCTACGAAGGGTTAATGCATTTTGTAGAGACACACTTGTTAATGGCAATTAGTCATGCTGAATCTCCCGATGACATTGCGCGGTAAGCCGCCGGAAAATAAATTATGTCTCTTGTGTGATAGTTGCGTACTATACCTAATACACCACGGGTTACCACCAAAGCAGTTATTCTATAAAACGCTAAGCACTTTAACGCCTCACATAAGCACATTTTATTATAATTATTAAGCAAACCCCTTGCAGACCAGTGTAATTGTTTTGAGCTGTTTTTAGTTTTAGTCAATTTATTTTCGCATACAAACGGAAACCTCGAAATATTTATTATAAATGTATTTTGATTAAAATTATGAAATAATAAGGTAATTAAGAATTCCTTTTCCCCTCGCGGTCTGGTCCGGTCCGGTCCGGCGATGCGGAGTGGAGTAAAGCATTCGGTCCGGGCGAACTAGCATTTAATCAATAAATGTTTTATTGTTTGTTCTCTATAACCACTCATTTTTCATAAGCGTATTCATATGGAAAACTGAAACCCGTTTCTGGCCAAGATCTAGCCGAGTATGGTTGCTGCTGCTGTTTGTTTGTTTGTTGTGTTATATTGAGACTCGAAACAACAACAGCAACAGCAGATGAAGTATTTTTAGGAAACCCCCTATTGAATAAAACATTTCTGATATTTTTTCCTCTTTAACCGCTTTTTTTGGTGTTTAACTCATTTGTAGCCGTTCGTTCGTTCGCTCGATGCTGTTTCTATATTTAAGTTTTGTTGTTTTGTTTGTTGTGTGTTGAAATAATTTATTCAATTTCGATATGTAAATGTGCTTCTGATTAATAAGTAATAATAACTTGGGCAGCAACATCATTATAATTTATTGCTCCCTATTAGACTAAAACGGCAAAAGGTACACTGCTGGTCCGCCGCTTTAGACTCCAGCGAACTTTGCTCCAACCATCCCGCTTCGGTGTGGCGTACAGTGTGTGAGTTTTTTTGCTTTTGATCTACTCTAGCTCTTATTTTTACTTCAGTTTTGTATTTTTATTTTTTGGGGAGTTGCTGGGAAATGTGTGAATAATGTGTCGGGTTTCGTTTGATAATTTTACTAACTAACTGACGAGATCAGAGGCAAGACATGTTTATATTCATAGATCTCCTATGTTGAGGGAGAGATGGGGATGTAAACTTAATTTTCTTTAAAATTTCACTAATTCAAGGTTATCAAACGTTGATTATGCAGTTCGAGCCAATGATTTCTGATTTTTTGTGTTAGAATTTCCTGTTGAAAACGAGTCGTTTTTATTTGAATTTTCACACGGTTTTAATGTTCGGTCCGTGACATCATAGACCACATGTTGATATTGTGGTTTTTATTGAGGTCTGACAAAAATGTCAAAGACTTTCTAATGATATTGAAGACAATTCTTTTTCTATTTCCATTTCTTTTTCATAATGTAAGGCTTTTGAAGGCGGTGGTGTGAATGTGCTAATTTGAAATTTTGTAAATTATTACTGTTAATGAAATCGGTAAAAATCACATTTCCATACTAGTAAAACCAGTACAAAATTGCAAGTCGGGTAAGAAGAGCAGACGAAGTTTAGCTATATTTTGGAATCAAATCATAATTTGACACTGACAGCTCAAAAACTTCTAAGGCGAGAAGATTTGCTTTATGCTTGAATAACACTGGCAAACAATGAAATTGTATCTGCAAAGTTATGGATCTCGTCATGCCTTTTGTTATGATTTAGAACTATTTCCAACTCGGAAGTTGAAGCTAGCCGAGACATATTCCACAAATAATGCAAATACCTGTTCTTTCTAATAATAAAGAAAAAAATAATAAATTATACTGATATTTAAGTCCTGCTTCAGGTATTCTTAACCAGAACTAGTTTTTTTTAAAAACCCAGTCCACCATATGTCTCGAGCTATGAATAATGCACCCAAACTGTTTATATTCACTGCAATCAAAATATCCAAATCGGTATTCAGTGAAAATTGTTTTAATTTATTTTTTTCATTTTCCACTTGACCAATAAACAACTTTCGTTGGATTAACGTTAAATCTTCAATAATTGTTACGAAATATATATAAATATAATAAAAGTTAAAGTTAAGTTATATATAAATATAATAGAAGTTAAACTATCTATTAAAATGTCATAAAATATTTTAACATCAACTAAATGAAAAAGTTCATCAACGCAATATAAAAACATCAGTTTCTTGAAGTTTTTTTGTCTTTGCGAGCCACAAATCGAAAAATCTTTTCAACCTATAACTCTTGAAAAGAATATTCATTATTTGTCTTTCAATGTATGTTTCAATGCATGTAATGTTATATCAACAACAAACGAGGAATTGATAAAAAAATTAACATTAAATCAATGAAAAAATTCATTGAATCCACGTAAACTATGGATATAACATAATATTTCACAACAATAAAATGGAAAGGGTTTCCGATGAAATTTCTTGTCGAAATAAACTCCTAATGGCCTTTTTAGACAGAAAAAAAATCGACCTGAAAAACAACTAGATCTAATCAGTCTGAATAAGCCCTTACTTAAAATAGCCATGGTGTTCGATAAATACAAGTTTGAAATAAATCCAGGGCTATTGTAGGAGGCAAATTCGTAAATCATAAATGATCGGGCATTTCCTGCAAAGAAGACCTCAAGACACTGTGCCGACTTTGTTTGCTTGTAAAATCAACTAAAACGCAAACATCAACTGAAGTGGTTCCTCACTTCACTTTGGCGTTTTTTAAAATCAAGAGGCAAGCATTCTCGGTTGCTTTTGGTTCTCTTAGGGTGTTTTATAAAAGAAATTATCTTGGTTTAGTAGTAAGCGCATGTTAATCCTTATCTTTATTTCACTTCGGTAACTGGATTAGAACATTGTCCTAGAAAAGTAAGGCAACTTGTTAAGAATCTGTAGCCCCAATCTGTTGATTTAGGTCCAACAATGTAGCCTATAACGTCTAGTTTAGGCTAAAACACATGCAAGGCATCGCATTGAAGCTTAAAGAATTATTATTTCCAAGATATAACTAAATTTTTAGTTCGCATTTGCAATCGAAAAAAGTAAAGCGCTTTATTTTAGGCAAGCAACAAAACACAAGATTGAAATTAAATTCTAAATAAAATCTGTCCCCAGAATATTTAGAGGACTTAGACCTTTCTTAATCCACAGTTTAAAATAAAATTATTAAAACCAGAACGGGCTTAAACAAAATCGCCATGTATTCTTAATCACATTCTTTTCTAAATTATGGCAAGTGATAGTGTTTCATATTTAAAACAGGTAAATGGTATAAGGACTGAGACACAGAAATGATAGTAAGCCTTTTATACAATAAGCAGGGGTTTATGTGGGGCCAGTACTAAAATCTGAAACCATTATGGATTAACATTTTGTACTATACTATGATTATTTTAACCTTAATCCTAATTGATTTGTGGTATATCCTAGGATATGGATCAGTCTTTAGAGAAGTATCATTAACCTAGGCTTTAACACTGCTTTAAGCTGTACTGAACTTTAAATGACAACAGATGAGTTTATGAGAATCCAATAATTTGCAATGCAACATTTTGCTCTTTTTTGCACAAACTGAAAATATAATAGAAAAACGCATCGCCAAGCTTTTGTGACAGACAAAAGGTAAACTATTTTCAACTCGGTTTTCCATACAAACCAGGCAAATGGTTGGCAACTTAATTCTTTTTAAGACTGACAGAGCTAGAAGAAATGTATAAAAATACTTCCTAACCAACATTGTCAGTCTAAATGGGCTCGGAAGTAAAGTTTTGTAGTCAATTTACTGCAAGTCAGGAGCACTACAGCGCTGAGGAGCCTTAGAATGGAGTAATGGGAAACATGGGGAACTTACAACACGATGGACAAAAACAGAAAATTTAACGTGGAACTAAAGTCTTATTTTTATCTGCGGAATGAAAAAACTTTGTATTTGCGCTTTTTTCGAGCTATACATATATGTATGTATATTAAATCTATACAAACGCTTAACTATTGTGCAATTTTTCTGCGAAACTTTCTGAAGAGGTTTGTCACGAAATCGCGATAAAAGCAGTGTGCAGCCACGAAAATCAAAGTCACTTTGCTATTTTGTTAAAAACTTGTCTTCTATTTAAATATAGATACAAGAGGTCTTGAGCCGGTTAATCCCTGTTCAATTTTGCAAAGTATCAGAACTTCTTTCACATATCGCGAACTGTTTTTTATTTTGTACACATGTTGCGAAATATATCAAAAAATGCTTCCACGATTAACGCTATCGAAGGAACCCTTCTTATTGTTATAGAAACACATGTCACTTAGGTGAAATACCTAAGACACTTAGGTGAGAGATTACATTAAAAACAATGCATAAATGATTATACATAGACGAACTTAAGTGTTCTTTAAATTTATAAAATATCCAAAATGCAGGAAAAAGCGCGGAAATTCCAGGCTCCAGTCGTTAAGGCTTTATTCAAGCGTTTGACGACGGTATAAACAAAAATGACAGGCGCTAAGCAAAAAAGCTGTTTCTCCCGTAGCGTTGTGGACATTTTTATTATCTTTGATGAAACCTCGAAGTGTCCCGCTTTATTAAGTCTTTGATTAATTGCTTGGCATTAAAAAAAACACTTACCAAATGCGCTAAAAGCACTGCAATGGTGCTTTTTCTTTTATGCGTTTGTTGTTGGGTTTCCAAAAGTTCAGCTGCTTGTATTCCAAATGAGTTGGTCAACTTTGAAGTTTATAACGGCAAGTAGATGTTTTTAAGACACGAAACACTTGGTATTTGTTTTTTTGTTCTAACGATTTGAATTCACAATGAATTGGATCAATACATACTTTTTGTTTTTGATTATGTTTAGGTTTTCTCGATCAGAATTGTTTTGAAAGCTTTTAATTTTGATTTTTTTGCCTTCGTTCACTTTCACACAATATCTAGAGGTGAACAAATGTATCACTTTGAACTGTACAAAAAAGTATTGATTTTTCTTTGTGTTGTTTTATAAGGTTTCAATAGTATTGCGTTTGTTTTGTTATTATTTTCTTATCCTTTTGTTTTGCCTTTTACGCCGTACTGAACGAGCGGCGTGAAAAAGGTTGAGTAGTAGATATAAGCACTTGTAATTTTTTTCTGGCAGTTTCTTTCACTGTTTGTTTTATTTTTATATTGTTGTTGTGGTTGGCTCGGCTTGTTTGTTTGTTGTGATTAGAGCTTTAGCCAAATTTGAAATGTAATTAAAAATCAAAGTAATTTTATGCTACGACCATTTTTTCGTTTCTTGTTTTTGGCTACGCAAAGCGAATACGAATGCATGCAGCGACGGCGACGGAAAACGTGAACGGCGGCGGTATGTATGAATACTAGTTGGCAATAATAAACAACGGCTAACGACGACAAACACCACAGACACAGATTTCACAAGACACTACGAATTCGAACGAACGTTACTTTGAAACTGATTGTAGTTCTATGGATAAAACACCTTTTGCCACAGACGAAACGTAAAAGCAGTGGTAGCAGCAGCAGCACACAATCGTCATAGTCGTCGTCGTGTTTAGTGTTGTTGTTGCCTTCGTTTTACGAGCCTCAACGAGTGTACGAGACGAGGTGTAAGAAGGTAGGGTAGGTTAACAAAATGTAAACACATCAGCAACGGCCAGCCATCCTCAAAGTGAGAGCGAAAGAGATCACCAAACCACGAGAGGTGAAACAAAAACAAAACATCAAGCAGAAATGGTGAAAAAAATATCAACAACACGGCGGGTCATTCATTGTTCTCCGTTGATTATATCTCTCTCGCTCTCTTAAGCGCCGAACACAAGCCAGCACAGGCATTGCCAGACAGAGATAGAGAGCTCTCATATCCGCCAAACGACGTGTGTATGTGGCTGTGGTTCTGTGTTTATTTCATGGCCGACGACAAGCATGGAAACTGGGAAGAGGAAAAAAACAACGGTACGTTGTTGCTAGCAAAACAAAAGAAAAACAACACCAACGTTCGTTTCGTGTGTGTGCTGGCGAATATGTACTTCTTGTTAGGATGCGAATGCCAACCTAAACCACTCCCCCATAGTAAAACACAGTCTTGCACACACATACGTATGTACTCACAAACTCGTCTATGGGCATAGCCCGACACACGCCTAGGCTAGGGAGCAAGAGCAGCAGCAGAGGTTCAACAACTTCCATCTAACCATTTGGAGAAAAAAGTAATCAAAATAAAAAAACTAAAACGAAAAACATAACCATCGTCAGTCAGTGTTTTTTATTTTTGGAGGGGGAGAGAGGCTGGCGCTCCATTAGTTCGCTTTTGCTGCTCCATGTCGGTGGAAAAATGCTGGAGTCGATTTGTGCAAAAGGCATATCTTTTGCCTGAATCTACAACATGTCTACGACAAATTGTTCGAAGCTCTGCCGTTCTGGAGTAGATTCAAAATAACCAATACCCTTAACCCCGCGGCCCCCTGGTTCGTATGTACAATATTGAGTTGCATGCAAAACGAGTGTGCCACATTGGACAGACGCTCGCGTCATACACTGAGGCGACTTCTTTGGTATTTGTATGTTGTGGCTACTATAACGAAGGCTGTCTTTAAAGAAAATTCGACTACGATTCTATATTGAATCGGTACTAGCCTTGCTTGAATACTGACATCCTTTGATAAAACGCTCTGAGTGAACATGACGCAAAATACGATTGTAGGTAGATATGCAACTGGTTCGGACAACAAAATTCCGTTGGACGAGCAGACTTTCTGTTTCAAACAGCAAGTAAGTTAATAAGGTTGTTGGCAATACTACAAACTATTTGGTTGTACTTATGAAATCAAGTGATTGCTAGGAATTGGTTGCTGGTACCATCTGTTGTTAATGACAACAAATAATTTCGGTCCAATAACCATCAGAAATATAAAAAAAAAATTAAAAACTTTGTATTGTTTTTATTTTTTCAAAGTTATCTATTTTTTTCTACATATTTCAAAAAAATACATATCGTATATCGGAAAGACATGTATGCCAAGCGGGCCCGTAAAAATAATGCTAAACTTGCAAAATATTAATTGTTATTGCATTGACTCAAATGTCTATGATTTGGATGACTTTGCTTGGTTGACCCTTGTTTGTTGGAAAGAATTTCTTTTTCATTTTCTTGCAGGAGGTTATACTGATAGAATGCTTGGAGTACACCGAGCCACTATCATTTGGTTTGCAACAGAATTATGTTTCGAATACTAACTTTTAAGTTAGATCAAATAATAAATCACACTAAGTTATGGTTTAAGAGGATAAACAAATATCACTGCAACCCTTTTATTAGCAATACTTTTATTGGTACATACAGACAACATATCCATTATCTCAATCGAATCTTAGTACTAAGAAAGTGTTCCATAACCACAGCCGATAGGTAATTAGAGCCAAGAAACGTTGTGGCCAGATAGCTTAAAAAACTGCGAAAGTTGCAAATACCACATAGAGAAGTAGTAAATTGGATATCGCTACAAACTATAAAAATTCCATTGAAGGAGATAACTTTCTGTGACAACTGCGATATGTTAATAAGTTTGATGGATAATCGGTTAACATTTCAAAAAAGGAGAACAATGCCTTGAACGTAGAACAAATTTCTTGTCACAACCGAATTTATTTGCCAACTAAATGATTGTAGATATGTTTACACCAAGTATTCCAGCATTACAACTACAGTGTCCTAAACCGAAACCGAAAACTGGCAGTCGGTTTCTTAAAAATAGCTAAAACCCCATATATCTTTTTTTGTCGAGTTTTTTGTTTTTGGTTTTTTGTAAAAGCAAAGCAAATTTTAAATTTGCACGTACGAAGTATGCTACTGTCAAAAATAGTTTAGGAAGACAAAAATTCAAGTGTGTCTATCACAAGCTAACTCGATTTAACTATATCTGCCTGTTCGTCCGTCTGCTGTTCATTTAAATCTTGTCTGCAAGTTGCAGCTCGCAACTGTTTCCCGATTTTCATGAAATTTGGCAGATGTACGTTTTTTTGTACAGAGGAGGCTTGCGGCTAAGAAAATTGGTAACACTTAAGATATATACGAGTAGCTCCTACACATAGATGTGTCTTTAGCTCTAAAAACCACATATTATAGTCAATCTTTATCAAATTTGGCCTATTTCAATGCGATCAGTAATCAGCTCAGTAAAAATGGGATATACCGAAGCACGTTTTGATTAAGCTCCACTACAAAGATCCCTCCTTACATAAAAATTCTCTACAACAACCATATTAATTTCGATCTCAATCAACTATCTGCTAGGCCTTAGATTAATTCATATAAACTTATTTTTTGTTAGTCATTTTTTGATATAATCTGGGGTCCAAAATTAGCTTATTTGCGTACCGGTTTACTTTTTTGTTAGTTATTTTTTTATTTCCTAAGGATGATCGTCGAAGGCGATCGAAATATTGGAAAATAAATATAATAAACAAAATAAACTAAAGAAATCACCATCTTTTTACTTTGTGCATTACCTCGAGCCAGACAATTCAGAAGCAAATATATAAATAAATTAAATAAGGTCAGCTATACTCACGAAGCCAAAAATAAACTTGTTTTTGCAATTTGGGTGACATATAGGTACCGAAAACAATAAAATTCTCTCACAAATTTACTGCGGAACCTACTCGTTCTATATTCAATTGGTTGTTGCTTATTTCAACAAGAAACCAAGAAATCTTAAAACTGACTACTCGTAGGAGTTTATCCATTGTATAAATTAAAAAAAATATAATAGAAATTTTTCCGAAATTCCCATCCCGAGATTTATTTTATACCCGGGTGTCCCCTATATGTTTACAAAATCCTACAAAACCGATTTATTTGATTAAAAATTCAGTGCAAGAACATAAAATTAGGTCAACTTTTTTTCTATTTTAACGTGTTGGAATTGGACTTTGAATGGCCATCAGTGTATAATATTTGGATTTTTCAGAAAAAATACTAGAAGGTTTTATTGATTGGTGGAAATGGGAAAATATAATTATACGAGTAAATGACCTGTTACGATCAAAGAGAAAACTTTTAAAGACGTTGTAAATGAATTATTCTTAACGTTAACTTGTGCTGTCAATTTGAGTTCCAAACTACCCCAGGTGTATAATATATTTAAGGATTCGAAACTAAATACAACAACAAATAATACTATTATTTAATTAACATTTTTTAAAATTTAATGATTTCTCAATTAACATAAATTAATGCGTTAATAAAATTAATATATAACTTAGCACGAAAGTTTTCAATTACTAGGATCGACTCAAATAAAAATATTGAGATCGAAGTTGTTTTCCAAGTTTCTCCACTACGTACTAAACCGAAATTATTTTTTGTCTTTATCATATGCAGGTTAACACGAACAATTCTATACAAAAATATTAGTTACCACAACAAGCCATTCTGGCAACCAGTAATTTGCACTTCATTCGATTTGTGCTACCACATAGTAATCAACATATGCCAAAATATTATCAGAGCTATTATCTGAAGGTATGACCCGAATTTCTACGAAAATTATTGATGGCTGCTACAGAAGGTCTTCTCGCCACAACAGATGTTATTAGATCGAACGGAATGCCATCTGACTTTTTCTCAGTGTGCGTAAATTGGTACGACTTTAGGAATTTATGCTAAAGCTTCTCTATAAAATTTCATTAGCTATTCGGAGCCGACATTTACCAGTAGGCCTAGGTCAATGACAATCAAAATTGTAAGTGTCACAGCTCACTTATTTGATAAAAGCTTCCCGTTTGATCCATAATGGGTTGTTAAGGGAAGGACACACATTCATACATTTTCGTACAATAATCACAGTTTTTTTTACAAAATCTTGCAGAAAACCAACTTGTTGCCACAACCGAATTTTTCGCAAACCGAATGTTGCTGGTTGCACGTACTATCCATGTATTCCATCGTTACAAACTAATCTTGGTTGGGTACACAGCAATTTTTAGTAGAGGGAACTGCCACTTCCGGTTCGAGAAAACAAGCAATAGATTAAGATGATTACTGGAACTGAATTTGTATATGTTTTGGTTGTTGTAATATATTGTTGGTTATAAGTACTTTTTTGAAAAAGAAACAATATTTTACCACCTGGCAATGGGTCCACTGAGTTAAATAAATACTTCTTTGAATAAATGTCCCGATCTGAAAACAATTAATTAAGGTACAGGGTGTCCCTCACTAAGGTATACTACTGTGTTTGTTTATAATTTTTGATAAAATGGAAAAGACTGGATCTTATATTGATAAATGTTTTATTTAATGTCAGCAATTATGTAAGGAATACATTATCAGATAAATGTCCGCCTCTGTTAGCCTCACAAATGCGTGTCCTTTTGAGCACATTTTTCATTACTTTCAGCACGGCGTCAAATTGAGGTTGATGGATTGTTTTGAAAACTTTCTTGAGCACCGGTTATGTTTTCAGCCATAAATCCATAAAAAGTAAGCCAGGTTTGTTGATCAGTTTGTATTAGTAAAGTTTTAATAGACTTTTCAGAGGCCTTACATTAAAAGTGAAGCAGATTTGTAGAATAAGAAAATAAGAAATAAGGGGTGTCATGGTCAAAACATAGCTAGTGTAATTTTTGACAAATTTTTACAAAAGTAACACTAGTCGAATTTCAAGTACGACAGCCATAATCAGGGTTATTATCTAAGTATATTCCAATAGGTCCATTAAAAAAAGCCGTATAAAAAGTTAGCTGTATAAAAATAGTTCCCTTAAATTTCCACAAACAATTTAGGCAGTAAAGGTTAAGTTTTTGTAAGTGTACCTACGACTGCCACCAAAATGCCTACAACATGCCTCCTTAACTTATATCCCCTCCCCCACACTCACTGAACAACATGAGGACAATGGAACTAATTGAGGCAGCATTTTCGTTTTTTTTGCCATCGCATGATGTACTTCACGGCAGGCCATTAGTTGGCGTTCATACACCCACACCCATCTACCCTACATTTGTTAGCCATTTTATTTGTGCGGGCATGGGTTATGTAGGCACTTACATACACACACGTACATACATGCGCTTGCATATTCATACACACAAAATGTCCAAGTATTAATAGAGAGTAGTAGCATGCCATAAATTGGGCTTTTGGCTTTTCTTCTGAAGTGCAAAGGAATTGAAAAACGAAATTAAAAAAAAAACATATTTTCACATTTTTGTACGGAGTGGTTTTGAAGCCAGAGGGAGAGAGAGAAAGAAAGAGAGGGAACGTACGATTTCGGCCCATCAAATGATCCTGTTGTATTCAAGAGAATTAAGGGAAAAAAGAACAAATCAATATAAATGTCCATCAACAAGCAACCATCGTGTGAAGGATGAGATGGGGAACAGCTAAAAGTAAGAGTGAAAACAAATTTCAATTAAAGAGGGGCTACATCTTCCCGTTTTCAGTCTGGTCAGAGACCCACGCACACACAAACACGTGTACTTTTTTGTATATGTGCACGTTTGTTTTCGATTTTAACTACAGCAAATGAACTTTTCATGATCCATTAAAATTTGTGTAAAGTGGAAAAAATGATGGCTTCTCTCTCGCTTTTTCGTGAGACCTACTAAGGCATGAAACGAATGTAGTTTTAGGGAGAGTGACTCTTGAAATATAGCTCATTTCTACAGTATGCTCCAAAGATCGAGCTCTTTAAAATGTCCAAGCGCATAATCTAATTTCTACTGTTTTCAATTTTGATTTGTGTCAATCTTGCACGAAGTGTGCAATATGTTTTTTGACAAAAAGAAGGCGACAATTCTCATTTATTCAACTATAATTTAATAAACCTAAAAATTATATTGAACTAAAGTTGAAAGTTATATTTACACAATTTCCAACTTTTGTTTTGGTTTTTGATTAAACATTTACTAACATTAAACTTTTATTAAAGGTAAAGGTAAAAAATATAAAATGAAGGCATAGTCATTGTGAATATTTAAAAACGTATAAGAGTATTCGTACAAACAAATGCATTTTACTATCTACATACTCGTAGATATACTGGTTACAATATATTGATTTTCTTTTTTGTTATTTTGTCCATTCGTTTTCTTTAGATATTCGACAATATTTAGCTTTCCATACACATTTACAAATATGGGTTATTCCAAAATATGTGTCCCGATGTCGGTAATATATGTGACGCGCAAAATAGAAAGGGACCTAAGGGTAAAAACCAGTTTTGTTCGGGAGAGCCATTTTAAAGATTTAAATACGTGTATCTTTGGTGTACCATCACTTTCATAAAACGCGCTTATCTCTGGGATGGAACACTTTTGGGGCATGGGATTGGTCTCATTCAGATGTTGTCCACATCAAAAAAAAGTGAAAATTGATTTTTTTTTAACCTTAGGTCCCTTTCTCTATGCGCTGTCACATATGATAATTTTAAACTGTCCGGAATGCCAGTTATCGGTTGAGGGAAATAATTGAAGCTACCTTAATTGATAAAATGTTTTTGCTAAATTATGTTTTGCCGTTTTTAAAGCGTACACAGATAAAAAAAATTAACTTTAAAATTGTTATATTTTAGTATTCCTTATGCTCACATTAAGTACACTAATTTTCTTTGGTATAACTTCGATGATTTTTGTTATTAAAGGTTTTTCACACACAGTAAACATATTTGTTGCCACAACTAATATTTTTTTTTCTAACAGAATGATCACTACAACCGAATGTTGGTTGAAACACTGCCATTGTTAGTAAATGAAACTAAAGGTATAGGAAGAAGCGACAAAGTATTTGATATAAATTTCCATTTATCGCATTGGTAATTTATGTACTTCAATAATTTCGTTTTTCGACAAAAGAGTGAGGAAATTAAAGAGAGATGTTAACAGAAAAAAATGGATTTTTGCACACAGAAAAAATGTTAGTCAAAAATAGATTGGAACTACTAAAATTTCGTTGCAGAAAAAGATTTTCGGTTGCAATCACCAAAAGTTTAAAATTGTAATGAATAAATTTGTTGTCACAACCGAATCTTTTGCCAACAGAATGTTGGTGGTTGCAAGTACTATCGATGTATTCCATCGTTACTACTGAATGTTGGTTGGGTAGACAGCAATTTTCAGTAGAGGGAACTGACGCGTTCGTTTGAAAAAAACAAGTATTGGTAATCCTAACAGACTAAGATAATTAATGGAGCTAAATTTGTTCCATAGATTGTTGGTTCTTAGTTCTTTTTTAAAAAATTTAATATTTTACCGCCTTATAGTGGCTCAACTGATCAGTAAAATAAGTCTTTGAATAGATGTTTTGCTAAGCATAACAGTGATGCCGTGGTAACTCGGGAAAAAAGGTAGCCACCAAAAATTATTGGTTGTTGTGTTGAATAATAAGGAGGTCATCTGATTAAGTAAAATTATTAAGTCTGAGTAAAGTCACTAAATTACAATTAAGCCTGTTTCTGTATTCTGAAAATAATTTTAAATTATAGTTCATTTATTTATAGTTCGAATATTTTAATGATCAGTGTCCCTTAGAATCATTCACCTAGTCTAACCCAAGAAACCTAAACTGTCTGACCATTTTTTGTTTGTTTTTATACATTTTTTGCGAACTTCGAAATATGTTTTCGAAATATGTTTTGCTCTGACAAGAACCGATAAAATATTAAAGGGTTTATTGCTTGATGTTGGAAAACTCAGTATTATGTTATGGGCTATGGTTGTAACAACTATAATATGATATATGCTCCCTTTAATACTATGGAATGTTGGTTATTGCAACAAAGATTCGGTTTATCAAACCGAATTTTTGTAGTTCGGACCGATTTCCAACTGTTTTTTCTCTGTGTGCGTCAAACAATAGTTATACATAACTATACTTATAGTTTCCCTAATCATCAATTAAAGAGATAACATTACTTACATCACTCAATAATTTCGCTATAGATAACATTAGTTTTACAAGAACAACTAAAATCTTTGGCGGCGACCTATATTTTCCGTGTTACAGGGACATTAACTCTATTTTTTTTTTCTTTTTGAAAAGTGCTAAAATGTTGTCAATGTAAGGGTATGTATGTATTTATTGTCATATGTCTGTAATCAAAGTTACAGGCTGTTTACACTATCATTTCAAGTTTCTTAGGTCAAGATCTTAAATGTAAGCTTGAAGGTTTGATGGGTTCTTCAGAAAAAACAGGATGAACAAATTTTCTTGGTTTTACCGGCTCACAAAGGGATAACAGATCGGTGACACTAATAGTCGCTAAATAGGTGTTCTAATAAGTTTTCCAATGACACCCATAACAACCGAGAATAATATAACCACATTTATTACAAAGCTTTAGGTTCCCGAAACTAGTTTGTCGCCAAAAAAGCCAATTTTGATTGTATTTGAAATAACGAGCCCTATAACTGAAGAAAAATAGTTCCAAAATTTGGGACAAGGTCAGTAAAAAGCAGTTGTGCCATGTTTCCTTCCAAGTCGTCCGGCCGAAAAAGCTAATTATGTATCATGTACAAAACATTACAGTGCGCCAACGGACATTGGGTTGTAATGATGGAATGGCTAATTTTAACAGATTTGAAAATAATTTGTATCCTGACCGCACGAAACTTGCTACGAAATTCACTTCTTTTAATGTTATGCCAGGAAGGTCCTACTGAAGAATTCTTATAAATGTCATTTGTGGCTGGGTTTTCACATCCGGCCTAGTTTCAGTTTAGCGCCATTTTTGTAATTAATCTTTTACTTTAACTTTAAGAAAATGAAAGAGCAGATTAGTGAATTTATGAGGAGCGTTCTTAGAACTATAAGAAAACGCTTTTTGAACTGATGGAAACGAAAAGATGGTTGAAGAGCCCATAAATTTCGAAAAATTAGCTTTGTGGTCGACTTTTTTTGGAATAACACATACTTAAGGTAAGTGTGAGTGTGTGTGTGTGTATTAACATGCCGTTCACAGCCAGGACCCACAGTTCAACGTGGTGGGTTGTGGCATAGTTTGGGGCCAGAAGAGGTTCTTCGTTCGTTCGTTGTTTTCAATCGTCGTTCCTTATTTACTTTTCGTCTTGTGTTACATGTTTTATTACATGTGATTTCTCTTCGTATTTTTCGAAACGTAAATAAATAGAGGGATAAATACAAAAATAAAGTATATATATGTACGTACACAACACTATATACATATACATATTACTAGATGCGTATGTATTTGTACGAGTATATACGGACTTACATACTCGTGTATTTTCATTTATATCTAAATATTTTATTACATTTTTGTATGTACGAAGAACGCATCCTCTCATTTTGTGCGGTGGGTGGGTGCTGGTGTGTGAGTGTATCCGGTAACATGTCCGTCCGTCCGTCCGTCCATCCATAAAATATTCATGCGCACAAAAAATATCAAAATTATTTGCCGCACGAAAAAAAAACAGAAAACGGCAACATTCAATTGTACCTTTCGACCAAGTTAAAACAAATATTGGGTATACAGACATGTACACAAAACACATATATATACTCACATGTATATAAATACATGCTAGGTATAGATGTATGTACATTGTACGTTGCCAGTCCATACATGAATGGTTATTTTGAAAAGCGTTGTTAGTGAAATGTTTTTTTCTGTCTAACTTTGGTATGGTTTAATTAAAATTGAACGTTTTTCTGAAATTGCTCAAAATCATAGTTACCCAAATTTGGTAATACATATACGATTATGTATGTGTGTATATAACAAAAAACAATACACATACATACAGAGAACAGATTCGTTGATTTTTTTGTTGCCGACTTAAGATTGTGGTTGCGTGTACTTCAAGAATTTCATCCGTACAACTAAATATTGGTAAGAGCACTGGAACTTTCGGTACATAAGCGAAAGTTATGAAATAAATTTCTTGCAACGAACTTTGAATTCGCTTTAGTCTTCAAATTACACAAATTGATACTAAAGAAAATGCATTGAATTCATGGCAAATATTTAATATTCCAATTCCAGGACACATGTGTCTTCTTTTTCGGTATGCTTAGCCTTAAAAGGAAGATATTTGATTTGTCTATCCACCGGTGTGTTTTTCTTTCTGTTCCAATACAAATGAAAAAGAAATAATTTTTGTACTTCAAGTATTTCATCAGTACAACCGAAAGTTTATTAATGTTCCGCAATTTGCAGTACAAGCAACTTTGATTAGGAAATAAATTCAAGAATCATTAGCTTCGCTTAAGGCTTTGAATAAAATTGAAAAAAGAAAATAATTTTGAAGTCACATTAAATCAAAAATATAATTGTTTAATTTCGAGAAACATTGGTCAACTGTTTTGAGTCCACTTGGCATTCGAAGAAATTTATTTAAATTTCTATTCCAACGATACAGTTTTTTTAATTCTGTTAAGTAAGTACGATGGTACACCACTAAGGACACTAAATACTGCACCTATAAACTACACATTTTAGTAAATAGAAAGCAATTATTTGCTGTCATTACCAATTTTTGGTAGGAAGGAACAAATGTACATGAAACTTTTAGTTGCGCTTCTGCCGATTGTTAATTGGAACATCACTGCAATAGTATAACCAAAAAGTGGGGTATCTGCCCCTTAATTTAAACTTTAAACCAAATTTCCATAACATATGGTCAATGCAACAGAAAGTCTACGCATTCAAAGGAAATTTCGTAGCCCGGTCTATTTTATAAGAAATTTTTCTCTGAGTATACATTTTAATACACATATCCTCAGCTTAAATTCAATAACAACAAAACAATAAATTCATGATTTAACTAGGAGGGGAAAAACATTATTGCTGTATAAAATTAGATTCTAACATAAATTTTATTGCTGTATTAAATTCGATTCCTACTTAAATTATGTACAGGGTTAGCTTATTAAAGTGCTGCCTATTAAACAATCATATTTAGTTTGTGTGAAACTATTTTTATTAATTCAAATTACAAAATATGGGGAAACAATCAAAAATTCCGAATCCATTTACTTTAGCTCGATGTGGCCACCTTAAATCTTGACTATGGCCCTCAAAAGTTTTGAAAATATAATTGCATTGTGCACGAATAAATTTCATTGCTGTATTAAATTCAATTCCTACTTAAATTAAGTACAGGACTAGCTGATTAAAGTGCTGCCTATTAAACAATCATATTTAATTTGTGTGAAACTATTTTTATTAATTCAAATTACAAAATATGGGGAAACAATCTAAAATTCCGAATCCATTTACTTTAGCTTGATGTGGCCACCTTAAATCTTGACTATGGCCCTCAAAAGTTTTGAAAATATAATTGCATTGTGCACGAATAGAGTCTTGCGGTATTTTGGCCCATTTGCGTACAATGACTTTTTTCATAGCACCCATAAAAGTGCGATATAAGTTGTTTTGAACTAACCTCTTAAAAATTAGACAATAAAATAAAATAGATCATCATATCTTTATTATATAAACCTCTACTAATTTTGGTAAAAACAAAATGAATGAAATATCACAGCAAGCGAGATGTAATCCAATTTTAGTTCACATTAGAGTTATTAAAACTCGCAGCGTCTTCTTGGTACGCTAACATATGCATTTCATTACGATGGGCTTGAAGTTTCAAGTATTTGAAGATTTTTTTTAATGTGACTAATGTCACATAATGACTCTGATAATAATTTGTTCGTTATCATCGCCAATAATTGGTTACAGGAAACAGTTTCTAAATAGCTATTGGTTGTCAAAACCATCACATTAATAGTTTTCGGCTTTAAGCTGTGCGTGCAATCAATGGAAGCTGAATCCATCAGGGTTGTAAACAGGCGTTGATGGCAAGGAAAATTCTTCTTTTTTTACTTTATATTCTACTTATGCAGTTTTCTAACATATTTTTCTCTGTGTGATTGAGTATGAGTTTATAGCCTTTCTCCAAATTTCTGTCTTAAACAAAAAAAAAGGTATTTTTCAGGCTTTATCAGTCTGAAGGCCAAACATAATATGAATGCGTGTAGTAAAGTTGTTAAAAAAATAAGATCGACATCTTGTAATTTTATAAATTAAGTGTTTTACGGGCAATAATTTTTTCTTCCAAATTCCGGGATTTCCCACGGAAAAAATCCCGGGATGTGTGACAAATCATTGACGAAACAATATTTGTTTTCATGAGACCAAAAAGACAAACGTTCTAAAACTACTTACTTCTGAGCCTACACTGAACTATTCTAAACATTCGTATACGGCGGCTATAAGGCTTTAAAATAGAAGGGCCAAGCCGAGAGTATAAAGACATTTTTATGATTCATTACGGATCCAAAATGTCATTCCTAGAGAAAATCAGTTTTAGGAATATAATTTGAATATTAACACAACGATGAGAAATTGTTATATACTCGTGTGACCCTTATAAATTTTAATTTAGTTCTGTACTCCTGAAAATTAGTTTTACTATTCATCGTTATTTATTTTTACACATTCCAAAACCATACCAATATGAGTGCGAGCAGTAAATGTTGGACTATTTTTATTTTTTTCTTTCATTTTCCACAAATTATCACGTTTTGTATTTGGGTTTAACTTCAATATAATATTTAACACATTAAATACCAAACAGAGGTCACTGAATTCCTCTCAATAAATCTCTTAGTTGAAAGAAACCTAATTATAGCTTCATGCCATATAAAAAAAAGTATCGATTTCATTCAGAAGGACTCCATTAGTGTTCCATGTCCTCTTTATGTCTTTCAAGTGAGCATTGTTTCTTCCCCTTCACTTTAGGCACTTTGGAAAGGGATCCTTTCAAGATTTACCGATAGCATCGTTGACCGCAAAGTGTCTACAGGATTGAAGACAACAAATGATCGATCATATCTGCAAGAAAAAGAAAATACTTAAAAGGCAGGGTAACGTTTACCACTAAAAGTGTACGTTTAGTGTTTTTAAAATAAATTGGTCAAAAGGGAAACAATAATTGAAAGTCTGTTGAATAAAAGTTATAGAGAAAATATGGGAGTTTATTTATTTTCAACATTTGATGAAGATGGTTTGGTAATTATTGTTAGCAAATAAAGTACTGACGTCAAAACTATGTATACTGTATAAGTGAGTCATTATTTATCTATATCTTTACATAATGATTTTAATAAAACTATCATACTTTTTAGGCTGTTCCTTTGTGGAATTCGTGCACCTTCGGTTGCTATATTTTTTTTACAAGATATACAAACTTTAATCTCCTTTGTTCCTAGCAAATTCATTTGTCTTCAGTCACTCAATTCGCAACAGACAGTTAATTATTCCAAAGGTAACAAAGGTAAGAGTAGCCCGACTATTTAACATTTTGCCAAGCAGTTTAAAAACGTTTAACTTGTCTTCCATGACATTTCGTAAACATTTAATGGAACATTTTCGTTCAAGTACAGAGTAATGCTTTTATTTATATGTTTTTTTTTCTTCGGTTTCTTGATTATCACTTATATGCTTTCATCAGGTTATTTTCTCTTTTATTAGGAAATATTAGGATTATTTTAATTTGTATTATTTTTTTATTTTATACTGAATTTTTTTCTAGTAGTTTATGATGTTCTATTTAACATTTTGATGCATATTGTAATTTAGCTTTAATAGGCCCCAATGGGCTTCGAATTACATGTCAATAAAGAAATGAAATGATTTTAAAATAGGCTGTATTATATATACTTATATATACGACCCATTCAGGAGTTTCTTTTTGAACCGCGACTACGAATATTTGATACAGAAAACCTGTACTAAGTTTCACCTTGGAGCTGCGATTTGACGCCGCTTTATTGGATGTTACCGTGAAGAAATGCAACGCATTCGTGAGATAGAGGCTAAAACCATCACTAAGGTCCTGAAAATTGTTTTGAAAATATTCAACACTGCGCTGCAGCCGAGACAGCCACATTAAAAAATTGTGATCCGTAAATAATGTGTAAAAATTTTAAATATGCCGAAAAAAATTTGTTGTTGCCTTTTTAAAATTTAAAAAAAGCTTGCATTTGGACCTTCATGTCGAAACTTCACCTAAAGTCAAAATTTTCAAATAAAAGTGAACTCAAGTACTCTTAGAAACTGACAAAAATTAGTAGCTTTTCAGCTCATTTTCCTATACCAATCCCATAAATGGTTGGCAGCTCTATTTTTTTAACATATTGAGAAAGCGAGCTAGAAAACTGCTAGTCTTGACAGCCTGAAAAGGCCGTAAAAAGCCAAATGTACTCTTGTTTTCAAGTTCATGGCGTCAAAAAAATACACGCCTTTAATTTTTTGAGTTTTCCTTGATTTTTAAACCAAGACACGTATTCTTTATCATTTTATTTACTCTCCAGTTGTAACGATACTTTTTTCAAGTGATTGTTTTTAGTAAACGCGTTTAATTTTTCATCAATTTTACGTATTTAATACAAGTAAAACTATATTTAATTATATTACAATTTTTGTAGAAAGACGATCTGGAACTTGTTTAAACTCGTGTCTTAATTGTTTCCGATGTGTGTAGCTTATCTTCAGTAAGCCAAGTTCATTTTGTAGTTTGAGTTTATCTCTTCATGACTAGAGCTCGGAACTGTACGAGTATGCAATAAAAAACGTGTTTTAAAAATGCACATTAAAATCAAAAAAATGGCATGAAATGTGCATCAGCAAATTTTAAAATATGCAGCAAAAAAAGAAATTATGCGCAAAAAATTTTTAAAAAATTGGCACTAATATAAAAAATATGAAAAATAAAGTTTTGAGTTTATTTAATAACTCGAAGTTCAACGTAAAGTGGTTCTAGTAAATTAAACAAAAAATTCAATATAGATTATTTCAGTCTCATTGAATAATTGATGATCAAATGCGTGTTCGAAAAAAAATTTAAACTTAGAAAAAAAAATTTTTTAAATTAATTTTTTTTTAAAAAAGCTGTAATTTATCAAATCTCAAAAAATTGTACACGTTGAAAACGAAAAAACAGCACTGACCGAAGAACTAATTGATTTTTTAAAGGAACTTAGCTAGTCTTAGTATTTTCTTTTCTGCACCTAGACGACAGAATATTGAGATCATCTGCAATTTGCACAATCTGGAATCCAGAAATGTTACTAAGAATTGTTGCATGCATATAACGCCATAAATTTTAATATTAACATCAATATTTATATTTGTTTCCATCCCTTCCAAAAGGATAAAATACCTCTTGAGCATAATATGCATTACACACTTTCTTAAGTCGCACAACATCCCACTAAGGAACAAGGGGGAACCTTACAAATCTGTGAGCTGTGCACGATTAAATTCTTATACTCACAGGTTAATCCATTTTTAAAGAGATGGTTTTACATAGCTTAGAGATAAATCTCTTACTCGTTGAGTCGCCAACATTTACGAGGTGGAAACCAGCCGCTGAAAACTTTTTAGATGTTTTTACCCTTCGTTTAACCTGGGTCAACTCGCATGAACACACCACGGCGACCTAAAAAACAATATGCATTGAAACCATTTATTGAAACGAAATATTCATTTCATACCATAATTACCACAATTAATGCCTGTTCAGTGAAATATCCACAAATTTCTACTTACAAATCATTGACATTTTTTTTGCAAACTGCTTAATTTGCAAAAATATATACTCCAAGTTATTTTTAGACTAAGAACAACTAATATGCATTTGCATAGAATTCCGATCCCAAAAAAAACATTAATGGAGGGAGTTTTTCTATATTGACTTTCTTGATCTATAACAAAAGCATTTCGATTTGAATTTTAATTTAATTTTTTTTTTACGAAACGGATAACAGAAGACAGAAAACACAAAAATCTTTTGGATATGTTGAAAGTGTTGAGATTTAATGAAATTGTATTTGATTCTATTTCAAGGTTGAGTGGAAAAACAACAGAAAAGATTAAAAACCTTTTTTAATAAATAATTTTGGTGCGACACATACATACTCATACAGTATGTGATGTATATAAGGCTGTATGCACGAGTACAACTGTAACGGCGCCGCCGTTCAAAAGCCTAGAGAAATGTCACCCCATATTACAGTGACAAAATGAGGACAACAACTACAATCCCCGGTATTACACGCGAATTGATATTTAAGCGAAAATGTTCCTCTCACATCCGCATGAACTTTTTCGCTAGGACTTGGGCGAGAGCGAACAGAAATTGAAAACTTCCCTTAAACTGCCGTTGAATCCAAGTCGATGATACAGCCAACTGCTCACAAATGAAATCACATCAAATCAAGTACTTGGGAGTAACCCAGCATCGCTCGTAACAACCAACTGATGATGATAGCGAAAACGGATTTTGACTTGCTGCCTAATTTGTTTAACGACAGCATTTTGATAATTTCATCAGGCAACAAACGACATCATAGAGGGGTGGGGATGCGATGGATAACACTCAACGCCCCGAGGGGGTTAAACAAAACGAAAACATATTTTCGGGGCAGACCAGCGAGTCAGCGCGTCTATCGTTCTCCGTGGACATGGTCGATTGGGTATTTGGAAAAGTTTGACTGTCTCAATGTGTTTGCTGTAATGTGTTAATTGCATTTTGGATCAGCAAACATCCTTATGGGTTTTGGGTTTGAGATTAAGATATGCGTGGAGCGAGCGATAAGGCAACATAACGTCGAGTAACAGGTTCTTAAGGCGTTAAGTAAATAATCAGCAGCACATCAGCGATGATAGTTTAGCTGTAAAAATCAAAAGGCTGCAAGAATAGAAAAACCTACAGATGTTACACTTTAGAACACTTTTATAAGGAAAGGTATTACAAACCGACGAACGAAAATATGAAAAAAAGCATTGTAGGTGGGATTCAATCATATAGAATCTAGTGACAACTTGTTTAATACTTTAATAAACTACCAATACTGCGTGTGAAATAATACTTCTAGTTAAATAGTTTCAGTTCATTCTATACTCTTCAGAAAAAGTATGTAAGGTTTGCGCCAACGACCGTAAAATAAGTTTACTACAAATAATGTTCTCTCGAGTGTGCTATTCAAAAAGTTGATTGCTTCCGTCAACAACTGACATTGCACGATATTCTGGAAAAGTTCCGACAAATATTATCTATCCCCTTTGACAGCCGAATAATTCGCAGATATTTAAAACCATGTCTGACTTTCGTATCCGCCCCAACACTAGTTCGTCTATGCAAATTGACGTTAACTAATACAAAATATGCATTTCAAATAGGGAAGTCCTTTTACAACCATTCAAAAAGAAGAGAGCCCACAGTTACACTGTCGTGAAATTTGTTGAAAACAGAATGTTATATCTTTGTTCCTTTGTGAGCAATCGGCTTATTCTTAATATTATTTGGAAGGTTAGTATTTAGATTTCTTGAAAAGGGAATTAGGATAGAGCAGCGGGAGTTTGGCGGAACTCCCCCAAATAGATGGACCATTATTAGGATGTTAAACATGTTTGTCGAATCTGGAATCATCGCACGAATACCATACCAACGAGATTCCTATGCTCGGGTTCAAAACACAATCGCTGCTATAGCATCGCCAATTCAGGCAAATCCAAGCGATTCCACTCGAAACCTATTGGTGCACATTGCAGTTATGTTTGAAGCAGAGTTCCAACAAAAAATTCCAAAACATATTAATATCCAGAAATTTTACTTTACGCTGGCCCCTAAGGTCATTGGATCATCAGATATTTTGTTATCGTGTTATGTCAAGTATGAGGTGTACAAAACGAAACTAAGGAATTTGGCTAAATTGAAGCAGTCCATTCAATCAATAATTGAAGCGATCCTAACTCTAACCCTTCAGGTTGTACTGGAAAATTTTTTCAAGTGTCGCATATGCGTGGATGAGCATGGAGGTTATTACGGTCCATCATCTTCAAACACAACTAGCCATTTTAAATTGAATTTACAATAAAAAAATATATGAATTACATTGATTACAAAAAATTTATTTAAATTTCTTATTATAGCTCAATTGGTGCACCACTCTGTATTCAGCTGTTAAAAATTGTATAAAGATCAGTAAATGACCATAGGGAGCACAATAATACAATCGCTGAGCATGCTGCTTGTGATGGCATAGGTATCACTTTGGCATATGTGACTGTTTCCTTGCTGTTATGGGAGAAAAGTCGGCAAGTTTGGCGTTGGTGATAAACAAACAAGTCTGCTGGTTGATTCTACTAGCATCCCCAAGGTAGAGAAAATATAAATACAGGTAGTTGCAATTCCGAGATGATCAATTCAGTTCAAAGAAAAATCTGCCGGATAAATGTCATCTACGCGCAGAAAAAGGCATGTGACATTATTCGAAAAGCATCATGCGGTTTTTGGGTGTATGGTTGTGGCACACCACTATTATGATCCACACAACAACAGTATGATTCACACACAACCATTCTATGATCCCTACAGCCATATTATGATTCACACTCAACCATACCATGACCCCAAAAAATATATTTTGATCCTCACAACCATTGTATGTTTCACACACAAACAAAGTATGATCCTCACAATCATACTATGCTTCACACGCAACCATGCTATGATCCTCGTCAACCTAATTCCCAAAATTATTTACTAGGATAGAGTTATGTTGTTTTTCAACACAAGAGATTTGTTTTAAGTAAATTATCTCAAATTACAATACAATTAGTTTGTAGTCAGATTTGAGACCATGTTTCTGTTAAACATTTCATTCAAAGAACCCACAAAGTTATTCAAATTGCAGTCGAAAAGACTTATAGTTTCTGCTGCGGTGATTACAGTTTCGGTGAACGTTCCCTTATTTTTCTGATCAATGGCTATTCACATGATCAACGGCTAAATACCAAAATACAGACAGATTCTAAATAAACGAGAACAAGCCTGCAGTAAAGTTTTCCATCAAACAAAGTACTTATAAACACGAAAAAATCGCTCGCACTGACTTCTGATTTCGCATAGGTTTGCATCGCAAGTCGTATGCTATTGTTGTTTTTATAATGGATAACTACCACGTACTGTACAGTTCATAGTCACAATCATGCGGTATGATTGCTGCAACCATACTATTGTCAAATATAAAATTCTAAAAACAATACTACGGTTGCGACGAACATGCTTTTATTGCAGAGAACATATTCATCCTTATTACGGCTGTTGAATTAGTTATGGCAATCTGTGTTTTTTTAAAAAATGGTACTACGTTTGGCGAAAACGCATTACAACTCTGTTATAATTTTCGTTTTACACATCTCGAATTCAACTGTCAAAGTTTGTAAAAACAGTCGTTTATTCTTCACGACAGATTGAAAAAATTGTTACAAATAAAAAGCTACAAAATGTTAGTGTTGGAAAAAGATTCTTCAATACATTTGACAAATATCCTTTTCATAATGGTAGGAATAAAATTACAACCCAAAAGCAATTTGTAAAGATGGTGCAGCTTTTGGAATAAAAGCCAGAACTAGCCCAATAATACAACACCGGTTTACGCAAGGAAAATACGAAGGAAGAGTGGCACAAAATTGCTGTAAAACGGAATTAATTTGGGCCTCCTACTCGTCAAGGGGCAAAGTGGATGTACAGTACACATTGACCACAATTAAAGAAGCAGTCTCAAGTTTGCTCCAATTGAATGCGATTATAAATCCGGAAGAGGGGGCATTGGCGAATCTTAAGGGGAATATAAATTTACACCCATCTATTACTTGACCAACTTCCATTGAATTTGGCCCTATTCAAATGCTTCACAGTGTATCTTTATGCAAACTCATACGTTCTGGATTGATTGATAAGCTCGACATCTGGAAATGTGTTGATGCCTCATCGTCGGCCAGTTGAATGAAGCCAATGCACGCTCGCGTCCGTCCATCCGTCTGTCTGTCAGTGGTTTTACCTAAGAAAATATCGGAATGAGTTGGAAATCACAGCTTTCATTCTTCTTGCTCATCATCGCCGCTGTAAATTGTAACTGCGATAGGCATGGACTCACATACGTCGTACCGAAATGGAAATGTGTGTCTGTGTGCGGCGATGTACGTGCCCATAAATGAGTAGCGTTTAGTGGCATGTCATTAAGAAACAGCTGTTCGTTGGTACGCTCGTTTCTTCGCTGATTCGGTAGTGAAGCAACCTCACATAAAACTATGATGATTTTATGATGCCTTGTGGCATTTCACGTTGCTTGTGGTTAAGCGAGTGTAACCGCAAAATATTTCACAGAGGTTGCCTTCATTTTCCACCTCTTCGGCGGTGCCCAGCTCGGCACAGGAAGAAGAACAATGCCACATTTTTATGACTGACCTGCCTAACGGATTTAGCCGGCTAAGCATGCGGCAAAGCGCTGCTAAGGACGAGCCGAGGCCTTCTTAGCAGATGAAAAGACCCAATTGTCGTCCTTGCCTACACGATTGAGCACCTCCTTAAGTGCTGTCATTTTGTTTAGTAGCAGGTACTTAAGGCCGACCGACCGAACGACGGCGGCGTACGGACGGACGAACGAACGGACAGACAGATGACTAGCACTAGTTGTCTTGTCATGGGTTCCCTTTGTTGCATGCAACAATTTACATATCGTTTCGTGCCGCACACTTACCCACACACACACACGCACTCGTAGCCGATGATAAAGCAAAAGGATTAAATGGCGGATTACGAAACAACGGCCGACCAGTTAGCTGCAGATCTCTGCGGTTTACCAAAGGACCGCCTTAATCGCGTTTGAATGTTTAAGAGAGCGAGCCAGCTAAAATATAATGGGCAGCGCAGCACGAGCAATATAACGCTAAGCACACACTCACACACACACAGAGACACAAGGACATGCACTAAATCCTTTACTCTTTTCTTGCGGCGAACAATCGATTAGTGGGTATCCTTTACCCATCGACCTGCTCTGAGGACATCGATTCAATCACATGCTGAGTGATTGAGCCTAGATTTATGTAAGCGGGGTCTTGTGACCAGCCAGTTTTTGTTGCTGCCACCGACGCGTCGCTACTGTAATTCATTGGGATAAGCCAAATTTGTGACTCACAAAGGAAAGCAACGCTACTCTACATAAAGCCAGCAGATAAAATGTTTACATAGCCGGTGATTATGATTTTATTATCCGTGGAATTCTACAAGTAAACAACACGGCACGGCAGAATGCCGCATGCCACCAGCGTTGGTTGGATTTCATTTGAAATAAATTAACTGTAAACGGGTGATTAAAGGGGAAGAAAGCCTCGGCACTCTACCCACCACAGCCCACAGTCCGTAGTATGTGATAACAATAAAAAACAAAAACAAAATATGTACATGCGATGACGAGCAACGTGCTGCCGCTAATCATGGTTAAGCGTTAAGCGGGTTATTTTACAGCTTTACACCGCCTTTCCCAATACCTTAACAACGCGGCCGCTCGCTCGCTGCCCTGATAATCACTTAATCGCCATTACACTTTAAGGTTGTAACCCGGCGTATCAATTGCTTTCGCAGCGGTGCCAAATATCGGATGCATCGTTCATATGCTCATATAATCGTCATCAGCATTTAACCCCTCAATTGGGGTGATGAACTTGACAAAGTTATCCTATAAATAAGGTAAACATCATTTTACGATTACAAGATTTGCGTTGAAAACAAGACTTTACTTAAATGTGCTTAAATATGAATAGATGGAACACATGCCAATTTGATTAACTCCATACTTGAAAAACAAAGACAAGAACAATTATGATACACGGCCATTGACAAACTGGAATTTGGTTAGAACGGAGAGGCAAAAAAATATTCCGAAAGTATCACAATATTGTTGACTAAATGATTGCGGCACCGATATTTATACTCCCTAATATTGTTTATAGTATTGTCCTATGCAGACTATACCAATATCTATATACTTTACTAAATTGCCATACAATCGTATTTTACGCAAGCATATTATGGTTCCAAGCATATATTTAAAGACCATACTAAACTGCCATACAATCGTGTTTTACGCAAGCATATTATGGTTCCAAGCATATATTTAAAGACCATATTAAACTGTATAATGATCACATTCGATAATATTATGGTCCCACCCTATTATGACTTAACAGAAATATTGGAAGCAAATCCTATTATTGTTGGCTATATGATTGTGTTAACCAATTTAGAACTCCCTACTATTTCCATAGTATAGTCTTAGATGACCATAATATTATTGACCATAATATTATCACTACTCGTATATGGGATCATTTGATGCCACAAAACCACATTATGTTCACACGCGCCCATGTTATGGTAACAAACAACTATATTTTGATGCCACTCAACAATAATATAATCCCACATAATGTCATTTCGAACACAACCATATTATGCCACTATAACCATATAATGTCAATTACAACCACATTGTGTCCATAACCATATTGCGTCTAGTAACCATTTTATGCCCAGCAAAACAATTTTGTGTCTTCCACAACCATTTCTTGGTTGCCACGATCATAGAATATCCAATACAACCATATTATGGTTGTCACAACCATTTTATGTTTGCCACAATTATAATATGTCCAGCACAACTATACTATAGTTGCCACATTATTTTATGTTTGCCCCAATCATTATATGGTCAGCACAACCGTGGGTTTTATGGGTTCTTTTTGAATCATACGTTATCTTAACAGTGGCAAATCTTTCGGCTCGAAATTTTGTTAGGAGGTCAGTGTTTAACTACTCGGAACAAAATAAATAGGAAACAAAACCATGATAATGCATTTTTTGGAGATTAAAAACATGGACATGAACGATCTGCGATTTAGCAGGTTAAGCCCCATGCCACTCAGCTCAATATTAAATACTGTAACTTGCTGAAGTCGGACTTTGATTGACCATAGAGTATAAATACGAAAATATGTTTTAGATTTGTGGGTATGAAAAAATTCTTTTAAATAAAATTTTTCATAGAAGAAAAAACTTATGAGGAAGTAAAAAATGAATCTGTTCTTAAGGTAAGTTTATTTTCTCAATTTATGTCCTAAATTACTTCACATAACGAAGTAAATGTCAAAATATTGTCCAAATAGATATACTTAGTAGGGACATAAATACTGTAACACACGTTTTATGCTGTAGAAGAAAAAGTTCTGAATGTTTTTGGACCAAATATTTTTAATATACTTATTTATTGATGTATAAGTATTGTATCCAAAGAGAATCTACTTATTCAAAATGTCAACCTTTTGCCTTTACACACCCCTTAAGTCGCACTGGCCAATCGTCAATAGCTGCACGAACCTCGTCCATTGGAAAATTGGCCACAGCTCGAACCAAAGCAGTCTTAAGAGATCCAATGTTGCGGTATCTTTTGTGACAAACCTTGTCCTCTAAAACCGTCCACAATTTGTAATCCAATGGGTTCAAATCTGGACTGCCTAAGGGCCATTCTTCAGAGAAACTTAACGCTGGCAAATTGTTTCGAAGCCAGGCCTGGGACGTTTTAGCCTTATGGGCCAGCGCAGAATCCTGCTGGAAAGTCCATCGCTGGTTTTGGAACAGGGAATTGTTAAGAGGCTTCACAACAGCTTCCAAAACGGTTTCTTGGTAAACTTTGGCCGATCTTTTGACTCCTTGTTCGCAGAAATGCAGGTCAGTGGCCCCATCGTAAGAGACATCCCACCAAACTATGACTGAAGCTGGGTGATGGCCCTTTTCGACCCTTGGGATCAGCTCAGATGCTTCCATAGATGACCGCACATACACTCTATCATTTTCTTGTTAAATTTTTCTTGAACGGTAAACATTTTTTCATCGCTGAACAAAATTTTTCTGTGCAAGTTATCAGCGTGCTTCACCAAAAGACGTTTGAATTTTTCAATCCTATTTTCTTTTAAAGCTGCAGTCAATAAATGTCCGGTACGTCGTTTGAAAGCCCCAAGTCCCAAGGACTTTTGCGTGATATTCATCTCACGGGGCATGATTTTCTGTTTTCGGAGCGGATTTCTGTGAATTCTTGATTTAACGGCTTTGATGACATGCGGTGTTCGAACAGAGCGTGGGCGGCCCTACCGGTGGCGGTCTTTTACATCTCCAGTCTCCTCAAACAGTTTAATGCATCGGTAGACGAACATGCGGCTAATCCCTAGTAGCCGGAGCGTTTTGAAAATATCGTTTTTTTTCACATCACACTTGAAAAGCGCTATTACAGCGATACGGTATTCATTATCTGACCACTCCATGATGAAAGTTGAAACAATTTTAAAATCCCGTTACAGACTAACGCTATTGAGGTTAGCTTTCAAAACCCATAAGACATTAACGGGGTATGTTCAGTTCTACTATTGAAATGGGTGTGTTCAATGTCGTAACAGTATTTATGTGCCTAGTCCAAGCTTTAACCGTTGCTCGTCTACAAAAAAAAATTACGATATGTTAAGTAAATACTCAAAAAGTGTATTTTGCTCTGAATTCCCTTTAGTTGCCTAAAGGTTAACTTTTTATAATCCGAAACAGCGAATAACCATTAGTCATCAACTCGCCAAATTAAAGGATCTTATGCAAATTTTTCTTGACCGCTTTCAACAGGCACTCTGACCGTCGGACATAGCTAGATCGTCTTAGAGTTTAGGATGAATGAATTAAAATATATAAACCAGGGTCCCCCCCGATCAACATTTCAAGGAATTGCAAACGGAATGACAAAGCCGTCGGTAAAGGGTAAACAAATATTAGGCACAGATTTTTAATTTGTTTTTTAACGTTAATGTCTTCCTCGTAACGCCAAGCTTCCTCGTAACGCCACTGGATGTTGGCCAATTTAATCTGTAACTTGATATGGCTACAAAATTATTCTTTTTGTAAAAAACAATAAAGTCAATGCGTTTAAAAAAATATTTTGTAACATTCGGCAAAAGTTTTAAAAATTCCCTAAAATGGTGAAAACCTACGAGTTCAGCAAGTCGGATAAGTGCCATTTTTCAATCACTGTCCGCCGGCGTATTTTTATGTTTATATTCTTGCAAAAATCTGCTGACTTCAGACCAGCTCATCTAGTACAATACACTTACTTATCTGCCAATAATTACTACCCTTAAAGCCGATCAGGTCAGTGTGATAATCACCTACTAGTGATCCACGGACTGATTGGACCACGCCATGCCGTCCATTATCATCGCAGATCGTCGGCCGTTCCCAACCATCAGTCCGTTCATTGCAACATTTCAATGTTGATATTTTTGCCGCGATTCGACTTAATGTTCTTCGTCGTTGTTTGTTTGTTGTTCGTCGGGGTAATTCCAAATTGCCACCGGGAAGAGAGGAATGAAGTCGAAAAAGACAAGAAAGACCCCCGAAGAATATGGAATACACAAATGGAAAAAAGTGTTAAATCATCGGACACAATTTGTTATTTCGGTAGACAGCAGCAACATTTTTATGAGTTGTCCTAAAACAAACAAAAGCAACAACAAAAATAAAAGATTTTCATTAATAAAAATGACTTAAAATTACAACAAAGGCAAATAAATCAAACGCGAGAACTCAACCGACCCGAACAGAAATGAAACATATCAGTGGAGTAGCCAGTGGAGAGCTGGTCCCCCTGGTTAAAACCAAGTGGACTACATGTGGAAAGCAAGGCAACAAAAAAGATGACGCCGGTGAGCAACAGCGGCGCACCAACGCCGACCGACCAGCATTATCATTACATATTATGTAAGTATGCGCAAGCGCATGCGCACACGCTGAGCATTTGCGATCATCATGGCTGGCTGGCTAGCCGTTGGACTTTGGCTGTACAGCGACTGACTGACTTGTAAAAGTGACGAGTGTGCTTGTGATGCTCGGTGACTCTGCTGTGACGGCGAGGGGATGGATCCAAGCGCGAAAAAGCAAGAGTGAAGTAAACACACAGTGTAGAGTGGCGATTTAGCTGCCGTCCTACGATGCGTGATGCGTGGCGGAGGGAGGCCTGCGTGTGAGTGACATAGCGTAGCCGTCCATCATATAGCCTTCAGTCCATTTAACACATTTCGGACAGTAATCCCCGCTTGATGAAACACATTTTTTGTCCGCCCTGGCTCGGCAGCCATGATTTATTTCGTCATTCTCAGCATGATATGATCAATTGGAAGAGTTACTCGCTCGGACTCAGATGCGTTGGATAAACTAAATGCCAGTGTACACCAGTTGTTGGTATTTGAGTCCTTTTTGTGATTGCTTCTTCTTCTGCTGCACTGCTCACTTTCCTGGCTTATCGTTGGTTTGATTATGGCTCAACTATAAAGCATCTTCTTGTATCGTACAAGAGATCTTGGTTGGCTTGGAACGTGTACTTCGTCCGTTTCAGCCACTGGCTGACTTGCATATTACAAGGGAAACACCAGACGATCATTACGTATGATGATGTACAAGAGGCAAATGAACGTATCGATCATGTGCTAGGCGACTCCTCGACTCACCATGAAGAGTCTTCAACAGATACATGCTCGCTCGCATTATTACGGAAAATAAGTGTCAATCATTGAAACCTGCGACATTGCCGTGTCATGCCCGATTTCCTGACTTGTCAGTTTGGCCGTCCGCCAGTGTTTTCCAACATTTCTGGTCGTGGATGACGTTGTCGCTCTTGTTTTTTTGTCCCTCAGACAAAAAAAGAACGTCACCAGAAAACAAAATACCCAAAATATTTATTGTAAAAACCCGAGAGAGCAAACGAAGAAACGGAAATAACTCATGTAAGCTTTATTGATGTGGTTGGCATGGTATGGCACGGTATGCCTTTAATTAGAGAACCAAATAAACAGTCCAAAGCGTAAATCAAACAAATTAATGATACGCACACATACATGCGCAGTCGAACACACACGCACATACATACGAAGCCCACAGCAGCAAATATCGGCTAATGGCGTTAAGGGTGTTGGATAACATTTCGACCAAATTGGGAGGTAAACCAACACTTGTCTTTGGTTACAAGTTCTGTATGGGTTTTGGGTTACAACACTTACCATTTATCAAGGATAGTTTAGACCTACTTGTGTCAAGGTTATCATTTGGCTTGCGATGCATCCACTCGGCGTCCAATACAGGGTCCATTCGGTTTGTCCTAGGTTACAACAATCTATCAACGACGTGGCGATATCCACAAGGCTACGTAGCTGTCACCTGATGGAAACACGAGAAACCTACTCGATCATGCTATCATTGAAGGTCGCCATACATCCAAAGTGTTAAACGTACGATCGATTCGGACTTCTAAATGGTGGTTAAATTTTATGGGCTGATGTTGATTTTGAATAAAACACAAACTATTTAGGAAGTTATTGTCTTTTGTTTTTATTAGGATAATATTGGTATGGTTCAATTATGTATGAAACGAAATATCGGCCAAGTGGCCGCCGCAATCCCGGCGGCACACCCTCATCCGATGGTCCAAATTTTCGATGGCCCTGAGGCATAATTAAGGTTCTATGAAGTTATTGTGCCGAATTATCTCATCCTTTAGCTGTTGAATTGTTGCTGGCTTTTCGACGTACACCTTTTCTTTCAAATAACCCTAAAGAAAGGAGTCCACCGGTGTCCAATCACGTGATCTTGGCGGCCAATTAACATCGTCACGACGTGAGATAACACGGTCAGTGAATTTGTCGCGCAAAAGAGCCATTGTGTTGGTAGCTATGTGGCAAGTGCCGCCGTCCTGTCCACATATCGTCCACATCCATATCTTCCAATTCGGGCCATATAAAGTTCGTTATCATCTCACGATAGCGAGAATTATTCACAGTAACTGCCTGACCGGCCTCATTTTGGGAAAAATACGGCGGCATCATCGGCCAGCCCATAAACCGCGCCAAACAGTCACTCTTTGGGGGTGCATTGTTTTTTCGACAATCATTCTTGGATTATCATTCGCCCAAATGCGGCAATTCGGCTTATTGACAAATCCACTGAGGTGAAAATGTGCCTCATGGTTCAAATTGATTTAGTCTGAAATTGAGAAATATCAAATGAAATGCAGAAAAAAATTGACGTTTAGGTGTGGTTCACATTCAACGTCGGCCCTTAAAATCTACCTTGTATCAGCAAACTTGCACCTTAGATCAAGTGCTGCAAATTTGTACGTACCAACAAAAAAGGAATGCTAGACGTCGAAATGCTGCACTCACAACAGACAGCGAATGTCTACACCACGAACTGTTTCTTGCGAAAGCCCCTGCTCCAGAGGAAATCAGCGCTCAGTGGCACACCACCAGACCTTAAAACAAAAGCCGCCGATGAAGAAATTGGTTACCAATAGTGACAAAAAAGAAGCCAATGGTACGATGAGAAGTGTAGGTCCGCGACAGAAGCAAAGAACACAGCTTGAAAGGCAACACTGGTACCTATGGCTACGCGAGCAGTGTTAGAACGAAATCAGGAGTGGAGAAGGGCAGTGAAATCGTCTATTCCGAGGAAAGAAGAGACAAATAGACGGAAATGTGAGGAGATCGAGTTGCATGATAACAGAAACGACGCCAGAAAATTTTATCAACGAGTTAAACACCAGACAAAAAAATCGACTACTGGCATAGCTTCCTGCAGAAGTGGACATCTTGTAACTGATACTTCTAGTGTACTGACGATTTGGAAAGAGCATTTTTCGAACTTATAAACGGCTAAAGATCTTGCCGATGACAGCCACACGCTACTAATCACAGACATTGGAGTTGAATTTTCACCCCTGACCCAGAAAGAGGTAAAACAGCAATTACCCGGCTCAAGAACAACAACGCCACTGATGTCGACGGAATTCCGGCGGAGCTGTATAAGTCCGCAGTAGATAAGCTGATACGGAGCATTTATCAGCTAGTTTGCCGAACGCATGCCCGATGATTGGAACCTCATCTTCTATCCATAGCGTACAAAATACTATCAACTACTCCTTGTGAAAGATTGCAGCCCAAACTCGCCGACCTGATCTAACCGTACCAGTGCGTCTTCGGGCCAAATAAGTCAAAAATCAATCAAATCTTTACACTGCACCAAATCCTGGAATAGACCCACGTGCAGCACCCCGCCAGTTTTTGACAGAACGATCCTTAGTTAAAATTCTGCAATAAAAAAAGTCCTATTATAATAGGACTTTTTTTTATTGCAGAATTTTAACTAAGGATAATTATTGGTATACCCGAGGTAGATAACTCGAATCAGAGTTCCTCCAGCCCCTACAAATATGTTGTCCGAAGCCGTGTTATTGCCTTATTGGCATCAGAGAAAAATACCTCATAAAGTATGCATCGTTTACGAAGTGAAGCCTTCTTTTAAAAATGTCAGCTGTAGCTGTTAGGAATTGAACTAACAGTCTACCACCATCTATTTCTAGATAATCGTAACCATATTCAAATTATGTGGAATAATACGACTTGAAATTCGTTTACTTCCCGCTTTCTTATAAGGTTAAGTTTGTTTCTATCCGACCGATCGATCAGCGATACTGGTCAGTGTGTCTCGCTCCCCTAAGTGATAATGCCGGAGACATTTTTGACTCAGCCATCGCTGAAGTTAATGAATTTTTAGAAGCTTTTTCGAATCTAAATCTGTTTTCGTGCATTGATTAAATCGGTGTTAGTACTTAGACTGAATAGCAAAACCGCAATATTTAGGTTCGAAGGAGCAGATATTGTGAGACCCTTCTGAGCGGTATTTTATTAAAATGTACTAATTCGTGGTAAACTAAATTCCACTACAAGAACTTAAAACAAGAACACTAATTTTAAGTATCAATTCTAATTCTTGTGGATCCTGCACAATTTCTAAATATCCTTTGACGTTGAGATACCATTGAAAATGGCGTAATCCTTCGAATTATCGACCAATCGCGATTTGCTCTGCGCTCTCTAAGGTAATGGAAAACATGGTCAGCCACCATCTTATGAGGTTTCTAGAGTCCAACGACCTGCTTAGTGACTGACAGTGTGGCTACCGTAAAAATCGCAAAAAGGGAGACCTGATGACATTCTTTTCGGAGCGTTGGAGTCCGTCTATCCACCAGTTTGAGAGTAAGTTTGTGGCCTTCAGTGCACTCATATCAAAGCTGATGGCAATCGGTGTAGGTTATACTTTTGCTCGGCTTATATCGAGCTTTCTTAGAGATCGCACTAAAAGAGTTAACAATCAGATGCTCTTGATGATCTGCTCATGACGCTCGTTGGGCGAGACATGCATTCGAAGTGCCAAAGAAGCACTCATGTGTATAGGGTTTCCAAAGCGGTGCAAGTCATATTTCACTCCTTCTGACCTTTTCAATATCTATACAACCTATATCAGGTCTAAGATAAAATACAGCTCCAAAAACATCCTTGGAACTACTTCACCGTGTTCAAAGAAGAGCGATGGCGCTAATAGGTGACATTAGGGTATCCAACTCAATTGTCTCCCTCGAGCATCGTCGGAATGTGGAATGTGTGCTGTACTCTCGTTGCTTTCATGGTGTGTGCTCCACTGACATCCGTCGACATATTCCTGACGTGAGGATGTTTGGCAGGAATACGCGACTTTTCAGGATGTTGGTCTACCAAAGGGTCAACAAGCAAATCTTTACACTTTAAAATTTTCAGGATCCACGAGATGACCCAGTCGTCAAATTTGTCCTTCCTTGACATAGCCGCTTAGCCAAAAAGTAGCCTCGATCATGAAGCTCAGACCCACATTACTACAGCCAAACTAGCGACGTTACGACATTGTCTATGATCGTAACTGACGACATTATAGTGGCGTCGTCACGACGTAAGATACGAGGGTTGCTATATATATTTCTGGCCTAGGCAACACTAAGTGTAGCATTTCCATTGGAAAGTTTGACATTTTTTAGCATAAACATACTCAGAACGTTTTGACGTACGACCATCATTTGTGTTGTTTACAGTGACTTGAAAAAATCAATTTGGCAAAAAAATGGAATTATCTCGTGAACATTTTCGTGCGATCATTTTACACAACTTCGACCAGGACTATCACGACAAGAGTGTATCGATGGACTTAAATCTCTGTATGGCGATGAAGCACCATCCTATAGCACTGTGAATAACTGGTTTAATGAATTCAATCGTAGCCGACGGTCGATCAAAGACGAAGGTTGTGAAGGTCGTCCAAAAACGGCCGTTGGGCCGTGCGTGAACTGAGAATGCAAGTCGATGAACTGAGAATGTCATGTGACATACCGTGAGATAAAGGCATCCTTGGGCACTTCTTCAACCAACATACATTCGATATTGCATAAACACCTGGCCGTAAAAAAGGTTTGTTCTCGTTGGATCCCGCACAATTTGACAATAGCTCAAAAAAGGCTCGTGTCGATAGGTGCAAAGAAATTTTGAAAACAACATGATCGTGGTGCTTCAAAAGACTTTTATAAGATCGTCACAGGTGACGAATCATGGATCTATGCGTATGAGTCCGAAAAAACAGCAATCGACTGTGGGGGTCTTCGTAGACGAGCCAAATCCAACGAAGCACTTCGAAGCAAATGGTCGCCTGTTTTTTCGGCAAAACCGATCATGCGGCGACATTTCCGCTTGAGTGGTACAGCACGATTTGATTACCTGAAGTCTTCGGAGAAATTCGAAAAACGAACAAGAGAAGGCGAATCATTGTACTCCATGACAATGCGAGCTCTCACACATCGGCTCAAACCAGCGCCTTTTTGACCGGCCAATACGTCGAATTTATGGGTCATCCGCCGTACAGCCCTGCGTGGTCAACGATTTTCGTCGCTGTTGAAGCGTTCAAAAACCATGTTTTGGAGGTGTCTCAATCGGAGTGGAAAAAATGATTCGACAATTGATTTGAGCGCATGCAAAAGTATATGAATCATGCTGGAGAATACTTTGAAAAATAATAAAACCATTTCTGATGATTAATATTCGCTTTTTCATTATTAGACCAAAAATATATATTGCAGCCCTAGCTGTAATAGGTCCATTGAATCTCGTGCAAAAGAGCTATTGTTTTATTGGCATCCTGTTGGAACCACATATCGTCTAGGTCCACATCCTTAATTTCTGGCTACCACAAACACCATACACGGTAACTGCTTGACCAACCTTATTTTCGAAGAAGTACGGCCCGATGATGCTCCAGCCAATAAACCGTACCAAAAAGCCATTCTTTATGGATGCATCGGCTTTTTAAGAATCACTCGTGGATTCGCATGTGCCGAAATGTGGAAAAATTTGGTTTATTATGCTGCAAAAATAATAAAAAAAATAACGCCCATTCTCGTCAAAGGTTCTCACAATCTCAACCTGCTCAATTGTGTGACTTTCATGGTCGAATTTGTCAAATTCTGAAACAAGGAAATGTCAAATTAAGTTGGGCAAAAACTTGACGTGACGTGGTATAATAACTAACGAAACTATTTTTGTTTTTTATATATACTCGTAATATAAAAAAAATAATCATAAAAATGACGAAATCGGTTTTATGATAAAAATCGTGATTTTTAAGAACTATTTTTAAAAAATATGTTTCATACGATACGTCTTTTTAAATAGTTTCATAATTGATATGAAATGTTACTTATTTTTTATGATATTTTTTCACAATTTCTACGAACACTTGTCACGAAAAATAGGAAACTTTGTTATGAAACATTTTTTATTTTTACTTTTGTTCAGTCTTTTACCATTAGTCATAAACTTTAACAGTTTTTATACTGTTTCGAGACATATGTTGTTTATTATCAGACCCAAACTGTACTATTCAAAAAAAATCTTGAATGGTACTGGCAAACTGTACAGCTTTTCTAAAAGCGCCAAGGGATTTCTTCAGCAGTCTTTTGCAACCATTACTTCGGTCACAAATCAAAAAACTTATACAGAAGTCTCATTTAAACTAATGAGAATTACTCTGTTGCGTATTTTCTTCAAGCTATCTACAAAGCACTGTACCATTATTATTCCTTTTATTCTTAAAAATTACAAATAATTTTCTTAAAAAGGCATATTATTTACGTACGAAAATTTTCGTAAAACATATAAAGCAAAAATTACGAAACTTTTCCTAAAAAGTATTAAGAAGATTTTTAGATGACTTCTGATACAAATAGGATACTTTTTATAAAACATACTTATATAAGGGAAATATAACCATACTTTAAAGAAGCCGGTTCGTAAATTCGTAACATGTTCTACTCTAAATACACCAAATGTACGAAAAACTTCGTCAATAATGTGAATGTTTCGTAAGAAGTACGAGCACAATTTTTTCAGTGTATGAATGCAAAAGCTGTAGTAGCAGTTCGTAAGTTAAGCCGAATCTTTTTAATCATTTATCGTATAACACAACTTTTTTGATTTTACAATAGCAGGTTGTCAGTGTCTAATGACGTTGTGTACTTAATAATTTCCAAACGTACGGCAGGCGTGAAGCGATGTATGATCAAATGGCTCACCGTATTGAGTATTTTGACAGTTGGGCGGTATTTGTTACTTTGTCAGGTTCTAAATAATAGCAATAGAAGTAATGATAAATTCATTACTTACTGGTCTTTTATAACAGAAAATTCATTAGACAAAAGTGCGCTACAAATACATTCACCGAAATACAGGATGGCGAATGAATGTGGTACAAAAACAAAACGTTATAACTTTTTTTAGGTTAGTATTTAGATTTATAAAAATGAATAATTGGGATTCCAAAAAGGCGGTACTATATTTTGCAGTCTTGCATATGCGTCCAAAGAAAATTTAGGCGGGAGTTTGGCGGAACTCCCCGAGTGCATGGATCGTTATGAGGCTGGCAATTATGTTTGCCGAATTTGAAAGCATTGCACGAAGACCGTACCATAGAGATACCTATTTTCGGTTGAAGACACCATCGCGGCTGTAGCATAGTCAATTTAGGCAAATCCAAGTGTTTCGGCTCGTTTTGATCTAAACGGCAATGTAAACAAGCCAAATTGCAGTATGTGGAGTGAATTTATTCCAAAAAACTTCATTAGACGGAACTGCACCCAAAACGAGTTACTGTGTGGTGCGCAGTTTCACCAATAATTCTTTGAAAAAAAGGTGTAATAGTGAACGTCATAATAATGAAGCCCACCATTATTTAAAAATATTGAAGGAGTGTTTTTACCAAAAACTGTGCAAAAGACGTATCCAATTCAACAGCATTAGGTTCCATCAAGATGGAGCAACTACACATTTAGCCAGACCGGTAATGGCAAAGCTCCAACGAAAAATTCCAAACAAATTAATATCCAGAATTTCCGCTGGCCCCCAAAGTCACCGGACTGCACCAGATTTTTCTTTATGGGGTTATGTCAAGCAAGAGGTGTACAAAATAAAACTAAGGAATTTCACTGATTTGAAGCAGTCCATTTAAACAATAATTATTGTAATTATAATTGAAACGGTCCCAACTTCAACCCTTCAGGCCGCAATGAATAATTTTCTGACAGGTGTCGCTTATACGTTGATGAGCACGGACTTTCATTTTCAAAAACAATGAGTCGAATATACTAAAATTAAATTGCATTTTCTTTACAATAGAAAAATATGAAATAAATTGAAGAAAACATTATTTCAATTTCATTTTGTAGCACATTTGGTGCACCACCCTGTACTTCAGTTTCTATGGTGGGTTTGTCAATTCTATTTATATTTTTAATTTTCTCAACATTCATTGAATTAGATAATTCATTTACTCACTGATCGGGGCCTAATGTTTTACTGCACGCAGAGAAAAGATATGGTTACACTATGGTCACCGTAACACTAATATGTTCTCTACAATAAAAGCTTGTTCGTCGGAACCATAGTATTGTTTTTTGAATTTTATTTTGACAATAGTATGATTGCGACAATATTGCTATTGTTGAAATGTAACAATAGTATTATTGCCAAATTTAGAAATGAAAATATGGTTGTAGCAACCATACAAACATGGTTGGTGCAACAAAAGTATTGTTGTTTAAAATTTACGCTAACAATAATTTTATTACGGCAATCATACAGTATGGTTGCGACTATGAACATAACAAAACAGGTTTTATAGAGCATACATGGATGTGTGTGCGTATTTTTTTTTTGATATACAAAAATAAACATACACACGATACAGTGAATGGTTGCTGTCCATTAAAAAAACAACAACAATCGGAATGTAGTTCAAGGGATTTTTATTGTGTTTTCTTTGTTCGGTGAAATACTCTAATACCGACTGGTTCTCGTTTATTTAAAATCTGCCTGCACTTAAGTATATAGCCATTGATCATGGTAAAATCACATTCGTTACTTGGTGTCTACGGATGGTGAAGTAGCATTCACCCCTGCTGGCAACTAAAAGTATTTTTGACCGTTGGAATATATATTTTTGTTTCTTGAATGAAATGTTTAATAAAAACATGGCTGGCTACGAACTAATAGTAATGCAATTTAAAATAACTTACGAGTACTTAATAAAAATCTCTATTTTTGAATAACAACAATAACCAATCCTAATAAATAATTTTGGGGATTATAGTATGGTTGAGTGTGAATCATACTATGGTAGTGGGGATCATAGTATGGTTGCTTGTGAATCATACTATGGCTGTGAGGATCATACTATGGTTGTATGAGAAACATACTATTGTTGTGAGGATCATAGTATGGTTGTGGAGATCATAGTATGGTTGAGTGTGAATCATACTATGTTTGTGGGGATCATAGTATGGTTATGTGTGAATCATACTATTGTTGTGAGGATCTTAATATTGTTGTGTCACAACCATATACCCAACAATAGTATTATCCTCTTCGAATATTGTCACCCCAACCATACTTTTTTTCTGCGTGTGTTTGCCGAATCTGAAAGCATTGCACGAAGACCGTACCATAGAGATACCTATTTTCGGTTGAAGACACCATCGCGGCTGTAGCATAGTCAATTCAGGAAAATCCAAGCGTTTCGACTCATTTTGATTTTAACGGCAATGTAAACAAGCCAAATTGCAGTATGTGGAGTGAATCTATTTTAAAAAGACTTCATTAGATGGAACTGCACCCAGAACGAGATACTGTGTGGTGCGCAGCTTCACCAAGCTGCATTGTGGGGCTATAATTCTTTGAAGAAAACGGTGTAACAGTGAATGTCAATGGGGATCGGTATTTAAAGATGTTAAAGGAGTATTTTTACCAAAAACTGTCCAAAGGACGTATCCAATTCAACAGCATTAGGTTCCATCAGGATGGAGTTACTACACATTAAGCCAGACCGGAGATGGCAGAGCTCCAACGAAAATTCCCAAAAAAAATAATATCCAGAATTTCCGCTGGCCCCCAAGGTCACCGGACCGGACTGCATCAGATTTTTCTTTATGGGGTTATGTCAAGCAAGAGGTGTACAAAACAAACTAAGGAATTTCACTGAATTGAAGCAGTCCATTTAAACAATAATTATTGTAATTATAATTGAAGCGGTCCCAACTTCAACCCTTCAGGCCGCAAGAATAATTTTCTGATCAGGTGTCGCTTATACGTGGATGAGCACGGACTTTCATCTTCAAAAACAATGATTCGTATATACTAAAATTAAATTGTATTTTCTTTACAATAGAAAAAAATGAAATACATTGAAGAAAAAATTATTTAAATTTCCTTTCCACATAAGATTAAAGACTAAAATAAACAAATTTTGGTTACTGTTGAATGCACCCAACTAATTCAACCAGCGGCCGATTGGAACGGTGGCAAGTGAATGGTGCACCACCCTGTACTTCAGTTTCTAGCGGAAATCTATGGTGGGTTTGCCAATTCCATTTATATTCTTAATTTTCTCAACATTAATTCATTTACACACTGATGTCACTAATGTTTTACTGCGGGCTCCGAAAGTCTTATCCATTTTATATAGAAGCTTTTACATGATTTAGAGATTAATTTGCCGCTGCGGCTCACAATTACGAGCATTACATACAATTTTGTTAATTTTCTATTTACCAGAGATTCAGTTAAGTTTTTATTTGAATTTAAAATTTTTTTATTGAATCGAAAATATATCCCCACAGTTCCTGATTTACCGATAGACAAAGCCGAACTTTTATTTGTTATACAAATATGTAAGTATGTATGTTAGTGTGTACTGGGTAGTGCACCATTCACTTGCCACCGTTCCAATCGGCCGCTGGTTGCATTAGTTGGGTGCATTCAACAGTAACCGAAATTTGTTTATTTTAGTCTTTAATCTTATGTGGGTTTTTGGAATTCTGACCAATTGTGTTTTTTTTTGTTTTGTTCTGTTTTGTTCACGTTTGTTTCGTTTCGTTTCGTTTTAATCATTGGTTTTTTCCGGTTGATAGAGGGGTATTCTTCTTCTTCATCATCGTTGTCGGCGTTGACGCTGAATATGTGGACGCGCGCGTTGTTATTACGATCATAATTAATTTTACTATGGTAGCGGGCTAAAAGTCATAAAGTTCGAAAAATGCGTACACAAAAAATATGAAAAATTTAAATAATGAGACGACATTTCGAACGCATAAAATCGTCATAATAATTTTTGATATATGAAGCTGCACAGCAGTGGAAGCGCTGAAATCAAACGAATTCTTACCGAGATCAACACATGGACGAGCGGACGGCCGAGCGAACGAACGGACACAACACGCTTTCAAAAGAAGAAGCAACCACACACATGCACATAAAGAAGCAATACAATACGCAGCAAATGAACAATCAAACATAAAATGCCACACTGGCACTCTGATACAATACGACTCATATACACCCTACACATGAATTTTATCTGGGAAACACACGGTTCTCATAACAGTCCCTTTTTAGCTCAATATGGAATGTTTTAGTTTATTGATTTTCCGCTTTCAGAAGCACCGGGCGACATTTCTCCTTTGAACTTTAAACCCTAGATATAAGGTATCGAAGTCAGATAATACTCTAGCTACGACGTTCAAAAGATACAATGGAATTGGATACCCTATCTATCAGCTCCTGTATATCGTGCGAAGTGACTGAAGAGATTCATTACTCCTAGAAGTCCGGAGCAGCTCAAGGCTGACCCCTTATAGAACTCCTACCCCCTCCGAACTCAGTATAGGAGTAATCACAAAACCAGGAAAAGGGGAACCTGACAGCGGAAATTGGGGAGGCATATCGCTACTTATGTCTGAAACTACTTAACGAATAATCCGAATTTATAGCTCGTCCTCTGTATTTCGTCAAACATTCGATGGAATAATATATATGGCATATTCATTAGTTTAGCAAAATTTTTTGAAATTCTCCACAACCGGGAAGGAACTTGATTACAAAGGAGTTCCTGATGGAGTATAGGAACGTCTCTGAACGTTCCGGTCCCTGAACTACCTTAGAGTCATCATGTACAAAAGACTGAGTTTTAGTATCACTTTGACTACTCATGCAAAAAAGCGGCCTCGCCAGCGGCCATAAACTCATTGATCCGTCCAAAGATAATGCTTATATTTTGGCCGAACGTGATCACAACGGAATTATGGACAAGAGCAGCGGAAGCTTTAATCCGAGTCCAAACAGCGAAAAGGAAATTTAAGGTGATGGATTATATCGTAAGAAGATCGAAAATGCCAATATCGTAGAATTCTAAGGAAAGCTGGAGACAACTTATGTCGGGTAATACCTGGAATAGACAAATAAAAGCGGAAGCCGTCTCAGCAGGAGCAACTTGCCCGGACATGATGTGGATGGCGCATGATAGATCAAACAGGGGGAACCTTGTTGCGTCCCATTGTTCGACGCTGGAACCATAGGAATAAATATACTTAGTAGGGACATAATACTGTTACACACGTTTTATGCTGTAAAATAAATGTACTGAATGTTTTTGGACCAAATATTGTTTATTGTATTTATAGATGTATATTGTATCCAAAAATAATCTACTTTTTCGAAATGTCCGCCTTTTGCCTTTACACACGCCCTAAGTCGTCAATAGCTGCACGAACCTCGTCCATTGAAAAATTGACCACAGCTCGAACCAAAGCAGTCTTAAGAGATCCAATGTTGGGGTACCTTTTGTGACAAGCCTTGTCCTCTAAAACCGTCCACAATATGTAATCCAATGGGTTCAAATCTGGACTGTCTGAGGGCCATTCTTCAGAGAAAATGAACGCTAGCATTGTTTCGAAGCCAGTCCTGGGACGTTTTAACCTTGTAGGCCGGTGCAGAATCCTTCTGAAAAGTCCATTGCTGGCTTCCAAAACTTCGAAAACGGTTTCTTGGTAAACTTTGTTCGATGTTTTAACTCCTTGTTCGCAGAAATGCAGGTCAGTGACCCCATCGTAAGAGACACCCAACCAAACCATGACTGAAGCTAGGTGATGACCCTTTTCCACCCTTGGGATCAGTTCAGATGATTCCTAAATGACCGCGCATACACTCTATAATTTTGCTTGTTAAATTTATCCTGAACGGTAAAATTTTTTTCATCGGTAAACATAATTTTTCTGTACAAGTTATCAGTGTGCTTCACCAAAAGACGTTTGCATTTTTCAATCCTATTTTTTTAAAGCTGCAGTCATTAAATGTCCGGTAAGTCGTTATCCAACATACAACTCTTCAGTATTTCATTTACTCCACTGAAGGATTGCTTGATAATATGGATTGCAGTCATTGGTGTTACAATGGAAAGGGTTCTTAATTTAACCCATGGAAAGAAGACAATAAAAAATCTTTTTGGTCATTGCGTTTTAACTCTTGGGATTAAACTCATCGGTACTAGCAAGACGGAATATAGATTTTAAATCTGAGTTTTTTTGTTTTTCTCCCTGTACTGAGGCTGATTTGCTTCACTGAATCAGTCAGCTCAACTGTTTTCATCGTTCTTCGATGGAACATCAGTTGCGTATTTCACTTTTTTGTGCTTCACCGTGTTCTGGCAGTGCCATCGTAGCACTCGTTTGTCCAAAAGTTCTGATCCAACTGCATTTATAGACATTTTATTGTTAAAGGAACTAAATCAGTTAATAAATCACATATCACGATTTCAGATCCCGCCGATAAAAGCCACATTTTCAATCTGGCTTAAATGATACGTTAACGCCGGTAAAACTATGTATATTACTTTATTGGTATTAGTTTTTCTATAACTATGCATAGTTATAGAAAAACTAATACAAATACATGTATATGGTATATGGGGGATCTATAATTAACCCTGCAAAATTAGACCGTATTGACCCATTTTTGTTCATATAGTTCCCTCACAAAACTCCCTCCTGATTTAAGATCCTGCCCTATATTTACTTTCCTAATTTTGTATTGTGCGTTATGTAAGATCCATAAGCAACCTTAGTGAAATTTGACCATATCAGACTTTGTTAATAGGCAAATGACCGAAGTCCTCTTTAAGAAGACCTACACACAAAGAAAAAATTAGTTGGAAATCGGTTGGAATTGCAATGATTCAGTTGCAAAAGAAGAATTTCGGTTAAAATCAACAAATGTTTATAATCGTCATAGATATTCGGTTCGAAATACCACAAGATAATAGTTGTGATCATCGTACTTTACTCACAAATTACTAATCGGTCATAGCAATGAAACGCGAAAATGGAATTAAGTTGCCACAACTGGTGGTTGTTATAGGATTGCAAACATATTGTTGCAGTAACCAATTATTTAATGGTATATTTAATTTAATAATTTGATTATATTCGTAACTGACTTTAAGCCAATCGATTAACCAAATTTTTTTCCAGTACACATCATCCACATCATAAAAAGTGCATTACTTTGGGCAAAACTGGGAGTCACGGGTCTATTTTTTGGTCTTTTATCACGTAGTGGTGTCCGTGTATGCTTATATTTCCATGACTTAAAAAATTACGCACAGTGTACTAGAAGTGCATGAAACCTCAATCACTCGGTTGGCAAATAAACTCGGTTGTGGCAACGAATCACTATGTGCATACTTATACAAAAGTTTTCCTAAAATCGCTACAAAGACGAAAATCATTTAATCATTGTGTGAGTTGCCGCGAGGGATTTCGTATATTGCACAGTTGTGATTCCACTTCGCGGCAGCAAAATTTAGATCCTACAGATCTTGATATAAATACGAATCTTGAATAAATAGGCTGTTCGACTTTGATCTATCTAGTTAGGATGTGCATATTCCACGAAGTCAAAAAATAATGGAATATAAGTTAGATTTAACATCTATTCAAGACATAAATGTGTAATACTTCAAATGTCGTATGTAGCGTGCAGGGTTATAAAAATATGAATATGAAAAGAAGCAGAGGGCAAAGTCAGATGTAAAAATAAATGAACAATTTGAATATTTAGTGGATTCGAAAGAAATACAACCAAAGAATCAAAATAAACTTATATCACACTTACGCATGCTCAGAAGTCTCTATGTGTGCGTGCATTTATATGTATGAAAGCCTGTCACACACACACGCGCCCCTATGAACACCTTCAAGGCAGGCCTAAAGAATGTTGACTGGGGCCGAACAATGGCCAAATAGATGACCGAAAGTTATGAGCTGTGAGCAGTAGCAGCAAAACGCTTAACACTATACCGCATTCCCAGCAGATGAGTCCCCGACCGTAGAGCGGAGTCGAAGCATCTTTTTTTTCCTTCATCGTCGTCTGCTGCTTCATTCTTTGCATTCGAACGTCCGAGTCCGAATCGTTCATTTGTTTAGAGAGCGTCTGCGAGCGGCTTTCAAATACGTACAACAAAAACCAATACCGAACAATATGACATCGAAAAAAAAAGATGACGTGGGGAAGGAGAGAATCGAATACAAAAGCTGAAGAAGACAAAATCAAAATATAGGGAATAAAAAGAAAAATAATCGTAACAATGTTATTAGTCGTACAACAGCGGATTAGGCTACCGGCGATTTCATCGTCCACGCATATATGCATAAGTACTGCCTACATACGTATATACACATACGCGTATACCATAAGCGCCAAAGGAAAGTAAAATGTATTGCAGCGTCTTAGTTTTGTCATTTCAAATATTACACTGGCAAGGAATGTTTACCAAATCGGAAAAACTGGCAACAGAAATATTTACCCCACTTACAACAAGTCGACAGTTAAACCGTTGTTAAGTTAAGTTTGTTCCAAAATGCCATTGTCATTGCTGTGTGATCAAAATCGAACTAACACAGGAACTGAAGGAAAACAATCGCAGAACTGGGATCATAATGAGTTGTTAGCGTTGCAGCAACAAAATGTTTTTAATAATAAAGCGCCTTTTTCGATGAAGGATCAAGGAGTTTTGGCAGATTTAGGACAGCACGTGATTCACTAACACGTGATTCCCTATTCATCCACAGGACGTAATTTCGGTTTTCAAAGGACACACTTAAAGCTGTGATTTTTTGTGAAACTTTTATTTCATTACTCGTATATTGTTATACTTGGACCTACTCATAGTGTATGAAATACATCATTTAAATGAATGTATCTGGATTGGTTACAAAAGTCGTTCTTTTAATGTTGACCACTTTTTCACACATTCTCTTTCTCGTCCATAACTGGGCACATGTTTCAAATTTAGGGTTTTATCCGCGTGGAAACGGTTATCCACTAAAAAAGTCTAACGGCGTCATAGTGCATGGGTTTGGCAGCCAATTAACTTTGCTAAAATGTGAAATCAAGTATTTGGAAGTGACCACGTTTGTATAATGACTTTTGTAGTAAGTTTTAAAAATTCTAGTGTGTTTTTCGGTCGTTAAACGATTTGAATTCGTAAACGGCACACTTTTTACTAATGTGAAAATTTAGATAACAGGTTTTTAAAGGATTGCAGCCTTGCCAGACCGGTTATGCTAAAATCAAGAAATTGATAGCCTGTTATTTTCACAACATTCATTCAGAACAAAAGGAAAACTCTGTAAGCTATGTGCTCTACAATACCTATTCTACTAGCTGGACCTACGGCTCTAAGCGGCTAAGACATTTGCAAAAGAAGCTTTGTTTCATGGCTTAGAGATTAATCTCGAGCATGTAAATTCGTTACTAACAAAATCTGAGATATTTCTACCTGGGTTTGAACCGGGGTTACTAGTGTGAAAGTTGCGCACAGTGCCCTTCACATCCATGAGAACCAGAACTTGTGTGGCCACCATTTTAAAATTTCAACTGAAAGATATATATCCTATAGCTCACTATGGTACAGAGTATCATTTCTTAGTGCTGATTATAAACCTAGTGATTATTATTCCAATCGCCTCAGAATCACCACGTGAGTCGGTTTAGTTATGTCCGTCTGTACTTCTGCTCATATATTTTGTTCTATTATGCAGCTGAGGATAAAAGATAATATAGATACTAAGGAACCTGATGAGTTCCGATACACATTAAAATCGGTACATTTTGTTATGATGACATACGTATAACCAATACCTACACAATTATCGGTCTATGTTTTCATATCCCCAATACAAGAATCTTAACCGATATGAGGCCCTGTTGCTATAGAAGCCACTTATAAGATCTGATATTCATCATGGTAGGCACAGTTTTTTCTGATGGCCCAGCTTCCAGTTGGCACTCTGGCCACAAACAAATCTGATCTACCTTTAATATCGAATATACGAGACATAAAGCATCTGCCCTAATGAAGCCAATAAATCTACATTAAAAAAAATATATATAAAGGGTGTCCAAAGAAGAGCGCGATTTTTAAATTTTAAATAAAACACAGATATTTAAGAAAAAATCGTGAAATGAGGTTATGTATGGAACAATATATCGTGCAGATGGCCGCCGCGGCTTTGCTGGCATGCACGCGATCTTTTAATGAAATTTTCAATGACCGTTTTGCATGAATGCTGCGGTGTTTCATTAATGCAGCGTCCAATTTCGTCTTTTAAGGCTCGAGTCGTCGTCGTCTTATTCGCGTAAACCATCGACTTCAAAAAACCCCAAAGAAAAAAATCTAATGGTGTTAAATCGCACGATCTAGACGGCCAATTGTGATCTCCAAAACGCGAAATAACACGACCGGGAAATGACTGATGCAGCAATTGAATTGTTTCTCTGGCTGTATGACATGTGGCGCCGTCTTGTTGGAACCACATGCCCTCCACATTCATTTCTTAAATTCTAGGCAAGAAAAAACTGGTTATCATTTCACGATACCAAACACCATTGACTGTTTGCGCTTGACCTGCCTCATTTTCATAAAAAAAAGGTCCAATGATTCCTCCAGCCCAAAAACCACACCACACAGTGACACGTTGAGGATGCATTTGCTTCTCGTGAATCACTCGAGGATTTTCCGCACCCCAAAAATGAAAATGGGCCTCGTCACTGAAGATGATTTTATCGGCAAAATCAGCATTTTCATGTTGTCTCTCCAATACCCAATTAACGAACTCCCTTCGCTGTCCATGGTCAGCTGGCTTCAGTTCCTGAGTCAATTGAATTTTGTATGCATGAAGATGCAAATCTTTCGTCAAAATTCGCTGCAAAGTGGATTTGGAGACACCAATTTGCTGAGCTCGGTGTCGAATTGAGGTGGATGGAGTTTGAGCGACATCCTCACGACATTTTCGGTCGATCGAACTGGTCGATGGCGCGTTGTTGTCTTTACATCACTAACAGACCCAGTTTCGGCAAATTTATCCATTAATCTCTTTACAGTTGACTCTTTTGGAGCATTATTGTGACCCCAAATTGATCGCAATTTGCGAACTGTAGCCGCAAAACTTTCAGCATTTTGGTAAAACAATTTCACAATGAGAATGCGTTGTTCATTCGTGTAGCGCTCCATTTTTACTAACCTCGTACCTTCTACTAACAAACAATAACAATTGTTCAAATGTCAAACAATGACACTTCGAATGTTGCCAGATTTAAAAATTGCGTTCTTCTTGGGACACCCTTTATATATAATTGAGGTTTTCAGAATATCACTGGACTCATCTCAGAATTGCTAGTTTCCTTGCTTTTGAGTATTAGGTATGAAGAAATCACAAGACTTTGATGGATGATTTTTCTGGGTATAAATGTGGTTAATCAATTAGCTAAGTCAGTTATAATCGAATTATTTTATTTTTTAAAATATGGTCATCATTAATAATTGGTTTCAAAAAAATAATTTCAAAACTATTGGTTGCCACCACCATCTGTTATGGCATCTAAATACATTTATCGTATTTCATTGTTATGACCAATAAATAAGTTTATCAGTATGTAATATTTCAAACCGAATACCCATTACGATTATAAACATTTAGTGATTGCAACTGATATTTCTCTTTTACAACCGAATCATTGTAGTTCTAACTACTTTGTTCTCTGTATGTAGGCGACAACGTGGACGAAAAGCACAGGCGGGGTCCATGTTAGTCAGGACCCCGCCTATCGGACGATACACGACAAATTTTGTAGAACACTGTGGGTAAAGTGATTTTCTATGTTTCTCCGGCGTTGACGGTACTCGAGCACTGATCCATGCCCAAGGTGAAAGCTGATGTCGACTTATAGACTTACCTCACGTAGAATGATTGGTAGGTTTCGAAAATCTCTGCGGAGGCCGTATACCCAAAAGTTCTTAGTTTCTTAAAATGTGCAGATCTCAAACCGTATCTGTACTTTGTACTTATACACAGAAAAATATAGTTGTCAATTTTGGTTATAAATAATGGTGTGATAAAAAAAATCATAAGATCCAAGCACAAGTTGTTTTTAAATTTTCAATAAACAATTTGAAGTATTGACTTAATAATGGTCAGGCCTTTTATCAGAAATATATAAACTGAAAAAAATTTACTATTAGTTATAAAAATTGTTTCCATGTTATCAAAAAGGAAAGGACATGAAAGGACATTTTATGGCATTTATTTTTTGATAATAATTACCTTCAAACGTTGGCAACTGTATATTGAAAATGAGCGTTTGGTGAGAAACGGGAAGATCCGCTGTTTTCGACCAAAATTTTGTTCTGTCCATTCTGGCTCAACGGCAAAGTCAATAAACAAAATTGCGGCATTTGGGCTGAAGAGCAACAAGAAGAGGGTCAAGAGACGCCATTATACCCAGAGTAAACCACGGTTTGGTGCGGTTTATAAGCTATTGGAATCATCGGTGCATATTTCTGTAAAACTGATGATGGTCGGAACGTAGCCGTGAATGGTGCTCGCTATCGCGCCATGAAATCGATCTTTATGCTACCTGAAATTTAAGCCCGTTATCTTGAAAACACTTGTTTTCAGCAGGATGGTTCCACTTGCCATACAGCTGCTCAAACAGCGGATCTATTAAGAGGTAATTTGGAATAGCAGCTAATTTCACGTTTTGGACAGGTGTGTTGGCAGCCTAGATCGAGTGATATCACACCTTAAGACATTTTCCTTTGGGGTTACGTAAAGTCCAAAGTCTATGCTAACAAAGAAGCCAGCATTACACGTGCCATTGAAGCCAGTCGAAATGCTGTAACGAGTCATCCAAAATTGGACCCTCAGAATGGAAACCCTGAGGCGTAGTTGCGGCCAACATTAGAAGAAAATTAAATTCAAAAAATAAATGCCATAAAATGTCCTTTCAAATTACCAATAAAGATTCCACACTTGATTTTATTTTTTTTATTTTTTTGTATTGAAAAAAATAGCTCTAGATGGATCACCCTTTACAATAAAAATACTTCGCACCTGGTTTCTGCTTAGTCGTTATTTCGTTTTATATGAAAAAATTCACAATAGTCACCCTTCCACACATTCTGTAAAATAACACCCTATGAAAAATTTCAAATAACAAATTTATTATATGTGACAGCGCATAGAGAAAAGGACTAATGGTAAAAAAATCAATTTTCACTATTTTTTTTTGATGTGGACAACATCTTAGCATCGAATGAGACCGATCCCATGCCCCAAAAGTGTTCCCTCACAGAGATATGCGCGTTTTATGAAAGTGATGGTACACCAAAGATACAGGTATATAAATCTTTAAAATAGCTCTCCTGAACAAAACTGGTTTTTACCCTTAGGTCCCTTTCTATTTTTCGCGTCACATATATATATATACATTTATTAATTGAGTCCTATTTTTCGTTTAGGAGTTTGATTAAAAATGTTAACAACTCACCCAAAACATTATTTGACTGATATTTTTTTTTAACAATTTTTTAGTTAAAATTTTCGGGTTCTATTTTTTGCTGTGTAGCTCGCCTATGGGATCAAGATGTGTGGAGAATAATTCTCTCAATTAGGTCTGCCACTGGCCGCGTTTTGCCACTTGCAACTGCAACTGGCTCGCAGCGTGTGGTGGAATATATTGAGCGGAAATAACAGCCTCCGCAAAGTATTGCCAATTGGCAGCCCATTGTCTGGCTTAAAATGCTTATATATGAGACTGTAGGGCAAATCGTGCATATCGATGGCTCGGTTTCCCACCTCGTGGACGAAAAAAATATAAACAATGCTCTCTGCTCAAACACAAAGCGTTCAATTAAGCTGTCAACCTGGTTTGCTCTAAAACACCAACGTTTAAAACAACCGCATGATATAGACTTAATTTTGGCGCCCACAGTATGTCCAGCATATCTACTACGCGCTGTGCGGTGATCGCTTTGCTATCCGATGGAGGAAAACAACGTATCTTCGGAACATTTATGGCCGCTATTATGGCGGTGCTTAATCAAGAATTTGTGTTCTGACCACTTTTCCTCCGCCATGCCATTCCCCCAGTGGTGTCCAAACAACTTGGGTCATTATTACAAAAAGCGTCGGGATTAATTAAATTTACAGTTTTCGGCCATACAGTAGCTAGCCACATTGCGTCTGTGTCGGCCGACAAATCTTCTTCGAGGAGGCCCTAATGCCACCGTTACTCAATGATCGATCGATGTCATTGTGATGACGAGAGCCAACAAAAAAACCCCAAATGGAACTGATCTAGTTCGTCTGTATTTAAATGCATCTGCATAAAGAACGAAGAAAGCAAAGAGATGCTGTTGTTGTTTGTTTTGAAACGGTTTTCCCATTAACCTTCAATTGAGTTGGCTAATAGAGGAGGAAAGAGGCACAAAGAATGGACTCGAACAGTGTTTGTGCCATTGTGCCCAACTCCCGGTATTGGCTGCTGTGGGCTTTGTTTGGAACTATTGTTGTGCTGCTACATGCGTATGTATCGTATGTGCTGAGGAGGGCCTAGATATGTTTTCCTCACCATTTTCAAAACAATTACATTCAAATTCATTTTCCTTTGACCTTTCTCAAGTTGAAGGCTCTTTAGTTGCAATGCAACCCTCACATTTGTCTCAATGTTTCCATGCTGCTGCTGCCGGAGAGGTCTCCTTTCATCGAGGCATTGTTTTGCCATCAAAACGTTTATTGTGTGTTTTGATGAGTTTGAGAGTGAGTACGAAAAGTACGTACGATGTACTCGTATGTGGGGCCGACCGACCGTTCGACCGACAGACGACCGACCAATGAGTTTGAACCCAACTAATATTGATTGTGGCATTGTGTTTTTCCATTGACGTATTTATGTTAAGTCTCCTCCGTCATAGCTTTCTAAATAGACGTCGTCATAGTCATCGTCCTCGTCCTCGCAGTGTGCATTCATGACCCTGCCTGCTGTCTGTGTGCATTTCAATGAATAGCCGGATTATCCGGGCAATAATCACAGACGAAGGAATAAAGTTATACGCACACACACACGCGCGCGCTCAGTCCTACTCCTTTAGGGCCGTAACTGTATTGGTTAAGTACATTCATTTGTTCATTGGGAACCGAAAAACACATTGCCTCCGTGTCGGTGCGTATGTGGTAGGTACTGCCGCCTTGTCGGCTCTTCGGAAAATCGACATTGTTCCCGATATTTTCACCAGAAGTTGATTGAAGCGCAAAAGTCCTTTTGGTGTTGATTTTTTGTGTGCTCTTCTATTTTTTTTTTTTGGTTTTATTTTTGAAAACCCATGTTAACCGATTTTAAATCCGCCAACAACAATTGCCACCGATGAGCCACATATGATTTCCCAAACGCTAAAGACAAAATGAAAGAAAACAGATTACCTGTGTCAATCAAAGGTTATCTAACAACGAAATGCTGCAACTACTACGTAGCGTCTTATTGCTGAATGTACTCGAATCCATTGCTGCCCAAGCATCGATTCGAAGAAAATCAATTACAACGAGTTCGAGAATAAACTAAGGCGTCTTTACACATACGACAGCAGTTAAAGACTCCGCTGTGATTTCCCTGACTCTCAATGAAAATTGTTCAAACTCTAAAATAACGAACGACTTATCGCAAGGTGTTGATTTAGGAGGGATTTTCCGGAATTATTCGCAATGTTTGATTTATGTGTGTGTGTGTGTGGGTTGGTGGATTTGAGAAAATGGCCCACAGCAGATTGGAACATAAATTGTATCGCTTTTCATGGCATTAAAAAACGTTTAACTGCCAATATAAAGATTTGGGCAAACACTTAATTAGGTAAATATTATACACAAGTGTGATAGAATCTTCACCACACGGCGGTGCAGAGCTCGGGCATAAAACTACGAATTAATATGTGTACAGGAAGGGAGGTTGACCTGATGTTCTTAAATTCATCAATTATATTAATCTGTTGAAGAATGTTCGAATTTCTATGAAAAATTGCAACCAATAACTGTGTTAAGCTTTTTTTTATTAGATTTAAACTGTAATCTCGATAAAAAAATACCCACCGGTGGTCTTTCAGTTATTCCGAAATGAGGGGTTGAGGGAATTATTTACGTCAAATTGCTTCAATGGGTAATTTCTCAATTACCGAAATGGGGCACTTCACATACCAATTTGACTGCAAATCGCAGCAATTGCAACAGTTACAGTTTATGAACTCTTTAGTGAATTTAAATGCGAGTTTAAGAGACTTTCGCAATGGGTACGCTACCAAAATCCTCTTGCTTACTGGGAATTATCCGGCTTAGTTGACGGTTTACAGTTAACAGTTCTTAATAAAACTATTCCCGTAAGTATTTCGGTCTATACAAGGTGATTCATTCACGACTAGACAAATTTCACCAGCGCATTCCTTGGTTCATTTTATGAAAATATGTCCATCTACGACCATGCGCGAAAATGCAAAGGGGGCGAAATGGCAACCGTTTGAAAATTCGGATTGGTGGTCGGCGGGTACCTGTACCCTGTGTACCCAGTGTACCCAGCTCGCAGCCCATAGGTCATACCGTTCCAAAGTTATGATCATTTGACTGAAATGCAAAATATTTTTATGGAAGCACACATTTATTTGTTTTTGTAAATTAACACACATGTATTTTGTCAAATAGTCATAACTTTGGAACGGTAGGACCTCCTACTACTGGATCACAACTTAGCAATATTACCCAAGCACCCTCCGACCACCAATCCGGAAATTTTAAAACCTCTGCCATTTTGACACCTTGCATTTTCATACATGGTCGTAGATGGACATATTTTAATGAAATGGACCTAGGAATACGCTGGTGAAATTTGTCCAGACGTGCATGACTCACCCTGTTTTTTACCCTTCCTTGGGTAAAATAATTTTAGGATGTAATATATTTCAGATGTAGGAATTTGGAGGAAATTTCTTGTTTAAGTGAAAAGCCTTTTCCATGGTCTCTTGACCATATATAAGACATTTCAATATTTGCTTTTTAAATTTATTTTATTAAAGATAAGATTGACGTTCCTGGTGTGCAAACTTATGTTTCACTGAAAGAAACAATTTAAACGTTTTTTAAAAAGTGTAATTTTACGAACCGGTTTTTTAAACAAATTCAGATAATGAATCGCACTAGTAAATCTACAACTGATCCAATTTTAATATTGCGCTAAGTCCAGGATAAGTCCTAAGAAAATAAAACCGTCGATTTTTTAGCAGCATTCTTCACGCAGAGAAAAGTTACGGTTACTATATGGTCACGGCAACAATAGTATTTTCTCTGCAATAAAAGTATGATCGCAATCATTGTATTGGTTTTTTTAATTTCATTTTTACAATATTATAATTGCGGCAATATTAATATTGTTGAAAAGTAACAATAGTGTTGTTGCCAAATTTAAAAATAAAGATATGGTTGTGGCAACAATATAAATATGGTTGAAGTGACAAAAGTATTTTTTTTGGGTTTTATGTTAACAATAATATTATAACGGCAATCATACCGGCAAAATCGTATTTTTTCAATTTGAAAATGTTATTGTTAAGAATTTTATGCAGTAATATTACCTTTAAATGTAAATTCAATTTTGTTAAAACAAAGTATGGTCATAGTATGGTGTGTGAGTCATTCTATGGCTGTGAGGATCATACTATGGTTGTATGTCAAACATACTATGGTTATGAGGATCATTATATGGTTGTAGGGATCATTGTATGGTTGAGTGTGAATAGTTATAAGGTTGTGGGGATCATAATAAGGAAGAGTGAATAATTCCATTGTTGTGAGGACCATAAGTTTATGGAAGGGATCATAGTATGAGTGTATCGAATCATACTACTATTGTGATGATCATAATATTGTTTAAAAAAATCGTTTAATAAAAGTTGTAAAATTTTCCATATTTTTTTATGAAAGTTTTTTTGTTTTGTTTAAATTCATTTCAATTTATTGTTTTCATAGCATTTTTAGATTTGTTTATAATTTTAATATGTACATGAAAAAAGTTTAAGGATTTTTCCTTTTTCTGCTTAAATATAACAATTGGTAATTTTAAAATAATAATTTTTAATTTAACATAGTAAATGGAGGTAAAAATTTCCAAAAAAAAACCTTTGTGAATTTATTATTTTTATATAAAAACTTAACCTACTTAAAACTAGTTAAAAATTTTCAGACTGAAGCCAGCTCAGCGATGTGATCATAATCGGAATACGAACATTTGGCGTTAAAATTTCTAGACAATTTATCTATTTTGGCGGCTACCAGATCAACATCCGCAAGCTGGTGAAGACTTGCGATAGAATAACATCTAGGGAGATTGTAGATTAACTTCAACAGTTTATTTTGAATGATCTGGAGCCTTTTCAAGTGGCAATTTGCACTTTTAGCCCAGACATAGCCCAGCATAGAAAATAACAGCGTGAAATATTAGTTTTAATATTAGCATTTTATTGCCAATGTTTAATGCCGATCTACGATTAATAAAAGGGTAAAGGGTTCTAATTAGTATGTTAGATTTATGTACAATATATGATATATGATCTCTATATGTAAGTTTTGAATCTAGAACTACACCTAGATATTTCACATTATTTTCTCATTTGATTTCAGCATTGTTAGCAATTATGTTGCTCAGAGGAATTAAACATTGTTTTCGCTTTCTAGTGAAATATATCGCCTGACTTTTTTCGCAATTTATTGATATTTTCCATTTCGTAAAATATTCAAATAATTTCCCAAGGGCTAGCTGTATGTTCGATAGTATTTTAGAAGATATCTTACTAGTACACAATACGGCGGTGTCGTCAGCGAATATGGACATAATACAGTTGTCAATATTATATAGTATTGGGGATAAACAGGAGCCCTGTGGACAGCCAGCATTTACATGAAATATATTAGAAAATTTAGAACCGATATGAACTCTAAAAGTCCGGGAAGATAAAAAGCTTTGGATTATCTTAACCATATTCGGAGGGAAGTTGAAAAGGCATTATTTATACATTAAACCCTCGTACCATACAGAGTCGAAAGCCGCCATTATGTCTAGTAGTACCATTCCGGTGGATCTTTGTTCGTTAAAGTTAGACCATTGCAGCAATACAGCCATGTTAATGCAAACGTAGTTTCTTGCGTAGCTGAGTTGCCACGTGTTTCGGAACAAAATAAAATTGCTGCAACACGTTGCTCTCGACTTGTGTGTACCTAGCATTATATTTATGAAGCTATGAAAGTTATCAATGTCATCCAACAATCAGTAGGTTCAGTAAGCTTTGCGTTTCACGACTGTCTTTTATAGACATTTTGAAAAACGTATCGAAAATCTGGGGGCCAATATCAAAATAGACCCATAAATTTCGATTTGGCAATATATGTATAACTATTGGATTTGGCCGACGTCAGTATTATAATGTGTAAACACAAAATCTCTAGCTGAAGGACCAAATATAATGCCACGAGCTCGTTAATGTTGGTCGGTGATTTGGTTTTGGGTCAAATATTATCGAGCGAGAAACATTAATAATCTGCTTCACATAAAACTACAAAAAAAGTATGAAGTCACAAGTGTCGGAATTATTGTACCTTGTTTTTTTTTGGAAATGACGAAGGGGACTCTGTTACTCGTCCCCGGTATATAGCAATTTTAACTGTCATGCTGTGGTCAGAGCTCGATATATTCATGCTGTGGTGCTACATACGAACTTCTAACTTCACACCACTTGATTTCTTCTCTGAGGCTTCCCAAAGTCCTTAGTTTACGCTAAACGTGATGCATCTACTAAAATACCGCATCATACTTTACATTGCAAGGATCAACAACAATTGAATTGTCCAATTTAATGGAGTCAATTCGGCTTGTTGTGTTGTGTTGTTTTGGTGTACGTCTGTATAAGATTGTGAGTTCTCTAAAGGGCGCTCAATATGTTAGCCCGAGTTCCCAACTATGGCCAATGAAATTATCTCCTCGGATGACTTTTTTTTAGCTCAGCTCAACATGCAAAATTGACGTTATTGGAGCGAACGCAATCAACAAGTGTTCGAAAAAGCATTTCTCAATGTATAAATATGGTCTGTTCGTTGCCTCGCAGGAGACGAGTGGGATCAGCTTATTTCCCTTAGATGATTCCTAGAGCTCTCCTGCGGATTTAAATACATCCAGAATAATCCCATTCAACCTCAGTGTTTATGTGCAAACATGAATTCTTGGTGTAGACATTGATGCTACCACTCCGAGTGTGCGCGACTATATCTAAAAGTAGCCATGGAGGTCGGGTCAGAGACTCAAGTCTGGTGCCGTGGGTGGTCGGGAACTGTTGTTTTACCCCTGACCTATTTGGAAACGGCACTACCGGGAGTTTCGCTGTGTTTCTATTACCACCTAAATTTCAGGTAAAGTGAATGCTTGACTTGATGTGCGTATCCACCGGATGCTACGACCCAAAGAGTAGCACCTACCTCACCAAGAGGTACGTGAAGCCCGCAGAGCTGATCCTTAAACTGGATCCCTGGATTAATGACTTTGTTTTCAAGTCACCAGCTCTCAGACCGATCTTCTCCTTTGACAACCCGTTAAAATTTCGCAAATGTTTATCATTTCCTTAGAAGAGTGTTCAGGAGTTCCTTATCCTTCAGGAGTTGCCATCAACACTAACAAAGGGTGTTGTTCAAAGTCTTACTCTCTAGCCACTACAAGTTTTATCTTCTAGTATTTGATTATAAAATTGGTAATTGTCTTAATTTCATATTTATAAACTGCAATCACAAATAGAACATGGCATGATTAATGAATGAAAGAATAAGATTCGTTAGCAGAAGTCAATCCAATGAGACTTCATTCACTGCTCTTACACTGACAAATGCATTTTATTGTTATTCCCATCGTCGACGTTATTAGGCTGCGGCGGCAGCCGTGAAAAGTAGCAGAGCGAATCAATTCAGGTGATGACCCCCTGGAGTCTATTTTTATCATTTAGTACAAATATTGGCAGCAGGCATTCATTCCAACAACCCATGGACGGAAATGTTGTGTGCTTTCCTTGCAATCCAACCAACCAACCGACCTTACGTACAAATGTACAACTCAAACTTGTGAGATGCTGACGATGATGGGGCATTGTTCACTTGATTTTAACAAATTCGATGCTGTACGACAGCATTTACATGATGCTGTTGCGCTATCACGCTGACCAGGAGTTGTTTGTAGTTCTTCTGACTTTCTTTCATGCGTGCCATAGTGCGACGTTCGTTAGTTTTATTAATGAGTCTCAATTTGTGTATCATTTACGGGTCAGAATCGGTGGCAAAATGATGGTGATCTTAAAATGTACACCGCTGGACAAAAGAAAGAGAAAACGAAGGAACATGAATGATGGCCAGAGTGATCATAACCGAAACCGATGAACCGGGTTTTCTCCTCAGATGCAATAAGTGGTCAGCCAAAACATTACTAAGAGATATTCGCTAAAAGAGCACATGGTCTATTTTCATTGCCGGTAAACTAGCACACTTAAGTAGGACAAAGAAAAAATTTCTCTCAGTCCTTAAACAAGGAGTAATCACACAAATTGCATTGAAAGCATACTTATATAACCATAAAGTTCTCCTAACTTTTTTCAAGTGAGCCAATTGATGTTATTTTTTCCTGTGTAAGTCGAACAGATAAAACCGAACTATAGGAAAATCATCTAATGGGAAGTCTATAGGTGTTTTTTTTCAAAAAAGGAAATGCTCGAAAACCGTGGTTTTCGTGGTCTTTCCATGATGAAGTGGCAACAATACTGAATATTTGAAGGAATGAAATAAAGTTTAACACAACTTACCCGAAATCTATGAAAAAAACCATATTGAAAAAAATACTTCTAGATTGATCACTTGATACCTACTTAGATTTGCGTATAACTGCAGTAAGTATAGGTTAAGCAAATTATGAGGAACACTGTTTTACCAAAAAAGATCCCTAGTATAAACGCCTTTAACAATTATCAAGAAAAGCAAACTTTTTCATATCTCATTCACACAGAGAAAAAATCTGTGACAAATCGGTCCGAACTACAAAAATTCGGTTGAATAAACATTGCGACATTCTGTTGCAATAACCAACATTCCATATTATTGATAGTAAAATGATTCGAGATATCGTATGATGGTTGCTTCAACCATATCACGGTATTCACAGCCAATAAAACATTCATACCAACCGAATTCACCTTAACTATTAAAAGGGATCAAATGCTTGCTCATAATATTGGGAAGAACTTTGTGTGGGGGCCATAAGAAAATATAGACCGATGTGACCGAAAGGTTAATTAACAGTCTCAAAACGTACTGTTTGAATTTTGAGGACGGACAGGTGTTTTTTGTGTAGGGTTTGCAATTTCGCATAATTTTTATTTTACGGGACTGCAATTTTCAGAATTTTATTTATGACACATAACTACTCATATATAAAAAATTTATTTTGTACCAGGAAAAACATAAACTCGTTACCCAAAATTGTGGAAACAAAACTTGTAATTTTTTTTACTTTATATAAAATATGAATCTACTTCATAAAATGTATGAAACGTATTTTCAAAAGATATTAAAGACATTCTTAAGAAATAAGAAAATCGTTCATTAAGTTCTTAAAAATTCCAAAAAGTAATTAAGCCAATTTCTTAGTTTTAAAAATTTTTTTATACAGTGTTCCTTAGCTCATTTCATAAATTCATTTCAACTTTTTAGTGAAATATTCATAACTTTGGAGCGGTAAGACCTCTAGACTTCTTTTTGGTTATTTTGGAGTACAATGTGTAGTTTATCTTCCAAAAGAATTTTGTTTTACAGACTAAAGCTAGGGTTTCCTAATATATAAGTACATAGTATTTTTATAGAATTTATTACCTTAATTTTTATAAATAAATGAGCTGGGTCCAGCCCACCCAGGGCGTTCTGAAAGTTCTTAGCCTATCAATGAAAGAGAATAGTTAGTTTTTCAAAAATATTTTTATTTTTCAATATAATCTCCTGAAACTTCAATACACTTAGTCCAACGCTTATCTAGCAATTCTATAACTTGATTAAAATAGTTTTCCTCAAGGTCTTCAAAATAGTGGTTTACAACTGTAATTGCATCTTCAATTGAGGTAAAACGCTTGCCAGCAAGGAATTTTTTTAGATTTGGGAACAGGTAAAAGTCACTGGGAGCTAAATCAGGAGAATAAGGTGGGTGGTTAAGATACTCGTACTTTAATTCGTTGATTTTAGCCATTGTTAAAACACTCTTGTGCGATGGTGCGTTGTCTTGATGAAAAATTATTTTTTTGTGTTGTAAGCCAGGACGTTTTTTCTCGAATTTGTACATTTAATTGATCTAAAAGGTTGCAATAGTACTCTGAATTTATTGTTTTACCCTTTTGCAGATAGTCAACCAATAAAATACCTTTGTAGTCCCAAAAAAAACCGTTGCCATAACCTTACCAGCCGATTGAATTGTTTTTGCCTTCTTTGGGGCACTTCCTCCAGCCATTGTTTGGATTGTTCTTTTTTCTCTGGAGTATAGTGGTGGATCCATGTCTCATCAACAGTTATGAAACGACGCTTAAAATCCATTTTATTTCGCTGAAAACGATCCAAACAAGCTTGAGAAATGTTCATTCTTATGCGTTTTTGGTCGACTGTTAACAAGTGCGGCACCCATCTTGCAGAAAGCTTTTTCATCTGTAGTTCTTCATGCAAAATTAAATGGACTCGATCATTTGAGATGCCCATGATAAAAGCTATTTCACGCACTTTTATTCGTCGATCATTTAATACCATATCATGCACTTTGGCTACAATTTCTGTTGTTGTTGCTGTTTTTGGACGTCCACTATGTGGTTCATCTTCAATGCTTGTACGACCACGTTTTAATTCAGCAACCCAATTTTTTACTGTTGCATATGAAGGAGCACTCTCACCTAACACATTCACCATATCATTATGAATTTCTTGTCCGATAAACCTTTTTTATGTAAATATTTAATGACACCACGCATTTCTAATTTTTCCATTGTAAAAAAATCGCGGATGCGTCTTTTGTGAACACCTGTTTCTATATGAAGGAGTTGCCAGATCGAAACAATCAAATTGAACATGTGTTCATAGCAGAGATGGAAGTTTCCAAAACACTTAACTTTTTTTCTGTTTATACCGCGCTTTTTGTGCTAGGCTAAGAAGTATCCGAACCGTCTCGTAACGATAAATATTTAATTGGACATAGTCACAATTTGTTTTATTTTCCAGCAAAAATTTGAATAAGAACGGGGGGGTAATTTTGGGAAGGTAAAACTATATTTTTAAAGAAAAAAGAACAAAATAATCCGACCACTGGTTAAGAACTTTTAGAAATCTTACCCTAATACCCTCTGACCATTAATCTAAAAATGTTCATACCGCTGCCATTTCGCCCCCTTGCATTTTTGAACATGGTCGTACATGGACATCTTTTCATGAAATAAATCAAGAAATGAAATAAGTCAAGGAATACGCTGGTGAAATTTGACCAGTCGTGAATGAATCACACTGTAAATCTTATAAAAGTTTTTTGTTTGCTGAAAAAAAGACACATTTCGTGATTTATATAAAATATTTTGTAAATTTCACTAACACAAATTGTTCTGTGTGTGAAGTCCCAAAAGTCTGGCGAGGGTGTCATTTATCGGCTTACTTAAATCATGACTATTAAACGCGGCATGTTGTAACTCGCAAAATTACATAGAGTAGCTTCTCTATAATTTTCTAATAAAAAACATAAATATGTTAAAAACCAGCTGCAAGCATATATGCTGGCTATGTCTTGAAACATTGCTATGAGCATAATAAATGTTTGCTAGATTAGGAAATCGACACCAACATAATGTGCAGCATAGTTATAAAAAAGTGATTCAACAAAAACTCACTATGATAATTGTAAATAAAACAAAAAGTTTTCAGACAATTACCTTAATATTTTTCTTTCTTTTAAATATCCCAAAGAAGTCCAACGGTGACAAATCTTATGATCGAGGCGGCCGAATAACATCATCACGAAGTGAGATAACACGCCCATTGAATTTCTCCGCACAAAAGAGCTATTGTTTTGTTGGCCATGTAGCAAGCACCTTCATTCTGTTTGAAACACATATACTCCATGTCCATATCCCCAATTTCTGTCCACAATAAGTCCGTTATCATCTCGCGATAGCGAACACTATTCACGGTAACTGCTTGGCCGACCTCACTTTCGAAGAAGTACGGCCCGATGACGCCGCCAATCCATAAACCGCACCGAACATTAGCTCGTGGATTATTTTCCCAAACACGGCAATTCTGCTTGTTAACGAATCCACTGTTTCACTGATTATGCTGACCGAAAAAAAATCACCAAGTGCACGAAATGCATTTTGATTTGAACGCCAATTTTCGTAAAACGCTTCAAAAATCTCAACACGCTGCTCACTTTTGTACATCTCTATGGTTGAATCTGTCAAACACTGAAACAAGAAAATGTCAATTAAGTTAGGCAGAAAACTAGACGTGACTCATAAATAACATCGTGCATTATGGTTGGACCTCTATTAATTTCCTTCAGCTTATACCCTGGGGTTGTCGTGCAAATGGTAACAGGGCAATTTTGGTTCAAACTGTTCGCAAACAGGGACTGCTCCAGTTGTCATCTAAGAACGACTGTGATTGGAACGACACAAATCATAAAGAAAAGGGAAACCACAATCATGGGGAGTTTACCGATGGTTTCAACTGAATTACGTGAACGTGTTATAATGGAGCTTAATGGTGGTGCACAGAAGCGCATTAAGCCCCCATTTCAATGTGTGCATGTCGATAATTTATTATGCGGGAAATCTCTCCTCGTGACTTATTTACCCGTTTGTTTTTTATTTTAGGGCTTCAATAATAACATTTTCCACGGTATGCCTGCCTGCCCCTTTTCTTACATGGAGCGTTTGCAGTAGGCATCTCTTTAGGCCACGGTGGAGCACTGGAGTTTGAATTGTGGCAAGATGGGGGCAGTTACCTAAACCAAAACAAAACCAAAGGCGAATAGTAATCAAAGGGAACGAACAGAACAACAGAGAACAGCGAAGAACAGATGTTAAATGCTACTGCACCAGGAGGTCGATCGAGATGTTGTTCATTTAAGTATTGTGCGCTCCCCCCCACTGATTCGTCTCCGATGAGTCAGTCGGTCTACACAGTGGCATGCATGGTGGACTGGTTGCTGCCAGTTTTCGGTGGTGTGGTGTTATTTTCCGAAAATAAGCTTAAACCCAGTCTGTCACTCAGTCATTTTGTCAGTCAGCAGTACGAGTCGCAGTCTTAGCCGTAGCCACAGCCTATCGGCAGTTACCACACCTTTAGACTGTCACTGCATTATGACCATCGAACGCATTAAATGGTCAAGCGACCAACAACGAAAGATGCCCCCATCCCTCCCGAAAACCAAAAAATTGTGAAACCAACAAATTTTTAATGTCGGCATTTGTGCTTTGAGAAGAAAAAAGAATCTTTACTGCCAGCCACTCCACCATTTTGCCCGTGTACATGGACATACTCCAATGGACGTTATGATCATGGATTCCTATAATTTTTATCGAATAATAATGTTGCTGCGTGCAAGAGGTGGGGGGGGGGGATTGTTTGACTTTGTGAACTTTCCATACGATGTCCAGGCGGTCGTCGTTACTTGTGCGAAGGCGAAGAGAAGGATCTTCATTTGCTTATGAAATTTATGGACATTCCTGGCATGGTCACAACTCCGGCGTTGCCCCACCGCCGCCGCAAGAGGTTCACGGGACAGCAATACGAGTATGACAAGACGAGACTGCACGGCGTTGCTAAAGTAGCAGTCGTTTAAGTTGTTATTGTTGTCGCCGTTTGTGATGACGATGGAGATGATGATCGTCGTCGTGGTGGTGGTGTTGCTCCCTTTGTCGCATTTGTCTTCCACCAGTGCGCAAGGCCTCTTATATTTAGCATGCCGTTCCAGGCCGTGAGTTTGTATGGATTTTATGGTAAACGATCCTTTTCGCCTCACATCATCGTTTGAAGATTGAAGGTTTTCTGGTTTCTGCCTTATTGTGTTCTGTGCCCAAAGACACCGCTCGCCACTGGAGCTCTTAACAAATTTGTTAAGCAACACGCCTATAAGTGGAAATAACTCTAATTATGTACGCGTGCGTGCATCGCAGGCTACATACATACCTATAGGTGCAGGAGGGCGGATTGGAAAGTGAATCGAGCGAATCACAGACAGCAACACTGGTCTCAAAACCTAATCTATGTGATCTACGACTCCACCAGCAGACCACCAGTATGATTGACAGTCAATACTTTCCCATTAGCCCAATTGCGCCTATGAACCGATTTAAAAAATAACAAGTAAAAACTTCGTTAAGTTCTTTACATATCCTCCAGCGTCCCTACGCCACTAAAGCGCAACAAAATTGTGCTTTTTTTGGCTCTTTCTGCCCATGCGTCCTTCCCCAATCTTTAAAAAAACTTTAAAAATGTTCTATATTTAGATTCGACGCAAAATTTGATTTAATTGGAGAACCCATGTGTCAATATCGCCCATTTTAAACATGCGGGCCGCTTTTTGGGCCTTCTGTACCAAAAAGTTCTGCAACTACACGCAGAGAAAAGATATAGTTACTATATGGTCACGGCAACAATGGTATGTTCTCTGCAGTAAAAGTATGGTCGTCGCAACCATAGTATTGTTTTTTGAATTTCATTTTGACAATAGTACGATCGCGGCAATATTAATATTGTTGAAATGTAACAATAGTATTGTTGCCAAATTTAAAAATGAAAATATGGGTGCAGCAACAATATAAATATGGTTGGTGGGACAAAAGTATTGTTTTCCTGGGTTTTATGTTCACAATAACATGGTTACGGCAATTAAATAAATCACTACTATTATTACATAACTTACCTAATAAAATTCTTTATTGTTGAATAACAACGTAATCCAGTCCACAAAAAATTTTGGGGTTCATAGTATGGTTGTGCGTAAGTCATACTATGGTTGTGAGGATCATACTATGGTTGTACGTTAAACATGCTATGGTTATGAGGATCATAATATGGTTGTGGGGATCATAGAATGTTTGTAAGTGAATAATTCTATTGTTGTGAGGACCATAATATTGCTATGGGGATCATAGTATGGTTGTGTGTGAACAATACTATTGTTGTGATGACCATAATATTGTTGTGCCACAACCATATAACAAACAATAGTATGATGCTCTTCGAATATTGTTACCCCAGCCATACTTTTTTTCTGCGTGTATGCACTGTTTTCAGTATTTAGTACGACCCATGTTCCAGAATCCATTTAACCAATTGTCAAATTCTCCAAAAATATATTCCTCTTACCGAGGTCCTATCTTACCTTAAAGAAATCTCTTTTCCCCCTGGGAATATTTCGCTCATTGAAATCCAAATAGTCTATGGCCATAATAATGGTATCATTCAAAATTTCGGGATTCAGGGTTGATTCGTTTGACTCTATCGTGCTTTCAACGGACATAAGGAAGGATGGGCATTGCTAATTCGTCTTAAAATTTAACGACAATCAATGTTATTTATGGGTCATTTCATGTCAAGTGGCCCAACTTTAAGAACCGATGTTTTCCGATCAGGATGAAACTTGCACTTAGTCCTATTGGGTAGTAGTTTAGACACAAACTTTAAACGAGATCGGTCAAGGACTCTCTAAATTATAGGGATCGAACTATGACATTTCAGCCTAACAGGTGTTTTTCCGCAGCCATGAAATTATTAGCTATTGTTCCTAGCAAAATTTGTCCCGAGTGGTTTTGAAGCCATTTATTCAATATTTGTAGAAAAAATTAAAAGAATTTTTTCACTTTTTTTGCAAACTATTTTTTTACTTTTTCTGCAAAAGAGCATTATGATCCCTCAGTGACGTTTTTATCTTAAAAAAATGTTTTCCAACTAAAAGCAACGTTTTTCTTAATTTTCAACATATGCACTATTTTGATTTTTTTGTATTTTTGTGTTGGTGTTTCTAAAACCGTAAAACAAAATTTTATACTTTGACATTATACTTATATAATATGCCTACCTAAAACTGTATACCCTCAATAATATAATACCCAAACTGAATAACAAATTACTTAAAAGAAGTAATTAATAATCATATTTTAAGTCATAATTCATTTTTTTGAGTATGCCCATTGTCGGGCTCGTAGATCCGGATCCGATATTTAGACAAATCCTTAAAGTTTGTGCATAATTAGATAAGTGAGGAAATGCCACTATTTTTCATCGCTCTAGGGCGGGATTTTGTCGCTCTAGGGATTAAGGCGAATAGGAGAATTTCATATTATCAGCATTTGTAACTAAATTGCATTCCTTTTAATACCGATATGTCCATAAGTCCTTAGGGGGACTTTTTTAAGCCCCTATACACCGATCACAGTCTCAAAGTTGTAAAAAAAATTCATTATTTCTAGATACCCCTAATTCCCCGAACATAGGGATGCTATTTTTGGGCCCTTATGACCACGCCTATTAATGAAGCGTTTAATGCGGTTATTTCTACGACTTTATACTTTATATGCTTGCAGATAAGTATTTGGAAATATTAAAAACGTCGTTATAAAACGCATTAAACACTTAATAAATGGGCGTGGCTATTGGGCCAGAAACCAGCAATAATGTTTCATAAAGCGTAAATGTTTCACACAAACCTAGATAAACACCAACGTTTCAGTTTTGGGTCGATTTGAGACTCGCACCGTGCCGAAATTGTCCACATGCTGCTTTAAGGTCCTGAGTTTTCTAATCCGCCCTCGTACACGTGAAATTATTGTTTTTATGGATTTTACTACACCCTACACAAACTATTAAGGCAATCGTCTACATAGTTCGTGATAAATATAATTTTGCATACAAATGGCGGATAGACTCTCTCATTCTAGCACGTCAACGAGAACAGGAATATAAGTATATTTAAGACCCCTTTGTCCGCTAAAGTTTTAATAGTATCGTATTGACCATTTATTTATTTACAATAACTTTAACTAATAAGAAATACGCCTTCCCTAACTTTGTAGGTCATCCCTCATTCGTCCACTACGCTCTGTTCCCACTACGTTTAACTTGTTTTCCATTTCGTACAATTTTGATCGTATCTTTGCGTTCTATCTGTTTCGTTACGCTTCTGGTTTTTTTCACATCTCGATACAACAAAGAGAAACAAACGAACGAACGATACGAAAATGTCTTACCAATCAGTTAAGCAAGAAGCAGAGCTTAAACAAACTTATTTACCAATCGACGAAAGAGTAGGAGGAAATAAAAATCTCACCGTTTTCAAATAAATTTCATACTTGAGTTCAGCCATGCTGCGTCGCAGCGCAAGAAGGACGAGTGATCGCACAATCTTGGAATTTTTCGGTGATATCTAAGGCGCGGATAATAACTTTGAAAGGAAGCCGATATTCAGGATATTCGGATCGATTACTTTATTACTAAGTATTCTTATTGGATGAGTTGAATTCCATTGACGGTCTTCTTTAGGAGGGAAGTGTATCGTTCAAATCGAAAAGGGCGATATGATAAACGTTGAGATTAAAAAGATTATTGAATATTTGGCAACCAATGAAAAAAGCTTGTACGGAAGCTTGAGTGGAATTACTGGCAACATGCAATTGTCTTTCACAACAGCAAATCATTGTTGCTATAGGGGGAGGACTTTCAGGGGCTAATGGGGACAGCAAAATTTGTTTATGCCCTGTTCTATATTTGTTCCATTTCATACCCACCACCGAAGGATGCATTAAATACTACGTTTCTCAAAGAATAAATTATCGTCGCTCAAAATTAAACGATTTACGCAAATCGAATGAAACTACTGTTTATAATACTTATGAATATTAAATTCGACATATCATAAGATGATAAATAATTGATTGGTCATAACTGGTAATCAATAAATCCAATTTTTTTCAGTAAGAACTTCGATCATTTTTTCTACTTTTTCCTCGACAGGGACATAGGGACCCTATGTTTTCGAGTACTTCGGATGTGTAAGCACACAGTTTATTGCTACTGATAAAAATTTTAAATTTTTTCTTTGAACAAGTGTGGCATGATTGTCTCTTTCACCGAAACTATACCTTCACTTACTGAAAATGTCGCAACACCAACATTCGTTTGTACGGATGGAACCGAGGTGAATGCAACCTCAAACACTCGGTTGACAAAAATTGTTAGTGGCAAGGAAACTGTTCTTTGTGTAGTAACAAGAGAACAACTTTGTTGAAAGACAGCTTCCACAACTATTGATTTCCTGAACTGGTATTTACGCCAACCGACCAATTTTGAAGTACAATAACTTAAAAAGTTAAAAAAAATAATAATTTTAAAAATAAAACCAAAACGTTAAAAATAAAACAATAGTCGCAACCATTTCGTCAGCATGGTGCCGAAAAAGCTTACTACGAAACTGCAGTTGCAAAGGAAGCAGTTCTGTTGCCATTATCAAATGTTTTTAACTGTAATGAATATTCGGTTCGACATACCTCTAGGCGATAAATAGGATCAAAGTATTCTGCACCCAACCAATAGATCGGTCATACCAATGAAGTGCGGAAAAATACTTGTTGTCACTACGAGTTGTGACAACCAAAAAAAAATTTGCGCTTAAATTGCGTTGGCATGTTGGAGGGTTAACACGATTCGCCAAAGCCGAATGTAATGACGTTTCTACTTGCTTTTTAATGTTACGATTTCTTAACTACAATTTAACTTTGAAATAAATATTTTCAAATCTCAATCCATTCGCATTTTCAAATGCGCATTTAATATAAGAAACAACATTCAGAGGTCATCTCTGCTAACTGTAAAAATATGCAATCGTTTGCTCCCAGTTTTTTATTAAAAACCTACTACTGTATAAGCAAAAAGTGTTTGCTTTTCTAAAAATGTTTGGAATAAATACTTTTTATTTAAAACCTTCACGAAACCATGTTGCAGAAAAATTAACTCCGTACTTCTTATGGAAAGCTATAATTTCGTTTGGGGTAAATACTAGGCTTTACATAAGAAATTAACAGATTCAAATCAAGTGTCGCCAAACATTACTTACCCTTCCTAAGCATCTGGCTCTACCAGACCTAAAATAACGCCTTTGTAAGGAATATCGATGATCCATAAAAAACTAGAAAAAAAAATAAAAAAAATATAGAAATTTAAATTTTTCTTTATTTTTTAAAAATAGTAAAAAAGTAACATATTTAGTTTTTTAGTCGAAGTTGTTCAAAGTGCCTTAGTTGGAGTAGCGAAGTTGAATTTCACAGCACCGGTTATGATGCATGCAATACAGAGGTCAAAATTTATTATTTATTTTACAGAGATCAAAACTAAGTGGTGACAAGAGCCATGTTTTCTTCAAGTATTCCGGGTGATCCAAGTAAAAGATAATTTGCATGTTGTGATTCTCCCGCTTTATTTAGTTTCCAAATTTCAAATAAATTTATTTTCCTACCTCTATAAAAAAATTGTATTCGCAACTGGTTCTAGCAGTGCCAAAAAATCGTTGTTGTTGTGATTTTGAAAAAAACAAGCGAGAAATCAAGTTTTAGTATGAGTGGGTAAAATAAAATGAATTAAGCTAAATGAATATGCAGTTACTCATCAAAGAAATCGTGCAAATTAGAAATAACCTTTATGGGTCGAGAATTCTACGAGTATTTCTTTAAATCAATATTTAAAACTAGACTTAAATGGAAGCAAGTATTTTTACATGCCGCCGTAGTACTTACAGTTCTTTCCACGGCAATAATGCAGTTTTTTTTTAAATAATGGCTCTTTAAATCAGGATATATTAAAGTTAAAAGTTTATTAATGATGATTGCCTATAGTTATAATACTATTTAGACTTAACATAACTCTATAGTCTCATATTGTACAACAAGCTTTTAAAAGAGGTTTACGCTCGTGAGTCTTTTGTTTACTTCATTCACACGTTGTATATTTCGTTTTCACCGTTACTTATCAACGTCATAGAGACGTGGGTACAAAATTTAAGTTGCATATAATACCTATAGAAAGTTATTGTCATTTGTATCTGAAACAAATGGTATATTCACGTTTTTTGTCATATTAAAATTTATCTTAAACGTTATCTTCATTTTGTTTATTTTATATTTAAATGAATAAACTTTAATACGCAATCAGCGACACTAACAACTCTCCAATCCTCAACTCATTTACTTTATTTTTGTTAAATCGGCCACGCCCTTTTGTTTTGATAGATTGGCGTTCACGAATATTTGTTGATACCAAGTAAGAAGACTCGCAAATATTAGGATTTCCATAAACTTAAACGTTTGAATATTTGCTGGATTATATCGGCTGTTTTTTATCCTGTACCGAAGAGTGTATGGTATATTAAATTTGTCATTCCGTTTGCAACACCACAAATTATTGATCTTAGACCCGCGCCTAAAAAGATCTGGCCATGTCCGTGGATCTGTTGAAAGCACGATAGCGGTCAAACGAATTAAGCTGGGATCCTGAAATTCAGCATGATGAGGTCTCATGGTCATAAGCAGTTTGGGATTTTAAATCGGAGTAATCGACCCAGGGGGGAAAAGTTAACCTCTAAGGGACTAAAGATACTTCAGTAAAAGGTTTACTTTTTAAGGTGGTATAAAATCATTATTTCAAAATGTTTGTGGACTGACAATGGTTTATATGGGTACTGTTAGTTGGGACGCAACAAATATCACAAAGCATAGTTGCTGGATTTTTTGGCCCATATGGTCCAAAAAACGTCTCGAATAATTCATTTTATAGTTATCAAGCGTGTTTTTTTGTGACGATCCAATAATAATTTATTTTATTCGGTCCTGACTCGCTTCTTTTGGCACTATATAACCACAAACGTAACAAATATCATTTATTCTTGGGCACTTTGTATTTTTCATATTGAAATTTTGAATGCTTTTACAAATCTAAAAACATTTGTTTGGTTTAAAATTATGTTAAAAATAAGAAACAACATATTTGCGGTCGTTAAGTCAAGTTATTGACCAAAAAAGGTAGAAAATGGGTGAAAAAGTTGGCATTTTTGTGCATTTATGGCAGTAGATTCCTTTTTTCGGTATGTTTTTCTTAAGGCCTTAGAGCACTGATCCGTTCGGTTTTCGAGATAAAGCCCTCTCAAAGTATAAAGAAATGTGCTTAAAGTCCACTTTGAACCGAAAATTAGATCAAAAAGTTGATATAATTTCAGCCGGTCGAACTTTAGCCGTCATTAACAAAACTTATGACCGAAAAGGTGTATTGCACTGAGTTATCAATTCAGGCTACTAAAATAAACTTCGCGCAAGTCTTTCGTGAGATATAGGCAGAAATCGTCCCCTAGGTCTTGTATATTTGGGTTAGTTGGAATACTGTGTAGCGAGCCTGACAAACGAATTTATCTTCCATAAATAATAAGAATGTTTGCTCTTTCGCATAAACCATTAAAGCCGAAAAAAACTTTAGTTTCATGGCACTTTGCATATTGCGGTACACAAGATTCCACAAGAACATAAAAGGTCCATAACTAAATTGATATATCACTTGAAGGCGCCGCCCAAAAGTATGTATTGACACACTCATATGAACGCTTATAAATGAATTTAAATGGAAGACCTGTCAAATCCATCATCGAATAAATGCGAAAAATTAACATTCTTTTTTGTGGGAATACCAACCAGTCTCTATCTCAAAATAGTCTATTTAAGATTTGTATATATTAAAAATGACGTTATTGCAGTGTGTTTTGTCACGATGTCCATCGTTTGGCATTTAAATATAAATTAGGATTTTAACTTTGGTTCAAATTTTTTGTCATTCGGAAGTGGTCCTATTAAGGAGTTCGTGAATATATGAACTTACAATTATTTACTACACAATTACACAGATCTAGCTGGCCACAAATGTTCTCAAAAGGCGATGTCATGATACCTTTTTAAGTCGTTGCATATGAGGGCGACCGCAAAACTAACTGGCCAGGCACATTTTCTGTTTTACTAGCAACTTTTTGTTTTTTTTTTAAATCAATCTTTTATAAGCCATCTGGCATTATTTTCCGAAATATTAAATGATTTTGTTTCTTTGTTACAGGTGATTGAAGTAAACAAGTTTTATAATTTTTGAAAAATGGAAAATAAAGAGTTTCGTGCGGTAATTAAACACTTTTATATGAAAGGTTATACGCCACAATTAATCAAAGATGAATTGGATTCTGTTCATGGTGATAATGCACCATCATACTCCACCGTGAAATCCTGGGTTCAACAATTTAAAATGGGTCGTTCAAGTACGGAAGATGAACAACGCTCTGGAAGACCGAAAACTGCTACTAATATTGAAAACATTAGAAAAATATTTAACGAAGTGACTAAAGATAGACGAATAAAGCTCAGAGAACTTGCTGATATTGTTAAAATACACGAAAAACAAGTTTGGAGTATTTTACATGATGAACTCCACATGAAAAAGCTATCCGCAAGAGATCCGCCGCGTTTGTTGACTTTGCCCCAAAAATCCGTTGGACCAATTCCGAGGAGCTTTTAGCGATTTATCAGCGTAATCCAATAGAGTTCTTGCGCCGATTCATAACTGTTGATGAAACATGGATCCATCACTACATCCCAGAATGCAAAGAAGTCAAAACAATGGATAGAAGCTGGTAAAAGTGGGCAAGAAGGCGAAAACTGTTAAGTCAGCAGGAAAAGTAATGGCCACAGTATTTTGGGATGCAAGGGGTATAATATTTATTGATTATCTTGAGGAAGGAAAAACTATAAATAGGGAATATTATTGTGCATTATTGGATCGGTTAAGTGAAGAAATCAAGATGAAACGACCGCATTTAGAGAAAAAAAGTTATTTTTCATCAAGATAATGCTCCTTCAGACACTGCATTTTTAACTCAACAAAAACTGGCCGAATTACGATTTGAAATTGCTCCGCATCCACCATATAGTCCAGATTTAGCTTTAGTCCAGTCAAAGACAAACAAACAATTCGGAGTTTAATAAATTAAACCTTTTTCAATTAATAAAACCACCACCATGGATTCGCTATTGAAATTGGAGATATGAGTATAACAATAATCATATTTATGGCCCCTTTGACTAGAAAGACTATTTCGGAATGACCCAAGTCTCAGTTTAATCCTTAACAAAATCCATATTTAAAATCGTAGTAAATATGACTTTAATTGAGTTACCCATATGTCCATATTGGCCTGTTTCGACTAAAACTTTAACTTTCGAACACCTTTGGTCAATTCGTCTCAGTCCATGTTTTATGCAGATAACGAATTCGTTTAACTTTAAGGTTAATATGTCCATGTCTCTTCATAACAAATTATACAATCACCTCAACCTCATTTTAGATGTATTAAGGGTCGCCCTACGTTCAAGGGAAACTAGTAGAGGATGGACAGGCTTGATGAAGAGTCAGTCTAGTTGAGACCGAGGTTAATCCAAAAGAGATCCTTCAAGATGAAGTTTCCAACGAGAGAAAATTATGCATCGGACGGTGTAATATCAGATGATTAAATCGCGATCTTTATGTATAGTTAAAAAATAAAGACAGGTACGAGATCAGAGGCTTACCTACCATGCCTCAACAATAAAATATCTAGAAATAAATAATAAAGTTCTCCTGATGAAGTTGGAAACCAACCAACGAAACGTTGAGAATAAGATGAAATAATTTAGTATTATTCACATCAAAATATAAGTATATAACTTGACCATCACAGTCCATATTTATAAAAAAAAATCTAGACGACTATCAGAGATTTTGGAGATCCGCAGACAAGATTTTAGAACTATGCTTACCACCGTGAAATATCCGAATATATGTGGACAGTATTACAGCCATAAAAACGCTGGACTATACGAGTATTACCGTGAAATCAAAATGTACGAAGAGAAGTATTGAATTACTCATACGTATGCCGAGACACAATTTTATACTGATATGGTACCGGGTCGCAGCGATATACCTGGCAACAACATAGCGAACGAATGGGCCAAAATGGACTCAGGAGCAGTAGGCACACCAACAACCCTTAGACATACACATCCCGCTCGTCTAACTAAAAATCGACAAAGTTACCGTCTTGAAAGCAGTGTCAATTCATAACTGAAAAATAACCCGGTCTCTCTGGCGTCAATAGAAAGAGAAAAAGGGAACTGCTAACATTGAGAAAAGATCGATGTCAACCCTTATAGGAGCCCACACGAGGCACTGCTTAATGGCGACTATGATGGATCACTCTATATACAGACATGCTCATGGTACAATAAACAAGTTATAGTCACTATCCCAACAACAAATAAACAGTTCGTTCTACTGTCAAGGTCCCTTGAAAGAAAATGGGGGAAATAATTTTTAGTGAATGTTTGACGATTATTGTGAATGTTTTTTTATAGAAATTTAGCTTTACAAACTTCAAGAATTGTCATTGTCAAATTTTTAAATTTTCATTTCTACGAGAAAGAATTGTAAATCAGCTGAATGCATAACTCTACCTTCTTTATTGTACCGTGGACATGCCGAAGAGGAAATCATTTTTCAGTCCATAAAAAGTGGCCATTGTTGCCAACAAAACAAAAAAAAACGTACGAACGAACGCATCAATTGCCAAGAGTAGACAACGACTACAGATGGCCATAAAATCTGAATTGAAATCAAATCGAAGAGAAAAGGCATACAAAAATTTAACGGCCATAGTGTGGACTTCCGTGTTAATATCGATGAAATGTGTAAATGAAAATAAAAAACAACAATAAATGCAGCAACAACAACAGAAAAGGCAAATCAATACACGTTTGACTCACAGGAAATCGTGTTACCCCAAATGAAGTGTAACGTTCTTCCTCTATGTGCGTGAGTGTATGTGTGTGTCGCATACAATTGCAATTATGCCTGTGCAATTGTGTCTGAGTAGTGTTTCCTAAAAAAAAGTGGAATTAAAAAACGAATGAAGCTAAAACAAAGGACAAACTATAAATTGACCTTTTGACACACATCTGCACTTCAAATCGGACGGACATCAAATGGTAAATGGCTGGACGGAGGGGACAGCAGACGTGCCATTCGAAACGCTACGGCGGTTACATTACGTGAGCCTCCCAATGAATAATTCCCCGTGCAACAATAGTAATGATTTTCCTTTCCCTTACCGATCTAGAAGAATCTTTTGAAAACCAATTGTAGAAGCTGAGACCAGCTTCGGCCGCCATTGACTGGCGAACTGGCTGCTTGCACGCCCGTTCGCCCGGCTACCGGAATATTTTATAAATGAATGAAATAATCCCGAACAATTCAACTTTAGCCATCCCTTCTGTCCCATCTGAACCTTATAATAAAACTAATAACAAAAAAAAAGATGGAATTAATTCGATGCCACGACTTTACCAAACCCATAAAAACGTAAACATTAGACAAAAAATTAAGAGTAATAAAAAGTAACAAAAAACCAAACCAGACTCTGCTCCAGCCCCAGCCCAAGCATCGAACATTCCTCACAAAAAACGAAAGAAGTTAAGGAGGAGGAGAAAAAAAAACAGACGACCCGGGACAAAAGAAAAGGTATGACTGTGAATTGGAATTGTTGTTTTGGAAATGGGAAACAATGACGATGGAAATGAAGAATGAAGGCATGAATGAATTGGAGCTTATAACTAGGAAAAAATTACACACTAAAATTTCTATTTTCGATTCACGCTCCCAAAAGTGAAGAAAAGAGACGAAAAAACCGAAATACCCTTTTGTGTTGGGGCAGACAATAAATGGTCACAATTATGTTAGACCACCGTTTTGGTGAGAAATGTAGAAAGAAAGCTGAAAAAATGGTTACCCTTCTGTGGGCCAGCGAGCGAGCGATCAGGAACGACCGGCCAAGCAAGACGGGACAGACGGACAATGGAAGAGGCCAATAGTCATTTCGAGCATAATTTATTGAGGCTGTCAAATGAAACAATTACATTGCAACTGGTGTTTAACCAAGTCTCGAGGTCACTCACATCTTTCTTTTTATTTCATCTTTACCTTTGGGCTTGCTCTTTCTACCAACGAATGCATGTGAGGCTGATGGACGGAAGGACGGACGGACGGACGCTGGATGACGTTGTGTAGGAAACCATAATTCACTTACAATCAGGTGCAACTGCAATTGATTGCCGCTGCACAAGTATTTCACACTTCTTTCAATTCTCACTCTTCAAAGGTAGTTTGGAAGATTCTATTCATTCATTGTTCCCATTGTTGGTCATCATCAGCAGCATCATTAGTAGTGCCACTACTCCTGGAAGGGCAGGGCATGAATGAAATGGTTTTGTGATAAAAATAAATAAATTACGACACTTTCAGCTGAGCACCTTACCCACCATCCACCTTACACACCACCACCAGTAGCATCGACTATTCGCAGGCTTCGCAACAGGAAGGAAGTGTCAACGTGGCCTCATTGTTGTTGGTGTAGAAACAAAAAGAAAACACCCTACAATTAGAGTGGCTGCCTCTTGTGGTGTCCTGCCTGTCGTGGACAAAAGTCGGATGCGAATATTTTGTAACGGATGTAATATTTGTTTTTGCTCCAGCCACTGCTACCGATCCTTATGAGAATCTAGATCGTGTGAAAAATTATGTCGTGTTTTGCTTCTTATATTCACAGGTGGTCTTTGTCTTGGTTGACACTGGGTGGTCATGAGATAATAGGGATCTACATCGTCCGATTGTTATTGGCAAGTATTTCGATTATTTAAAATGCCATCGAAAACCCGTCTTGATGTTGCCTGCATCAACAGTATATGGCTTACTTAAGGACTCCTCCGTTGTCTAAGAGAGAGTGCTAAATGAAATACCATCAATTATTCTGATTTAACACTTTATTATTTTGATTTTATTATAACAAAGAGTAAAAACATACTCAAATGAAACGAAGAACTTTGTTCCTATTTTAAAGAAAAAAATGGCAACAAAATTAAAAAAAACAGCAAAGCTGTTTGTTGAATTTCCTGTAGAAGTGTCCTGTTTAGGCCCCTTAGTTTTAAAGGTCGTACCAAAATTTCAGCAAAATCTTCAAAGTAAACTTATATTTTAATTCGTGGTAAAACTAACTTTAATTTGAGTACGCATATTTAAAGGTTGTCCGTGAGTCCTACCCTTATCACAGCCAACATTTCAAAACAGCATTTCCACCGAAAGGTCAATCGAGACCAAAAAAATAAAGTTCTTGAAAACATTTTGTTTCATCGTATTTCAACATTGAAAAACTAAATTTCCTATTGGGGCGTCAAAATTACATGCAGAAAGATAATGAAGTTGTTGTTGGGTTACTGACTGCTCTTGGTGGTAGGTCCAGACGTAAACATTCGTACTTCTATCGTGGAAAAAGTATGCGAGGACGTAACGGTTGGAGCTATAATTACCAAATTCAGAAAAAAGGCGTCTGTTAAAAATGGAATCAATGCGATTTTTGGAAAGTGACTCAATTCGTACCGTCTAATCCAGTGTGCCTACAAACGAGAAATTGGAGATTTTTAATCTTTAAGTTAGAATTTTGGGTTATATGCCTTTGAAATAGGTGCATTATAGGATTTGTTGACATTTTCTGTCTGTTGAACTCGAGTTTAAAGCAACTCATTCCATATCCCGTATGACCCCAAATTACGAAGAGACTTAAAAAAATATTTGATTTTTTAATGAATTGTTACTTTTACTTTTCTATTACTTTTCAATACCCTCTTTGATCAAAAGACAGGTTTTTGGCCACCAGTACATGTGGATCCGGGTTAGGCAAATCTCATACAAAAGTCTTTATTAAATTAGGAAATTCATAGTTTTTTACTACCCAAAAATCCACAGTTAAAGGTGTCGATTGTTGGAACAGTAAGGCCCGTAGATCTGAATCCAAACTTTAGACAAACCTTAAAAGTAGGTGAATGAAAGTTAAATTGTATTTAAGTAGCCAAATGTCGTGCATATTCGCTACCTAGAGTCAAACGACCAACGGGCCAAGGCCTCAAATTATGCACATCATTGTTTTCGAGTGCCTTTTATTAATAGATAGAAGTTGCCAGATCAAGTTTCTAATTGATCGACCCCATGTTTATTATAACGTTTTAGAATTAATTGTGATAGTAAAATTCATGTCGTGGCAAGCATAGTACTTGGTATATTGTACTAGTCCCGACCTTATCGAAATTTGTCCATATCGATTCATGTTTTCAAATGGCCTCTGCGCAAAGGTCCTTCCCGATTTGAGATTCGGTCACTCGAGAAGACACGTATTAACAGTTATCGCTTTCAATTTCGAATGGTATTCGTAAGATGTTTATATAGCTCCCATACAAATTTACTTTCTGTTTTGGACCCTTTCGCTCTTAAGGTCGTATATTAGATCCGATATTGTGTAGTGCGATGTAGTAGAGCTGTTAGTAACCCTGATGAAATTTAACCATCTGGGTACATGTTTTACAAAGGTCCCTTCCAAGTTGAGTTTGTGGCCAAGAGAAGGATTATCTAATAAAAGTCGACTTTTTAAAAGAAAAACGGAAACTCGATTTCTGTCTCCAAAATGGAAACGGAAATCGACTTTGAATATAGAAAAACATGACCAAATAATATTCGTTTACAAAAGATTTTTTTACTAATGTAATGAATGGTTCTGGCTTAAAACAGAACAAATCAATAACAAAATCATAGCCTATCAAATCACTACCATTTTATGGTATATAAAAAATGTCCCCTTGAAAAATTAAGCTTGGCCATTGAACCACATATCCAGTTTAGTGGTTCGAAGAAATAGGAGCATGTTAAAAATGGTTTGGCGAAATATGAATTTGAAGGTGAGTAGCTATGAGACCTGCATGCGATCGCTAATACATTTTTGGCTATTTGTTCTCTATAGCCCACCATACGAGTATTATAAGTGAATTTGGATTAGATTTACACCAAACTATTGAAGTCTGTAGATTGTGTCGTAATTCTGTTGTCCAGCACAAGATGATGTCATTTTCCCCATCTTGGTGGACATTTTCAATCCTTGCAATATCATAAACTTTTTCTTTATTTTCAACTGTACGAGGCCATATCAATAATTTCTTGATTTTTCCAACTTCCACCGTAGTTATAAGAAATACAACACTGCTCGCATCAAGTACCATCTGTTAATAGGCTACTGTCAAATTTTGAGAAAGATACGTTTGTGTTGAACAGCTGTTCAAAATATACAACCAAGTGGATTTTGTAAAAAAAATTGGAAAAAGTGAATTTTAAGTCCAATCAAACCAAGGAAAAGCTTGATAAATACTATGGGGACTCGCACCATCGATTTCAAAGGTAAAAAACAGTTTACTGACTTTCGTTGTGGTCGCACGAGTACAAATGACGCTGAACGTTCTGGACGGAAAATTGAGTTCAATACACCCGAAAATCCGAGATATGGTGTTGGCCGATCGGAGAGTAAAAGTGCGTGAGATTGTTGATGCCATATGCATTTCATATGGCAGTGTGGCTTAGATTTTGCACCATCAGTTGGGTTTAAGAAAGGTGTCTGCAAGAGCTGTGCCGCGTTTTCTCTCAATTGACCATAAACTTAATCGAGTGACAACTTTAAAGGATTAACCGCAATTCGAATAAGTATTTGTGGCGTTTTGTAACTGTGCATGAAACATGGATCCATTACAACACTCCGGAGACCAAGCAGCAGTCTATGTTTTCTCCGGGTCAACTGGCTCCGAGGAAGGCCAAGGTGACTTCGTCCGCCAATAAGGTGATGGCAACAGTTTTTACGGATGAACGCTGGATAATCCACATCGATTATCTTCAAAAGGGAAAAACAATAAACGGCGACTATTAGCCAACTTATTGGGCCGATTTAAAGAAGATTTAAAAAAAACGACCCCAATGGCAAAATAGCATGAATTGGGTTTCGAATTTGTACGTTATCCGCCATATTTTCCGTATTTAGCCCCTGTGACTATTTCATATTTCAAAACCCAAAGAAATAGCTGGAAAGAGTTTTAGCTCCAACGATGAAATTATTGATCAAACAAATGCCTATTTTATGCAACTCGAAAAAGTCGTATTTTTTGGAAGGGATACGAAAATTGGAGATACCTTGGGCTAAGAGTATTGAGCTAAAAGGAGATTATGTTGAAAAATATTTTTTTGTTGCAAAACAAAAACTGTACTTTGTTCGACAAGTGACGGAATTATTTATTGATATGCCCTCGTATTTCAGTAGTTTTCAGACAACCGAAGTGCAGCGTAACGAAAAATCTTCAGTGTATCCGGGCCTTATCAACTTTGTTGAAGTCAAGGGACAACTTAATTTTTACAAATTTGTTAGCCAAAAGTCCTACTTAAGAAAGAGGTCACAAATAAAATTTGATTGAGCACAAAAATAAACATATAGTGTACACATAAAATGTCCCTCGAGCTCTATAATTCACATATTATGTAGGCGATCATACACGCAGAAAAAAAGTATGGTTGGGATAACAATATTCGAAAAGCATCATACTATTGTTGGGTATATGGTTGTGGCGCAACAATATTATGCTTATCACAACAATAGTATGGTTCACACACAACCATACTATGATCCCCACAACAATATTATGGTCCTCACAGCAATATAATTATTCACACACAACCATACTATGATCCCCACAATCATATTATTATTCTCCCTCAACCATACAATGATCCCCACAACCATATTATTATCCTCGCAACCATAGAATATTTCTTATACAACCATAGTATGATCCTCACAACCATAGTTTGACTTTCACGAAACATGACTATGACATACTATGAAAATATTTGTAAGGATTGGGTTAAGTTGTTTTTAACAATAGAGATTTGTATTAAATAAATTATTTAAAAATGCATTAAACTCTTATTAATAGGAGTAATTTATTTAACAGTAGAAAAAAATTATTTATTAAAAATATTTCATTTATACTAATTCAAAGTAGTTTGTTTTGAAAAAAAATAATTTTCATTTAAAAAGTACTATAATTGCGTAAGATTCGTAACAATAACATTGTTAAATTAAGAAAAAATAAATCATGCCGACAAAAATAAATTTTGTCGGTATGATTGCCGTAATCATATTATTGTTAACATAAAACTCAAAAAAAAACAATAGTTTTGTCGCACCAACCATATTTATATTGTTGCTACAACCATATTTTCATTTTTAAATTTGGCAACAATACTATTGTAACATTTCAACAATATTAATATTGCCGCAATCATACTATTACCAAAATGAAATTCAAAAAAACAATATTATGGTTGCGACGATCATACTTTTATTGCAGAGAACATACTATTGTTGCCGTGATCATATAGTAACCATATCTTTTCTCTGCGTGTAGCTATTTTATTTGTTTTTCATCAGACTTTTACATTCTTAAAGGGAACTAAATAGAGTGACAGATTGTTGCTGATATTAGTACAAAGAACTTTTTAAGCCCTACAGAGGCTTTTTGCATTGTGTTTTATAAATTATGGCTTTTTTGCTTTTTGAGTAAATAGTTTTATTTTTTAAATTTTTAAAATGAAACCTGGATTTGGTCCATGTTATAACAGAGTTTTCTGAAACGAGGGTACTATAAGTACTTTCTCCCGTTCACACAAAACACGGCATTTGAAAGAAAGTTTTTTTACAATTGAAAAAGATCTTCTAAAACATATTTACATACATACTCGTATGTACATATGTGACAGCGCATAGAGAAAGGGACCTAAGGGTAAAAAAATCAATTTTCATTTTTTTTCTTTTTTTGATGTGGACAACATCTGAGCATCGAATGAGACTGAGCCCATGCCCCAAAAGTGTTCCCTTCCAGAGATATGCGCGTTTTATGAACGTGAAGTCGACGATTCTAAGCGCAAATAGAATGGGACCTAATCTTGAAAAAAAATTTTTGTTTTGATGTGGACAACATCTGAGCATCGACTGATACCGATCCCATGCCCCAAAAGTGTTTCCTCCCAGAGATATGCGCGTTTTATAAAAGTGAAGTCGACGATTCTAAACGCAAATAGAAAGGGACCTAATCTTTTAAATGGCTCTCCTGAACAAAACTGGTTTTTAACCTTGGGTCCCTTTCTATTTTGCGCGTCACATATATAGAATTATGGAAGCAGATGATATCTTTATGTAGAGACCGGCTTGTATGCTCGATCTTCTTTCCATGCACAAGTACCGAAGTAAATTGGTAATTCTGTGAAATGATCATGCAAATTGCTAGCAAACAATGTAACGTATTCAATTTCGAAAATATTAAATAAAATGATTTATATATGCAGTGTCGGCTGGCCAATTGACTAAAAGGTTTCCACTTGAATGGTGACGAAACAATTGACCAAAAATAATGAAAGAAAAAGAAAAAAACCCTCAACCAAAAGCAAGCACCATTCGAGTATTGATTAAAACAAAAATAAAACCCTAAAAAGTATTTAAAAACACAATCGATCGATAAATACAAAGGCAAATACGACCAGCAATACATACACGGGCACGCATATAAACATGCAAACACGCTCGTCTATACCAGGAGCTGAAAACAAAGGCTTGTCCGTATATCCTCTCTTCTATTTTTATGCACAAACACTTACTCGTAGAGCGACGAGTACAACCGAAAACCGTAGCCATACAAACAAACTTGTGTGTTAACTGCTTAAACAGAAAATAAAACAACAATCGCATATTCTATTCTGCTCTTGTTGGTATGAAATTCCTCTGCACACATACAGACAACAAAAATTAGTTCAAACGTACGTTAGTACACACATCCTTAAGTACCCAGCAAAATAAATTGGAAGTAAAGGGTGTTTTTTATTGAGGTATAGAACTTCGAATTGAAATAAAACACAAGAAAATCGTTTTAATGTCCATCAATTTGGCATTATATGCCATTAATGTTTAAATATGATTTCGGGCATGTGGCCGCCGCGGCTGGCTCGAATAAAGCCAATTCTACAGGTCCAATTTTCAACCACTTTTTCGAGCATATGGGGCCGTATGTTGGCAATAACGCCACGAATGTTGGCTTCCAAGTCCCCTAACGTGTTTCTGGTTTGTTGGCGTAGACGAGCGACTTCACATATCCCCAAAGAAAATAATCCAATGGTCCATGTTAACCGATCTATGGTTAACCGAATTAATTGCCCTGATGGACGATTATGTCGACCATAAAATGGACGGAGCTTGCGGTGAACTTCGCGAACTGAACCATTACTTTCGAAATAAATTTGCACGATTTGCAAGCGTTGTTCTTTTGTCAACCTGTTCATGATGAAATGGCAAACCAAACTAAATATTAATCACTTGACAGCTGACAAAATGGCCGCCAGTTAAAAAAGTGATGCCAACTTAAAGTTCTATACCCCAATAAAAAACACCCTATACTTTCCAAGGATTGGATTTTGTGGATCCCAAATATCACATTAAATGTAAATAGTCGAAATTTTTTTGTATTCACTTCGTAAGAAACTCTTTTGTCTTGTGACGGTTAGGCGGGAAGCGTGGACGCTTTTAATTCCGAAGGCCTCAGGTTCAAGCGCAAGTATGGGTATTTAAGGCTTTGTTATAAATTTATGTTATATTTTATTTAATTTGTTTCTTCATTCCTATAACTTTCTGCAAAAAAAATAATAGAACTTATGTTAAGTCCGTATATTGCGTCTAAGTTGTGTTGTGTGTTGGGCGGTGTTGCCATACCATCATTCGGTATGCGATGTAGCGCAGTACGTTTTTCTTCAAAATTATCGCCATTCACTCGAGGCAACTTAAATTGCCGCAACTCAAAGTTTGTTAGAGAGAGCTAAAGGGAATGCATTCACCTAATCTATCTCCCTAATCGGAGAGAAAAAAGTTATAAAAATCCTGAAAAAATGGAATAGATCCGATCTAATTTTAAGTACTTCCAGATCACAACTTTCGGATCTTTTCCACTTCTTTGGATGGTGTTTTTTTCTGGGTAGGGAAGGTTATGTATGCAAGGCAAAAGAATAGCATCAAGGCAAAATAATGCACACGTTAGAGTCAGTCACAACAATAAAAGGACTGCAAGGAAAGCAGTGTTACCTTTCGACCTTTTCAAACTCATCAAATTATGCGACTTTTCCTAATGCTTGTGGTACTTTTCCTCACTATGTGCGACTTTTTTCCTTTTTGTAGCCATAGTGAAATATTTATTTGTATCATTCATATTTTTAATGCATTGTAAATTTGGTCATATGTATATTTATATATATACATCCATTTTATATACAAATTGTTAGAAAATTTAATTTTAGACAAACATTTGAAAATATGTTTATAAAATTCCCCGAAGGCTATATAAAATTCCATTTGTAACACCTCCAAACATGGTCGGAAAGCTCTTATAGTGTATACATTGGATGTGTTCTATTGTACAAGAATATTTAATTGATCTTGTTTACAGAAAACTATAGACAATTTGCACTAAATCCTGTTTATTTTAAATAAATAAAACTTTTAGGAAGAAAGTTACTCAAGAATAACCTTAAGCGAGTTTAAGAGAGCTCAGTTATTACTCGCTTATAGTATTTTATAAATAACATTTATTCTTCAAATTACAAATTTTCAAATCAAATCATTATGTAGCATAAAGGCAATCACTTCTTGCATACAAAGAAATTTTGAAAAAAGTTTTAAAGTTATAGCCTTAGAGCCTCACTTACTCGTTTAATAAGCAAGTGCCACTAGCACACGCCTATTATTGATCGTCGTAAAATTAAAAAAAAAACATAAAAACGATCTATGCCCTGGCTATCCACGTGTCTATGAAAACACTATAGAGGTCAAACGAAACAGCCTAAGATTCTGCAATTTTGCTTATGGATGGCTTATAAGCGAAATCGGCCTAGGGGAAAAATATATAAAATAAATATGTACACTTTTGTTTTCTTTTTTTGTATATACAAAAATGTTAGGCATTTTTCTATCAATAAATTGTTTTGTGGGTTTTTCTTTTTTTGTGTTATTTTCTACCAAAATTGGTTTTTTGTTTAAAAAACGAATGTTGAACAACTTTTTCAAATTTCTCAACGTTCTCAAACATTTATCGCAAATTATATGCAAGACCATCACCACCCACAACAAATAAAAACGTCGTTGACCTTAAATATTCTCCACCGAGAATACCCAATTGAGTGGCATGGCATTGGGGCCATTAGTTTGACCCCCACGCAGGCAAATCTTCAAAGTAAATCAATATTTTGATTCGTAGTGAAACCGGACTTGACTTGAGATGTCTACTTATATTCAACGATGGTCTCATCTTTGAGTCCAATCCTTATATCTTAAATAAATCTATATTTGGATTCGTTATTAAAGTTTAAGTAATTATATTGACTATTGATCCCTCGTTTAAACCATATGGGCCTTTTTTGGCCACATTACCCTAAACGTCTAGCAACTCTTTTAAGGAATTATGTGCGTTCCAACTAACAGTTTCCCTTTTAACCGTTGATTGTTGTCAAAAACGTATGACTTGTGAGGCAAATACTCGAAAATATATTTTTTCCGTCGCACCTAAAATCCTTTAAGAGATGCTTATTTCCCCCTAGTGGGATTTCGTCCATTTACAATCTCGAAGCCATCTTCATGCCATATTTAGAACCCTAGGTTACTTTATTAGAATGCTGTCGTGCTTTAACGGACCCAGTGAAGGAAGAACGGGCATGGTCGTTTCAGAATTTTATGAGATCAATAATAGTGGGTTTTAGGTTAAGCCCCGGTAACTAAGACTGGATAGCCTGATAACGGAATAGTTAAGTAATTTGTGAACAAAAAATCATGTTGATCATGTCTGTAGAAAAAGTCATAATGTCATAAATTCTTAAAAGAAATATTACTTAGCTTAAATATAGGCTAATGTTTGATAGTTTTCAAGGATATGTACTGAAAAGGATAACATTGAAAAATAATTTGTTGTGGCCGTTTTAGCTCTTAGCCTAAATAGAGGGTAATATTTGATAGTTCTTAAGGCTAAGTAGTAAAAAGGGTAAAATTGAAAAATAATTTGTTGTAGCCGTTTTAGTACTTAGGTTAAATAGAGGCTTATATGTGACAGCGCATAGAGAAGGGTAAAAAAATCAATTTTCATTTTTTTTCTTTTTTTGATGTGGACAACATCTGAGCATCGAATGAGACCGATCCCATGCCCCAAAAGTGTTCCCTCCCAGAGATATGGGCGTTTTATGAAAGTGATGGTACACCAAAGATACACGACTTAAATCTTTAAAATGCCTCTCTTGAACAAAACTGGTTTTTACCCTTAGGTCCCTTTCTATTTTGCGCGTCACATATGTATTAAATATGCCACTACTTATCACTGCAAAAGCTGTGCAGATATAGAGGAGTCCATAAAAAAGTTCAGCGAATTTTTAGTTATGTTTTAAATTTTAAAAAACGGTGTTAAAGTTTGTAAATAACTCATTACACTTCGTTCCATGAAAATCCATGGACGTACCCATACATGTGAAATGTGTGTTGTTTTCTCCTTTTTTTAATGATCCTAATTGAAAATGATCATGTGGAAATGTTGCTGTTTTACCGCATGTCGCTTTTCCCACAAGATGAGCAGCAACTTCTACTTTTGAGTTCTGGTTTTCGGGCTAAACGTACGCACGTACAAATGTTTCTGCAAGTGGGCATTTGTGTGTGTTTATTAACAGTACTCTACAAACAAATTATTACCGATAAGGGGTAAAATGAAAGAGTTTATGATGAAGCTTGAATAAGGGTGTTTTGAAATTGAAATAACTGTAATAACTTTCTTCTTTTAGTAGATAAAATCCTGGGACAATATTGCTCAGATAATGGAAATCTCAGATAAACACTACTGTCGTCGGGATCACCCCATCCATAAACAACAAAAGGAAAAATCAAAAAGCAAACGAACATAATACCAGTCGTCAACTAGCAGACGACTGAACCGAATGTAAAAAATAACGCCAAAACAAATTCGTTATTACTAACATCGTTATTAATGGGCATCAGAGATGGCGACATGTACGTGGTGCGAGAATCATGGATCTATGTAGAAAATCAGGGTTTGTAGACTAAAAGCACTTAACCTCAAGATAAGGTCTGCGATAGTACAAGGTACGTAAGACTGCAGTCTAATTATGTGTACCTTTGTACTGGGCATAAAGCTTCTCTTAATAAACATGCACCATCTATCAGCCGTTAAACCGGTTGTAAAATAAAGGAGTGTGCCAACTCAAAGTTGTGAACTTGTAAAACCCACATCATTTAGAAAAACTTTACTTTCCAGAACTAAACCTAATTTCAGAAATCCAAGACAAACAAGCTGGGCTATGTTTAAAATCATTAAGCGTTTGTCATCATTAAATTGCAGAAATACAAGACTGGGAAAACTTAGTGGATCTGCTGATGGTAACTCCTTAACTAAAAGGCAAACCTCCACGAAATCTCGAACTGCCATGGGGGAAAAAGTGGGGACAAAGCAGAAAACTTTAAGCAAGGCAAATTGAAAGGAAACTAATATTGATCTGGTAGAAAGCCTACGTCTCTGCAAAGAGAACGAATTTAACCTGATGGAGTCTTATCAATGGCGATCGAAAAGCGATAGAGCTCCAGATGGTTACTTTATTCATAGATTGTAAAGGGATGACTAAAATCCTTAAAAAAATTTTCGACAAATCTGGTCTGGTCTTTATCCTTCTGAAAGATGTTTTACAGATATTGGAATCTGCCACCAAATATTATTTACGAGTAATGAATGTGCATGCGGACTATTCGAACTATCATATGTGTTGTCCTAATATGGTAAAGTGCAGTAAATACAGAGGCCCACCTATCAAATCTTACAAAAGTCGAAAGGTCATTACGGGTGCAATGAAATTAGCTCTCCAATCAGGTTAAGACACAGTTTGAGTTGTGTAGATAAAGTTTCGTTCTATTTAAGAGAAAGTAACATGTTTAAACAAAAGTATCGCAGACATAGCTAGCATCATTGGCAGAAATAGACTAGCAAAGTACCATAACATACAAACGAAGAATATTCTTGGTCTTGGAAGAAAATCAGATTTTAAACTTCAGTTTGAAAGTTTTTTTAAAAGCTCTTTGAATGGAAATTTCGTTCCAAACATAATTCGTTTATAGTGTATTCTGGACCGAGGTATTCGCAACTCACAGACAGTAAAGCTGCTTTCTCAGAGACCAAATTTACGTTAACAGTCCAGTTTCCCTCAAATCCTATTAACCTTAACATCCTTAGCCTAAATCCTGTAACACAAGATTACAGTAACCTAGGTGCTGGGTCAGAACATAGCTGGATACTAGATGGTACCTACACTGAAAGAAAAAAATTAAGTAATCCGTACTTAAAAAAAGCCGTAGTGGTCTCGAAAGTACTGTAAGTATGGATTTTCTTAAACCAATGTGAAAATACTTGATTCAAGTACGGATTTTTTTTTTGCGCGGAATTTTTAATTTTAGCTATAGTAGAGCCCGACAGGGCTTAGTTTTAAGCCGAACACAGAAGTTGAAACGATATCAAAAAGAGATTACTCTAAGAATTCCGATCATGAGTTTAGCTCGTATTCGCACTTTATATGATCCACAAGCAAATTCGATTAAAGTTTACTTTTTAAGACTTACTTTTCGTTATAAGAATTTTTACTTGACCTAAATACAAATATGTACTTAATATTAATTTTTTTTACCTAACTCAAGAATTTCATACTTATTCTAATAATTTAGGCACTTGATTTCTAACACAATCCCTTTTTAAACTTGTTTTAAGAATAACTCATTTTTTAAAGTACGATGTTAGTAAAAATTAAGTCTTTTCGGCTTAAATTTAGAATGCCATTTTTCTTTCTGTGTATGTGCTAAGAACTTCGTTGATGAAGCGTAAATCCTGTTATTTGCATAAATAATTCTCTGTCCAAAAGCATGACATTTGCTCCTTATGCTCAGTAATAAACCTTAAGATTAAATTTACTACAGGATTTTAATGAAAGCAGGCAAAGCATTCTGATAGCATTCATCGTAGGGCACCGTGAACTAGCTAAAATGTCTAACTGTATATCTCGAAATGAATACTGAAGGAACTGAAACATCTGTTGTGCTTCTAAATCTCGACTTACATATCCTAGTTCTTTTAGGACTTCGCACGGGTCGCAAGCACGCCGCTGACTTTTATCAGATATTTTTCAACATTTTATACATAATTCTTAAGCTCCTTGGCTACTCACTGATCAATCTGTTCTTCCGCCATCGCGACAATTCTATCCCCTGTGTTTTGCTTGCTTTAGGCCGGCTTTTATTTCTAATGAATAACTAAAATTCAATTTTTAATAACGTTCCATCGATAAACACCAATTACATCGATTACTTGCCACAATATGTAGTTTGGGTACTGTATACTCGTATACATTTCAAAAATTGATACGCATTGAGAAAGGACTGCGAATGTGGTACAACTACTCGTGTTGCTCAGAGTTTGAATGACTACGACTAGCATCAATTTCATTTGTGGCATGCATTATCATGCGATATAGACATTTTGCCAATATCCTTTTATGTCATAGAAGCATTGACAGAAACTGGACTTTGGTCGATACCAAGTCATTGATGCTGCGTAGAAAGACGATAACCCAAGTGCATTTGAAGGCAGATACTTTTTTTACGTAAATAATTATAGAATGTCTCAGTGAATTTGTTGCGGAAGTTGAGACTCGTTCATGCCCATTATTAGGGGAGCTTGGAGGTCAATACCAGACCGTTATCCTATAAAAATGCGACAAACGGTTAGCAACTCAAATTTGCCAATATGGTTAAAACAACCGCAAAAAGGTGAATATACTGTATTTTTAATTGCTTTAATAAAATAAAATTGCAAGCAGTCTAGAATGATGCCAAACAAGTTTGGAAAGAATTAAACCCCAAACGCAGATAAAAAACAATCAATTCCACCTACTATAAAAAAGTGGGTTAATGGCCAGTTGATTCGGCGTCACTAGAAATAACAAATAAAAAATACGAAATTGTATTGGTTGACCGACCTACTAGCAGACCTATTACTTACCTAAATGGCCGTTCTCAAACTTAAAAGATCTTTGGCAGCTTTAAGATTTGAAGTCCGCACGCTTCAATCTTGTATGAGTGACCTTCAGTGGGTTATACTAAGGCTCCGTAGATCTTGCTGGACTTGGTCTTTCTTTTAAATCATCTGTCTGCCCCTACTGCATGCGCCTACTAAATCGCTGTCAAAACTTTATCGCCGGAGCATTTTCATCTAGCAAGCGCAGTGAGGGCTTTGTTGTTAAGCGGTTTGTTTAGCCCAATATAGCACCAGTATGCTAATATGATTCTTCGATTAATTCGATTAATTTCCGAACTGACGTCATTTTATTTGTTGATGACGGAGATAGGCGAACTCGTCGAACACCTTGAAATTGCAACTGTCTGCATTAACTCTGCCCTAAGGATGTTGTCTTGACAATGTTTTCGTAAATGCAACCAGCAGCTTTGTTTGTCCTCGTTCACCACCAATCCAAAACTTAGCCACTGATCGTACAGTTCTCGCCATGATGTCTATGTCGTTTGCGTACAAGAGGGGAATGCTCTGAGATGGTAGAATTGTGCTCCCTATGGTTAACATCTTTTCGCTTGCTCTCTTTTGTTTCCAACCCAGAATATGAATGGTTGGGAGACGCCCTTCCCTATTTTAGAAGCAGATTTTGTGTCAGCCAACGTCATTTTGCATAGGCGTACTAGTTTTGAGACGAAAGTCAATCATGATTTCAAACATCGCCGAAATGATTGGGCTGTCGAAGACAGCTTTTAAAATCTGCATAGAGTATGTATGTGCCAGTTTGCCTTTTCGGGACTTTTCCTTTGGCTTTGGCGCAATGTAAAAATATGGCCAGTTGTAGATTTACCTGGCTTAAAACTACACTGATACGGGTCAATGATATAGCGCCAACTATCACACGGTTTGCGATAGTTGGCGCAAACCGTGCGCTCTCCTTTTATATGAGGTTCCAATCATCGGACATGCTTTTCTTAAACCCAATTGTGCAAGAACTGGTGCATGCTCTTAATCAGATCAGCTCCCCAGTCTTGAACAGCTCAGCCGGTAAACCATCGGCCACTGGAGGCCTTTCATTTGTAATGTGCTCGATTGCTGTCTTGACTTCTTCAAGGCTGCGTAATTGGCATTCTTCGCTGTCATCAACGATTATTACCGGGTCTTCTTATTCAATAAAATCTTCAGGCTTTAATAGGTTGGAAAGGTGTTAACTTCATATACCTAATACACTTGCCGTATCCGTCACCAGATTTCCACTTCTATCTCTGCAGGAGCTCAGGGTCCTCAGAGTTTTTTAATATAATTTTAGGCCATTATTCCTATCTCCTCACTCTCACGCAATTCTAGTTCCCGTTTCTCTTGTCGGAATAGGCGCCTATTCTCTCTTCTTACCGTTTAATATCTTTCTCGTGCAGTTTTTTATTGCTAAAGCCTGCAGCGTTGAGTTATGGGCAGCATTATTTGCTTCTGTAGCTATTTTTACTCGTCGTCTCACTATGGGTTCCGTGGGAGCTGTGTTTGATACCCTACTTTTTTTTGGCGGCTAAGTGGGAAATATGTTTTCTCTGCGCACTTATATCATTGGTCGGATGAGTGTTTTTCGTAGCAGTTGGAATAGGTGGAAAACTCATTGGGTGTCTGTTGGTAATGCACCGACGTCCTCTGTGCATTGTTCCTGTAATTTACCGGTTTCGCTACATTTAGTCTGGCGCGTACCTTCGCTCTTACTAGGTAATGATCCGATTCTATGTTGGCGAGTACCTTCGCTGCTACTAGGTAAATGATCCGATTCTCTAACATCTGCCTTCTGTCTGCCACAGCATCATCAATTTGATTTCGCGTTTCAATGTTTCAAATCGTAAAGCTGAATTCCAGCAATTATGATACATGTAATATGCAGATGAAAAGTGTGCTAATCCATAATGAGTTGTGGACCGTCTTTTCTGGGGATTCAATAAAACTATATGGCCCGGACGAGTTACGAAGATTTACGACACAGGATGAAAAGGCATTGGCAACTACAATGTTATGTATTCACTCTTCTCAGATTAATGACATAAGGAACTGCAAGTCATTGTCGGAAACATGGGTCTAGCTGAGGGTTATATACGTCCCTAGTGGTCCCTCTAGAAAGGTATCTTTGTTTAGGCAACTGCTGCAAATGAAAATGGATGGCGAGGAAAATGTTGTAAAATTCTTAGACTCATTTTGTGCGTTAGTGGAGAAACTATCCGAGGACAGTGTGGATATACACGACGAATTTTTAGTTATAATTTTTTTGGCAAGTCTACTGCAATCTTACGAGAATTTTGTAATATCGATCGATCGAGAATTTTGTAATGTCGATCATGCCGTGTTATACTTAAAGGTATAAAAGAAGTTAACTTATTCATTCTGAATATGGAGCTGGGAATAACAACAACAAAACTTCCCATTGTTCATAATGGGGATAATCAAAGCGCGCAAAAGTTAATTAAAAATCCCGTCTACCACGCTCGTAGTAAACAGACAGACATTAAGTATCATTACATTCAAGATGTATACAAAAATAATCAGATTGAATTAAATTATGTGCCAACTGAAGACATGGTAGCAGATATTTTTTACCGAAAATTTAGGGAGCGTTAAACACAATTAGTTTCTTAATATGAGGGGTTTGAATTGAAATATATATATTATATTTTGTAAAAGTATTTTATTAAGGGATAGTGTTGAAAATGAACTGTGTGTTGTTTCAATACAAATACTTCACATAGGAGGCTTTGTTTTTTGTAAAATAGTAGTATAGTAAATAAATAATATTGTTTTCTGGTCATTGCTGTGAAAATTGTTCTGAAAATAAAACATTTGTCATTTTGTTCCTTTTGATATAAATCCGAAAATCTCAACATTTTACGATCTGGGAACAACCAAGTATCCTTGTGGATGTATAAGATTTAAAATCTTCTACTTCTGAAAATTCCATTGCAAAAGCATTATATCTATTCTCTTAACGAAATATCTAAAACCACAATATACAATAAAACAGGGTTGCAAAGCATTTCAAAATTTGAGTTTGTCCGTTTCAAAGCGGGTTAGTTTTTAAAATGGTTTTTAGGCACTCATGAACAGTGGTTTTTGTTCGATTCTATGGTTTAGTTCATAAATCATAGGAACAAAAATATTTATCAATGTAATTTTTTTCTGTCAAAAACAAAAAAATTGCTTCAAACTTAGGTATGTACCTAAAAAAATAGGAAAATTTAAAAAATGATACGAAACCTGCACTTAGATTTCAGTGCAAAATTTTGTTCTTTTTTGAACCGAACCAATTTTGTTTTGGTTTGAATTTTTTTTCTAACAGTGGTTGGTTTATACCAAAAAAAAACTGGTTCGGTTCAAAGCCGGTTCGGGTTTTGGTTTGCATACCTTTCAATACGAGTAAAACACATGTCTCTATCGAAGGCTATGTTTTCAGTAATACTCGTAGGTCTAGGTTAAATGGCATCTTTAAACTAACAAAACTAGTAGTTTTTAACTCCTTTTCTCCATATAATAAATTGAGCTGCCACAATGCCACGAATTTGAATAGGGAACGTAACTGTTGGACCTTAGCAATTTTTTTATGCACTTTTCCAGTTTAAACTAAAACAGAGTTTAAAAAACGACTAAAAATCTAGAATTAAGATGAATCCACACGAAGATGTTTGGTCCACAACGGACCAAACCAAACTATTTTGCTGGATGGATTGCTTTAGTTCATTCAAATTTGTTTGTGTTGCTTTGTAGAATTTCTGTTTGCAATAACCCCACAAGAAAAAGTCAGATGCAGCAATGCCAGGCGCTAACGGAATGGCGTGTTTCTGGATATCAGCATATTGGGAAATTCTCGTCGTAATTCTGTAATAACCGCCCGGTCTGTGTGAGGAGTGGCACCATCAGAGTTGAATGAAATTCTCTTCGGCGTATTCTGGAAGGAAAAACTTTCTCAACATGCTCAAGTAACAGTCTCCAGTAACCTTTACGGTGTGACCATATTCTTCAAAGAAGTAGGACCCGAAGTGGGTGCAATTCCTTCTCATGGAGTATCTGTAGATAGGAAGCACTCCATATTCGACAATTTTGTTTGTTTATGTTGTCGATAAGACACACTCCATATTCGACAATTTTGTTTGTTTATGTTGTCGTTTAAATCAAATGGGTGTCATCAGACCTGAAAAGACAGTTCAACATGTTTCCGTCCTATTTCACCGTTTGAAGCATCTTCTGGAGAAATTCCAAGCGAATCGGGAAGTCTGCAGAGTTCAGTTTTTTGGCCATTTCAATTTTATATGGGAATAAGTCAAAATCTTTGTGCTTAATTGACTGCAATAACTGCTTACTTATAGCCATTTGAGCAGATAAGATTCTTGCCGAAACTCTTGAATTGTTTTGTATGGCAGCAGCTACAGAAGCGCTTGTTTCCTCCGTCCGAAATGAAGGGTTTCGATGGTAAGGTCTTCTGTTGACTGTCCCATGCTCGGCAAAACGTGCGCCTATACTTTCTTTGAACCGAAACTACGGACTCTCCAGTGCGTGATAGTAGCGGACAATCCAAATTCTTGTTTCAGTGTCCCAGTTATTCAATTTCGTTAAACCTAAAAATGAATCCGCAAATAAAACAAAAAATTAACTAGATTCATTAAATAGAATAAAAGTTATTAATTTTTTTTTTGGTAGCGGCTTTTATCGTCCTCCCTGTATCAACGTTATGTATGGGAAGTTTTTTTTTGCTATTTTATGCTATTTTTAAGAAAAATCCCTTAGTGCGAAAATTTATTATACTGTTTTGTTGTTCGATGGCCCCCCAACTAAGCTATTATTGATTGTTTAAATAATATTTATAAATTTGTACATTCACAATGAAACATCTTATGTTGAAAACACAATTTTGACATATATACAGGGTGGAGCGCTTATTTGGGAACGAAATTAAAATTATGAACCTTAGAAAAAATTATTTAATGTTTTTTTGAACAGTAAGGGTATTTTTAAATTATATGGTTTTAAATAGTGTATCTTGCAAATGTCAACCTTCGCTATCCACACACTGCTGCATACGTTTTCTGAAGTTTTCATGAACTCTAGCAAGCATGTCGACTGGTATTCTGCCAATTTCAGCCTCAATATTGTTAATAAGGTCTTCCAAGGTGTTGGACCGGTTGACATACACCTTCGACTTCAGGTAACACCAAAGGAAAAAAAGCATGGGACTAAGTCTGGTGAGCGTGCCGGCCAGTTCACATATCCCGTCAAAGAGATAAGCCGTCCAGGAAACAATTGCCTTACACAATTCATGGTAACTGTCGCTTTGTGTGCAGTGGCACCATCCTGTTGGAACCATGTATCCTCTAATTGCATTGCCTCAAGAGCCGGCTGTATCATAGTCAAGTACCGGTCAGAGTTCACAGTTACGTCCGAGCAGAGCGTTTCGGAGATTGCAGCACTGCTGCTCTAACTTTCTCCATGTTTTGAGGTGTGATTTTCCTTCTCTCAGGTCCACTTCGTGCACATGACAAATTCCCTGCTGTTCTCAATGAAGTTACCCAATTTACAATTTATTGCCATCCAGGAACAAGTCCGCGTGGGGGAACAGCGAATCGTAAATAGAAAGCAAGCTGCACTGCAATAATCAAGTGCAGACGAAGACAAATCTCCCGTCATCCACTATAAGCCACACACACTCTCCACTCTCTTCGACTAACAGTGCCGCCACAGCCTACAGTGCAAAAATGCAAATTTCCGCGCTCCATCCTGTATATATAAGTAGACGATGGTACAAATCATAAATTCATAACAAATAAAGTGTGTGATTTAAACTTTGCCACGAAAGTTTGAAACGACTATTAGATTAGAGGCTAAAGAGTATCATTTGTGTTGCAAATATACGGGCAAACATTTTTCTCTTACACAATTTTTGACCTAGCTATGGCATGGTGTATTCAGACTTCAAATTTGAATCAAAATTTTTTTAAATGTAAATTATTAATTTTATTATAAACGTTTGATTTTTGTAAAGGTAGAGAAATGTACTGCTATTTTCAATAAAATGTTTATGACTTAGTTTAAGTAATGATTTATTTAGGTGAGACTTATTATATTGACTTCTCAACAAGAGGCATAATAAAAACAACTTAACACTATTTCCGCTTATGTCGGCATAATATGTTATGATCTATTACCACGGCTATGAATGTGATATGTATGTAATATGTTTACGGTTTGTATGTAGCATTAGTTCGATAACCTGTTATCATCCGAAATGGAAATAAGAGAAAAAACCATAAATTAAACGACTGTCGAAATATTTGTATTTGAATATCTCTATTAGAGAGGCGAAACAACTTGATTGCTTTTGAAATTCGATAAAGTCGATCGAATTATAGTTTTTGATATTTGCCGGCACTAATTTTAAGTTGAGTCGCTGAATTAACTACTCAAAAGAACGAACGAAGTTTGGTACTCTTAGTGGTGTTGAGGACCTGCTTTTATTGGACTTGTTCATATAGATAATCTCTATAAATTGAAAGACTTTGTCAAATGTTGTCAATTCAAAAAGAATAAGGCCAAACTTGAATTTATCACAGTTTCGAAAATGTAATGAATTTGCACTGTCCTCCGTCACGCAACTGGTGACCGCACTAATGTGAAATTAATTATTGCTTATATTTTCATAAATTAAGCATTCACATTATTTATTTATACTTAGCACATGATAAACACTTTTTACAAAATATGTGCATTTCATTTTCGGCGGGTATGTTTTGACAATTTGACTATGAAAAATCTAACTAATGACCAATTTAAGACGCTGATTGAATTCTTCTTCAGCTTCAGCTACAAAAACAAACTAATTGCTGGTAGATTGTGTGCAAAAACAATGCAGCAGGAAACACTTCAAGGTTACGTTTTTAAGAGAACCTCCAGCACCCATCCCGCCCCCGCATATGTCCACAGTCCGGTCGAGCAATCAACGGCGACCAGACCGGTGACGGTTGTTTGATGCCAGTCAAACAAGTCGATTGTTAATTTTAATAAAATATGAAATTTTAAATGAATTTCTTTCTGTGTGAGTGTGTTTGTGATCTTTTAGCAATTTGCTACCGTCAGCGGTAGTTGGCTGGGTCGTTGAGAGGGGAAGGTGGCATACATGTGTTTTGGGAAATATGTACATTGTATAACAATATGGCTGTTTACCAAGAAAAGTCAAGTTAATTGACTCATCATTAATCCTCCCAAGAGCATGAAAAAACACAACCAACAAACAAAAAACATACGAAGTGTGTTGGGGTTCACAAGCTGGAAAGAGATGGCAGCTGTCAGCATAAGCTCCGCCCCACATTGTTATGTTTTTCTTGTTTTCATTTAATATCATCATCATCATTGCGGTAAAAAAAATCGTTGAATATTGAAAACAATTTATATTTTTAAAAAATATTAACAGTTTTTAACGTTAGCTAAAAGGCAAACCTGGAAAAACATACAATTTTACCGTGAATGGTTCTCAATCTAGTTAAATGTTTACCAATAAGTCTTTGTGTTAAAAACTGTATACGAAAATATATTCGCAAAATGAACATGAAATGTGTAAACATAGAATTTTCATAAAATAAATTGCATTTATAACACAATTCTTAAATTAGACAATTGCGGATAATCGTTTTCGATTACACAGTTATCGTTTTTATCGCCATTATACAGAGGTTGGCGATTTTTTAAAAGCCGATGATTGACAGCACTTTTTAATACAATGAGCACAAGGGACAGCAAAAGTCATTACCTGGGTGTCTCTTTCTCTCACATATTCCACCCTAACCATGTCTCCACAAAACTCTCCCAGCGGAATGACTGCATTAAGTCCTTTCCCGCAATTGAGCACAGAAAATTTAATTTACGAAATGTAAACGTATTTGAGTCAGGTGTATAAATTAATGCCTAATAATGAAAAAAACAAGAAGAGAAAACTACTAGATATTTGTTTTTTTAAATGTAATTTTAAACTAGAAAAGAAATTTTAACGAAAAATATATAAATTATTGCACTTTTGTTATTTTTTTGTAGAACTACAAAGGGAAATTGAATTCACCTTCAAATGAAACTAAGCTCTATGGCAAGGCAAAATATTACGTTAAGTTGTGTACGGACTGACGCGACACGACAAAACGCAACCAAATGAGACCAAAGCGACAAGACGAAAACCCAAATCGTTGACTAGTAAAATTTTGCAAGAATATTATTTCCCGACAAGTGTCTGCTTATCGCAGGTTTACTTTGGCTAAGCTCATATTTTCAACCTGTATCACAAATGAAAGCTAATTCTACTGTTCAGCTTTTATTTTCAACAGCTAGTCAGCTCATATTTTGAGTTAAATGCTGCTTTAAAGTTTACATGAGCTAACGAGAGAAATGTGCAGCCGAAAAATGCGTGTAATGTTTGGTGTTACTGAAAATGATGCGACGAAAACTGCTAAACGTGAACGATTACGTAGTCTAATTATGTCTTTTATTATTTTGTTAAACTATTAACGTGACCTCTTTTAATTTCTTTAAATCGTACGTAGTCGAAAGAAATTTATACATACATACATACATACAAAATTTTTTTCTGTTATAAACATTTATATATATTTGTATCATATATGTATAAGTATTTGCATTCAGGTTGCTAATGCATTTTGTGAATTTGTTTTAGCTGGTCAGTGTTTTTTCTGTTTAAAAGCAGCAGCTATCTTTACTTAGTGCTTTTGCCATTTTTTTGGTGTTATTTTAGCTAAAGAAAATTAACGAGTTCATGGCTTTAGCTAACATTTCGTTTGCCTTTAAACCCCTTTTTCCTTTCTGAAACTGATATTACCAAATTAGTGATTTCGACTTCTTTTTTTGTAAGATACAGTTGACATTTCTAAAAATGATTATTTTATTTTTGTCATACAATTTATTGTTTGTAGTTTCCATTTCTGTTTCCAAATATTATTTTTGAAAATCAACGGTTATCAACCCACTTTACAGATGTTTTTATACAATTTTAAGGGCCGATGTTGAATGTCAACCACACCTTAACGTCAAGATTTTTTCTGCATTTCATTTGATACTTCTCAATTTGAACCATGGAAAGATACACATTCGAGCAACGCGTTAAAGTTATTCAGACTTATTATGAAAAGGAATTTTGAAAGAAAATCATCTTCAGTGATGAGACACATTTTCACCTCAGTCTACTCGTCAATACGCAGAATTGCCGCATTTGGGCGAATGATAATCCAGGAGTGACTGTCGAAAAAACAATGCACCCACAAAGAGTGACTATTTGGTGCGGTTTATGGGCTGGAGGCATCATCGGGACGTATTTTTTCCAAAATGAGGCAGGTCAGGCAGTTACTGTGAATGGTGTTCGCTATCATAACATTTTATGGACCGAATTGAAAGATATGGATGTGGACAGGACGGTGCCACTTGCCACACTGGTAACGAAACAATAGCTCTTTTGTGCGACAAATCAACATCGACCCTTAAAATTTAACCACCTTTTGTTATTCTGTATGCAATAGTAAAATTTTTAATCTTACATCAATATATTTTCCTTGCGTCAATATATTTTTCATGGCTCTGAATTAAAAGTTTTTCTAGTAAAGGCTGGTACTAAGTTCGTTTGTGTAAGAACCATAAATCGTCTAAAAACGATCGATAAATGCGGTTATTTTCAGATTTATTAAAGTGAAATAAAAGACACATAAATTATTTCCTATGAAATCAAAAAAATTTCTACAATTGTGTAAAGTGTGCCAGATATGAACCAAAAATAGTTTTCCAACAAATTTAAAAAAAAAGTGGAGAGTTTGACACATTTTCACACGAAGAGACGATCTCAATACCAGCCTTAAAGAAAAAGGCGTTCTTAACGAATTACACCATCAATCAGTCAATAATTTTTAAAGCAAAGAAAAAAATTAAAACAATGTATTGTCAGCAGAAATATATTACATATTTATCTGTTCTCCAACCGTTTGTAAGTTATCAAACAACGAAAATTTAATTATGCAAGTATTTCTTCTGACCCCTGGCGGAATCCTGGTGGCGTTGGTTGAAACCCAAATCGCGGTATGATTTTGGTCGTGTGCTGTTGCATTGTAAGCAGATGTTGAGACCCATAAATCAAGCTTTAAGATAGTCCCGAGTTCATAAAAATATTCTAAACTGGTAACCTTGGCTCTACGACAAATTGAATAAACATGAAAAAGTAAACATCGAGTAAATTGTGACGAAGCACGTACTTAAAGGAACAAACCTATTATGGAATTCTAAAATTAGGCTGCACTAAAAAAGCGTACCTCTTTTAACTCTCCGCAGTAGTGCCAAGTCTTATTGACAAACCTTCCCAGAGATTGAAGCCGGTACGAAAGTAATTAAGGCATCGTCGCAACTGTTGTTGGTCAGCAGCAACCGGCGTACAGTGGTTGAGGTTAATGTTTTCTTTCGAACAAAAGGACATATATTATTTTTTTTTTGTATTCGACAGATAACTCCTTGAGCTAATTTTGAATTTCCATAAAATCGGTTACAGTAGGTATTGAGGAATTTAAGGTCAAAGTTGAACTTTTTTTATTTAATTTTGCATGGAAATGTGGGTTTTTTCAACTTCTTTATTTACTAATATAAGTTCGAACGTTGGTAATTAAATTATTTTTATAAATTTTTTTAAAAAATTAAACAACAAAATTTGCTAAAAAATTGTCAACAAAATAATGGCATACTGTGTTAATAGGTACCATAAACATAGGTAAAATATAAAAAAAAGTTTTATAAAACTTAACAGGGCAAAAATTAGGTGGAGCATGTTAAAAGTTTTATGGCAGAGCTTCTACTCATCGAATTTGAGAGCAAAATGTTTTGCTTTTAGTGCTTATAAGTTACCTCAAAAGAATTTAACATTTAGAGGCATTAGCGAAATATGTTCACCACATTAAAATGATCACACGGATAACAAAATAACGACTCGTGCAGTTGGTTTGTTGGCCCGTAGCATGTAGACGCCCGACTTACCGATTACAGTAGCCAACAAATGGCCAGTAAGGATTTTTCTTTAATATACCAAACAATAACGAAATTTGGAACTTCGTACTGGCTTTACCATGTCAAATAGTAAATCGTTAAATGCATAACTAGTGTTCATTGGATTTGTCTTCGGGTGAAATTTTCTACAAAAGAACACATGGCTTTAAAATCTCAAATACTTGACCTTTTTTAAGAGGTCAAGCTGTTTGGGTTTTGCTCATATCTTTTTGTTGTTCGTGAACTATGTACGAGTATGTCGACATCGAATTTATCATATGAATTAAAAATAATTTTATTTAATTTTAAAATAGATTTATTAAATCAACATGTCATCGGAACAGAAAAAGAAATCTTTGTGCTGTCCAAAATAATATTGGAACTAAGAATGCAATTACCATTTTTTATGGACCGGAACCAGATTCAATCTTGGATAACACCGACCGAGTATAATAAATCCTTTTGAAAACTAATTTTTGTTTGCTCAAAGGAAATATTCCATTTATCATTCTTTGATACTCTCTTTTTATTTAGAACTATCTTGCTTACTTTTATAAATTTAGATTATTTCATATTCCAATGCAAAAAAGAGAAGAATGTAAAAAGGGCGTTTACCGCTATATTTACACCTGTGTGCAAAAGTTTCAATTTCATAAACAGGTTATATTTTGAAGGTTTATTCATGTTACAATAAACGAGGTTTATTATTAGCCGTGTTCTTTTCAGGTAACTAGCGTTGTTACCTAGTTAGTTAGCAATATGGTATTGTGGCAACATCCAACAACATTTTGAAACAGATGGCAGCATAAGCCCAAAAAAAGTTTGTTTACAAAAAAAAAGGCAAAGCAAATTGTGAAAACCCAATATTGTTACTTCGTATAGTATCTTTAATCTCGTTCAGTACATCATTTAACATGAACTTCAAACGAAGACAAGTTAGAACCATAAATATTTTATATGTTAAGCCTGGTGCTAAGATCGTGAAAAACTTAGATATGTATTGTATATCACTTAGGAAATGACTCATAAATGAGGGTTTGTCAAGATTTTTTTTCAATTTTCACCGCAATTTCACAGAAATTAGTTGGTGAAGTTTTAGATTTCTTCATATGAAAAGGCGAACTTAGTAGCAGGCTTAAGAGTATAAATTGTTTTAACACTGAATATTTGATACAGAGTTATTTATACAAATGTGCTAAAACAACGACTGTGACCTTCTTGAAGACATTTTATTATCTTCCAGCTAATCATCTTTAGCTTATTCGCAAGCAAGACTCTATACAAGTTTTCATTCTTTCATTTTCTTTCTGTATCAATAACAGAAAACATATGTTTTTGATTTGGTTGTACATAATATTCTGTCAAAATATTTTTTTTTTTGTTAAAAAATAAGTCAGGTAACTCTAGCTCGTTTCATTACCGAGTATCAGCCAACTCGCTTGCTTACCGAGTAACTTCCATACAAATGCTTGTTTAGTAACCTAAAAAGAACACGGCTATTGTGAATGTTTGATATAGAAATTTAGCTTTACAAACTTTAAGCAATGTCTTTGTCAAATTGCAAATTTAAAAGTTGTATTTCTACGAAAAAAAATTGTAAATCAGCTGACTGCATAATACTACCCTCTTTTTTGTACAATGGGTTCATGTGCACGAGATGGGGAAATGACAATATATAAATTTACTCAGACAGTTCAACGTTATTTTTTTTTAAGTTTTTTATTGCAGAAATGGAGCGTTGTATTGATTTTTTATAATCCGCTTATTATTTTATTCCCATTTATTGATGTAATATTAAACCCTCAATTCAAAAAGATTCAAGCTACACGAGTTGTCATCGGAAAATTCAAGCTCATATTAATGAGGTAGGGGTAAAGATTAGAAATGAAGTCATAACATATGAATAAAATAAAAACCGGAGTATAATTATTCAATTCTCCAATGCATTTCTGCATTGGAACGAAGTGGTAAAAATGTATTAAACCTATCTGGAATTTCCCCATCTCGTTCACATGAACCTCAAAAATATAGAATAAGTATAGAAACTCTTTATAAAGTTGAATTTTTTTGATCTCATGCATATGAGTTTGAATTCGCTTCAAAGGTCGAATTCAACGATAACATCTCTTAAAGCTTGATTGGTCTATGTTATGCCAAAAAGCACCGCCGGCTTAAGCCGACTTGTCTTCATACTCTGCTATTTTGGAGGCGACATGTTATTGCAAAAAGTGATCATCGGCGGTGTGCGCCGTAGGCTCCGTTCTCTGTTACCGGCTGGGCTGTTGGCTGATTTTATTTGCGAAAACAAAGAAAAAACAAAAGTTAGGGTGTATCTGGAAAGGCTGAAAATCTATCCAAAGCCTTGATTATATGAGTGCACATTACTGAACTACTATTGATTGGGACAGAACAGCAACAATTAGACGAAGATGTCTAAAAACAAACTGAATCTGACACTCCCACCCGCCACTGGAGTTGTCCCGACGCCCGAAACACCACCATTTAAAACTCCATCAGGAACAGAGTAAATATTGATTTCTTACTTTTTTGTTGTTGTTCGTATTGTTTGCCGTTTATCTGTTTAATGCTTCTAATCATCGTCGTCATTCGTCATCACCTAGGCTTCAAAATAAAACTCCATAGAAATAGCCCGTTTGTTATTGTATGTATGTGTGTGCGTGCGTGTGCATTTATATCATTCACAAAATAACCACTCCATCGTCCATAGCTCGCCGATCAACGGATGTTTTATTTTTAGTAAGGACAACGCGCCTGGATGTTCTAGATAATTTTGATATGCGTGGAGGCTCAACATGCTTTGAACAACCTTGGTATTCGTTATTTACTGCAGACTGAAAAACTGCCAGTAGTGACAAAATCAGCCAGTAGTGACAAAATCAGCTACTTGAAAGCTTGAAGTCCGTTTGACTTCAACAAAAGCTTATTGGCTTATAAGATTGTTACTTAGAAGTGGCGCTACTTAATTAATGTGACCCATTGAAAGCTTAATTATACAAAATATCTTTGATTTGTATCCATATGTACCTAACGTAATCCCAGCATTTATAAACCTTCGTCCATTTATTGATGAGCATAACATACAGCTTTGGCTTTTCTGTTCAATAAACGTGGCCACCCATGTTGAATTTCAAAAAGTTTATTTCAATAAAAATAAATTTTTTCAGTGCCAGAATTAATTTCAAAGCTGTGTACAGAACAAATCTAAAGGGATTCACTCTTAGTTTAAGCGGCTTACAGACGTCTTTTACAGCAGGCACTGCGGCTATCATTCCTGGGAATGACCTTGATTTGATTTTCCAATGATACCATATTGTACAAATATAAGGCACTCCAGGAAGTTTCTTTTACGGGGGGGATTACTTTTTTTATAAACATTGGGTCTCTTCGCGTTTATCGATTTTTTCTCTTCACATCAGTTCCATGACATCACACGGTAGAATGTTACAAAATATGAATCGTTCATCACCATCATCACAAACTAACCAGCATTTGGAAGTAGTCGTACGCTATATCTTCTACTCGTTCACTCTCTGTCTGTAATTGTCTTCAGTAGAAACAATCCTGTCTACACTCTACTATTTCGAGACTTTTTGTTGTTTCCTCATTGTTTGCCTTGCATTTTTTGTTTTGTTGCACAAAAATTCATTTAAAAGTTAAATTAAAGAAAACATAGTTTGCTGGGCAAGCCGAAGACGAGCATCGAGGCTCTCACCGAGACGCTGGAGGAACTCGAAATGGACGATACCGCACGGAAGCGCATCAAGGTATTTCTTAGCCAGAAGGAGAAAATAGGCGAATTATCAGATGACGATCTGGAGAAGCTAGGGGAACTCGGCTCGGGTAATGGAGGGGTGGTCATGAAGGTCCGGCATATACCCACGCAACTGATAATGGCTCGAAAACTGATACATCTGGAAGTGAAACCTGCAATTAAGAAGCAAATCATCCGAGAACTGAAAGTGTTGCACGAATGCAATTTTCCGCACATCGTGGGTTTCTATGGCGCCTTTTATAGTGATGGTGAGATCAGTATTTGCATGGAATACATGGACGGTGGTTCGTTGGATTTAATTCTGAAGAGAGCTGGCCGCATACCGGAGTCCATATTGGGTAAAATAACACTGGCTGTGCTGAAGGGCCTCAGTTACTTGCGCGAGAAACACGCCATCATGCATAGGGACGTTAAGCCAAGTAATATTTTAGTCAATAGCAGTGGCGAAATAAAAATCTGTGATTTTGGCGTCTCCGGCCAATTGATAGACTCCATGGCCAACTCATTTGTCGGCACCCGAAGTTATATGTCTGTAAGTATGGCGCTTTCGTTCATGAATTTGGCGCTTGTAACGTCTCTTCTCTTTTTAGCCCGAACGTTTGCAAGGCACACATTATTCAGTGCAGTCAGATATTTGGTCCCTAGGTTTATCTTTGGTTGAAATGGCGATTGGCATGTACCCCATACCCCCACCAGATGCCAAAACGATTGAGGCCATATTCGATGATAACAACGAAGATGGCACACAGACTGTAGTGGAACCGAAAGTAATGGCGATATTTGAGTTACTCGACTATATAGTCAACGAACCACCACCGAAATTGGAACACAAAGTATTCACCGATGATTTCAAAGATTTCGTAGATATGTGTTTGAAGAAAAATCCCGACGAAAGAGCAGACCTCAAAACTCTATTGGTAAGTACCGCGACTAAAGATGCTCTCCAAAAATGGTCTGTGTGTAAATGTTTGCGTGTTATTTGTCTTTCCTTAGAATCATGCCTGGATACGTAAAGCTGAGGTGGAGGAAGTCGACATTGCCGGTTGGGTGACATTGACAATGGACTTGCCACCCTCCACACCTAAACGCAATACGTCACCAAATCAATAAGTATTTTTATTTGTATTCATTGTAATCAAATCATTCACTACCGACCGCTGTCTCTAAACTCAAACACCAGCAAAGAAACAATTATGGAATTATTCAAATAAATATAAATCTTCATTAAGTGTTAAGAAATATTAACAATCGTAATATGCAAATGACGAAAACAGTTGTATCAATATATTTACGATATACGATTAAGTTGCCACATTGTGCAACGAGGTTTTTCACGTCTTATCTACGAAGAAGTATTTACTGCTCGGAATCGATGATATCAGCGTCTATTTGCAACACATATTTAACTCCATGAAACAATTAATAGATAGTCGCCTGTAAGGCAAACTTTTGTGCAGCGTCGTAATTAATGAAGGAGGAATATTGTCTACAGGAAAGTCGCGAATGTGTAGAGATTCAGGATTATGAAAAAGGAACCGAGTAAAATATAAACTTTTACATGACTTACAGTCTTTTACTCGTAAAATCGGCCGCACGATATGGAAAAAACACCGCTCAATACTGAATATTGTAAGTCGTTCAGAATTAACATTTCTCCACAAACTTTAATTAAAATCATAATTGAATATTATAACATATAAATTAAAATTCTCATATAAACCGAAATGCAGAAAATAGGCAGGAATACATATGTTGAAATTCTGCTCAATGGAATTTCTAACATTTTATTTAGGGGACTGGACACCTCAATTGGTTATGTTGCTGAACAACGTATAAAGGACGTGGTAGAAATAAGCCGCGTGTTCTTAAACAATATGGAATGGTTTTTTAAAGGTACTCCTAAATGTCCTGTCCATCTCGAACTATGTATTTCTTATCAAGACAAGCGAAAAATCCTCTTGTTAAACAATTTAATAAAAATACCTTCTGTTAAAATGTAGATGCACGAGGACCGTGCCGGAATACATTTTCAATATGTTAAATCAAAAAAACGAAAAAACAACGATCTTAACATAGAGCCAAAATGGAGCATTCTTAATTCTGATATATTTTTTCGGTGTATCCTTGCCTGAAAAAACACTCAAAACCCTTAATTTTTTGTAGAGTAATTTAAGCAAACCGTTTTTTGCTTCTGCTAAGCATTTAAAATTGCTGTAAAACAAGTGCAAAATGCAAGTACATTTTTTTCCAGGGTTTGAAAAATCCGTTAATTATTGCATTGTTGGGACTTTCGATAGGTGTGGCAACATTGTAAGGTGAGAAAAAATAAGACAGCCGATATGGCTACTCCAGTATAGTAATAAAAAACAAAACAAAGGGAAGAAGAAGAAACGTAATTAAAGAGTGAAAAAAGGGATCTTAACAATGACATTACAACGACGCACTATTTAGACAAGTGCAGGAAGAAGAAAGTAATGGTCACGTCCCCCGATCCGATCCCCGCCTAAGTCCCCAACATAACATAGAAAATAAATGTTGTTTTTGTAGTTGACGGCAGTTCCATTGTTTGGCATGTGTGTGTGTAATTTTGAGTGCACCATTCTTCGGTTGTAACAAGAAAATCCAAGCGACGGGACGGACGGACACACGTATGGCGTATGGAACAATCAGTTTGCAGTTTACTGCTTACCACATAAAGAATGTTGGTTCAGTTCTTTTCCAACAGCGAGCGACTGATGAGGTTTAATTAAACACGATTTCCAGCGACGAAACTTGCATTGTCTGCGAATCTAATAAAAAAGCAACAGTGAGATTTGTTCGACACTAGTAAAGTTTCAATGATAATTCATAATTTATTGATAAAAAACTAACAATAAAATAGAATAAAATAATATTAAAAAAACATAATTCGCCGATCGACGAAAAGGCACATCGCAGACACACCGGAAACAATTGCAGATTGCAGTGTGTCGTTCCTTCCCCCTCGCCGCCACTCGCATCTAAAACGAAATCAATGAGTTTTTGCTCTCGTTGCGCTTGATTGACAACACCATGGCCAACAGCAACAACAAAGAGAGTCCCAGCCGGGAGTCAACGAATTCTTCATCCGCCCGCATATCGCTACTAACCGATGCTGAATCTTTTTCACGCGACTTCAGTTTGGGTAGCTTAAATTCGGCGGTGAGCCAAGACGAGTTCTTCCGCTGCACCGATCATGCCGAGAGTGTTCTAAAGCGTATGCAATTGTATTTGGAAAATCATCAGCTGTGCGATGTTGTCCTAGTTGCGGGTATTGATGGTAGACGGTAAGTGTTCCAGTCGGACCTTCTCAATAAGACATTAACTAGGACAAATAGTACAACTCTCCACCATCATTTGCCATTTACTGCAATGATATTAAATTAGGGAAGGTACCCCACGATCAAAAAGTCTAGAGATTGCAGAAGTCACACTTCACATGCAAGTAAAGTTTGCATGTCTTCCATCATTTGGCATTTCATTTTTATTGCGATATTCATACGTTTGTGGGATATTAAACAAACAGATCCATTAATTTCCCACATTATGAGATTTACAGCAAAAGCATCATCTAGCATCTCTTTGTTTTGTGTTTGTTTTAATATCTGCACAGCACAGACAACCGTAAGTTTCTTTGTTTGGTTTCTGGGATTTCTTTTTTTTACCTCTGCTCCGCCGTTGTTGTCATTATTGACAACAAAACAATGAGAAAAAAAGCAACGATGATCGGCTGAAAGTGAATTGCACCGTCAGAGAGACTGCTGGAGATATTTGTGGTCCGACCGGTTGGTTTGAGGTGCGGTGCTAGATGCAGTTGATGTCGCAGTTTTCGGCTCTTATGCCATTGTTGGGACTCGGCTCATGGTGCTTTTCTACAGACGTGTATGTTGTACTTGTATGTGTTCGTACACTTGTGCTGTGTTCCTTCTATTCTGTAACGTCGTGTTAGGAATGATCAATTAGCCTTTACAGTCAGTCGTCGTTCATTCACTTTTTTGCTCTTTGTTGTCCATTTCTGGCGGCCAACTTTAACACATGTATTTAAACAAAGAATAGTCATTCCTACCAAAGACTCCATAAAGGAACGCTATGGTTTAACAAGATAAGTCGCACATTAATGTGCGGATAACTGCTCCTTTTCCCGAGATGTTTCCTCGTTGATTTTGAACGGAAGCATTTGCAAGTTGAAAGACACTAATGTAAAAGACTAAATATCTTTTTGAATATCTTTAGCTCCCGCGGTAAAGTACATTTATCTGAAGGGGAATATGAAAATATTTACAGTGTTGCAGTGGGTTCTAGTTTTAATCAAATAACTCTAATTTTTAGCAAGCAAATAATTACTTTAAATTTCAATCAATCCTTGTGCAGGTATCCCAATTCCATATCGATTTCTCGTTTCTATTCATAGAACTCAATTCATATTTTTGGTGAAATATTGTTCCAGTCGGAGAACAAATTTGTATTCCTATTTAAAAGCGTAAATATATAAGCATCGTAATGCTTTTTGTTGTTGTCATATGTTTTGACCAAATACAAATTTTACTAAGATTCAAGAATCGATTTATTGAGACTTATATAAATATTTATAATATAACATGGTAATTATTTTTATGTAGGCCTAAAACTATTATATTATTATTTTAATTTTTTAATAATTTGGGCTACATGCCTTTGTGTAAGGAAATGTTTCTATTTTTCAAAAATTAACTTGGGAGAACAGTGCTTGCTCCTGGCACTTTAGCAGTACAAATTTTACCATTTCAAAAAACATTCCACTCAAACTTGCTATTTTTAATAAAAAGAACTTGGAAAAATGTTCGGAGAAACTAGACAACCGGAAATTAAAGCCCCTTATGGCAACTGCCACAAATACCATCCGAATGAAGATAAGAACCCACATACATTTTCTCGTTCGCATTAATCTATGAAATGATTTTGGCAAGATTTTTTTTTATATCAATAATGTAGACGTGTAATATAAATTAAACACAAGATTTCAATAACTTTTATTCACACCGCCATCATTTGGTCCCCAGGCATAATAATAAGTAATGTATAAAGCAATTAAGTATAAAGAAAGCTATATATATTGTCCTAAATAGTCCTGTTTATACGTCGCCTGCCTCTACACGATTAATATGGTTAATGGCTTTAAGGGTCCTAAGGTCTAATAGTATAGAGCTGTGCGAAAAGGGTCAACAAAATTAAGAATCGGAATTTCTTTAATTCTTTCTCTCCTAAATCTTACAGTTCGCTCTTTCTTAAATCCCCTACTCCTTTTTGAAAAGTACACTGGACCATAATCGACCAAGGTCGTATGGTCTCTTTCAAAAAATAATCTGATGCAGAGTCCACTTATTCTAAACCTTTTGTTTCCAACACAATTGAATTTATCCACTTTTATGGACGCCTATTAATAATATACGTTTACATATTATTATTAATATACTTTAAATATTATATGAATGAATAAATAAATTGTTTTTTAAATTATAAATGGTTTCTCTCAAAGGATTGATCAAGAGTGTACTATCCCTTTTTTTAAAGTAAATTGCAATGACTATTCTTGTTCAGCACGAATTGAATTACACTTTAATTTGATGCTTGAGTTCAACTATAATCACCCAGCAAACCAAACCTTCAGAATTCGGTCAGAATTCTGTAGGACAATCGGCAAATTGTTCCGATTTCGGATCAGAATTCTTAGCAAGTTCGTAACGAAAAACACGAATTCTGAACTACTTCTCTGCGGGAAAAAAGGAATTTTCGATTACTCGTATCGAATTATTAACTAATTCTGAATGACTTCGGTCAGAATTCTGGCTTTAAGTCTTATTAAATTCTGATGTTTTTACCGACATTTCGAACCGAATTCTGAGTTTATGTCATGGTAAATTTTGAATGGAAACAATCAAAAAAAAGAAACTATTTTTGTTCGATACATAAAAAACAAACTCGCTCCACATAGAACAGAACTTACTTCGACTCCTTCCTGTAAAATAATTTATACTTTTTAATATTCTCTCCCATAATATCTTCTTCTTCTATTGTTGTAGTGTACCTGCTCACCGATTGGTACTGTCCGCCTCCAGTGCATATTTTTCAGCCATGTTTACGGGTTCACTGCGTGAAACGAAAGAGGAAGAGGTCACCCTGGGCGAGGTCCATGGCGATGCACTGCAGATACTTGTGCAGTATTGCTATACGGGCTTTATTGAGCTGCGCGAAGATACGGTCGAAACCCTGTTGGCCACCGCCTGCCTGTTACAGCTGAATGCCGTGGTCACGGCGTGCTGCAATTTCTTGGCCAGACAATTGCATCCATCGAATTGTTTGGGATTTGCATTTTTTGCCGAACAACAAAGTTGTAACACATTGCTGAGTCTGGCCACAGCGTATACATGCCAACATTTTATGCAGGTGATTATAAAATAGCAAACACTTGTTGCTAATTGAGTCAAATGATGACTGACGGAATGGTGATGGTCTCATTTTGTTATTGGTTGCTTTTTTTAATAGGTTTGCAAAAATCAGGAATTTTTCCAATTGAACGCTGAACAACTGGCCAAATTGCTGGCAAGTGATGATCTCAATGTTCCCTCGGAACAGGATGTCTTCCATAGTTTAATGTCATGGATTCAGCATGACCCTAACAATCGCGATCAAAACATTCCGGAATTGTTGGCATTGGTGAGGCTGCCGTTGTTGCAGCCCTCATTTATCATGGACCACGTGGAAAGCGTGTGTGCCTCGAACGAGTGCCAGCAACTGGTGATGGAGGCCCTAAAATGGCATCTGCTACCTGAAAGAAGATCTCTAATCTCTTCGGAACGTACCAAACCACGAAAGTCCACAGTGGGTAGGCTGTTGGCCGTTGGTGGAATGGATGCTCACAAGGTAAAGGTACATACACTGAGATTGAATACACATTTGATTTTTGGTGATTGGTGGAAATGCTTTTTCGTAGGGAGCCATTAGCATTGAAAGTTACTGCCCTCGCTTGGACAAATGGACTGCGTGGAAAAACATGTCGGCTAGACGTTTACAATTCGGCGTGGCCGTAATGGATGACAAACTGATTATAGTAGGTGGAAGAGATGGTCTAAAAACGCTAAACACTGTAGAGAGTTTGGACTTGAATACATTGGCCTGGACACCGTTAAATACGATGGGTACACATCGTCACGGTTTGGGCGTAGCTGTATTAGAGGGACCCCTGTATGCTGTGGGCGGCCATGATGGCTGGAGTTATTTGAACACTGTGGAAAGGTAAGCCAAGGATTCTCATTGATAGGTGACACCACTTTTAATTTGATTTGCAACTTTAGATGGGATCCTGCTGCTCGTACATGGAGTTACGTGGCACCCATGTACTCGATGAGATCGACTGCTGGTGTAGCTGTACTGGGTGGTCGACTGTATGTTATTGGGGGTCGTGATGGCTCAGTCTGTCATAGATCTATAGAATGCTATGATCCCCACACAAACAAATGGACTATGCGTGCCCCCATGAATAAGCGAAGGGGTGGAGTAGGAGTAAGTTTGGCCGATTATATATTCCAAATATGTTCGATATTAATGTAATTTCTTAAAGGTATCGGTAGCTCATGGTTTTATTTACGCTTTGGGCGGTCACGATTGTCCTGCTAGCAATCCTTCTGTGTGCCGTACCGACACGGTGGAACGTTATGATCCCAGCACAGATACCTGGACTTTGGTAAGTTGTTACGTAGTTCTTTTCAACTTCAATTGCAATTTATTGTATTCAAATATGCTTGTTTCTTCCCATGTAGATTTGTTCCTTGAGTGTTGGTAGAGATGCTATTGGTTGTGCTTTACTCGGAGATCGCCTAATGGCTGTGGGAGGTTATGATGGCAATCACTATTTGAAAACTGTGGAAGAATATGATCCCGAGGCCAATGAGTGGACGCAAGTTTCTCAGTTGACGTACAGCCGCGCTGGAGCCTGTGTTGTGGCCATTCCAAATATTATTCCCTCATCGCCGCCACTACCGAGTTCAACAGTTTAGTTGATTTATTTCCTTTCTTTTGAAACTTTGATTACTTTAAACGTTGTACTCTGTCTTCCTACCTGCCTGTCTGCCTGCCTGTCTGTGTGTCCCTCATAACCTTCCGATCGGGCGAGCATGCAAAATCCAATCGAGTGATGTTGTTCTTCATTTTTGTTGACAAAAGCTTCAATGTGTTTTAATGCGCTCGCTTTTAATTTTTTATTATTGCTTTCGTATCTAAAAAAAACTCAAAATGCAATACGGCATGTCTTGCTTTAGGTGCTTTCCATTCAGCAGATCAATATCACTTTATGGACGGATTATTACTCGGTATTATGAGACATTCCATCGGTGTTCATATGTTTTTGTGAATGTATATATTCCCCCTCCCCTTGACACCTTATTTAATACCACTTTTTTTCTTTCTTGTATTTTCATTCTGTGCGAATTTTGTAATTGTTTAGAAGGTATGGAAACCAGTGAGATTGAACCCTATTTGCTACCGCCGCAATGTGGAATTTGTGGATTATTATAATCTTTAAGATGTGAATGAATATCACTTACTACTCATATTTTTCTAAAATTTATCCTAGAAATAATGATATCACCATACGTATTATATTTATAAAACAAAAATCAAAAATTTTATAATTTTAAACTTTAAAATAGGAATAAAACAAAAATCAAAGCAACGCAACGGAGTCTTTAAAAAGAAAAAAAACATTAGGGTATGTGATTGAAATCAACTGATAGCGACTTGTGGACCACAAAATAGTTCATGGATTCAAAACGACAAATTTCTTGGGTGGAATTAATACCATTTTCCCCATCTGGGATGGCAACCTTTTCTGGAGAGTGACTTTTCAAACATTAGGATATTGAGGTACTATACACCGAAATTGAAGTAGGTATTTCTTTTAACATATTTTTGGAAAATTTAAAAGGAGCTAATGTACATATATACCATAGTTTTAATTCCATTGTTTAATAACTTGAATTAAAAAAATATTTTTTCCCCAATTTTTTTGAAGCAATTTCGAACCATGGAACCGAACTAGAACCACAGTTCAAGAGTACCTAAAAACCATTTTTAAAAACGAACCAGTGTTTCAGGCCTTCTTTGAATCACTGAACCAAATCAATTCGAATTCCTAAATGGTTTGCATAAATCGAAAATATGGATTTTGGTACACATTGCGTGTTTTCGTGCAAATTTTGTATCGTTTTAAAAATCCTCACCATACTTTGGTACAGGGGTATGTATTGTGAGTTTGTACTGATGTTTGTAACACCTAGTCGGACTGCGATATACCCATTGCATATTATATTGATCAACTCAGAATAACTTTCTTCACAGATTATTTTAACATGCAGGTCGCTAATATGAATCTAAAAACAGTTTCTTAAATGAAACCCCTTGCATATGGATAGCATAGTTCTTTTGTATAATCTGTGAACTGATGCGTTCCGGTTTATATCTTTCAGGTTTATAGTCATAAAATATTTAAAAACACATTTAACAACCTATTTTGACTTTCGTACAGTTAAAAAAGGTTCGCATACTCTGAATTCGGGAGCAGTATTAAATCAAAACCCGAAGAATTTGATATTTGGTTGCCAAGAAAATTATTCAAAATATTTTCTATAACTTTCACCTTGCTCGGTATTCAAGGTTTCTTGAAATAAACACTGGAAAAACTGTGCCAGTTTTTCAAAGACCATATGCCTCTTTTCATGAAGAATGCCCTTTTTGTGTGTTTTTTGAAAACTGTCAGCTTTAACACTGATTCTCGTGTACTGATTTAGGCAAGAGCATACAGTATGGACGTGACAACTAACTAAACCTCAAATTCAAGTTAGTACCTGAGCTACTATTTCTTTCAGAATACAGTTTAAAAAAAGCGGATAGTACAAATAATAAGAGTATTCCTCTGTCTCCGACTTTGATGATGAATATTTTAAAAGGTGAATATCATGATTCTATTTTAAAACTGCATCTCCGTAGAAGCTATCACATCCTTTCAAATCAATACCGAATATTCAAGCCTTTTTAAACTAAATTTCGATTTTTTTTGCAGTTTTCGTTTGCACCGTTTTTAAGGTTTTTTTAAACGTTCGCCTTGTTGGTTCTTATATATTCTCTTATCTTTAACAGGTTTTCAATATATGTCGCTAAACTCATCGCAAATATCAAGAATCTTTCATTTTGTAATTTAAAAAACTACATTTTTGCATTTGTTAATTTTCTTTGTTCTTATTTTCTTTTTATATTAAACTCCAAATAAGTACATAGTAAAGGACGGTAAAATGTTAAGGCCGATGTTGATTTATTGTGCAAAAGAGCCATTGTTTCGTTAGCTGTGTGGCAAGTGGCACCGTCCTGTTGAAGCCACATATCGTCCACATCTATATCTTCCAATTCGGGCCATAAAAAGTTACGATAGCGAACACCATTCACAGTAACTGCCTGACCGGTCTCATTTTGGAAAAAATACGGCCCGAAGATGCCGCCAGCCAATAAACCGCACCAAACAGTCGCTATTTGTGGGTGCATTGTTTTTTGGACAATCACTCTAGGATTATCATTCGCCCAAATGCGGCAATTCTGCTTATTGACGAATCCAATGAGGTGAAAATGTGCCTCATCACTGAATATGATTTTCTTCGACAATTGATTTTTATTTTCATAATAAGCCTAAATAACATTAATGCGGTGCTCGCTTGTGGTTCGCTTTCATGGTTTAAATTGAGTTAGTCTGACATTGAGAAATATCAAATGAAATGCAGAAAAAGCTTGACGTTTAGGTGTGGTGCACATTCAACTTCGGCCCTTAAAATGAAACCACCTTTTATCCTTTAAATAAAGTAGCGAGGCCTGCTACCATACCTGGTAGTCAGCAGATATTGGTAGCTGTATCCTACACAGCGATAGGAGTGAAAATATATAAGCCACGCAATCAAAGTAACAACCAGAAGGTCTTTGGGCCAAATTTCAGTGGTGGCAAATTTAAATAAAAAAATAATTAAAACTCAAAATTGTGTAATTTTAAATAAATTTCTCAGTTAGAATGATTTTTTTAATATTTCTTGTAGACATTCTGGATGATCGCTTTCTGCAGGTTTGTAGAAAGGCCTCCCAATAAAAGCGAGCGTGGGGGATTTGCTCATCAATCTTACTCTGTGTTCGTTTCAAATAAGAGTAGAAAGCAGCAAGCATGTTTACGATTAACCAAGAATGCAGCCAAGAAAGCCTTTCTGGTCCCTTCCTTTTCCCTGCTTGGAAGTAGTCGGCCAACCTGACTTTAACGACGATTAAATAAAGTCCACATATAAGAAATGCCATTTGTATTAGTTGTCCTGTCAGAATAAAAATGTAACTAACGAAATTCAAAAACTTTTTAAAAAAAATCTTTCAGACTATTTCTTTTGTGATTAACTTACTTTCGAACTCAGGTTGCAGTGAAATTCGGCACAAGGCGGTTAAGATTGTTTGAGGGGAAATAAATTGTGTTGATGCTCAGGCGTTAAACCAAATACAACTTTGACGACAGAAAAATCCCCCCATAGTCGAGCAGGTGGCAACACCATTGAACAAATTTGGTCGTTCTGTTTTGTTGTTCTCTTTTGGTCATTGCGCTTTTTATGGCTGTTTAGTTCTCAGTTTTCATCCATCGGCCCCACCAACAAGTGGCGGATAACGCGCATTTGTATTTCGAGCGTTCGTTCAAACACAAGTTTTTGTTGTGCATTTAAATTTCAAATAAAGTACAAATCTATCTATTGCAAGTGAAACGAAGACATTCACTCTTTTTTAAATTGTTTTGAAATAAATACACACATATACACCATCTTCTGGTCTACTGCCTAGAATCTAGAATATCGGGACCCCGCAAGCAGCTGTTACTTAATACACATACTACGCGACGACGACCTGTGTTTTGTGTGAAGTGTGTGATATTGGGAGAGTGGAGCAATCACTAAAAATATAACTCACACACACACGCACACCCAAATTCAGATATACGTGGAATCTCATTCAAGTCAAACGACACAAACAATAAGCAACCATCCCAAAAACAACAACAACTACTACTGTGCGGAATCGTAGTAACACACTTACAAGCAACAACAACGATATAGTCATCATTATCACTTGTTGTTTTTGTTTTATATTTAAATTATCAGTAACAACAACAGCAACATGACGGATTTGAGTGAATTAATGGGATCTGCCTTTGTGCGTGTTAAGGTAAGTAAACGAATCGATGGTTCTATTTTGTTTTTAGAAATCCCCAAAACATCTGCCTACTTTACATTGACCGATAAAACGTCGTATTTTGGCAACTTACACAGACCGTTAAAATCGGGAAAGGTACGTCATCGTGTGGGTTATTTTGCAATTTTACTTGGAGTCCTCTTGTTTGGGATAGAATCAAAATTTTGAGTATTTACAAATAACACAAGCCACCTTTTGCCAAGATGATGATTTTCAAGTCGACAAATTTTCCAGCCTCACTTTAACGCCCCTGAAAAAAAGTTTAACGTGATGTGTATTTCGCAAGCAATCCACTTGAAACAAACAAGTGTTTTCAATTTTTTCAAATTAAAAAGACTCGGTTTTGAACGAATCTCCCAGCAGGCAGCAGATAATGATAACATTTCTACTTTAGGCGGCGACAGACAGCTATAAAACGACCCCCACGATTGAATGCATCGTATTTAACCTGATTTTCTGTTAGTTCATTCGCTTTTATCAAATGATGCGTACATAAGGACGTATCGCAAAATTTTTAAACTGTGTTACTTTCTAGCGGCTAATAACATTTCGGAGCTAGTCAAAAGGAGTGTTTTATTTAATAAGCGAAAAAATATAGCCTGTTACTGCCTTTTCAGGTGAAAATGTGTTAAGCTCTATTAAAAAATTTAGTTAAATTGCAGCGAAAATTGTTTGCAATCAATATCTAGCTTACAGTTTTTTGTTATAACATTTTTGGTTTTCCCAGGAAAAATTTACTTGTCTAATATTTTAAATAAAAAAAAAACTTGGCAAAGCCCCAATTATATATGCTCCATTTTTGAGGCGATTAATGTTTTTCGAATAAACGAACTTTTGGTGATAATTTCAAATCATTATAAAAACGATTAAGCAAGTTTCCGTCAGTTGATCCGCTTACAGATCTAAAAGGAATTTAACGGATGTGGGTTAAGGTCCAATTAGTCTTGACGGTTGACGGTTGATTCTGCAACCTGCAGAAGTCTTCCGTCGTCAACCGTCAAACTGTAGTTATCTCCCTCTAACACATACAAAATGCAACCCTCAACTGGAATAGCTGATTGCCTACCGTCAACCGTCCACCGTCAAGACTAAATGGACCTTTAAGCGAACGCTAATATTAATAATGTTAGTTGCGAAAGCGAATATTGAAATATACATTTATGCTTATGTGACTAAATAAGCGAATATTTATTTATGATTTTAAAGTTTATTTGTTATGAAATAACAGGAATGAAAATCATTTGCAAAAAAAATACAATTATTTGCAGTGTGCCAGACACATTTTCATATTAAAATCTGATTTAGTACAAAAATTAAGAAAAAACAAAACATTTTGAAAAACTAATTGACAAAATATTAGTTTAACATTCTTGACAGAAATATTTTTTTTGCGAATGCGAATATTCCAAAATTGATTTTTACGAATGCGAATATTCCAAAATTTGTTTTTTCCGAATGCGAAAGCAAATGTTCTATATTATGCGAATATTCGTTACAACCTAAATATTTATACCCTTAATCATAGATAGATTTTAAATTTTCCAATAATTTAATGTAACATTTATCTTAACCTTTAACGTTCACCTACACCTTCTATAGCGTACCGATTTTAATAAAATTCTTTTAGAAGGGGTTTATGTGGGAGGTTGTAGAATGGTGAGTGTCATCATTTTTTTTTTATCAGCATACTAAGACGAAATACATATTTCGGAATGCAAAATTCAAGCAAAATTTATATATTAGGGAAAACGTTAAGTGAGCTTTAATCCACGCTCGGATAGTGATATTTGTGCGGTACGAGAAGAGACGTGGCTAAGGCCCAGTTTTTCGTCAGCTAGTGTAATTTATAGGCGATTTTCTAATACCTAATATTCGTCAGAATTGCATGAATTGTTTGAAAATTAACAAAAGTAAGCGGAATTGGGCATTTTCGTGAAATGAGCCAAAAAGGGACCCGTCACATCTTTTTACGTACTCGCGTGTAAAACCGTTTAAAAAATATTAAGAATTTCACAATATAGCGGATTCATTGCACAAGGTATCACATTGTCTGGATTTTTTTTGCACTGGAACAATATCATCTGTGCGGGAGGTACCAGAAGTGGCGTGGCTTCGAATTAATGTTTTTGTCATCTAGTTTACCTTCTAAAGAATACTTTAGTAATGGGTTTTGGTCAGTCCGTGCTGAGTAATTTAACATTTTTTCAAATAAAGTGGTTTCTGGAATGCCAAAAATACTATCGCGTTTCAAGTTGTCAAAAAGAAAATTAAAAAAATGGACCCAAAAAATCACAATTTTGACGAAATTGTCTTTATTATTGATTAAGCCAGCCTGTGCAAGTTTTCAGTCGATTAATTTATTTAGAATATCGCACTGAGTCTTATTTTATTATAAAAATTTAACGAGAATCTGGGCCTGTAATCTACTGAAAGAAATCCAAAGCGCAAATGTGTCTTTCGATTAAGGGTTAGCCTTAGTAACAGCTTAATCCGTGATATTTCCGTCCACGTGTTGCTGGTGCTAAAAACCACCTTGTACGCGCGGAAAAGACAGTGATAACAAAGATTGTGAAAATCGAGAATAGAATAGGTCTTACAAATTTGCAAAACATAAGGGCCGATTAAAACATAGAAATAAATGAAGATACAAATATTCCACTCTGTGTAATAGCGAATCACTGTCCCCAAAAGAGAACATTAACCTATTTAGAGTTAGTTATCCGTGCGACTATCGCCGCACGGGGATAGCCTGGTTAAAATTGGTTGGTTTCCTCCTTGTATTCAAAGAGAATTCACAATTAAGAGATCAATGCTGAAACTTAAGTGACTATAAGCAGTAGATTCCTGTTAGTGTAAATGGCAATGTGTGTTAAACTGATGTTTTCCTTTTTTTAATTGGATACCGAGGAAACTTAAAAATGAAATAAATAAATTTAAAAAATAAACCTAAAAAAGTTAAAAAACCACTAGATTAGTCTTGTAGGCAACAGTTAATAATAATTTACAACTTTGTCATAAGACAGTTAAAGTGGCACCGACCCTTCTTTTTTTTGCTTTTAAAAAGTAATAAGCAATAATTATTTTTCGATAAGGCCTAATGTAAATCCAAGCATGGGCTTATGCAAGGAATGCCAATCCGGAATATATTATAAGAATCTGGCGGGCTTTAAATATTTCCCACGCGCAGCATAGGATTTTTCTATAAAATTGTTTTAGTTTAGAGATGACTCCATTCAGTGGGAATTTTCGATAAAAAAAGTAAAATGTTGGTTTAAAAAACTGCACGTTTCTTTTGTACTTATGTAGAAATATATATTTACACCATGTCACAAAAGTCTTCATACGATGTAAAATTTGTGCACTTTATCATGGTGGTCCAAATAAAATGTTTTCTGCCGAAATCGCAACATTTACATTTACATTAGAGATAATCACACGAGTGGTTTCTTTTGAGAAATTCTTAACTAATCTTGCTCTTTTTAAAGAACGTCGAATGCATTTATGATGACGTCAATAGTTCGTCATTTAAGCTACCCCAGTTTTGCTCTGAATTTGTTCATCAACTTTGATAGGCCGACCTACCCTTGGTTTACTTTCGTCCGATCCGGTAGTATTATAATTTTGCACGGTAGCCTTACTTAATCCAACGATTCCACGAACTTTTGAAAACTAATTTCTTTGGTTTCTAAGTTTAACTACGACTTTACGATATTGGAGAAATATTTATTTCATTGACGACATTTAAAAAACTAAAATTTTACAAATAAATATTAAAATAAAAAAAAAATGTTTATTAAATCACTCTTCATTTATTATATGAAAAAATAAATGACCGATACCGTTTCATAACCGAAGTTATGCTTGATTGCTCGTATGTAGACATTGTTGTAAGTTCAAAGAGTTTTTTTTGGCGTTAAAATAGTTAGGTGATTAAAAATGTCAGTAGTTTTCTTTTGTATTAGCTTTATGACTTGTATTTTTTAGATGAAATATCCAAATTTTACATTGTATGTAGACTTTTGTATACAGATACGAACAAAATAGGGTCACTTGAAATTATCAAATTAACAATCAAATGTTTGTTGTTTCCTTTATTTTTATTGCATTTTTATCACTCGGTATACAACAAAACCCCGAAATAGTTCAATTAGAAAAATTGGAGAAAATAAAACGTTGGCAGATCCATTGATTTCGATTGGACCAAAAATAGGGTCACTTTAATAGATGAAAAACAAAAATTATCTATAAAATTTGGATTAAGAGCTTATATTTAGAAGTGTATCCCATATTTGTAAAATCGTATGTTTTTCCCTTTTCATTAGGTCCAATACTTGCAAATCCTTTCCTGAATAGAATACTTTGCGTATTGAATATTTTCCCCATAATTCGTCTTCATTCTTTGATCTTATTGGTCCAATTCCACCTTGACTATTTCCTAAAAATATTCTATAGATTAAAGATCGGAAATCAGGCTTAGTATTACATTCACGTTGTTATCCTGAAACCAATTTGTTTACAAGAACCCAATTACATTTTTGCTCAGGCTATGATAGTTTTGGGTTTTATGAATGTTTTCCTTTATCCATGCCTAGAAAAACCATCCTAAAAAATGCCTAGAAAAACAAGACCTAAACCATCAAAGTAAATTGTAAAGCGTCGCTGGACTTCAATTTTTAGAAACTCTTACCGCTCACAATAATTCCCACTGACAAGTTCTAAAATAGCATTACAATTTTCACCGAAATTTGAAAAATTGTGTGTAGATTATTATAATAAAAATATGTTATGTGAAAATATTTTTTTTAACACCACTGGCAGGTGATCATTCATACCCGGTAAAAATCGTGTATAATTAATTTGTCTTATTGTCTTTCCTGGTTCCAATTTATTCGAGTTGTTCATGAATTATGTGGTTATATGTTACAAACAAATCATCAGTTATACAGTGTGGCAGTGTAGGGTACACACATTATGAGTTATGAGTATGTTTACAGCTTTATTGTGCATAGTTTATTATTAAGAGACTAATAATTCTATTTACCACCCTGAATATAATTTTTTTTAAATTTAGCTCGTATTACACAGAATCTTAAGTATGTATAAGTTCTTGTAAATTATATTTTTTTTAAGTCAGAATAACGATTTTTAATTGTCTAATAATTTGTTGGCTATTCATGAGGTCAGTTCTTCAATCACATATCAATTCCGATATAAATATCGATATTAATTGATTATTTGTGCAGTACGTAATAAAATATGAATCATAAGTTTATGAAAGATTAAGTACATTTGAAAATATTAGCAAAAAAATCTCGTGAATTTAAAATCCTACCGCTCTAGAAGTCAATACCTCAAAGAGTTTTAAATGCGATTTTACAAAATATGTTATGTATAACAAACGAATTAATATTATATATCAGCTAATAATTCAAATTGTTATGAATCCCCCATTTCAAGATCGACATCCCTAATGCATTCATTCTCATTGTTCTGTGAGGAACAACGAATTGTTTATTAAACCAAAACACATGTACATATGTCCATAGATATGGATGCATGGATGGATGTACTGCCACAATATCGCTGTATGTGGACGACTTTGCTTAATTATAGAATTCCCATTCAATGACGAATACGACTTGTATTCCATCCCACGTGATGTGCCCTATAGTATCAACTGGCTGAGTTTTCATGTACACTCCATTGGTCGCAACAATAACCTGGTATTCATAAACGAATGATTATGAATATTTAAATAAAATAATAAAAAGTATATCAAACAGAATCGAAGTGTGGATTTTTTAAGCCACGTACCATGTGAAGAACATAGAGCCTTAGCACATCCCTCACTTGAACAGCCGGAGGATTTCACACAGTCTGTCAGAGATGTGTGTGTGTGTGTCAACAGTTTGACACGCTTTCATGGGGGATCCAGAGTTTTATGCCGGCAATGATATTTTTGGAAACCCGTACATGTTTTGTTAAGCCTCAATCTGACAGTCATCACATCATCGTAAAGTAAAATTATTGCCAGTATTTTGCTCTTACGACTACGGCTTCTAACAGAATTGCCTCAAGCTGTAACACCAAGGTAATGGAATGTAAACATTTCACCTCCTGTTTCAAAAATATAGAGCCATAATACGTTTAATGTACTCGTTGGTCACGCATATTAAGGAAAATAGAAAAATGTGATAAAGTTTATGCCCCTTTCAATAATTTATAAGATACCGAACAACCGGCAATGATTGCTGTCTGAAAGAAATATGTAAATAGAACGGGGCGTACCCCTTTGTCCTAATTGATAACAAATACGTACCATTATCAATAAATATTTTTTGTTTCCTATGAGCGGCATTAATGGAAAAGTCGTTAAGCTACGTTTCAAAGTTCCGTTGGCAACATAAAAAGTTTCTTTAACGAAAGCATTGAGGCTGAATTTATATATACCATAGTCTACCAAATTCAAAATAGGGCTAAACCTTAAGATGGCACAGTGGTTCTGCTCTAGTGTAGTTGGATCTATAGCTACCTTTGTGATTGTATTTTGGACCTTCGAAAACTTTAGAGCCTACCGCTAAACCATTCTCGAATAGTGTAAAGGACCTTACATTTCTTGAGCAAGATACCGATTGTTGCCATAAAAGGAACTGATTGCGCAAATTTATGACAGAAGACCCTGAGCAGGCGGCTTTGTTACCATCGAATCTTGAGTATTGAGGCTATACTGAGAACATGTTAATTAAACAAGCTTTTGTAACACCGGCTCCGAACGGCTTAGGCATTGAATAGACAAGTTTTTACATAGCCTAGAGATAAATCGCCTACTGTAAAGTCACCAGCATTGTTAAATGTCCTGAGTTTGAACCTGAGTTTACTGGCACGATAGTCGTGCACACTCCCACCGCAATAACACTGGTCAAAACTAAATTCGCGGCAGAGGGTGTGATTGAGTTGATTTGAAGCAACTGATCACGAATCTGATCAAAAGGTCAATTTATCCTCTAAACACCGCGCTCAAGTTGTAAATCGTTTGACAACTTACCTTTTATTCAAAAAAAAAAAACGAAAATAACTGTTTATGTGCATATCTCCTAAACTAAAGCGAATCGGAGGCCAGATAAGTGACTGCCCCAAATCAACTAAAATTGATTATTAAATCTACTGCCGCAGATTTTTTTTTCAAATTTTGTTGCCCAGTGTAATGTATTGCTGGGCGCTAATATTTTCTCATCAGATGATTTTTCTGAGTTATTCGAGCGATAGTTGCTATTTAACTATCCTATCGTTCACAAAGCGAAAGAAAAAATTCAAAATACAGTTGTACCTGGTGAATGTGCCTTGAGATCAGTATTTCCCTATAGGTTTAATCATATTTTCTATTAAATAAGCATACCATCTTGATTTCCATGAGTTGTTCGGCTATCTTGAGAGCGAATCCCAGCTTATATACCTATATTTTAAAACGGATGCGGCCAAATTACAGTGCTTTTTATTCTATGTGTGCTTTTGATCAATCCGGGTTTCCATTGACGAGGTTTGTTCTATGTGTAATCTAATATAATAGAATGGCTATAATTCGTGCTTTAAAAATTAGTTGGCTTTGTGGGCTGTCTCACGCCTCTATGTAAAATTATAGTTACAATGCAGCCTATAGTAATTTTTTTGGCCACAGTAGCATGTTAATATTTTAAGGCGATGACTACGCCTATGGATCGAGGCTTTCAATTCAGCCAAATCGTAAAATAAATGTCGTATTATGATTTGTGAGGAAATTTCATGATTTTTCCATTTTTCATTGTTGAAGACGGCCTATTGTTGGGTCCCTAGGCACCGCAGATCAGAACCCGAAATACAGACTAATCTTTAAAGTTTGTGCATATTTAAAAAAAAATGAGAAAATTCCGCTGCTTCAAAGTAACCATATGTCAATGTTGAAAATTATCTTTTTCTGGGCATATCAAGCGAGTCTTCCTTCATATTTCCCCCCTAAAAAATATTACTAGGCATATTCATAAAATTGCTGGTATATTTGTTTTTCACCTTATTTAGGAAGATGCAAACCCCTTTTCTTTATTGCTATCGGTAGACCACATTTAAAGAAGTGTGACTAAAATATAAAGGATTTTAAATAGACTGGTCTAGACGTTTTTTCACATTTTACGTGAAGTTAGATAAAATTGCCTCTAAGAAGCGCATATGTTTTTACCCTCCAACCTTGAACCAAATCCCTATATAAGAAGCAAAATTTGTATTTGCCTTTAAAACTAACGCACATAAGAGATAATAAACTTGGTATATAATAAAAGAACAAAAATAAGATATGAAGAAGATAACTTCAACCAATAAAAATAAAATATGTTTTATAAAAATAAGAACAAACTTTGGTACAGGTTGGAGAAGACCAATTAACAAACAATTAACATTAATTGCAAAGATTTTTAATGTTCAATTAAGAACACGAAAAAAAATTCTTAGTTCGTCGCTTTCATGTAATTTTGATGTAAACGCCATTTTTAACTTTTTCAGTTAGCAAAGTATTCGCCGTTTTTTCCTATCTCGTTTGCATTTTGAAATACGGTAATACATTTGTGATCCATATCCACTTTAATTTTATTTTTTTTAATTTGTGATCCATATTAATTTTGTGATCCATTTTGGCTCAAAAATACAATATGATATAAAAATAAATTTATAGTGCTTTTTTGATCCACGAGCAAAATTTTTTAAATCACTTCAATTCACTTCAATATGAAACTTATTATCGAACCAAAAACATAGTTAAGGGATTATAACTTACTACAATAACTAAAACAAAACTATTGATATACCATGGAATATGGTAAAAGTCTTAAGAGTAGCCAACTGCTACAAATACTTCAGACCAATATTCAAAGTGTTTAGAACTGTTGATCTGTTTAATATTGAAGCCGTCAAAGTTCAAAGAATGTGCGTGATGATATCTCATCTAATGATATCTTAAAAATAAATATTTTTGTATTTAATAAACATTAGGTCGCTTTGCTTAAACGCATTTATTGAGGTTTTAACAAAGAAGGACCTATATAGTTTTGGTCGCATCGTACCGTCAAAATATACGCCGCTTATAGAGCGCCATGACCCCAAATCAAGAGTAATTTTGTACTGCCATTCAAACACAAGGACCGTTTTTTGCATCTAGATCTTCTAGAGCTAAGACTAACGACTCAAAGCATTGATCGATATTAAGCTGTTTTAATAGTGTTCGTCTTTGGCCCAGACCTGCACAATTTGGAAAGTGTCGTGCTTTTTATATTTCGGGTCCTGACAACACTAGTGTTCCCAGATACAAACTGGAACTTCCATTGGAAACTTTGATATATTTTAGCATAACTTCAATCAGAACGTTTTGTCATTTGGGGGCGAATTGTTGTGTTTACAGTGTATTGAAAAATTCATCTCAGTCAAAAAATGGAATTATAAAAGATGTTGAAAAAAGACAACTGCGGTAGCTCAAAGGCAGTGTATAACATTGTCACAGGTGACGAAAAATGGATCTATGCATATGAACCCGAAACAAAAGACGAAACACAAGACGAGCCAAATCCAACCAAAGTTGTTCGTGAAAGAAGTACAGCGAAGCAAATGATTGCGTTTTTTTGCTATAACCGGCCATGTTGCTACAGTTCATTTAGTGGAACGTAGGAGGTCAATTCTGAGTGGTATACAACCATCTGTTTGCCAACAGTGTTCGAGGAAATGAGGAAAGATAATAAGAGAAGACGGATCATTTTGCATTACGACAATGCGAGCTCTTAGACATCAGCTGAAAGGAAGAGCTATTTGACCACTCAAGATGTCGAATTGATGGGCCATCCACCATACAGCCCTGATTTGGCATCCAATGACCTCTTCTTATTCCCTAGCATCAAGAAAAAAAATGCGTGGTCAACGTTTTTCGTCGCCAGAAGCAGCTGTTGAAGCGTTCAAAAATCTTGTTTTGGAGGTGTCTTAATCGGAGTGAAAAAAGTGCTTCGAAAATTGGTTTGAGCACATACAAAAGTGTATTGATCTTAAAAGAGAATATTTTGAAAAACAATAAAACCATTTCAAATGATAAATTATTGTGTTTTTTTTTGCCGGACCCGAAATATAAATAGCAACCCTCGTATTTGCGATCTGTACTTTTATTACAACGATAGAGGGGCGGAAAAAATTATGAGGCGATTCTGAGTCGATCGGAATAGTAAGTATAGGGTCTTTCTTCTAGACAAATTCAGTAAATTCTATCGGTTCATTCGGACAAAAATTGATTTCCAACTTTCGTCTTTCTGCAATAGCGAGAACAATTTTCAAATTTCCCGGGATCCCGGTTGGCAGAAATAACAAATGTAAATTTGTTTGACGTAGAACCACTTTTTATTGGACATAGTAATGAATACTATCCATACTATAGCAAGTCAAAACCCTCATTATTAAAATAGAAACTTTAACTGCTTTGCTCAGCACCATAAACTTTTACGGAAATTGTCGACCCTTTAAAATGTTCATCTCTTAAGCGCAAATCCGTTTTAGGCTATTCGCAATTAAATTTAATTTTTTTATAGGTTTCCATTACTTATAATACGACAAAAGATCAATTTCGGCCAAAGGATTTAACTTGTTGATTTCAAAAATAAAATCGGACATTTTGCCGTTTTTTTCCCATTGGGACTAAAAGATATGTCCACGAATCTTGAATAAAACAATAGTCCCTGGATCCATTTATACTATTTTAAATATGACACAGGAACTATTATTCAAACACTAACCACATTTCGGTGAAATTTGAAAACTGTTTCAATCTCGACAAAGTTCATTTGATTTGATCCTAGCAATCGAATTATTCGTTGCTAAGTTTTTTATTTATTTTATTAATGGAAATTCTGTTAACTTCGGTTAATCAAAAAATCATTAAAAAAGTCATTAAAAAAATCTTGGTTAGTTTTGGGGCTACCATCGGCGGTATAAATTTACGCTAAGATTAATTTACAACTTTGAAGTTGTCGTTAAAAGTTGTCTATTTCACGGAAAAATATAACCTAAAATTATTTTATCCAATTTCCACCAATCAATAAAACCTTTCTGTTCTAATCCTAAAAACCCTGAAAATTATTGACCAATTAAAGTTCAATTTAAACGATTTGCTATATCTAATATACAATTCACTTAATTTTATGTTTTTCGACTATGAATTTTTAAAGTAAATCGGCTTAGTGGAAAAGAGAGTAGGAAATATAAAGTAATTAAAACCCTGGGATATCCCGGGACGGGAATTTCGGGGAAAACCACCTATAAGTACATGTCAGTGGCGAGTTGTGTGCTGTGCGCCAAGCGAAGCTTTTATTCCACACCGTTATTAAATAGCCTGAAGTTTTATAACTTTTTTTTTTTTTTTTTGAATGAATTGTTCAAGAGAAAAATGATCTTAAATCTGACTATGAACTAAGCATAAAAGTTTCCTATTTACTAAAAATATGTTGGATATAAGCATCAAGTATAGTTTTTTCTGAAAACTTTTAATATTAAAGAAAAAAGATATTCAACACATTTTCTGACCGGCTTTGTTTAATTCCTTTGAAGACTGCTTAACGTCATCTCTTCAATTAAAATTTGTCTATAATTCAATCTCGATTTTAAACATGTTTTTAGTAACTAAAAAGTTTTATGTTTTTTAATAAAGGTTTGAAATTGTCGCCTTAGCGGTGTTCGCTCGGAATTTTTTTCTTTTCAAATAAAACACGCCTTTTGATTAAGCGAAAATTTCACAGGAATTTTTGATATGAAGTTCGTTCACAATAAAAGATTATATTAATGTCAGGCTTAAGACGAAACAACTTTTCATTAGGCTAAAATAAATTACTTGGGTTTTTTTAAATTCACACGAATTCGTTCGTCAAGCCAAATTACATATAAGAGTGCTACGACAAGTGGTTCTATGGCCCAGATTGAACCGAAGAGCAATTCTTCGTCCAAGGGCTGTCACAACAACATTACAAAAACTTTCAATTTGAGTTTTGAAAGTTCCATTCGTGTTGGAAAATCTAAAATGGATGATTTAAATTATCGTTCGTTGTTTCGACGAAACGACGAGCAATTCTTCGTCCAAAGGCTGTCACCCTGGCACAACAACATTACAAAACCTTTCAATTTGAGTTTTGAAAGTTCCATTCGTGTTAAAAAAAAACTAAAATGGATGATCGTTCGTTGTTTCGACGAAACAAAAAAAAAGTTGATGTTATAGAAACTGGGGTTTGAGGTTTTAAACTGTTAAATACAAATCATTTTTGGCGTTTAAGTGACATCCGCAATTAAATTGAAATCGGTGGTGACTCTTTTTTTTGTTTTTTTATTACAATATTGAAACACAGGACTTATTTGCCCACTCTTGACTTCTTTAAAAGAACAGTTTGCATTCGATTCTGGCCACATAATAAACTCACGAACAATAATAAACTCACGTGAAACTTGACCCTTTAGGTATATGTTTTCAAATAGCACCCTCCCTCATAAAGGTCTCTCAAGGTTTTAGGGCATGTTGTTCTAGAAGTCACGTACTAACTTCGATCGTAGTCAAATTTCGCATGGCACGTTGTAAACGGCCAATAACTGACCATGGTAAAACTGCATTCCGTCGTGTTGCGATGTTCAGCGTACACGACCATTGCATAAGTAAGCCCAGGTTTAAATCCGGGTAAGAACTTATAAAGTTCCGCCAATTTAATGAGTAACAGATTAATATCTAAGCTTTGTAAAAACACTCTCCATAAAATGCATCAGCTCTTCGGAGCCGGCAAGTAGTGCGTCCTGTTCAAAGATTATAAGAATTACCACGTGCACTAATTTTGGAGCAGTACCTCTACCCGTTTGTCCTTAATGAAATGTTAAGGGAATTATGTGTATGTACTATAAAACTGGACCATGTCGGTGCAGTACCTATTTAGCAGATACATGGAATAACATTGTTAGGTTCGGCCAGGGCGAATATAACAAGCCTTTAACAATTGTTGTCCTGAGCCGATTTTGCCAATTTCCAACAACTCACGACTACAAGCTATCAATCATATCGGAGGAATTGTCCAATTTGACGATTTCAAATTGCTGATTATTTTCTTACTCAAAATAAACAAAGGAGAGTGTTTGATGTCAGACTCCATCAACAATGTTGGCCGTAAATTAAAATAGAAATCTACGTGTTACAATGGCCGTATTCAATTGGCAACTCGCTTAGGAGGTCAGTAACGTGATATCTTTACACCATTGCGCAAGAATTTAAAATTGATTTTGTTAACTGGAAAAAGAGAATTTGTTTAAAAAAATTAAATTTTTTTTGAAAAAAGGATATTATTCTTGAATAACTTTTATACTACATACACATAATTCCGCCAACATTTCATTAAGGAACAAACGGGTAGGCTCCGAAGAGCTAATGAATTTTATGGAGAACATTTTTACAAAGCTTAGATATTATTTTGTTACTCATTAAATCGCCGGAATTTTAGAAGTTATTACCCGGATTTAAGAGAGCTCGCTTATTGTATTTCTTGCATTACGTTTTTTCTACAAATCACAGATTTGCAAATCAAACGGTTTATGATGCATAAAGCCAATCAGTTTTTGTACACAAAGAAATTTTAAAATGTTCTCGTATTGTTTTGAAGTTATCGCCTTAGCGACCATTTACTTGTTCAACAAACGAGTGCTTATTGAACACGCCTAATGTCATACTTTGTTACTTTCTATCTGAATTAAGATTTTTGTAAAAAAAAGCGAGTGCTTATCGAACACGCCTAATGTCATACTTTGTTACTTTCTATCTAAATTAAGATTTTTGTAAAAAAAAAGAAATAATGATTTTTTTTTGAAAAAAAAAATCCATACCAAATACTTACAGATGTGTTTCTTATATAACATTAATTTATGTCTTAGAAAATAACCTTTCCCTGTTCCTAAATTTAGTTTTTTGCACTCTTCAAGCACAAATTACCTACAAATAAAACGTTCTGCAAAAATATGGAAAGCCAATTCGAAAATTCAACTAGAAAGATCAAGTGGTTTGATACCAGGAAGTAAATGTTTTCTGAAATGTTCATACTAAACCGTTGTTCGTTGAACTTTCCCCTTCTCGGCAACATTAAAAATAGTCCGGATAATCACAAGACCTATGACGTATTCACTTCGAAATGTATCGCAATTGTATTCGTAAATATGAAAACTATACCTTCCCTCGAACGGCCGTGAGTCAACCTAATGACACGCACATATTGTTTATATGCCAGCCCCTTATCCACTTTATTCACAGGACGAGAAGTTAATATTCATTTATTTATAAGAAATTGCCTCACACTTCTCGAGCAATTGTAAGCGTTTGCAAAGAATACGCGTTACTTTAAGCGTTTGCATGAATGCCACTAATAAATGTGTTCATTGTACTATTTTATGGCCCTTTCAAGATGATGAATTTTGAATTATGCAACAATACGAGTATCATTTAAAAAGTGTGTGAAAGGACAGCACTGTCACTTCAGGGCCCATTAATCCATTTTGTAGGCGCTACAATTGTTTAATAATGAAAATTAAAATTTGCTATTTAAACCCCCAATTGAAATACAAAATATGTGATTGTAAATGTTATTGCATTGAACAATTCTAATACGCGCCATTGACATGCCGCCGAGAGGCTCGTATTCAATAATTACAGACGAAACCCCACTGTAGTCATTAATGAACGGTCGGTGACCACAATTGGTTAAATGAAAATGTGATATCCCGAACGTAGGAGACAGACGTCGTGATTACATAGAGTTTGTAAGCATATCTAGGGCTTCAGTGAACGATTTATTTACCTTAGCCAGAGTTCTGAGTTAGTTTATACTTATACACTCTTCAGACACTTGCATAAGTCTATACATGTATTAGGGTGTACCTTAATTGAAAATATTTACTTAATGTTTTCTATTTCACGGGTATCGGTTCATAATGGATATGTTTAAATCAAAGAGCCTTGTGGCTTAATTTAAAATAAGTTTAATTCTTTTTATAAGATTCTGCGAAATTTCGTTTAGAAAATGACTCTTAAGAGCAAGACCCATGGAATGGCAACAATAAATTCTCAAGAAACGTGCCTTATGGTACGAATTTTAATTTTTTGCAGGTACTTAATTTACACATCTTTCAATTTTAAGTACATTATGGGCAGGTCAATATACTTATACTTAAGTATGTACAAATGTATATTCTTCATACATATGTACAAAAACTTCATATTACGAGTACTATTATTATCTTCTTATACATGTACTAAATAACTTGACAATTTTCTTCTTCTTTTTTCAGCTTGTGGCTTTTGTCCACTTTCTTTTCATATCGAATGCCATGCTGGGCATGTGGGGTCATGGAGCGTACGAGTTCTACAATTTTCTATTCATAATTTCCATGTTCTGGACCATGCATAGTAAGGACTCAATTGAAGCCATACAAACGGTGAGTAATAAACGCAGACGTTCTCGAAGCAGCAGACATTGTAGTTAATGCCATGTATGGGAATGGCAAATGAATTAATCTATAAAAACTAAGAAGTGAAACTATAGACACTAGACTATGGATAAAATATTAAGCCTTTCGGACAAGACGTCTTATGTTACCACCACGTATCAACTATGGTGTAGTGAAACTCACTAAAGCATTTCTAAAACATTTCATGTTGTTTGAAAGTCTGAATGTCAAATGTGTTAATGAGTAGGCGATAGTTGAGTTTTTATAAGTTTGCAATCTTTGCCAAAAAAATATGGTCCATAATAAGGCTCTGGTGGCCAAGGCTACGCCATGATCTATTAAAAGGATCTATTATCAATTATTAGTTTAAAAAGATTAAACAATAGCATGTAAAAAAAGTAAAAGTGGGACATATTGAAACCACATTTAAATATAAACAATGAATTTTGAAAAGAATGCAATTCGCTTAAAGATAGAAAATTTTAAACGTAGCCTTTGGTCTTTCTCATGTAAATAAACAACTTTGCTACTGGGACAATTTTTCGAAAAAAACGGAATTATTTTCCATTGTTTCAACAGATATGATCCATCCTAACGACAATACATGGTTTTCTGTCAATAAATTTCTTCTCATTGTAAAAAAATGCATTCTGCTCGTCGAGTATAATTCGTTTATGAAGTTTCTTTAAGATCGAATATAGATGCAACAAAAATTGTTTTAATTTTTTTATAAATTGATTGTTGATAGAAAATAAAATCCGTCAATTATTGTGTCATAATAAACATTTACCAAACAAAATTGAAAAAAAATCGAAGGTACGTATTTTCAAAATCGGCGATTTTTTTTTTAAATAAAAAAAATGTTTGAAGAATTTTTAAAAAAAAAAACAACCTTTCAACGTCTCCCTCTATGGCTAAGGTTAAGTCAGTTCATCTTACTACAACTTTTTACTTCTTTAAAAGCTTATTTATGGCCCTTTGTAGCTTTTTGTATTGGAAATAAAAAAATTCCTCATTCATGACAAATAGAAAATAATGTTAAGACCGAAATTCGTTTAAATTTTTAACACGAAAAGAATAAGCGTGGCCACCCAAATCTTTTTATGTGCCATTAGCCAACATAATTACCATTTACCAGAATTGTATTTTAAAAAAATCAAAGGTACATTTTTCAAAATCGCAAAAAAAATGTTTTTTTTAAAAAAAATTTCTATAAAAAATAAAAAAAAAATTCTTTAAAAAAATACATTTTGTAAAATATACATTTTTGTAAAAAATACATTTTGTAAACCTCAACATAATCTTGACAGTTTAAAAAAATTCTCAAATATCATAACTAGAACAAAAGTTATGAGTTTTTTCAAAAAACTGTAATTTTTAGAATTCTGAATTTTTGTTAAAAACCCAAACTGTTTTTTTTTTTAGAACAGCAAAGTGAACCAATGTACAATCGAGGACCTACTTGTAAAAACTGATCGGATTGACGAATCGTTTAATGGAACAGAAAAAAGAAGTACAGGGGAGAACCAAAATTGGGTTGGGGCTAAATTAGGGTGCAACAACGATAAAGAAATACAGATGGGCAAAGTTAGTTTTTATCAGGGATGCAAAAATTGTTGCAATTGTGTTTTCTTAATACATTTTCGACAACGAATATAATACCGTGATACAACCGCGGGTAATTTCGGGTAAATTTGATACATATTACAAATTTTCCGATCTGTTGTTAACTATCAGTATTATGTCCGTTTATGTTTTAACACTTTAAATTAATGAATATAGTTCCAAAGCTAAGCATACCGATAGATGCAGAATCACTATCTGATTATATTAAGCAATGTCCGTGCATCGCCTGTCCATCAATTGTTTTAAATATTGTACAGATCTCAAATATCCACTAATTAAGATTAATCTTGATACATTGTTTAGGTTTGAGCCAAGGAAGAACCCTATTGAAATTAGGTCATATATACCATACAAGAGTTTGAGATGCTGCAGCTCTAGACCCCAAAAATTAAACTCCATCTCGCTAACGCCAACGACTTTACGAGCAAGAGATTTATATCTAAGCCATGAAGAAAAAAAGCATGAGCCGTTCGAAACAAACATAGCTTATAAATAGGGTATCGTATAAGAATTATATCGTGGACAACTCAATGATTTGAGAAAAGTTTCCCGTTTCTAAGCTTAGGTCTGAATAGGCAATGCCACGTCCTTTAGTCTAGTTGTATATAATATACTTATAGACCGGTGTCATAACTTATAGACCAATGTTCTTAAAACCTGCTTGACCCAAGCAACGTATTTTTAAAGGGGCGAAACAGATATCTTGAGACAATCGAATAATTGTGGTAAGATGTAATACCTAAGTTTACTCGATTTTCTGTGAATGAAACTGTCATCATCGGTGGGAGTGAACAAATTAATTCTGTTTAATTGAATCCTTCAATTAATTTAAAGCTATGTTCCGCTGTAATCTGTATTTATGGTTAGTTTAATTAATAATCGTAGACTAATTAATATTGAATATAGGAGTGTTAAGAAAACACAAAATTGAGTTTTTTTTAGCAAAAGTGGCATGATTTTTTGAAAAAGAGGCTCGGTGTTTTCCTTCATTAAAAACACCACTTATGATTTGACCGCGTTTTAAGCTTGTATTTATAATTTTCTTCGGTTTTGAATGATTATGGTCAAATTATTCCGAACTACTTCTTGACAAGAGCCAAACCCTTTATTAACAGCATGTTTCGTAACTTCGTTAAGTTAAGGAAGGATGTTAGCATGGAGGATTTAACTCGTATCAACAGAGTTTGACAGCACAATTTCACAGGGTGCAAAGTTTTATCGTGAGATTTTAAGTGCCTCATTTACAATGGCATGACGAGTTTTCGTACCATTCTTTGCAGTTTACACTACAGGTTGGCAAAATTATCACTTAAGTGGCGCAATGGTAACGCCGGTGTGTGACCGAACCTTTAGCTTCTTTTGTTATTAGAACAAAATTATTTGTTGTCATTACAATTTGCTGGTATAACCTAAATTGTTAACAAATTAATTTGCTTCAACCGTTAACTGTGGCAACAAAGAATTTAAAACAGAATTATTGTTTACCTGCACTATAATGTAATCATAACGAGCTTCTTATGGTATGTCGAATCAAATGCCCATTATGATTATAAACAATTGGTAACTTGAGCTAAAGTCTTTTCGTGTAACAGATTATTGTTGTACAACAACAACAAAAGCAAAAAAAGAGATTTAAAAATAAATATGGATTTCTAATATACATATTAGCATGTACTTGATTTACTCGCAAATCCAAAAATGTCCAGTACAGCAAAATAATAGGGGTTTGAGCACGAAAATACTGAAGAATACGTGATAAAGCACATAAATTGCATTGCCTGTTAATGCGATTAAAACAAAGCGGCCATTAAAACTTTTTTAGTAGTAAGTTTTCGGAATATGTATTTTTTTCTTGGATTTGTGCCAAAGAAAAGCATGCATTGGGTCTAGAGTGATTTTAGAATATCTATTTTGAAAAATGTTTCTCCCTCTTGCTTTAAAAAATCGTATTTCTTTTCAATAGAATAGTGAATTTATAATTTTTTAAGGAGTTTTTATTTTAGTAATCCCAAATTCCGCAACCTCTACTTCAATTGAATTCCCTAGCTAGTAAGCGTGCACATACGAGTATGCATGTATGTAAGGGATTATTTGAAATGTACAATTCTGTGAAAAGCGAAATGAACTCAGAGTTCTTTAGCGTATGTAATGAACTCAGAGCTCTTTAAGTTTACTGCTAGTCATTGACTACATACATCAGTACATACATGCATATTTATGTATTACACACATAATACCACCTTATGTACTATATAAATATAATAGATGGGGTCACGCTCCGCGCAACTATATTATAAAGCTTGGCGTACATATTTGTTTGTTAAATTTGAGAAAGAAAAAACTTGTTTAAAGGTGAAATACATTCTTGATCGTACAATTAAATTTTACCAATTGAAATTAGGAACTACAGATTGAAATTGAGAAAATGCAAATTAATATTGAGGAACAATTTAAACCATTGTATTTATTTGCTTGGTTCATCGAAACAAGGCTCTTGTATATGGTCGTTACGATGATCCGATGAGTCTACAGGGTGATTTATTTTCGACAAGACAAATTTCACTAGCGTATTCCTTGCCTCATTTCATGAAAATATGTCCTTCTACATTTTTTTATTTTAATTTACATTTGTCAAAAATGGTGTAGTTTCTGTTAGTCTAGTTTGGGCGCTGCGTAAGGCTCTCGGTATGGGAGGCCGGTATAAATTTTACATATCTGATATATGCGGTTTTATAGTTCTTTTGCTTGAGTTGGTTCAAATTGGTTGTACTTATGTCCCTACTAAGTATTGTTAGCGTATAATAAGGACTGACCGCGCCGGCGGAGAAAATAATGGAGTGGTGTCAACTAGGACGATCGCGGCAAACATTAAATGAAGTCTAGCCGAAGAGCCAGGGGAAATAAATCATACCGCTTTTTAACCCTTAAGAACATATATTCCCGCCTCACCAGCTTTGGGGCAGTGTTGTCCTTGACGTTTTAATTTTGCAATTTATTGACGTAATTGCACTTAAACGACCTGTACTTTTATTAAGTTCCAACTTGGAGGTACACACAACAAAAATCTTACTAGCCTAATCTGGTTCTACAACCTCTTGTGTCCATGTGCCCGCATCAAGAAAATATATAAAATACATGAAAATGGTTTCAAATTTGAACTAGCTAGCAAATTTGAATGCTGTTTTTAAGCTACAAAGGGATTTCTTGAGTCTCAAATTTCTTCGTTCTTGGTGAGGAAAACATTTTCACATCTCGTCTTTCACTATGAGTATGTGACTATAACTTTCGGTTTTATTTCGGAACGTGTTTCAAAATACAGGAAAAGCTACTTACGCTGACGCAATATAAATGGTTAACATAACGCTTTATTTGTAAATTCGATTTGATAAAATTATTTGATAAAAATAGCCACAAAAAAATTATTTTTCAAAATAGCTAGCAAAAAGTTATGCAGCTAATACGAAATCTTCCCAGTTCCAACACCGCAAAACCTAGAAGGAACAACGCTTAATTGTCCACGCTGGTGGACACTGAGGTGTTTTTAAATAATACCAACATCAACAACAGGTTGTCGAATCAGCTGAAATCAATAAGAATGGCCTCAAGACTAACAATCCTTTAAGTCTCACAATAAAAAAAGAAAAGAATTGCGTTTGTTTTAAATTCAATTGATTATAGGAACGGTCACGGTTGGAGTCCAAAGACTGTGGGTTGTATCAAAAGCCAACACTCATTTTCACTTAAAGGCTACCCACCCTTATGTACGATAAACGATTTTATTCAACTCTGACCTTATAATCGTATGCTTTTGGAAAATAAATTAATCATACGCCACCACGTTGTGGTCACTACTGCTATGACCTGAATCCATAGTATGAAATGGCCCATCAAACGTACCCTTAAGCATACCTACGCCGGTCTTAGAACATTTCCAAGCAATCGCAAACTCACGCAATCACGACAAATAAGAATGAAGTCATTCCACACTCCTTTCGTGTCAGCCTTTCACTTTCCTCAACACCATTTCCAAACTTCAAATGTATTCTGGCAAAGATTTACTAGAGATTACCGAAAATTGTTGTGTTCTTAATGGCCTTACTGGCCCATTGTTTGACATACTGCAGGTATTTTCAAGTAGAGAAGTTGTGTATTTAAAACCCCACAGAACCCAAAGGGTGAAATTTGGACACCCCATGCTCCCAGTTGCAGTTGTTGGCGTAGTATGTGTGAAAAAACTCATGTATACTCGGGATAAAAATGGAATGTTACCTCATAAACGCCCGTGTGGGTGTTAGGCCCTTACTGTTCTACATAATTAATTTTTTTGTATTGATAAATGAAACTCGAACAGCGAGATGGAAGGGTGGCATTTCGTCATAGCCAACGTTTATTTACAGCGTATCCAAAAGGTGCGAATTCTATCGTTACGTTTCTCGGCAACGCAGAAATGTTAAAGCTCTTTATTTGCAAATATTTTATAAATAACTTGGAATTGATTACGTTGCCAACTCGATGAATAGCCTTAAATTATTTGAAACTATTGAAAATCCTGGGATGTGAGTTATGGTAAAGGAAACATTGTTATATTTTACGTTTACGAAGGAACCGAATTTGAAACAAATTAAACTATTTTATGTAATTAAATTTAAAAACTTGTTAACCAATGCAACACAATCGGTTCCAACTCGGAAATGTCCACAACGAAATCTTACTTGCTTAAACTGGCTCCAAAACCCTTCGTTGGTCCTGGACTAAGTTATACATGATTTATATCCACTTCGGTTTTGGTTGCTTCCTTGAGTTTTTAATAGCAAATTCACATTTTCGTTCACTTGGTCTCTCCACCGTAGTCTGGGTCTTTCAGGTCTATCTTTTTGTGGTAGCAATCATTTGAAGTCTCTTTGGCTGGATCGTTTGTTTCCATTCGACCGAAGCACAGTGATGTATTTGGTACTTCAATTGCCAATATAGGCATACGGGTACACATATTAAAGCAAATTTGGCTACGAATCCAAATATAGAATAATTTTGAAGTTTTGGCTGGTATTAGAGCATTTTATTGCGCTTTAGTAGCGTTTGGTGATGTAAAAGGTTCTGCCTGGCCGAACATAACGATGTTTTTTAAGGGTGGTTAAAAATGCACTGGTGTTTTCACAGACCCGTTTTGCTCAAATTTTTGCACGATTTTTCCGATTGTACGCACATTTGGACGATTAAATTGTTTTTTTTTTATTTTCATTTTATCCAACCTATCTAAGGAGTTTATTATTTTTTAATTGATTTTATCATTTTCGTTATCACAGCATCAATTATCACATTTTTTGTTTGCGGATATGTATGAGTAGGATAATTTTTAAGTTTTGGGGTGGGACGCATGGGCCGAAAGGTCCAAAATCACGGAGCATTTTATTGCGCTTTAGTAGCGTTTGACGTTGGACAATATAAAAGGTTCTGTCTGGCCGAACATAACGATGATTTTAAAAGGTGGTTAAATTTCAAGCGCCGATCATCCACTGTTGCCATTTCTTGCCACCATTCAGACCATTGACGACGTTTGGAATGGTGAAGAGGCTTTAATTCTTGAGTCAATTGCACCTTGTAAGCGTATAAATGCAAGTCTTTATGCTTAATGTTCATCAACGACGAGCGTTAGAGGTGCAATTGTTAGGCACATCGACTAGTTGAGGTGGACGGCTCAGCCACACTATAGCGAACAGCAGCTGTACGATCATGCACTGGTGTTTTCACATCTCCTACAGACCCGGTTTGCTCAACTTTTTGCATTTTTCCGTTTGTACGCACATTTCGACGATTAAATTGACCGAAAAAATCACGAAGTGCACGATATGCATTTTGATTTGAAGTCATTTTCATAATAAGCCTGAATAACCTTAACGCGTTGCTCGCTTGTGTATCTTTCATGGTTCAAATTAAGTAAGTCCGAAATTGAGAAATATCAAATGAAATGCAGAAAAAACTTGACGTATAGGTGTGATTCACATTCAACATCGGCCCTTAAAATTTACCACCCTTTATTTATTTTTATTAATTCCAAATCAAACTGATTTTGAGGCATAGAATTTTATATGCAAAAAATGTCTATAGTTTTTGTAACGACTTAAAGTTATGGCCTTTACTACCCCTTTATTACAGACATCTCCGTCTATGTTAAAAACTTTTTCCAAAGATAAAGATAACGATTTTAACAGATCTGAAACCTGTTTTGCTATTTTTTTTAGATAATTATTGTCTTCGTGGTATAATTTGATCATAAAAACGTCGATTCGATTTATTTTGATTCAATGCGATGGTTCGTTTTATTTCAGTCTCATCTCTGGGTTACTGACTACCCGTGATACCAGGCTTATGTATTCTTTTAGATCTCGTAGCCAAAAACTGCTAGTAGTTTGCGATTCATAAAACGCAGGATTAATCGCACGAATATACAGGAATCGGTCGTGACAAAAGTTCATAATCCGTTTATCCATCCATTTAAATATGTTTACCTGTGACTCCACAACTTTAAATGGAAAATAATATAATTAATTAAGTTATGTTCTCTTTAAAAGATGTTTTAAAAACTTGTGGTTTTTTATCCAACCAACCCAAGGAATTTATTGTTTTTAGTTGGTTCTATCAATTTCGTTATCACAGCACCACTTATCACATTTTTTGTTTGCTTATATGTAATATCAGCCATAATACTAGCGCCTCTAGATTGAATAGAAATTGAATGGTGCATCTGAAAATGTTCCACCACGACTCTATCAAGTTTTTTATATTTTAATTAAATTAGACAGTTTTTTTTGTATCTACGAGCATAAATGGAAAATTAACATCTGAATTTACTTCGCGATGTAGACATTATTCAAAAGTTGTTGAGATTTATAGAAAACAAGTGAGCAAGTTTGAGTCGGTTTATTCGACTTTCTTTCACCCTCGGCTAAAAGTGTTTCATTTTTAAAACTTTTTCGGCGATATGGGCGGGCTAGTTTTAGTTACTCTTAAATTACTCTAAAATATCAATACCATTGCCAGGAGCAGGGTTACCGTTGAGAAATTTGAAAAAGTTGTACAAAATGTCGGTTTAAAAAACACACTTATTGTGGACGTTGTTTATTAAAAAAATGCTTAGAATTCTTAAAAAAAAACTTTAAAACATTTTTTTGTGAATTTCGTTTATTTATTAATACAGTACACTCGTATAACTTACATCATCTACAAATAAACAAATAGTTACATAAAAATATGTTTACGCACTAGTCCTTAATCGAACACTCTAGCATATTTTAGCTTACAGTAAATCCACTTTTTGAGAACTTATTATAATTATTTATATATAGAATGTAAGTACTACCAGAATATATATTTATTGTAATGAAAAACAGGAGAGAGAAAAACATTACTTATTTATATATTGTATGAATAAAAAAGTCTTAAAAGTAAAAAAAAAGAACGAGTTAATTACAAATCCACCAATATTTATAAGTATTTTAGTTACACTCTTCAGAATCTAGTTGAGATATGCTCGTATCAAATCTTAATTTATTGTTAGATATTATGCTTGCGTTAAACGATTTATTATTAACCCTTCTGTGAAGATGGTAGAAGATATTATTTTGTATGTAACCATTTTTATCTAAATAAATAAAGGCTTCAGGAGGAACAAACCCAGTTGTTAACTATTTTGATATATACTGATCATCTGCATAATATGGATGTGGTTTCGTGTAATCTTAATCATGAAGTTATGTATCTATTCGATACAACTTTAAAACAATTCAGTGATAAAATATGGTTAACATTTTTTATGTAATAATAATAATAGAAAACAAAAGTGTTTATAATTTATAAAACTACATATTTTTATTTTTTGGAAACTTAAGCCGTGTATGCATTTGTATGGATGTTACTCGGTAAGCAAGCGAGTTGGCTGCTACTCGGTAACGAACGAGTTAGAGTTACCTGACTTATTTTTTTAACAAAAAAAATATTATGACACACCCGGATTGTGTAACAAAATCAAAAATATATGTTTTTTGTTATTGATGCAGAAAGAAAATGAAGAGAATGGAAGAAAATAAAAAAATGAGAATGAGCTGATGATAATGAGCTGGAACAGAATACTCGTATAATGTCTTCAAGAAGGTCACAGTCGTTGTTCTAGGACTTTTTTTTTATAAATAACTCTGTATCAAATATTCAGTGTTAAAACAATTTTAGTTAGTTTAGTTGGTTAGTACAAAAAGAAAATAGAAAAAGTGCGATAAAACTATTTCCATAAATTGTATTGAGTCTTGCGAATGAGCTGAAAATGATGAGCTGGAAGAGAATATAATGTCTTCAAGAAGGTCACAGTTGTTGATGTAGCACAATTGTATAAATAATTCCAATATCTGTAACACATATTCAGAGTTAAAACAATTATTATCTTAAGTCCGCAACTAGTTCGCCTTTTTATGTGAAGAAATCTTAAACTTCAACAATAAAGTTCTGTGAAATTGCGGTAAAAATTGAAAAAAAACCTAGACAGACCCTCATTTATGATTCATTTCCTTAGCGATCTTAGTACCTTAGTGATCTTAGTTTTTCACGATCTTAGTACCAAGCTTTGCTGTACTGTTTAATGCATGTTTTATGCTGTACTGAAGTATATACGAAGTAACAAAATAGGTTTTTCACAATTTGCTTAGCCTTTTTTGTTTGTAAACAAACTTGTTGGTGCTTATGCTGCCATCTGATTTAAAATGTTGTTGAATGTTGCCAGAATACCATATTGTTAACTAACTTAAATTATGTAAACTCGCTGCTGTGTACTGAGTTCAACGTCGTTAAATTTAAAAAGAATTGTTTCTGGCAACTTTACTTAGTTCATGCCGAATAATGTCATAACCATTCTTGGCACAAAAAACATGGTATTGTCATCATTAGCCCAAAAATAGTTAGCTAGATTGTCAAAAATACATTTTTGTGAATGTTAGATGATAATTGTGAATGTTGGATAAAGAAATTTTCCTTTACAAACTTTAACAAACGTAATTGTCAAATTTGACAATTTAAATTACTACGAGAAAAAATTTAAATCAGCTTCTTTTTGTACCATTTAATAATTTTTCAAGATAATTTTATAATTGTATGGATAATTTTTCAAGATGGTTGACAAACGGTGATTTACAAATAAATTAAATAAAATAATTTTCAAACACAAAAATGAAAACTACACACAATAAAATTAATGAGGATAACACAAAATTAACTATAAAGTTGTTTTCAATGATGCCAATAGTACTTTCATATAAATTGAAAAAAATTACCGTCAACACTAACCCTCCAAGAAAAATAAACGTAACGCATTTTGCGGAGCGAAAACGAACTGCATACGGACCGCCATATCACTAACACTTGCATAGTTTTTCATATAAAAATACGACGAAATTAATTCTGCGTAAAAGTCTTCGTAAACGTGCCGTTTTTTACGATACGAAATGGAAGTGATTTTGCGTAATGGAAACGAACGTATTTAAACCAAAAAGTACCTAAAACAATCCGTTTACGTGCCGTTTTTGCGATACGAAAACGAACTGTTTTTTCTTAATGGTAACGGCATTAACTGTTTTTTCTTATTCGGGCAGCCATGTTGACAAAACACTTTAATTGTTTTAGTTGCTGTTTGAAGTGTGATGATCTGATTGTTGTTAAACAAAATCAGCTTTTGTAAGTGTTAATATAATAGGTATTTATAAAACGTTTGTAGTATATTTATATCTACATATCTATATTTTGTAATAGCCAAAGAATTCATAATCATTCACAATATATGCAACATTAATTCTTCAGTATAAAAAAGCTTATATTATTTCGATAGAGAAAGAAATTCAGTGCGGAAACAGAACGTTTTGCAGATACAAAAACGTACCGCTTCAGTGTTACGTAAACGCAACACTCTGGTACGTAAAAGTACTACTTTAGCTTAGCCTTGGCGTACTACCAATACATTCAAACTACTACTTTTTTTCTTCTAATTCTCTTATTCCGAAATTAACGTTTACGGTGCATTTACGTATCGCAAAATCGGTTCGTTTTCGTAGTCTTGTATGAAAAAATGACTTCGCCAACGTTTCGTTTTCGTGCCGGTTTTCTTAGAGGGAACTAATAATGTTAGTTTCAGCAAAGGAAAAATGATTCTTTCGAAAAAATTTCTCGTGAACGAACTTAGTACCAGCCTTTTTTATACAAGCTCGTTGCTTGGATTCCAGTCTTCTATTTCAGTATCTACTTAGTAGGGACATAAATACTGTTACAACATTGAACACACCCATTTCAATAGTGGAACTGAACATACAAGGTTAATGTCATATGGGTTTTGAAAGCTAACCTCAATAGCGTTTAGTCTGATTTTAAAATTGTTTCAAATTTCAACATGGAGTGGTCACTTAATGAGAACCGTATCGCTGTAATAGCGCTTTCAAGTGTGAAATGAAAAAAAACGATATTTTCAACACGCTCCGGCCACTAGGGATTAGCCGCATGTTCTTCTACCGATGCATAAATCATCACCCAGCTTCAGTCATGGTGTGGTGGGGTGTCTCTTACGATGGGGTCACTGACCTGCATTTCTGCGAACAAGGAGTTAAAACATCGGCCCAAGCCTACCAAGAAACCGTTTTGGAAGCTGTTGTGAAGCCTATTAACAATTCTCTGTTTCAAAACCAGCCATGGACTTTCCAGCAGGATTCTGCGCCGGCCCACAAGGCTAAAATGTCCCAGGCCTGGCTTTGAAACAATTTGCCAGCGTTCATTTCCTCTGAGGAATGGCCCTCAGGCAGTCCAGATTTGAACTCATTGGATTACAAATTGTGAACGGTTTTAGAGGACAAGGTTTGTCACAAAAGATACCAACATTGGATCTCTAAAGACTGCTTTGGTTCGAGCTGTGGCAAATTTTCCAATGCACGAGGTTCGTGCAGCTATTGACGATTGGCCAGTGCGACAGTGCGTGTGTAAAGGCAAAAGGCGGACATTTCGAATAAGTAGATTCTTTTTGGACACAATATACATCAAAAAAAAAAATAAAAAAATATTTGGTCCAAACACATTCAGTACTTTTTATTTTACAGCATAAAACGTGTGCAACAGTATTTATGTCCATACTAAGTACCAGAAAAGTGCTGATAGCATCGAATTACAAGTTCCAACTTTTAACCTTTTGGTTAGTTAAACTCTAACTTAGAAAAACAACAAATAAAATGTTTATTGGCAACAAACGTACATATGAATCCGTGAATTTGCAATACATTTAATACATTAACGATACATATATTTCAGTATCGCTACAAAAAAGGAAAAACTCGCACAAAGTAAGGAAAAGTCGCACAAGATAAGGAAAAGTCGCTTAATCGCACACAAAGTCGCAGGCCCTTAAAAAAGTTTGCAAATTGCGACTTTAGTCGGACTACGGTAACTCTGGCCAAAAACATACTGATATTAATGAAGTCTTGTAAACGAGCGGAAGGTACTAGAATGGCACGCGGCAACTCCTTTGTCTTAAGCGTCTACAAAGATTATCTCATCTCATATTTCGGAATACAATATTTAAGCACTATTCTTGCAATACGGAAAAAATGGTCTTCAATCAATTATCGATTAGTTTTATTTGTGTGAAAATATGTTGTTGAGGTTTAATTTTTGTCAGCTGTAGAATTTTCTACTAACTTTCGAGTTTTAAATTTTCAGCAGAATCGCAATAAAATTATTAAAAAATTATTAAAAAAGGTGGGCGGAATGGTACATATCAGATTGGGTCGTGAGAACCAGTCCTTTTGCAAAGTACAAAACAGGAACGCAAACCATTCAGAACTCGAGTTGGTTCGGTTCAGTGGTTCAAAAATCAAAGGAAAAATTAAATTTATTTTTAATAAAAACAAAAACTGGAATTAATACTATGGTTTGTACCTTAAAACCGAAAGAGTTAGGTCCATTTATAAAATAATACTTTATAAGACAATAATGCGTTTTCATGTTAAAAATTCTTTTGAAATGCCGTTTTCTTTGTTGTAAACCAAACCATATTTTTATGTGTATTTACGGTTTTTGTTTCAGTTCGACAATATTTTTCTAACATTGGTTTGGTTTACAGTTCGGTTCATAAACAAAAAAAGTGATACGGCTCGGTTCAAGCCCGGCTTGGCTTAGGTGACAAGAAATGTGGTTAATATATATCCTGGGACAGGGTCATTTGTGTGTAAGGTACCGGAAAGTGTTCTTATCTAGTTTTGATATTTAGTTTTTTAATTTTGACATAGTTTTAAATGTAGAAACCATATTTCAAGAATGCCAAAAGTGGAGGTACCAAAAGGGGTGTTGGAAAAAATGTAATCTTTAAAATCGATGCACTGATAGACGGACATGGCTCAAATTACTAAAAAAAAGTCATGAAACGGGGTCTAAAAACCTAAAATTCAGAACTTCGGACAACCAAAAATATTGTGCATATGAGACGCGTTTAAACTGGGCTTGTTTTGCGACACTCGCGCACCGTAAATATATCTTTTTGTTTTTCCCTTTTAGGTAGGGCCGCACTATACTTATATATGCATATAACGCATGCTCTTAAGGGACAACATTAACCAATTGTTTTTTCTTCTCTTGACTCCTTGCAGGCCCTTATCATAGATGCGAGCAGCATATTCTTCGATTTAGTCAGTATAATTGTCATGTTCCACATGATGAGTAAGTATCCGTATTCCCAACTCGTCAAAATCATCTCCATCACCAATGTTCTCTTTCATTTCTGCAGATGGCTGGGCTGTTGCATTTGCAATCATAAACCTTCTGGTGCGTCCGGCTAGTGTGATTCTCTTATACCGAGAATTTAATATACGCGGCGGCAGTTTGCAAACCGGTTCCGTTTTCCCTACAACCCAGCAGCGAAGCTATCAGGACATCGATAGACCCACACAACCTGTGCCAACAAATTCGCCACCCGGTCCCAATGTGGCGAGCATCTTCTAAGTCATGTATACTAAGTGCCATTAACAAAAAAAAAACAAAAAAACTAAAAGACAGCGGGATAAATCTTAAAAGGCTGGTGTGTTGCATGGATCACCTTTTGCCAAGGTGTCAATGATGATCATTTCCTTTCGTAGTAACTCAACTAAAACATCCTCTGAGCTCGCATTGTGCGATTATTGATTTCAAATTATTTATTACATCTTCCAAATACATTTTTTTTAGTTGTTAATTATTTTGTTGTTAAACGAATCAAAATCCATGTTTAGTATCTATACTACGACTGCGACGACGTTGCGAGCGCGTAGTATGTATTTATATAAGCAGAAATATTTAAATAAATAACTATGAGTAATTATTCGTGTCTATTTAGGCCGTCTTTGTTTAGCGTATGCCATATGCAATGCCCCAACGCTCACTGCTATTTTGTTTCTTTGTTTTCCTCCTTCTTGAACTTTTTGTTTTAAGTAACAAGCATTTGCTAATATGCGAAACGTGGAAACTCTCCGTTTATATATAATTAACTTTTTTGGTTGTACGTTTTTAGTTAAAAAACATGTGGGCAATTTTTGAGAAGAAACGGTATAAAGTTGGACGGAGCCAAATTTTGTTTAACCTCCATTAGGGATGGCGTTCCATGGCTCAAGGTTGCAGGAAAATGTCAAAAATGACTTGGAGATTAAAGTCGACAGTAATTTCGAGTTGAAAAACTCACCGCCGAAAATTTTTTAGACGGTTTTGCACCTTTTAACCTGGGTTTATTTGAGTGATAACACCACGGTGGTGGCCAACGCACCAAATTCAATAGTTTTATTTTGTAAAAATATAAAATATATCTAAAAAGCAGTATTTTCTGTTCATACAGTTTACATATGACAAAGAGATTTCCTTATAATATCTCGATCACATATGGGCATTTCCACCCTAGTGTCAACCGCGATAAAAAATTAAGTGATCTGTTTCAGACATTTTTGTAAAAATACTATTCAATATTTAATGTACTACTTATCTGTGCCTTTGTGACTAAAAATTCAGTTCCAACTTCAGATTATGCTAAAATAGGTTAAATTAAATGTATGTATTTAAATAGCATGCCTTTTTAATTTTTTTAATCATACAGGAATATGTAATGACTTCAAACTTTATATTAAATATCTCGGAGAACAAGAAACTACTCCAGTTGGAGCGTAGGGCGGACATAATGAATTGTAATCAGTTCGATCTCTTGCGAGGATGCTTAAGTTATTCTTTGTAAAATTAGCCAAGATTAGATCGGCATTCATCTTGCGCGCTATTATGTTATGTCTAAATCCGGGGGTTCCACCATAGTTCACGTCGGCATATTTCTACTTTTCTCTGCGAAGTGTGTATCTGTGCCATCTTAAGCGGCGTTGTTTAGTCGTTATGTCCAGTGGGTTTTGTGAGCACCCACGACTTACATCTTTAGATCGGGATGGTTTTAAGGTTTGAGTTGAACATATTTTAAGGTTTAGTTTAGAAGATCCAGTTTGGTCTTCAGCTCTGACTTCTTTACAGAGAAAAATGTCGTCAGCATAAGCACGTTCTTTTGAGTGACTAAACATATCCCAGGACAAACATAGTTTTCCTCCTACTACAGGGTGGCGCAAAACTACCGTTGTGGTTTGAATGTTTAAGGCCATTGTGTACCTTGCAGTGTGTACTGTGGCTCCACTTTGTTGGAACCACAACTGTGGATGGTTTTCTACAGCTGGCCTCGAAAAATTGTTCAGCATCGATCGATATTGAGCACCATTAACCGTAACTGAGGCGCCATGTGTATTTTCAAAGAAATATGGACCAATGATCCTTTCAGACGATACACCGCACCAAACAGTACACTTAAGTGAGTGTAATTGTAACTGAAGAATTGTTCTTGGATTCTCCGTAACCCATATCCTGCAATTATGTTTGTTTACGAAACCATTCAATTGGAAATGGGGGTTCATCGCTCATTATCAGATTATTAATGAAATCGGGATTTTCTTTTGCTTTTTGTCGGAATGAGATGACATAATCAAGCCCTTGTGTGGTGCCCCATTTCAAATTCACAAATGCTTCACAAAATTCTGAAATAATAAAAAATATAAATAAATTTAAAAAGTTATTAAACATTCAAACCACATCGGTAGAAAAGGAAAGGAAAACAGCATCGGTAAATCGTAAGAGGGAAAAGATATACAATACGATACTTACATAATGGCTCTTAAAAATTTGGAATTTTTTTCGTCCGACAAAACTATTTTAAGAAGTTCTTTTATCTCAATATTCTTTTTCGATTTGAAGTTGTACACCTCTAAAAAAAAACTCCCTTTGTTTAACAATGAGTCAAGATTACAAAAACGTTTAACCAATTTTTTTATTAAAATAAAAACATAAAAATATAATGAACGTATAAATATTTATGAATACTATTTTTTGTTGTTGTATATACAATTTTGGGAGAATTAACAATTATTTAATGAAGCTTGTTTAAGAACAATTTTGTTTTTAATTTCTTCAAATGATAATGCTAGTCGATCGATTTGGTTTCGTTTTAGAAACCTTCTTTAGCTGCCCGAAACTGATAGCGTGTCTTTTCACCCGACAAACACGGCACTTGGACCAGATTGAAATAAATCGAACCCATGAGTTGAGAGGCAGAGGTGTTGGTCTTTTTCAGACAGGAAAACAGCATGTCATCGCAGATGCAGTGGGATCTGAAAATGAGAAAATGAGTCGTATTAATGTCATCTGTATATGAGGAATGAAAATAGGCCGGCAATGTTCTTTCACATATACTCGTACATATTACTGTCAACTTAAGCTTAATTGTTAGAAATGACTAACTAAAGCCGTTTAGACTTTTAAACCGAGTTATGTACTGAAAAACCACTAAAAAATTAGTTCATTTATTTTAAGCCGGAGAAATAAATTAAGTATTTTATTTTTTGTTAAATATTGTAAAGTAAGAAATTAAATTTTAATGACAAAAACACTGAGATTTATAAAGGTTATATGAACAATTATATTATGTTATTATATGCCGGAGTAAACTAATCACAAATGTCTAAATAAGGGCGCAGTATATCACTTTGAAAGATTTTCCTGTTTAAAGGAAAACATTTTATAATCTTTCCAATATTTTATGTACTTATATATATGTATGTAATGTTTCATGCATTACATACAAACCCCACCTTGTGTCGCCACTGTGGTTTTATTTAGTTTTCAGTTTCTAAATTAATTTTTCTACCTCGTTATTTTTACAAAATACGCCTCGAAGGATTGATATGAGATGATCTCGGTTAAACAAAAAAATTAAGACCTGACGGCGAATTTTAAAGCTAGTTTATATTATTCGAATTTAAACTACAATCGTGATTCGACACAGTGGTTTTTATACCATTCATTGGCATTGCACTTAACATCTCCCAAATGGTCCTGATTATAATATTTAGGGGTCTAAAAACGGTTCATATAAAAGTTCTCTAATTAACATAGCCATCGCTCAATTGTAATCACATTTCATTAATATATACTCGTATATAATTGAAATATGGATGTGCTTTCAGATTTGGCTGAAATAAGGGCTCAGGCGCAAAGACTGCTGGGGCCTAAAAATGCCACAATGTTAAGAAAAGGATCTATAGAAAATATGTACTTATCGTACTTGTTCAGCAAAAGGGTACAAATTAGCACGCCATCACCACACGTATAAATCGCTCGACAGAACGATCCTCGTATATCTTGACCTTACAAACCCCTTTGATACGTTCAATCATGCCACTCTGTTTGAATACTTTGCAGAAACGTCCCTTCCGCCTATTTTGAAACGTTGGGTCAAAAACTATAAGCATGGGTGCTAGTCATATGCAGAATTAAGAGACAGGAAGTCGGAGCCCCGTGTAGTTACATAGGAGTAGTTCCCGAGGGTGGGGTTATATCTCCGGAACTGTTTAACCATCACTTCTCTAAAATTCCTGCACCGCCAGACGGCATTGAAATAGTGTCATACGAGGGCGGTTTGGAAACTTCTTAGCCTAGCACAAAAAGCGCGGTATAAACAGAAAAAAGTTACGTGTTTTGGAAACTTCCATCATCGCTATGAACACATGTTAAATTTTGTTTCGATCTGGCAACTCCTTCATATAGAAACAGGTGTTCACAAAAGACGCATCCGCGATTTTTTTACAATGGAAAAATTAGAAATGCGTGGTGTCATTAAATATTTACATAAAAAAGGTTTATCGGGACAAGAAATTCATAATGATATGGTGAATGTGTTGGGTGAAAGTGCTCCTTCATATGCAACAGTAAAAAATTGGGTTGCTGAATTTAAACGTGGTCGTACAAGCATTGAAGACGAACCACGTAGTGGACGTCCAAAATCAGCAACGACAACAGCAATTGTAGCCAAAGTGCATGATATGGTATTAAATGATCGACGAATAAAAGTGCGTGAAATAGCTTTTATCATGGGCATCTCAAATGATCGAGTCCATTTAATTTTGCATGAAGAACTACAGATGAAAAAGCTTTCTGCAAGATGGGTGCCGGACTTGTTAACAGTCGACCAAAAACGCATAAGAATGAACATTTATTAAGCTTGTTTGGATCGTTTTCAGCGAAATAAAATGGATTTTAAGCGTCGTTTCATAACTGTTGATGAGACATGGATCCACCACTATACTGCAGAGACAAAAGAACAATCCAAACAATGGACTGAAGCTGGAGGAAGTGCCTCAAAGAAGGCAAAAACAATTCAATCGGCTGGTAAGGTTATGACAACGGTTTTTTTTGGGAGTTCAAAGGTATTTTATTGATTGACGATCTGCAAAAGGGCAAAACAATAAATTCAGAGTACTATTGCAACCTTTTAGATCAATTAAATGTACAAATTCGAGAAAAACGTCCTGGCTTACAACACAAAAAATAATTTTTCATCATGACAACGCACCAGCGCACAAAAGTGTTTTAACAATGGCTAAAATCAACGAATTAAAGTACGAGTTGCTTGACCACCCACCTTATTCTCCTGATTTAGCTCCCAGTGACTTTTACCTGTTCCCAAATCTTAAAAAAATCCTTGCTGGCAAGCGTTTTACCTCAAATGAAGATGCAATTACAGTTGTAAACCACTATTTTGAAGACCTTGAGGAAAACTATTTTAATCAAGGGATAGAATTGCTAGATAAGCGTTGGACTAAGTGTATTAAAGTTTCAGGAGATTATATTGAAAAATAAAAATATTTTTGAAAAACTAACTATTCTCTTTCATTGATAGGCTAAGAACTTTCCGAACCGCCCTCGTAAGCTGATGATTGAACCATTCTAGCGTTTATTAAAATTAAGTAAAGTGAAATATTAACCTAAATGTTCCCGGCTACTTAAGGTTTAACGTGAGGTTTCATTGCTAAATTAATGCTTTATGTTTTTTTTTATAGATGTGTTAAAAATATGTCCTACTTTGTACTAAAAAATGGGTGGAAAAATATGATATATGAAAATGGCCATTATGCGTCGAATTTGAATCCCTTCTTAAAAAAAAAACTATTCATTAACTTTTATTACAAAATTTATTTTTGTTTAGCTCGTTTGTTTTATTTTGGTCTGTTGCTTTTACACATTGAACAGGAATTAAACCGGCTCAAGACCTCTTGCTTCTAAGTTTAAATAGAAGACAAGTTTTTAACAAAATGGCAAAGTGACATTGATTATTTTTTTTAAAAAGACATAAACGACCTGTTTTTCTTTTCTATACTGTAACGATAATAGTAATAAATTAGTAGAAAATGTTAGCCCGAAAACGACTATTTTTAAAAATATATATACAATTTCATTAAAAAAAAGGTTACGATCCAACTTTAATTAATTGGACAGCATTTATGAAAAATTTAAAAAATCTCAAACTCCGTTTAAAAATATTTTTTCACTTTTAAGAAAAGGACTCTTCAATCATAGAGTTATAATGTTAAAATAAACAGAATACAACTGAAAATTAGCTAAAACGGAGAAATATTTGTTACATTTTAATGGTACATATATCGTTGCAAAATGAACGTTTTCTCGTGCCGTAAAAAATAGCTGAGAACTACCAGGATAGTCCTTTTGAAATTTTCTATAATCACCTAAGTCTTTGATTTCCAAAAAAAAATCATTCACCCAGCGAGAAAGACCGAAATTTGGTTGCATAGTGTAATATACGAGTGTAGTATACAACTACAAAGAATTGATCTGTTGTCAACAGCAATTATTGGTACCAACGTAACATGTACTTCATAATTGGTTGGTTGTCGTAACCACCAATTGTGGCAACCAATAGTTGTACTAAATTCGGTTGGTATAACCAATTTATTGGCTGCAAGAGTATCGTTATTTTATTGTAGCTATGGAAAGTCGAACCATGTAACCATCCGTACGCTGGAATGTGGATAATTGCAACAGAAAGTATTTGAAGTTCAAACCGATTTTCAACCGACCATTAGTACCATGGCATGTTGGTTATTGTAAGATAAACGATTTTTATTTGTAGTTCAAACCGATTTTCCACTGATTGTTTCTCTATGTGTACTAATAACACTCGCAAGAGTCACTTGTTAGTTAAGGAATTTGAACACCAACAGGAATCAAGCAGTTACCTAATTTCTGCATTTTACTGCGACTTACTTTGTGTACAATGAATCATTCGACAGCTCATATTTGTTTTGATAGGCTCGAATTTTAACAGGGCACAAATCATGCTGACGACAGCAGCGATCCATTTGGGTTTCGGTGCCTAGATCACTGTACGTCTCGGCTATATCGCCAGTGCCACACCACTTGGTACCTAAAATCAAACACGCAAGAGAATAAATTACTTTAACAGAGAAAAGAAGGCATCCGTAGTAGTCCAATTAACTCACCTGGTATAATGCCACTCAATATGGAGAGTGGACTTTTCGGAAAGATATTGGCTGCCAAATTCAGGGCCACATTCGTCTCCGCCGTCGTTGCAGTGGCTTCAAGCGATTTGCCCGTATTACGGGCGGCATAGGTGAGTTTATCAACTCGTTCACACTGTTTCATCAGTTTAAGCATTTCATCAAATTTGATTTCCAACGGCCGATTGTATTTGGAAAGGTTTCCCAGTAGCATTTTTCCTTCCTGTTCATTGCTAAAACAGACATGTTTTTAAGGAGAAGCAAATGTAAGAAGAGTGAATGTTAGACACATCGAAAATGTGGCGAATTGCCATTTCCACTGGCACAGTGTGCGATGCATAATAAAAAGTTTCATTTAAATCTAGTTACATACAAGCATATGAATGTACAGTCATGTTTATGCCAGTCTCACTGGCCGACATGTGTAACATTTATAATTACGAATACAGGCGTGGGATAGAAACTCAACACACGCGCACACACCTGATGACAGATTTAATAGTGGTCGGCCGGTCGTTGGTCTGTCCGTCATTAAGTAAAACCATTGCTCCCACTCCCACCAAATGAACCTTGCGATTCCAAACCGATTCGTCGTGAAATAAAACAAAGAAAACTATGCACATGAACACGAAATACTTCCGCTTTGGCCCATAAAATCAAAATCAAAAACACATGCAAATTAAACTGTTTGAGGCGTGAGCCCCAAAAAGGGTAACCTACGATTATTTCGATTATGGCTATGTGTATTAGAGTTTTCATGATTTTTCTCTTACGTATTAAATAAAGCTCTTGAATGACACTGCTCATGATGATTCATGATGCATGTACTAAAAAATCCAAAGATGAAATTTTGTAGAAAATCGAAGTCTGGGCCATTTTAAAAGAAAGAAGTTAGTATCTTTCTATCAGACGATATTTTTCGAAGTACAGTCGAACCTGGATAAGTGGGACCTGTAAGTGGGTACTCTATAAGTGGAACAGTTCGGCTGTACCCGCACACTTCGAACAATAAAATTCAAAAAACCTCTTTCAGCAAAAAATTGGCGCTTTTTTGGACTCGTAAGGCACACGAACAATAAAATTAAAAAACCTCTTTCAGCAAAAAATTGGCGTTTTTTGGCTTCGTATTTCCTTTTTTATGGGGGATGGGGGGTACCCTTTGGCCATTTAAAAGGAACTTCTCTTTAGCCTCTATGTTTCAAGGGTCAGCAGCCAATATAAAGTCTTAAAAATGAGAACCCATGACTACAACATTGTAATGGCAGCTCTTTGGGATCATAGGACATATAGGCCCTTGATCAGTGTTGCCGCTGGACAGTTTGTTTCCATCCCAAAGAAAAATGAACAAAGTCCCGTACAAATCGTTAAAAATGTCTACAAGTCCAACTAAATAACACATTCTAAATTTCTTCCGACCAAATTTGGTTGTAACCGATCACAACGTCAACTCTGCCTTAGATCAGTTATAGATCATACAATTAACAGAATATTCCAATTCGTAATAATATTTCCTTGTTTTGGATTAAAAATATGCCTTGGAAACCAGGACTTCTACGGCTTAAAGGACAAGTGCATCCCCGTGGCCCAAATGCTAGAAAGTAGGAACACAATTGAGTTCGTGATAAAATTGTACGGGTATTGTTATTGAGTACCTAAATGTCCATGATCAGAGGAGCTGGTTTTCGCGACCCAAGAGCCAGTAAATCTGGGAATCAAAATTTAAAAATTGAATTCAAAAGAAATTTCACTGTTTTAGTCTCTCTATGTATAAGTACATGTTTAAGGCCCCCAAAGGGTTTATAAACTGTACAGTTTTATTGAATTAAGACAAATTTCATAGTTTTTGTCCTTGCCCATGTTTAATAGGACCTACTTTCTGGCATTTATTGGACACTAACTAGACCTACGGACAATTCGAAAAAATGCAATATTTTTAATTCAATGGGTAATGCGAATAAAAGAGCCCCAAATTGGGCGAGATACTAAGTGCAAGTAAGTAATTTTGTAAATAAGAAGGGAAATTTTATTGTTTTTAAGAACATTGAACAGGGATTAAACCGGCTCAAGACCACTTGCTTCTATATTTAAATAGAAGACAAGTTTTTAACAAAATGGCAAAGTGACATTGACAGCAAGGCTTTCTGAATAAGGTTGTCACGGACACGAAATCATGAAAATTAAATTATTTCTTTGTTAAGATTTGTACAAAAATTCTATGGTTTTTGAGTACCCATATGTACATTTTTGAAGGTTTGGTTTTTGGGTTGCTAGGGCCATTATATTCGGACCGGAAATTTAGACAAATTTTAAAAGTAAGTCCACATTTAGATAAGTATTTCAAAGTACTTTCTTTTCGGCGAGTATATTGACTTTTTCATTCCACTTCGAAATACTGTTCGGAGACCCTGTAAAGAAAGTACATTCCGAATGGTCGTAAAAAGCCATATCCCTCTGTGGAAAGCATACTACAGTATGCTCGTAATATTGGATCTAGACAGCTGACATTTCACAAAAATGTATGCTTGGAAACAATCGTATTGAAAAAAGGCCAGTTTCTTCAAAAGGTAAAGAAATGAACACGTGGGCCATGTCGAACAATATATAACCTCAAGCGTCCCTACGATCCTAAAGCGTAAAAAAGGATCGGTTTTTGGATCCTTTCGGTCCACGCGTTCTTCCCTAATCTTAGCCAAAATTATTGCATATTTGGATTCGCACCAAATTTTATTTATATATTTATTTTAATTTAAGTCCATATTAACTCGTTTTAACCATGCGGAACTTTTTTTAGGCCAGTTAACTGGGTCCCAACTAACAGTACCCATTTGAACCACTGTCCGTCCACAAAAAATTCTGAATTGCTAAGCAAATACCTAAAAAGTGTGCTTTTTTACCGACGTTTCATTAGTCTCTCAAAGGAAATTTCGCCTATTTACAATTCCATCATTATGCAAAATTTCAGGATCGTTAACATACGGACGGACAAACATTGCTAGATCTTTTTCGAATTTTACAACAATCATTAAAAAAACATATATGTGACAGCGCATAGAGAAAGGGAACTAAGGGTAAAAAAATCAATTTTCATTTATTTTCTTTTTTTGATGAGGACAACATCTGAGCATCGAATGAGACTGATCCCATGCACCAAAAGTGTTCCCTCCCAGAGATATGCGCGTTTTGTGAAAGTGAAGTCGACGATTACAAGCGCAAATAGAAATTGACCTAATCTTTAAAATGGCTCTCCTGAACAAAACTGGTTTTTAACCTTAGGTCCCTAATTTGTGCGTCACATATACTTATTTTTTCTCCGATTAATACTTCGTGGTGTTGCAAACGAAATAACAAATTTAGTATACCACCGACTCTTCGGTGGAAGGTATACAGAAAATATCAATTTTTTTCTCTTTTTTCCATCAGGTTACGTAACGGTCATGAAATATTTGTAAGGTACATAACGTCATGATTGGTTACGTGTTGATTGATTGATTGCGTCATGATATCTCATGAACTATTAGAGATCTGGCAACATTCTAGACATAATGGTCTAGAACGAAACGAAGCATGGTTGAAATGTAAGCGATGCCATTTCCCTTTAATTCCATTACAATGGTCCAAATAATGGACCGATCGTTCCAACAATTAAAGCTGAATGAAATTTGACTCGAAAATTCGGTCCAGCCGAACTTAAGTTGTTCATTTGTTTAGTTTGGGTTATAAGAAAATTTTAAAGTGTCCAAAAATGTTATTGTTTCGGGGAAATGAACATTAGGTAACAGTTTTAGGCACGTTGGACCCAAAGACCACGGTCATGAATTTTTTCAATCCCTTAAAGGGGAAAAAGATGGAAGTAGTTCCTACGCCCCATTCTGAAACATTCCATAAAATTGTCCACTTACGCGATTACTTTAAAATTATAGCAAGCAAGTTTTAAATTTGCTATAATTTACCACTTCCTAATATATTGGCTACATTTTTATGTCAGCGGAAATGTAAGTTCATTGACACATGGCTCTTTTGCATCCCCTATATCGTTAGTGTGGGCCATCGTGTGCACGACTTCCAAACAGTATGTATCGGATATAAGAACACCTCCTATCCGAAAAACCCGCATATAAGAAATTTTCGCAAAACACCATGTTATTAATTATAAATGTTTAAAAGAAGAAACAAATCAAATACTCGTATAAGAAAGAAACTTGTGGGCTTTCTTGACTTTCTTATATCCGTTCTTTATTGTACATGTAAAACCAACAACAGTTTACAGTTTGTCAGTGGCGGGCTTCAATCTCGTAAATACCGCCGACTCTTTATGACAATTAAAAAAGCTCAATAAAAAGCATTAGTCATTCGGAGCCGGCTTTAAACAGTAGGTCCCGGTCAGTTAGTATAAGAATTATATGATTGAAAAGAAGTTCCTTAATCAAATGTTGTAAGAGTTAAGTTAGTAATCTTCAGTCAATTTTAGTCATTTTTTGGAAACCTAGCCAAGCTCCTTTAAAAAAACTGTCTACGTCTTCAACTTTTTCACTTCTTTCATCAAAAATATAGAATTGAAAATATATTCAAAATATACTTACTAAATTTCAATGAGTTCGCAGCCCAGCAATAGTTTTTGCGGTCCCAGTTCGGTGACAGCTATCGTCGAGTCATGATAGTAGATCATCAGCAGGGAATCGTTGGTCAAACGTTTGCCACTAATTTCAGAAATAGAAAAGAGTTGTCTATATTAGGAAGAGGTCAATGACTAGAACGTAAAATCATGACCTACCTGTAGGTTTTCATCTGTCGCGCACTGCGATTTTCGATGATTTGCTGCGTAAATGATGAGAACGTGGGAAAGCCTTGCAGACCTTGCGGCAAACTAAAGGTAATCGTAGGCTTGGCTCCAGCCGTACTAAAGAAGCCCGCCAATATGACACTGGCTACCAAGCAGCACAGTTGAATGCACCACTTGAGACCACCCCACTGGACGCCAGACATTGTGCGATGCTGATGCTGATTATTCCCGGACACCCTGAACTAGTACAATCAACAACTCTAGGCAGAGGTTGTGGTGAGGATGGCATTAGACGCCGTTCATCGGTCAAGCAGCCAGCAACTGTGGCATTACAGGATCCCCGGTGTCGTGATTCACGTGAGTGTTCTCTTCGCTGCCTTCAAATGACAACTGCAAAATACAATGCGTTTTAAATCGTAGCTTTCGTTGAAATATAAATCAAATGTTTAGTATTGCGTGTCTTTTAGTTTCTGAATGGTGGCAAATAAATGTATTCCAAGTTCAAACAGTTTGAATTTTGTACGTTCAACATTTGGTTCTTTCATTGGATATTTATGAGCAGCACACGGCAAGTTCCCATGTTTACTGTCTCTTAACTCGTTTGCATGTGTCAACATTCCCATTTAACGACTATTGGCAGGCGGGCAGGCTGGCTGGCAGGCTGGCCGGATGGTCGGTCGGTCAGCCATTCAGTGTCATGCCAGTGAATTCTTGAGTTGACACGATACTGGCGGTGCGGTTTGTTAGACTTTGTCACTTTGTTTTGTTAAATTGTTGAATTGCTTGCCAGCCTCCTGGATTTGCTTCAAATTATGTGTTACTCACTTTGAACCGAGATAATAGGCTTGTTCGATTGGCACTCGGTTATTAGGCGAGTACGTAAGTGGTCGTTAAAGCGATAACTTCAATTCATTGCAAACAACAAAGACATGTTCTTTGTTTTGACTAAAAAGCGAAAAACTTTATGAGTCATAATCGTTTAATTTTAAAATCATGATTTTATAGAAAATAATTTATTAGAGAAATAGCCGAGCTTGCTAAAACGCGCTAAAAGTTTTTTGTTGAAAAATTATTTTTCTGAAAAATATTTAATTTCAAAACAAATGCAGATTGTCAATATTTGTTCTTGAACAAAAGCATTTTCTTATTTCTGTACAATGGTGCGAAGTTATCGCATTGGCGCAAAGCTTTTAAAAATGTTGTTTTTGAATATTTTTTTTATTAGATAGTTGGATTTCAAGAATGTTATGTGGAAATTTGAGATGAATCGGAGCAAAAGTGTAAGCAACCGAGGCTTACACATGATCATTTTTATTCAATACAAATCACTTTTTATAAGTCGGTACTGTTACAAATTAACTAGAATTTTTTATTTTCAATAACAAATAAGTCATTTTTTTCGCAAAAATCGGGGTTTTCAGGTTTTTCAAAAATTGAAAAATTTTTATTTCGGCAAACCTTATAATTTTTTATATTTCTTATATACATACACTAATGTACTATTATTTTTGAAACAAAATGGGCAAATTAAGTTTTGGCCGTGACGAATCTTATACACCCTCCATCGTGGATTACGTTTCAATATGGAAATTTTGTTAAGGGCGTGACACCGGCGTATTCTATTTGTTTTTCTTTTTATTCATATACGAGGGCGACCGCAAAAGTAACTGGCCTAACATATAAGAACCGTTTTTTTTGTCATTATTATTATTTATTTTTCAACATAATCTCCTTCCAACTCAATACACTTCATCAAACGTTTTTCAAGTTTTTTAATTCCATCCGAAAAATAAGATTTTTCAAGACCTTCAAAATATGCCTCAGTTTCAGCAATTACCTCGCTATTGGACGAACATTTTTTGCCAGCGAGAATTTTTTTTAAATTTGGAAACAAGAAATAATCAGAAGGAGCTAAATCTGGACTATATGATGGATGCGGAGCAATTTCAAATCGTAATTCGGCCAGTTTCTGTTGAGTTGAAAATGCAGTGTGTGAAGGAGCATTATCTTGATGAAAAATAGCTTCTTTTTTGTAAATGCGGTCGTTTTATCTTGATTTCTTCACTCAACCGATCCAATAATGCACAATAATATTCACTATTTATAGTTTTTCCTTTCTCCAGATAATCAATAAATATTATACCCCTTGCATCCCAAAATACTGTGGCCATTACTTTTCCTGCTGACTTAACAGTTTTCGCCTTCTTGGGACCACTTTTACCAGGTTCTATCCATTGTTTTGACTGTTCTTAGCATTCTGGGATGTAGTGATGGATTCATGTTTCATCAACAGTTAAAAATCGGCGCAAGAACTCTATTGGATTACGCTGATAAATCGCTAAAAGCTCCTCGGAATTGGTCCAACGGACGATTTTTTGGGGCAGAGTCAACAAACGCGGCACCCATCTTGCGGATAGCTTTTTCATGTGGAGTTCATCATGTAAAATACTCCAAACTTGTTTTTCGTGTATTTTAACAATATCAGCAAGTTCTGAGCTGAGCTTTATTCTTCTATCTTTAGTCACTTCATTAAATATTTTTCTAATGTTTTCAATAGTAGTAGCAGTTTTCGGTCTTCCAGAGCGTTGTTCATCTTCCGTACTTGAACGACCCAATTTAAATTGTTGAACCCAGGATTTCACGGTGGAGTATGATGGTGCATTATCACCATGAACAGAATCCAAATCATCTTTAATTAATTGTGGCGTATAACCTTTCATATAAAAGTGTTTAATTGCCGCACGAAACTCTTTATTTACCATTTTTCAAAAATTATAAAACTTGTTTACTTCAATCACCTGTAACAAAGAAATCATTAAATATTTCGGAAATTTTGACAGATGGCTTATAAAAGATTGCTTTTTAAAAACAAACAAAAAGTTGCTAGTAAAACAGAAAATGTGCCAGGCCAGTTAGTTTTGCGGTCGCCCTCTTATACCAGCTACTATCGTCATTTTGGTATTATTTCACGAGATATAGCCATGTAAAGTTAAGGTTTGTATGGGGTGGCTCTTCTTCTTCGATTTTAACACAATATAATTGATAATAATATGATAGTCATTGATTTCTTTCTGTGCAAACTGTATAACGATTGGTCTATTACGTTGACCATAAATGCGATTTTTTTAAAGGGTACACCCTACACCGACCACTTTTCCTCCACGATGTGTTTCGATCCCAGCCAATATCATATGTTACGAATACCATCGTTACATCCACAGTAGCTCATGGGATAACGTATTTTCAAGTTAAGCTTTGCGTAGGCGGTGCCACTCCCCTTGTCAAATTTAACAATAACAGAATAATCGCCTAGGTAATGATAACTTTGGCCAATAATGCGACTTTTTAAAGGGGGAGTGGCACTGCCCTCTTTTACTCCAGTTTATGTTTCGATCTATTCCAACATCATTGTTTCAAATATTACCGTTATATCTCAAATAGTTTATGTGATATTGTGTTTATATGCTCAAAGTTGTTGAGTTTTTTAGAGGTTGACCCAGTCCTTGTGCAGGAAAATGTTTACCTCTCGACCGATCTGGCCCATTTTCTATACCACATGTTTGTGTAAAATTTAAGCTACTTAGCTTGTGCGATCGGTAAGGTGTAATAAGATTTAACCTGCGACTTCATTGAAAATGTAAAGTACAGAAGACACTAAGGAATGAGCATTAGATTCATCACAGGATTTTCTTTGAATCAGGTCTTCTTAGAGAAGCGACATGAGAATGTTCATTGAATGCTCAGTTTAAATGTGCAAAGGAGGCCTTCTGAAATTCCTTATTTTAGAAGTCATTAACAAATGTGTATCCTCCTGGAAGGTCTTTTAATACCTCTAAAGTGGGCATAGTTGTGTGACTTATAGACAAATTGGCCAAAATGGTTCTAAGTTAACGTAACTAATGTTATAACGGTCACTTAAAGTTAATCAAAAGTTGTACTTATCATATATACCATAAATACATATATATACATGTATCGCAAAAGATCTTTCTAAATTTAGGGATCGGGCGCAAGGCTTTTTGAGGCCAAAAAAAGACATATTAACTAACAAACTACACGCAGAAAAAAAGTATGGTTGTGGTGACAATATTCGAAGAGGATTATACTATTGTTGGGTATATGGTTGTGCCACAACAATATTCTGATCCTCACAACAATAGTATCATTCACACACAACCATACTATGATCCTCACAACCATAGTATGATTCACACTCAATCATACTATTATCTCCACAACCATACTATGATCCTCACAACCATACTATTATCTCCACAACCATATTATGATCCTCACAACCATAGTATTTTTCTCAAACAACTATAGTATAATCTTCACAACCATAGTATGATTCACACGCAACCATCCTATTATTCATACAACGGTAGTATGATTCACTCAACCATACTATGATCCCCAAAATTATTTATTAGGATTGGGTAATGTTGTTATTCAAAAATAAAGATTTTAATCAAGCAAGTTATTTTCAATTCCATTACAATTAGTTCAGAGCCAAATTTGAGGCCTTGCTTTTATTGAACTTTTCATTCAAGAAACAAAAATATATATTCCAACGGCAGTCGAAAATACTTTTAGTTGCCAGCTGGCATTATTGCCGTGACCATATACTAACCATATTTTTTCTCTGCGTGTACCAATAAACAGGTACTAGAATGGGGAGTGGCATCTACATTTTCTTTACACGCACACGAGTTTGCAACGACTCTACGCTCGGATGCTGTAGTTTGTGTGGGAGTTACAGTATGGGGCCGGGTAATCGAATTTTCTTATATAAAGTATTACAATTATATATAAAATATATATAAAATATTGTATCTGATAAAAATACTATGAAGTTCGCCATTGTATCGAATTTCATGCATAGAAGGCAAGTTAAGTAGGGTTTAACCTGCACTGAAACAGTGGCGTTTGTGTGGAAGGTACCAGAAGGGGCGTGGCCAGGTATTTAATTATTTGTCACCTAGTTAACCTTTTAACTCTGTTATTAAGGTTTATTTTTGTTAGATTGTACGAATAGCAAAAGCGATATTACAAGAACGCCATAAGTGGGCAGAATGGGAGGTACCACAATGGGGCGTGTTAGCCACTTATTTCTATGCATGTACAACGCCGTTATTAAAACATTGCGGTGTTCACAGTTAAAGCGAACTTAAGGCAGTGGGTCCCAAGTTCTTATCTGCTCTGAAGTAGGGCCATTTGTTTGGGAAGCGTGGCTAGGAGACGAAGTTGTGAGAACCAGCCGCACAGGCGACTTGGCTCAAATGACTTCGATGCGTTACAAAGCTGCAGTCAACCAGGCAATTAACAGTCTTTTCGTCTGCTTTTTGAATAACTTTTGGATTCTATCGAATGAAATGTTCAATAGAAACAAGGTCTGAAATCTGCTTAAGTAAATTAATTAAACGTCCCTTAAATGGGAGCGTCATTGTGTCACAAGTGCTAAAACCGACCCCTAATGTTCGCGGACATTTGGGTATCCAAAAACATTGACATTATCTCACAAATCCAAATATATATTTAATATTTAGGCATATTTGGGACTCTTCTTATTAGGGTTTGGGGCCCCAAAAATCAGGTCTCTTCAATTATGGTCATATTTGTAATTAAGGGGCCTCAACAATTACCAAATCTCTCAATTCAGCAAATGACAAACCGAAAGCAATTCGTGGAGGGGAGTGTAAGAGCTTTGGCCGGCCTAGCACAAACTGGCGAAATTTTCATCTGTTTTATTAAACTTGGTCCTTTACAATTTATTTAGATAACTTTTTGAAAAAATCATCAATCCGTCAGAATTATACGACGTTTATCGGCGTTTTGAATTTATACTCTCTAGGGGCGTACGTATGATTTTAAGGTGCTCTGGAACCGTGGTTCTGGTTCGGTTAAATGGTTCAAAATTGGTTCACAATGAAAAAAAACGGTTCAGGTTCTGTTCGGTTTGCATTCCAGGTTTTGGCTGATTTTGTCTGCCATCGGGACAATTACGTGCGATACTACAAATTAGCCAGTGCAGTTTCTGTAACAAAAATTCTGTGGCCATCCAGATTTAATTTCTCCGGATATTTTTTTTGGCAAGCCCAACTAAGTTAAAATATATATCAAAATGTAGGATAAACTATACCCTAACGAATAAACAATGTCAATACTAGTGTCGTTTTAGGTAAAGTCTCGATAACTTAGACCAGATAATCGCAATATTTAAGTCTTGTGTTGACAAAAGTGTAAATTTTAAGTAAAATTTAAGAAAATATGTCAAACTCCATATGTGACAGCGCATAGAGAAAGGGACCTAAGGTTAAAAACCAGTTTTGTTCAGGAGAGCCATTTTAGCCATTTCTATTTTCGCTTAGAATCGTCGAATTCACTTTCATAAACGCGCATATCTCTGGGAAGGAACACTTTTGGGGTATGGGATCGGTCTCATTTGATGCTCAGATGTTGCCCACATCAAAAAAAAGTGAAAAGTTGATGAACATTTTTGTTCAGGAGAACCATTTTAAAGATGAGTTCCCTTTCTATTTGCGCCTAGAATCGTCGACTTCACTTTCATAAAACGCGCATATCTCTGAGAGGGAACACTTTTGGGGCATGGGATCGGTCTCATTCGATGCTCAGATGTTGTTCACATAAAAAAAAAGAAAAAAATGAAAATTGATTTTTTTACCCTTAGGTCCCTTTCTCTATGCGCTGTCACATATATGTAAATATAAATTCTGTGAAAAATGTTTTTGATCAACAAATGGCACAGCCTATGCAATTGCACAAACTTTTTTGATTTCCCTGGGAAAAAAATGTTCATGTCTACAGGGTGATTCATTCACGACTGGACAAATTTCACCAGCATAGTTCTTGGCTCATTTTATGAAAATAGTCCAGCTAAGACCATGCCCAAAAATGCAAGAGGCGAAATGAAAGCTGTTTAAAAATTTTCGGATTAGTGCTCGGAGGGTAAAATTGTAAAGTTCTATTTGACTTAAATGCAAATTTTTGTTTGTTTTTTTTTCAAACCACTGCAATTTCGCCCCTTGGCATTTTTGGGCATGGTCGTAGATGGAAATATTTTCATGAAATGAGCCAAGGAATGCGCTGGTAAAATTTGTCTAGTTTTGAATGAATCACCCTGTATATTTCGCATAAAAATTCTTGCAAAATCGAATTAATTAGTCACTTTTTAGGTAATTAATGTTTTTCACTTAAACGAACTTAGTACTAGGCTCAAGATATACTGACTCTTAAGAAAAAATTGTAGAAGCTTAAGTACTTAGCCTGGATAACTATAAAATATAAGCCTCGATCCAAACTTAATACTTTAACGGCTACAACTAATAATGTTTCTAATTTTGTTTTGTTTTAAGGAATCGAGTACAGCAGGACTTTTTCTATAGACATTCATTACATCGGTTCTTTTTGATAACTTACGGTAACTATTGCGGTTGTGTTATGCAGTCTCTGTTATCGAGGCTTAATAATGTGAAGTTCCCCGTTTTCTTAAAGAGGGAATTATTGAAGTAAGTCGGAGGAGAGTTTTTTTGGTCCCCTGGTCGTGACCCAGTCTAATACACATATTTATTATAACACTCGTGTGAGACATAATTAAAAAAACACACGCCTCAGAAATTATTGAGCTATCCATTTGTGCAATTTTGTGTCACAAAAACATCATCAAATTTTGCATTGTCATCGTCAAGATGTTGACGCTGGTTAGTTTTTTTTGCGTACAAAGGTTTCGTAATAGAGTCATTTGTTAGGACCAGCATACGTCTGTACATTTGTACATACGAGTATATGTTTGTATAGAGGTTTAAATTTAAAGCCAACTTCACTGAGTCCAAGTTTGTACATGTGACACATTCAAGTCTGTTTCTTTGTTCAAATACTACTTTTGGCTGAAACGAAATTCAACGCCACATGATGGGAATTTGATAAGCTTTCTCGACAAGATATTTCCCATGTCAAAGCGTGTAAACACATTATATCTGACGGGTTAAAAGAAAACGTTGGGTGCCATACATTTACATACATACATAACGTATGGGCAAATACAAAATTTAGTTAATAAGAAAATGGAAAGAACGAACATTTTTTTTCGGATCAATCTATGCAATTAAAATATTGACCCAAATTTATATTTATTTTCGGTAAAACTGTGGATTTTCCGTAAAGAGTCTAAAGAATAAGTATGTTTAGTATTCTGTAGTTACACGGTCCAAATCACTAATGGATTTGCAGATTAATTAAGTTAATTGGTTAAAAATAATAAGATTGATTTAATTAACAAAAGAAAAACCACGTAAATGTTTCATTTGTTAAAAATAAATGTATTCGTTTTATAAATCCAAGCCAGTTCGATTTGAAGAAAATTTAGTTTACAGATAAAAGGTACCATTACGAGTATTGCGTAGGAATTGTAACAAACACATTGTTTATATAAACATATTCAAATTTATAAAAAAAATACAACCATACGGTATGATTGTCGTAATCATGTTATTGTTATACATAAAACCCAAATAACAATACTTTTGTCGCATCAACTATATTTATATTGTTTCTAGAACCATATTTTCATTTTTAGGTTTGGTAATAAAACTATTGTTACATTTCAACAATATTTATATTACCGCAGTCATACTATTGTCAAAATAAAATATGAAAAACACAATCCTGTGGTTGCCACGAAAATATTTTTATTGCAGAGAACATATCAGTTTAGTCGTGACAATATCTTTTCTCTGCGTATATGCCTTCCATCGTAACACGTCCCACTACATGCAGAGTACAGATCATTTTGCATCATTTACTCAACATATTATCTTTTTTTTAAATTTTATTGCTATAATTATATTTAACTGATATAAAATAATAATAAGGAATTGGAATCAAATGCCTGAAAAACGCGTTTACAGATTTGCTGAAGAGAATTGTGGCCCGTAACGCCATAAATTTTAATTTCAACATCATTAGGTTTTTCATTTTCGAGTCTAATGGATAAAACGCCTCTCTTCTTTTAATTGACCCATACAAAATCCACAATTCGAATATGTAGAGACAAGTTGCGATGTTAGATTGATGTTATTGTTTTAATTTTTGGTAGGGACTATATTTTTAAGAGTGCAAAATATGCATTAAACCCTTATATTTAAACATAATATGTGACAGCGCATAGAGAAAGGGACCTAAGGGTAAAAATATCAATTTTCATTTTTTGATGTGGACAGCATCTGAGCATCGAATTAAACCGATCCCATGCCCCAAAAGTGTTCCCTCCCAGAGATATGCGCGTTTTATGAAAGTGATGGTACACCAAAGATACACGTATTAACTCAAAGTTACTTTTATACAATTATAATATACAATTCCGATCGCTAATCTTTTATTAGGATTAGGGATCGGATCCATTATATCACACTGTGGTACAGGTTTTAAGTGCTGATGTTGGTTGTTTGGCTGGCTTTGGTGGCCGCTCTAAGGAGCGTTAATAAGTGTTATACACGCCGTTTTCTGTAGTTGCTTATCACTTAGAATACCTGTCGTCTATGTTTATTTCTCGTAACCATCCCGTACAGTTGAGAAAACTAAAAAGGTCGTTCGGTTCTCTAGTAGATTTACAGGATAAGTTTTCACGAGTAATAAGCAACTTTTAGGCGATTAATGTTTTTCATGAGAACGAACTTAGTCCGTCTGTATACATATATAAGTATATATTATTGTAATTAACGTATGAGCCACAAATATGAACCGATCCCGATGAAACTTTGCACATTCAGCAATAGACCAAGGCGTACTAAAGAGAAATTGGTCCAAAGGCACTTCTCCATTTCAGAGCCTGGAAACACATGTAAACCCCGACCTTTCGGAAACTCCACATGGTACGTTATGTTGATAATAATAGATTTGGTAAATGAATCTAATCGCTTCATATTTTCCAATAGCTTTCCATTTGAGGTCCCAACGCTTTACAAATTTATTTGGGATTTTGCTCAAATTTTGCATTGTTAATTATGGGAGATCTACTGATATACCCAAGTGAATATTAAAATTGAATCGTGCACAGCCGCTGATTTAAAAGGAGTTCCCTCTTATTTCTTAATGAGATGTAGCATGGACCTTTTTTGTCCATTTTTCTATTTAGCTTTTATACAAATGTTCTTTCCAATTTGAGAACCTACTGTTCTAGAAGACACATGTGAAATCCGATACCTTTCAATTTAGAATAGTTAGTTGTCAAGTCTGATAAAATTAGACACTCTCGATTTGAGTCCCGGTCGCGTTACGAGCCACTTTTAACATAAGGCCTTGAGTATTGTTGTATATGGTTGCGTGTATTAATAATATGGTTATGGGAATTATAACATGGTTGTGTAGAATGCGTTTTGTTATTTCCTGTTTTTACTATGATAATAGTAGAAAGTGGTAATATGGTTGCCACAACTATATAACCAGCAGTATGATGTTCTTCAAATATTGTCACCCCAACCATACAAACTTCGTGCAGGAATCCGAGCAAAAATATTTAAAAAAAATATTTTTGCTTAGTAATCATTATTAAATTATTATAAATTATTCATTTTAGGCTTTGAGCCAGAAAATCAATATTTAGAAACATTTTCAAACAAACAAATCGTATAATTTGCAAACTTCGAGATTACCAGACCAAATGTCTGCAAACCACCAAGAAATTGATAAATACAAGCCATGCTGTTCCTCTTAAGAAAATTAATATTAACTGCTCAGATTACAAATAAATGTGTTTTTGAAAAAAATACCTTTTTGCGAATATGTCGACGGTGAAGCAGTCAGCGATATGTAAATACTGACTGATATATTTTCTTTTCTTCAACCGGAGACAACCGATACAAACTCATAATGGCCCCGTAATACAGGAGAAGACACAAATGACAAATATGGTGCGACAAAATAGCTATGGATAATATTGATAATCACAAATAAGAACTATCAAAAATAAGAACTTCCAGAAATTAGAACCAGCATTTTGATGCACTGACAATTCGGAACTAGAACCAATAAAGACTGAAAAACACAACTATTACAGATTACATGTTACGCAAAAACTAACTATGATAAGATACACTGGCACCGCATTCCAGCAGTTGGATATTAACATTTTCCTTTACTTCAATGAATTATCTTAAGTTTGGAACATTTATGTGACATAACTTGACTGAAATGTTATTTAAGTTTTCGTTTTTTTTAATAAAATACTCAAAATTGGATAGAAATAGTGTATTCGCCGTATTTTTGTAAAAAAAAACGTCCAGAAATTAGAACTTTTCGGAAATTAGAACCACCCGAAAAACAAAGTTCTTCTGTACTAATAATAATCTAGCAACCTGCGTCCTGTTTAACCTGTTCTGTTTTTGGCTAATTAAATTAATGCATTCTTCCGTAGACTTCTTCCGAGCTGAGCTTGTTTTTAATCGAATGCTAATTTATTTATCAACGCACACGCCATCAGCGGCAACGGCGATCATGTTTCATTATGTCTATGCTAACAAGCACTTTCTCATATGAATGAATACAACAAAAATCTTTTGCTTAAGTATTCCAAGGCTATGATTTACTGAATACAAAAACAAAGTGCACAGTTAAAATGAGTCAAGCAACGCGAGCGAGACAACCAGAGATACGAGTACGAATGATTTGCCCAAGTCCAAAACAAACTGAACTCTTTGTCCTAGGTCAGTGTGGTGCTTTAACTAAACTCATTCACACGCACACACAGGTGCAAAAAACGACTCTAATTTCGCTTTCGGCATACTTTTTTAGTAAGTGAGTTTAACAATCGCCGTCGCCGCCGCCCTGCTGACTGACACCATTGTCAAACTGAAATTAAGGCAACAACAACGACATCATCATGGCCATCGTCACGATCATCTGCTGAAACTTTCACAACCTTTTCAGTGGTTTTTGTTAAGAAGAAATTGCACACACAACGGAAAAAAAGAAAAACTTAATACACTCCCCACACCACCACCGCCCGCCGTCTCCCACCGATGGTAATGAGAGCTTCAAGAGCACCACACATACAGCAGACGTTTAAATTTAAAAACTGAAAGATCTTCGAAATAGTCGGCCTAACCATCTTGGCCATTGAATTCGATGGTCTGCAAAAGTGAAATAGAACTGCAACAGTTGTTTGTCGTGTGATACTCTTGGAGCAACGGTTGCCAAAATTTGTACACACACAAGTACAAATTTGTCTCAAACAATGATGTGTAAAACAAGAGCAACAAAGTGCATACAAAATTAAGATATGCTCAGATCGACTGATTGCGATTTGTTTTGGGGTCGTGTGGATGAACTGCATTTTGGCCGTTAATGGGCAAACGTCATTCAAAAGCTTCAACCAAAAGCAGTGATGCCCAAATTATGCCAAATTTTTAACACGGTGGTGTGCAATAAACACACGGTCAATGTTGATTGTTACCTGGAAATGGCCAAAGAGAATTCGGTTCTCCTTAGGAAGGTGTTGGTCAGTCGGAGAGAAGTTCCCGAATATACTAAGGGGTATTCATTAGAGAGCGCTTCTCACTATGGCAAAGTAGGTGGCCGTTAACGTCTTCGGTATACAACCAACCAAGACCTAATTAGTTCTGCCTACGAGGGTTGCTTTATATATTTCTGGCCTAGGCAAAACTAAGTGTTGCCAGGCGCTATTTGACATTTCCATTGGAAAGATGGACATTCTTTAGCACAAACGTACTCTGAACGTTTTGACGTACGACCATCATTTGTGTTGTTTTCAATGACGTTAAAAAATCAATTTGGCAAAAAATGGAATTAACTCGTGAACATTTTCGTGCGATCATTTTCCACTACTTTCGACGTGGATTGGTGCAAAGAAATTTTGAAAAAATACGATCGCGGTGCTTTAGAAGACGTTTATAAGATCGTCACAGGTGAAGAATCATGGATCTATGCGTATGAGCCCGAAACAAAACAGCAATCGACCATGTGGGTCTTCGAAGACGAGCCAAATTCAACGAAAGTTGTTCGTGGAAGAAGCACTTCGAAGCAAATGGTCGCCTGTTTCTTCGGCAAAACTGGTCATGTGGCGACTGTTCCGCTTGAGCAACGTAGGACGGACAATTCTGAGTAGTACACCACAATTTGTTTGCCTGAAGCCTTCGGAGAAATTCGAAAAACGAAGAAGAGAAGACGAATCATTGGGCACCATGACAATGTGAGCTCTTACACATCGGCTCAAACCAGCGTTTTTTTGACCAGCAAAAACGTCGAATTGGAGTGTTATCCTCCGTACAGCCCTGAATTGGCACCCCATGACTTCTTTTTATTCCCGCAGATCAAGAAAAAATGCGCGGTCAACAATTTTAGTCGCCAGAAGATGCTGTTGAAGCGTTCATAAACCAATCGGAGTGGAAAAAGTACTTCGACAATTGGTTTGAGCGCATGCAAAAGTGTATAAATCATGATGGAGAATACTTTGAAAAACAATAAAACCATTTTTTATGATAAATATATGTATTTTCATTATTAGGCAAGAAATATATTTATCAGCCCTCCTACAAAGAGATACAACATCATGGATAAGGACTTATTTCCTTGGGGGCCACTAAAGGTCCGTTCCTTCTTACACTGGACCGGAAGTCATACTTCAAAATTTAGCAGACATACAAAGCGAAAACCACCACAGTTGCATTTTAACTTGCAAGAGAGCCATAGGGAAACAATATGACATTAATTCTTAAGAGATTTATCTTTGAGCCAGTAAAAAGTTTTTGAAAAATGCATTTGCCGTTTAGAGCCGGCTGATTTGAGAGAAGTTTCCACTTGTTACTCAATGGAAAGGTTTCGGACTGAAGTAAGAAATTAAATTAGTCCTTTAAAGGGGAACTTTTTCTCCTGGGCCGATTTCGCCCATTTACAATCTTAAAGAACACATGGTCGTAGGCTCCTCATATAATAAAAGGAGTCTCATCCTTCGGAAAGTCAAATCAATTTCGTTTTGTTCAATCGGTAAATCATTTCACTAGTTTTCAATCACTTGTCGTGGCATTATTTTCTAATAATTGTATATCACTTTAATGTCTTAAATTAAAATAAGGTTTCCACATTAACTTAATGAAGATTGTCCGCATTTTTCGTTTTTTTATGTTTTGTGTGCACGACATCAAGAACATCAAAAAGAACATCAAGTAACAATGATAGCGGCGGATTTCTGAGATTAAACCCTTAGGACACGCAAAGAAAAAATATGGTTAATATATGGTCACGGCAACAATAATATGTTCTCTGTAATAATAGTATGTTCGTCGCAACCATAGTATTGTTTTTTGAATTACATGTTGACAATAGTATGATTGCGACAATATTAATATTGTTGAAATGTAACAATAGTATTATTGCCAAATTTAAAAATGAAACTATGGTTGCAGCAACAATATAAATATGGTTGGTGCGACAAAAGTATTGTTTTCTGGGTTTTATGTTAACAATAATATGATTATAGCAATCATACTGTATGATTGTATTTTTGTATAATATTTTTACGAATGTTATGAAATAATAATGGAAACTAAAATTTTCCAAAAAAAACTGCTTTGCCAAATTTGTTTAACTGAAATATTTTTGATAAAAAAGCTAACGTTTTTTTTAAATGGATTTTTTCTACTGTTTAATAAACACTCCTATTATTTTTAATTTAATGTGTTTTTAATTTATTTACTTAATAAAAAAATCTATTGTTGACAACATAAGCCTATCCTAATAAATAATTTTGAGTGCCATAGTATGGTTGAGTGTGAACCATACTATGGTTGTAAGGATCATACTATGGTTGTATGTCAAACATACTATCGTTGTGGGAATCATACTATGGTTGTGGGGATCATAGTATGGTTGAGTGTGAATCATACTATGGATGTGGTGGCCATAGTATGGTTGAGTGTGAATAATACTATGGTTGTGAGGATCATAGTATGGTTGTGTATGAATCATACTATTGTTGTGCCACAACCATATACCCAACAATTGTATGGTGCCCTTCGAATATTGTGACCCCAACCATACTTTTTTTCTGCGTGTAGAGAGTCCAAAAAATAGTAATTTTGTGGTTTTTCTTAAAGCCGTATTTAAAAAAACGACTTCGGGTTTTTTAGAAGTAAAAAACTGGCATTAACCGACATTACGGTTTAACCCTTTTGTCTTTAATGGAAAATATTTTTCCAATCAGAAGTAAAGTAATTGACCCTATTTCTTAAATATTTGAACGCAATAAAATCAACTGCGACGATTAGAAGTTTGGTTTTATTTAAAAAGAAAGAAAAAAAATAGGTAAAGTTGGGCGTGGTCGACTACGAGTATTTTACACCCTTCAATTCTAGATTTCCAGAAAAGCTAATTAAAAACAGGTTTTTAACGCCTTTAACGGGCTCCTTTTTACACAGATTTTAAAAATAAATTCATTTATGAATTTGTTCGAGAATTTCTTTGTTTTTGGTATCGATATGTCCATGTTGAAATAGCTCAGATTTAAGGACATGGGGTTTGTCTACCAAATGTTGCCGAACTGCATTGCATTGAAAGCCAATAAAATGGGTCTTTATGATCCAAATCGGTCCTAGATTTGTTGTTTGTCGGTTGTGATATACTATACCAAATTTAGTCAAAATCAGAATGAATATGGTTGTTCTAGATTGGTTTTAATAACGAGAGAAATATTTGTGCTAGGGCTGCAGTAAAATATGAACTGGTATGGCCGTTTCAATCTAAGCTTATAAACAGTGCCAAATTTCATCAAGATTCGATGTATAGTACAAGTATATTGCTTCTCGAGCTTAAAAGTACGGTCACATTGGACAAATATTTGAAGAAAATGTATTTCATCATATTTGCTCAAAATTCTGTCAAATAACACAGGGTGGATTTTGTGTTCACACTACCTATCAAACTGTCAAAAAATAGAAATTTATTTTCTGTCAACCTTTTGAAACCAATAATGCAGGAATAAAAAAATTTACTGATTTTGTGCTGTGGAGCAGTATCTTTGATAGTCTCGGAAGAGGAGGGAAAAAAGCACAAAAAAGGCGGGCAGTTGGTACGTAGTAGGAATAACGAAGGATGCTGCGCATAGTTATTAAAAGAACTGCGTGCAGGAACACCAGCTCTCTATAAAAACTTTTTGAGAATAAACGCTGCAGAGAAGAAAAGAAGACGAATCATTGTGCACCATGACAATGCGAGCTCTCACTCATCGGCTCAAACCAGCGCTTTTTTGACCGGCCAAAACGTCGAATGTAGAGTTTGACTATTTTGTAAGCACTAAAATGGGATGTAGACCATTTAAATTTTAAATTAATATTTTTGTGTAGCTGAAATTAGATGCCCAGCTTATTACAAATACCAGTCTCCGAATGTTGAGCTGTTAGCCTGACATCACTGATTTTACCAGCTGCTATTTCTTATTGTTTGCTCTTACAAAAATTTTGTAAGAACAAATAGATATTTGCCGAAAATAGAGGAAAATATTTGTTCCCTGGTGGCCCCACTGTCTTCACATTGGGCAATTTTTTTGCTAGCTGGAAAATATTTTGTGGCCAGATTGAGGCAAAAAAATATTCGAAGTTTTTCTTTAAATATTTGCTCAGTGTGGCCGTACCTTAAGACACATCTAAGTTTAATTTTGAGAGCTACATTAAAATTTTCACAAATTTTCTTGAAATTTAATAGCGTCATTTGCACAAAAAATTTGACTTCTGCCGAATTCAATGAGGATTGTACAACAGTTTCAACCTTTTGTTGAAAACAAGCTGAAGAAGAACAGCAACGGACAGACAGATATCGTTTATCGAATCACCAGATAAGTCAGTCGATCTTAATGGCGGTTCTAGCTCAAATATTTTTTGGTAGTTACGTATTCCGTACGTGCAAATTATGAATTTCCTTGGCTTTTCCATACAAAAACCAAAAAACCCGGACAAAACGGGGTTAGCCGACATTTTGGGTTACAACAATTTCTAGAAACCGACTATCGGGTTTGAACAAAAAAAACCGAAATGTCGGTTTTCGAGTTTGGACACTATAACTCTACTCCATGTAAAAACGCCTCTATAATATGCATATATGAGTCAATGTTTAACAGTAAGTTCTGGTCAGTCAAAATTTATATCGCACATATTTTACTGACTTGGGAAAAGTTTGCCCTTGTGCCTTAATGGGAAGTTGAAGGTCTCTAGTAAAAGTTAATTTTTTTAATTTTGATGCTTCTTTCTTACTTTGCCTGCTCTTATTTTGCACAACACTTTATTCGCTGCAGTCATACACATTATTAAGCTTTCACAAGCCAAAACAATCAACTACTTTTTTCCGATTGTTGTTTTTCATTGTTTTTTTTTTTAATAATCTTGGATGGCAAATCTCTGTATTGTCTCCTAATGTTCGGTGCTTTTATTTCGTCCGTTGCACAATGTCTATTTGGAGCTAAACGAAATTGTAGCCGAAAAATTTGTAGATCGAGCTATTGTTAAAATTCAGACATTTTAGAAATGATAAGATTAGTTTTAGAATACAGTGAAATTTTAAAATTCAAAATCAATTTTCACAACTGTTTTCGAAATGAGTTAGTCGGTTTTGCCTAGTGCGGCATCTTTTGCTTGAATGCATGGGTATGGGTGTGATGGTTTCGAGTGAGTTTCCCAATTGATCTCACAAGTGGAACGCGGTCAACCAAACAATACAACAAGACCAGCCGGATAGACGCAAAACAATACAAATACAACAACACAATAATGCAGTTTTCTCAGTAATGATCGACGAACCAACAGCGAACGTACAATTAAAATTAAACACACGACTGCATGCAGCAACACATGCATGCACTTGAAATCAATGTAAAATTATCGCTTTATATTTACTTGGCATGCACTTTCAAAACCGTACTTTTCGTTTTTTATTTAACGTATTTTAATTTTTGAAAAACCAAAGGATTTTCAAAATACACTGCGTTTAATATTTGGTTTGCTTGTCAATTTCAAATAGATCGTCGTTTCTTTTTATTTCGAAATTTATATTATTTTTTTTGTCGGTTTCAGTTTTGTGCTGCTCTATGCCGCTCGATCAACAACCGCTACTGATCGCTTAAGTTGGCTTAAAGCATTAAAACCCCTCCAAAACTGTTTGGTGCGAACGCGAACGTAGTGCTTTGTTGTTTGTTGTTGTTGCCGTGTTCCATTGCGTCTGTCTGGCCATAGTGAAAGAGAAACTTGATCACAACGCAGGCAAATGTAAAAACAAGAGTCTCACTCCGTTCTCATGTTAGTTGTGCTGTTGTTTTTGCTTTTGTTGTGTGTGTGTGTGTAGTTTAAGCCAGACTTACGACGACGAAAAAGTCTGAAAACGTGCTCAGCATATCAGCATTGGAGCCGCTAAAAAAGAAAAGCACGCTTAAAACTTAAGACAGTTCGGTAGTGGTGGTTATGTCTCCTTCGCGGAATTGGTGTGTAGTGAGTCTTTGGTGTAGTAAAGCATAACAAACAGACCAGTGGTGCAATTGGCAAGGCCTTTGGAATAAAGTGTACAAAAAAATAGGTTTTTTTTAACTCTGGTTTAAAAAAGAACCGGCTAAGAAAAACTGGCATTTGCCGACAATCCGGCTTAAGACTTTTGCCAACGAATGGAAAATATATCCCCAATCACATATGAAGAAATTGTTTCCATACACGCAGAGAAAAAACATGGTTACTACATGATTACGGCAATAATAACATGTTCTCCGCAATAAAAGTATGTTCGTCGCAACCATAGCATTGTTAATTGAATTTGTTTTTGACAATAGTATAATTGCTGCAATATTAATATTGTTGAAATGTAACAATAGTATTATTGCCAAATTTAAAAATTAAAATATGGTTATAGCAACAATATAAATATGGTTGGTGCGACAAAAGTATTGTATGATTGTAATTTTTCTTCATTTAAAAATGCTTTTAAGAACAAACGTTATTGGTACGAATCTAATGCAATAATAGTACTTTTTTATCGAAAATAAAATTTTTTAAACAAGCTGCTTTGTGTTTGTTTAACTGAAATATTTTAATAAAAACGCTTACGTTTATTTAAACTTATTTTTTCTACTGTGAAGTAAATCACTCCTATTATTTTGAATTTAATGTATTTTTGAATAATTTTCATAATTCAAATATATTGTTGACAACTTAAACCAATTCTAATAAATAATATTGGGGATCAAATCTATTGTCGACAACTTAAATAAATCCTAATAAATTATGTTGGGGATCATAGTAAAATTGTGTGTGATCATACTATGGTTGTAGGAATCATAACATGGTTGCGTGTGAATAATACTATGGTTGTGAGGATGATACTATGGTTGTATATGAAACATACTATGGTTGTGAGGATCATACTATGGTTGTGGAGATCATAGTATGGTTAAGTGTGAATCATAATATGGTTGTAGGGACCATAGTATGGTTATGTGTGAATCATACTATTGTTGTGAGGATCATAGTATGGTTGTATTTGAATCATACTATTGTTGTGAGGATCATAATATTGTTGTACCACAACCATATTGCCAACAATAGTATTATCCTCTTCGAATATTGTCACCACAACCATACTTTTTTCTGCGTGTATGTAGACCCTAGAATGCAATAAAATCACTTGCTACGAATAGCGTGCTTTATTTTATAAAAAATAAACTAATAAACCGCTTAAGTCTGGTATTACAAACTTTACTTTATCCTTCACTTTTGGCAGAAAAGCCTAAGGGATTTTGAGCCGCTTGAAAGGACTCTAAATTTACCAAGATTTAAAAATAAGGTACCATTTGATTTTTTCAGAAAATGCCATTGTCCATGTGCTCAGGTTTTAATGGATTTTTGGGCTTAGGGTCCGTGACCCAAATTTAGCTAAACTGGAAATGTAAGTTTATTTTTGGCTTCGTTACATTTTTTTTATTTTAAAGCCACATGTCCATGTATATTGGAAGTTATTTCTTGGGCTCCCAGAAAATTTATACGGGGGCTAAATAAAAAAATATACGAGGGAAGATCAATAACTCCGTGACTTTTTGAATAAAATATAGTTTTTTTGCACAAAATTTTTTTTCAATATAATCTCCTTTTAGATCAGTACACTTATTCCAACGTTTCTACAATTTATGCATCCCTTTCAAAAAATATGATTTGTCGAGTATTTGTCCATGGAATCGGCATTTGTTTGATCAATAATTTCATCGTTGGAGCTGAAAGACTTTCCACCGAGCCATCTCTTTAAGTTTGGAATTAGGAAATAGCTTCTGAGGGCTAACTCCAGTGAATTTGGCGGATGAGGTGCCAATTCGTAATCCAATTCATGCAATATTGCCATTAAGACTGCACACGTGTGCTCCCGTGCATTATCTTGTTGAAATGGTAATCGCGGCACTCATCTTGCAGACAGCTTCCTTAAACCCAACTGATCATGTAAAATCGAAACCACGCTGCCATATGAAAAGCGTATGGCATCAACAATCTCACGCACTTTTACTCTTCGATCGGCCAACATTATTTCGTGATTTTTTCGAAATTTTCGTGTGTATTGACCTCAATTGGCTGTCCAGAACGTTCAGCGTCATTTATACTTGTGTATAAGTCAGTAAACTACTTTTTTACCACTGAAATTGATAATTCAGAGTACCCATAGCATGTATCAAGATTTGAGTGAGGGTTTTTTTTCGCAATAATAAATTTTAATGATCACTCGGAATTTCCCTTTTTCTATCTTTAACAAAATCCACGAGGTTGTATGTTTTGAACAGCTGTTAAAAACAAACTAAATGACGGAACTCTCTTAAAATAGTACAGTAGTCTATTAGAAGATGATACTTGATGGGAGCAGTGTTGCACTTCATATAACTACGAGGGAAGTCGGAAAATTCGATGAATGATTAATCTGCTCTCGTGTTTTAAAGCCATTAGTACATGTATATTGGAAGTCATTTTTTGGGCTCCTACACAATTTGTACGGGAACTAAATTGAAAAAAGTATATATGATCCAAATCAGAAATAATATGTTTTTTTTAGAACAGTTGTATGTATCTTTTGCATTTGGGGCTATATTTAAAAACGTAGATCCGTATGACCGATTTTTATCTGATCTACTTACAAGATCGATGTAATATGTGAATTTAAGAGCTACCCAACAAACCAAAACCCTTTAGAAATAACTTGTTACAAACTTACTATCATAAGCCTTAAGCTTAGAAAACGTTAGTGAAAACTATAGTAATACGCTTGGTAACAATTATATAATAAACAAAATTGAACCCTGTTATAAGCTTGCTAGTCTATAATATACAATAAGCTTAGAAATGTAAGCTTTGAACAAGCTTAGTAATGTAAGCTTTGAAAACGTTTGTGAAAAGTATTGTAATACGCTTGGTAACAATTATATAATAAACAAAATTGAACCCTGTTATAAGCTTGCTAGTCTATAGTATACAACAAGCTTAGAAATATAATAAATAACAATAGCTTTGTTCATAACGGATAGCTAAGGTTAGTATACGCCAGCTGTTATGAATTAGGCTGTTTTTTTCAATTATTTGATACACATTCCAGCTTTATTTGTAAAGTTATTAATTTTTTTAATTGGTACTTATACTTTTAATATCTCATTATAAAATAAATATGTATATTCAAACGAATTTTAAACTATATTTTCTTATTAGGTTTAGTTATTAAATTAACGAGATCATTAAATTAAAGAGATCATTAAATTAAAGAAATTTATAAATTAAAGAGATCTCATATTTCAAACACAATATTCTTGAATAAACATAAAAGGCACTTCAATTGTTTTTCCACACTTCTCTTTAATTTCTTCACTTTTTTACTTCCCTTTAATTTTCACTTTTTTGTTACTCCAACTTTACAATTCAACATGAACAAGACAACTGAGAACTTTAACAAAGAAAACAAAATGCACGTGTACAAATAACGGCACATCATATACGTCGCCACGACTTTGGGTTTTTTTTGTTTCTTACGAAACCGTTTTTCGTTGTACTTTATGTGTGAAGCAAGCAGCGTATAGTTGACGACTTTGTGTTTATTTTTCTTTGTTACGAAATCTATGGGTTCAAATGACGTATGTTTAAGAAAAGTTGTAGAAATTTGTTAGTAGTAAGTTTATTCTCCAATTTAGTTATATTACGCTTAGGGACTGGTTTGTTGGGTAAAGACATAAAATCGGTTATGCATGTGTGTGTAAGAGCTATATCTTAATCTGAAGCGATTTTCTTCAATTAGTGAGCATTAATATGGGAGCTATATCTAAATCTGAAGCGATTTAAAATTGCAAAAGCGTAAATATATTAAAGGCTTTTAAAGAAATAAAGTCACATTTTTTTCAAAATCGATATTTTCTAAATAGTTGCCACAACTAAAGTATATTTGGAACAAACATAATTTAGACGCTATATTAAAGATTTGAAACCACACTGGATTAAAAAAAATAGTGCCAATCTATTAAAATGTATAAGATACGAAAATTAAAGCATAGACTTTGGACTTTACGTAACCCCAAAGAAAAATGTCTAAATGTGTGATCTATGCGGCCAACTCACCTGTCCAAAACGTGAAATTAGCTGCTTTTCGAAATGACCTCTCAATAGATCCATTGTTTGGCAAGTGGCACCGACCTGTTGAAACCAAGTGTCATCAAAATTACAGGCTTCAATGTCAGGTAGCATAAAGATCGATATCATGGCGCGATAGCGAGCACCATTCACGGCTATGTTCCGGCCATAATAATTTTTGAAAAAAATGCACCGATGATTACATCAGCTTATAAACCACACCAAACCTGGGTTTTCTCTGGGAGGAATTGCAACTCTTGAACCTCTTCTTGTTGCTCTTCAGCCCAAATGCGGCAATATTATTTAATGACTTTGCCGTTGAGGCAGAAATGGGCCTCATCACTGAACAAAATTTTGGTCTAAAACAGCGGATCTTCCCGTCTCTCACCGAACGCTCATTTCCATTATATAAGTACAGTTGCCAAGATTTGAAGGTAATTATCTTCAAATAATAAATGCTATAAAATGTCCTTTCAAATTATCAATAAAGATTCCTTACTTGATTTGAATTTTTATATTTTTTTTGTTCTTAAAAAATACCTCTAGATGGATCACCCTATGTATGTATACATTTATTCCACTGTGGAGTATAATAGGACCATTTATGAAAATTATGTACTTGCGAATATGTAAAAAAAAACTAAAAACGAAAAAAAACTTTTAACTTTTTTTTAAAATCGGAAAAAACGAAAAGTAGTCAACTTCAGGCTAGTTTCTAATGTGTAGTCAACTGTCCGATTTTAAATATTAAAATTGTCCTTTTACAGAACTCAAAAATATTTACTAGATCAAAAGTTAAAGAATTTTGGCCGATGAAAATTCATCGATGTGTTAAACGGACGCCGACAACGACACGAGGTGACTTATACTTTAAAACGACGACGACAACGGATTTTAGGCTGATGTTTAGTAAATTAAGTCGGCAAAGAAAAATTTAACCTAGCCACGCTATGTTAAGTAACTGTAAGCAAATGACCTACTTTGAATAATCGAAATTTTCTCGATCAATGCCCCAGGAAAACATTTGAAAAAATGTCAATCGTGTGGAACTTGCCAAGTTTTTTTGGCTCGGGGTTTTCTATGCTCAAGTCAAGGGAGCCTTACGAAGCAAATTTCTTTTAAATGTTAGGACATTTTCAGTCTTTAAGTCGGATAGACCCTGAATCGGAAAGTAAATTTGTAAAGGGGGTATATAAAAAATCTGATTCATTTTTCTAATTGAAAGGGATCTTTTCGGGCCTAAACACACAATTGCAAAGTTTAACTAAAATCTCTATGCTAAAGTCAAGCGAATGTCACGAACAAAAAATCTCTAAAATATTAGGACATTTTAAGACCTTAGGTAAGATACACCCTCAATCGGGTTTTACCAATTGAAAGGGATCTTTCTGGGCCTAGACACACAATTGCAAAGTTTAACCAAAATCGATTTATACTCGCAGACATGTATTGATTGCAGACATACAGACAGACGCCCTTCGATAATCAAATCGAATAATGATTGCGCATGGTTAAATATTTTTTTAACAGGACAATCAGACGCCCTTCTATGTATACGAGTATCTTCGAAAAATAAGCACAATAATGTCATAATACGTACCCGAGTGCGAGGTACAGAATTATAGATATTAAAAATTCTAAAACAGGGTGTGTGACAAATTCAATTTGCATAAAATTTTTTAATTCGAAAAGTGAAACCATCTGCGAAATTTGTCGTAGAATCGTAGATATGACAGGTTCTTACAAATCCCGAGACCATTACTTTTCCATTATATTAGCTAATTGGACCTTTATTTGTTGTAAATAAAATTCACTTCACTTTCATATTTTAATATTAGTGTACGTCTTCTTGGGGGTACCTCGTATATTTCCAATAAAAAACACCACACAATTATAAATTGTTATTATTGCACTTGAATTATTAAACTTACATTTAGAGAGATTTAAACTTTGTTCTCGTTTCCGAGTATACGTAATAACAATTAACACAAAGTCTCTAAATGATTGTAAACTGATATAAATAATGACGGAAAAACAAGCACAGCTTAATTCTAGAAGCAAAGAATCGATAAAGTATTGCAACCCTCAACCCTAGACTAATATTTTCCTTGTTCTCTTTTGGGTTCATCGTTCTGTAATTTTTTTATTTTTGTATAGTCAAGCGTATTTTTTTTTTTCTTTTTCTTTATGTCCCATATTTGCCAATGTCGTTGTCAATGCCAGCTGTGTGATGAGTGTTTATGATGTTGTGACAGTGATGTTTCTCTATTCAATGTCAACTTTTTTATTGAGAGAAGTATCATTAAAAAGCTTTGGTGTTTTCTGGTTTTATACACAAGATCATAAAGTTTTTATAGTTGAAACGTCACAAATTGTTTTCACGATTAATGGTACCGTGTAAATCACTCTCCTAGTAATCTCGTAACCAAGGTTATTTTGTTGCGGCTTTGTTTGACATTTTAAGTTCAATCACAGAGGAACATACAATGGTTAAATACAACTTTTCAAGATACAACACTTACTGAAAAATGTGAGTTGGTTTTAGTCGGTTACCTTGATGTGAAAGTTGATGGTGTCCCGACTACTAACTACCCTACAATCCTTAGAGACAGCCTTTTCCCAGCTTCTGCACATGGTTCATCTATCTGCTATGAATTTAAAAGTTTGGAAATAGGTCTTCTAGTCACTTGCCAATAGTAAAGAGTGTTTTTTAGAGGTGTGGTTTTCAATCTGGCCACACTTTTTTCGGAGTTAATCTTTTTGACAGCTGACACTTGACTAATGCTTAGCAGTGGTCGAAAATTGGGCCTCTCGGCTGAAATTTATTCGAGCCAGCCACGGCAGCCACTTGCACAAAATCATTTTCAAAACATTATGGAAAACCCTTATCTTAATTAATATTAAAGCAAAGCACACTTGTAGTAATGTTGTTTCAATAACATCGTATACTGTAATTAAACTACGTACAGGTCGCAATAGTTTTATGATTTGAATGAAATTAATGAAATTCGGCAGAAGTAAGTTTTTTTTTTGACCAAGGACGGACGCTTTTAAAATTGATGAAAATCGGTGGAGATTTAGATATACGAGGACATAGAAATAATTACGTGACTTTTCCGTTGTCACTGCAACACTGCTCCCATAAAATACCATTTGTTAATAGACTACTGTCAAATTTTGATAGTTCCGTCATTAACGTTGTGTTAAACAGCTGTTTAAAACACAACCTCGTGGATTTCGTTAAAAAAGGGAAAAAAAAAAGAATTTCGAGTGCTCATTCAACATTATTTTTTGCAAAAAAAAAACGTGAATCACACCAAGTAAAAGCTTGATAAGTACTATGGGAACTCTGCACCATCGACAATAATTGTAAAAAAAGTGGTTGGCCGCGACTAAACGCTAGATGGGCTTTTCGGAAAACCTAGCTAACTCTGCTAACGTTATCTCGTGAGTTACTGCAGTAGCCTACATTCCAATCGTAGCAGGTTTATAAGACTTTCGTCCTCACAATACACCAATGTGTGCGTGAATATAGAGTCGGACCCATGGAGCCCTAAAAAACACATTTAAGATGAGGCAACTAAATTTCCAAATATGGGTACTCTTTTTAAAAAAATCAAAATTATAGCCAGTTTTACTACGAATCCAAATATGGATTTATTTTGAAAATTTGGATGAGACTAAGACGCAGGGACCCTTAATATGAACCTTATAGTCTAGTAAATCTAAATAAATGGCTACTCAAAATAAAAAAAAAACATTATCTCGTGAGTTACGGCACTAGCCTACATTACAATCGTAGCAGGTTTATAAGTCTTTCGTCCTCACAATACACCAATGTGTGCGTGAATATAGGGTCGGACGCATGGAGCCCTAAAAACCACATTTAAGATGAGGCAACTAAATTTCCAAATATGGGTACTCTTTTTAAAAAAATCAAAATTATAGCCAGCTTTACTACGAATCCAAATATGGATTTATTTTAAAAATTTGGATGAGACTAAGACGCAGGGACCCTAGGGGCCCTCAATATGAACCTTATAGTCTAGTAAATCTAGTAAATGGCTACTCAAAATAAAAATAAAAAAAAACATTTTAAATCCATATATGTGACGCGCAAAATAGAAAGGGGCCTAAGGTTAAAAACCAGTTTCGTTCAGAAGACCCATTTTAAAGATTAGGTCCCTTTCTATTTGCGCTTAGAATCGTCGACTTCACTTTCATAAAACGCGCATATCTCTGGGAGAGAACACTTTTGGGGTATGGGATCGGTCTCATTTGATACTCAGATGTTGTCCAAAAAAAGTGAAAATTGATTTCTTTTACCCTTAGGTCCCTTTCTCTATGCGCTGTCACATATATGGATAATTAAATTAATTAATAAAGAAATTATTCCTAAGTTTTGCGCCTTGTACTATGTATGTATCCTTTATATCAAAACAAGCGACAATAAGTTCTACAATATTGAACTGAATGATCATACGAGTAGTGAATTAAAAGGTGCGCGGAATAGAAATGACATGCCCACGTAATGCAAAATCAAGGCCTGCTAGTAAGCCCGTTACTACACCGCTGGCTGATTTAGGGTGTGTATGATTATTCACACACAAACATATACCACATCTATTTGTAGGAATTTAACTGTGTGTGTGTGTGGGGATATATGACCAAATAATTATATTCTTTGCACGACTTTTACACTAAAACCTGAGGTGGTATGTATAACTATTTATCACCTGAGCACACACTGGCGGCGGATCTGGGTACTCACGCATATGCTACAACACACCGATTGAGACCAGCTCTCATCAGCAGATCATCATATGAGTACGAACACACACACACCCCCACACATGCAAACATATGTAGTTATATGTTGGAGGTATCGCTCGAGCTATCGAGCAAACCCGTTCAAGCCAGCATTTGTTTATAGCCAAAAATATAAAAAAAAACAGTGAAATTTGTTTTTCTTGTTCACTCTTCTCCCTTTTTGACTCTGGCCCTCTTGAGATTTGTTTTCGTTTTTTTGGCGACATTTATGTTATCCACATGCATATGTACGAATGTATGTACATACATATGGGCATGTGTACCTATCCAACGTATGATGAAAAGGTAAACAGTGAGTAATGAGTGATCTGGTTAAACCCGTTTCAATCTTTATATCGTAGCATCTCTTAACTGTTTTTGTTGTTGCTGTTCCGGTTGACTGTCGGTGGTTGGTGTGGCGACTGTTGAGTTTGAAATGAAAAGTGAATAGACAAAATGAAGATGAGAACGAAATCGTTGGGAAATGTTCGCACGCATGTTAGTTGATATAATAGGGTGCCTCACAAAAAGAAAATTTACAGGTTTAAGCACCGATTTTGTTGTGGATTTGTTGTAAACAAGCGAATGCGTCAACTTGTGGCTGAATTCACTCTAGTAGCATCAAAGCTAAAGTGTATTACAAGGATGCGCAAAATTAACCACCCTTTCAGAATATGTTATAAATTTTGCAGCCGGTGCCGTCCGTACGTGAATTATACTTGACATTTGAAAACACGACCACTGCAAAATACAAACAAACAGGCAATAGGGCGCTATCCTTTGCAAGAGCGTGGAATAACTGTGTCGAAGCGTGTTCTGCAACACTAGCGGCAGCCAATAGACGGATGTAGCATTTTAAAAAAAAAAAATCAAGGTCCAAATACAGCTTACTATTACTTAAAATCATATGTTTGAGCATTTTTTGTTAAACAATAAAACCATTTCAAATGATTTTTTTTTTATTGCTGGACCCGAAATATAAACAGCAACCACGTATTTCTAAAAACATAAATACGTGGTTTGTGCGAAACTACTTTATTTATACACTGGGTAAGGCGGTCTTAGGAATGAATGCACTAACCTGTACGTTTAGGTGCGTATATGTACAGGATGTCAGCATGAAATCGAACGCATTACACAGATCAACAAAAAAAAAACAACACTTTCTGAAATGCAAAATGTTTTTTCATTGGTTTTAATAATTCTGTAGGCAGTTGAAAGGGATGTTAATTGGTTCATCTGTGATCCTTATCCACTGCATACTGTAGGTTTGTACACGTAAATAACGTTGGGGTAGGCCTGCCTACGTATGTGCCGGCGCTTACAAACGCCACCGGCAAAAATATTTTTTTTGTATTTTCTGTCACTTAAAAGCCCCAAAAGCAAATTTATATTTTGCAGTATTCAACAGTGCTAGATTAAAATATAAAAAAGGAGAATCCAATGAGTCGGCTTGTTTCTAGTTTCAACTGCGACTTTATTATTTCATCTTAGGGCTTGTAAACAAACTTAACGGTATTTCTTAATCCTAATCTCTTTATTATATTATCCTTAAAAGTAAACAATGATTCTAAGTACTAAACAGCTCTTGACAATTTTAGTGATGGTAAACAAACGATATCACTACAATACCAAATCGTCTCACAGATCTCTGCCTGGTTACTAGGTAATGATTTTTACCTCTATTATCAGCAGCCTCAGTACAATTAAAACAAAGGAAATATCCAAGAAATTCACAATAGGATCAGAGAAAATAAATAAAATTGTCATTCAGTTTGTATCATCGATATATTGATCAGGGACCCTATAAAGTACTTAAATTATTGATGGTGGTTAAATTCTACGACAATCTAGCCTTCTTTCAACACACACACGGACGAAATAAACTAAAGGGTAGGAATATTTCTTATTTTAAATTTGAACTACCGATTACTTTGGCTTCGAAATGCAAAATATCATTCATGATACAATAAACAAGGTAGAGTTATGCTATCAGCTGATTTACAATTTTTTCCCGCAGAAATTTAAACTGTCGAATTTGAAATTGGACAAAGACAATTCTTAAAGTTTGTAAAGGTAATCTAAATTTCTGTATCAACACTCAGAATAATCGTCAAGCATTTACAAAAATGTATTTTTGAAAAGTTACTTCGAGAGTTTAACTTATCGTCAAGAATTCACAAAAATGTATTTTTGGCAAGTGGCTTTGACAGTATAGCGAACTGTTTATTTGTTGTGGGGCTAGTGCATGGTACAATAAACGACGTATAGTCACTACACGCAGAGAAAAAACAGGGTTACTATATGGTCACGGCAATAATAATATGTTCTCCGCAATAAAATTATGTTCGCCGCAACCATAGTATTGTTTACTGAATTTAATTTTAACAATAGTAATATAACAATAGTATTATTGCCAAATTTAATAATGAAAATATGGTTGTAGCAACAATATAAATATAGTTGGTGCGACAAAAGTATTGTTTGTTTGGTTTTAAGTTAACAATAATATGATTACGGCAATCATACTGTATTATTGTAATTTTTCCTTATTTAAAAATGTTTTTAAGAACAATGTTATTGTTACGGATCTTATGCAATAATAATACTTTTTATATGGAAATTACAAATTTGCAAACAAACTGCTTTGGCTTTGTTTAACAGAAATATTTTTAATGAAAACCCTTACGTTTTTTTAAACTGATTTTTTCTACTGTTAAATTAATTACTTCTATTATTTTGAATTTAATGTATTTAAAAATAATTTTCATAATTCAAATCTATTGTTGACAACTTAACCGAATTCTAATAAATAATATTGGGGATCATAGTATATTTGTGTGTGATTATACTATGGTTGTAGGGATCATAACATGGTTACATGTGAATTATACTATGGTTGTGGGGATCATACTATTTTTGTATGTGAAACATACATGGTTGTGAGGATCATAATATGGTTGTAAAAATCATAGTATGGTTGAGTGTGAATCATACTATTTATGGTTGTGGGGATCATAGTATGGTTATGTGAGAATCATACTATTGTTGTGAGGATCAAAATGTGGTTTTGGGGATTATAGTATGGTTGTATTTAAATCATACTGTTATTGTGAGGATCATAGTATTGTTGTTCCACAACCATACACCCAACAATAGTGTTGTCCTCTTCGAATATTGTCACCACAACCATACTTTTTTTCTGCGTGTAGCCCACGATACAATAAACAATGTAGAGTTATGATTTACAAAGGCGATTCTTGAAGTTTGTAAGGCTAAATTTCTGTATCAAACATTCACAAAATCGTCAAGCATGACAGTTTAGCGAACTGTTTGTTTGTTGTTGGGCTAGTGACTATACCTCGTTTATTGTACCATGCACTAGCCCAGCATCAAATAAACAGTTCGCTATACTGTCAAAGTCACTTGCCAAAAATACATTTTTGTGAATGCTTGACGATTAGTTTTTTTTGCTATTGAAGAGATTCGACCCGTAACAATCCAAAATGTACCGAGACTGTTGTGGAGTCATATGAATGATATTGTGTTCCATTACTAACGACAAAGTTCCAATAGAACCAGAAAATTGAATGGCCAGAAATTTTAACCGCCGATTTTTTTCTTTTTTTAGTTCTTAGCCGTTTCGAATCAATGAAGTACACTCTTTTAGTATTTGCTCATCGGTGCTTGACAAAGGAACTTGAAACTAAACCAATATCCAGAAGGATTTTTTCGTTTTATGTTCACTGCGGATTGCTATAATTACAGCGACAAATAATTTATCGAATCTTGCACTCCAAAAAAAATTTTGTCAACCAGTGTAACTACGATTATCACTCGTATTTATTTATTAAATTTATTTGTTTTTCATACTTAAATACAAGTAGGTCAACACTAGGCAGAAAAACGTTTATTTAGGAAAAATAAAGTAAACGTAAAATACAAATATTAATGAATTTCACGATTGTGGCAAATATTTCTACTATCGAATTCACTTACAAATACTCGTATTTGTTTTTTTTTTCGAAAAAGCATTTCAAAATTACGTATGTAATTCATTTAAAACATTTTACTTTAGAAAACATGTGAAACGAAAATTGTAAAGCGAATATGTTCACAAGATCCGCTCTTTCGAGATTTGAAATTCATTGCAATTTGAATAGTAATTGGGAAATGGAATTTGTTCAATGTGAATTTTGGTGCATATCTGAACGCAGTATAAAAGTAGTACAATAGATCACGGGTATAAAAATTCAAGAAATGCCAGTGTTTCTTTCTTATATGCGTTCAAATGGATCAAAAAGTGTTTTTGTTTCGTATGGTTTCAATTCAATATACGAGGGTTGCTACTTATATTTCGGGTCCTGACAATACTAGTGTTCCCAGATGCAAACTGGAACTTCCATTGGAAACTTTGACATTTTTTAGTATAACTTCACTCAGACGTTTTGTCATTTGAGGGCTAATTGTTTTGTTTACAGTGTGTTGAAAAATTCATCTCAGGCAAAAAATGGAATTATTCCGTGAACATTTTCGTGCGATGATTTTTTTACAATATTCGGCGTGGGTTATCGAGGCAAGAGTGTTTAAATCAAATTGTTTCGACTTTTGGCGATGAAGCACCATCAAAAACCACTGTTAATCGCTGGTACCAAGAGTTCAGTCTCGGACGCCACTCTCTCCAGGATAAATTTCGTGAAGCACGTCCAACTTCGGTCACTTTGCCAGAAACCATCGATGCTGTGTGTGAATTAAGCAGGACCGACATGTGACATTCCGTGAATTAAGGCATCCTTGGGCATTAGTATGACAAGCATCAATAAGATATTGCATGTTCATTTAACCATGAAAACAATTTGTTCTCGTTGGATCCCACATCATTTGAGGAATACTCAAAAAAAGCTCGTATGAATTGGTGCAAAGAGATGTTGAAAAGGTATAACTGGGTAGCTCAAAGGCAGTGTATAACATTGTCACAGGTGACGAATCATGGATCTATGCATATGAACTCGATACAAAACAGCAATCGACCGTATTGGTCTTTCAAGACGAGCCAAATCCAACAAAAGTTGTTCGTGGAAGAAGTACATCGAAGCAAATGATTGCGTTTTTTCGGTATAACCGGCCAGTGCCTTTAGTGGAACGTATGACGGTCAATTCTGAGTGGTAGAAATGAGGAAAGATAAAAAGAGAGGACGGATCATTTTGCATCACGACAATGCAAGCTCTCACACATCAGCGGAAACGATGAGCTATTTGACCACATGTCGAATTGATGGGCCATCCACCGTACAGCCCTCATTTGGCACCCTATGACTTCTTCTTATTCCCTAGCATCAAGAAAAAAATGCGTACTCAACGTTTTTCATCGCCCTAAGCAGCAGTTTCTCAATCCGAGTGACAAAAGTGCTTCGATGATTGGTTTGTGCGCATGCAAAAGTGTATTGATCGCAAAGGAGAATATTTTGAAAAACAAAAAAAAACATTTCCAATCATAAATTATTGTATTTTTATTGCCGGACCCGAAATATAAGTAACAATCCTCGTAAGTACAAACTTTGTATTCAGAAGACATGGTGGATGTAGGATAACAGGGGAAGCATTTGCCACTTATCTTCGAGTTTTCAAAGTAACGGGTTTTTCATTAAGGACATAACAATTTTATATATTAATAAAACACAGAATATTTAAGATATAGAGTTCAAATTTATTCCAGATGTAGTGCAAATGTTACATTTAAAGAACGAAATTCGCTTTCGGTCATATGACAACCACGAGCCCGTGTACTGCGATCTATTCTTTGGACCCAATTTTCCACCACTCTTGCCCACATTTCGACCGGAATGTTGGCAATTTCGCATTGGATGTTGTCTCTGAGCTCGTCTAAAGTTGTTGGCGTAGACCAATGACTTGATGTGGCCTCTTAAAAAGAAATTCAATGGCCTTAAATCTCATGAACAAGGTGGCCATTCGACCGAACCGTGTCTCGAGATAACACGTTCACCGAATTTCCCTTTCAGTAAATCGATTGTAACGCGTGCTGTGGCTGGGGCACCGTCTTGTTGAAACCACATATCGTCGATGTCGATGACCAATTGTGGCCAAAAATAATTTTCTAACATGGCTCGATAGCGCTCTTCATTGACGGCAACATGACGATTGTTTTAAACGACACCTCCGACATAAAAACCACACCACACAGTAATTTTTTGCGGATGACATTTGTCTCTTGAAGTACACGTTTTCACACTGAAAGATCATTAAAAATGTTTGAGGGTGCGTTGGCATAAAGATACAAAAATGTTATGTGCCTATTGGAAAACCCTTTATTAACATCAAAACAATTGGTGACTGTTTTATTTACTGTGGGGCATAATACTTTGTAGCTTAAACAATTAGGAAAAGTTTGATTTGAATAAAACTTAAGGGTCTAAGTTTGACCAGGCTTAATCTTTTGCAATCTCCACCATTAAACTAATACTAAACAAAGAGTAGTTTTTTTGTAGTATTTACTTCAAAACTGACAAATTTTGAGTTATGGCGGTTTTTTCGCGAATGAGCGATATGTTACCAACCACATTCTAAAATCATTTGCAATTCCTAAGCATTTTGTTGTTATTGGTATCACTTAAGTAATTGCAACGGTTCAGCGGCCAAGTATAATTATTCTTTCAGTTGTTTTTTGTATACCCGTTAAAATCTCTTAATTGTTTTCTGGCAAATACTTCGTATTTGAAGTTAATTATTATTGTGAACTTTGTCTATTTTCGTTAAAAAATGCCAATCTAATGAACATTTCATATGGAGGAAATTAGACGTACACAGGCACCGCAATCAGATGTCCAATGCATTTTCTGAAGACTTTTTGCAAATCTTAGTCATACTCTTTAAGCTTTCTTAATAAGTATTTTCGAATTTGCATGTCTCTAAAAAGGGCTTTCATCTCGGAAGTTCTCGCTACAATTGATTAAAAGATGCACCAACGTTGCGGTCTCCCTTCTCGTTGATGAAAATTCGTGACTATGGCCGACGAGTGAGGACAGCAAGGAGGATGGATAGAAAAATAGTATTCTTTGGGATTAAAAACTAAATACTATTTTTGAAAAAATGTTTTAATTTTTTTCAATTAAAAATTAATAGAACTGTTTTTTTCGTTTTATTTATTTCATCATTTCATTTCAAATTATTTTTAAGTGCTTGTATTTTTTAGCCTCTCATCCGATTATAATAAATTAAAAAAAAACCTACTCAATGTTTTTTTATATTGCAGGAATGAAATAAATGGGGTCCAACGTACATCTAGAAAAAATGCACTAAGACAGTGGTTACTTAACATTTATATTTTAGAATCGGTTTACTTGACGTAGACACTAATATTGCGGTAGACCGTTTAACTTACTATAAATATAGCACGACGGTCTAATATTTAAAATGCTGAAACTGAATTTTCCAAATTATTTAATTAAAATAGTTCAATAGTTCTTATGTCAGCGTTCATTTGGTGTTGGAATTAATAATTTAATTTCTGATTGTCTTCCTGTTCGTGCTTTTGTGCCCCAGGGGTCTGTTCTAGGTAAAGGACGTGGGATTGTCGTGATAATCCACGTCGAAAGTTGTGAAAAATGATCGCACGAAAATGTTCACGAGTTATTTCCATTTTTTTTGCCAAATTGATTTTTTCAAGTCACTGTAAACACAACTGATGGTCGTACGTCAAAACGTTCTGAGTATGTTTATGCTAAAAAATGTCAAACTTTCCAATGGAAATGTCAGATGGCGCCAGTCCTTTACCTAATATATGTAACAGCGCATAGAGAAAGGGACCTTTCTTTTTTTTCGTTTTTTGATGTGGACAACATCTGAGCATCGAATGAGACCGATCCCATGCCCTAAAAGTGTTTCCTCCCACAGATATGCTCGTGTTATGAAAGTGAAGTCGACGATTCTAAGCGCAAATAGAAAGGGGCCTAATCTTTAAAATGACTCTCCTGAACAAAACTTTTCATCAACTTTTCACTTTTTTTTGATGAGGACAACATCTGAGCATCGAATGAGACCGATCCCATGCCCCAAAACTGTTCCCTCCCAGAGATATGCGCGTTTTATGAAAGTGAAGTCGACGATTCTAAGCGCAAATAGAAAGGGACCTAATCTTTAAAATGGCTCTCCTAAACAGAACTGGTTTTTGATCTTAGGTCCCTTTCTATTTTGCGCGTCACATATATTTATGATTGTTCTCAAATGAACCATTGCACAAACTCATTCTTTGCAGATGATTTAGCAGTGCTATGTTCTGGTTCACTCGTCCAAAGCATTCAAAACTGCCTTCAAGCTTCTCTAGACAAGGTTGTCGAATTTTCATTTAAATGGAGAATCAGAATTAACACCGAAAAATCACAAGCAATCTTTTTCACAAGGAAAAGAAAAGCTTGTTATATGCCCGGTTCTAAACTTTGTATGTTTGGAAGAGAAATTGCCTGGTCTGACTTTGTCAGATATCTAGGTGTATTTCTGAATAAACGTCTGACTTTTAATGATCATGTGAAACACATTGTAAAAAAAATTAATGTTGCTGTTAAATTATTTTATCTGAGCTAAATTTTTCCAACAAGACCGTCATACTAAAAAAAAAGTTTTTCAAGCTATTGCTTGATAATATTAATCCCCAACTAAATACCTTTCAAACGTATCTTCATGCATCTATATATCTTTTCTGTCCACACTTATGACTGTTTGAAAACAATGTCCTCTATAACCCATCGAAAAAATTAGCCACTCGTTGCTCGGAAACGTTTATTAACTGAAATTATCTTTAAAATTACGCACAAAAAATTGTATACTAAGATTATTCTTCGATCAATATTTTGAGGTGTTGTATCATCATTCGAATTTATAAAAATTACTCGTAAAATCTTACTTTATATACCCTACAGCCCACTGTCTTATAGCTTAGTGCTAATGTTTGTATCACCTATAGAAAAACGATAGGCCGCATGTTTCAGATTGTTTCAGAATAACTAATTTCTTCAAGCGATGTCTGTTCGACCGCATAGTGTTGTTAACAACACAGAAAAAAATCAGAAAATACTACCCATTACCATTTGCATTACCAGGTAATGACCTCTCGTTGCCCTTTGCATTATTTGCAATCACCAAACACAATTTTGTACTTCAGTTCTATTTCTATTTACTTTAAATATTGTTATGAGAGCTATAAAGATAATATCAACATAAAACTATCATCTGGTATGACCGGCTATGGCCCGGGGGCTAGTGTCTGCTTCAACTAACCGAAGTTTTCTATGTTCAAATCTTCGCAAAGCAAATTTTTATTTATTTCAATAAATTTTCAAAATAAAACCAACTCTATCGCTCTCGCACACAAATTACTTATTATCGAGCTCGGTTATGCTAACAAATAAGCGCTTTCCTCCCAGCGACCCAAATAATAATTAATGCAGGGCTTTTGCTGGGAAAGTACAGCAAATAAGAGATATACAGTGACGCACATAAGTATTGGCATATAAGCCATTTTCTTATTGGTACCCATATTGACATTTTTTCGTTGGTGTACAAATTACAAAAAAATTGTAAAAGAAATAGTTTAATCTTACTTTAAGTTTTTTTTTGTATATTTTAAACAAATCTGAAGTAATTTTGTAACTATATAAGGCATAAAGGCTCGGTTACTTTTTGAATATCAATAAATGAAAATGAAATGAAATCTATTGATGGCTCTCGATGTGGAGTCTCTTTAGAGGTGGCAAGAGTGAGTTGTATTTTCGTGGGCAATTGTGCGAAGAAAACTTGAAAAGTAAGGTTTACAACAGTAGTTTTCAATCGTTTGGGGAGAGCCTGGCCTTATAGAGGTCGGTTTTACTTTCAACAATTGCAGCAAAGCTTTCTGAAGAGGGTTGTCACGGATTCGAAATCATGATAAAAGCAGTGTGCAGCCACGAAAATCAATGTCACTTTGCCATTTTGTTAAAAACTTGTCTTCTAATTAAATATAGAAGCAAGAGGTATTGAGCCGGTTAATCCCTGTTCAATGTGTAAAAGCAACAGACCGAAATAAAACAAACGAGTTAAACAAAAAAATTATTTATATTTAAATGAAACAATTTTACACCTAAATTGGCTTTGTTTTGTTTATGATTTAAATTTTTTTTTATTATATTTAACTTGTATTAATAAAAAATGGCACATTTTCGGCGCACTAAGCTATTGGCACACTTATGTAATTATATGCCAACCTCTAAAAAATATTGCCAACTGGCAATATATTTAAGCTAAACAAGAGTTTTTATTTGCGGTGACAACGGCCAAGTTGATTTTGTCAAGAAAATTTGATAGCATTCGCGAAAAAAATAATTTGAGACTAAAATGGGTCGAAAACTTAAAGAAACCACGGAATCGCGGCGTAAAATTTTCATTTATTTGCCCAATCAAGGTAAATCGTATGCAGAGATTGGTGAAATGATGGATAGGAGTAGATTAACCATTCACAGCATTATAAATCGATTTAAAGGCGCTGAAAATTTAGAAAACAAAAAGCGCTCAGGTCGTCCGCGAAATTTAACAGATAGAAAAGTCAAATTTGAACCGAAAACCACTTCAACCCAGATTGCCGCTGAGGTCAAAGACGATTTTGGGAAAGACGTACATGCCATGACAATAAAAAGAGTGCTTCATGAAGCTGACTACAATGCATGTGTTGCTAGACGCAGACCACTAATATCACCAGTTAACCAAACTAAACGATTAGCAAATGCCAAGGAGTATAAAAGTAAACCATTAAGTTTATGGGACTAAGTACTCTTCTCCGATGAAGGCAAGTTTAACATTTTCAGATCAGATGGAAGAGTAAATGTGTGGCGAAAACCGAACACTGCATATGATAAACCAAACCTTGCGCCAACTGTGAAACATGGCGGCGGCGGAGTGATGGTTTGGGGCTGCATGTCTGCTGGAGCTTGTATTTGTAGATGACATTATGGACAAAACAGTTTATCTCAACATGTTGAAAGAAAACGTCAAGAAAAGTGCGGAAAAGCTGAATCTGCCTTCCTCATTCACCTTTCATCATGATAATGATCCCAAGCATACGTCTCATATGGCGAAAATGTGGCTAGCTTATAACACGGCAAATTTTCTGCCACATTCCCCACAGTCTCCAGACCACAATCCAATTGAACATTTATGGGAAGAGTTGGACAGAAGAGTGAAAAAGTGTGCAATTTCAAACAAAACACAACTAAAAAGCGCCTTATTGGAAGAATGGAAGAATCTGGGGGAAGAAACAACGAAAAAAATAGTGCATTCAATGCCAAAACGCCTAGAAGCAGTTATTAAACAGAAGGGAATGCCCACTAAATATTAGATAAGTTATACAACTAGTTTATATAGTAATAGAATTAAGTGTGCCAATACTTTTGTGCGCCAAAAACTATTAATATGCTTTAAATAAAATAAAAAATATGAATTTTTAAAAAACTAATGTTAAATTAGCTGTAAAATCATTTCATTTAAATAGAAATATTTTTTTTAATTTTTACACCAACAAAAAAATTTCAATATGGGTAACAATAAGAAAATGGCTGTGTGTCAATACTTATGTGCGGCACTGTATATAGTATAAATCCATGTTACAAACAGATTTAAATCAAGGTTAGCCTAGCACGAACTGGGGCCGACACATGTAAAGATGCTTTAGGTCAGTGGCCTAAACTAGACTGGATAAAAACTAAAACCATGCTGGAAAATAACCAGAGCGATGTGATGTCGGTGGTTCGAGCAGCGTAAGGACAAGTGAAGCACCTGTTGCCTAGTACCTTTAGAAAAGACGGCGTATTTGTCTGGGAAAATACTGTCTTGAAGATCTAACCTGCAAGATGGTATATCTATTAAATTTTGTAATCGATCTGCCGTAGTTAAAGGACGAGGAGATAATAGACAATGGACAAACACAATGAACTCAGTGTGGGGATAGGATGTTCTTCCAACCTAACTTTACAGCAAATATGAAACTATGTCAACACAACTTCGTAAATTGCTTAGTTTGGGTCAAGATGTTTTGATATAAAATAGGGTGCTCCAATTGTTATGCAGACCTCTGAAAGCAGTTATTTGTGATATGTTGAATATTTTTGTTATTTTTTATTTTTTTAGGCTATGGAAAACTTATCTATGGAGCGATTCTCAGATGAACAAAGCGTAAAAGTATTAAAGGTTTTACGAAAATGGTCGTTCTGCAGGAAATGCATTTCACGGATTTACGTCGAGATAACCGGCAAGAAAATCAATGAAACAGGGTAGATGCACGACGTTAGAATCCAAAAATATTGCTGCTGTGGACCAAGCTTTAGCAATCTTAATTCATGCACTATTTAAGGACCGAATTAAATCAAAAGAGAAACTTTTGCTGTTGAAAATAAGATGATATGGACTTGGACTGGACGGTGTCATTTACATACAGCGCATTAAACAATGGCCCGATAGCAAGCGAAGTTCCCTAGGCCATCGATATCTGGCGATTTGATGCCAATGGACTTATTTACTGGAGCTACTATGGAAAACAATTTTGTGTAAATTCGTTTATTGCATTAGAAGTATCCGTTGTCGAACTAGTAATTTCCTTCTAGGCAATGGGACGCATGTATTCACTGTAGAAACATTTAAAGGAACATTTTTTAAGTCGTATAATTCTAAAGAAGAATATGTTGTTTAGTAGCTTTTAAACACTTACCACGGACAAGAAAAGCAGTGTCCTTCAGTATCCAATGTTGCTCCTTATAGTATCCAATGTTGCTTGCGTTTATGTAGAGTGCTTTCAGCTATTTGTATAGCCCAAAGTTATTATATTGTCTTTATTATTCCACTAGGGAGCATAGAGCTTCTGCAAGATTTCTCTATTTAGTTCAATTCTTTTAATTTGCGGTTTAAATTCTTCCCATTGCAAATGCAGTTTTGATATGTCCGTACGTACTGTTCGTCGATCGTCCTCGCCGTCTACTGTCTGGTGGGCTCCATTCAAGCGCTTCTCTACAAATGTTTTGGGGGGTTTTTCAGCAAAGAATGGCCATTTCCATGTTGTTTTTTATATTTTTAATGACGTTTCGTTTATCTTTGCCCGCCTGTCTGCGTTGGATATAGTGTTCGTCCCAAATACCCTGCGGATAGTTCGCAAGAATTTGTTTATTAGGACATGGATCTTTTGGATAGATACGTTTGTCGTCAGCCATGTTTCACATCCGTACAAAAGCGGTGGTTTTACGCATACGTTGAATATGCGTAGTTTGGGCTTTTTCCTAGTTTGTACTGAATGTCTTCGTCTATACCGTCATTGCCATCATGCGTCCAAAATAGCAGAAAGAGTTCGCGTATTCTTTCTTGTTCATTTATCGAAAATTGGGTGGTATTGTTGGTATAATTACTTGTCGCTTTGGTTTTTTTTAATATTTATTGTGAAACCAGCGATTACAGGTTTTCCAGCTCGTTTGATTTGCTCTGCATATCGCCGTGTCTTTGCGATAAAGGGATATATCATCCACAAAGTCGAGGTGGTAATGAATAGTCCACACTTTGCCTCTCCTACTTCAGTCATGATGATGTAAGGGCATCCTTGTTTTACTCCATAATTTTGTTGGGACTCCTTTGCTTTCCATATTGCACTGCGTTTAATGGTGTCGAATTACTTTTTAAAGTCATAATCGGGATCGATTATAATGCGGAGAGTGTTTACCTGCTCGATCCAGAGTTATTAACATCTATTGCTGGTGATTTCAAAGTGTTCCTTCCAACGTCGGGCAGGTCGCCCAATAATTTGGTATGGTTGGTGCATTTGCATTAGTCCAGGCAGCCTTTTTAGTTTCGTCCTCAAGTGATTCCCAATACTTCAGTTTGTCATCGCGTGCATTACGTTTTACTGCTTTAGAAACTGTGCTATATCCAGTACTCCGTCTGTTGTCTGCGAGGCTCTGTAGGTCGTTCCTTCTTAGATAAGGTTCCATGTGTCATTAGTTATCCAGATTTTGCTGTTACTTTTGTCTACGTATCATATATTTTCCTCTACTATGTTGTTTATTACTTTCCATGGGTTTTCCCACCCAATGTTTTGAGTGGGCTGTATCCTTTTCCTCATCGCGTCGGGAATTTCGTCTCATTATCTTTCATCCGTAAGTTTTTTCAATTCAAAATGCTTAGGTGTTCTCTGGTTGTTACGTTGTTTGTAGAGCTTGTTTGATTTTAGTTATGCAAATGCAATTACCAACTCGTGTTGACTCCATGTCCGCTCCGCGTTTGGTTAGTGCATCTCACAAGGACGTTCTACGGAATGCAGGTATATTTGTGGCAATCTTTATGCGGGAATATGTAGCCCCCGATGACTAAGTTGAATTCCTGACTGAGACCGACTAGCCGGCCGCTGTTATCGTTTCCAAATCCATATACAGTATTTTCCTGAACGGTAAACATTTTTTATCGGTCAACAAAATTTTTCTGTGCAAGTTATCAGCGTGCTTCACCAAATGACGTTTGCATTTTTCAATCCTATTTTTTTTAAAGCTGCAGTCAATAAATGCTTGGTACTTCGGTTGTAAGCCCCAAGTCTTTTTTAATGATTCGATACATGGACTTTTGCGTGATATTCATCTCACGGGCCATGATTTTCTGTTTTCAGAGCGGATTTCTGTGAATTCTTGATTTAACAGCTTTGATGGCATGCGGTGTTCGAACAGAGAGTGGGCGGCCCGACCGGGGGCGGTATTTTACATATCCTTCTCCTCAAACAGTTTTATGCATCGGTAGAAGAAAATGCGGCTAATCCCTAGTGGCCGGAGCGTTTTGAAAATATCGTTTTTTTGATTTCACACTTGAAAAGCGCTATTACAGCGATACGGTTCTCATTATCTGACCACTCCATGATGAAAAATGAAATAATTTTAATATTCCGTTACAGACTAACGCTATTGAGGTTAGCTTTCAAAACCCATATGACAATAACGGGGTATGTTCAGTTCTACTATTGAAATGGGTGTGTTCAATGTTGTAACAGTATTTATGTCCCTACTAAGTATACTCATATTCGGCTTCATGTTTAAGATGAAAATCAAAGAGATTTTGGCAGTATCATGTGTAATTGAACAGTTTATTTCTTTAAAAACCAGGATATAAGTAAAAAAAGTGTAAGTAATTAGTGCATACATATCTATTCTTCAGTTTCAGTTGGAATACAATACCTAATACAAATACGGGTAAATACGTACGTACGTAGTACACTAAAGTTATTCGAAGAATTTACACAATTTTTGGTTTTTTTGTTTGTAAAATATTACCATTGCCTAAACATTTTTTGTAAAATAAAATACACTAGAAGGCGAAGTTTTTTGTTTGCTCTTAAAAAAATAAAAAAGGAAAGATAATTCAAATAAAATGAAAATAATAAGAAACAAAACCTTGGCATTTTTTTGTATAGTAAATATGCACGATCTATTCGAAAGAATGAATAAAATATATGTTACATCATTTGTATTCATACTAAGTAATATTGAAAACACAATTAATTATTGATGTCGACATTCGGGCACATACTGCATAATGAGCAGGGTAATCCAAAGTGAAAACAAATTTAAAAGGCTTGCAGGCTTAGTTGTCGGAACAAATTGTATGGCTAAAGAACTGAATACTGATAGTCGCATTGAACTTGTTTGTCTGGCTATGTCTGTCTGTAAAAGAACATAATGAAAAAAGGAAGTAAAAAACGCATATATACTAATATATGCTGCAGTCTTAAACGTTATTAGTATCATGATTATTTATTCTACAAGTCTAAGTCTAAAATATAACAAAAAAAAATAAAAATGACATCTGAAAGTAAATGGGGTGCTAGCTACTATGCCCGAATTTGACGTGGAGATTAGCATTTCAATTTGTACTTCACTAATGGAAAACATTATAGTTGACGCTTGGAACGATATGACGACGACTGTGAAGAGTTAAGTAATTCCTATACACAATTTATAATTCAGTGAGAAGCAGTGCTGCTGTAAATGATTACAATTTTACACACAATATGAATAATTTAGGAACAAAGACACTAAGTAAGCAGGAAATGTAAACCGTATACCAGGATTGGATCCATTTAAAATTCACGATATGCATCATATACAATTAGCACGGTAATTGAATCTCATTCACTCATGTGATATTTGTAACAAAGTTGTTTTGAAAAAAGGGCAATTCGAAATCGAATTGAATACAATACACCGAAATAAAGACAAAAAACAAAGTACGCAGAGAAAAAAAAAACAATAAACAAAGCAAACACTGTGTGGTTCTGAGGAGAAAACTTAATTTTAGGCTCTAAATTATACTACATATATAAAAATCCCTAATACATTAAGTAGACACAATATAATGATTTTACAGCAATACACAATAGTACAACACCATTATCACCATCATCGTCATCTTCCTACTAATTAAATTCAATTGCAAGCGGTTATGTTGTGTGTGCACATATTGAAAAATTGATGCTTTATATCCTCCAGGGAAAAGTCTTCATTGATAGCAGGATAAATTGATTTCTACAAGTGTCAAGAAGAAGGGTGCATTAATATCTAGAGGAGGGAGCAAAACTATACAACAACTTACATTCATCGTTAAATTTTGACCACGCAAAATTTGCCAATTTTCCAAAATATTGGCATACTGCAAATATTTTTCATATTGCCTTAAATATTCATAGATATGGCACAGTCCTAAATAATCATATTCCAGGCCGGAATATGAACGACCAAATAAACGTAAACCTATAGAAATAAATACAAATTTATGTTATTGGAACTCGAAACGTATTTGAGCAGCTTAAAACGGGGTTGTGCTTTCTGATCACTTTCGTCTCTTCTGCTTTACTGCAATTGCAAATTAAATTTCACTGAAAATGAGTATGACGTGAGGAAACGGGTGTTCTTTAAATCGTAAAGGAATCTGCAAAGCTGAGGTTTGAGGTCATCAAATATATGACAAAACTAATGAAAAAGAAAAGATTGTTGATGAGTCCATTATTCCATGTACCAAGACAAAATTACCATAATGGAATGTAAAAATTGCCTTAAAGAGCAAGGAATGTATGCAACTAGCGGACATAAAAGTCCTCACTTAACGGGATTAAGAACCTAACTAGAAAAGATAAAATGCTACAGCGATGTGGAAAGCTTCTCCGCAATTAGTCGGTTACGAAAACTTTATCTTCAAGTCCAGCAATACCATTAAAAATTAATGCAGCACATAGATCGTGTACCACTACCACTAGTAAGGATAAACTAAAGGTCCTGATGTAAACACAATTCCAAGGTTGTTGAGCATCTGCCTTTTAATCTTTCTTCGATATCCCGATTACGGAGCATCGCATACGATGGTCGGTTAAAAGCATACATCCCTTTAAATCTCTGGGTCCTGAGTCAGCGGACTTACAGGAGAACATCGGTACATTAATGCCATGGCTCTAGACAATTTTCAGAGCTTGTTACTATCTCAGGTCCCTTCACGGTGGACAGCATATCCTATTATTCGAAATTCAGGCGAAAGATTTCAGACCAATCCGCCTCTTATTATTTCTGCTAAAAGCTTTGAAAAGAATCATGGATGTCTACATCAGAACATCCTAAGACCAGGTACACTTAAGGAGGCCAGGCATGTCTGTAAAAAGGGAAAGTCTACCGATACTGCGTTGCACTCCCTGCATTATAAGGAATACGCATTGGTGGCTTTTTGGGCATAAAGGGAGCTTTTAACTATTTTCCTTGACGCAATAGGACAGTTAGGAATAAAATATGCTGTCAGTCGCATTGAGTACCCCTATATTTCAGGCGCATTGAATTTACTCTAGGCGCTTATTATAGTCCAGGTTAAACGAATTCGGTACTATTCACTAGGGGATACCAGATACCTTAATTTGTTATTTCCACGATCCATAAAGTTAAAGTTTCCTTATCCAATAGAGGCAAATATCTTAGACTGATGCTAGATATCAAACTAAACTGGAACAATAGACTTGGACCACTAAGGCGGCAACTAGCTCTGAATAGTTTGCTACAGACCAGCCTATCGCTTTGTAATAAGTCAACAAGGTTAATCAGCTCCCCAAGTTCTGCCGGCTAGTTACTTGAGGACATTATTCACACTTTTAATCTTATGCCGGCAAGTTAGTTAAGGACCTTATTCCCACTTGTCAAAGAGTCTTATGTTAAAACATATAGGGTCTTACAAACTTTCCATAAACTCAATCCAACGCTAGCGAAAGTGATCTGCTGAACATCCCCGTTACAGATGCACACTTACTGATTTCTATACTGCGCAAGTAAAGTTCCTCTGCTTCTTTATACTTTTTCATTTGATAATTGTACAGCGACGCAAGATGGCCAATCGACAAACCGACTTCATAATCAAAAGGACCCAATAGATGAGTTTTTATTTTGATGGCTTTTTGATGCATACGTTCGGCTTCCTGCAAAAACATTTCAGATCAATGTAAAAATTGTGGTGCATTTTTAATATTTCAACTTAAAAACGTATCTCTGGTGTGTGCAATTTACCTCAAAACGGTTCATCGTCTGATAAAGTCTTCCCAGGTTTCCATATAATTTAGCTGTCTGGACATTTTCTTCGCCGAAAACTTCCAACGACAGTTGCAGAGCGAATTTGTGCAAGTCTTCTGATTGCTTCAAGAGTCCTTCGTCGTCGACGCCTTCGGCAATTTTATCAAGTGCGATTTCCTCCAAGAGTAATGCTTTCACCCGCTTCGCCGAAGCCAATTTCAAATGATCCTCGGGCACCAAATGCCTTAAAATGTCAACAGATTTCTCGATATGATCGCGGGCGCAAGTAAAGTTGCCGGTGCTGTATTCATGCACATAGTAGGCATACGATAGATCTTCATGGGCTATGGCGACATGGAAATTGCTATTACCAAAGACACAGCGCTTGATATCCAAGGCCTCTTGGTAAACATTAACACTCTGGTAGGGCGAGTCTACATTCAAAAGAAAGAAACCATAGTCGAGCAATGTGTCGGCATACTTCTGATGGTTAGATCCAAATGTTTTTCTGCAAATAGTATTATCATTATTATTGTGGCAAACTTAAACGTACTGATATCGCTTCCGGATGTGTGCATCTGGTTGTATGTATGACTTACTTCGCTCTACTTTTGGCTTGACATATTAAAATATTTGCTCGTTGATAATCGCGTTTAACCACACAAGCCTTGGCCGCTTGTCTCAGAACATCAATGGCAATTCTAAATTGAAATGGAACAATTTTTATAAATAATAATTCCGCAAAGGATACTCTGGTGAAAGTACCTATCTGGGGTAGTTTCTTCCAAATTCCGCATGGCCACTACACTCCACATGTGGCTGTCATCGTAATCATTGCGCGCAAAATACATTTCCGAAAATTGGGTGTGCGTGTTTGCCAGCAATGGCTTGGGTATCTCATCGGCTTCCATTTCCTTTAGGAGTTCTACGATAACATCAAAAGTACGTTCGGCCGACTTGAAGTTGCTCAAACAGGACTCGGAATGTAAAAGTCTAAAACGACAAACATTTGTTAGTCCATAAGCGAAACTTTGATCCGGTGGTTAAAGTACCTTTGTAAACAGTCTAAATAGATTATTCTTATCTTCTTATCTTGCTCCATATTCTTCAGACGCTTGGCCACACACTTTAGAATGGCTATACTCTCCGACAACCAGCCGGCTTCTGAGAGAAATGATCCTAACCGCAGACCGAAATCTATGACATCCACGCCGAAATTAGACTCATCATCAGATGCCAGGGCCAATGCGTCGGCGGCTCTCAGTATAGATTCATCCACTGAAACACTAGCATCAACGCCTGACACTGTTGATGTCTTCGAGGAAGATGATGCTTGTAGTTTAGCTTTGGCCAACTTTGCCAATTTCGATGCAGTCTTGGTGGTGTGCTTGACATTCTCCGGCGTGTAACGCCGCGTAAATGTTTCTTGCAACTGTGCGGCCAGCTGTTTCCCTCGGCTTACGAGCGTGGCTAGACAAAGAAATAGTTTCTGGCGGGCTGGATCGAAACGCAAAAGACGTTCAAATACCTCCAGATCTACAATTTGCTCAAATAACATGTCCTTTAAATCATCACGCTGCGACATCTAAGAAACAAAGATATTGAAACATTTTACACATTTGAAACATTGATCTAAAAGAGAAGTGCAATAAGGTTGGCCGGGCTGTGAAGAAAAAATACAATTGCTTCCTTTTTTCCGGTAGATAAACATAATAAATTTTCAGGGTTTTTTTAAGTTGGATATTAAAATAAAATCAAATGTCTACATTTGGGAACATTCTAAGCGTATATAACATATCGTGACTTAAAAAACACTAATTGGATCTTGCTAGCCCAACTAGTTGACGAAATACCATGGAATGCAATATGTATATACAATTGAATCAGCAGACGATCAGCTCAACTTTCTTCTAAATAATATTAGTACAATATATGATAACTGTGTACCTGAAAAAAAAACAAAAGCCATAGGAAACAAACAGCCGCCCTGGTTTAATTTAGAAATTAAACGGTTAATTGATGAACGAAATTGTGCTTATAAGCGTTGGAAGCGATTCAAGACACCGCGCTTCACGATAAGTTCAAAACAGCTAGAAGGGCTGTTGTCCAACATACCAACTCAGCAAAGTACTCGTACTTTAAACAAAAATTTCGATCCGCGGTTGACAGCAAATCAAAATGGAAGGAAATTTGAAACATTGGAATTTGCGGAAATCGGTGTGATTCTCTGCATCAATCCAGCATCAACGTCAATGAACTTAACGAAAACTTTGTACACGTAAATATAGCTCAACCTACTGATAATATATATGACAACATAAGCACTGTACCAATTGAAAATTCCCTTCATTTTCGCTGTGTTGACGATGCTGAAGTCCTTCAGAGCATTATTAGAATAAAATCAAATGCAGTAGGCACGGATGGTCTCAATCCAAAATTTCTAAAATTATTCTTCCTAAGTTGCTGCCCTACATCACTTTTTTGTTTAATACTGTCCTCACTAAGTCTATTTTCCCCCACGCATGGAAAATGGCTAAAATAATTCCTCTTCCGAAGCAAAACAATGAATATCGTCCTATTGCTATACTATCTTCGCTTCCAAGGCCCTGGAACACATCATAACTGAACAAATTAGTACTTTCCTGGATCAACACAAATTACTGTCTGAGAAACAATCTGGTTTTAGGAGGAAAAGATGCTGCATTACTGCTCTAATCGAAGTAGTTGAAGATTTACGGCTTAATCTAGATGGTAAAATGGTTTCTCTTCTGGTCCTGTTAGATCACAGCAAAGCCTTCGACACTGTGGACCACAACATACTTATCTCCAAACTGAAATATCTTTTCTTTTTTTCCAACACTGCTTGCAATCTTTTGTCTTCGTACTTATCTTATCGATCACAAACTGTTATTGTTGGTAATCTACGCTCGAATGCTCTATGTGTCTCTCGGGGCGTCCCCCAAGGATCCATTCTCGGCCCACTTCTCTTTTCTATCTACATAAACGTCCTCCCTGATGTCCCGGAAACATGTAACATGCAAATGTATGCCGACGATGTGCAGCTCTACACTTGCGCTAAATCAACAGATGTTCATTCACGCATTTCGCTCATAAACAACGATTTAGATTTAATTTATAAATGGGCTAATAATAACGGATTGCGCCTCAATCCCTCCAAAACAAAATTAATTGCTATAAGCAGAAGAGCTGTTCCTATACATTACAACGTTATGCTTGACAATACTATGATAGATTGTATTCAGACATCATCAAATCTGGGAATAACCTTTAACTCAAAACTAACATGGACAAATCACATTAATGGAACTGTCGGTAAGGTGCGAGGTAGGCTGAGAAATTTATGGGCAGTTCGAACTTCTACTCCGTTTCAAATTAGAATGTTGTTAGCAAAATCATATCTAATCCCAACACTTCTCTATGGGTCAGAAATATTCGCCAATTGCGACTCAGAAGACAGTCGGAAACTAAATGTGGCTTACAATGATATTGCAAGATATATTTTTAACAGAAAGCGATACAACCGAATTTCTGAGTTTTCATATCAAATATTTAATATATGTTTTGAGATTTTACTCAAACTCAAGTTCATAAAATCATTAATAACAAAGAGCCTGAGTATCTTTTTAACCGCTTAAAATTCGCTCGATCCAATCGGGGAATGAAACTTTTCTATCCGAGAATTAAGAGTCTAACATCTGAACGACAATTCTTTGTGTATAGTACACGTCTCTGGAACAATCTCCCGTCAAGCCTTTAAGTCATAAGCAATGTAACTAACAACTTTTAAAAAGGAGCTACTTAATTTCTATAAATAGTAAATTTGTATATTATTAGTTTTAGTACAACCTAATTCAAACTATGTAATTGTAATTTGATTGTAATATTAAAATTTCCCAAAATGTTAATCTTACAATCCACTAAGCCCGCACTAGAATATATAAGATGTTACATCCTGTAGTGCGTGGTTAAACAAAATAAATAAATAAAAAATATGCAGACGATTAACAGGGATAAGAGTTTCTGTTTGCGGACTATTTTTGTTAAATATCAGTTAAAAATGACTGCAGCCGGGCAATCCGATAGAATGATACTCTACTACAATATGCTACCATACTACATGCATTTACATATGTGTATATTTGAGCAAAATCGGATCAATATGTGGTTTTAGAAAAGACAATTATATGATCAATATGGTCTTATTTCTTTATTCGAGTACAGACCATTCATAACGTACTACGCTAAATTTAAACATTATCGGATTTAATATGTGGCTCCTAGGTCGTTTTGTATAAAAAAACTAAAACCCATTTATTCGTCCATTTATTTTTCGATAGTTCGCTGGTTTACGGAAGTTGAAAATACGCAGCATAACAAAAGAACGATGGAGTTCGGGGTCTCATATGAAAGTTTTTGAGAAGGTAAGATTGCGGGGGGGATTCCGGCAAGGATATTTATAATATATGAATAAAATCTGGTATAAGTACAATAAAAAAAATATGCAACCAAGATGTTGTAAGTATCGTTGGACTATTTGGATTTTCCATCCATTATGAATAGAGTTAAACCACCTCGAAATATTGATCGGGGACACCTTAAGGAGTGCCTGTTGAATTCACAATAAGCGGTTTATGATTTTAAATGTGCCAATTTGACACCAAGGGTTTCCCTTTAAGGCACTTAAAGTACTTTTATAAATTATTTTGGATGAGCACCAGATCGTCAGTGGAGACGCACTGCAAAGATCAAAATGGGAAAAGTTTTTTGAATTGGGTGCTTTAGTGGCCTAAAAACGGTCCGTATGGCCCTTACAAAAAAAAATTCCTCCTGTTTTTAGCAAAACTCAAAGCGCACTATGAAAGACATATGAATATTCATATCGTATCATAGTGAAATTTCATATTATTTTACGATTTGCCGAATTTAAAGAGATATGGTCCCTGCATATTGAGGTCCAATAAAAAATTCCAAAGACAAATTTTCTTATTTGTATGGTTTGGGTTAATTTAGGAACACATGGTTCCTAGGGGCCGTTTAAAATTACACAAGACTAAAGGCACACACACAAAGCGGGTGATTAATCTAAAGGATTTATTTAAATTTTTTCACAGATTATGTTACACTTTATTTTTTTCTTTTCAGTATTGTTTGTTATTTCATCATGGAAAGACTTACACTTGTATTATGAAAATGAGAATGAGAAGATCCGCTGTCGACCAAAATATCGCAACGTCAATAAACAAAATTGCCGCATTTTGGCAGAAGAGCAACCAGATGAGATTCAAGAGGTGCCATTATACCAGCGGTTTATGGGCTGGTGGAGTCATCGGTCCATATTTTTCAAAAATGATAATGGCCTGAACGTAACCGTGAATGGTGCTCGCTATTGCACCAGGACTTTTTGCTACCTGAAATTGAAGCCTGTAATCTTGACGACATTTTGATTCAACAGGACGGTGCACTTGTCACACAGCTGCTCAAACAATGGATCTATTAAGATGTCATCTCGAAGAGCAGCTAATTTTACGTTTTGGACCGGTGAGTTGGTGCATAGATCGTGTGATATCACACCTTCAGACTTCTTAAGTCGTAAAGTTTAAAGTCTATGCTGACAAACCAGCAACGATTTTGGTTTTGGAAGCCAACATTAAGCGTGACATTAACGTCATACCTGTCGAAATGCTTGAACATGTCATCCAAAATTGGACCCTCAGAATGGACATCCTGAGGCGTAGTTGAGGCCAACGTTTGAAGGAAATTACATTCTTAAAATATATGGCATAAAATATCATTTCGAATGAACAATAAAAATTTGAATTTCTGTATTTTTTTTTTATTTTAAAACAAATACTTCTACAATGTTCACCCGATATTTTTACTAGGTTTATTCTCCCTCTGCTAACAATATCATATTTAACTGAAACAACAGTTTGGCACAAGCCACATTTTTACAAAACCCTTAGAATCTTTGGAAAAATTATAAAATGCGTTCCACTGTGTCAACAAGATTGTATTCGCATTTCAATTCTAGACAGTTCCTGGCACTTTGGTGACTTCGTTTGATTATAAAATACGTATGTCTTCTTAAATGTATGCCACAAAATAAAGTCATCTCCACAAGCATTAGCGACTCTATGTTGTGGATAGGATGTCGATGCATATGTTTTAGTTAGGATTGTAAATTCGAGTGTAAGGGTAATTTTCCGTATACCAAACACTTGCAAGAAATGCAACATCTCGAACCAAGGTATGATATTTGTACCTACTTAAGTTGTATCGGTAGCGTTTTGGAAGAATTGAGAAAGCTGCGACGTAACTGCTGGGTAACCATAGACAACACGGCAAGAGTATTATGCCAACATACATGCTGCAAACTAAAGATAGTGAACAAGCTAATTTACATCGCAATCGTCATTTATAATGCCAATTATATCAGTCTATTGATAAGAAAAACGATTATAATACGTAGACGAAGATGAACTTGGGGGATAATTCTTTCATTCTCTTAACTTTGCTATAAAATGTTATCAAAAGTATTGCAGTTTTTAAGATCTTAAACTAAGAAAGATTATTTCCGCCTAGTAAAACTCATCTTGGAGTGTTTTCAGTGATAGGTATACTTTGTAGCGCTAAGTAAATCCCTTTCAATGATAAAATACAAATCACCAAGTCTGCCAAAAGCAAAAAGTCGGCCGCTTACATATATGGTACTGACGAGCCGTCCCACATCAACGGCGAAAGGTCTGTCTACCAGACGGTGATGTGTTTGCTTTAACTTCGCTGACTTACTTTTCCTTCCTGATATAAAAAAAAACAACAATAAACCTGATCTAATTAGCTTTTGGAGTAATTCTCTTTCAAAAAGTTATGCTGTTAATTAACTGGTGCCGTTTTTTATTTTAATTTGCTTTAGTTGCTAAGCGGTTTATATTGTTAATAGTGGTGCTTAAGGTTAAGCCTTGATAGCTTAAACTGGATCGCAATAGTTTTGTCGTTTGTAAAAAACCCCACTTTTTTATGTCGCAACGTAAAGTATCGACTCTTTAACAAAGAAATAAGAAAAGTAATTTGCAGCCGTTTTAGTACTTAGTCTGGATAACTAAAAAGTATTAGCCTTTATCCAGGCTAAGTACTAAAACGGCTACAACAAAGTATTTTTCTATTTTTTTAAGATTTGTTAACAAAACTTAAACTTTTTGTTAACAAATCGCCTACACGGTCATGCAAACGTTTGCATATCCCTGATATATTTCAGTTCTTTAATATATTTATATCATTTACTTTAATGAGATTTTTTATTTTGTGTGGAGCATAGTTGAAATAAATTGATAAACACTATGGGGACTCTGCATCATCGATTTCAATGGTAAAAAAGTCGTTTTCTGGACGGCCAATTGAGGTCAATACACCCGAAAATGTCGAAAAAAATCTTCGATTTGTTGTTGGCCGATCGAATAGTAAAAGTGCGTGAGATTGTTGATGCCATACGCATTTCATATGGCAGTGTGGTTTCGATTTTACATGACCAGTTGGGTTTAATAAAGCTGCCTAAGCTGTGCCGCGTTTTCTCTGAATTGACCATAAACCTAAACGTGTGACAACTTCAAAGGCTTGTTTGGGGTTGTTTAACCGCAATTCGAACAAGTTTTTGCGGCGTGTTGTAGCTGTGAACGAAACATGGATCCATTACAACACTCCGAGTCGAAGCAGCAGTCTAAACAATGGGTTTCTCTGGTTGAACCAGGTCCGAAGAAGGCCAAGTTGACTTTGTCGGCCAATAAGGTGATGGCAACAGTTTTTTTAGGTGTACGCTGGATAATCCACATGGATTACCTTCAGAAGGGAAAAACAATAAACTGCGAATATTATGCCAACTTATAGGACCGATAAAACGAGGATGAAAAAAAAGACCCCATATGGGCAGGAAAAAATTTATTTTTTATCAGGATAATGTGTGCAGTCTCAATGGCAAAATTACATGAATTAAGTAAAGAATTGGTTCCTCATCTGCCATATTCTCCAGATTTAGCCCCCAGTGAATATTACCAAACCTAAAGCAACGGCTTTATCCAGCGATAAAATTGTTGTTCAAATAAATGCCTATTTTATGGACCTCGAAAAATCCTTTTTTTTGGAGGTATACAAAATGGAAGAAACGTTGGACTAAGTGTATTGAGCTAAAAGGAGACTATGTTGAACATTTTTTTGTTTTGCAAAAAAAATCTGTGTTTTATTCGAAAAGTCACGCAATTATTGATATGCCCGCGTATCTCACGATCCGTGTTGGTGCAAAGGAATTTCTAGTTATCGATAGGGGCTATATAATTATTTGACAAGCAAGAGCTTCTAACAGAAAAGAAACTATATGTACACGAAAAGAAAATTACCTTAATTACAACGGAGCAAATGTATATCGATGTAAGCGAAAGAGCTGTTGGCAGATCTAATGACCTAAAGGCGTTATTTTCGCTGCTAGCCATACAAGTAGTGGCTCAAGGTTTGATAAAATTGAACAATGGTAAAGAAAGAAACAACTGTCTATACATAAAGCAGATCACAGACCCAGACGTTTTTCACCGCAAAGCTCTATTGGTCCGTGAGCTGCTTACTCTATGTGTTATTATTTGTGTGGGGCATATAATTTCAAAAATAAATGACACAGTCTTATTCTAGAGTAACAGCTAAACTACGTAGCGAATTGTTATAATAAATTATATTATAAGGAAGTCGACTAATATACTCAAGGTCAGACTCATACATGCAGTAGTTGGCGGTAAATAATTATCTTCTGAATAATCCAGGAACTTTTTTAAGTTAAGGAATTAATCCTTCTGAGAAATGTGGGTATTTTATTCTAGCAAATGCTGGGCAGAGATACTGAAAGTGTTGTATTGTTTCTTAATACTCGTACGCATACATATATTTTTAATATTCTTTTTTGGAAATATAGGTAATCTGGAAAGATTGACATTATTAAGCATAAACGTACTCAGAACGTTTTGACGTACGACCATCATTTGTGTTGTTTACAGTGACTTGAAAAAATCAATTTGGCAAAATAAATTGAAATAATCTCGTGAACATTTTCGTGCGATAATTTTTCACAACTTTCGACGTGGATTGTCACAAGAGTGCGTCGATGAACTTAAATCTTTGTATGGCGATGAAGCACCATCCTATAGCACTGTGAAAAACTGGTTTAATCAATTCAATCGTGGCCGACGCTCGCTAAAGACGAAGGTGGTCCAAAAACGGCCGTTGCGCCAGAGAACATTAATGCCGTGCGTGAACTGATAATGCAAGATCGGCATGTGACATATCGTGAGATAGAGGCATCCTTGGGCATTTCTTCTACCAGAATACATTCGATATTGTATCAACACCTGGCCGTAAAAAAGGTTTGTTCTTGTTGGAACCCGCACAATTTGACAATCGCTCAAAAAAAGGATCGTGTCGATTAGTGCAAAGAAATTTTGAAAAATAACAATCACAGTGCTTCAAAAGACGTTTATAAGATCGTTACAGGTGACAAATCATGGATCTATGCGTATGAGCCCGAAACAAAACAGCAATCGACCGTGTGGCTCTTCGAAGACGAGCCAAATCCCACGAAAGTTGTCGTGGAAGAAGCACTTCGAAGCAAATGGTCGCCTGTTTCTTTGGCAAAACTGTTCATGAGGCTACTTTCCGCGTGAGCAACGTAGGACAGTCAATTCAGAGTGGTACACCACAATTTGTTTGCCTGAAGCCTTCGGAGAAATACGAAAAACGAACAAGAGAAGACGATTCATTGTGCACCATGACAAGGCGAGCTCTCACACATCGGCTCAAATCAGCGCCTTTTTGACCGGCCAAAACGTCGAATTGATGGGTCATCCGCCGAACAGCCCTGACTTGGCACCCAATGACTTCTTTTTATTCCCGCACATCAAGAAAAAAATGCGTGTTCAACGATTTCCGTCGCCAGAAGATGCTGTTGAAGCGTTCAAAAACCATACCTCCATCGGAGTGGAAAAATTGCTTCGACAATTGGTTTGAGCGTGTGCAAAGTTGTATAAATCATGCTGGAGAATACTTTGAAAAACTATAAACCCATTTTTGATGATAAATATTTGCATTTTTATTATTAGGCCAGAAACATATATAGCAGCCCTCGTATAATTACTAATATTATTTTCAAAATCAACAACCACAGTATGGGAAAAATTAAATAAATTAACCAAAACCTTTCAAGGCTTCATATTAGAGTCCATTCGTCCCATCTGAAAAGAAGGAACCTTCTGCGTTGAGTGCCCCACACTAAGTTACACATACCAAATGCGTCAACACAATAGGTACGAATGTGCACCCATTTTTGTCTTTATCATGAGTGGTAAACAAAAAGAAATACTTATCAACTAGAAGTACTCAAAATCAAATCATGCAGCCCTGCGCGAGCAAAAGTAAATGGTTAAACCAAGCATACATGCATGCACACCTTGACCTAGCGCAATAATGCAAGTGACACAGACACACAAGTATGTCCAAGTATACTCATCCATAAACGCGGTGCGCTTCTCAAAGAAACCACGGGCTTTGTCTGCCATATGCTGGCACCCACAAGAAGGGCAAATCAGTTCTTCATAATTTGCGCAGTATTATTAAACTCATCGTATACATTAACAACTTTATAATACAACGAGTATCGGAATGAATACCAGTGAACTGTAAGAGCAACGGATCAATGACATTTAAATCAACTGATAAAAAAAAACGAAGATTCCACTTGGAAGGCACATCATAATGGTAAACAATTCTGAATACACAACATACAGTGTAATTGTCATCCTAATTAAATTCCAATTAAGACCCTATTCGAGACACGGACAGAGTTATCGTCATGTGATGCGATTCGCAATTCGGCAAATGCGGAATAAGGTCTGTTGGTGGATACATCCAAAATATTCTATTGACATGCAATCGATGGGGAGCACTCAATACTCTTCGATTCTTAGAGCTGTATTTATTATGTAAGCGGGCGGCAAACAAGAGAGGAACACCGAGCATAAAGCACAGGCGGACAATTACTTCTAGCAAGGAATACTTGATTATCTATGCAGAAGTGCTACATCCAACTAATCAGGCATGTGCCTAATGTAAGGCCACTTGCCATATGTCAAGTTACTTTTATAGACTATAGGAATGGTACTGCCAAAAATGGCACCTACGTAGTAGTACAAACATATGCAAGTTGCTGTTGTTTTTGTCGTCGTGTGCATGTGTGTGATTATGAATGGCAAGGGCGGGGGAGGGAATATAACCTTGGGATTTATGCCTTTTGATATGGTATGTGGTATGGATATGCTTGCTGGCTTACCAATACATAAATGTCAATGAGCACCGAGGAGGGCAGGTAACGTAATTGCTGGACATTATTCAGGCTTTGCTGGCTACAGTTCAGCTTTTTTACAAAACAGTAGAGGCATCTGTCGTACAGGGTCTCGCGATTTACTCCCGTAGCCATCTCGTCGTCTGTGGTCGGAGCAGCAGCAGAAGCAACAATAACAAAACAATTACTGACAGAAGTGCCCGTTCAAAATTGCTGCTTTTCGGAACGATCCAACTTTTTTCTTTTTTTCTATAATTTTCTTCGGTATAAATCAACAACACAGTTACACACACCCGTCTTAACAAGCGCTTTCAAAATTAAAGTTATTATCACTTAAGTTTTTCAACGATAATAATCACAATTTCCACAATTTCTTTCTTTGTCCGCTTTTGCTAATGGAGCCAACACAAAGTTTAGGTGAAGTGGCGCCGCAACAGTAAAAATCGACGGCGTTGGCTGAACAGGCATGGTACTATACAAAATAACGTTTTAGCATCATGGTACAATTAAGCTGTTTTTCTTTACGCTTCGTGTCATTGGTTCAGGGTCGGCGTAGAAAAGCCATCTTTAATATTGATTGTAGGCTTTTGACATTTATATCAAGGGATTTTAGACTACCGGAAGTTAAAAATAAGAAAAAAATCGCTTTAAGCCTAGTATTCACCTAAATCGAAATTTTCGCTTAGGAGTTTTGCAATTTACCATTGGCAAATTTCGTTTGCTTTGCTGCATATATATTTTTGCGGGAGCAAAAGTTTTGCTTTAAGTGAATACTAGGCTTTAAAATGGTCGAGCCTTTATAGAAGGTAACGTCATTGCCAATCAACATATAATCAGATACAACCCTGCGACTCACATGACATACGCATCAAATTCATATAACATATGTAAAAAAATCAAAAAAAAACACAATAAATAATAAAAAAGTAAAATGCTAAAATTGTGAAAATTATTAAAAACTAAAATACAAATGGCTTTATTCATACGTAAGAACAAATGCTTTCATTAATTATGCATCGTTCAAGTGGCTGCCTCTACTGGATTCGCGGTAGTGGTGTTACTAATTTCGGGCTGTAGCTCACTGATTACCTAGATGATATTGGCCTTAAGTGCCTTAATCGTTACTGGCATCAAATCAGTCTTTAACGGTCTCCCACAAGAAAGGGGTCTAATAGGCTGTTTCCACTACGGCCTATACAAAAAACATAGGCAGTTAGGTATGGGAAAAAGTCGCGTTCATATTGGACGCGTTTATCGATAAGTCGCGTTTACTCTAAATTCGATTATTTTTGCACCCATACCTATTAATGGCAACACCGCAAATTGCACATCCCTATTAAAACAGCTGTTAATCAGCATAAATATAAACGGCCAAATAAGAAAATTATAATAAAATAAAAATATTTTGATTGTGCTTGCAATTTACAAATGAACATTTCAAAATAATTCTTGTTTAGTTTGCAAATAAATTTATGTTATTTTTCTCAAAATCGCTCAAGGCCAAATAATAAATAAAAACAGCTGAGAAATGACAACAAAAACCGTCGCCGCACCCGTCGTCATTTAATTTACATTTTCTTGCCGCACCGGTTTCCGTCGCCGCAGCCATAGTGTTCTGTTCCTACTCTGAACCAGAGGTCTTCCAAATCCATATCTTCAATTGCTTAAAAAAAGTTGAAGAACATGGCTCAGTAAAGGTCCAATTAGTTTTGGCGGTTGACGGTAGACAATCAGCAGTTTGAGTTGGGGTTGCATTTTACTTGTGTTAGAGGGAGATAACTACAATGCGACGGTTGACGACTGCAAGTTGCAGAATCAACCGTCAGCCGTCAAGGCTTATTGGACCTTAACGCCTACCGTCGTTCGAAACGTTGCTTAATTTTGTTTTTTAAGTAGCCGCCCAAATGGTAATGAGTCTCGTCAGAAAATATGACTTCACCTAAAATCGTTGTCCAATTCAAGCTGCTCTGAGATCAAAACTGCGAAGCGGAACCGGTGTTAAACAGTAGGTCCCCAGTTAGTATAAGAATTTTAAGGGGTGTCTCAGTAAGAATGCACTTTTTCATTTTAAAATAAAAACACGTATTTTAAAATAGTTGTTATTTTTTGTACATCTTCGACTGCACGCCGCCGATTTTAGCCGCTGTCGCATCAAACACTGCATGCACGGGAATCATGACGCCGTCGGCTCATTGAAATTCTTATTGTACTAAATTTTACAGCGCTGTTATTTGTCGGTTACTCTAATCGACAAATCTGCCATTCACTTGTTGTAACCCAACAAACAATCAAACCAGTCGTTATTTTATTATTGTGTGATAATTTTAATTTTTTTATTTTACGTTTAAAAAGAATTAGTTTTCTGCTGTTTCTAGTGATATTATTTAGTGGTAAGTTTGAAACACTAAATGAAATCAAACATTTCACTCTCCAATTCGATGAGTGGAAAATCGGCCATACTGCCAAATGTCCACCAATGTCGCAAAATGTTTTTTATGCGAAACGATCGCAATGTTACAAATTCGATAAAGTGGAAAAACAGTGCACCTGGAATATTAACCCAATTAGTTTACGCTGTTAGGCTGCTTGTTCGTCCACTAGGTCGATACTCACTTGATGTTATGAGAGCGCAGGATGCTATGAGAACTTCCGTCGTCGTTAATTGTTGGTGTGGGCTCCGGTTGATATTTTCCATAGAGAATAGAACCTGTTGCAATACGACGTGGGCAAGGGGCAATAACGACGCTCCAAAAAGGACATGCTTCATTATGGTGCCAGCACATTTTGTCCAAAAGTTCATGAACATACGACGCACGTTGTATTTTTCATCCGGCATAGCGAACATTTCATTGCATATCTCACAATGATTGTCCCTGCGATGCATGATCCACCTCTTTAAGCACTGCAAATGTATAAAACCCTATTAGGGGTAACGGTTTGTCATTGCACTTTCCTGAAGGGGTGGGAGGCCACAAAAGTTCTACAAACTTACCACTGTGCCCCTGCAGTGACAAGGACATCTCAATATTTGTTCACTGCGATTCCAGCGGCAAATGCGACAAGCATTTTCCAACTCATTAATGGACTCAATAGTTTCAATTGAATTTTGTTCAGACCCTAGGCTCGTACTTGGGCTCCCTGCAACTGCTTGTGTTGTCTGGTTTGTCGCCGCAACGCTATTAAACAATCGAATTGCCGTGGCCTCCGATAGGCTGTGCATTGGCATACTATTAATCATCGTCGTTGTCGATTAGTCAGCTCCACAGTGGCTTTTAACGCGGAATTAGCGTCCTCCGGTTCAGTGTTTTTCTTTTTCGGTTCAAATTTTGGTTTTCGGAAAACAAATTTGTGCTACATTTTTTTTGTTAAAATATCTGAAGATAGGAATTTTGTTTGATTGTGTTTTCAAAGCTCAGGTCGATTGGGAATTATGACTGTCAAAACTGATACAAAGCCTGAGCTTTTTCTTTACTTGTTTTCTTGGCATACAAAAATTGTTCGATTTCGATAACGCACATACAGGGTGGGCGAACTTACATTTTTAGTTTAAATCGGCTGTAAAAAAAGTACTGAACATTATTTTAAATTTCTGGTTATATTGAAAAGGTTAAAATGATCCCGGCAGCCCAATATCCACACCAAACAGAGACTCGTTGTGAATGCATTGGCTTCTCGATTTCACGTGTGTGTTCTCTAAACACCATACGCGGCAATTTTGCTTATTGACATAGCCACCGAGATGAAACACCTTCAATCAATCCCACGGATTGACTCGAAGCAGCTATTCTTCGGCCATGGGCTGTCACCCCGGCACACAGTTGCCGCTACAACAACAACAACCTTCTTTATTGTACAATGAATATTAAATAGTAAATGTAGTAAATTGTAAGTCCCCAGCAAACCAAACCTTCAGAATTCGGTCAGAATTCTGCACGACAATCGGCAAAATGTTCCGATTTCGGATCAGAATTCTTAGCGAGTTCGTAACGAAAAACAATGAGAGGGTTGGCACGAATTCTAAACTACTTCTCTGAGGGAATTCTGATGTTTTTGCCGACATTTCGAACCGATTTCTGACCGAATTCTGAACTGTAGTCTTGGGAAATTCGAAAGGAAATTTCGATTTCTCGTATCGAACTCTGCACGACTTCGATCAGAACTCTGGCATTAAGTCTAATTTAATTCTGATTTCGAACCGAATTATGTCATGGTAAATTCTGAATGTAAACAATCAAAAAGAAGAAAATATTTTTGTTCTACAAAAAAAAAGTTGTAAAACATTGTCAAAAATCATTCGGAAAGACTTTTACATGCAGGAGTATCTGCAGTTTCGGAGAGCGCCACTTGACTATACTAATACCGCCGTTATTAAGTTTAGTGGCTATACACTTAAGGGCAACCAGTTTTGCATTAAACGAGAACTGCCGGCAGTAGAGTTTTCCTCCGAACACAATAAAAATCCCTCTCACAGCCCAGCTAACTAAACGTTCAGAATTCGGTCAGAATTCTGTACGCAATCGGAAAAAATTTCCGATTTCGGATTAGACTTCTTACCGAGTTCGTTACGACAAACATATTGGAGGGTTGACATGAATTCTGAGTTACTTCTCTAAGGAACTCTGATGTTTTTGCCGACATTTCGAACCGATTTCTGAACGAATTCTGGGCTAATGTCTTGGTAAATTTTGAATGTAAACAAATAAAAAAACAAGAATTTGAAAATAGTTCCGACATGTCTGAACACAATGTTTTGGATGAAGATGGGTTGTGCAACACATTGGAAAGCTTTTGTAGACCCTATGGAACCGTCTTCGAAATAATGGATTGTTTAAAGATGTTTCATCACCAGAGATGGCCAACGTTGACGTAGAGGAAATAAAAACACATTATTTATTAATAATCAACTGACTAGTTCGACTGATAGTAGTTTTTTTTAACCAAATTATTGGGGAAGATGGGTTTTCTTTTTAAAACGTCTCCTCTAATGACTTGATACAGGCTTTTATGTCAATCAAGTCTAACGCTTCTGGTTGTGATGAGATATCTCTTAAATTTATTAAAGTAGTGTTTCCGTTTATATCAAATCACCTTCTTCATTGAGTGAACACTATAATAAAAACTTCCTGCTTTCCTAATGATTGGAAAGTAGCCAAAGTGACACCAATTCAAAAGAAGCTTGACGAATTCTCCTGATAACTTAAGACACATTTCTTTGCTTCCCATCCTGTCAAAAGTTGTGAAAAATATTCTTAAGCGGCAGTTGTTAGATCATATTGAGAGTAAATCGCTGCTTAATGATTGTCAATGTGGTTTCCGGAACGACAGGAGTACCTCTGCTCTTTTAATTGGCCTTACTGACTCAATAAGGAAGAATACTCATGATCAAAAAATGTGTATGGTTTTGTCTTTGGATTTAGAAAAAGCCTTCGATAGGGTAGATTATGGAATTTTGATAAATAAATTGCATAAAGATTATGGTCTTGGGAAAAGTGCCTGTAGTTTAATGCTTTCTTATTTATGTGGTAGAAAGCAGTTTGTTCGTGTCAATGGAGTCGCATCGTCTGTTTTGTCTGTTTGGAGTGGGGTCCCTCAGGGCTCAGTTCTTGGTCCAATTTTGTTTGTGCTGTTTATTAATGACCCTTTCAAAAGTCTAGGCGATTGGTGTACACCATACTCTTTTGCTGATGACGTTCAGCTATTATTTTGCGGAGAAATCCAGTATTTGGATGTTTTACAAGCCAAAACTAATTATGTTTTAAAATTATTGAGCGTATGGATGTCCTCTAACAAGCTTAGTATCCTAGTAATCCTTCTAAAACAAAGGCAATACTGCTTTCATCATCATCTTCAATCAACCTAGATTTGCAATACAATGGTACGTCTATAGAATTCGTTCGTATTACGTGTTTAGGAATAGTACTGGATAACAAATGTTGCTTTGAGCAGCAACATTTCGCAGTATTGCTTCACGTATTAGTTTCACACTTCGTCAACAAACCCAAATTTAGTTTTACCTCGTTGGGTAAAAACAAAACTTGTTCATGGCTTACTTATGCCAAATGTTTTGTACTGCCTAGAGGTATATACAGAAACTACTTAGAGTAATATGACTATAATAAAGACAGTGCTTCATAGAGTTATGCGCTATGCATATTCTGTTAAACCGTATGCTCACATATCGCCGTTTGTGAATGACTTTTTAGGCTGTTCCTTTGTGGAATTTGTGCACCTTCGGTTGCTATATTTTTTTTACAAGATATACAAACTTCAATCTCCTTTGTTCCTAGCAAATTCATTTGTCTTCAGTCACTCAATTCGCAACAGACAGTTAATTATTCCAAAGGTAACACCGCTTATGGATCGATCATTCCTCGTAAGAGTAGCCCGACTATTTTTCATTTTGCCAAGCAGTTTGAAATCTTTTAATTTGTCTTCCATGACATTTCGTAAACATTTAATGAAACATTTTCGTTCAAGTACAGAGTAATGCTTTTATTTATATGTTTTTTCTTTGGTTTCTTGATTATCACTTATTTGCTTTCATCAGGTTTTTTCTTCTCTTTTATTAGGAAAAATTAGGATTATTTTAATTTATATTATTTTTTCTATTTTATACTGAATTTCTAGTAGTTTATGATGTTATATTTAACATTTTGATGCATATTGTAATTTAGCTTTAATAGGCCCCAATGGGTTTCGAATTACATGTCTATAAAGAAATGAAATGAAATAACTGTAAAGCAAATAACAAAAATTTTAAACGAACATACTACCTTAGATAAATCGTTTAGAATTCATTGCGAGTTCGTTAATAGAAGTCTGATCAAAAAATTAATACAAATCCCACAGACAAGTCTAACAGAATTCGGTCCGAATTCGTTGAGATATTTCGGAACATAATAAATAAAAAATCGTCAGACAAATCGAACAGAATTCGTAACGATTTCGGTAAGAACTCGCGATAGAGTTCAGATATTGTTCAGAATTGTCTGATATCAGACATTGTCGGCAAATTTGGTTTGCTGGGTCAGTGTTTCCAGGTTTCCACAGAATTTCGTTTAGAAGTCTCAAAAATCGACGGATTTCGATGAAACTTTACAGACTGTTTAGGATTAGCACAAAGCAAGCACGACTTTTTTAAAATTGGTCAATAAGAGCCAACGATTTAATATTTAACAAACAAACTTTTTTCACAAATTCAAAAAATAATAAAATTAAAATAATAAAATTTCGTATTGAACGCAGCGAGTAACTTGTCGGCCTTATCTTTCGAAAAGCCTTAACACAAACTTTCCCGATTTGAGGTTCCTTCGCTCGAGAAGCCGCAAATTAAATTAGATGGAAGATTACAATTTCTTAGACGTTTGATATAATCGAGCAATAATAAACTTCGAATAAAACGACCATATTGCTTTATTTTTTTCTAAAGCTTCACGCAAAGGTTCCCTCCCGACTCGGGGCTCTGGCGATACAGAAGCCACGTGTTTAAATAGATCTTGTTCAAATTTTGCACAGGTACGTTATGGCCTACAATCAACCCTGTTATAATTTCGGTTTGTGTTTTTATATAGCCCCTTACAAAAGTCTCTTTTAATGTATCACTCTTCGAACCACGTATCATGTTTTAATTTAGTATGACAATACCGAAGATCGACCATATTACCCGTACAAAGTCTTTTCGTTTTAAATCTATATATGGTTGAATCTGAGATTATTGGCCAATTTGCTGTCCTTTGTTGTTTCAAGCGGGAAAAATAAAATATAATTTATTATACTTTATTATTTACTATACAATAAATCTTTATAGGACCTTTAAAGTCTTTAAGATTGTTTTTTAAAAAAATTATTTGTTCTTCAAAAAATTTCCTACCAAAGTGTTCAAATATTATTACTCTGGTTGTCCCTAACACTACTTTCAATTGAAATTTTGCCAATTTTTACAAAAATATTAAATATTTATTAAAAAAAAAAACCAATCCATAGTAAAAAATAATACCCAATTAATTTTGTTGCTATTAATGACTATAATATTTTATTCAATTTATATTTTTATGGATGCCTATTTTCTGTCCCTGAAAATACACAGTATTCCCCTGTAAAATCTAATATTCGCTAAAATTCAAATTTCCAAACCAATCTTGATTTCAAGCAACTCAAATATGATTGAACATTACATGAAGTGGGTGCACATCTTATAGTTTTTTCGTCAACAGTCTTATTAAAATTAAGTAAGTCGTGTTTTGTCACTCGTTACGAACGTTCGCACTTAAGTTGGTCATTCCCCAGTGTTGTTTTTTAAAAAGATAAGTAATACTTATTAAAATTTTGCATGGGTTTTTTTCAGGGGGGTTTCTAGAAATTCATCATTTGCTGACATCATTCCCCTGCCAAAATTTTTCACAGGGGAATGACGACTAACAGGGGAATAAATTAAGCTTAAGTTAATGAAGTGTAATAATTTTTAAGGATTTAATGATAACTTTTTTTTTGATTATTAAATTTTTATTATACTCGTAGTGTTGGCAGAAAAAAAGCAAGAGGCAGAAAAAAGCGATATCAGAAAATAAAAAATGATGGGTTTGTTCATAATTGCTACGCGATGGTTAAGGACGAAAGAAAAGTCGAAATTTTATACTGTGGGCTGAGCAGGCGTGACAAAACTGTTTTTTTTGAGCTAAAAGGCTGACAGTTGGTACAACATTTTAGAGTACGTTGGGGTTGGTTTATGTGTAGTTTGCATGAAATCGACCCAGCGGTTGTGGTACTTCCCATACAAATCACAAATTAAAAATCCATATTTCTGGCCCTGTTAACGGCATTTGAACAATAATTGGTATGTCGGTTCAGTGCACCTGTCATTCTTCTTCCAACTATCAATCCACCACGACATTGCAACGGAACCAGTCTTTCAGGAAAATCAAATTTGAAGGTAAAACAACGTTTGCCGGGTCAGCTAGTACGTTTTCCATATTTTTTATGTTAACATTTTAGCCACAAAAAATATATTTCAAAAAATTGGCTAGCAGTTTACTGGTTTTACTATTTTTACGTTCCCGTAGTTCTTAAAAGTTTTTTCGTCTAGAGGTCATTTTTGTAGACTTTGCCATTTACTACTCTTACTATTAAATAAAATCTGGAACAGAATTATTATTCTCATAGAAAAGTGAAAGCGGCAAAATTCTTTGGTGTTAATTTACTAGCGGTTGTTGCGTGTAGGGCACCACTATCGAAGCGGTAGCTTTGTCGTGTCGCGCCAGTTTTAACACTTCTTAAAACACAAAGAAGTACCAACAAAGGTATTCGATATCCATAGACCTTCTTACTAAAAACCGGCCAATTAGTCGACTTATTGTGAATCGATTTTTGAACCCTTGGCCCGACTTTTTGCAGGCTCACAAAATGTTGCATTTTAAAAAAAAAAATAAAATATGCATTTTTGTCATTGTAGCAGTACAACGTGCCGGGGTGACGGTTCTTGGCCGAAGAATTCCTCCTTTGGGTCGACCCGGTTCATAGAACCGGTGTTGTAAAACAATTGTGCAAACAACCTTTTTTTAATCAATGCATTTCATATATTTTTTTTAGTGTTTAGAAAATTCAATTTAACTTTGTGTGACTAATTGTGTTTGAAGATGATAGACCGTAATGACCATCATGCTCATCCACGCGTATGCGACACCTGATCAGAAGATTATACATTGCAGCCTAAAGGGTTGAAGTTGGGATCGCTTTAATTATTGTTTAAACGGACTGCTTTAATTCAGTCAAATTCCTTGGTTTCGTTTTGTACACCTTTTGCTTGACATAGCCCCATAAAGAAGTCTGATGCGTTAGGTCCAGTGACCATGGGGGCCTGATGAAATTGGAATTTCTCGACATTAATTTGGTAGGGAATTTTCGTTGCATTTCTGCCATAACTGGTCTGGCTATATTTGCACTTCCTTCAACTGGCTGGAAATAAATGCTGTTAAATGGAATAGGTCTTTGGCGCAGTTCTGGGTAAAAAAAACTCCTTCAATATCGTTAAATACCGAACCCCATTGACAGTTGCTGTAACACCGTTCTCTTGAAAGAAGTATGGCCCACAACTCGTTCTGGGTGCAGTTCTGTCTCATGGAGTATTTGTGGATTAGATTCACTCCGTTTACGACAACTTTGCTTTTTAACATTGCCGTTTGGACCAAAATAGGCCTCATCAGACATAAACATGCAATTTATCAAGCAGTTATCTTCTTCGGCCATTCAAATATTTTTTTGGCAGAATTTCATTCGAATTAGCGCAACCAGAGGGTTTAACTTGCTTGTAATTTGGATTTTGTACGAAAACAAGGCCTTTGATAGAGTCTGGCACGGTGCACTCATATCAAAGCTGATCGCATTTGGCGTCGGTAATACTTTTGCTTGATTTATATCGAGCTTTCTTAGAGACCGCACTAAAAGAATTTTTGTAGATGGGTTCTCATCCAACAAGCAAAGGCTTACCGCAAGTGTGCCACAAGGGTCTGTCCTTTCTCCCTCTTTAATTCTGTTGGGTTAGAACATTAATCCAATTTACTCCTTCGCAGATGCCATTCGTAATTATTCGACCATAGGCCAAGTCTTCAAGATATTAAAGACAGTAGGCGAACTATGGATGACACTTGGCCGGGAATTACAGGCAATTTCCAATTGGGGTCGAATGAATAGAGTAGATTTTAATGCACGCAAGACTCAGTGTTGTTTGTTGTCTCACAAGCTATTCACTGACGCATCTGGGTCGTCATTATCTATCGGAGGTATGGATATCGAGCAATCGGATGCTCTTGATGTTCTAAGCATAAAGATACACTGTGACGCTTGTTGTGCGAGACATTTTTTCGAAGTGTCGAAAAAATCACTCAAGTGCATAGGCTTTCTAAAGCGGTGCAAGAAATATTTCACTACTGCTGATCTATTTAATATCTATGCAACCTATATCAGGCCTAAGATGGGATACAACTCCCATATATGGGCAGGTGCTCCAAAAACATCCTTGAAGCTACTTGACCGTGTTCAGAGGAAAGCGATGGTGATAGTAGGGTGTCCAACTCAATTGTCTCCCTTGAACATTGTCGGAATGTGGGTTGCGTGTTGCTGTTCTATTGTTACTTTCAGAGTATGTGTTCCACGGACATCCGTCGACTTATATCTGACGTCAGGATGTTTGGCAGGAATACGCGACTTTTTAGGAATACACCCGTTTGTTATCGATTGGCCGGTTGACCGCACTATAGATCGAATTTGTCCCTATGTGGAATCGACTGCCGGCGAATGTATTTCGCACCAACTATGACATCCAGAAATTCAAGACAAATGTCAATAAACATTACTCCCTCTTTTCCCCCTGAACTCCCTTACCTCCCACTCACCAACGCAATGCACTGCATCATAGGGGAAATCCCCTGAGCGTTGGTCTATTAAAAAAAAACATGTTTAACAGCCTCAACCCACGACACCTGGTTCTATGGACCGGATTGGCCCGAAGAGCAGTTCTACGGACACGGGCTTTCACCCCGGCTTTCAGTTGCCGCCATAGCAACAACAACCAGCCTCATAATGGTCCATATTCTCGGGGGAGTTCCGCCACATTCCCGCCTAAATTCCCTTTGAATGGATATGCAGGACTGCTAAGCATACCAAGCATTCATTTTAATGAATCTAAATACTTCTACATTAAATAAAATAAAGAATAAGTCGATTGCTAACACAGAAAAAAAGTAAATACGTTTTGTATTGGTTTTGTAGCACGATTCGTGCGTCACCCTGTATAATTTCGTGATATATTAAACTTACGCAACCGCCGAAAGTTTTACCTACCTACCTACCATTAAATTTAAAGTATTTAATGGACATCTTACGAAACCATAACTTTGTATTATTTTCCAGTTCGGATTATGGTGGGGTAAGTTTTTGTTCAATGGATGCAAATAAAACTACAAATGTCGTTTCTCTTTGAATGTTAATATTTTATTCATTTTCTTTCTTATATCAAAAATTAGTTCAATACATTGTCATTTAATTAAAAAAATTGAGCTGTTTTTATGCTGACCTGATATGGTTCAACATCCATTGCATTTTGGATGTTCATTCACAATTTCATAATATTTTAATCGTTTTTCAAACAAGCAAAAGATAATAATCAAATAAAATGTATCTGTATCTGAGATTACATCGTACACAACAAATTGTTTTGTTGTATTTTCAAAATGTTAGTAAAAAAAGAAGATATCGAAATACATACAGATGTTATATATATGTATTGTAGTATGTACGCATTCGTATGCAGGTATTATTAATAATTACAATATTATGAGTATCTAGAATAAGATAAAAAATAAGAGATATATGAATAATAGACATTCACATAAAAATATCACTAACCATCAAGGCGCGCACGCGCGCGAAAGAGAGTTGGGCGGCGGCATGACAGTTACAGTGATATATCATAACAACAATAGTATTCAAAATTGATTACAAAATAAAAGAGGGACGATTGGTTTTAAAAACAGTGCTTCTGCTGTACATCTCGTTTTGAAGATGCACGCGTATAGCTCGTTAATAAAAACATATAACAAATAAATTATAAAGTCCATCGTAACGGGGGGGACTGTACATAATTTAAACAAACAAATTCGTAGGCAGGAAGAACATAAATCGATGGACAGGATACGTTAGAACGAGCATTTAGAGTGGGGGATTTGTCTGTAGCTAGCTAATGTTGGCTCAAATGTTATTGACATAAAATGAAAACATAAAATAACATTTAGAAATAAATCGTGGATTAGTAGTAAACAAATTCGTTGAGGGATTGATTGATTGAATGAGTGATTGATAATTATTGGCAATTTCGAAAACGGCGATAGATGCTTTGCACATAGACAAAAACACATTTCCAATCGGGTCGTTTCATCACAACCATATCTTCAACATCTAATAGTGGGGCTATGCCGGCTTTCTCACTGTAAATAAAAACAAAACACATTAGTTATTTTTAAAGGAAAATCAGTTATTTTTAAAAAAAAAATCTAAAGAATTAAAATCCATTTTGATTTTCCGTATTACGGCCCGATCACACTTGATTTTTCCTAACGCAGTGTGTTTTTGAACTTTCGGTAGTCGGAAAACTAACGAATGCGTATTTAAATTGATGCTATTGCCGTGTCAGCATAGAAAAGCCCTCTCCTATCTTGATTTAATAGTTTTCAGGCTACCGAAAATAAAAAGTTACACAGCGTAAGAAAAAAGGTTTTATAAATTGGATTCGTAAGTTTAATTGCAATAATAACAATTATCATTTTTATTGTGCATGTAGTCGCTTATTTTGATCGTTAGTAGTGGTCAAGATGAAGATTCTTTATAAAATCCATCGTTGTTCGTCACACAAAACTACAACGATTTTGCTGACTGGGACATGTGTGGTTGATGAAAATCCTCCGGAACTGAAAATCTTCGACGGCGAGTTCGTGGACGCCAGCAGAAGGGACCGACCAAAGCTTTGATGGAAAGACCAAATCCAGCAAGGCCTTCAAAATCTTGGTATAACCCACTGGAGCCTTCGAATCGAACTTACTAAAGTACTTCAACATTTTATTTTAAATGGGGAAAAAGGGTGAATGAGCGGTGGCTCCATGTTCCGCTCCGAATTGTTAGGATGCATTGGCTTCATGGAAAGACCAAATCCAGCAAGCTTGGTATAACCCACTGGAGCCTTCGAATCGTACTTACTAAAGTACTTCAACATTTTATTTTACATGGGGTAAATGGGCCAATAATGCCAACGCTCCATATTCCGCTCAGAATTGTTAGGATGTAAGGATGCATTGGCTTCTTAACAATTACGCGCGGAAGTGCCCCTCCTTCAAAATCTTGGTATAACCCACTGGAGCCTTCGAATCGTACTTACTAAAGTACTTCAACATTTTATTTTAAATGGGGAAAACGGGTGAATGAGCGGTGGCTCCATGTTCCGCTCCGAATTGTTAGGATGTAAGGATGCATTGGCTTCTTAACAATCACGCGCGAAAGTGCCACTCCCTCTACATTTCTTATTTTCATTGACAATCTTTAGGGTCAGACCGTGAATCCAATCTACTCTTTCGCGAATGACAGCAACCTCTGTCATTCATATTCATTCGACCGTAGGCTTCAAGATATTGAAGACAAAAGGCGAATTCTGAATGAGACACTTGGGCGGGATCTACTGGCCATTTCCGAATGGGGTCGAGTAAATAGAGTAGATTTGTATGCGCGTAAGACACAGTGCTGCTTGTTGTCTCACAAGCGATTCACAGACCCTTCTGGATCGTCATTATCTATCAGTGGTATGGTTGTTGAACAATCAGATGCTCTTGATAAAGATACAATGTGACGCTTGTTGGGCGAGACATGTATTCGAAGTGCCCAAAAAGAAACAATTATGTGAAAAGAATTCCTGAACTGGTGAAAGAAAAAGTTCACTCCTGATATCTTCGATATCTATACAACCTACATCCGGCCAAAGATGGAATACAACTCCCATATATGGGCAGGTGCTCAAAAATCATCATTAGAGCCACATGCCTGTGCTCTTAGGAGAGCGATGGTGCGCATTGGTGACAGTAGGGTATCCAACTCTATTGTTGTTGTGGTAGCGGCAAACCGTACCGGGGTGACAGCGCTTGGCCGAAGAATTGGTGCTTCGGGTCGATCCGGTGCGTAGAACCGGCTGTCGTGGAATAAATTGTTTCCCTTGAGTATCGTCGGAATGTGGGTTGCGTGACGCTGATCTATCGTTACTTTCATGGTGTGTGTTCATCAGACATCCGTCGCCTTATTCCTGACGTGAGAATGTTCATCAGGGATACACGACTTTCTAGAAATTCATTCCCGTTTGTTATCGATTGTCCAGTTGACCGCAGTATACACTACAGTTTTTCGTTTTTCGCCCGTACAGTCTGTATGTGGAGTCTACTTCCGGCAAATGTATTTCCGACTATTTGCGACATCCAGATGTTCAAGGCAAATGTCAATAAACATTACTCCCTCTTTTCCCCCTCCAATCCTTCACTTTCCACTCGCCAGCGCATTGTACCGCTTGTATAGGGGGCATCCCCTTAGTGTTGGTTATTTAAAAAAAAAAGATCGTTGTCTATTTTAAGCTGTTCTATGGCCAAACCTGAGAGTTGAAACTGAGAAAAGTCAATTGGACCTTGTAAGCGATAAAACATGGTCTTTGTGCAAAATTTGCATCAGACTGGAGCTTCAAATGTTGAGATGTTGGGATTGGCACATTCTCGACTGCTGCACCTACATTCTACTTAGTGCTTACAGTACGAAGAGGGAGACCATCAATGTTGTCCACTAACACGCCAGTTATAGTTCAATATCAAAGCTAGAAATTTTAAATTGTTAATATCGAGCGCGAGTCGATGTCCCAGGACCGAGTTGCCACATTCTCGCTAGTGCTAACCTTACGATGACGAGGACCGTGATTTTTGTTCACTAGCATGTTAATTTCGCAAACTGTATGCACAAACTTGCAGACGCGGTGCGAAAATAGTTTGCATTATATCTAGAGTTTGTTCTAGAATAAAGCGATTTATGTCATTTTAGTCCAGATTTTAAGCGGAAAAGAGCTGCCACTGCCAAATACACATATGATTTAAAAAGAAAGAACCCCTTAAAACCCACAATTATTTTAACGATTTTTTAAAATAGACGACTTACTACGACTTAAATAGTTTAGATTTCGTTTTGTAAGGCGTTGTAGCTTTAGCTACAGATTACTACGAATCCAAATATGGAGTTATTTTAAAGACTTGGTTAAGACAGGGGTCAAAGGAATGATTCTAAGTGGCCCAATATCAGCTAATATGGACCAAATACAGTCATCTCGCGGAAATGTGAACCTTCTAAAACATGAACGATCTATAAACATGAACACTAAATTGTTGTTTTCACTTCTTTCGGACATAGAGTTTTAGGTTTTCTTTGCACAAGAAGATTTTTTTATACTTATATAAGACTTTTTTTATTCAATGAAATAAATTTTAATCAATATACTGGGTATTGAATTTATAAATAAAAGTTAATTTCAGTTAAAAAAATCGGCACTATTTTGCTTCAAAATTTCAGGATTCGAAAACGTTAACGAAATCGCAAACGTAGTTCAGGTTTTCGCGAGTTGACTGTAGTAGAAAAATAGTAAAAAATATGGCGAACCAAAGTAAATATACTTAGTAGGGACACAAATACTGTTACAACATTGAACACACCCATTTCAATAGCAGAACTGAACAAAAACCATTAATGTCATATGGGCTTTGAAAGCTAACCTCAATAGCGTTAGTTTGAAACGGGATTTTAAAATTGTTTCATCTTTCATCATGGAGTGGTCAGATAATGAGAACCGTATCGCTTTAATAGCGCTTTTCAAGTGTGAAACGAAAAAAGCGATATTTTCAAAACACTCCGGCCACTAGGGATTAGCCGCATGTCCGTCTACCGATGCATAAAACGGTTTGAGAAGACTGGAGTGTAAAAGCCCGCCACCGGTCGGGCCGCCTACGCTCTGTTCGAACACCGCATGTCATCAAAGCCGTTAAATCAAAAAATTCACAGAAATCTGCTCCGAAAACAGAAAATCATGCCCGTGAGATGAATATCATGCAAAAGTCCATGAGTCGAATCATAAAAAAAGACTTGGGGATTTCAAACGACGTACCGGACATTTATTAACTGCAGCTTTAAAAAAATAGGATTGAAAAATACAAACGTCTTTTGGTGAAGCACGCTGATAACTTGCAAAGAAAAATTTTGTTCACCGATGAAAAATTTTTTTCCGTTCAGGAAAAATTTAACTAGCAAAATGGTAGAGTGTATGCGAGGTCATCTAAGGAAGCATCGGAACTGAACCCATTGGATTACAATTTGTGGACGGTTTTAGAAGACAAGGTTTGTCACAAAAGATACCCCAACATTGGATCTCTTAAGACTGATTTGGTTCGAGCTGTGGCCAATTTTCCAATGGACGAGGTTCGTGCAGCTATTGACGATTGGCTAGTGCGACTTAAGGCGTGTGTAAAGGCAAAAGACGGACATTTCGAATAAGTAGATTCTCTTTGGATACAATATACATCAATAAATATATTAAAAAGTATTTGGTCCAAAAACATTCAGTTCTTTTTATTTTACAGTATAAAACGTGTGTATCAGTATTTATGTCCCTACTAAGTAAACTATAGGTACTAAAATTAAAGCAAATTTTGTAACAAATCAAAATATTGAATTATTTTAAAGATTTGTCAGTAAATGTGGCTGGTAATTATGGTCTCACAAATACGGCCATTTAGATAGAAACAAGCGACTAAAGGGACTATAAGTATGATAATTGTTCATTTTACGATTTCCCGACTAATGTGATAAAAGATTCTTCCTAGCTGAACTTTTAAATTATTTTTTTTTCATCGACATTGTCACAATTTTTATTATACCTTCATATTATTGCTGATTTGCGAAAAGACCAACACAACTCAATATTGGTAAAATTTTGCCTTAGCCTATTTTTAAAAAAAATATTGTAAAATTATTTCTTAATTCATTCTTCAGCGGAATGAAAAGAATTTGGAATTGCAGCTAAATTCAAAATATTTACAGTACATTAATTTTGAGTTATGACAGTCTTTTAGCAAATGAACGTCATGTTATATTTTTGTTTTTATACTTACTCAGCCACGGTGAAAGCTAATTCAAAATTGTGTCTTCTATTTTGTGGAGTTAGTTGACTATAATCGAAGGCATCTGGCAAGAAATGATGTATGAGGGCACAAAATGCTAAGCCATCGACCCAGCACGCACTAAAGTTGGTTATTTGGACATTCTATAAGTTTGAAACGGTGGGAGAAACACACAAAACATAAATTATTTCAGCAATTTAAAAGTATTCAATTCAATATCAAGAGTATAAAAGTGGTTATAAATAAATACAACATCAATCATGCACTCATATGAACATTTTCGATAGTTAAAGTAAAAATAAAGTTGAAGCTTAAGCTGTTTGCCGAATCCGTTGCTAAGGACCTTCCGCTGGTTACAAACTTAGGTATATTGCACTATAGCTTAAATATGCTTTAAGGTCAGAGCAAGGGCAGCCGATAAAGTCTGGCCTAGAGCTTAGAATTAGAATAAACTGACAAAGGGTGTTAACTAAAGAGTATGCAATTTTGGTAAGTGCTTTTTGCAGTTGCTAGCGCGTCATTGCATTTTGATTAGATAGGGGAGAGAGAGAGAGTGAGAGACAGATAGCAAAGTAAAACTTAGTTAAAATAATTAATAATTTAACAAAAAAAAACAGGAAGAAGAGAAACACTTGTTTAGGGCTTTGTTGCTGTTGTTGTTGTTTATTAAGTAGTAGAAAGAATTGCATTTGGTGAGTAGTTCTGGTTTCTTTCGCACTCATGGGTGGGAGTAGAAATTTATACCTCGTATTCCTTCGTTTTCGACTGACACCACTGCAAAAGTTGATCCTTGACAGTGGCGGCGCGTGCATTTAAAGCAGGATCGGTAAATTTGAATATCGGTGCATTACCGGTAACGGACGGTGAGGCAGAGGAGCCGCCACCAGGTGTTGAGGGTGTTGTTGGAGATCTGAACAACAAACGATTGATATATATATTTATATATATTGTTACAAACACACACATACATAAAGATATCTATGTTGTATATAAGACGGGCTAGTTTTTTTTGATTTTTGGTTTTAATTGGACTGATTGATTGATTGTTAAACAAAGGAAAACTCTACAATGTTTTGCAAATTTTTTAGATATTGTGTAGATCTTCTACATACTGTTCTTCTCTAGGTAGCAATTGTATTTCAATGGTGGAGGGAAAAAGGAAAAGACAAATCATAGAAAGTACAGAGAAACGATAGCCTTAGGATCTATCTACAGCATCGATATTTTGTATTTTGTGTAGTAGCTTTGTGGCAAAGGGAAGGGCACAAGACATCTGTCCTAAGCCACTATTTAGTAAGTAAGTATGTGTATAAGGGCCTATTCAGACTGACGAATACTAGAAGATTTCCAAATAGTTGCCATACCCATCCGACAAATGGTTGGCAAGTCTATTTTTAACAGTTTGATCAGTCGGAATAGGGTAAAAGACTAAGTTTATTTAGATGATGACACCGAAAATGGACTTGAATCAGACGGCATTTATCTATGGATATTGCAGTTAAATCAAAAGATTGTAGAATATAGACTTTTCTGGTTGGCAGCATCTGATTTGTTTCCATTTTAGATGGCATCATGTTCCACATTACACTAATAGATTATTAGATACTTATGTACATTAGGGATACAACTTTTTAACAATTTTTTAAAATATCAAAATTGGCATAGCACAGTCCAATAGAGCATAAAAAACTATAAGAGAACGTATATTTATTTTTTCGCTAAGGTCAAAAAAGTTCACGCACCAACCGCGATGAAGTTTTGAAAAATTTTAATTTTCTTTTTGGTTAAGAAAACTTAATAATATGTTTATTTTTATCTTTCAATAACTAACTCAAAATTTTTCATATTTTTATTATACGAGTACATATATATGTAACTTTCAGTAATTTAAAAAATAATAAAAATAAAAAAAAAATTAAAAAAAATAAACAAAATCATAAATTTTTAAATAATTTTTTTTACAGCTGTTTAGAAAAACCAATTGGTGCGTGAACTTTTTCCAGAAAAATTACAAAAGATTATGATTTTCGTGGTTACTAGGACATGGTTGACCTCATGGTACTATGCCAAAAAATTGGTTGTATCCCTAATGTACATATGTATATATAGTATGTCGTTACAGAATTTGTGAATTGTTTTATGGAATTATACGCATTACCAACCACCAGATGAAGATTTATAACAAAAATATAGACCTACAGTTTGAATGATGTTTTTTTTTAAATACAGTACGGACATGCTAATTTTCGCACCACCTCAAGTCAGTTAAATTAAAATTTATCAGGATTACCCAATAGGTCAAATTGTTAGTTAAAAACAAATTGTAAAGCTGAACGGCACATTCGAAAGTTTAACGCATAGTTCTTTGCATATACGGAATTTTTTAGATTTCGATTCGATAATTTGCTGTTATTACTTTGAAAGAGTGGGCTATTCCAGACGCTAATTAGATCAGATTTGTTGTTGTTTGTCATTTGGGGAAGGGAAAGTAATTCAGCTATGATAATGCGAACAAAAACACTGAATTTATTTATGACAGTTAGCGTGGGAGTGTCATGCATTTTGCAATATTCGCAAAAACTACTCCACTTTTCCTTTTGGTTGATGGAAAATTGCGATTTGAAAATCGCACAGTAGTAACCGGAAGTGACTAACATGAGAGGCAGTAAATGGCTTGTAATTAAGCGCGTAAATGTCCTTTAATGTTAGTAAAGTGGCAGCGTTGCACTGCAGTTTTTAATTATCGCAAAAAATTTAAAAATTAAGTGACCTGCAGGGAAACAAACGTCGCTGTAGTTGACCAAGAAGGGTTAAAAGGCGATTCGGCTGCGACAGCCGTGCCGTTACACTGGTTCTTATGTATGTACCTTTGTGTGAGTAAAAAGACGACAGGATTTAATAGGTGTTAACGAATGCGACACGAAACTCGCTTTATTCTGTGGGCTGCCAATTCAGATGCAGTTAACCCTTATGTTAGATGGACTTCAACAGTTTACCCTCATGAAAGGGGATAGTTCGCCCTCGTATAAAAGAAGAAAATTCGACATTTGCTGTTTACAAAAACTTGTTGGATTTGAAAAGCGAAAAAATTGACTTTTCTTAAACAAAATCTTTAAAGGACCCTAACAGGTAAAGAATCTTGAATCTTTGGAAATTTGTACGAAATAGGAGAGCAGTAAATGTATGTATCGGCATGGACTTTTTTTAAATGAACAACACCAAACACGATCAAATGACAAAAACATTAACGGGAAATGCATACTTTCCCGTAAAAATATCAGCTGGCACCTAGGGTGATCAATTATACAGCCTTTTTATATAAACCGGCTTTTGGTTTAACCGAAAAATCAACATCTTTAAGAAACCGGTTTCCATTTTTGATTTTTTTAAGAAACTGGGGTTTCCCATGTGGAGTCTCTGCGACGGTGTTCATATTTTTTTTACAATCACACTACAGCCGGTTCTATACGCCGAATTGACCCGAAGCACCAATTCTTCCCCCAATTGTGTGTAATTGTTTGAAAGAAACTCTTAAGAATTTAGTTTTCCTTTCAACAATTACAGCCAAGTAGCTTTCTGTTTAAGGTTGTCAAGGACCCTTAAGCGCGATAAAAGCATTGGGCAGCCACAATAATACATGTCACATTGCCATCTTGTAAACAATTTCTTCTATTAAAATATGCAAGTGGCCTCGAGGCGGTAAAAAGACCTTCGAAATAATCAATGATCTCAACATATAGCCAAAATATTTTGGGATTCGCTTTAATATATAGCAATCTTAATTTCTAGAGGGGTACATTCGTAACACATTGGCACACGCAAGACAAGTCACACTAGTGGACATAGTTAATGGCAGGAGCTGCTATATATTTATAAATTTATGTAGCTGCCAATAAGAAAAATATGTTTATGTGTCGCGTTTCAACTGCAAAGTTTAATGCGTTTGAGGAAAATAAGAAACCGATTGTTCGACACAAGCAGTCAGATTATTTGAAAACCAAAAATGAAAATTTTCAAGAAACCGAAGGTTTTTTCTGTTATAAGCAACTTTTGTTTTTTAAAAACCGGACTGCTCACCCTAGCTGACACCTTACGAACACGCCTTCAATATTTATTCAAGTTTTAGACTCTAGGCTAGCCACTGAGAAAAATGGTTTTGTTTGAAGATTTGAAGTCCTATTCCAACGCTTATTTTAGATGCAGACTAAAGGCTTGTTCGTTTGGGCGTACAAGCTTTGTTTTCTAGTTTTCAAAAAGAATCAGCCAAAAGGAGGTTTTGTCGTCGTATTCGTTAAAATCAGAAAACAAAACCTAATTAAAATGCGTAATGTGGGCCGTGTGCTAAATAAAATGTTGGTTGTATGTTTTCTTATTAAAATCATTGTAATACTTTTTATAAACTCAGTTTGAGTTCACATATCCCAATTCGAGCACATAAACCCGATACAATTTCGCCGGTAAGACCTCTTGTTTGATTATTTTTTAATAGTAAGTACTATTCGGACCGATGCGACACGACAAACCGCCTCAAAAAGACCTAATAGGTCTCTGTAAAATTCTGGTTTAGACAATGGTCGGAAAAAATTTGGAATTAGTTACATACGACCAAATTGTTTAACCAAATAACAAAATACAAACGACATTGGGTGGATAGACTGTCCGTACTGTAGTTCCGTTTTGTGAATTTTCATTAAGTGAAATATCAAAAAAAATTGAATAAGAGGAGAGAACAAAAAATAACGAAATCTTTACTTACTTTGTAGATTGAAGGGAGTTCTGTCTGTCCAGTTGTTTGAATTTGGTGAATGGTGAAACGGTTTTTGGTCCTGTTCCACCACTGACAGTTCGAGTTGTCACTGTAAACAGAAGAGAAATGAAATAAACCCAATTAATTTGTGTGCGCATGTTACAATTCAATTCCGTTTTCGAAAATACGTATTCTAGGCATACACATACAATTTCATTTTTAATTTGGCAATACTCGTATAAGTACAATTATCATAGCAACTAAATTAATGCAAATGATGCTCAATGATCTGAAGTTCTAAAACTATTCTTAGCTCGGCAATGCAGCTGCTCAATCCTCTTACCTTTAGTGGTTGTGGTTACAACAGCTCCATCTCTACCCTTCGTTTCGGTTTTTTCGGTTGTCGATGTGGAAGACTTTGCATCTGCGGAAAGACATGGAATGGAATGTTTTACAAATGAATGAACACTGCTGGGAAATGGACGGACAACAAGTTATGATAAAAGGGAATAACATAGAAAAGATCATGCAACAGTTACACCCTTTACATGTGATTGCTACATCCAGACACACATAAATTCTATCTCGCTTTAACAATTTCTATACATATGTACACATCCAAATGGAAACTAAAACTATTTTGAATATAATACGGCATTCACATATACGAAAGAAATCTACCGGAATCTATCAAATTGTAATAGATTTCGATACGGAATCCAATGAATGTCAATTTCAATAGTATATGCGAATGAAGCTGAATGAATGATTATTTTTTTGGTTTTGGTTTTCTTTGGATCCTCGGCATTCAAAGGAGCGCCAAGTTAAAGAATATTCAAGTTTATGGTTAGAGAAAAATCGTAGCCCAAACTTTGGGTCTGCAGCGTGATAGGTATTATGATGAACATGCAAGTCATGGCTACATATGCGTTGTGGACAATAACAAAAACGATAAAACAAAGTAAAGGCAAGTATTCATTCAAAACGAACTAAACAAATTAAAAATAAAACAACTTTTTTTAAATCCATGCTTAAGCTTAGCCCCTGTTCGAAGTTAATGCCATGTTTACACATACAAATTCCAACGAAATCTCAAAATGTTGATTTTGGTTCATATGTGCACACAGGGCAGGGCGTCTGTCTATTTAGGCAAATATCAGAACAAACAACAGAGTTGATATTGTCGATTTGGAAAAATTTACAAAAATCGATGAGTTTTTTTGGGTTTGCATGGCACTAGTGGATGGGCAGTTGTTGTTTTGGTGGTAAATTGGTTGGCAGGTTGATTGGTCTATGTACAAGAGTTTACAGAAGGAGGGACATCATGGTTTTTAATTTTCTTACTACATTGTTATTGAGAAGCTTTTGTTTTGTGTTTGGATTTAGTTCGAATTCAACGCAATTAGAAAAGCACTATAATGCAACTCTCAAAGGAGTCGATGCGTATAGATACAGACCTATCTAGTCCTATGTCTCCAATATAGCCCTATGCATACTGAAGCGAAGCCCTTCAGACTTCGTAGACAACATATTGTTAAAGATTTGATACGGAATCCAGATTTTGTTCGTTTATAAGTATACGTATAATGTCCCATTCCCATATACAAATGGAATCCACATTATGCGGATTTCGTGCTGAAATCTATTACCATTTGTCTGGTTTTTGACAGCTGAAATCCAATGAAAATAAAAACGGTGGATTTTATTCGTTTCTGCAAATGACGTATAGCAGCTTCTAAAGTTTTCTTTCTCCTTAAAATGTTAAAATTTGTTCATCCGAAGGCCGTGGTTGGATCACCATTTGTCCATGAGACCGGTAAGTTCCTCAAATTAAACCCTTATTTGGATTACTAGTGAATTTTGCTTTAATTTAAGTACCTAAATTTCAATATTTGGGCCCCAAGATTCAGTAAGGCTGACCCCAGTCTTAGAATTAGTAGCGGAATTCCAAATTTATCCCTTATTATGACAATAAGGCTCCTTTTGGTCCTCTAGGGTCCTTGCACACGAATTAAAGGCAGATTTAGAAAATGCATTTATATTTTAAATAATATTAAGATTGTGCTTCTTACGTTACGATATATCTATTTTTACTAGTTATTGTTTGTAAGAGGCAATGAAGGTCTACAACGGAAGTTTTCTGTCTCACAGGCCACAAAAAACATTCCCATTTAAAATATGAAAAGTGCGCCACCACTAACTGTCCCAAATTTAGCCATGGTTCCTACACAATAGATTCAAATACTCAAAAATTTAATTTACTCAGAGGTGCTTTTAGTGCCTTAAGAAAATTATCGCCTATTTACAATCCCAAATAGCCCATGACCATAGCTTAATTCTTGTGATCGCTTTAGTTCGTTTAAGAAGACCGGGATGAAAATTCGAAGAAATTGGCCCATAGGGAAAACACTGTCCCATTTAGAGACTGAAAAGACCTCTGGAACTATTTGCTCAACATTTTTTACACTTTTGTGGACGAATATGGCTTATTTGAATCAGAAGAAGCGACCACTGATAAATATAGGCGTATGGGTACTCAATGCCAATTTTCGAAATTGTGGCAGACTTTAAGGAAAACAGTAATGGTTCAAATCCCATTAATCCGAAGAAAATACCGACAAATATGTACTGATATTAAGTCAAATTTCGCTACGAATCCAATTATTTTCAAGATTTCTCACAAAGTGTGGCTCCTAACCATGTTACATGGGGACCAACTTACGGCCCTCTAGATCGTTACAAGCTTCTACAGGGACTAAATATATAATTGTTTTTTTTACATTTTAATATCACATCTACAGTTGAGCGTATACAAATTTTGGCCTGGCCGAACTTAGCTATTAACTTGTTTAATATTAAAGTAGTTTTTTAAAATTATTTTAAAAAATGTTGCCTTACTATCGCGAAAAACAGTTTTTCCATTTCCTATATAAATCACCTGTTTAACAAAGGGGAATTAACTCATTTTGTAAGATAACGAGTCGTTGTGGTCATCTCTACTCACTCTTAAACCTTACATCGATATCTGTATTTTTTAATTGAAATAATGGCGTGACACTTTTATAGTTTTAGAGTAATTCAAAAACTTATCGAAGTTCTTTTTGCAGGTCATATTGGCTCAATTTCTGTGGTTCAAGTGCACAAGAGGAATCAAGTTAAAGAAATAGTCTAGAGACATTTTTTAAATTTTTCCAATGCAGACATCGAACTGAGATTTAATATATTTCGTTTGGGGTTTTATTTCAATTCAATGATTTTATGTCTAATATTGACCAAAACCCCATCTCGTGCGCATGAGCTTAAATTTGCCACAAGTATTGAATTCACTTGTTTTTTATATATCATATGTTTTTTTATTCTTTTTGGTCAAAACGGTGTCACAAAACACTGCTGCAACTCGCCTTTTTGGAGATATGTCAGAATCCCATGCTTACGAAATTGAACTCTTAGCAACATTGCCCGTTTTAACTGTAGTTAAACTTTAACTTATTTTCTTACTTAAACTTGATTTAAACGACAAACGAATATGACTACATGAGTTTTCTGGAATTTCTGTAAAAGTGGTAAAATAGTTTTTTTCTTAAGATTAAAAAAATGAGCTATCTTTAGTTTATACAAAAACGCACATCCGACAGCACAAAAAAGCGTGCGGTTCGACGGTCTTTCTAATAAAACGTTTTACGTCAACATGTGCCAAGAGCATCCGTCTGGTATAAAACAACGCTTTAGTCTCTGAGTCGCTTTACTTTCAAAATCGAAAAATAAAGCAGCTCACAGACCGAAGCGTATTTATCACCACAGATAGCGCGGCATTCGGGTATGACTTTAAACGAGGGTGAACAAATGGGCAACTCTTGATTTTATATGATGCACAGCTTCTTCTATGTATCTATACGCAGCGATCCTTGATGGGCACATACAGTAAAATGTTAAGGAATGATTGATACGGAATTTAATCAACAAAGAAACGTAAACGTAAAAGAAATGTTACGAGCGTGAAAACGAACAAAACAAGCAAATGACAAACATCATTTAGCGATTTGTCTTTTGGATCATGCGTCGTTAATATGGAGTTGGCGTGGCTTGCACCAGGAATACTCATTTGAGGCAACAATTTGGCACTTGCAAAACTTAGGCTGTTTTTTTGTTTTGGGTTTTGTTCATATCAACTCACAAGTTATGTACGAAACTTTAAGGAGAACAACGCCTGTTGCTGCTGTTGAAATTCGCTCTCTCTTTCTCTCCCTTTTTCGCTTTCGATCTCTACGAGTGTCTGAAAGGACGACGACAGACAGTGCCAGCGCTAAAAAACAACCGATAATCAATTGATCGCTCGACTAATCGATTGCGCTTTGTTGTGTGTTATCGTTGTTGTCGGTGCAACCCACGACGCACTGTTTTTTTTTGAAGAAAAGCTTCGGCTGCGGTCGTCGCTCATCGTTTTGACTGTTGTTGTCGTTGTTGGCGGCAGCAAAGTAATTGCAATACTAGTTTTGTGTACTGTTCGTTCGTTTGTTTGTTTTATTCTTAAACTGGGCTTTGGATTTAGGTTTGACATTTAAGATTTGACATTTGTTTGACGATTGTATGACATTTGTATGTATGTGTGTGCTTTTTATTTGTGGTTTTGTTTTGGGTATATAAAACAACCAACGTTAATTATGTTTATAAACAACATGAAGTCCCTCAACTTCCGTTTGAACAATTCTTTTTCCGTCTCTTCGGTGTGTCAGTCGCTCGCTCGTGTGTGTCGTTATCGTCGTCGTGGTAGTCGCATAAGAAGGAAATGAAAACAAACCGAAAAACGTTTAAAAAAGAAAAAAAAAAACATCTATAACTAACTATACAAAGTGTGCAATGGTGAGATAGACAGACGACCTAAAGCATGGTTTGTTTGGATTATCATTCATTCATCATCAATACGAGTATAATCACTTTGGAATGGCTGGTACTGTTTTCTTCAGATGTACATAGCTTGAGTTGTAGTTTTGGTTGCAGTAGAGGTGTGCTTAATAGCCGGTCCCGTGTTGGATAACTATGAACCCATCATTAGCTGCTCGAAAGCATCCTCAACATTGCTTTCGTCCAGCAAACTCAAATTGGCTATGTGGGGCATGGTGGCACTGCGAGTCAGGCCGCCCTGGCTGACGCCGACATGGGAGCCCATCGACTTTCGACTGGCTGATATTTTTTCGCTAGTTTTTGTGCGATTAATGACAGACCTCTTGGTCTGCTCCACCATGGTATGCTCCTGCTGTATGGGCGACTTTTGGCCTGAAAAATAGGCGGCGACTGTTTTTTGCTTCTCCGTTACTTCGGTTTTGTCAATGCCGGCCTCGTACATTTTGGGTACGGCCAAACTGTGGCCCGACTTTGTGCGTCGGAGTTCATTGATGGGCGGCTGGGGGAACTTGTGCGGTGTTGTGGACATATGTTGGTTCTGCAAGCTTAAAATTTGATTCCACGAGTCGGACTTGCTCAGTTTGTTTGGCCTCACTACGGGTTCATTGTGCGATCTGTCGTCGTCCTGTCGCCTCGACAGTGATGTAAAGGCGTGTACGTTGTTGTAGACAATATTTCTGGGTATATAGTCATCGTCGGGTTGAGGCGTGGCCGGAGTTTCCATAACCGTTGGCCTGGAACTTGCTAGTGTATGTTGTGATGTCTTGAGGATCGACTTGCTGGTTGCGACCTCTACGCTTTTTGTGTGTACTGAGGTTGTCGCTGCCGGGCTTGCTGCCGCCGCATGGCTTGTTTTCCCCAACGGACTTTGGTATGAGTTCGGTACGTAGTGGTGGCGCTGTGGTGGACCGAACTTTTTGAGGATCGGTTGATTTTCGTCCTTCGGCAATGAGGACTTGACTATGTCGGGTGTATCAGCGGGTGCAGATGATATGTACAATTGTTTTTGTGACTGCTGCGATTCAATCGAAGTAGTTCGGTGTTCTTCCGTTTGCTGATAGTCCATGGCGTTGTTGCCCAAGCTCTTGCGACGCAAATCCGTGATTATACGTTCGTTCTGTTGTTGAACAACTTTGGTGCTCGTGGCTTCCTTTAAAACACTGGTATTTTGTGCCCTTACAGTTGACACCGTCTTCATGTCCTGATAGTCTTCACTCACAGTCTTCCTCATGTTGGCCAACGTCTTCTTGCTGACGGATTTCTCTTGTGGTTTTACGATTGTTTGCGTCGCCGTAGGCTGTTTTGGCTTCTTAGATGGGACGGTCGGTTGGGGCTGTGACTGAATTGTGGTAGGCAGTTTATAATCTGACGACTTTTGGACTGCCGGGCGCGGCTGCTGGCTCGTTTGCCCAGCGCTGGTTGTGGTTATTGATTTTGGCGCTTGTGTTTGGGGTGGTGGCGGCTGTTGCTGTTGTTTTGGTGGGGGTGCAGTTTGCTTTTGTTGTCCCACTGAAGGTGCCTGTGTTTGACGGGATCCTTCATACTGTGTTGTTTGTGGAGGAGGATTCTCATAACTAGTTGGGGGTTGCTTTTGGACTCCCACAGAAGGGGCCTGCGTTTGCCGCGACCCTTCATACTTTGTTGTCTGTGGAGGATGATTTTCATAACTTGTTGGGATTTGCTTTTGTATTCCCACTGAAGGTGCCTGTGTTTGCCGCGATCCTTCATACGTTAGTATCTGTGGAGCAGCACTCTCATAACTTGTTGCGTGTGGTTGTGGCTTGGCGTACTGGGATGGGCTTTTAATATTAGCTGTGGCAGTCGATTGTTTTGTGGTGTGTTCCGGCACTTTGGGTCCTTGGGGAAGTTGTGGATATGTTGTCTCCGCATAGGGCGCTTGTACCGTGTTCGTATGCTTGACTGAGGAGGTGGGTTGATTATATTGATACGGAGCTGACATAGAGGTCAACAAGTAAGGATCGTCTCCCCTGCTCATGACACTCATTGTATTCGTTGGCTGGGTTGGCTGCTGACTCGTATAACTTGGTGTTGACTCGTAATAAGTTTGACCAACAGACACAGCCTGATCATTTGCAATTATGGGATTCGACGTCCAACTCGTGTTGGGCGAGGGCAAGTTGTTGGCATATGTCATTGAAGCAGTGTTCGAGCTGACAGTAGAGGTTTCACTAATATTTCTTGTCCTTAGAGGCAAGCTATCGGGGACCCTCTTCTGGCTGTACGAGTATCTGCTGTGATCCTCATCGTCGGTGGTGTCTTCTGTGGGATACGTCACCACATACGCTGTTTGCGTCTCACTGACATAGGGCTTAGGTGATGGCTGTCGTGGCGTGTACACGCTATTATTGAGGTTTGTGGGCGGAGGAATACGCTTCGCAATGTTTTCTAGACTTTTGTACATAGTCGGTTGCTTGCGTGGTTGGCCATAGAGAGCGTTTTGGTTGTAGGCAGCTGGTTTCGTCTGCTGTTTCGCTTGACCATCGTACAGAGGCTTACGGTTCGGTTCGTATTTGGTCAAATCTGGAAAGAGCGGCTCCACCAGCGGTGCCTGATATGACCGGCCATCGGGGGAAAGACACACCTTGGGCGAGGTTGGTGCCTCGGGACGTTTGGTGGTGCGTGTTTCTCGCTTATTGTCCTTGTTGCCAATATTTTTCATTGTGGTCAGAAGGCTTTTAGCGGCCTTGGAGTTTTTGCCATACACCTCATCGTCGCTAACATGGCCAGTTCTCCGGCCAACAGTAACGGCTGTCTGGCTTTGGGGCTTACCCATCACCTTGCTGACGGCTCGGTATTCACACAGATTGTCCGAGTCGAGGTCATCATCGGTGCAGTCGGTTTGCATCATTGTTGCCACACTTGGACTCGTGAGGGCACTGTCCGTGGGGCTCATAATATCGAAGGGCGGCAGAGTGTCACGAGGTAGGTACTGCTGTAGATTTTGGTTCTGCTGAGGTGGACAATACGAGGGATTGGCACTGGTTAAGACCAAAGGTACAGCTTGTGGATTTGTGAGCGAATCTTCGCGAGATCGATAGTTATCGTACTCGGAGACAGCCGTGGGCAAACAGGGGTAACTCAAATATGTGGGCTTCGAAGTCAGGTTATTGTACGTAAACGAAACATTCGTGGGCGGCGGTGGAACATACGAGAGTGGATTGGTGGGTTGGTAATCATGGGACACGCTGTAGGGATCCGTCGTGTTGGGCAACGAAGGCCGTTTTTTGTAGTCGTCGTTTTGCGACATATTGACGTTGGACGCACGCAGAGAATTGTGTCTCTGCAACATTGGGCCATTGCTGTAGTTCTCGTATCTGGAACGTTCCTCGAATTTATTGGCCTTGTTCTTAAAATTACTGTTATCTACAGCAGGTTTGGAGGCCCAAGGCAAACCGATGGGTGATTTGGAAGAAGGTGGCGGTGATGTAATGAATGAATTATCCGGTCTCGCATAACTGTTTGGCGAGGGCGGGTGGACTCTGGCAGCATTTGCGGGCGCTTGCCAGCTGTGTGCAACTGTGGGTAGTTGGGGTATCGGCTTATAAATAGGTTTTGGCTGAGTATCGCCATTGTCGATGGGCCTAAATACAGACTGGGGGGCATGTTTGAACTCATTAATTGGTATGGGCTTAGGAGCAACAGCGGAACTCTTTTGAGCGGCTGCTCTTTGATTGCGTTCTCTTATTTCCCTCTCGAAGTACTCGCGTTCCAAGCGTTCTCGCTCCAGCCTCTCAAGTTGTTGCTGTTGGCGCAAATGCTCCAATTTTTCGCGTTCCCTGCGTTCGTATTCAAACCGTTCGTATTCCAATTTCCTCCTGCGTTCTTCAGCTTGTCGCTCAGCTTCCTGCTGAAGGCGTTGGGCAATTTGCTGGTTTGTGCTGATGTACGTGGGATCTCTTTGCGGAAGCGGTTGCTTGTTGCTTTGATGCGGTCTCACATGAATATGGGCCGGTATTTGTGGAGGCTTGGCGGAAGTCACAGTGCTGCCACCTACTTCGAAGCTGTCCTTAAGCGAACCAAACTTACTGGTCCAATTTGAGACAGACCTTGAAGTTGTCCATCCCAGTCCGGGCTTATCACTTTGTTTGTTAATAAATGCCAAAAACTTGCGATCATTTTCGGTTTTAGGTTCAAACGGAGGCACAACGTTTTGTACGCGTTTCTTTACACTGGGATGGACGGCGCGCTTAAGACCGATAAGTTGAGCCTTGTCTTCGGCATCGGAATCTGTGTCGAGATCCGAGTTGAACCTCTTTGTTTTCGCTATATCGATGGTATTAGCCCGTTTCATAAGAAGTTTTTTGTTTGAAAATCTGGCGAACTTCGAAGTGGAGTCCGGCGATCGATTTTCAGTGTTTCGGTTGTCCACAGGCATCGCCTGTCCTTGAAACGTTGGCGGTGTTACGACGTCTGGCTTTTGGCTGTGTGTTTGCTCCAAACCAAAACTGACGGAGAAATCTCCAGATACCGGTCTTCGTTTGCCGTTATTTGTGGGAGACAGTCGACTTTTTACTGTATTTTCGCCGAGGAACATATTTTGTTTAGACGATTGTTGAGTAAGAATCGCTCCACTGGAAGCATTCTTCTCGATCGGAAACCATTGAGGGGGCGAGTTGGTATTAGCCGCCTCGGGCGTTGTAGAATGAGATATATTTTCCATCATCAACATGTCCTCCATGTAGCGTCTGGCATCAGCCAACTCTTCGCGGCTGACCCCGACTGTATGTCGGTCTATGCGGCTGCGACGTTTGGCGAACCTTTGCCGGCCAGAGCGGTGGGCATCGGCTTCCGGCGAGGATGTCTCACCATACTGAGCGTCGTTGCCGTCTAACTCCGACATAGCTGCGGCAATTTCGGCTAACTTTTCGGGCGAGGTCAAACCAGCTTGAAGCCGCGCAACCAACGCCAGCAAAGCCTTACGTTTTTCTGTATCAACCGTGATGTCTTTGCCCTCTTTGAGGGAATTTTCAAGACGACTAAGGGCACAGGTCACGTCGTCAATTATGTTCGAATCACTTTTCATTTGCAGTTGATCGCGTAGACCAGCCGCGATTAAGCGCAAATCTTCACCACTCTCTGTGCCAGAATCTTCCTTTTGAGGCACACCTAGACGATCTACTTGTCTTCTAGAACTGCTATTACCTACTACGTCTAACGAGTTACCTACGTCCCTAACGTTAATGTCGCTGTTCTTGTTGTCTGTCCTGCCTGCAGTCACAGTCACAATAGGGGGGTTATGGCTGGCATACGACGGCGCAGAAGAGGAGGAGCTTTTGTTATTCGGAGGAGCGTGCATACTACGATCACTACTGGCTTTAGAATTGTTACCACCAGACGTTGTTGTTGTTTTACTATAAGTACTACTACTGATGCCGAGCTTTTGACTGTTGGCCTGATTGGCTTGCAACGTTTTTTGTTGATGCATTGTGGGCATGGCAGACTCACCCTGTTCGGAGCTGTCAGTTAAGTCGTCGGGAGTTTTAAGTGTTTCTGTTTCTGTTACTTTTTCAGATTTAGAATCTGCAGTCGCCGTGGTCGTTGGTGGTGCGTCTTCTTCAATGTTCTTTTTTTGTTCCTTATCGAAACTGTTTTCCTTGATTATGTCCGGCGAGGGTGTTGGTGAACTTTCGTCCGCCTTGGTAGTTTCGTTTTTCTCGGCTACCTCGGTGACTACAGGATCACTTTCTTTAGTGGCACTTTTCGTCGGGGTATCTTCTTCGCCTTCGTCCGAATAGTCGGTTACTTCTTCAATAATTTCCTCGTATTCGCTGGCACTACTATCACTTCGCTGAACATTCGATTGTTCGTCGACCGTGGTTCCAGCAGCTACGGCTTTTTCTTCTTGCTCTTCTTTGCCTGCTTGCTGGCAATTGTTCTTTTCTAAATATAGGAAATTTATGAGCCAACGATTAAAAAATGATTTTGTAAAAGCGAAAAGAACGAACGAAAACAAAAACACAACAACAACGAATAAAAGTAGGAGCATGATGAATCTTTTATTTTTTGGTTTTGATTTTGGTTGATTGCGATTGAAGAGATCAAAGACCGTCAATTGGGCCTTACCGTCTCTGTCGGCCGAATCGGTTACGGTGGATGTTAGAATGATTTCAAAACAATTGATTGTGATCGTTTTCGTTGGTGTAGACGACTTTGGTTTCTGATTGATATTGGTGGTGGTAGTGGTGTATTGGTGATCGTTACAATGGACTATTACGATACGATACGAATGATAATAGAGAACATCACACACAACACATGTCAGTTGGTTGATTCTTCTCTGTGGAAGAGACGACAGTGATCGATACGACACGAATCGAAATGACAGGGAAAAGGCTCGTTCACACCAAACAACCGAATCGCTCGATTGACAACTTCGTGGTTACATTTGGACTTAGGGTTTTTAATCCACCACTACAATTTATATTTGATGCGGTGCGAAAGTTGAACGATACGAGTCGTTTAGTGTGAACGAGCCTCCACAGAAAAAAGTAACTTGGAAAAAAGAATGGTGATGCTTACATCTTAGCTCTTCTTTCTCTCTCTTAACTACAGACGCTTACATACACACGCATATAGACAGATATCGTATCTAGATAGGTATGCAGTAAGAGTAGCGCGTCTGTATGTATATGTACCTAGCCAAATAATAATTGTTCTTTCACTCTCTCTTTCTCTGTTTATCTCTCACTCTCCGAAATCGATTCGTTTCGATTTTAAGCTAAGTAATTACAATCTAGAATAGAGTAAATATACAGAGAAATGCACAATTAAAGATAATTCCATCATTACTGGTATCGTCATAGTCTAGGCACATAATTATGGTAGGTACAGATACGCTATCCTAAAATCTTAAACATCATGGCCACAATAGGAGCCTTGGCAAATATGTGGTGGTAACCATCCTAACTAGGTATATTTTTTTAGTCCGACGACCGACGTATGTGCCCTTTATTTCGAATAATTGTTGAAATTTTGAAAAACCTTAAGAGTCACCTGCACGGATTTAATAAATGTGGGGGGCACAGCCTCAACGATCGCCAGGCTTGATCCTATTAATATAGTAGGAGTATTCAGATCGAAGTAAAAGGCACATTGGTATTTTTTTGTCATTGGTTTTGGTTAGTAACAAAAAAATCGCTAAAATACCTGCACGGTCAGCCATAAGTTCCCTCAAACGTGATCGTATCTTACGACGTTCTTCGTAGGTTCTAGCTTCTTCCAACTGAAATGAGAGAAAAAAAATTTAGATGCGTTTAACACAGAGTAGAAATAATAAGTATATATAGATGTGGAACTATTTTTGTCATCCCCTTCTCAAATAAGGGAGCTTACGTGTGAGGGAATCACAAAACAATGTTCTTTATAAGGCGCCATTTTCATATACCACCGAAATCCTCCTATATTCATAAATTTCCAAAAAAAAAAATCGGCAAGAAATCCGGTGAATGTGGGTTGCTTATATGTCAATATGGCACTATGGGCGCACAGTAAAATAGACAAAGATTTTGCTCGAAAATCATTTTTTCTGACGAAGTGTTGTATTTTCGTATCAGCAAATGCAAAATCCGTGTTTTTCAGCACTTTAAACTAAATCAGTTTTGTGGCAATTTAAACAAAATCAGTTTTGTAGCCGTTTTAGTACTTAGACTAAAACTATTAAGTTCGACTACAATGAATATTTTTTTCAAGGAGAGTCAAGTACATTAATTAAGTACATGAACTGAATTGACACTCATTGTGAAGAAATAACATCTTTTTTACTGTGTAGTCTTTACAGCCTTTATAGACTGCCGCAACAAGTATTTTTGTGAACGTTTTTCCTATGTAAAAAACAAGGCTTGCCAACCATTTGTCTCGATGGTATGGCCAAATCTTCAGAGAATTGTTTGTGTTCTAGTTTTCACCATTGGAATCAGGTCTTTGTTATCAAGACTCCCTAAAAAAACACAACTTATGTTCCAACCTCTGCGATCTCGAAGTGTCCAATGTCGACTTACCAATTGCTTTAGTATTTCTTCGTCCCAGATCTCCTCGATGTCACAAGTTGTCTCTATAACTGGTGAAGAAGAGCTTCCAGATTTAATGGTTTTCGTTACACGTGTAGTTTTTACCTGAGAAGAGAGAGATATGAATAATCGTTAAATTTTTAGAAAAACCATTCATTAGAAGTCCTTTATTAAAGTGAAAAAATAATTTTAAAATTGTACTACAGAGAAGTAATATTTGTATTTCCAAATGATTACTTCGGGCACACTGAAGCTTTTGTTTTCTTTCTTGAAAAAAAACGTCCAAAACGTACAAAAAAAGTTATCGAAGGGCTGAGTTCTATGTCGACAATGTAAAATAATTAACTTTTTGTATATTTTTATCATATATTTCATAGGTTTTGTCACTGAAGGAAGCGTAAGAACTAAAAGCTTCAGTGTTCCCGGGCCTCTATAGAGAGAATATGATATTAAACTCAATTGAAAACGCTATCATCGGCGATTAAAATTAATTCGAAATAGATTTACTGATAACTCAGTGAAAACGTTAACGTAGTTTTTCTAAGTTTGGTTTGCCATTTCATCATGAATAGCAAACGCTTGCAAATTATGCAAACTTTGTTCCAAAATCACGGTTTAAATTAGCGTCGCACTCAAATGGACGCACATTCAAATTGACCCAATGACAAGAAGTTAGACAGTTAATACAATCAGCCTTACGCATACTTCAATACCCAGCGAAATACCACGAAAACTAGTCCCTTTCGTAACTAAACTAGCCACAGTCGGGACCACTTATGCCTAGATCCGACTGAAGTGTAACTATTGTTAGTTTTCCTTTGGATTATTTCACGCAAAAAAGCACCGAGCCTTGCTAGTCCACCCATTTTTTAATCGAATTGGCATTAATTGCTGCATTATTGTTAAGAACCCACGTTACATTCACAAAAAACTCTGTGTTTGGTGTGTATTTTTCTTATCGGTAGCTTGATTGGTAAACAAGAAAATCATTTTAAGGCATTTTATATCGACTCAGCGAAAATTCATGATGCTCCGCCGCTGGTGCATGAATCGGCTTCCATCTCTTTGCATCGAGATCATGCGATTTAACGCTTTTTATATTATTTGTACTCTTAAAAACAATTTAAGACGAATTTTAAAACAAAGTAATTGTTTTTTTTAATTATCAGCTATTTGGTGACATTTTAATGTATTACACCTTGTTTCAAAATTTCTTTCCGCCACTTATAAGAAGATGTGTGCGACTTTAACATTGTTTTCACTGTTTATAATTTTTTAACTATAATTTGATAATAAAACGAAGACATATATTAATTCTCTTAAAATTGCCAAGTCGAGTTCTTATGTATTTTTTCCAAAGATTTAGAAGTAGTTAAATGTGGGATTTTTAAAATGCGCCACATCTGAGACAGACGCGGCACCCACATTTCAAAAAGTATATTTAAGTTTTTATGACATAAACTCACATTTCAAACAAAGTAAATTTTCAGTTTGATATATTGTCGCTTTATTGGTGTATTTCAATTTAAAGTTCCACACCTCTTATAAAACATTGTTTTTGTGTTATTACAAAGACACATTGGCCCGCTTCTTTAAACTTTAGCTGTGACTAGAGAATTCGACCTTCGCGCACACTGAATGAAGTTCATGTGTCACCATCATCTAGAGATCAAAGTCTACAAATGTCATATGCAGTCTTAAATAATTTCCATTGTCTTCAGTTAATGCATACATATTTTTAGACTTTTACGTCTAGTTTAAATAATGATTCTTTAACAAACTTTAGGCAAAATATTAAAAATTGCATTTATGTTGTTCTACACTTTAACGAACAACATGTAGATATTTTTCACAAAATATTTTGATAAATTGTTCATTTCGCCTCGCCAGCGCCCAAAGCTGATGGGCTATTACAAATAAATATATTTTCAAAACTATTTCCGAATAAGGCCAGACGAATCTATTTTGTATTTGTATGTGTGTGTGTGCGTGTTATGTATGTGTGTTGGTGTTGCTTATAAATAGTTTTCGTATTGAAAAGTGACGTATTGTGTACATATTAATTTGTATTTCGACTATAGGAAATTGCTTATTGTTGCCAAAAGTTGTTCTTCTTCTTTAGTTCTACAACCGAATTTCTCTGGGCGTTCAAACGAGTCCAACACCCGTCCCGTCCGATCGCGTTCACACAGAAAACAAATGGTGGCGTGGCACTGTCGCCGGCGGTGGTCGTCGACGATGTTTCAACGAAAGAAAACAACAACAAAAATAAGAACGTGAATTGGCACCAATTTCAGAGAGGTGCAAAATGATATTAAATTAATCAATGCGTCAAAATAGTGTATTGTTGTTTAACGCTAAAACTACATGTATTCGGCGGCAGTGATTAATAGTTAAACTACCGCTTGGCTTGTTTGTTTTCTTTAGCATTTCCTTTTGATTTTTGTTTCCGTTTCCTCAATGATAAATTCATCTTTTGTTCTTCGCCTGCAATTTTTATGGAAAAACGCAGTTCCATATGGGGATTTTTCTTGTTAAACAAGAACCAACCCTAAATCATTATCATTACACTAGTTTACACACAAAAATAAATAAATAATACTAAGCTTTAGCCTCTTATTGGAGGCATGCTTTTGCACGTTTAACGACAGAAAAAGAAAGTATAACGAAATGATTCAAGCATTGCTTTCTAAATGAATAAGTACACGGAGAAAAAATATGTTTGCATGCATCCATATTATGCTGGAAGCATATAAATGTTTGGAGCATGCTAACAACAAAAATTAATTTGCATGCAAACAAATATATGTTGCATATGTCTAACTAACATATGTTTGCATGTACACATATTTTAAGCATGTGTTTTTCTCAGTGTAACAATAATACGAAAAACTTAAGAAAGTTTGTAATATGCAGCATTAAATGGCCACATAAATGAAATTGCAGAAATTAAAACTTTTACAAGCAAAAGGAATGTTCTTTCTTCGATTTATTTTATGTTGTGTTGACAATTTAACTTCGTTCAGATTATCTTTAAAGTGGAACTCCGGATAGAGACAAGTAAGGACCACAATGATTTAAGTATATACATAAGTGAACGTTTCTACCTCTTATTTATTGTTGTTTTCTTGGTTTTTTTTTGAAAGCAGGGTGTGTCATGTAAGGCTGATGTTGTAGAAATAATACTGGAAACAAACATGTTATAAAGTCGTTTCCAAGCTCGCATGCTCGCTAAGTAACTTCCATACAAATAGTTGTTTATTAAGACAAACACGGCTAATGTGTTTTTTCCAAAATCGAGTTCTTATGTATCTTTTTCAAGGATTTAGAGTAGCAAAATATGGACAAGCAAATGTTTTGTGCATGTACTTGCTAAAGTTAACAGAATGATAAGTTTGTTGTTATTGTATTAAAGACTTTTAAGAATTTTAAATATAATAAACAACATGTATAAATTACAAAATTTATATAAATCCTAAGAAATATATCTTTCGGAAACCGGTTCCGACTGTTATTATTGGAAAATTCTTATAAACTAGATATACTCGTAATTTGTTTAAATCGACCAATTAAAAGTTTCAATTGATTGTAGGAGTACACTTTATTCAAAAAGTCGTATTGTACCAAATTCAATTGAAAAAAACCAGACAAAAACTCTTATTTCTTAAATCAAGCACACATTTTTTCTTAAACGAAGATTACATACACAAAGTTTTAAATTAAACAAAACTATTGATGAAGAAAAATCGTACCTCTTGCTACGAATCGTATGGGAACGAGTTTATAGCTGACCTTTTTTTAGTACATACTCGTACCAATCAAAAAATCGGTTACATTAAAAAACAAGTCAAAACGTTTTTATGTTCGATCAGGCCGAACCATATATTCCCACCACCTTCCATACACAACTTAAGCGCAAATAAATAGTCCGTGTTTTGGGCCTTTGCGTCCTTCCTTTATCTCAGCCAAACTTAAAATTATATATATTTGGATTCTAGTAAAATTTGCTTTATTCCTTATTGACTTCTAATCAAAAAGGATTAAAGGATTTTGGCCAGCTAAAAGTACACATTTCAACCATTGTCCGTCCACTAAAATTATGATTTGTTAAGAAATTGTTCATTTTACCGAGGTGCTATCAACCCTTATAGGGAAACTTTTTTTCTTATGACCAAAAGCCGATATCGTGATTTTAACAAACACACTGACGGACGGGCGGACATGGCTAGATCGTCTTAGAAATTATACGCCGATCAATAATATATATGCTTTATACGGTCTCCGATCAATATTTCGTGGTTTGCAAACGGAATGAAAAATTGAATATGCCAACCACACTTAGGTGGAGGATAAAAAAAAATTATCAAAACAAACATTGTTCAATTTTATTATTTTTGTTTTAATTGACCTTTTTAAATGTTCTATTTTTCCGTTTAAATAAAAAAAAAACTATATGTGATTTTATTCTGGTTGTAGGCCAATCTTGTTTCTATTCAGAGAGAACTTTTAAAAACTGGTGAAACGAACAGCTGTTTCTAATTCAGCTAAGCACTCTTTTGCAACGATTTCGTCGTCCAAAATCAAAGGTCGTATACAGTAGTCTCTATAAAATTCTGTGAGAATTACTCTTTGCGTATATTCTCCGATCAGTGCGTGTAGCAGTTCTACCACTTCCACCAATTCTCTTTTGAGTGAGTCTTCGTTAAAAATGTTTCATCATTGTTTATAAAAACTATATCGTTTTGTTTATTTACTATTTTACTAAAACTTTTTTTAAATTATCGAGCTCGATGAATAATATTTTTTCTACATTTTGTTCAATAGAATTAGTTCTTCCAGATGTGATGATTGCCGATGTCGTATCGAAATATTGGGCAAAATTAATAAAAAATCAATCGATTATAATAAAAACTACAATTGTTTTTGATTCAAATGCTGCATAAGCTGCTAGCTTGTTTGAAAATACACAAAATGCTCCATAAATACAAGCTCTATCAAATGGTGCCCTGTTCGCTTATATAAATCCTTCAGGTTTCAGTTATAAAAATGTAAGTTATGAGTTTTCGTTGAATCATTCTCGATTTAGTAGCCTCCACTTAAGGGTGGATGGTATATTCAATTTTTCATTCCGTTTGCAACACTGCTAAATATTCATCTGGGACCCTAGAAAGTATATATATTCTTGATCGTTGTAAAGCCATGTCCAAAGGCGTTTTAGCCATGTATTTCCATCTGTTCGTCCGCCTGTGTGTCTGTTGAAAGCACGATAGTGGTCAAGCAAATCAACCTAGGATCCTGAAAGCAAACACAACTATTAAAGTTGCTGATAGGAATGCTCCAGACATAAGAGGCGATGTGGAAATGCCGCCAATATTGTGCGATTTTACGTCCTTCCACTTCGTTAAGTCACCGGCTTATGGCAACTTTTCCCTCCTGTAATAAGGAATCTTACCCTCCTTTTTAGCTCAATACCTCTTAAATCACCATTGCACCGATTGAGGATTCAGGCAACGGGAAATTACTCCTGATTAGCAATTAGAAATTACTCCTGATTAGCACCTTTTCCCCCAAATAACGGAATTCGCAAAACAATTACGTTGTAACGCGGTCGGATTTTTACATTAGTACAGTAGTCTAACACGGTTTCTTTCTAACACTTAAAACTTGAAAAATCGGCCTTTAGCACGCATAAAATACATATTTTCTGTTCTAGAAAGCACAACAAATTTTACGCTTAAAATTATAAAACATCCCCTTGATGAGTGGTCAAGGCCTATCTGGGTCTCAAATTCGATTGCAATGCAAATCCATGCCGAGACGAAACTCCTGTCGTGACTTCTGATAAATCTAGTTTATCCACCGCCATACTTTCTGTACTTACTAAGCGGGCCGGTACAACAGTTCTGGGGTCCAGAACTTAAATCACCGGTACCAGACTTAAATCACCGGTAGCTAGTAAAAACTAGTACTGGTCACCCCAGATTACAGGTATTGATCGAGAGATGGCAAATATGTAGCCACAAACGCCCAAAAAATATAGGAGTTATGGACTAAACCCCGTTGGGCATGGCTTTCTCACTGATTAGAGCGCGGTCAAGCTCTACCTGAGTGAATGTCACTATAACAAAGCTACAATCCAGAAGAGCTGCTGTCAGTACGTTAAGCAAACATATGAATATCAAATTCTCATTCTTGAATTTTTGAAAGAATCTTGTCCATTTTTCACTGAACTCTAGCGTAATATAGCATAATTTTTATATCAAAAATTGGATTTCATGAATCATGTCTTGTCCACACAGCTACGGTGTATAGTTGAGTAATATCCCTTTCAAAACGGTATTGTACTGAATATACCCAACTCTTGTTCTGTTCCGACAGCCTCAATGTTAGCCCCTTTATTATTGTTTAGTTTTTTTGTTCTCAATCTTGTGTCGTTGTCTTTTGTTAAATTTGATGTTTGTTGTTGAAAAACGCAATTCCATATTGTGAATGTTCTTTACACGTTTCCGTTTCCTCATTACGAATGCCATCATTCATCACAAGCATCATCAATCTTCCCCAGTTGTCCGTATTTACACACATACGTACGTACTTTCGTTGATGTTTAGTACTCGTGCAGACGTACGACGCAACGGCGCAAATTGTACGATCGTAAAAAAATGTTGCTTGGTCATACTCGTGATTGGGACTTTTGTCTGTCGCCTGATCGACGTTGTCTCCTTTCTTCAAGATAGTACACTCATGGACAAAAGTGCGGTGTTGTGGTAAATGCCTGGGATTGTTTGAATGTGTCAAAATATGTTCAGATGCACCTTTTGTCTGTCGCCTGATCGACGTTGTCTCCTTTCTTCAAGATAGTACACTCATGGACAAAAGTGCGGTGTTGTGGTAAATGCCTGGGATTGATTGAATGTGTCAAAATATGTTCAGATGCAGCTTTTTTGCTTACTCGTTCCAAATCTTATTTATAGATTAGTTTTTTTTTAAAGAGAACATTCGCGTGGATGCTTTGCGGCATTTACTACCTGTAGTACACACGTGTGACCGTTTGTACAAATATTGTACGTGTTTGTGCATACCTAGCACATGTATGCGTTTTCACACGCATATGCCTGTGCACTCATTTGAATTAGATTCCAATTGTAATCATTGCATGTGTAAATTTAGAAAGTTATTTAGGGCTTCTCCGCGAATCGTAAAGCAAGAATGCACCTTTTTTCGCTCTTCTTCTTGCTAGTCTTGTTCTTATTTTTACTTTTTTTGTACCACTTCCTTTTTACGAGTAGAGAGAACGGGCTGCATGATGAGTGCGGTATTTGGGTGCTGAGGAAGTAGGCCGGGGGGAGTATTAGAGAGTTATTTTTGTGGTTCCGATTTGTGCTCTGCTTTGCTCTCTCTCCCCCTTTTGGCGACGAAACGGAACAATGTGCGGTTGTGTTGTTGCCGCTATTTGTCTATGCAGCAACAACAGCACACTTTTTACTTTTTGGCCAATCTGTGGGAATGGCTGCTGTTGGGTTGGCGCTCTCGGAACTTTTGGTGCTCTCTGCTACCGATGTTCTTCTCCTTGTCCACGTACCGAAGAAGAACAAGATGCGAGGAAATTTCGATTTTCTTCTTTACCAAAATATACACTTTTTGTGTATGTAAAAATAGTGAACGAATAATCTATTTTCGTCGCAATTTCGTCGTTTGAGTGATTTTTGCTTTATTATTTATTTATTTTTTTTTTCTTTCGTTTTTTTGTTCTTGATAGTATCTTTAGTTTTTTACACAGCACTCACAACATTTTCAGTTTATCATTTGGAGGGGAAAAGTTTTGAAAAAAATGGGTAATGTCAGGTGTAGTAGTCCCCATTGGTTTAAAATGGACCCAACCAGCCAACAGACACTCACACACACACTTACACTAGCAAACATTTGGCGTAGCTGGTACATAGTATTTCGTTCTCACAATTCTTTACAAAATTTTACCAAATATAGTCAAGGAAAAATAATTTTTGAAAAATCATTTCAACTGTTTGTATGTATGTACACATCGGTGATATATGTACATACTTGTATGTATATATACAATATATTAATTTTTTTGGTATGCTTACACTTTATATATTATCTAATGGACTCATTCGTTTTAAGGTACCATAGATGTATATATATAAACCATACAATAATTATTGTATTCACTTTTTTTTAACTTCTGTTTTCTTTTCTTTCTTTTTTTGAGTAAAACACCGACCGTTATAATGCGGTAGTTATGGACGTTATATAAAACGATTAAAATTTGGAAATTTTCACATATATACTAGAGCACATATATCTGCATATATCCATCTATCTATATAAATATAGTCGTGTAGGTATGCGCGATTTTTCTTTTGTACGACTTTAGTGTATTATCGACTGTTGTACATATAGATGATCTTTTTTTTTTCTTTTTTTTTATTTAAATGTTTATATTAGAACCGTCCGTTGTAGTCGCACTGTGCTCTGGTATGGTGGAAAAGACAAGTGATCTATTGAGAGTCTAGGTGTGTACTGATTTTTCATTTCATTTCGTTTTCGGGAATGACTAAACATTACTGTTCGTTCGCTGCGAAATATGCGCCGCCAAAGGAAAAACGCTACACAAAACAGAGATAGTGAGCGCGAGTACAAGGGAGATCACAATTAAAATTGAGAGTGAGGTCTCTTGACAATCACCTTGTGCTTGAGATCGATCCTTGAGCATTAAATTTGGTCCACTCTAACGAATGTACGTACGTCGGAAGAACTATTAATAGTCGATATTGCAGAATGATTCCGACATACATATGTAGAACGTACTAGCCCATTGATGTTTGTTTACACACATCATACCACACATTGTGCATGTGGCAACAACTTGGCAACACTATCATCCTAATTAAACTGGCCAGATGTCTTGGTATAATAAATAGTTTTTCATTATGCATGTCTTAAGAAGAAAATCAGGTAAAACCATAGAATTTCTAGTGTTATTTCTATGGATATTGGATCTTCCGACAAGAGTAATTAGAATAAAGCGTTTGCCTTTAAACACCACGCCATAACCCCTGAGTTTAATAATGATACTTCTCTTGATCATATAACTTCTCTGGTAAAACCTTTATTGGCAATTCAAATATATAAGACCTAACCCAAAGCGATTATTTGAGCCAAAGCTCAATAGATATTAGGACGAAGTTAAAGTAAAGTTTTAAATTGTATTACTGAGTGGTGGTGACGGTAGTGTGGACGGCCAGAACACCCGAGTTCAACCGCAGGTTAGAACATCTAGCAATTGTTTAGCGGCGGGTTTTCCACCTTGTAAATGCTGCCGACTTTACGAGTAAGAAATTAATCTCTAAGCCACAAAAAAAAACTTCTCTATAAAATGCATTAGCCGTTTGGAGCTGGCGTTAAACAGTAGTTCCTAGTCAGTGAGTGTAAGAATTTTATTGTGCACAGCTCACTGATTTAAGAGAAGTTTTTCCTTGTTCCTTAATGGGATTTTGTGGAGATTAAGTAAGTAATAAATGTTAAAGGGGGTAAAACGAATAAAAGCTAACCCATCTGTTAAATTCTAATAAATATAAGTATATATATGCATATAACATCGCAATTTTTCCAAAATTTGGCTACTGGTACACACCATATAATAGTGATATATCATAGACTAGACACCTGTATCTTATTAAAATATGTGTTTGTAATAAAATTTGGCTAATTGGTTTTTACACTTTAGTGAACATCACCAAATAATATAGTTTTATCCCAAGCTCATAGTTTGGATTTGGCAGCTCATATCTTCAAACACATTTACTGGATATTAACTTATTCATATAAAGCAAAATCAAGTTGAACGTATTACATCGCAGGAAAGATTGAAAAAAAAATTCAAATTCTTTAAAGAATTTGATTTCTTTTTTCAATAAACTGACTCTTCTGACCCCATTTATGCACAGGAAATAGTTTGCCACAATTTTCGTTTTATTTCACTCTGTGTAATTTATTAATAAAAACAAGTAATAAGGTCGTTAAGTTCGGCCTTGTTGAATCTTATGTACCATTCACCGTCCATTCGCTACTAAGGCGCAAAAATGTACCATCCACCGTCCATTCGCTACTAAGGCGCAAAAATCAACAAAAAAAGATCCGATTTTTGGGCCCATGCGTCCGTCCCTAGTCTTAGCTGAAACATTAAAATTACTCTCTATAAGTATATACACATTTTTGGGTTCCCGACAAATATTTCGTGTTGTTGATTCTTGAATCAGATCTGCAGCACTTTATATGCATTCTACGGTCAGGATTTTGCCTCTCAATGCATAAAATCAGGTGAATGTAGATTTCAATTGTGTATGCGAAAGGACATACGATTATTATATTTAATTCATACTCGTACAAGATATTGTATTTTCCTTCCCTTCACTAGTAGTATCTCTTGATACTAACGAAATACCAGAAGATTAAACAATGTGGGAACTTACCTCGTGTTTTGCGGGCTGTCTTCCACTGCCGGTTGTTGTCGTAGTTATCATTTTCGTTTCGCGGTTTATTGGTATGGTCGATTCTACACCTTTCATTATAATGCTAGCACCCAAAAACTTATTGAGCAATGCTCTGGCTTCCCGATCATCAGCTGTGTCACCTTCTTCAACAACTGCAACAGAATTACACATAAATTATCGGAGTTTTGAGCCAACTAAAGGAGCAGTCACTTACCATTATCAGCGTTACGCATGCGATCCAATACGTCATCGACACTGGTGACTACTTTCTGTTCACCTTTTGTGTTCAGAAAAGAACGCGATGACGACGATTTTGTAGACGTAATTTTCTTGAATTCGCGCTGTGTCTTTTTGATGGATTCACTTTCGCTCTCGCTCTCCACCATGATAAGATTACCCTCGCCCACCAGGCACTCATCGTCCTCTTCCGAGTCCGCCTTGCGGTAATGTGTATTTGACTCGTAGAATTCTGCAAAAAATGGAAATACCTTTAATAACGCACTAAAGTCCAAGGTTGTACATGAGACCCACCGTTATTATCACCGTCCATGGTATCACTTTCTCTGCTATGCTTGCGCGAATTCGTGCGCAGTATTAAACCAGCCTTGGGATAGTTATTGGACTTTTCGGAAACGGTCGACGATGATTCCTTATGTATGAATTTCTCACTCATTTCCTTGACAGAACCGCGTCGTACGTACTTCGTTGTAGAAGACTCAAGGAATTCCTCTGGACTCGAACGTACAGATGTACTGGTCTTCTGATTCGTTTTGTACTTTAAAGAAACAGGGGAAAACAAAAATCTTGAAACTTATCGTATGGCAAAGTAGGATGAAAACACTTACCGTGGAATGGGGTCGCGTTTCTTCGTCATTTCCAATACCGTGTGATTTGATTGATCGGACTGTTGTTTCTTTGACCTTTTCTTTAATGGCACTTAATTCTTCGGGATTCGTAGAATAAATGAGCTCTTTGCGCTCCACGATTGGTTTTGACTTATTGTCCGAATAATATTTCTCTTCGACCACATATCCAGTGACTTCTGTAATTTATTTTACCAATAAAGCGACATGTTAACATTTTTAACAAAAAAGTGGAAAACTAAATTTTTACACAACTTTTTGCATAAACAAATCAATGTTTTGCTAAAAAAAACTACTTAAAATCCTTAAATACAGTTTTCAACACGCATCTACTTCTTTTAACTTAAGATATTTTCTAACATAAAGCTTAAAAAGACTTTGAAGCATGTGCCAACAGCGCAAGTTCGAAAAACGGGATGTCCTCAGTTCGATTAGCGCTTCGGCCCATCTTTACTTATAACTGTTCGATTTTCGCTTTTGAAGTTTTTTATTATATTCGTCAATATTTTTGGGTAAATAAAGAATCGATATACATATATGTGTTTGTTAAAAGATTTACAATTTTGTATAAAACACTTTTATTACCCATAACATTCTTGATTGTAATCTAAAACAAAAAATGTATTTAAATTCAGAAATTCCAATTTTAAATTTAGAAAATTCTATTTTTAAATATAGAAATCTCCATTTGAAAGTCGAAAGGCACCAATTGTTATTTAGCAGATTTCGTTTGAAATTCTGAAAATTCCATTTGAAATTCAAAATATTCCATTTAAATTTAGAAACTGACTTTTTATCTGATTTCGGGATTTTGATACAAAATCGGGAGGAAAATTCTTTGGATTTTAAATTAATTGGATTTTGATTTTAGATGAACGTGAATTTAAATTGTACGAGCATCAGGAATATTTTTTTTAGATTAACATGAAAACCTAGCTAAGCTCCTCTTAGTTACCCCTCCTGCAAATGGTCCACTTTGCATTTTCCCGATTTTCATAAGCGATATTCGGAATAAGCTTTAGAAATATTCCTTCTAGAAGCCACATATATCATTTGATTCTGATCAAATTATTCATAGAAGGTGACGAGCGACTAATCATAAACTTTAATGACATTGGAATTGTGTTTTCGTGAGCAATTGTGTGAAGAAAACTTGAAAAGTAAGGTTTACAACAGTAGTTCTCATTTGTTTGGGGAGAGCCTGGCCTTATAGAGTTCGGTTTTACTTTCAGCAATTGCAGCAAAGCTTTCTTAAGAGGGTTGTCACGGACCCGAAATCATAATAAAAGCAGTGTGCAGCCAAGAAAATCAATGTCACTTTGCCATTTTGTTAAAAACTTGTCTTCTATTTAAATAAAGAAGCAAGATGTCTTGAGCCGGTTAATCCCTGTTCAATGTGTAAAAGCAACAGACCCAAATACAACAAACGAGCTAAATGATCGGTCTACATTTCCTTATACAATCCCTTCCGATTTAACATCGTGACGCAATTTTTAACACATTCGTACAATCCGATCTGGCTTAAATTTCAACACAGATCGCCCATGCTTGAATATATTTTTATTTATTTCTTTTTATTTTATTATCTTCATTGTAATATACAAATTAGACCAAATCGGTCCAAGTTTTCATATATAAATGCAATGGTATTGTCTGTTTTGATACCATGCCACTCTAGAAGTGACATATAAGTTTATTGTCAGAGATTTCTCTGGTAAAGTTGGACTATAATGGTCTATATTTTCATATAGCCCCTAAAAGTCCCTCCCGTTGTGAGATCCTGTCGCTCCCACATTTTATATCCGATCTTGTTTGAAATTAAGTATAGTGAGTAACAAAAGAGGTATAAAAGAAACTGAATAATGCGCCTCGATCTTGCAGAAATAAGCAAAATCCGATATAAATAACCTATAGTTAACCCTGTTGAAATAAGACATTTTTTCAAATTTTTTCATATTTTTTTCGTTTTAATATTTTTAATATTCAAACGTACCTAATACAAAGGTCCCCAAGCAGTGTTACCACTTGTGACAGCAAAACATATCCAAAAAACAACTTTTAAAATTATTCAAAAACAAAGTATGAATTCTATTTCGATTAACTGTAGAATAGTTAAATGTTTGCATTGCAAGGCTATGCGAACGATAGCTAGTGACTTTCGTTTTGATACGAAAGTAAGTGACTGGCTTTCGTTCGCATAGATGATATTTTCTAAATTTTTTTTCGATTTTAGGTAATTTATTTTAAAGCTATTAGTTTTGCTTTTTGCATTAAAACGTATTTGAACTTTTTTTAATTTAGATTTTCAATTTAGATTACAAAATTAAAAGTGGTTTCATTCCGATCAAATCTTTCGGAATTCTTGATCTAAAGAAGCAAAATACTGAATTGAAACCACTGTATAGTGAACGATTTTAAAGCTAAGTTTGCGCAAAATGTTTGTGTGTCTATATGCCTGATTAGGTAAATAAGCTATTATCTGTGGAGGAATCACTGAAACGAAAATCTTATCCGATAAGGCACAGACTAGCACTACAATCTGCTGATAGCAAAAGATTTTCTTATCATTTGTTTGGACTTGTAAACAGTGAAAGAAAAAATATTTTTAAATAAATACAAGAGGCTATACTTTCTTGTTTTTGCAATTTCCTCAGACTGAGTTTTTTGTTTTGCGAACCTTGCGCAACATGCTTTCTTCACTTACCTTCTGTTGTTTCACAGGGATCCGATGTGGGCTTCTTCTTCTTTAGTGCCCGTATGCCAAAGAGGGGCAGACCATTTTCATCTGTTGGTCCAATGCCATAACTCGATGTTATACAATCGTCCTCCACATATGATGACTTGGTGGTGGTGCTGTGCTTTTGACTCTGATTCATACTTGATTTAACAGTCTTGCTTAGACTGGAAGTCCTAGAATCCGTTACAGAAGATGGTTTCCTGGGAGTCGTAGCCGTGGTTGTGGTACTGGGTGTCTTTAACACATTTTTGCGATCAGCCCAAACGGGAGCTTTCTGTTCGGGCTTCGTTTTTGGAGTGGTCGTTGGCGCCGGTACCCGTTTCTGTTGTTTCACAGTAACCGATTGCTCGTAGCTGGCATTGGACTTGTGGACGCTGCTGCTTTTGTTCTCCGGACTCTTACTGCTGACACGTACTTGAGAAGGCTTCTTTTCACGGGGGCTACTGCTTCGGTCAGCTACTCTGGTGGATTTCGTATTATCCACTTGATGCCTCTCGGGTGACGAGTGGGGGGATACCGATTTCCTGGACGAACGGCGAGGCGTTGGAGATGTTTCCTTGTAGAATTTTTCAACACGCTCTACTTGCTCTTCGCTGTCGCCATGATAGACGTACTCTTTCTTAGTTGACTCCCTAAGGCTGAATTCTTTGTGTCCGATTTTGGTGTCGGGACTGGGACTGCGGCCATGTTGCGGTTTGCTGCATACACGTGCTGGTGCTGGTTTGTGTGGGGGGCTATGGTTGCGTTCGTGAGTGGGACTTGGGTTCTTCCGAATCGATTCCGGGCTCAGAGTACGGGTGATTTTAGTCCTCTCCGGAGACGTGTGTGTGGATGATGACCTGTGCTCCTCTTCCTGTTCTTCTTTGAAGAAGTACTGTTTCTTTGTACTGACATGAGTCTTCGTTTTGGTTTCTGGACTGATGCTGCGTTCACGATGACTTGTCTTCGTGGTACTGGTCACCACTTCGCTTTCATTGTTGCGTTGCTCATTCAAGTGGTTTTTCTTGACCAAACGGATTTGGGCTCGAATTCGGCGTCTCAATTCATAGGAAGTCACCGTTTCCAGCATTCTCTCGAGAATCTCCAGCTCGAAGATTTCTTCAATGTCTATGTCCTCCTCGCTTTCCAAATTCAACAGATCCGGTCGTTGCTTATGCGGCACATCAAACTTGACTTGTGTATTGCGCTCACTGGGATGTAATTCATCTTCGTGACCAGCGGAAGGTTTCCGTGTGTAATTGGTTTTGTTCAACTCCAGGGAGTCACGTCGAATGTGTTCCAGTGAACTTTTCGTATGGTCCATATAGGATGGCCTACGCCCTGAACTGGGGCTGGATGTTGGCGTGGCCCGTGTACTAGTTGGCTGCCTTGGACTGTTGTGATTTTCGAAAAGACTTCTTCGAGCTGCCACCGAATCTGTGGTCGTCACCGCCTTGTTGGTCGTCTTATGGGAATGCGGAGTGTTCTTTGTTGGAGGACGTTTGCCATCTAGAAATGATTCATTTTCAGTTTCGAAACGATCGGTGGATTTTGTTGTGGTGTTATGCTTCAGAGTGCTTCTCTCGGTTAGGTTTACTACGTGCGCTTTAGTGTTTTTGTTGCTTTGTGGTGATGGTGATAATGGTGCTGATCTGGGCGTAGAAGCCTGTGGAATTTCTTTCATTTTTCTCGTTGTGGGAGAGGTGGTGTGTTGTGGTGCTGTCGGCTCTTTGCGAACGTTTATCTTGCCAGTGCCCGTGGTTTTGATTGTTTTGGTGGTTGTTGACCGCCGTGCTGTGTCAGAGTTAATGATCAATTCGGTCTCACTATCATTAGGTACAAGCTCCTCTACCTGGAATTCGTAGTAGTCGTCGACTACGTAGTCACCGTCGTCGTCATCGCCGCCGCCGTGCTTCAAATTCTTTATTTTGTCTGTGTGCAATGGCGACTGTCTGTCAGGCTTCTTGTGTGTGGCTGCCGTCAGTGGCTGTGGCGATTTTTTGGGCCCGTTAGTGCTGTACGGCTTTGTTGTGTGCTTGTTTGTTGCGCTACTTACTGACGTTACGACGTTGCTGCTACTGCCACGACGGTAATCGCAATCAGTGTCTACACGTCGTTGTGGCGATGGCTGCTGACGTTTGTTTGTGCCGGTGGTGGTTGTGGAGGTGGTGGTCGCCGACGTTGCCGTCTTCTCGTTGTTGTGCTGCTTGAGTGGCTCCGGCTTAGCGCGTGACTTTACATGTGGCCGCGGCTGTGACTGTGTCGGTTGCCGCGGCTGGCTGGTGGTCGATGGTTTCTCCGAATCTTTCGGTGCTGCTGGTGACACATACTTGGGTTGTGTTTTATTAACTCTGTTTGCTGGCTGTTTGTTGGTGGTGGTGGTGTTATCAAAGACAGATGGTCTGCTCAAAATGTCTTTCTGACGTCGTTGCTCGAGTCGTGTTGTGTGCGTTGCAGTGTGGGGTACGAGCTCCTCGCTGTCGTCTTCATCGGCCACAACTGGTTGTCGGTGATGTTGTGGTTGCTTTACAGCTGATGTCTGACGATGAGTCACAAATTCTTCTTGGGCAGTTCGTTTGCTTTCGTATTCCTCACGCGATTCGTAGGTGTGCTGACCTGTTGAATCTGTGGGCTCTGTTGGCTCGCCCCCATCACTTTGACGTGATATGTGCCGGGATATGTGTCTGACCAGCTCGGGCGACTTTTGTGGTGCTGTTGGGGCCAACTTCACCGTGGTGAATGTACATTCGGTTGTGTCCAGATCTTCGTCGGTTTCATCAAGGAAGGGCGGCCGCCTGGTATCCCTACTCGGGGTGGGTGTAATCGGTTGTTTAGTTAGACTTTCGGCGGTCTTTATGAATTTATCCACCTTTTCGTCGACGGTCAATAGGCATTCGTCGTCGTCGGGCACACGGATGATGTCGTCAAATTCCCGATTAAATGGACTGGAGGCTTTGGGTTTCTTAACCTCCTCAGCAATGTGTTGGAACTTAGAGACCTTGTCGTGCACGCTCAGCAGACATTCATCGACGTCGGGTACAGGTACACTTGGATACGATTTGTCGGGCGTTGGATAGTCTAGGCTAGGGGGAGCTTCTACCAACGGGGTGCTGAGCACATCGTCGTCCTCACGATAATCAGTGCGTTCGTAGGTTTTGCGGTTCTTCTCTAGATTCACTTCAGTAATGTGGCAGCCGACAAAAGTGTTGTGCTCCTCCTCGAAAATGGGAATGTTCTTGATAACCGGCTTCTTGCGTGGCTCATCTTCGGGCTCTTGCACTACATCCGGATAACGTGGTTTGCCAGTATCGAAATGAGCGGGTACCGGGGTGGGTACTATCTTGTCTGGCGAAGGTTCGCGCGAACTCTTGGCGTGCTGTATATCGATGATGACGTTTTCCATGTCTTCGCTGCTCACCAGGCGATCCGTAGTGGACAAGTTGATGGTTTTGGTGGCAAAACACTTGTTGGGACGTCGATGATCGGCACTGGGTTTAGGCGACATTTTGGGAGAAGGCGGAGTCAGGGTGGAGGTGATAGTAGTGGTAGTTTCCGGCTTCTTCGCGACCTTTATTAGTTTTTCGCTTGTAGAACGCGACATTTTCGTGTCCTTGTCTTTGCGCGTAACGCGGTGTACAGGAGCGGATTCTTTACGTTCGGTGACGGGCATTTTGCGCGGCATCTTGTCTGGCATAATTGTGGAATCGATAATTTCTCTAAAAACAGAATCCTTTGGTTTTCTGGGAGACCCGTCAGTTTTTTTGTTGGCCGTCTCCGACTCTGTGTGCTCTATTATAATCTCGGTGTTGACCGAAATATTACTAGACCTTCTACGTTCCGAGTGACGGGTTGGACTGGTTTCGGGAGAAGAACCAGCATCAACCTGATCGGGTTTTTTCGGCGATTTGTCTTTTCGCACCGATGATCTTAAACGATCCTTAATAGAACCTGTTTCCGTAACTCGGTCATCCCTTACAGTTTGTTTCGTGGTGGATTTGGTGATCAAATCGGTGGGCCTAGAGGATTTTCGCTTTGGCGTCTCAAACGTGGGCGACACAGGTTTTGTTGGCGATCTTGAGGTTGATCTCTTCGTGATGTCGGTATCCTTTTCGATTTGTTTCTTAGACGTCTCTACTGTTTGGTGTGAAGAAACCTTCGGACGTGATGTTTCTGGCTCCGAGTCAGTTGTAGTTTCTGGAATTTCTTTTTTAGCCACACTGACATACACTTTTTCTGTAGTTCTGACAAAGGGTTCGTCCCCATTGGGTTTGTTGCGCAAAGGCTCTTTACTTTGTCGTGGACTATCGTAATGGGGCCCTTCATCAGTAGGTTTTTTAGTGGTGGGTTTTTTGGTCAGATCGGACTTCGTTGTAGGCTGTTGTCGTTTTGGTAACTCGGGCGTTGGTTGCACCGATCTAGTGGGCGATTTTGCTGTTGGTTTCTTTGTTATGTCAATTTTTGATGTTCCCACTTTTTTATTGGTCACTTCTATTGTTTCGTAAAAAGTGTCCTTGGTTGGCGACACTGACCTTGTTGGAGATTTCGAAGCTGGTTTATCGATTGGTTCGTTGGTAACTTCGACTGCCTCATAGATCGTATCCGCTCTTGTAGGCGATCTCGAAGTTGGTTTCTTTACAAGGTCAGTTCGTTTTTCGGTTTGTTCTATAGTTTCGTAAGAAGTCTGTGTTGGCGTTTTGGACGTCGGTGATATCGATCTTGTTGGTGATCTTGAATTTGGTTTGACTGTAAAGTCAATATCTGATTTGTCTGCTCGTCTGTTGGTTACTTCAATTGTCTCGTAACAAGTATCGCTAGGCGCTTCAGACGTTGGAGACACCGACTTTGTCGGCGATCTTGAGGTTGGTTTCTTTGCAACGCCAAAGTCTGTTTTGGGTACTTCTACTGGTTTGTAGGAAGTTTCCTTTGGGCGCCTTGTTTCGGGTTCCGAATCGCTTGTATTATCAGGCAACACCTTCTCGCGCACATCGACATACTCCTTTTCGGTGGTCGTGACAACGGACTCGTCGACGTTTGTCTGATTTCCGAGACGCTTTTTACGAGTTTCTTCGTAAAGTGTAGTCTTTCTGGGAACGTGTTCCCGCGGTTCTTCATCGTCGGATGTTGGCGTTTGTCTTACAGCCAAGTTCTTTTTCACACTATTTATCGACAGAGGCTCATCGTCGTCGTCACAATCTTCGATCTTCACTTCAAACGTGGAATTCTGAATGTTTTCGGCTTGGGTGCGGACCTCCTTTTCGCCCTCCTCCAACAACTCAACCTCGTCAACCGGTCGATTTTTGAAAGCTCCGGGAGTATCACCGTAATTTTCCATACCCAATATCTGGCGACAGCGATCTTCAAATGTATCTCTACGACTTGTGCCTTTTTTCTTAAATGAGGGTTGCATGCTGGGTTCTTCCGGTGATTTGGAAATAAAAGATCCATCGGGTAATTCGGGATGAGTACGTTCGGCCTCCATGAATTGTTCATGAATATTGGTAGTGATATTCTTGTGGGTAATGTCTTTTGTTGCATCATTTCGTACGTTCATTTTGACCGTAGACATAAAGAGTTCTCTTTGCTTGTCATCTGAAAAATCCGTAGTTTTGGGTTCTTGAGGCGCTGGTCCATCGTTTTTGGGTTGATATTGAGGAGACTTTGAAATAGGTTCCTTAATCTGTAGGTTATCAGCAGTTCTGGGTTCTTTCGGTTCAGAACTCTTGGTTTGTGGTTGGTGGGGAGACTGCGAGAATGTCTCCTTGTCCTGAACGTAATCAGCAGTTATGGGCTTCTTTGGCCCTGGTCCATAACTCTTGGGTTGCTGTTGGGGAGACTTTGAAATTGGTTCCTTGTCCTGCAAGTAAGTAGCAGTTTTGGGTTCTCTAGGTTCATAACTCTCGAGTGGTGGTCGGGGAGACGGTGAGGATGTTTTTCTGTCCTGTGGATTATCAGCAGTTTTGGGTTCCTTTGGTCCATAACTCTTGGTTTGCTGTGGTTGAGGAACACCGCTGGTTGGCTGAGGGCTGTGTTCTTTGCCAGTTGTAGAAGGCCTGCGTTTTTGTTCGGGTGACCTTAAACTTGGTTCCCCATTTCTGGGCTGTGGTTCAGAACCCTTGCGAGTGTGCCTAGAAGTGTAATCGTCCTGCGTCAATTCGTCTATTTCCTTTTGCGTCTTCTTTACATTTTTATTTGTAGTTTTAATAATGATTTCACTTGTTTCGCGTGTATCTGAAGAATTCGGTACATCTTCTGTATCTGAGGACACATTTCGTGGAATGTATTGCCTTTCTTCGTCATAGTATTTCGGTGCTTGTGGGGCTTTATCTTTAGGAACTTGGCCTGTTCGTGGTGTGGACTGGGGCTGTGGTTTTCTCTGACCTACTCTAGGTTTTGAGGTTAACGGCTCGTCTTCAGTTTCCGAGGGATATACTAGTTCGGGAGAACCACTTTTTGGAATGTACTGTCTTCTGTCGTCAACGTATTGTGGAGCTTTGTTTTTGGGAATATCGCTGGTAATTCTGGTTGAGGGTGATTTCGAAGGCGGCTGAGAGCTAGCTGGGGTCTTTCTATCCGTGGCATTAAAAGGCTTAGATGATGCATTCGATTTTGGCGCCAATGGTTGTTTGGCGGAAGGGCTTGTCTGATCACTTGGCCTAGGCCGTTTGGTTTCTTCAAGTCTTTCCGTACGTCTTGTGACTTCGCTGGACATACGATGGGGTTCTTTTGGAGCGTATGTAGTTTTTGCCATACCGGGCTTGGTCGGCACTTGTTGGGCCAAGGGTTCCTTTTCGTGGCTAATCAATTGTTTAGTTTTCTTTTTTAAGTTCTGAGTGGCATCAACATCCTCCCCCTGGTAGTCTTCGGTAATGAAGACGTCATCTTCCTGGTAGGTGTCGGTATTACGGGATGGCTTACGACGAGTTGCAGTAGAAGAAGTCTTGTCGATTTGTTCAAATGTCGTTTCCCTATCGACGGGCACGACCTTGGTCGGCCGTTGGTGTGGCTGAGGATCTCTTGAATTTGGTACATCGTTGGGGCCAATTGGTTGGGGTGATCTAGATGTAGATGATGGTGATAATGGCCGTGAAGTATGTGACTTTACCGATTGTTCATCGTCACCCAGAGGACTTTTACTTTTGGATGGGTATGGGCTACTTCTACTACTTGGTGCTGGTGATGATCTTGGTGATGGTTCTGTTTGGAAATTGCTCAATTATATTCGTCACCTTTTTATTGGTTTGTGTGTGTGTTTTTTTCATATATTTTTTATTTATTTATTTCTTTGATTATTAAATTTCTACATACATGGATACAAACATACATGGATCATAAGTCAAAAGGATACGATACATCTACTACTACATACTAGGGTTAAGCGTTATTCGGACCTGGGTCCATTTCAAATTCTACTTGTTCCGATATGATTATTGCTGTTATTTACTCGTACATAGGTTAGCAGGCATGGGTGGAGGCATGTGTGTAGTTAGTTGGGTCTAAGACTACATTTTAGTTCATGGGTGTTCGTTCATGCAACCGTCCAATCTCTGGGTAAGTGTTTTGTTTTGTAGGAGTGTTCGTGTGAGATTCGTTATTTTAGAACCCAGAGAACTTTCCATTCGCTGGTTTGGTTTCTGCCACCACAGTCGCTTTCCAGTTAGGGTTAATTAGGTGTACACGGTCTCAGAATCAGTCCCGACGTTTTCGGTGTTGACAGTTAAAGTAGTAGTAGGGAAGAAGGAAGAAGGGGGTGCAGTTGCAGTTTAGAATTAAGAGAGAGTAGAATAGTTGGTGACAGAGGCAGTTGCAAGTGTTACTGAGGCACAATTAATCAGTCTGCGTTCATTTTGACTTTAGGCTTAAACCGGCTTCGGGTTTGTGTTGGTCGAACAAATTCCAAACTTGAGTTTTTTTTTGTATCAAACACTGATTAATTGGGTCTGAGTGTTTTTGAAGTTCTTAGGAAGGAGTTGAAGAAGTGTTACTTGGTCTTAGATTCATTTTTCGGTTTGGAATTCAGTATACTCTTCTGCATTGTTCTCTTACCCTGTTTGTGAGCAGTGGTCGTCGGTTGGTCGGATGGACCGAGCAGATAGTATTGTTTTTTAATGCATGGTTCCTCGACAACCGGGCGTTGGGACAGTTTGCTGTTGCTTTGGTTGTCGGAAATGTTCTTTTTGGTGATGGTTAGTGAGTCGTGGTTAATAGGGAATGTAGTATCGGGTTTGGTGGTGGTGGTTGTGGTAGTAGTAGTATGCTGGTTATCTGGAGAACATATGTTTCCATTTATTTTCACATATGCTTAGAATTTGTATGCGTACCTGATTTCGGCACATCTTTTGGGGCGACTTTACCCGTTACCGTCCTCGTGGTTGTGGTCGTGGTAACGGTCTTGCCGGGCGAGGGTGACTTTGTTCCACGCGGCGACGGAGACCCACTGAGTAGCTCGTTTGAACCCTGATTGTTCTTGGTGGTCACCACAGTTTGTTTGGTAACAACGGTTCTGCCTCCAACGGTTCTAGGCGGTGTCTGACGCGTTACAGTGGTCGTGCTTAGGCGACTTGCTTCACTGTCGTGCGAGCCTTCGCGCATGTCACGCCTGAAGTTCTTGGTGGAGGAGACGCTCGAGCGTGGTGTATGTCTGGGACCATCCGTACTGTAACTCTCGCGTCTAGTACTGTCAACGGGGGAAGAACTTCTTAGAGAGGCGGCGAAAGCCCGATGAGCCGAGTCAACTTCCTTCTCCTTCTGTATTACTCTTGTGGTAGTGTCAACGACGGTACTAGTCGGCTTCTTAGTAGAGGGAGATGGGCTTGCGTATGTTTTTATTGGCGATGGCTGGGGTCGCTCAGTATTTCCACTGGGCCTATGTGCGTCTCTGGCTGAGGGAAAGCCGTGTGTCGAATAATCCGGTGTTGCCTTATTCGGCGATCTTACTGATGGGAATCCATGTGTTGGAAGGTCACGCCCGGGAGACTGTCTGACTGCTCCGGGAAATTCATGGTGGGGCACTTGATCCCCAGGAGTAGTTACGGTGTATTTATTAGTGATGTACTCAACGCCAGCCGGTGGGCGTGGACGTGGGCGACCATCTTCTCCCAGTATTTCGGTTTCGATTATGCGCTCAGTATTCGAGCTATGTTTCGAAGTATGGGATTTTTGAGAGCTGACCACTACAACGTCATCATGCGGTGCTGGTGCGTAGGCAGCATTAAGGGGAGCCGGGCGTGCTCCTACCGGGTAGCCAGGTGTAGGATCGTGATGTTTTACCTGCCAATTGTCGGGAAAGGTTGTCGGTTGTGCACGAGGCTCTTTTGCCGAGGGAAAGCCATGAGTGGTATAATCCTGGTTGGTATTAGTGGACGTGGTTACATCCGATATTTGCTGGTAGCGATTATCATCCGTGGTGCGAATATCGGTTTCTATAATTCTCTCCGAGTTCGTTTGCTGCTTAACATTGTGCTTCTTTTCAGAGCTGACAATGATCACTTCGCCATCATTGGTGGGAATGCGCCTTTCGGTAATGGTTGGCTGGAATTCACCACGGGTCGGTATGAGGGCATCTTTGGGTGAAGTCAGATTTTGAGACGGATATCCCTGTTGAGGGCGAGCTGATTGCGGCCGATCGGAAACAAATTCTTGCGTTGGCTTGTTGGGCCTCACGGAAGGAAACCCGTGGGTGCTGAAATCATTGGTGACCGGTTTTGGTCGAGAGTTTCCCGGGGCGCTGGGGTAATGACTATCGTCACTCTCTTGTATGGTCTCTGAAGTGGTTTCAGTCGAAAACTTACGATTCGATGTCTTCACAGTGGAATACTTTGTCTCTACATTGGACACGTTATCACTGTGAGCGTCATGCGTGTAACGCGTGGTCTCGACATTATCGACGACGTCATCGTGTGGACGCCGCATCCGTTCAGATGGCGGCTGGCCCTGGTAGTTTTTTGACTGCTGGTTTGTTTGCGAGTCACGTCTTTGAGTGGTCGTATTATTCGAGACGTTTTGTCGAGTGTTGCTCGTATGCGTTGGTGTGGACGGCGAGGGAGCGGTCTCTTCGGTTTCATAACGCTTGTTGCGAACGATTGTTCCGTCGGGCAACCGTTTCACCGTGGTAATCATTTTGACATTGGGCTTGGGATACTCCACCGTGTTGGAAATAATCTCACCTTGCTGAGCCATGAGATGCTGCACGTGCTGCTGATATTCGGGCGATGCCTTGTCCATGTCAATGTAACGCTTGCTCTGCTCGAGTTTCTCATTGGTATGGACATTTTGCGAAGTGTTTGTCTCGTGTCGATTCTGATTGTACTGCTCCGTTTGTTGCTGTGTCGTGGTGTAATGATCGTTCGAACGTCTCACTTCCTGGGGCGTTTGTGGTTCATAATGCGCTGGACGCTGATGGTATTGTGGTTCCTGCATGCGCTGTGGGGCACGATTGGTATCCATTAAATACTGTGGTTGATATTCCACAGGTTGGCCATAGTCGTCCGTGGTCGATGACGATTGAAAGACCTTAGACGAGGACGTCGATGTCGACGAACTCGTGCGCACTTCAGTGTGTCCGGAATTCTCATCGCCCACAACTACCTTCTCCTGCAAATGCGTGTTGGAGCTCTCCGAAGCCTTCTTGACGAAATTCTTATCGTCTCCCTCGTGCATGGCGCTTGAACGTTGTTCATTACGTCCCTTAAACTCGGCTGTGCCGCCATTGATGTTCTCCACACCTGCAAAATCAAATAAAGTGAGTTAAAATTTCTTTGGACCCTACAAACCATCAACACTTGCCATCTGTTGTTGCTACTGTTTCGGCGCGAAAACCTCTTCCGTCGGGGCTAACCTCGGAAGACGACTGAACGTTCCAACCCGTTGTGTTGGGATTGTTCAGGGCCATCGATTGAAATTTCATTTCAGTGGGACTCATAGAATCGCGAATTTCCTTCGATTTCAAACTCTGAAAGCTTTGATCGGCCAATGACTCGCCGTGGCTGGGTGCCAGGGGATCTTTACCGAAACCAGCGACTCTGTTGTCGGACATTATGTCAAACTGATATAGATCTCGTAACCTTGATTCACGTAACTTGTACAGCTGCGAACGTATCTCCTTTTTTCGATTAATATCCTCGGATTGCTGCCACTGAAATTTGGAGAGAACAAACAACAACATTACAATTCAATTCGACATTGTGGTAACTTTGCGGACTTGTAAATGCTTTAAACGGTTTTGAGAATTTAATTCCATGGCGAGACATTTTCAGCGGGCTCAGCTTATTTTTTCTTGAACATTTTTGATGCATTCAGATTTATATAGCTAGCCTACCATCTATCCGTATATTGATGTAATCAAAGTACAGATGCTAAATATGAACCGACCAACCTGTATCCCTAATCAAATTGGTGCATATCGGTCCATGTTTTGATGTCAGAACCTACATAAAGCAATGTGGGGGCAACTGATAACTAATTCTAGTAAAACTGGACCATATTGGCCCATATTTTCATATATCCACTATACACAGGCCCTATAGGGGCTATACGCTCTAGAAGTGGCATACGAGTATTAAATTCGATTGTGTTCGTAACGTATACCGCATATTAGTCAATCTTTTGATATAGTCCCTATAGAAAAAACGATGCCGAGGAGAACCGGCTGCTTTACAGCTAAGCGCACCTTTTAACTACCCGCTGAAAATGGACCACATCTCCAGACAGAGGAGATGTGGTCCATTCTCATAGTTCGCCCCGCGGTTAGCTTTCAAAACCCATATGACATTAAGGGGGCATGTTCAGTTCTACTATTGAAATGGGTGTGTTCAATGTTGTTACAGTATTTATGTTCCTACTAAGTATTCATCATAAAATAGAGGGTATATGTACATTGTCATTTCATTTGTAAGACCTTAAAATGCTGTTTTATGTACTGGGATCAGACTATTTTTTATAAAGTCCACATTAAAATGTACGCCCGTTTTGCGGTCTGACCGATATAAGTACGGGAAATTCTACCAGTTCCATTATAATGACATTTGATAAATGAAAGAATTTAGTTTTAGTCAGAAAAAACAACGTAAAATATTAGATATTTTGTATACACAGTGTGAATATAGGGTATCATGAATTCGATCCCTGCTGGTATAAATCGAACTTTTGACATAGAAGGCAAAGACGATTAATTGTACAAGATGGGCGATGTGTGGGCTAGAAAGTCAAAATTAAAACAACAAAAAAACACAGAAAGCACTAAATTCGCACACTTGGAACACAAAATGAACAGCATTTCCAAAATGATTTTTACTCAACTCTGTTTTTCGATAAATCGCAAATCGCCCAAATCGGACATTTTCGATTACTTGATTAACGGAACTCTTGTCTAATGCTGTTATACAGGCGTTGTCTAATACAATTCGTTGCACAAACTTGCAGATCGATAACTATGCGATATAGTCTACACCCACCCGTGAAATTACTGCTTCTACGCCCATATATGATTACTTATCACTTTTTCAGAATTAGGTACATGTACTCCACTCGTCCGTATTGTAGATAATGCTTCTTTGCTGCTTCTTACCCGTATAATATTTTAGACCGGTGATATCATTGGAAATTCGGTTCTCTCAGCAATTTTTATTTTGTGTTTTTTTTTGTATTCAATTTAGCACGTAAGTGGTAAAAGCAAAGGTAAGAACATATGTATGTACATATTTATATGTCTGTATGTTTGATACTGATTTCTTTACATTTCAGAGACTTGTACATAATCTTTTGTCTACATGTACTACATTTATATTAAAATGACAAATCAATGGCACTTTGTTCGAAATTGTTCGATAAAATCAATTGGCATTTTTGCAATTAAATCAAATCTTAGCTCGATTAATGGAATGTACATGTAATGGTCTGGCAGAATAAATTTGGAAGTACAGGGCTGTGTGAAGTCTTCGATTTCTATACACTAGGTATACAAGTTAGAACTAAAGGGGTTTGCACTATTTAAATAGAATGAAACAATTTGAGTCGAATTAAATAGTCAGTATACAAACTAGTAGCCTGTTAAGAGTTTAACTGTCTAGATACCACGCAACAATTAGCTAGTAAAAGAATTTCATACTATTTAATAAACTAAAATTTTTGAATTATTTTGGCCAACGAAACCAGGCCATAAGCTGTCAATTTGTATGCCAACATCGTATATATCGACAATATATGCCATACCGACAATAGTTTGTGAGATATGATGCTTTAAACTTAAGAGTTTTAAAGCCCTTGTCACGCCCTTTTGCCAATTTTTACCATTATGTAGTCTATAAAAGTGTAATTTTGTTTTATACTAGCGTGTGTTTTTTTTCATGCTAACATCATATGTATTAAAAATCATGGTCATAACTCTAACAGTTCATGAGATAGTTTTTTTTTATTTTCAGAGTTGTATGGGCGTTACCACGCACCTTGTCCAACAATGGCGTCTTCCTAGCTAAACTTAACATGAAAATTTCGACGATCGGAGTTGATAGTATTTATATATAAAGGAAAAAAAATATTTATAAATAAAGGGAAAGAAACATTTTTCAAATGTAGGGATTTTTTTTCGACTATACCGGACCGGGTTTTTTTTTATACCTACCTTTTTATTGCAAGTGCTACGACTATCAAGAAAATCTCCACTTCACTTAACGGAATGACAAAGTTAATATACACTATCTACGAAATTCGTTTCAAAGGCCCTTGTGTGGAAAATGATATCGTTCTTATATCTTCATGGTGGCATAGACCAAATTTTTACGATGGCCTAAATGTTCTTGCTCTTAAGGCTGTAAGTCAAAAGCGACTTTTGATACCCCACTGGCAAATATATAGTGGGTGCATATCCCACGATCATGTTGCCAATTCACATAACATCGGTGCGAGACAACAACAACCCTTGACTGACGCAGATTGCCAACAAATAATCTTAATCTTAAAATATCAACAATACATAACAAAAAAAAATTAAATTTTGTTTGAAATAAAAAAGTAAACAACTTTGTCCTAGTAAACAACTTTGTCCATTTTCAATTGTCCTATTTTTCGCTGGTAATACCTCTAGTGTTTTAACGAGACTTAAATTGTTTACTAAATGAAGTTTTAGAATTTTAGACGTTTATACTTGATTCTGTCACATGATCATGCGCTATGATATTCTTGTACTTTTTCTTTTGGAGCTTCTTAGGGCGCCGGACAATGCCAAACCTTACAACCGACCGGTGCTTTTAATATCAACATGACTGAATGCCTTCTAATTAGGCAAGATTTATCGGTCACTGTTAGGGATGCCAGATTTTGAAGGGGGGAAAATATCATTCAGCTTAATAAAAGAGTACAATATGCAAAAAAGAGCACACTTTCTAGATCGACCAAGTTATGTTCTCATCTAGAACAATTCTAGTGAAAAATTATTGAAAATTGAGACTGCCTTTTTGTAAAAGTAAATGTCCCAGTCTGTGGATATTTGGTGGGTAATTTTAAAGAGTCCCATGTTCTTGAAAATCTTTTTTAAAAAATCAATAATTGTGCACTTTTTATGTGGTACGGTTGTCATTGTACGGTTTTATTTACCCCCATATTCGTAAAAACTTCGGTATGTTTAAAGAAAATTTAAATGTCAAACCTTTCTTAAATGTTTATGAGTAGAATGTATTACACAAAAGAAATCATATTTATTCTTTTTTTTTTAAATAATAGTTAATATTTATTGTTGAGCTTGCAAAACGGCCATTAACTTAAAACATCTTCGAAACAGCAGGGTTGCCAAGTGTTCTTCGAAGCGTAACACAGGTGTCATGTTTTTAACATACGTTTTTCTGTTTTCATGTTGAACAGCTTACATTTGTAAGAAAGTTAAAAAAACAATTCTCCGAGAATCTAATGACACCTAATTCAATTCAAATGGGATTTAGCATTTGCCTGCCGAATCAAAAAGATTCGAATGTCAGAACGAGGCTGAATATCTCACACGCAACTTGTTTTATTCAATTTAAACATCTAACCGTTCCCATTTGAAAAACCCATTCAATTTCCGGATGAAATCCCGAAAAGTGTTCATGCAAAAATGACTTAAGGTTAATTATTAGATCTAGCTCTGAGTTAAAAAAAAAAAACAAAAAATAGAACGTTTTTTTTATTTATTAGTTTCACAACTTAACAGCTAACGATGATGACACATTTCATGGAACGTGGCGTCCAGACAAGTCTTTAAGCCATTGATTTCGATTGTTTGCCAGGCCATTTGCATAAAAATAGCTGAGCCGGTATAATCACCGACGAAAGTTACGCTAGAGAAATCCTCAATGTAAAGATGAGAATACTAGAGAAAGGTACGTCAACTCTTAACGTGAAACAACTGGTTTTGTGCGATGAGCTTGAGATGAGAGCCAAATGATTTGTGCCATCATCAGATCAACTTCTACTTTGTACTTTCTTTCATAATTAGCAAGGCAAGAATACAGACATATAAACATACATATATACTGGATGCTATCTATATTTTTGTATGTGCATATATATGTGTGTTCATTTACTCGAATATATTTTCGCGTTGTTTTAATCTTTGTCAAGAAACCATTTGCAAAATGACGTAATCTCTAAATGTGTATTAAGTATGTGTCAGAGCCAGCTAGACAGACAGACACACAACTTGATTTAAACACGAAATTGTGTATTAAATTTGACATTAAATCTTGACTTTTATGTTCTATACCCGGCACCCGAAACCCACCAGCCAGAGCCACCTCCTCCTCTGCTCATACCAAGCAATCATTTGTCGTTTTAAAATTGGCCGGTGGCCTGTATGATGCAACCGTGCAAGAGTAACTCAAGTACACACACACTCACTCACGACGTGCTTCTCTTTGTGCAGAGCAAGCCGCCAGGGAGGGATCCTTGTTGCTCTTCAATTACCTTAATTTATTGCGTGACATCTGGAGGTCATTCTTTGCCGAATTTCGCTATTGTTTAATAATTTCTATGATTTATTTTTGTTGTTGTTGGTATTTTTGAATAACAAATATTTAATTGCACTAAATTTTGATTGCTCCGTTAAAAGTAAAACTCACACAAGTTGCACACAGCCAGACAGGCACACGCACACATACTTTCAAACTGCAAACCACCTGTCATACATACAGACACATCTAAATATATTTTATTTAACACAAAGTCGCCGTGATCACGTCACCGCTTGATAGTAAGAGCGTTTTTAACACACACACACTTGTACGCAGAGAAAAAGTAACACGATAAAAAATAGTTCACAATGGCTGGAAGTTGACTTAATTACTTTTGAACAGAGCTGCGAAATGACCTAAGTGCGCCAAGTGAAATGGATGATTGTGGCTAGCGAGCAGGCGATCAGTGGGCGACTCTTTCATTGTCTGCCTGCCTGATGACAACATTTTAAAAGGTAAAGTGATGTCGACGTTTACCATTAATTAACCAATACAAATATTAAACGTGTGCGCTTCATACGTCCTTACCAACTACACACGCTGCAAAATGACGTCAATGGTATTAACAATGGCTTAACTCCATCAATCACATTTTCTATGCCATTTTAGTGTCTGTGATCATCTTTGAGAAAACACATCTAAAAATAATGGTGTTCACCAACTTAAAAGATAAACACACATACAGAGAACATATTCGTTGTCACAACCGATATTTTTTCAAAGTCGTATTTACTCCAGGTAATCCACACACAGATAACATAACCGTTGTCACAACCGAATTTCTTTTCCAACCTTTTGATTGTGGTTTGGTGTGCTCCAAGTGGCTGGCTATCCGTATGTAGATTTTTGCACTAGAATTTTTAGAACATGGGAATTTTAGTTTTTTTTTGGCAAAGTCTTTTAAATAAAATATAAAAATAATTCAAGATAAAAATGAATGTGTCCAATTTCAGGATCTTATCCGCTTGGCATTTAGAAAAATATGTTGAAGTTGCATTTAGTTATAAAAGAAATGGAGTTAGTAATAATGGTTAAACTTGAACAAATAAAAACAACTTCAAATATTTACACCCTCCACCGAAGGGTGTATGATCGTTGTAATATTGGTTGGCCAGCCCAACCAATGTGTCAGTTTAAAGCACAATAGCGCTCAAACTAATTAACCTAGGATCCTGAAATATAGCATGTTGTTAGCTTATGCTTATACCTTAAGTCGGTTATAGGTTGGGTTTAGCAATACAAAGTTATAAGAAAGAAATTATTTGTTTTTATTATACATGCTAGGCGGAAGATTATGTTGCCACAAGTGGTAATTCTGACAACCAAAAACTTTCACTTGTTTTTTAATAAATATTTGTAGTCCGAACCCTTTGATGATGATGAATATTCGATTCGACATGGCACAAAATGATAAATATGATTATATTTCAGATATACCGAAAAAAAATCCAGACAATGTATATATACTCGTATATAATATATTATAAACATAATAGTCATACATAGTAATTTTATAGAATATTTGTTTCATAACCAATAAACATTAATGTAAAAAAAATAATTTCTAATTACCTAAAACGTGTAGTTTGTTGGTATCCTTTTTTAATTAAATATAGCTAAAATGAATGCAAATTCTAAGCAGACCTGTAGAATTTGCATTCATTTGAGTTGAACATTTATTGAGTTGAACATTTATAACAAAAGTTGTATATGTTAGCAGAGGTAAAGCGACAACAGTTAGATTTAAAATGCACTAAAGCCTTTACTGGAGTCAATTTTTACGATTCCCTTTTGAAGATGCCTCTTGTGTTTAGACAATGCAATTCGGTTACTGCAAATTTTGTTTTCATTCGTTCTGATTTAATCTGCAGCCAACTTCACACTACGAAAAACACAAAAGGAATTGACAGTACGGACAATTTTTTCCCTTTCCAATCCCCTTTACCTCTGTCTCCTATAAAGTGACAGTTGCGGCAAGTAAACTTGCCTCGTGTAAATGGGGACTAATGAAAGAAAATTAATTTTCACATCTATCTGTCGGCGTAGTTAGCTGATCACCGGTTATAACTTAACCATTAATTAAGTTTATTAAGAATTAATCTCAATATAATCATGTTACAAAGAGATATTAATTAAATACAAAAATCGCATAGCCACACTTTTGCCCAATAGACGTATCGGATCAAGAATATAGCGCAGAACCACAAAAGCTGAGTTTGACTAGTTTTTGTGTGAAGGAGGTCATACATGCAAAAACTCAAATCTAATAAACATTTTATTATTTAGACGAACCGATATTACTGATGCTGAGTGCTAAGCAGTATTTGATTTTACTGATGAAAACTTCAAAGTACATGTAGTTACAATCAAAAAAATTCGTTGTCCCAGGAATTTTTACTCTGTGTGTCGGCAATTTTATTATAAAAAAATTTTCTTTAACAAGATTAAGCCTTCAGTTAAGCGAAGTTATATTAAAAAAAAGGCCGAAAAGGGGTCCAAATATGTTTTATAAAATCCAGCATAATTAATTTAAAAAAACGTTTTTGTATTTATTTTGACGCACATAATTTAAAAAAAAAAGACTAAAAAGTCTGATACTCAGAATATTTGATCTCCAATTTTTATTATAATTTATACCAAACCCTGTCTAATATCCGTACGCGTAGGGAGCAATGTACAAACCCCTACTCTTATCTTTCACGGACAGCTTAGAGGCCAATGACATTAGTTTCTTGGAAAAACGCAATATTTTGATTCGATTTATACAATAGTGGGGTATGCAAATATTCTGATTTACTTGGTGTTTTGAAATACATGCTAAGCAGTGTCAGATTGTGAAATTAATCTTATATTGGGGAGTTTTAAATTTGACTATGACAGTTTTGGGACGGACAAAAGTAAAGAAAGTGCAACACTGGAATTGCATTGCATTAAAATGACAACTCCTACCGTAATTAACAGCTGATCAGTTCTCAAGTAGGAAATTCATTATAGTGAAAATGATCGTGAAGTAAAGTTAAAAAAAGTGACTGTAGTAGTTCCGTATTGAAATAACTCGTGATTTAATGAGTGTATTGTTTTTCACCGACAACTATTCGACGTCATCATTTCACTAAAAGCAATAAGTTGTTGTAAGATGACACATTTAATTATCTAAAAAAAAATCCGCCGTGTAATAAATAAAATACGTTAGAAAATACAGGTAATTTCGCAGAAAATCTTAATGCCTCTAGTGCATATTTATAGCAAATTACTTGGAGGTCTTCCCTTTGAAAAGTTAAGGTTAATACTCGTATGTACTAAAAGCTTTCCATACTCCTTTTATCGCATATTCTTAATTTTCGATGAAGATATTTCCAATATAAACTTTTTGATGTTCACCAAGAAATGTTAATGCCAATTGGCCTGAAGGTGTCAAAAGTGTTGTGACTGGCTGGAATGCCATGTTTTTATGTTTGTGCGAGTATCTGCTTATCGAGAAATTGTGATATCATCTTTATTATTAAACAGTTTCAAACTCCAAAACAAAATGGAAAGCATACAAACTGGTTTGATTTTAGGTGAACACTCACCAAAATATATTTTATGCTACTAAAAAGCAGTGAATAATTGGCCCGATTATAAATTGATATCTACCACCGTTAATTTTAATGATCTTTCAAGTGTTTCCTTGTTTTGTGATAGAATAAAAACTCACGTAAAGAGCATGGAAAATTCTAGGACATTTTTTAGAATATCATTTGGATGGAACAGAAAAGTTTGGTTGGAATAAAGTATCTCTTTGTGTGCGATAAAAAAATGGGATAGACCGTACTTAATTTTTTGTCAAAGGTGCTGCGAGAGCTTAATCCGGCCCTGTTAACCGTAGACAATTACGTCTGCTTTTAACAGCCATACGTAATGACACCACAAATCTTTGGTGACAAATTAAATTATTTCTTATTAAGTTTTTGTACAAAAAAATTTAATCTTGTTTAATGTGTGGTAATTGAACTAAAATCAAGTTACATACACGTTAAAATTTTTTGTTGATATTTTTAACGTATTTTATGGTCGTTAACAATAAACAAAACATCCATTATACGTACGATGGGTTGCTGTAACATTGATTCATAAAGAAAAAAAACCTCATACAGTCACTTAAATTTGAAAAAGATTTTAAAGAAAATGTACTCGTAATTTACTTTCATACAAAATCAGATAGCAGCACAAAAAAAATACTTTTTAGACAAGGAGATTTTTTAACATGGAAGTAAACCAAACAAAAATCTCGTCAATTGTACATGGAGAAGAGATTCCGCAAGGTCCATTAACATAAATAATTTATCAGGAATCTACATAAAATGTTTTTGAATATCCGAATTCAATCGTGGCATCAAATCCCCATTGCTCGTGCCAGTAACATTCCGAAGATAGGGTTTTTGAAGACCACATGGCAATATTGGCTGCACTTTGTACAAAATCCAGTCGCCTAATGGGGTCACAACCTGGACTTATAGATTTCAGATTGTGCGAAATTTGTCATCTGCTAGTACAACTAATTGTTTTATTATCTTCACTCTAGCCATATTTCTTTGTTTTGCGTATGATGAACTCTTAAATCTGGCATTATTTTGTTTTTTGTTAATAACACTTTAAGTTACACTTGTTTCTTTTTTTAGAAATTCGTTAAATACGAAAAGAAAAAAGTTTGTATTTAATTTGCAATTTGTGGCTGTCGTAGAGAAAAAAATATTCAATTTTCATTGGAAAACAGTGTCATTAAATACTTTTCACAGTGTTTTGAAAAAATACACCAAGACTTCATTAGTGGGCGAATTGACCACAACACTGAAGCACTGCTTCGAGTGTATAGGCGTTTCTGACAGACATAAAATATTTGCGCCTTGAATCGTTGTACACACAGTTTTATTTTGTAAGTAGGTAGTTTTAATTGGTAGATATTTCCAAAGAATAACGACACATTTAAGGTTCATGTGTCCCAAAATTACTCTATGCTACCATATCCAAATATATGAACTATGAAGTTAATTTAAAATAACTTAAAAAATGTCTAGTAAAAAAAATACGTGGATTAAACTTGATTCTACTTAAATTTACCGTCGTACAAAAAATTAATACAGTAGGAACACTACGAGTATTGGTTTAAATGTTAGGAAATCGGTTGCATTGTACAATAAAGTAGGTAGAGTTTTGCTGATTTTAAATATTTTTTCTTAGTAATTTAAAAAGTCAATTTGACAATGGCGTTTGTTGATGTTTGTAAAGAAAAAAATCTTTATCCAACATTTACAATTATTATCAAACATTCACAAAAATGTATTTTTGGCATTCTCTTTCAATTGACTTTGACAATCTAGCAAACTATTTTTGTTGTTGTTGGGCCAATGACTATACCTTGTTAATTGTACCATGATCTCTTTGCAACTTTGCAACTCTAATTGAGCTTTTATTTTAAAAGTTTTAAATTTCGATTATTCTGAGGTTAGCTAAAATGTAATTGGGTCTTAACTAATTTTCAATTATTTTATTAACGGGTAGAGAATGTGCTTTCCTATATCTTAGGGAGCATTTTGATTCTTCCATCGCCTAATTTATGATCAAATTTTTACGTAATAATCCTGAGATTTTCAAAATACAGTCTCCAAATATGCAAATATTGTTTGCAGACACATGCTAGACATTATTCTAAATAAAGTCGTGAAGATTAGATTAGAAGAGTTTTTGCATATCGAATTTTTGAACTTTTACACCATTTCCAATTAAAATTGAGAAACTACATATTTAAATTGGGAAACGCAAATTGACATTGAGAAAATGCCAATTTAAATTGAGAAATGTAAATTGAGCAAAACGAAATAGAGAAAAGACGAATTGATAATGAGAAGGTTCATATTGAAAATAAAAATTTAAATTGTACAAAGGGTAATTGATATTAAAAAATCTCCTCGTAAGGCAAATTAATATACGAACGCTCTTTGGTAAAACCTTTTAAATGTTGTATTGCTCTAAATGACTGTTCGCAAACTCTTGCGCAGAAACATTTCGTGTATTGTGGGTTTTTTTTATAGCAAAAGACCTGATTTTTCACTTGTGGTCTTTAACAATGGTTCTAGCTAAGGATAAGCAGCTGTTGTATTTTGAAACCCTTCACTTGTCGATTTACTTGATGTACCAATTATCATACCCAATCGTTAACATCCTGCGCTATACAGGATCCACATCTAGATATCACAAAAATGTCAACCGAAAAAGAAATACTGTTAAAAGAGAAGACTTTGTGTGACTGATTACAACCTTCCTTAGGCAAACTGCGGATCATAGTTAGGACCATATACAAGATCCATTTTCGAAAGTATTCAATATTAATTTCTCAGCATCAACTTGAATTTTCCTAATTCCAATTAGTCTTTTTTCAATATCAATTTGTGTTTTCTCAATTTAAACTTGTATTTTTTCAATATCAATTAAAGTTTCTCAATTTTAATTAGTATTTCCTTAATTTCAATTTGAGTTTTCTCAATTTTAATTTACGTTTTTCAATTTCAAATTGTATTTTCTCAATTTAAGTTTACGTTTCTTGTATTTCCTCAATTTTAAGTAGAAATTGTGTAGTAGAGTAGTAGAAATCTAGTAGTAGTAGTAGAAATCCAATATAAACAAATATTGAAATTATAAAACAGTGTTAAAAAAGAGGTTCAAAAAATACCTCCTTTCTTTTGTCAGGTTGAATGCAAACTTTTACGCAACTTATGAATTTTTTTTCAATATCGGTAAAAACGGTTCAAGCAATCTCAAATATGTGACCTAAATGGCACTTATTGCGCCTTTTGGAAAAAAATTACAAGCTTAAAATTAACTGTTGCGCAAATTGGATAGTTGCAGTGATTGGTGCATGCGCAAATTAAGTTCTTTCTTATCTTCTTTGTTGAATTTAGTAAAATGTTGACAAGTTTAAAAAAATGAGAAAACATGAAACAGAATTTAAATTTGGTATAAATTTTGAAAAAAAATTATTTTACGTTTCGTAATTAAGAAGTTTTCAGTGTAGCAGTGCACTTTTTTGTCTTGTCAAAAAAAAGTAAATACTAATCAATAAACAAATTTTCTTTTTTAAACATTGTAAACAATCGGTATGTTAAATTTAAAAATGGTTAGAAACAGCAATTAGCATTATTATTGCTAAAGAGTGGAAGAGACAAAAAGGGTTGGGTGTAAACCCCTGTCGCAGCATTTGTGATTTGTCGTGCCAGTCCATACCTTACTATGCTTGCCAAAAATTTTGGTTTATATCACAATTTCCAATACTTTATGGCCCTTTAATTAATTATTATATTCTCTACAATAAGAATCATGACCTCATTAGAGGCGACGCGCTTGTAACATTCAAAATGGGAATGGTTTTGAACTATGGGGTCCAGTTTCCAATAATCCAGTCGCCTAAAGGGGTCACAACCTGGATTTATAGATTTCAGATTGTGTGAAATTTGTCAAAAATTTTGATTGATATCCCAATTTCCAATACTTTATGGCCCTTAAATTAATTATTATATTTTCCACAATAGAAACCATGAACTCGTTAGAGGAGACGCGCTTAACACATTCGAAATGGAGATGGTTTTGAACTAAGGGGTCCAATTTCCGAAAAACGGCCCCTATGGACCCAACAGACGTTCAAGAAATTTTAATTGGAATCAATAGTATGGTTTTATTTTAATGATTAAACTTATATTGGGACTCGAACTCATGGAACTCATGGGGCCTCAAAATCTGGCTATTGTAGTTAACAATAAGCTCCAATGTGTCACTACGGACATATTGATACGTTTTTAAAGCAAAATTTACAACGAATTTTTAGATTTATTATTGATATAAAACTAAGACGGGTCGGTCTTATAAATCCTCAAAATTTAACAAACGTCCGTTAAAGTCACAGGGACCGTTAGAAGTAGAAATATGTTTAGTTAATATTAAAACTTATTTAAATAAATTATTTTTAATATTTTCATTTTTAACATGCACATTCTTTTTTATTGTAGTAACTCCACCTTACAAGGACATTCTGTCTGTCCAAAACATATTGGTAACCATACCGTATCTAAATCTGACACGTCGCACTATTTTTGACCAAGAAAACTCAGATTTTTTCAAAATTGGTCAGCAGCTGTTTTTGTATTTACTGGATTTTAAATTTTAACTAAAAACCAAACCGTTACAAACATTTTGTAGCATTGTTCTTTTAATTGAATATTCAAATATCTAATTTGAAATATTCTCAACTGCAGGAGATGTTGTGTCTGCTGCTGGTACTAACCTAAGATTAATCACTCGTTTGTCTTTTCAAGCAGAATTCAAATCGATATTCTGTCGGATATAATTAAAATAGTTTAGTTTTTTTTAAGGTGACCTTAAGTTTAGATAATTATGACTGTTGTTGGTTAATATATTTCCTTTTTTTGTATCTCTGTTGTATTGAAAAAGTGTTTCTTTTTTTTGGTTCTTTTGCTATGGTAATTACGACAAACAGAACTTTGAAATTAGTTGTGTTTTTATTTTTTTATTTTGTATTTAATATTATAATTGTGTTGTTTCGCGTTTTATTGTTAAAAGACGTACGTTTCGATCGAGCACCAAAATCAAACTGAAATTAGAAAACCCCGCATAAACCGAACTGAATGTGATACGTTGGCTGTTGGAGCTGGCTGCTGATGGCTGTTGCCGTAGCTTCGTTCGATATGATGTGACCGTATACGTACGACGAAGCGCGATACAAACATGTTTTCAAAAAAAGGTAGTTTTGTTTCGGGTTCTGTGCTTTTTTTATTTCATTTCGTTCTTTTGTGTTTTGGTTTTTTTCTTAATGATCACTTTTTTTTATTTTATTATTGTTATTTTCATTCTCGCTTTAGCCCACAACTTATTAATTGAGAGATTGGAAAAAAAAAGAACACAACTTTGCAAAAGTGTTTTTGTTTGTTTGTTTATTTCTCTGTCTCCGCATTGAACTCGCTGAAATTGTGTATTTCCAATACACTCAAGGGTCGTAGGCACAGTGGGAGAATAATCAACTGTAATTGCTTAACCCTCAACTATTGGATGGCGCGCATATGAGGAATGCTCATTTGTTGTACATTACATCCAACTAAAACAAGCGATTTAGAGATGAGAAATTAAAGGACAAGTTTTGATCAGGATGTACTGCCAAACTAGATTTGACCCAATGATTCTGAAATAGGATTGTCTTAATTTGTTATTCCTGCTTAAACAGTATAGATTACTCGTATACCTTCCAACACTTTAAATGACCGAAATTAGCTAAGGAAAACTCTGTTTGAGTATAATTTTTTTAATTGGGTCGCACTTTATGCCTCTAAAAGGGGCATTACTGCTGGACGTTTCTCATCATTTCCGCCTGGTCCGAAATAAGTCAATATGAACATATGGGTACTAAAATAAAATTTGTCTGTAAATGCAAATATGGATTTATTTTGAATGTTTGGATAATGTTATGGTCGTTGGTTATAAAATTCGGCCTTACCGAACTTCAAGAGATTTTAACTTGCTTTTTCATAATTTAATCTAGGTATCTGGGGTTGAAAATAGAAAAGATCATCGTGGCTAGCTGAAATTAAACCACGTACACCTCTCTCTTCTCTGCTTGAAATGCACCGCCCATTCATCTCCGAACTTACAAAGGCCATATTATCTAAACTACAATAATTGGTAAATAGGTATGAAAAAAACAGCCTACTGGAAAAGTTGACGTCCCACGCATGCTTAAAATATTGTTTTAAATGTCAAAATAGTGGACCGATCCAAACTATAACAGAATAAAATTAATGACCAGGAAATTATTATTGTCTAAACTATGATAAAATTAGATATAAAAGCGTGTAACCGCCTTTTCAACTCGAACTTTGAAAGTTCATTTATTGTAAATAATCGCCGTTATGACGATGATACTTTGTAAATATGATTTTGGCAGACTAGCTATGGTGAATAAATTTTATTACATATTTCATTCGGACACCCAAGGTAAACGATCACACGCAGAGAAAAAACATAGTTACCATATTGTCACGGCAATAATAATATGCTCTCCGCAATAAAAGTATGTTCGTCGCAACCATAGCATTGTTTACTGAATTTAATTTTGACAAAAGTATGATTGCCGCAATATTAATATTGTTGAAATGTAACAATAGTATTATTGCCAAATTTAAAAATTAAAATATGGTTATAGCAACAATATAAATATGGTTGGTGCGACAAAAGTATTGTTATTTGCGTTTTATATTAACAATAAAATGATTACGGCAATCATACTGTATGATTGTAATTTTTCTTCATTTTGCTTTGTAGAACAATATGCTTTTTAGAACAATGTTATTGTTACGGATCTAGGGCAATAAAGGTACTTTATATATGGAAATTAAAATTTTTAAACAAGCTGCTTTGGCTTTGTTATCTAAAATATTTTTAATAAAAACACTTACGTTTTTTTAAACTTAATTTTTCTACTGTGAAATAAATCACTCGTATTATTTTGAATTTAATGTTTTTTACATTGAACAGGGATTAAACCGGCTCAAGACCTCTTGCTTCTATATTTAAATAGAAGACAAGTTTTTAACAAAATGGCAAAGTGACATTGATTTTCGTTGCTGCACACTACTTTTATCATGATTTCGGGTCCGTGACAACCCTCTTCAGAAAGCCTTGCTGCAATTGTTGAAAGTAAAACCGAACTCTATAAGGCCAGGCTCTCCACAAACGAATGAGAACTACTGTTGTAAACCTTACTTTTCAAGTTTTCTTCACACAATTGCCCACGAAAATACAACTCACTCTCGCCAGCTCTAAAGAGACTCCACATCGAGAGCCATCAATCAATGTTTTTTTAAATAATTTTCAAAACTCAAATCTATAAGCATTGTTGACAACTTAACCCAATTCTAACAAATATTATTGGGGATCATAGAATAATTGTGTGTGATAATACTATGGTTGTAGGGATCATAACATGGTTGAGCGTGAATCATATGGTTGAGCGTGAATCATATGGTTGTGAGGATCATACTATGGTTGTAAGTGAAACATACTATGGTTGCGAGGATCATAATATGGTTGTGGAGATCATAGTATGGTTGAGTGTAAATCATACTATGGTTGTGGGGATCATAGTATGGTATGGATCATAGTATGGTTGTATTTGAATCATTTTTGTGAGGATTATAATATTGTTGTAGCACAACCATATACAAAACAATAGTATTATCCTCTTCGAATATTGTCACCACAACCATACTTTTTTTCTGCGTGCAGAAGCAGTTGTTTTGGGAAACTAAGGTCGGCGAAGAAATTGCATTTGCGGTCGAATTCGGATAAGCACACGCCTTTTAAGTAAATCGGACAAATTAATATAAAATTAAATATATTTCGGTCAATTAAATATATTTATATTATATTATCGTTCATGTGAAACACATTTGCTAAGCAAAGACACAAACGCATATTATACGAACACCGGTTAAGAGAAAAATGATGCATGTAAAAATTTTGTGCCGTTTCAGTTTTAAACTACTTCTTTCTGACCATTTAGGAACATACACATTTTTTCAATAACGTACATACATGTTGTCAAAAATTAGTGTGAAAAACATAATTTATCAAATGTACATTTTATATTAATCCATTGCAATATTTTATAATTTGAAATAGTTTTTTTCACAAAACTTCCACAAATTAAATTTGCCACTGTAGCGCATTTGTCACAATAATTAAAAAAGGATCATTTTACAAACATCGCACAAACCTTAAAAACACTCCACCCTCCATAAAAACAAATAAAACATTTTACGTGTTTTGGACCCTTTCGACCCAAAAAGTTCAACAACTAAGGCCTTTTTTGAGGATTTTATTGCAAATATTTAATAAAGTGTAATTTTTTACAGAGGTAGCGGCGGCTGATTTCGCCCATTAACAATACAAAACAGCTTATGACAATAAGCCATCATTATGTAAAATTTCCGGATCCTAAGTGGAATCGTTCAACCGCTATCGTACTTTTAAAAGACAATCATTTTGAACCAAAGCCAGGTTGACTTAAACGGTGAAAACAAAGAGAAAACATTCTTTTAAAAATTGTCCACAAATTTGCCACTGTAGCGCATTTGTCACAATAATTAAAAAAGGATCATTTTACAAACATCGCACAAACCTTAAAAACACTCCACCCTCCCTAAAAACAAAGAAAACAATTTACGTGTTTTGTGATCTATAAACAGCCCTTATTGGTCCATGTGCTTTAATAAAGAGTCCCGATTTGGGTATTATAGTCGACACTGTTTGATTATGGATATATTAAATGTGTTTTTTTAACTTTAGCTGTCAACGTTTCCCTGTGATACTTATACTCTAGGTCAGGATTAAAGTTTGTATTCAATACTTGTTTGAGCCCACTGTGCGCAGCGATAAAAGGCGTTCGACTGGAAATTCTCTTAAAGGCGATTTTACATTTGTTCTCGTTTTTAGGCAAAGGCTACAATCTAGAATTGTAAAGAGACTTTATTATTAGTGATGTTTTCTTAGCAGAAATTGGAAAAAAAAGAGTTGTTGTTCGGTTTTGGAAGCTTTTATAAAAAAAATAATAATGGAACTAAATAATTTACAACTGAGAATTGACTTTGTTAAGAAAGTTGTATGCAATAGTTTAAAAAATACGGGCGTGGAAGAACACATCTTCAATATACCTATATACGTGCAATATGATTCGTTTTGGTTGTACTTAATGCTACGCTACATCAACTGTTGTTTCGCGCTTGATAATATTTCTGATTTAAAATAAGCTTGCCAACATTGTGGTGGCTTAAGTCTATTTAAAAAAGGTTATCAAATTAAAAGCGTTGCAAGATCTGACCAGTTAACGATCGTTAAATAATATTTCGTGTGACAGTACTGCGCACTAAAATAAATATTATATCTGTCAATGGTCACCATGGCTTCGCAGGCAGTGTTTTTTACGGCCGGTAAAATTTTTGATGACTCGGCCCCAAACATGCGTCGCTTTTTTCGCTATAACTTTATCTTCTTGGTAGCACAGGTCGAGTAAATTGATGTTGTCAAGCTTTAAAATATAGCTTTATACGGTCATTCGTCATTTCAAAGAAAACTACGAAAGAGTCCGATTATGCCGCCGTACCTTTAACCGCACCAAGCAGTCCATCTTTGAAGAGGCACTGATTCTTCGGTCACCTGGCTTCAATTCCTGCATCCACTATTTTCCTTACATCACATTGGTATTTTGTTGTTTTAAGGTTGAAAAGAGTATACTCTAACTCGAATACGGTGCTACGAATTTCCAGTTTCCTAAATGTATGATGAGGACATAATAAAAAAAAATCCAAAAAAATTGGAATATTAGGTTGGTATTCGCAAAAACCAATTTTGGAATATTCTCATTCGCAAACAAATATTTTTGTGTTTGCTTTCTAATTCAAAAACGTAAGAATTCTCGTACTAGATTCAATGGCGAAAAAGCAGCAAAGCTTGCTTTTGTTTAATAGCTCTACAAAATTTTGAATAATTAATATTTCGAAATGTCTAAGTATAGGGTAACTTTAAATGAAATTGACACAAAAACTGCACTTTTACTTTTAAATTACTTCTTCGAATTTGAGATATGTATATTATCCTCGTTGATGTCTGTCATATGACTTCTTATTTATGTCTCAATATTGCTTGGTTCAAATCTCACAGCATCTTAAAGTTGGCCTAGACGACCATTTTTCATAAAAGATAGCTGTATTAGAGCTCAAATATGTTAAGAACGCGGCCTGAAAGGTATTGATGTCCTCTTTACGATAAAAAGTAGAATATTTTTGTTTGACATCCAGGATATCTCGTTGATTCTTACACATTTCGAAAATGGATATTTTTTATCTATGTACCTTTTTTTTATAGAAAATTTGACCTCATATTTTAGACTAGTTTTTCAGATGGTGAAGTTCAGAAGTTAAAAAAAACTTGCATCGGAGCATTTACTTAATTTATATAGAAAACTATTTTATTATTAATAATTTGCTATATAAGTAATGTGACAGGAAAAAAAGAAATTCAACTAGCTGACGAAAAATGTGAGCCTCAGCCACTCTCCACACAAATTGAGCGTTGATTGAAACCCACATAACTTTTCCCCAATGCAAAAATTTCGCTTAAATTTGTATTCTGTAATATCGAGCCATAAGCGCTAACCTATCGTAAGTGAAAAAATGCAAATTTTACAGGAGACGGTTTTTATTATTTATTTCAAACAACTTTATTAAAAATGCAAATGTTTTAATGCAAAAATTTAAGATTTCTACCTACTCATATAACTGTATCAAAAAACAAAAAAAAAAATCTGAACACATTTGCGATTGCTGCAGCAATTTGATGTGTGACTTACGATAAAATTGCTACACAATAAAATTTAAACAATCATTTACGATAAAATGCAAAAGCTTTTTTTTTGATGTTTTACTAACAATTTTGTCATTTTAAAAATACAAAACGATGAGGCTTGTCCTAACGATTATTTTTCAGCAATAAAATTTTTTTTCCAAAAATTTGACTTACGATAGGTTAGCGCTTATGGCTCGATATGTATGTTTATTTCATGTTTGTATGCGCATAAGAAAAAAATGGGTGCCACGCCACATACCAGTACCTCCCACACAAATTTTCCTTTGCCAGATTTTATTCAAAAAACTACGCTTCAGACAATGGATGGCGGAAAATTTAAAATCAATATGTGACGCGCGAAATAGAAAGGGACCTAAGGTTAAAAACAAGTTTTGTTCAGGAGAGCCATTTTAAAGATTAGGTCCCTTTCTATTTGCGCTTAGAATCGTCGACTTCGCTATCATAAAACGCGCATATATCTGGGAGGGAACACTTCTGGGGCATGGGATCGATCGGTCTCATTCGATGCTCAGATGTTGTCCACATCAAAAAAAAAAGTGAAAAGTTGATGAAAAGTTTTGTTCAGGAGAGCCATTTTAAAGTTTAGGTCCCTTTTCTATTTGCGCTTAGAATCGTCGACTTCACTTTCATAAAACGCGCATATCTCTTTTATAAAACGCGCATATCTATGTTGTCCGCATCAAAAAAAGAAAAAAAAATGATAATTGATTTTTTTACCCTTAGGTCCCTTTCGCTATGCGCTGTCACATATGTGTAAGTCGCATCAACCGACTAAAACTTGCTCACCAAGTTTCAGTTGACTTCGACTGAAGCTTAAAATAAATATAACTTTCTTTAGTTTGAGCATCCTTGTCTGTTTTACTGCCTCTAAAGACCACGCATCCTGGTCCTAAAATTAGCTAAGTCTTAAAATAAGGTCATAATTGAATTTGTAAAACAATTCAATATATTTTAAGTTTACATATTTCTCTTGTTTATCAAAGGCTATTAACTTATTTTTTGTAAAATTTAATTAGAGACAAACAACTGTGTGATTGGACACTTGAAATTATCTAAACATTGGAAAGTTTATCTCTTTTTAGACAAAAAAATAAAGAAAATATTGAAAGATTTTTACTGTATATTTTAAAAAATCATAATGTTAAAATAGGTTTCGTCTTTTATCTGATTTTGTCCATTTTTATCGACACCGTTCGGAGACAATAGGCGGACAGTCTGACATCAAAAGATATTTGATTTGTTCCCACATAAGTACTTCATAATATTAAAAACTAAGTTATCAACTTTTTTTCAAAAACTGCATCGTTTTGAAAATTGTGAGCAAGGTTTTGATAAAAATGTTTGAGAAAAATGTTGTTGGAAATCGGTTGGAACTTTTATCACCAAATGTTTATAATCGTAGTGGATATTCGGCTTCGATGACAACCAATAGTGTAGCCAATATGATGATATTTAAACTTGCATCATCACCAAAAGCGAAAATAATCCTATTATTACAGCTTTAAGCAAATAGTTAAATCTAATTTAGTCAGTAAAAATCTTTCATCATATTTTCCTCATTCTCCTCGACGTTCCTATGCTAACGAGTACTTTAAGTATATAAAGACGTAGTTTTTGCCTCTACTAAAAATTTAAAATTTATTTGCTTAAAAAGTGCGGCATTTGGACTTTTAGATGCAAAAAGTCTTTGCTGGAGGTTCGGATTCTTTGCATTTTCTACCGATACTTTAGTCAATTAATTACTCAATTACTAAACGTTACATAACACCAACTAACATTCGGTTGTACTGATGGCATGCATACTCGAGTTGCATGCAACCTTAATTATTCGGTTGGCAAAACAAAAATCGGTTGTGGCAACGAACATGCTCTCTGTGTGCACCATAAGCATTACTAATGTTAGAGCTTACGGCATAGGCGGCCCGGCTTTGGGAAAACACTGCTATTATTAGCCACTTTTATATGTGTGTATGCATATGTTCGCTAGTATGTGTGAGCGTATGTGTGTTTGCAAAAATCGCCTACGTTTGATGTGTTGGTTAACTCATCACTCTCGACGGAACGCTGTATGTGACATGTTTGTTGTTTTGTTTGTTCGTTTCATCGATTCTATCGATCGGCAAATCGCACAAATTAAACTCCCATACACTCGGGGTCGCAGCGACAGCAGCAGCAGCCCAGTCATGACAAGTGATTTTGTCAAAGCGACAGACAACACGAAGCACTCGTCTGGAAAGAGCGGGTGGCGTTAAATGCACTCGCTCGACTCGTTTGCAGCGTCGTTATTCAGGTTGATGTGATTAACATTTACTCGACGCGGGCTGTTGTTTCAATGCAAAACCTCGAAAAGTCTTTTCAAATTTGAAATTGAAATAAATAAATACGTAGGATTTCGCGTACACGCACCCACACACACGTATATTTCCGATTTCCTGTTAAAAATATATTAACTTTCGTTAGGAACGAAATCAATATTGCCAGCGATTGCCATGCCATTGTTTTGTTATTCGGCTTGCAATTTTCGAAACTCACAAAAAAGTGTAAGACGGACAGACGGGTGGCCAAGCAGACCATTACACATGCGCAGTTCCCACGCACGCTCACCGACATGACAGAACGAGTGCCGCTTGTACACCACACGGTGCACGGTGAGATTATGCCGGTGTTTTATGACATGTCGCCGTCGCATAACAACCTGAATGGGCATCATGGCCAAAAGTAAAAGAGTGTGATACAGCCACTAAAAAAACAAACAAACAAACAAATCTGCTTTGGAACTGAACGAATACAGCGAATACTCGTAAGAAGAAAAACAATGCCAAACACAAGACAAGAAAGAGCCACTAACGACCGGTCGACCGTAATAACTACAGAAATTGCAGTTGTTTTCGTCTAGAGATATTCTTCGGAATGATGACGTCACTTGGCCAGATACCTATGACAGCATCACCATAGCCACCATATCTATCTAGTCGACAATTAGTGACTCAAACTGCTTGTCTACGAGTGCGGCTTCAAATTACATTTCATTGAAAACGCGCTTCGTACTTGATATACAAATAATGATGCAGATTCCGTTGAGATTCTGGGGACAAGTAAATGCTGACACGATATTTTATCATTTTGTTTACCCAAATATACTTGACATCTGATGGATTTTTAACGGGTTAATAATTCATAAACCATCTGAAGCGGAATCGTGATGAACCACCATGGTTAGGTCTTTCAAAAAAAATTATTATCAACGATGTTGGTACAAATAATTATTCGCACTAATGAAGAAAATAAAATTGCTATGTGTATAAGTATAAAAACGAAATACCCTTGGATACCCGAATAATACCAACACAAATTCAGCCTGCAATTAGGAGTAAAAATGCTAATTTTTTCAAAGTTGGGACAACTTTTAATCGCACACTTTGGGACAAACTATTCGTCTATTGTGTATTTGAAGTTCAATTTTTTTTAACACTTAAATGGAGGTTAACTACCACTTCGTAGCGGCACTTACGCAGAAGAAAGGTCATAACGAAATTGGCAGCAACAAAAGTTGCCAAAACAAGTTCACACAGCTTTTTAAAAATATGTTCAATAAATATTTTTTTCAAATATAAAAATTCAAAAATAGCATTCAATCAGAATACTTAAATAGAAATTAAATTTCTAAAAAGTATAAGACAGACATTTTATTGTACCCTCCACCAAAGAGTGGGTGGTATACTAAATTTGTCATTCCGTTAGCAACACCACGTCGATATTTTTTGAAAGCACGATATCAACCAAGGATCCTGAAATGTTGCCTGATGATAGTTTGAGATTAAAAATGGGAGAAATCGGCCCACTTTGGAAAAAGTTTTACTTTAAGGTATTAAAGTTACCTCGGGAAAAAGTACTTTTTTGAAGTCTTCGCTTAACAAAGCATACGTTTTTTTTTGTGGACCGATAATGGTTCTAATTGTTACTGTTAGTTGGGATGCACTTAATACCTAAAAAAGAGCATAGTTTCTTGACTTTTTAGTTTATGTGGCCCAATAAACCATCTCGCGTGGTCAAAACGGGCGATCGATTGTGTATATGGACATTAGGACTATTCACGACATAATGAAAAAAAAAGTTTTTCAATCGAATAACTTTCAGAGGTTGCTCAAGGCTGCAAAAGATTTGTAAAATATCCTTAGTAAATTTCCTTAGAATTTCTATTTAGACCCGGTATTGATTTGTGAATTAAAAATAGAAGATAATGGTTGATAATAGGTAACTACTTCACTTGCTGTGAGTACACATTACTCAGCTTTTTTCCTTTACTAAAAAAAAGTAAGCAAAGCATTTTAAGCATAAATTAATTCAGGTGGTAGACGATCACAGAAAAAAATTGCCAATGCTCGAAAGTTACACTAAAAATCAGGCGCAATAACAAGATTTTTATACTTTATATATACAATGATGACTATTATATTTTTTTACATTATATGGCTTAAAATTCAAGAAAAAGAAGACCTTTGAGCAATCCCTAAATGTTTTCGGCTTGTTTAAATTTGCATAAGTTATAAAAAAAAGAAACATTATAAGTTATAAAAAAAAGCTACGTACTATGCATAATAAAATTGAAAAAAAATATGTTGAGCAGCCCTAATGGACATACCATTTATGGCCCCATAGACCCAAAGTAATTGTAGTTTACTTATTAAGTTACGTAATTAAGTTTTAGCTGAGACTGGGTACGGACTCATGGGCCGAAAAGGCAAAAAAAAGATCATTTTTTGCGTTGGGACGTTTTGGCGTGACCAAACCTAATGACGGTTTCACTTGTTTTCCTTTTCTTTCTTATGCACTTTGTATCAATGATTTCACTAGCATCAATGACTGATCCATAATGGTGACCAGGTAGTATCAAACTACCATATTTCAGAAACTCTCACCTTCAGCAAGGTTCGCCATTTCAACATGCATTGTTTCTTGCCTGCCGAGGTAAAATTTTAATAATAATTTTATTTTTGGAAATTTAACTCTGAATTCCGTCATCATGGCTTCTGTGCGCAGACAATTTGTCGCACTGTTAAAAATGTGAACTGCAAGTGCACTCTGCTGAACCTAAAGTCACCAACAGTAGCGCCCTGTACGAAGGAGCCCCAGAAATGTCGATTCAGCACCGATCAGCTCGTCGCTCTCTGTGCTGTTAATTACACTGTTCTGCAACAAAATCCTCCTTTGGATAAAACCAACTGATCCTTATGTTGTTGTTGTAGTGGCACACGTAATGCCATGGTGACAGTTCTTGGCCTAAGATTGCTGCTTCAAGTCAATCCGGTACATAAAACCGGCTGTCGTGGGATTGACTGATCCTTATGTTAAATGAATCCGAATTGAATACCCGTCGATATATCGTTCCAGAATTGGGGTAAAATTGGCTATTGAAAACAACATAAAATACAATATTTTGATTTCTTTTGGTTTTTATAAATAAATAATTTATAATTTACATGAAAGATGCATTTCTTACCAATTAATATACCTGTTTTTTAAGTGAATCGGATAAAAATTGCTGAAGTTTTAGGCAGATTAGTGAAAAAGTCAGAAAAAACGGACGTTGAATCTTGATTCAAACGATCATTTTACATAGGGATCAGTTGGTTTTGTCTTAAGGCGGGCTCAAAGGCTTATTTTTGCAGAACAGTGTTATTTGTGTGTGTAGTGGCTCTCAACCTAAACATTTTATTTATAATTTTAAGTTATATTCAGTCAGTCTGTATATGTGACAGCGCATAGAGAAAGGGACCTAAGGGTAAAAAAATCAATTTTCATTTTTTTTTCTTTTTTTGATGTGGAAAACATCTGGGCATCGAATGAGACCGATCCCATGCCCCAAAAGTGTTCCCTCCCAGAGATATGCGCGTTTTATGAAAGTGAAGTCGACGGTTCTAAGCGCAAATAGAAAGGGACCTAATCTTTAAAATGGCTCTCCTGAACAAAACTTTTCATCAACTTTTCACTTTTTTTTTGATGTGGACCACATCTGAGCATCGAATGAGACCGATCCCATGCCCCAAAAGTGTTCCCTCCCAGAGATATGCGCGTTTTATGAAAGTGAATTCGACGATTCTAAGCTCAAATAAAAAGGGACCTAATCTTTAAAATGGCTCTCCTGAACAATACTTTAGGTACCTTTCTATTTTGCGCGTCGCATATGGAACATTTCTAAATAATAAACCCAGTAGTTTTTTAGCTTCAAGAAAATTGGGCGAAAACGTAAACAGTCTTGCCAATAGCTGCGAAAAGTAACAAGTTCAACCAGGCCTTTTTTAAAAAACTCTTCATCATGAAATCTATACCTATAGTATCATAGCCGTTGTACCCACTAATCGCCAGTCTATAAAGCATTAAAATGTACTACTGCCACTCTATTTTGTCTAAGTATTTCGTATAATCGATAACGATTTGAAAACTTGTAAAGTTTAACCGATTGGTTCATTATTTTGATCAATATGGAAATGTTTTGAAATGTGCCTGTAACCGCCTACGTTTCCCACAGGGTGTGTCTCAATGTCTTTATTTCATACCACTTAATCATATATACAAACTATGGTGACACACCCCCTTTAAAAAGTTGTAATTATGACCAAAGTAATTAACCGATGGTTTTAATATTTGAACAGAATGAGACCAATTACTAGGAAATTATTATAAGAAATGTTATGTTAAAATTGACCAAGGGTCGTTACCCCGCCCATTAAACCCTGAACATGGAAAGGCTGTATCTCGTAAACTAATACCGATATGATGATAGTAGTTGAGATACATATATGAAATTGTTATGATATGAAACGCCTTTATAGAAAGGAGGTCAGTGCCACAACCCCTTGACAAAACTTTCATTTTTTTGTTTTTTGGATCCATGAGGGGAAACTTATCTTCCTTTTGACCGATTTGGTCCAGTTTCACTAACCTACTATAAGCTAAATATCTGATATGTTAGAATACTCTAGCTTAATTAAGCTTTTAATAGATAGACGGATGGCCGGACAGAACGACATGGCAAGATCGTATTAGAAATTTACGACGATCAATATATACATACTTTCTTGGGTCGCATAATAGTATTTTGAGATGTTACAAACGTAACGTGGCGTGGCGTGACATAGTTCTAACACGCGTAATGGTGACTAGATGCCTATTATGCTAATCAATTAAATATCTTCCACTGAACCACTGTCTCAACCAGTTTTGGATATAAATTTTGTAATAAACGCATCCTCAATCATTTCGTTGGCATACGAGACAACGAATCTTTTATCCATTATTTAAATTTGTATTCTTTATTTTGTTAACTTCCATTATAACATTTTATTAATTCGATTAATATTTTCTAAATAATTTGACATATTTACTAAGAAGACCTTTTTGCTTGAATAGAAAACCGTCTTTTATTCAGTTTTCATAACCTTTTTTGTATTATTTTATTTTGGCAAGATCAACAGTGGTTGATATGGTTTGAATAGCAAACTTTGTCAAATAACTTTCACCGAAATTCACATTATTCAACTTAGGAAAAAAATAAATTATGATCTTCCCTTTGGAACTTGGTCATTCAAAAATAGGCTAAAATGTATTATCACTTTCCGCATAATATTCATTCGATTCTGACAACTCATAACAATTCCGATTAATTATTTGATACATACTCGTACATACGGAAAGGAGTTTAGGCGTTAATGATTCTCAGAGTTTCCATGACTTAAAGAATGTTGAGTCATGTCACTTCAGTCGTCTAGAGTTACTCCTTATTGTCTATGCATCAATTTCCAACTGGTTTTTTAAAAATAGCCACTTACAGTGGTTTGAAACCATTTGTTTACCATTAGATTTTGAATTTTAATGTATCGTTTTATGTTTTCATGTAGCTCAAAATAAAAGTCTCCTTTTCGCTTTAATATAATTTGATAACTTAGATTCCTGGCCACGCCCATTTGCAATGATTTTTAATCTATTTTGAGAAAAAAAATTGATGTATTCAATATGTTTTTCTTTTGTTTACATTTATTCGGTCTTTTGTCAATTTTATGACTTGAACAGTTTTTATTCTGGTTCGAGACCTTTTTGTTGTTTCTTTTTCAGAATCAACTAAAAAATTGGTGAAATGTATTGGCTACGGTTGTCTTGGCGGGTTTATAAACAGCTGTACAGTCTGCCTGGCAATCATACTTATTTTTAGAATAGAGCGTTATGAGTGACTTATAATTAACACCTTCGAAGCTCGACCTTATTAGTCCAATTTTTGAACTAGCCTCTTTACATCCGAATTTAAATTCCTCCCACTCTATATCCAACATTTAAAATACGTAAATATATCAGTTTTTGTATTTATAAAACCCCTATTTATATATGGAGCTGATCCGATTTTAAATAAAGCATATACAAAGAAAGAATATATATGGTCCATCTCGATTTAAGGTCCTGCGCCTACACAGGCCTCGTTATAAATAGTACGTTTCTTGCGACCTAAAGCCAACCCTGTTGAAATTGGATCAATGATATACATTTATCCAACTCTCGAAATTATATATTAAACATTAGAAAAATATTTAATGAAGTGACTAAAGAAAGACGAATAAAGCTCAGAGAACTTGCTGATATTGTTAAAATACACGAAAAACAAGTTTGGAGTATTTAACATGATGGACTCCACATGAAAAAGCTTTCCGCAAGAACGCTGCCGCGTTTGTTGACTTTGCCCCAAAAAATCGTCCGTTGGACCAATTCCGAGGAGCTTTTAGCGATTTATCAGCGTAATCCAATAGAGTTCTTGCGCCGATTCATAACTGTTGATGAAACATGGATCCATCACTACATCCCAGAATGCAAAGAACAGTCAAAACAATGGATAGAAGCTGGGTAAAGAGGTCCCAAGAAGGCGAAAACTGTTAAGTCAGCAGGAAAAATAATGGCCACAGTATTTTGGGATGCAAGGGGTATAATATTTATTGATTATCTGGAGAAAGGAAAAACTATAAATAGTGAATATTATTGTGCATTATTGGATCGGTTGAGTGAAGAAATCAAGATAAAACGACCGCATTTACAAAAAAGAAGCTATTTTTCATCAAGATAATGCTCCTTCACACACTGCATTTTCAACTCAACAGAAACTGGCCGAATTACGATTTGAAATTGCCCCGCATCCATCATATAGTCCAGATTTAGCTCCTTCTGATTATTTCTTGTTTCCAAATTTAAAAAAAATTCTCGGTGGCAAAAAATGTTCGTCCAATAGCGAGGTTATTGCTGAAACTGAGGCATATTTTGAAGGTCTTGAAAAATCTTATTTTTCGGATGGTATTAAAAAACTTGAAAAACGTTTGATGAAGTGTATTGAGTTGGAAGGAGATTTTGTTGAAAAATAAATAATAATAATGACAAAAAAACGGTTCTTTTATGTTAGGCCAGTTACTTTTGCGGTTGCCCTCGTACTATCTGATTTCATTGAGCGATGTCCTTCCTCCACCTAGCTATCAATGTATAAGTATTTATCAAAGTACAGGTTGCGATTATGAACCGATTTCGATGAAACTTGGTACATTCTTTACGTTAGGGCCAACGACGAACCCTTTTGAAATTGGTCCACATCGGTACATATTTTGATATCAGAACCTACAGCTCTACCGCCAATGCCATAGTATAAGGCAATCCATCCGATTTCGGAACCTGTAGAGCTCTACACATACCGAGTAACCAACACCCTTCTCTGAACTGAAATTTTACCATATCAGTTCATGTTTTCGAATAGCTTCCACACAAAGGTCCCTCACCGATCACGCGCAAAATTTTCATAATACTGTGGTAAAAGTGGACCATATAGGTTGATACTTTCGTATGACCGCCACACAAAGGTCCTTTCCAATTTCAGCATCTATAGGTTTAGAAGCCACATTTTACATCCGCTTCCTACCAAACTTCGCATGGACCGTACCGAGGGACCAACATCCATGCCCGCTAACATTGGATCATATCGTATCATATTGCCAAAGCGAAGTTGGTAACACTTCACTCGCCAAGCCCTGCATATATAATTTACGTGTCACACACGCAGAGAAAAGATATGGTTACACTATGGTCACTGCAACAATAATATGTTCTCTACAATAAAAGCATGTTCGTCGCAACCATAGTATTGTTTTTTAAATTTGATTTTGACAATAGAATGATTGCAACAACGTTGCTATTGTTGAAATGTAACAATAGTATTATTGCTAAATTTAGAAATGAAATATTGTTGTAGCAACCATATAAACATGGTTGGTGTAACAAAAGTATTGTTGTTTAAAATTTACGTTAACAATAATTTGATTACGGTAATCATACAGTATGGTTGCGACTATGAACATAACAAAACAGGTTTTATAGAGCATACATGGATGTGTGTGTATGTTTTTTTGATATACAAAAAAAATACATACACACGATACAGTGAATGGTTGCTGTCCATTTAAATAAACAACAACAATCGGAAGGTAGTTGAAGGGGTTTTTATTGTGTTTTCTTTGTTCGGTGAAATTCTCTAATACCGACTGGTTCTCGTTTATTTAAAATGTGCCTGCACTTAAGTATATAGCCATTGATCATGGTTTAATCACATTCGTCACTTGGTGTCTACAGATATTAAGGTAGAGTTCACCCCTGCTGGCAACTTAAATTATTTTTGACCGTTGGAAAATATATTTTTGTTTCTTGAATGAAATGTTCAATAAAAACATGGCCTCAAATCTGGTTATGAACTAATACGATGGCGGTTCGGAAACTTCTTAGCCTAGCACAAAAAGCGCGGTATAAACAGAAAAAAAGTTAAGTGTTTTGGAAACTTCCATCTCTGCTATGAACACATGTTAAATTTTGTTCTGATCTGGCAACTCCTTCATATAGAAACAGGTGTTCACAAAAGACGCATCCGCGATTTTTTTACAATGGAAAAATTAGAAATGCGTGGTGTCATTAAATATTTACATAAAAAAGGTTTATCGGGACAAGAAATTCATAATGATATGGTGAATGTGTTAGGTGAAAGTGCTCCTTCATATGCAACAGTAAAAAATTGGGTTGCTGAATACGTGGTCGTACAAGCACTGAAGATGAACCACGTAGTAGACGTCCAAAACAGCAACAACAACAGAAACTGTAGCCAAAGTGCATGATATGGTATTAAATGATCGACGAATAAAAGTGCGTGAAATAGCTAATATCATGGGCATCTCAAATGATCGAGTCCGTTTAATTTTGCATGAAGAACTACAGATGAAAAAGCTTTCTGCAAGATGGGTGCCGGACTTGTTAACAGTCGACCAAAAACGCATAAGAATGAACATTTCTCAAGCTTGTTTGGATCGTTTTCAGCGAAATAAAATGGATTTTAAGCGTCGTTTCATAACTGTTGATGAGACATGCATCCACCACTATACTCCAGAGACAAAAGAACAATCCAAGCAATGGACTGAAGCTGGAGGAAGTGCCCCAAAGAAGGCAAAAACACTTCCATCGGCTGGTAAGGTTATGGCAACGGTTTTTTAGGATTTCAAAGGTATTTTATTGATTGACTATCTGCAAAAGGGTAAAACAATAAACTCAGAGTACTATTGCAACCTTTTAGATCAATTAAATGTACAAATTCGAGAAAAACGTCCTGGCTTACAACACAAAAAAATAATTTTTTTATCAAGACAACGCACCAGCGCACAAGAGTGTTTTAACAATGGCTAAAATCAACGAATTAAAGTACGAGTTGCTTTACCACCCACCTTATTCTCCTGATTTAGCTCCCAGTGACTTTTACCTGTTCCCAAATCTAAAAAAAATCCTTGCTGGTAAGCGTTTTACCTCAAATGAACATGCAATTACAGTTGTAAACCACTATTTTGAAGACCTTGAGGAAACCTATTTTAATCAAGGGATAGAATTGCTAGATAAGCGTTGGACTAAGTGTATTGAAGTTTCAGGAGATTATATTGAAAAATAAAAATATTTTTGAAAAACTAACTATTCTCTTTCATTGATAGGCTAAGAACTTTTCGAACCGCCCTCGTAGTAATGCAATTTAAAATAACATACTTAATAAAAATCTTTATTTTTGAATAACAACAATAACCAATCCCCATAAATAATTTTGGGGATCATGGTTGAGTGTGAATCATACTATGGTTGTGGGGATCATAGTATGGTTGCGTGTGAACCATACTATGGTTGTGGGGATCATAGTATGGTTATGTGTGAATCATACTATTGTTGTGAGGATCATAATATGGTTGTGAAGATAATAGTATGGCTCAGTGTGAATCATACTGTTGTTGTGAGGATCATAGTATGGTTACGTAGATCATAGTATGGTTGAGTGTGAATCATACTATGGTTGTGGGGATCATAGTATGGTTATACTATTGTTGTGAGGATCATAATAATGTTGTGTCACAACCATATACCTAACAATAGTATGATCCTCTTCGAATATTGTCACCCCAACCATACTTTTTTCCTGCGTGCAGATGAGAAATTCGAGAAGTTACAAACGGAATAACAAACTTATGTACTCGTATTCCCCCACCCTCTGGTGGATTATATAAAAATCTCCCAAAGACAAATATGACACTTGTTAGCAAATATTATCTTAATGGTATACAATTTTTTCAAAACACTGTGCTTTGCTTATTCCATAGCACATGATTACATTCATACATGTGCATGTACATATGTATTCTAGATTTTATACATATTTACGAGTATAACTTCTTCAGAATTTCAATCTGAAATTGGTAAAAAGTGATCGATTTTCAAAATGTATATCGTAATAAATTTTGATTTTGTTTTCTGTACGACTCTATTAAAGATGTTTATGGGTGATCCCATTTATGGAGATTAATGATTCAGTGATCATATGTATGTTTGGAGGCACACATACTCATACGGACATAAATGCATGTGGCTGTAGATGCCTTTCAATAACTTAACGGCAGATCGTCTGCCAACCCAATCGCAGACTTCGATACTTGATCGCGTGGGCCACTCTAATGAGTGTCTTCTATCTGTCTGTCTGTTTGTCTGCTTGGCAATTGGCCGTGCTGGCTGGGGAGTGAGTGTCCCGCGTTGTCTCGTCTCTTTTGCTCGTTCCGATGGCAAACGTGTGACATACATACTCGTACATCCACTTCTTATCTCCTCGGCTTTAAATGCGTGGAGCTGGACAAATTGGCGATGAGTCAATAAAGATTTATTCACTTTTCTCCTACTACTGCAACTTAATTGATAAACAACCGTAAATTATTCAAGTTCAAAACTGAAAATTCAAATTGAAATGGACGTGTATGTGAAGGGAATTGATTTCAATTGTTTTCAATTGAAACCCGTACTCGAAATTACGTCACGATCGGTGTGTGTGTGTGCGGTTGTCATTGCTATTACAGGAACCGTTTATTTCAAAATAAAATAAGTTCGGTAATATTCATACGAATAAATGTATGTATGTGTAAGTGTCCGTCTGTTTGACCATTCCATTGCATCATCGTGCATCAAGCGTAATTGAGATGTCACCTAGTCCATTGGTTGATAGATGCTGCCTACATTCGACTGTTGACATCGCGAAATAATTTTGCGACGGTTCAAAACTAAATTTTCTAAATACGCGTTTATTACAGTTTTTCCCCGGACTTTTTCATTTCCCCGGAAAGCGGGAAAATTATTTAGATTTCCCGTAATTGTTTGATTTCGCCGCGTTAAATATAAGTATAGGGAATGGCATTCTATGCATAAAAAATCGCGTTTTACGCGCTTTAAAATGCTATTTCGAAAAGTTTTATAAAGCTAAAATAAAAATTATTGATTTATTAACTAAAAACAACGTTTAGGTTTTACACTTATTAGAATTGGAGCAAATTGTTTTAAACGATGTTAAAAGTTACAGAAAAAGTTTTGGAAGAGAACTTCCCAAGGTGCCATTAAATCGAAAATTAAATGAAAAATATGCGTTTTTTTGGGTTTATCAAAGTCTTCTCGAGCATTAAACAATTTATAATATTAATCTAATGCGGAGACCAAGGTCTAGCACAGTTTTACTACCTACAATCAGTTATTTGACTAAGAGTAAAAGTTCTAGTGTTTTAGAAGGAACTTTTGATATAGAAACTGGTCTAGCTCATTTCTAAAATATTTTCGGAATCGCTTTCATATTAATCTTCACACAAGTCACAACACTTAAAATACATATCGTCGATATAATGCGTAAATTGACTATATTTCTATCAGTTTAGTTAATAAACTAAAAATTTTAAAATAAATGGTAAATTGTCTTCTGTAGTTTAAGAAATTAAACGGGAACCATAAACGATAGATGAAATTTAATTTAAATTGGCTTTAGAACAGAGTGTCATTAAAAGTTTTTTTAACGCCTTTTTAAAGTGGAATAAAAATATGCATTTTTTAAAAAATATTCTCAGTAGATGGTATTTTAGGAAAATTATGCATTTAAACCATTATATTTCACAAAATATGTACTGTTGCCTAAAAATTCAAAATATTCATTTTCGGTAAAGTATGCACTAACAATTTTTTTATTGCTTACCACAACACATATGCTTACGCGTAGAGCCTTAGAAATATGAATTAAGCATCACCAACTTTAAGCGCTTAAACATTCACTAGGCTAATTGGTTGTTCCCTAGATCGCAAACCGCGACATCAAATTAATAATGTTTTTGCGATGTTAGTTGCCAATATAGATTCGGATCATTACATCTAGATCCACTTAGTAGGGACATAAATACTGTTACACACGTTTTATGCTGTAAAATAAAAAGTACTGAATGTTTTTGGACCAAATATTTTTTAATATATTTCTTGATGTATATTGCACCCAAAAAGAATCAACTTATTCGAAATGTCCGCCTTTTGCCTTTAAACACGCCTAAGTCGATTAAGAGATCCAATGTTGGGGTATCTTTTGTGAAAAACCTTGTCCTCTAAAACCGTCCATAATTTGTAATCCAATGGGTTCAAATGTGGACTGCCAGAGGGTCATTCTTCAGAGGAAATGAACGCTGACAAATGGTTTCGAAGCCAGGCCTGGGACGTTTTAGCCTTATGGGCTTGCGCAGAATCCTGCTGAAAAGTCCATGGCTGGTTTTGGACAAGGGAATTGTTAAGAGGCTTCACAACAGCTTCCAAAGCGGTTTCTTGGTAAACTTTGGCCGATGTTTTGACTCCTTGTTCGCAGAAATGCAGGTCAGTGACCCCATCGTAAGAGACACCCCACCAAACCATGACTGAAGCAGGGTGATGACCCTTTTCCACCCTTGGGATCAGTTCAGATGCTTCCTTAGATGAACGCGCATACACTCTATCATTTTGCTTGTTCAATTTTTCCTGAACGGTAAACATTTGTTCATCGGTGAACAAAATTTTTCTGTGCAAGTTATCAGCGTGCTTCACCAAAAGACGTTTGCTTTTTCAATCCTATTTTTTCTAAAGCTGCAGTCAATAAATGTCCGGTACGTCGTTTGAAAACCCCAAGTCTTTTTTAATGATTCGACTCATGAACTTTTGTGTGATATTCACCTCAAGGACCATGATTTTCTGTTTTCGGAGCGGATTTCTGTGAATTCTTGATATAACGGCTTTGATGACATGCGGTATTCGAAAAAAGCGTGGGCGGCCCGATCGATGGCGGTCTTTTACATCTCCAGTCTCCTCAAACAGTTTTATGCATCGGAAGACGAACGTGCGGTTAATCCCTAATGGCCGGAGCGTTTTAAAAATATCGCTTTTTTATTTCACACTTGAAAAGCGCTATTACAGCGATACGGTTCTCATTATCTGACCACTCCATGATGAAAGTTGAAACAATTTTAAAATCCCGTTACAGACTAACGGTATTGAGGTTGGCTTTAACGGGGTATGTTCAGTTCTACTATTGAAATGGGTGTTGTAACAGTATTTATGTCCCTACTAAGTAGAAGCTGCAAAGGAATGCCCCTGATAATGTGTTGCGCAAGCTGTTCATTGCAATACACAGCGAAAGCTACGTAAACACACTCCTCCGCCCAATGATATGTCCACTTCACTGTCGAGAACACCCAACAGTAGGGTACTGAACACGCCTCCCCCGGAACCTATGGTACGATGACGAGTGGAAGACAGCTAAAATCTTACCCAAAACGCAACACTGCAGGGTATAACAACAAAAGCTGCATGTGAATGATATCGGATGGTTTCGAAAGGGGAGGGGCGCCTATGCCCAAAAATTCTATGAAAAACGCAAACATCAGACTGAGAGCATGAACTCTTGTAGAGATAAAAATACAAATCTAGTGACGGATATGACAAGTGTATTGAGTATATGGAGTGGAAAAGTGTTCTTTTCTATGATATTGATGCCTCAAGATTCTGATTCTGTGGAAAAGCTGACCCAGTACCAAACATTGATGAGGGCGTAGAATGACAATTAGAAATAATAAGACTGCAGGTTCCGAAAGTCTATCAGCCTTATATTCTCATTTATCAACTATGGGCGAATCTGGGTTTGACATTCATTTTTCGATTTGGTTATTGCCCAATTGACCTATGGTTTCCTGCTACTGAGCATATGAGCCCCGCCAGCCTTATATCCTCATTTATCAACTATGGCCGAATCTGGGTTTGACATTCATTTTTCGATTTGGTTATTGCCCAATTGACCTATGGTTTTCTGCTACTGAGCATATGAGCCCCCAAAAACAACCAAATTTTTCTACGAATCTTTATTTTGCAGATTTGGGTGAAATTTGTTCTAGAAATACGGGTGCAATGGGTCTTAGGGTCTCCATTCCGGACTTAGTTAACGTGGACATATGAGTACTTACAACGACATTTCTAATGATGAAATATGTTGAAAGATTTGGATCATAGGCCACATGATCCTTAAAATATGTACACGTCAACTATGGAAATATAAGTTCCTAAAAGCAATGAAACGTTTTTTTTTTTAATTTTTCAAAATTTCTTGATCCATGTATGGTACCTATTGCTCCAAAACTTAGCAATGAAATTCTCTTTACTCCCTTATTATTTCCTTTTAAGGTTGGCCCATATTTGGGGCCGGGACCCAGGGTCGCAAAAATCTATCCCTTAAACTATGAACAAATGTATACTTAACATAATAACATATAAAAAATGTATGAGAGGGTTGCTATATATATTTCTGGCCTAGGCAACACTAAGTGTTGAACGGCGATGAAGCACCATCCTATAGCACTGTGAAAAACTGGTTTAATGAAATCAATCGTGGCCGACGCTCGCTCAAAGACGAAGGTCGTGAAGGTCGACCAAAAATGGCCGTTGTGCCAGAGAACATTGATGCCGTGCTTGAACTGATATGCAAAATCGTCATGTGACATACCGTGAGATGGAGATATCCCTAAGCTTTTTTTTTTCACCAGCATACATTCGATATTACATGAACACCTGGCCGTAAAAAAGGTTTGTTATCGTTGGATCCCGCACAATTTGACAATCGCTCAAAAAAAGGCTCGTGTCGATTGGTGCAAAGAAATTTTGAATAAATACAATCGCGGTGCTTCAAAAGACGTTTATAAGATTGTCATAGGCGACGAATCATGAATCTATGTGTATGAGCCCGAAACAAAACATCAATCGACCGTGTGGGTCTTCGAAAACGAGCCAAATCCAACGAAAGTTGTTCGTGGCAGAAACACTTCGAAGCAAATGGTCGCCTGTTTCTTCGGTCATGTGGCGACTGTTCCGCTTGAGCAACGTAGAACGGTCAATTCTGAGTGGTACACCACAATTTCTTTACCTGAAGTCTTCGAAGAAATTCGAAAACGAACGAGTGAAGACGAATCATTGTGCACCATGACACTGCGTGCTCTCACACAGGGGCTCAAAAAACAAATAAAAATGATGACTAAAATCAAATTTTAAATTTTTGGGCATCTATCTTTTCTAATAACTTTTCTTTAAAATCTGCTTATTTTGAAGTGGTTGGCATTGATGCTTTTACCTTTCTATAAATGGGCGTTGTCATTATTAGCTAATAAATTAACTTGAAAATCGGCTATTTTTTGGAAACTTAAAGTCCTTCCCTTTATCTCCCTACCCAGAAACGGTGAAATATTCCCACAAATCCAAATATGTACCTATATTTATGATTTGGATTATTTTGGGATGCACACTTTAATGGTCCTAGGGGCCCAAAAATTAGTCATTTTGAACAATGGACATATAAGCGCAAAAAACTAATAATATTTCTTCATTAAACAAAATATCACATTAAAATTACAATTCTAAGAAATTTGAGGTCCCTAAGTTGCTAAAAAAAATTTTATCTATCATAGACATCTGGGTACCTAGAATCGGAAAAATTTCCTGGCGAATCTGAATATGACCTGAACTTTATCATTTTACCTAACAAATAGGCGTAATTTATAAGCCCAGGGGCCCAATGACCGTCCGTAATGTAAGCGTAATGTTCGGGACAAATAGGTATCCAGAAACCATGAATTTTCTTACAAATCCATATTTTTTCCTTTAATATTCGGTCGAACATAAGTTAACCTAAATTTTTTTTATATTTCAATTAGGCACCTATTTTAAAGATTTTTACAATTTTAGTTTCTAGTTTCACTGGCTTTGTCACTTTTATCACGAGTATGAAAAAAGTTTTAAAATGTCTCTTAATTTAAATCCCAGAGGCATGGGCTGTATATACCGTTTTGTGGCTATTTTAACAAGCTTAGTTAAATACATCAATTAAACTTGATTATATATAAAATGAACCTTAAATAGAGAGGGGTATGTATGGATATATTTAAAAAAAAATGTTAAAACCTCGATAGGACAGGCAGACAGCGCTAGTTTATAATATGAACCTTGTACTCGTACCATATCGAAATATTTAGTAAAGTTATCAATTAAGGGTCATACTATCTACCTAGCCAGTCACTTGATGATATTTTGAAGCTCATATTTTCCATCGACTGAATAGATTTTTAAACATGTCAGAAAATGCGGGCCAGTCTTTTTAAAATATGCAAAATAAATTAACGAAAACGTTGCCCAGTTAATTTCATTAGGTTAATTTCAGACGAAAAATCGATAATTCTTATTTTAGCGTGTCGTTTTTGGTCCTTTTATTAAAGAAATCGCGTAAATGTGGGTAAGGATTGAATTGCTCTACTAAAAAACAACTGTTTTAATTTTTGTATAGTTGTCTAAAATATAACCTGAACATTTTAAAAAAAATCCCTTTCTTCCTTTTTTCAAAAAAAAAAATCTTTGAATAAAAATGTATGTATGTAAGAAGAATATTTAAGTTGTTTTTAAATTGGAAACAATAATAGAAAATATTCGACGAAAATGATCTCCATACGGTTTCACTTAAGACATCTCACCACAAAAATTTTCTAAAAATAAATTGCATGCGGTATTGCATTTCAAAATAAAAACTTCCTCGGCCCCAAAAAAATTGCTGAGACCTACTACATACGAACGAACCTGTTCTTTTTCAAATTTAATACACTCATCTAAGTCATTTATTTCCCGAAGAATTCACCCACCTTCCAAAAACTGTGGCTGAGTGTAAGTAGTATGATTTTGTTCTATGTTCCAAAGGGCTCAAATCAGAGCTCCGAGGGGGCCAATTGACATCACAGTTTCAGCTGTTTTTTTGTGCTGTGATCCATATCCATGAATTTTGAGTACCACATTTCAAAAAAGCTAAATCGACTATATATTCTTTCTGCTTTTATGAAATTTTCCATAAAAAAAAACTAGAAGATAAAATACAGAAGATCCTAGCAAAAGTTGGCAGTGTGATCAAAAAAAACATTAGAGCGACGAGCGGGAACATTTCCAATAAATCCTCCTCGACCATGGTTTTCAGTTGTTAACGTATTTAGTTCTACTTATGTGTGTGGAATATTCCACTTGACCATACTTACCATTTTTCGTAGCAATTCCTCACTCTGAATCTTACTTAGATCGCTCTCCAACTCCATCCTTTCGTCCTGCAATAAAAATTAAATCCACATTAACATGTATATAGTAAATACAAATATATAATATTTATAGTAGATGTTCCAACTTTAGATTCAAATTTCAATTAAATTCAAAATTGGCAACATGAGTGAGTGCAACTGAGTAACCGATGAAATCATGATGATGCAATTGTGCAACTTGCATTGCGTTCAATACCAGTGCGAAAAAAAAATTGGGAACGAAGCAAATAAAAAAATAAAATAAAAAAAATCAATAAAAGATTTACAATTTGTGTCTGTAACATGTTTACTCTGGCATTCCAAAAAAGGAAATATTCTTCAAAGCCCCCATGACCATAATGATCATAACCTGTGTTCACACTGTACGAGTTTATGTGCGTGTTTTGGAGAGATATCATCAGCATTCGTCTTGTGTTCGATGTGTCAATAATTGCACTCATACATACATACGTACATATGTGTATGTGTACACACACACACGCACACATTAACTTACACACTACTGACTATGTCGTCCTTCATCATCTCACATACACAGATTTTACATCATTTCGAATTTTGTAAACTTTAATCGATTTTGGGTTAAAAGTCAAGTTTTAATGAAGGTTTTGTTCAGTTAAAAATCTTGGATAACACAGGGAATAAACCTGGAGAAGAATTTCTTATTTATTTTGTACCTACGCACCTAGACGCCACATATAAAATTATATTCAGGCTAAAACTTTCAAAGAACAATTACCACCGTTGATGAAATTTTACTTTAACCTTGCTAACGAAGAGCTCCTAAAGAAGCCGCAGTGTGGTACGTTATGACATGGTGTACTTAAGATATTGAAATGGGACCTTGTAGGTTTATAGTATCCTAAGCCCCCATGCTAATGTCTTGTCAGCCTACAAGTCGCATCCATTACTATGCTTTATCTTAGCTTAGTGCAAAATATAATTTTATGAAAAGTCCCCTCAAAAACGTCCTTCCCGCTCTAGAAAGGAAAAAACCCTCGAGGTACATTTAAGTAACCAAGTAAGAGGACAGTAACCTACCTTGGTAAAATTAACCATTTTGGTTTATATTTTTATATAGCTCCACACTAAGGTCCCTCCAGATTTGAGGTCCTGTGTTGCTTGGTGCCATCTGTAATTTCCATTGGAAAGTTTGAAATTTTTTAGCATAAACGTACTTAGCAAGTTTTGACGTACGACCATCATTTGTGTTGTTTACAGTGACATGAAAAAATCAAATTGACAAAAAAAATGGAATTAACTCGTTAACATTTTCGTGCGATAATTTTTCACACTTTTCGACGTGGATGGAGAAGAAGCATCATCCTATAGCACTCGCTCGCTCAAAGGCGAAGGTCGTAAAGGTCGTCCAAAAACGGACGTTGTGACAGAGAACATTGATGCCGTCCGTGATCTGATAATGCAAGATCGTCATGTGACATACCATGAGATAGAGGCATCGTTAGGCATTTCTTTCACCAGCATACACTCGATATTGCATGAACACCTGGCCGTAAAAAATGTTTGTTCTCATTAGATCCCGCACAATTTGCCAATCGCTCAAAAAAAGGATCGTGTCGTTTAGTGCAAAGAAATTTTGAAAAAATTCGATCGCGGTGATTCGTCACAGGTGACGAATCATGGATCTATGCTTATGAGCCTATGGACCTATGCTTATAAGCCCGAAACAAAACAGCAATCGACTGTGTGGGTCTTCGAAGACGAGCCAAATCCAACGAAAGTTGTTTGTAGAAAAATCACTACGAAGCAAATGGTCGCCTGTTTCTTCGGCTATACTGGTCATGTGGCAACGGTTCCGCTTGAGCAACGTAGGACGACCAATTCTGAGTGGTACACCACAATTTGTTTGTTTCGGAGAAATTCGAAAAACGAACAAGAGAAGACAAATCATTGTGCACCATGACAATGCGAGCTCTCACACATCGGCTCAAACCAGCGCCTTTTTGACCGGTCAAAACTTCGAATTGATGGGACATACGCCGTTCAGCCTTGACTTGGCACCCAATGGTTTTATTGGAAAGTTTGAACATTTTCATTTAATAATGGAACACAATATCATTTATACCCGATCAATCCAATACGTTTGCGATTGTTACGGGTCGAATCTCTTCAATGGCAGCTTTAATTTCATGTTTCAACGCTTCAATTGTCTCTGGATGCTTTGCGTAACATTTATCCTTAATGGCTCCCCACAGAAAATCATCCAAAGGGCTCATATCACATCTCCGAGGCGGCCAATTCTTATCACAATTTCGTCTGATTATTCGATTTTCAAAAAAGTGCCTAAAGATTGATGGTTGCGTTGGCAGTGTGACGCGTGGCCCCGTCTAGTTGAAACCAAATGTCGTCCATGTCTTACTCTTTTGGAAAGAAAAATTCGTTTAGCATGGCCCGGTAACGATCATTGTTGACGGTGGCCCAACGATGCCGCCAGCCCAAAATCCACACCAAACAGTGACTCGTTGTGGATGCATTGGCTTCCCAACAGTCACATATGGGTTCTCTGAATCCCATATGGGGCAATTTTGCTTATTGACATAGCCACCGAGATGAAAACACAATTTTCGGTAAAATTCTTTATCTCTTGTCAAACAATCTTCAGTCCATTAGGCGAAGAGAAAACGCACCGGAGGTGTTCCAATATTGAATGACAAAGATCAAGCTTTCCAAAAAAAAACAGAAATTTAACAACAATCTCATTATTTTTTTTACAATCGATTCAAATTTAAAATGTTTAATCGCCCAACCTATTTGAACTCATTCACCTTAGTCGTGTTTTATTAAGGAAGCAAAAATAACGCTAATGTGGTAATTACAATCCCAATTATCAAAAACACTGCATCCCTTCACTTCGAACAGGATATGATTAGTTACTTTCATGGCAAATGTTTGCAACTACCAAAATATTTGATCACCGATTAAGTACCGACTCAGAATCTCGAGTTGATTTCATTTAACGATGTCTGTCTGTTTATCTGTCCATCTTAAGCTTTTAATCAACTATAGGTCGTAATTATTGTCCGACCTTAATGAAATTTGGCATCAGTAAGTTTTTTGGCCCAAGGAAGAAAATGATTGAAACCGGTTCAGATTGGAATGTGGCTACCACACATACGTTAAGCCGATATTATGTTTCCGTTTTAGTTGACGTTTTAATTAAAAATGTACTTCAGAACGTCGCAAATACTTTTACAATTGCACAGTCTGAGTAACTTTTTCAATGCTTTAGACTCTACAAAGTTTTTGAATCTAGTTGCGTCGCAAGCGGTACTTTTTATCTAGGGTCTTTCGATGGCAGCTCTGTCTCTTTCACTGACCTGCGTAATGTTATGTGCGACCTCTTATTCTGCTACCCTGTGGGTTCCATTGGAAGATGTTCTTGGCTATGTCGGTAATATCTCGATATTTATGGGCTGCTCACAACCATAGTATTTTTCACATGCAACCGTAGTATGATTCTTACAACCATAGTATGATTCCCACATAACCATAACCAACTATGATCACCCAAATTATCTTTATGGATAGGGTTATGTTGTTGTTGAACAAGAGAGATTTTTATTAAGTATTTTATTTAAAAATTTACAAACAAAAATGTTATTTATTTAACAAAAAAAAGTCTCTCAATTATTAAAAGTTTTTTAGTTATACAAGGGTTGCTATATATATTTCTGGCCTATGCAAGCAACACTTAGTTTGAAATTTTTTAGCAGAAACGTACTCAGAACGTTTTGACGTACGACCATCATTTGTGTTGTTTACAGTGACTTGAAAAAATCAATTTGGCAAAATAAATTGAAATAATCTCGTGAACATTTTCATGCGATCACGACAAAAGTGCATCGATAAACTTAAATCTTTGTATGGCGATGAAGCATCATCCTGTAGCACTGTGAAAAACTTGTTTAATGAATTCAATCGTGGCTGACGCTCGCCCAAAGACGAAGGTCGTGAAGGTCGTCTAAAAACGGCCGTTGTGCCAGAGAACATTCATGCCGTGCGTGAACTGATAATGCAAGATCGTCATGTGACATACCGTGAGATAGAGGCATCCTTGGGCATTTCTTTCACCAGCATACATTTGATATTGCATGAACACCTGGCCGTAAAAAAGGTTTGCTCTCGTTAGAATTTGACAATCGCTCAAAAAAAGGCTCGTGTACGATCTCGGTGCTTCAAAAAACGTTTATAAGATCGTCACAGGTGACGAATCATGGATCTATGCGTATGAGCCCAAAAGAAAACAGTAATCGACCGTGTGGCTCTTTGAAGACGAGCCAAATCCAACGAAAGTTGTTCGTGGAAGAAGCACTTCGAAGCAAATGTTCGAAGCAAACTGGTCATGTGGCGACTGTTCCATTTGAGCAACGTAGTACAATTTCTTTGCCTGAAGTCCTTGGAGAAATTCGAAAAACGAACAAGAGAAGACGAATCATTGTGCACAACGACAATTCGAGCTCTCACACATCGGCTCAAACCAGCGCCTTTTTGACCTGCCAAAACGTCGAATTGATGGGACATCCGCCATACAGCCCTGACTTGACGCCCAATGTCTTATTTTTATTCTCGCACATGAAGAAAAAAATGCGTGGTCAACGATTTTCGTCGCCAGAAGATGCTTTTGAAGCATTCAAAAACTATGTTTTGGTGGTGTCTCAATCGGAGTGGAAAAAGTGCTTCGACAATTATTTTGAGCGCATGCAAAAGAGTATCATGCTGGAGAATACTTTGAAAACAATAAAACCATTTTTGATGATAAATATTCGGATTTTTATTATTAGGTCAGGAATATATATCATCAGCCCTCGTACATATCCAAAGATGTTTGTTTTTAATTCACAGATTAGATACTATTATTGTGTTAGATTCGTGAAATAACATTGTTCTACGGTATGATTGCCGTAATCATAATACTCTTTACATTTAACCAAAAAACAATACTTTTGTCGCACCAGCCATATTAATATTACAACCATATTATTATTAGTTAAAATTTTGGCAATAATACTATTGTTTTTTGGCTTTTGGGCAATCATGCCGTATGATTGTAAATTCAACAATATTAATATTGCCGCTATCATATTGTCAAAATGAAATACAAAAACCAATACTATGGCTGCAACGAACAATCGCCATTGCAGAAAACATATTATTGTTGTCAGTAACCATATATTTTTCTCTGCGTGCAGTATTTCAAGGTGAAGGGTATAATATTTATGATTTTATTTAATACCAGCAAAACCCGCTACTTCTGGAGCGAAAAATCATATCAAACCATAATTCAACTAACCTAAATATGTCTTTCTAAGTTTAGAATGTTCTGCACGCAGAGAAAAAACATGGTTACTACATGGTCATGGCAATAATAATATGTTTTCCGCAATAAAAGTATGTTCGTCGCAACCATAGCATTGTTAACTGAATTTATTTTTGACAATAGTATAAGTGCTGCAATTATTTATATAGTTGAAATGTAACAATAGTATTATTGCCAAATTTAAAAATGAAAATATGGTTATAGCAACAATATTAATATGGTTGGTGCGACAAAAGTATTGTGTTTGGCGTTTTATGTTAACAATAATATGATTACGGCAATCATACTGTGTGATTATAAATTTTCTTCAATTAAATATGCTCTAAATATACAAGCTGCTTTGGCTTTGTTTAACTGAATTTTTTTAATAAAACCGCTTACGTTTATTTAAACTTATTTTTTCTACTGTGAACTAAATCAATCCTATTATTTTGAATTTAATGTATTTTTGAATAATTTTCATAATTCAAATCTATTTGTGACAACTTGAACCAATTCTAATAAATAATATTATCGACAACTTAAACAAATTCTAATAAATTATATTAGGGATCATAGTATAAATGTGTGTGATAATACTATGGTTGTAGGGATCATAACATGGTTGCGTGTGAATTATACTATGGTTGAGAGGATCATACTATGGTTGTATATGAAACATACTATGGTTGTGAGGATCATACTATGGTTGTGCAGATCATAGTATGGTTGAATGTGAATAATGCTATGGTTGTGGAGATCATAGTATGGTTATGTGTAAATCATACTATTGTTGTGAGGATCATAGTATGGTTGTATTTGAACTATACTATTGTTGTGAGGATCATAATATTGTTTTACCACAACCATATACCCAACAATAGTATTATCCTCTTCGAATATTGTCACCACAACCATACTTTTTTTCTGCGTGTATTTAGTAGTTATGAATGCAGTCTATTATATATTCGATTTTGTGCATTTTAATCTCCCAAGGGTGCTACTAATTTATGTTTTTTGTCTTAACCTTTTTTCTATTTTCCAACTTCTCTGATAATTTGAGGGGAAGACCCCATTTTTATCTATTTGAGTAGTTTTTGGTCCGGTTTATGTTTATTGCGACGTTTTCATTTCCCTCTAATCAGTTTCGACTAACGTTGGCAGCGAGGGTCGTGGAACAATTGTTCCTTCCCTTATCTGTTGTATTAAATTTTGTATTTCTTCCATTTTATCAAAATGTCCAATCGTATTTTTAGAACCTGATAAGGACATTATTCCGCTGTTTTCTCACTTTTTGTCATATCGACCGTTTTATCCTTCTTATTTTATTGATATAGTTTTTCTGACTTGCTCATTTTGTATTTTAAATATTGTTTTTCTTACTTTTTGCTGTTTCGGAAAAGTTCCCTTTTGTATTCTCAATGTCATCCTCTTGATTCAATATAGTTTTTCTCGCCATTTTTGGACCTTTTCTAATCCCCGTTTCCATTTTCTATGCAATCCTTTTGATAAAATATTGTTTTTCGCCCTATTTAACTTATTGCCCATTAGGGTCTTTTTTGTCCCTTTTTATTTTAATTTATAAGTATTTATTTATCATCTTTTGAATTAACATTATTGTTCCCATTTTAAACTCTTTTCATTATTTTTTTATCCCCATTTACATTTTCTACGCCATCCTTTTGATATAAAATAGTTTTTCGTTTAAAATTTTAAATTGTTTAAAATTTTGGCCCATTTAGGTATTTTTTGTCCCTTTTTTATTTCCTTTTCTATTTTCTATATCCCTCTATTTTACATCCTCTTTATTAAATAATGTTTATGTTACTTTTTTTATACATTGGGCTCAAAGAGGCGAAAAATAAAAAAAAAAATCCGAAAAACAATATTAAATCTAAAGGATGACATAGAAAATTGAAATGAGTATAAAAATGGTGCAAATATCAGAAAGTAAGAAAAACAATTTTGAATCAACTAGATAGCATGGAATATAGAAATTAAGAGTTGGAAGGGATAAATAAGCTTTAACAAAGTTAAAAAAAAAAACTATATTTTTTCAAGGGGCATAGAAAAAAGAAACGGGCAAAAAATGGGATTAAAAAAAGACCAAACAGGAAGTTAGAAAAGCGATATTAAATCACAAGATGGCATGGAAAATAAAAATGGGGATAAAAAATGATCCAAATGGGGTGAAAAACAATTTACTTATACTTATAAGTATAAACAAAAGAAGGGTGCCATAAAACATAAAAATGTAGTTAAAATGAGATAAAATCAGATCCAAAAGGGGGAAATATTAGAAAGTGAGAAAAACAATGTTGAATGAAACAAATGACATAGAAAATAGTAATTGGGATAAAAAGGGACAAAAAAGACCCAAATGGGCGAAAAAGTGCTAAAAGCAATATAAAATCCAAAAACTGGCATAAAAAATGAAAATTTGGGTAAAAATTGTCTAAAAAGGTGAAATATAAAAAGAGCGAAAACCTGTATTAAATCAACAGGTTAGGATGGCACGAAAAATATAAAAGGGGATAAAAAAAATGGATATAACGGGGGCAAATATTAGAAAGAACATAGAAACGGGCTTTAAAAGATCCGAAAGGAACCAAAAAATGACAAAAGGGGATTAAAAAGGAGAAAACGGACAAAACACGAAAAGTTAGAACAAATATATCAAATCAATAGGATAAGCAAGCCAGGTAGACAATACCAAATTAGCAGACGGCATAGAAAAGAGAATTTGGAATAAAATTATGTCATTTCACATAAAGTGGGAGAACAGTATTAAATCAACAGGAGAAAATAGTCAAATGAAATGATTATAACAAATCAGCAAAAAAGGGAAATATCTAAATGGTAGAAAGGATATAACATAAAATTAACAGTCATAGGAAATAGAAATGCGGATAAAAAATCCAAAAGAGAAGAGATTTTTGATAAATTGAAAAGCGGTATTTAACTGATGGATGCAACAGAAATTAAAATGGACATAAGATGGATTTGAGTGAATGAAATAGAAAGAGCAAAAAGGTAGGGGGACAAAAAACCTAAATTAATACCAGACTTAAGAAAATAAAATGAGTAAAATCTAATAAATACTAGACTGCAGCGAAGAGCACTAAGTAGATCACTATAAATCATTAAAGTCACATTTTGGTTAGTGGAATAAAGATTGCAAACATAATTTTCCGATCACGAAGTAGGCGGTATATGCTAGTTCTATATACTGGGTGGGTGATTTAACAAAATTTAATATGAATCAGCTTTAAAAATAAAGTACGGATTTTAGTAATTTAATTTGGAAAGTTTGAACATTGACATTTAATAATGGAACACAATATCATTCATATGACTATTACAACTGACTCGGCAGAACCACATCCGACCAACCCAATATGTCAGTACATTTTCGATTGTTTCGTGTCGAATATCTTCAATAGCAACTTCAAGTTCAGGTTACAACGCTTCAGTTGTCTCTGGATGCTTTGCGTAACATTTATCCTTATAATCCAAGGGGGCAGCTCCGAGATGGCCAATTGACATTAAAATTTCGACTTATTATTCGATTTTCAAAAACAGTGTGTAAAATATCGAAGGTTGCATTGGCTGTGTGACATGTATGTTGTTGTTCTCTTGAATTTTTACAAACAAAATTTCGTTGAGCATGTCGCGGTAACACTCACCGTTGACGGTAACGGCGGCTCCTTGCGCATTTTTTAGCATTTCGCCCAATGTTGAGAAATTTAAAAAAAAACTATCAGTACTTTTTTTAAGCCGATTCTAAATGATATGCACAGACTTTATATAGAGATTAGTAACTTCTATATCTAACACTATACTGTGGGACGGGGTATTATGTCGAAGAGCTTTTGCTTGCAACACCTTAAAAAAATTATCGGTTCAAAATGACTTTCCTTTATCAATAAGTTGACAAAATTTGGTACATTCTTCAGTTATGAGCCAAGGACGGACCTAATTGTTCATTACTGCCAAAAAGACATCAATACATTTTAGGCGGTACCTCACTTGTTGTTTTAAGCATTTCCAACATATTTGACCTCTAAAGTGTTTGTCTGGGCCAACTTTATGATGCTGTAAGATTTGAACCTAGCAATATCTAGATTTTATTGAGATGTCATATGAACGACAGCAACCAAGAGAATATATTGTGCGTAATCCAGGCTGGTTCTAAAATTTCTTAAGTAAAAATCTGTCCAAGCCTATTTTATGTTGGCTTTTCTGAACTCCCAGAAGAGCAGTGTATAACATTGTCGGCCACGCCCGACTTTAGCTATTTTAAAATAGTTTTTTTGTATTTAAAAATATTTGCCCGTTTATTGTTGATGGAAAGTTGCGATTATTTTAAATTGAAAACTCATCTGCTACGTGGCACTATTGCATTTTTAAAAAAAGATTAATAATTTTGCCACACTTTTCAAATATTTTTTTTGCATAACGTCTAATATTTCATTTAATATTTATTATGTACGAGTTTGTACTTGATTGTGTGAGTTATAGTCGTTAGGGCTTTCTTAGTTGCAGGAAATACAAAACGAAAATTACAATATTACCTGAATATCCAGTATAATTTATGGAAAATTATCAATAGTTTATCGCCAATCAATCGGTACGAGTAGATATGACAGAATTTACTGCTTTTTGTATTGCGCGATGATGGCTGTGATATTTCACAGTCAATTTTGATTGACTTGCGGTTTGTGGTGGAAATTGTGGAAAAATCGTATTCGATTACACTAGAGACGATTCATGAATTTGTTGCAATGTCAAAATATTTCACAGTACTTTATAGTTTGTTTGTTTTTTTATGGTTTTGTTGCTTTTTTTAATAACGTTCTTTGTTTTGGTTTGATTTCTATACAATTGTTTTTGAAAAAATCGTTATATTTTTTAATTTAACACAACCGGCACTATCGAGAAGACGCGATAAACTGTCGTTACAATTGCACTTGTAAATGCATTTAGGCTCGGTCGGACGGTCGGTTGTCGTTACGGTTTTACATTTTATGTATTCGAATCGAACATCCATCATCTGGAAAGTACATGCAGCTCGATTGTTTCAGCGGCTAGGATCGATCGATCGATCGCTGCGATAATAAATATTCTCATCTATTTGTATAACCTTCAAAATGTGTGCATGTAGGCACGCACACAGTCTCACGAATGTTAATTTTATTTTCATTTTTTGTTCATTGATTCTGTTTTTGTTTATCATATTGAACTTTTTGTACGACAGTTGTACGATGTTTTTATCGGAAAATGCTTTAAACTTGTTTTCACTGCAAGCGTGCCTGAGTTATGTGACAATGTCGGTGCGCATGGTTTAGACATTAAACTTGGCAGCTTTGTTGTTTACGCATGTCGGATGATGCCACCACCAGCACTGGCGGTGCGCTATGTCGTTCAACATATTTGTGTTACAGGGTCATCTTCCCAATTTTCAAATTTGGCCAAACCAGGTTAGGTTGCTGGCTGTCACGAATGTCAATTTCTAGGAATGAATGCGTTTTAGGTGCTTCCATTTTTATTTCGCTTTTTAAGTTGTAAATGTTAAAATCTTGCGTAACCGTGAATTGTTTCCGAATAAATTACAATTCCAAGGAAAGCCTTGGTGCGTTTTACATTTGCTATGCATCAGCCGTGGACAAGGAAGGATGCATTGTTTCAGTATGACCCCAGTCGCCAGTCATGGACAACGTAAACGTTCCAGCAGCGACATGACAATGCACCGTTCACTATGTAGAATATGGGGTACTGTGAGGAGAGGAGAACGGGTAAACATTGGGCTAAAATCAAGGTTTTGAATTGAATTTGCAAGGGAATTACTTTTGTGTTCTATTAGTCGTATTTTTATAATTAAGCCAAAATTAAGCCATTAGACCCTGCCAGGGTGGTAATATAAAAATGCTTAGCAAACAATGATTTTTTTCTGGACGAGCAATATTTAAATTGGGGCAAACGTAATGCATCAAAACCGGACATATTTGCTGGACTTTTTGGTCCCTGTGGTCCAAAAAACGTACCGCATGCTCAAAACGGCCAACATGTTAATTGTCAACATATTTGCTGGACTTTGTGGTCCCTGTGGACCAAAAAACGTACCGCATTTTCAAAACGGTCAACATTTTAATTGTCAATATGGACTTTTAACTGCTCGCACCATTTAAAGCATCTTCCGGCGAAATTCCAAGCGAATCGGGAAGTCTGCTGCTTACAGTTTTTTGATCATTTGAATTTTATATGGGAATAAGTCCAAAGTATTGTGCATCATTGACTGTCTGCTTATACCCATTTGAGCAGATAAGCTTCTTGTCGTAACTCTTGGATTGTTTTGTATGGCAGCAGCTACAGCAACGATTGTTTCCTCCGTCCGAACTGAAGGGTTTCGACTGTAAGGCCTTGTGTTGACTGTCCCATGCTCGGCAAAATTGTTAGCAAGTCTTATTATGTTCCATCTGCTCGGAGGACTGCCGCCAAACGTATGCCTATACTACTACTTAGTAGGGACATAAATACTGTTACAACATTGAACACACCCATTTCAATAGTAAAACTGAACATACCCCGTTAATGTCATATGGGTTTTGAAAGCTAACCTCAATAGCGTTAGTCTGTAACGGGATTTTAAAATTGTTTCAACTTTCATCATGGAGTTATCTGACTACCATATCGCTGTAATAGCGCTTTTCAAGTGTAAAATGAAAAAAGCGATATTTTCAAAACACTCCGGCCAGTAGGGATTAGCCGCATGTTCGTCTACCGATGCATAAAACTGTTTGAGGAGACTGGAGATGTAAAGGACCGCCACCTGTCGGGCCGCCCACGCTCTGTTCGAACACCGCATGTCATCAAAGCATGTCATCAGATTTGGAAAATCTTGAATTTTCGCAAAGTTATTGCGAAAAACGCTAAAAACGTAAAAAGGTAGCGATTTTTATCATGTGGCAGAAAAATTGTGCTAGGCTGGCACAATCTAGCACAAGTTTCAGATTTGAAAAATCTTGATTTTTCGCAAAGTTATTGTGAAAAAACGCTAAATAAGTAAAAACGCGTTTATATTTTAATTTTTCAAAGTCAGCGATTTTTGTCATGTGGCGGTAAAATTCTGCTAGGCTAGCGCAACTTAGCACATGTTTCAGATTTTGAAAATCTTGCATTTTCGCAAAGTAATTACGAAAAAACGTTTCAAAGTTAGTGATTTTTATCATATGGCGGAAAAATTGTGCTGGGCTAGGACCACTTATCACAAGTTTCAGATTTGGAAAATCTTGAATTTTCGCAAAGTTATTTCGAAAAAACGCTGAAAACGTAAAAACACGTTTTTTAAGATTTTAATGTCAGCGATTTTGGTCATGTGGCGGAAACATTGTGCTAGACTAGCGCAATTTAGCGCAAGTTTCAGATTTTGAAAATCTTGAATTTTCGCAAAAAGTAAAAACACGTTTATTTTTTAATTTTTCAATGTTAGCGATTTTTGTCATGTGACGGAAAATTTCTGCTAGGCTAGCGCAACTTAGCACAAGTTTCAGATTCTGAAAATCTTGCATTTTCGCAAAGTTATTGCGAAAAAACGCTAAAAAAAAGTAAAAACCGCGGTTATTTTTTCAGTTTTCAAAGTCGAATCATTAAAAAAGACTTGGGGCTTTTAAACGACTTGCCTGACATTTATTGACTGCAGCTTTAAAAAAAAATAGGATTGAAAAATGCAAACGTCTTTTGGTGAAGCACGCTGATAACTTGCACAGAAAAATTTTGTTCACTGATGAAAAAATTTTTACCGTTTAGGAAAAATTTAACAAGCAAAATGATAGAGTGTATGCGCGTTCATCTAAGGAAGCATCTGAACTGATCCCAAGGGTGGAAAAGGGTCATCACCCAGCTTCAGTCATGGTTTGGTGGGGTGTCTCTTACAATGGGGTCACTGACCAGTATTTCTGCGAACAAGGAGTCAAAACATCGGCCAAAGTTTACCAATGAACCGTTTGACGATTATCCAGTGCGACTTAGGGCGTGTGTGAAGGCAAATGACGGATTTTTCGAATAAGTAGATTCTTTTGGGATACAATATACATCAATAAATATATTAAAAAATATTTGGTCCAAAAACATTTAGAACTTTTTGTTTTACAGCATAAAACGTGTGTTACAGTATTTATGTCCCTACTAAGTACGCAGAAACTACGGACTCCAATGCAAAATAGCGGCTAACAATCAAAATTCTTGTTTCATGTCTCACTTATCCATATTTGTTAAATCCAAAAATCAATCTGTAAAATAAAATAAGAAGATTCATTAAAAAGTATAAATTTTATTAATTTTATTTTGTAGCGGCTTTCATCAGCCACTCTGTACGTACGACATAAGCTTGTTTTGAAAACTTGAAGCGTCATTTTCAGAAAAATTTATAAAAGGTTTAAAGTTCAAATTTTCTTTATAAAAATGTTCTTTGAAGTACGGTTCAGACCGACGCGACACGACAAAACGCAACTAAATGTCGAAATCATTTAAGGTAAGATCGTATGAACCATTCATACCAAAGCAACACAAAACCGACATCGGCTGTGGTCGATATAATTATAAACGAAGCTAGCACCATTTTTCCTCTTTGTCGCACGCGTGGTGTACTTATAGTCACTAGCCACAAATTAACAATTCGCTGTACTAACCAAAATCAATTGAAAGGAAATTTAAGAACAAAATTGTTGTGAATGTTTGATGATTATTGGAAATGTTTTATGTAGAAAATTAGCCTTGCAAACTTCAAAAATTTGTTTTGTCAAATTTAAAATTTGAAAGTTAAAATTTCTAAATCAGCTTCCATCTTCTTCATTGTACCATGGTCGCACGTCGCACGCAAGATTTTCAAATTATTTTTGTTCATTCGGTTTTTGATAATTGCGAAAAAAATATAAATTGTAAAAATAACTATTATCTTCAATTATTTACAATATTTTCATTAAAAACTGACAGCGACAACAAATCTGTGGTGTGAATATTCTAGCGGTTGTCGCGTCGAACGTACGCGACGGTCTAAACTTTACTAAAATGTACTGCAAGTTTTTACGAAAAGGGAATTTAGTGTCAGGAAAAAAATGTGTTCAACTAAAAGACTTTAAACAGACGTAAACGTATATGCTTAGAGTTTTCGTATCCTCCACCTAAGTGTACACTAAATTTATCATTTCGTTTGCAACATCTTGAGATATTTTTCGGAGGACTGGTATACATACGAGGGCGGTTCGGTTCTTAGCCTAGCACAAAAAGCGCGGTATAAACAGAAAAAAGTTAAGTGTTTTGGAAACTTCCATCTCTGCTATGAACACATGTTAAATTTTGTTTCGATCTGGCAACTCCTTCATATAGAAACAGGTTTTCACAAAAGACGCATCCGCGATTTTTTTACAATGGAAAAATTAGAAATGCGTGGCGTCATTAAATATTTACATAAAAAAGGTTTATCGGGACAAGAAATTCATAATGATATGGTGAATGTGTTAGGTGAAAGTGCTTCTTCATATGCAACAGTAAAAAATTGGGTTGCTGAATTTAAACGTGGTCGTACAAGCATTGAAGATGAACCACGTAGTGGACGTCCAAAAACAGCAACAACAACAGGAATTGTAGCCAAAGTGCATGATATGGTATTAAATGATCGACGAATAAAAGTGCGTGAAATAGCTAATATCATGGGCATCTCAAATGATCGAGTCCATTTAATTTAGCATGAAGAACTACAGATGAAAAAGCTTTCTGCAAGATGGGTGCCGCACTTGTTAACAGTCGACTAAAAACGCATAAGAATGAGCATTTCTCAAGCTTGTTTGAATCGTTTTCAGCGAAATAAAATGGATTTTAAGCGTCGTTTCATAACTGTTGATGAGACATGGATCCAACACTATACTCCAGAGACAAAAGAACAATCCAAACAATGGACTGAAGCTGGAGAAAGTGCCCCAAAGAAGGCAAAAACAATTCAATCGGCTGGTAAGGTTATGGCAACGGTTTTTTGGGACTTCAAAGGTATTTTATGGATTGACTATCTGCAAAAGGGTAAAACAATAAATTCAGAGTACTATTGCAACCTTTAAGATCAATTAAATGTACAAATTCGAGAAAAACGTCCTGGCTTACAAAAAAAAATTATTTTTCATCAAGACAACGCACCAGCGCACAAGAGTGTTTTAACAATGGCTAAAATCAACGAATTAAAGTACGAGTTGCTTGACCACCCACCTTATTCTCCTGATTTAGCTCCCAGTGACTTTTACCTGTTCCCAAATCTAAAAAAAATCCTTGCTGACAAGCGTTTTACCTCAAATAAAGATGCAATTACAGTTGTAAACCACTATTTTGAAGACCTTGAGGAAAACTATTTTAATCAAGGGATAGAATTGCTAGATAAGCGTTGGACTAAGTGTATTGAAGTTTCAGGAGATTATATTGAAAAATAAAAATATTTTTGAAAAACTAACTATTCTCTTTCAATGATAGGCTATGAACTTTCCGAACCGCATTCGTATTTAAATTCATGTTGTTCCTTACTAGTAGTCTAACTAGTCCGTCTGTGAGGATGGTTTTTAAATTGTTAAATTGTTTTTAAAGTGTGCAATTTGTAAAATTTGTCCAAAGCTGCATATTGGGCTAAAAATATGTCATATTGCCACATCCCTTCTGGAACTTCGCACAGAAATGCCCCATTTCGCCAACTTTTGGTATTTTTGTATGATATATAAAACTCTTCATACTACCTGACCAAAAACGTATACCTTAGAATACACCAGATAAAAATATTGACAACAAATTGGATGCTACTTGTTAATTCAACAAAAAGTTCCCAGATCTTATTTTTTTGAATAGAAGGATTTATGAAATAAGATATCGACCAAATGCTCGCCACGGCTTCGGTGGCATAACCTCTATCCGATGGTCCATATTTTAATGACTGCGACAGAATGGAGGTTTAGAGTCTTTATCTCATCCTTTAGCTCTTGAATTGTTCTTAGCTTATTGGCGTTAAAGCGCAAAGGGTAATTCTCAGTAATTCAAGTGAGTCTCCCGTATAAGTCATTTGATTTGTTGCTTCAGTAATCGTTGCCAAAGACTGCAAAAGATAAACCTTGGCGGGTTTAGAAACAGCTGTACAGTCTGCCAGGCAACCATCCAATACATTTCACTATTTTTTACGTTGATTCTGAAAAAGAAACAACAAAAAGGTCTCGAACCAGAATAAAACATGTTTAAGTCATAACAATGATAAAAGACTGAATAAATATAAACAAAAAGAAAAAAACTAGTAAACTTTTTTCTTTAAAATATCCTTAAAGAAGAAAGTGCAACGTTGTTAAATCACATGATCGTGGAGGCCAATAAACATCGACACGACGTGAGATAACACAACCATTGTGCACGGAATGCAATTTGATTTAAACGAGCATTTTCGTAAAAGGCTTCAAAAATCTTAAGGAGCTGCTCTACATGCCTAAATTTGTCAAACACTGAAACAAAGAAATGTCAGCTTAAGTTGGACAAAATACTTGACGTTAAGGTGTGACTCACAATTAACATCGTGCATTATGGTTGGACAAACCGTTACAAGGAACATGTGGCCTCAACAAATGCGTTCTATTCTCGCTTATCTGTTGCTACGGTCTGCAGCTCGTTCAACGTTTCCTTGGTTTCTGCTGTTTCAATAATGAGTTGTCGACGCCAGGTATGACTTGGGCGTCCCTTCCTGCGGTTACCTAGGTGGGGTTCCAGTCCATGGCGTTGACCATTTCATGATCCACAGCCATATAACATTACAGATTTCACGCATCTATTGAAGAGTTAAATTGGCTAAAGGATTGGCTGGCCTTGATTACACGGTTTGCTACGCCTTATTTCGAGCCCCCGATTTCTTGATATCCAACTGGTCAGGTAGCAGAAGGATTCTACGTATTACATTTGTTATTGCTGTTGTTTGAATTGACGTATGTCGTAGTTTATTATTTATCGTCGTTTGAGGTTGAGGTCAAACTCAGGGACCCAAGTGGTCCAAAAAAGGGGCATTTCAATAGCAAAACCGCGGTATATACAATTCTGCCTGGCCGAACTTATGGGCTTTTTAACCCTTCACCTTACGGTGGTTGGTATATTAAATTTGCCATTTCGTTTGCAACACCTCAAAATATTGATCTGGGGCCCTAAAAAACGTTTATATCCTATTATAATTTAGGGCATGGCCGTCCGTGTATCTGCAGAAAGCACAGTAGCGGTCAAACGAATCAACCTAGGATACTGAAATTTTGCCATAAGCTATTTGGGTGTTAAATGGCCGAAATTAGCCTAGGGGAAAAAGAGTTCCAATTTAGGAAGTAAAGGTATCGCGGTAAAAGGTTTTTTTTGAGTATTTGCTTAATTGTTTGTAGACGGACAATCTTTAAAACGGGTACTATTAGTTGGGGCGCACTAAATACATCAAAAACGGGCATAGTTGCTGGACGTTTTGGCTCATGTGGCCCAAAACAAATAAAAGCAAATTTTGCTACAAATCTTAATATAGAGTAGTTTAAAAGGGCACATGGGGTTTTTATTACTCTTTAGTAGCTTAGTGGAGGTTTAAAAAGGTACCGAATGTTAGGATCATTCTTAATTTGGGGAGGCAAATAATATCAGTCATAATCATATACAGAGCCCCGTTAATGGTTTCTGGTTGACCCTCCCTATTTTCAAAACAAATATGGCCTATACTTTATCAAACATAACTCCGCACCAATTAAAAAATTTCGTTGAGTTGAATAATAAAATACAACAATTTTGATGCGTTGCTGTAAATCATAAGTAGCCATCATAAAGCTCTATAAAAAACCTGCAAAAGAAAGAAAAAACAAATTATATACAAACAATTTATGGTTATTTTTAACCCTTTAGTCTTATACGGGCCACGCTGTTAAGGCTCGGCCTTGTTTTTGAAATTTAAAAGTTTCAGAACAAAATTCTTTTAAAGTGTATACAGGGTGGGCCAAAAGTTACCATGTTCTTAAAAACTTTAACAACTATATCGTTTTTTAATTTGTTTTTTTTATTTTTTTCTTAGATTATATCCAAAATGGAAATTTTTTTACTCTAAGTATGAAAAATGTTGACCCCCTTTTTAGCTTCGCAATGATGGGCTTGTTTTAGAGCATTTTCCATAACATCTTTCAAAATTTGTGGCTGTATTGTTCGAATTTCTGCAGCAATGTTGGCCTTGAGTTGAAGGATTGTCTCATGCTTGGGGTTTTTTAAAGGATCGAGTATATGTGAATACTCGCTCCTTCAAATAACCCCGAAGAAAATAGTCAGGTGCTGACAAATCTGGCGATCGAGCTGGCCAAATCATTTCCGAATTTCTGAAAATTGTTCGGTCTCCACAAATTTGACTTGAAAGTGCCATTGTGTCTCGGGCAGTGTGGGCAGTGGCTGCGTCCTGCTGCAACCACTCTCAGGTCTTCTGTTTTCAAGAACAGGACGTAAAAAATGTGATCTAACAAACCTATTTCGCTCTCCATTTACGGTTACAGCACTTCCATCTTCATTCTTGAAGAAGTAAGGCCCAGATGTGTACAGATATGTAAGGCCCATACTGTACACCTAATGGCGTTCAATTGGCGTTAATAAATGTCTCTTGGATTTTCAGAACCCCAGAACCTTCTATTCTGCTTATTCACAAAGTCATTAAAATGAAAATGAACTTCATCACTCATCACTTTCGTTAAAATAATTGATCGCTGATTGAAATAATAAAATTATATTATCCTACTTATAGATCTTTGTCCATTATTTATTCTCCAAGTGTAATGTATATAATCTAAAAAAATAAAAAAAAATATGTAAACGAAAAAGCTATAAAATTTTAAAACTACATGGTAACTTTTGGCCCACCATGTATGAGTTATATGGATGTATGGATATGTGTGTCTTTAAAAAGCTTTATATGTGTCTTAGGACAAAAATTTTAAAATTTATTAAAAGAGATGCTTCGAATTTCTGCAAATCCTTGAAACCCCAGTAATATATAGGGTGATCCAAGGAGAGATACTTTTTTCAATAGCCTTTTTTTTGACAGATCACGTGTGAGTCGTGTCATGCTGTCATGTTATTTTTGTTTAGTATTGTTTGGCATTTCATCATGGGAAGACTTACGCCTGAACAAATTTTACAAATCGTTCAACTTTTTTACGAAACTTCACGTTCTGTGAGGAATGAGTTTCGTGCACTTTTTTCAACTTATGGTCAACATAATCGGCCTACTGAGCGTACTATTCGCAACACCATCACCCACCTTGAGACGCATCATTCATTATTGGATAATATTCGACCGAATAGACCACGTCCAGCACGCAGTGAAGAAAATGTAGCGGCCGTAGCTGAGAGTGTACACCAAGACAGTGGAGAGTCGATTCGGCTTTGTTCGCAGCAACTCGGACTGACGCATGGAACAACTTGGCGCGTTTTACGTCGAGATCTTAAATTGAAAGCGTACAAAATACAGCTTGTGCAAGAACCGAAGCCGCCCGACGTTCCCAAGCGATGTCGCGCTTCGCTCCATGGGCTCTTGAAAAGTTTCAAGAAGATGCAATGTTTTCGAGCCAAATTTTGTTCAGCGATGAGGCCCATTTCTGGCTCAATGGGTTTGTAAACAAGCAAAATTACCGCATTTGGTACGAAGAGCAACCAGAAGAGGTTCAAAAACTGCCACTTCATCTAGAAAAAACTATGGATTGGTGTGGTTTGTGGGCCGGTGGTCCATATTTCTCCAAAAATGATGCCGGTGAGAACGTAACCGTCAATGGCGACCGTTATCGTGCCATGATAGCCGACTATTTGATGCCTGAAATTGAAGCTCGTAATCTCGACGACATTTGGTTTCAACAAGACGGCGTCAACTTCCCACACATCGCATCAATCAATGGATTTATTGAGAGAACACTTCGGCGAGCAGATAATTTCACGTTTTGGGCCGGTCGATTGGCCACCAAGATCGTGTGATATCACATTGTTAAACTTTTTCCTGTGGGGATATGTAGTCTAAAGTTTATGCGGACAAACCCGCTTCGATTCAGGCCTTGGAGCAAAACATCAGGCGTGTCATTCGCCAGTTACCAGTCGAAATGTCCGAACGAGTCATCGTAAATTGGATAATAAACATTCTCCATTTAATTTGAATTTTCTGTGTTTTTTCTTTAAAAAAGTATGGAGTCTCAAAATTAATCACCCGAGAGGAAAGGACGTATTTCATAGGGGCTATATAAAACCATAGACCAATATGGATTTCATTGACCAGGGTCAGTGATGGGTCGACGATCTGGTCCGAAAGTACATGGCGAAGAACAGACTTGCAAGAACTGCAGCACCATGAGAGAAAAGGTGTTAGAACTTCTACATTAGGACATTAAGACCCTCCAGACAAATTGCTAGAACTTTATTGAATTTTTAATTTAATTCGGGATGTGAAATTTTGTTTCCCTCGGATTGATAGCGATCATCTTAGAAAGGGTTTACAGTAAGGGTCCCTAGATTTAATCAGTCCATAGCCGAAAGCCTTTAAGCCCGGCCAAGCGTAAAAAAGTTGTTATTGGGATAACCATGGGATCGATCCAAGGACAAATCTAATAGGGACTTTCATAATATTTGGGTAAAGTGTAAGGAGGTGGAATTTATTTTTACATGATCCAAATATAAACGGATGTTTCCATCCAAAGAACTTTTTCACTGCAACCTCGAACAATGAGCCACAGTTTTTTTGGACATTGTGTAACGTTTTAATGTGACATAATGTCAATGAACTTTGTGCCGTACTCTCGGTATCATAATGTTAACAGAAGTTATGTCCTGGAGATTATGACACGATACATAAGTCTTCTGCAATGGACTGTGTCACATATTGGCATGGTCGAATTTAATACCTGGCTTTTGTCGGATTTCCACGAAGTGTAAACAAAACAAAATTTGACCAATTTAAATATAGGAGGTTTGATTAAGGCACCATAACCGGTATGACGTTGTAAACGAAGTGATTTTGACTGTATGTCCATTATTTTGGCAACATCTCGGCTCCTATCTTGATACGTGTAAAATCTAAAAGGATCTAGCGTTGTTCGCCTGTGTATAATAGAATTATACTGTATGCAACACTGATTTTCCACAAAGAGGGTTAATGGTGGTGTTAGGCATAAGGCAAAGTCATTTCCATACTAGGCCCAATTCACAAAAGGGGAGACAAGACCGATTGCGTCAAATACCGAGGTACAAGTTTCCTATACATTATTGATTATACCGTGTGAAAGATTAAAGCCTAAACTCGCCGACCGTTTCCAATGGTATCGGTGTGGCTTCAGACCGAATACATCAACAATCGATTAAATCTTTACACTTCGCCTTGTTTGCGTATGAAATAGCATCAATACTTGTACGTCTTTGTTGAATGACACTGGCTGACCAAATTCCTCGGCTAAAATTGAAAACGACCTCTTCAAACCATCAACAAGACGATATGACAACGTCTTAGAGCGGGAGAAAATCAATTCGGATTAGGATTAACACCTCCCACACATATTTCCAGCCGATTTTATGCTTTTAGCTCTAGAAGCTACATAAAACATTCAATCTGGACGAAATTTGACACACTTCCACATAACATAAAAATGGATGATGTTGGTGCACATTTTGATATCGCCCCATTACGTAGGACCCTCCAGAATTTATGCACAGCCATTTCAATACTGACCAGTCTTGGACAATATAGGCCTATTTTGGTTTGAGGCCATAATAATACGTTACTTAATTTTTTATAAATACTGTACAAGTATACAGATTTCCCAGAACACTAAATACAAATCGTAGTTTTCAATATATGCATGATTGTTTATTTGTTAAAATGGTTTCTTAATGGTAAGACATTGATTGAAGTGAAACAAATGGCATTTTTTACAAGTTGTCCCGGTATATAAATGGACAATTAATTTTCTTTTCTTTATAAAGTCGAACGTGTTTAACAATATTACAACTATTATATCTTGTAATTAATACTCGACAAATAAAATACATATGTAGTTTAAAGGTATGTGTGTAAATCCACAAAATACGTATATGCAATAGTTATATTCTAAAACTTAAATTTATAAAACATTAAAATAAAATTCGTGTATTGTGTATTATAAAAATTAAATGACATAGTCTTTAAAAAATGGAAGAACATTCATTAATCACAATATAAGACAAAAGTGTTTTGTAAAAGGAAGATTGCTGGAATTGGAAGAAATTTGAAGAGCAAAAACGAATTGTTAATTTGATTTAACATCGTGTACTTTTGAAAAGATTTTCAATATTTGTTTGCAAGTTAAGAAACACTGTAGGCTCTTATCGTTTATACCATTGTTGGCTACACGCATGTATGTTTGTATATATTTTTAACAAAATTCAGTTCGTTTTAAAGTTTGAGTATCTCAAACTGGTACTTGTTGGTGCTTGTGCATGAATGTATGATGATGATTCGGAAGATTGCACTTGTTTAGGTTTGAAATAAGGCGAAATGCAGCACGATCGCATGTAATCAGCTAGTCAGTTACACCTAAGTGTACCAGTTGTTGCATGCAACGCTGCAAATAGGTGGGATCCGGAAACATATTGAATTGGGTTTTGTGATCAACGCTATTCCAGATAACGACATCCTCGCGACCTGTAGTTACCGAACGACCAATCGAAAATAACAGACGACGATCGAAGGCTATTTTCAGGAATCTCAAAACTTTACGACCCAAAGGACAATCAGGCAAAAAACAAACCCTCGGAAAACCAACAGCAAAAAAAGCTCGGCCTGGGTGTGGATGATCTGAATTCTGTATGCCAGATGCAATACTGTAATTAAGGAAAAAGAATCATATATTACGATATCGGTCAACGGTTTTTTTAAATTTGACTTACTCATATACAATTTGAATTGTGTTTTGCCCCTCATGGCCTGGTAGGCTTTTGCTGAGAATACTCCATGACATAGTACCATTAGGTTGGTTTCCAATCTTCTCACCGTACACAATGCCACACACGGGGCACTCAATAAAGAGATTCTAAACAAAGAATAGATAGCAATCAATTAGGTCGATAAAAATCACACGTATAGTATATAAACAATAGTTATGTGCAGGGTTACCGTTGAAAAATTTCAAAAAGTCGCACAAAAAGGGGATTGTTTTTACAAAAGTGGAACGAAAAGGGTATTTTTTTTTTTAAAAAAAAAGTCGCAAACTTTTCGTAAGTTAATTTTATTAAAACCATACATTGAAATTTAATAAGAAAATTAACAAACATCACAGTAAAAACTGAGTTCCATGAAATAAGAGTTAAGATACACTTTCAAACTAAAAAACAATCCAATTTCTGATCCTCATGTACCCTCCACTATACGATAATAAAGCGCAAAAACGTAGCAAAATATGCTTTAATTTTAGTACCCATATGTCATATATGGACATATGGGTTTTTGACCATGCGGGATGTTTATAGGACCACTTAAGCCTAACCTATCCGCAGCTTTGCTCTTTTTTAGGGTATTTATTGCGTCCCAACTAACAGTACTTATTGTTCATTTACAAAAAATTCTAATTCGTTAAGCAAAAACGAGGTTTACAGAGGTACAAATTTTATCGCCTGGGCCGATTTCGCCAATTTACATTCCCAAACAGCTTGTACCCATAAGCCTCCTTCATGCAACATTTCTGAATACTAGGTTGATTTGTTTGAACGCTATCGTGCTTTTAACAGACACGCGGACGGACATAGCTAGATCGTCTTACAATTTTACGACTATCAAGATAATATATACTTTATAGGGTCTCCGATCAATGTTTCGTAGTGCTGCAAGCGGAATGATAAATTTAATTTGTATTCATTTTCCTGAAGGGTATAAAAAAACAAAACATCTAAAGTCGGACATGGCAGACTATATTATCCCCTACTGGATGTGCAGATGAGCCAACTGAAACTAGGCTTTTTGGCTCCTAGAAGTCATGAACCGGGTTGGGTTTGCGGGAAAATTTAATTATTTTGGTACCCATGTCTTTTCTGGAATGGGCCGGATTTTCGGCAACCTCAAATCAAGGTTGCAAAAATTGATACATAAGTACTTTTTGATAAATTTTCGGCATTACTTGATACGTTTTACAAATGTACCGATTTTTTTAGCATTTTTACTCTAAAGCACTCTGTTGTGCAGGGTATTCGTACAAAGCATTTTTAAGATCTGGTTACTGATCAATTCTAATGAATTGTGCTAAATTTCCTTAAGATTGGATGTAATATGTGGGTTTCAGAGCTGTGCGGCGGAACTGTTTCGAGGTTGTCTTCGCAGCCTGTGTGCAATACACATATGTGACGCGCAAAATAGAAAGGGACCTAAGGTTAAAAACCAATTTGTTCAGGAGAGCCATTTTAAAGATTAGGTCCCTCTTTATTTGCGCTCAGAATCGTCGACTTCACTTTCATAAAACGCTCATATCTCTGGGAGGGAACACTTTGGAGGCATGGGATCGGTCTTATTCGATGCTCAGATGAAAATTATTTTTTTTTACCCTTAGGTCCCTTTCTCTATGTGCTGTCACATATAGATGCTCCAACACACTACTATGAGTACCCACAATGCCTAGCGTAAGCGCCAGAGTTTAACCAAATAAATTATAATACTTTTTTCGCCGGAGCAACCCTTAACCATAGAAATAATTTCGAGTTGTGGAAAGTAGCAAACATTTTAAAAAAAAGTGTCAAAAAAGGGTACTTATGAAAATGGGGCATCAAAAGTCGCATGGCTTGCAAAAAGGTTCAAATTGCGACTTAAGTCACACAACGGCAACACTGGTTATGTGGCTGGATTAGATTCAAATGTCCGTACAAAATTAAACTCGATTGCAATAAGTTTGCGGAAAAAGCCATACCAACCTTGTTCATTTCATTTTGCTGTGCGATAATCATTCCATTTAAACATTGCAGATGCATTAAGTGCTGGCATCGACTAAGAGCAATGGCTGGATTTTGAGCGTTGTGAACTAATTCATCCATGCACATGGGGCACGGTTGAGCGTTTGGCCACTGTGGCGGCTCAACCACCTTAACGAAACGTGAGATCATATCACTCGCAGGATCTACACCAACAATTGAACCGGCAATCGGCTGCTGTTGTGATGATGAGTGCAATATCGACGACGTACCAGACGCCGCCACAACAGAACACAGCGAACCTGATGTGGGAATGGGTGGCGGCGCAGGCGCCCTTTCAGTTATTAACGATGAGGAGGCAGACGACATAGATGCTGATGGAGCCAATGAAGGCACAAACACTTCATCACTACCAAGCGAGCAGTCCAACAGGTCATTGACAGATATGGCAAAATTACGACTGCGCAGGCTTTCTTTGCTCTCGTGGCTCAAATAGGTGGAAACGGTGTCGACACTAGGCCTACGGTGTGACTTCATGCTGTTTGTGTCGGTGTCGGATGCTCGTGTTCGTGAACGGGAACGATGCATACTCATGCGATTGCTACGCTTAGACTGAAGAGAACCTTCAGAACATCGGCTGTGATGACTGCTCATTGACGATGTCAGGATATTATTTGAATGTGAGAATGGTTGTAAATGATTGGCAGACTGGGAATGTTGGTGATTACTGCAAGATGACGATGAAGACGAGCCCACTACGCCGTGATTATGCGAAGAGGATTGCTGCTTAGAGCTGCTACTACCGAAAATATTGAGATTGTTTAAAATTTGCCTGATGTTCGCGGTGGAGAGTTCGCCATTACGTTTGCCAGATTTTCTCGATGAAGTGTTTGGCTGTGTCTGGTGCGATTGTGGTTGAGATTGATGCGTTGCTGGTGTGTTATGCTGCTGCTGTCTATGTCCACCTGTAGTGGACATCGGAAACATTCCGTTGGAATTAACACGATGCGTGTGTTGCGCCTGTTGTTGTTTGTTTTCAACGCAAAGGGACTTGGCCGATAATTTGGGCAGAGTATTGTTCCGTTTCGGTCCATAATCAGAGTAATTTGAAGGAGCCACTGCAAAGAATAACCGTTGGCATTAACATTATGATAAAAATTGAATCGTATTTAATTATAACTTACTATTTAGCTGCTGAGCTTGCTGGGGCGTAAGCTTTACTAAAGGGTATGGCGCCTGTTGGGTTCGCCGTATACTTCTTATTGGACCATTGGGCTGGCGTGTTTGTGTTAGATTGCAAAAATTGATTGTGTATGGCAGGCTTGAAGTTCCGCATAGATCAAGCGTTTGTTCTCCCTGGTTAAAAAAGGAATACGTTAGAATATGTGACTTTTACGATATTTAGTATCGATCGATGATACTCCGTCTAATAAAATACCTTCGACCATGCATCCTCAATGATGCACTGAACATGCATGTTATACGCATGCCAGTCTCCAGAAACAGTACCAGCCCACTCCCACTTAGTACCTTTGCCGGCTGGCGAGCTGGGCGCATAGAACATGCGTCGCACACCTACCATGGAGCGGCCGGAACCCTCCTCAGTCTCCTGTGTCATTGTCCTTACATTTACATAAAACTGATCCAACTCGGGATCTGCATCACTGAGTAGCACTCGCGTTAGTTTCTTAACATGCGCACGCTCCAGATGTTGTGAAACAGCAGGAGTGTATGGCAGCCACTTGCCGCCTCGAGCTTCATACTCCCATACCACAACCGCATGCGTATTCGGAGCAGTATTGCCACTAACTCCGACGGCCGTTGCATTATTATGATGAGCCATCAGGCCCTAACCAGTGCACCTCTTATATATTCCCAAAATAAATCCGCTTCGTCTCACCGCCATCAATCCATATCTCTGTCCATGTGTGTGTGTGTGTATTGTCGGAAAATGTAATTGGAATTTGATATCCCACACACAAAATGCTCCCGATCAATGCTTTCTAGTTTACCAGTTTTCCTTTTGCAGCACCACCAACAACTCTACAACAAACGACGAATAACGAATGTCGTGGAAAGTAAACAATATGAAAATGGTGGATGTATCTATGATCTGAAGATGAAGTGCGAATGATGAGGACTAATTCGGGCGATTCCTTTCGATGGGTTTCTTTTCATTTGAACGACAACATTTTCACTTTATCACAATTTTGTAGATAACAAGAGCTCTTCTCACGGCGATCTTTTAATTAAAAAATTACAATTCTATCTACACACACACACAAAACACCGATCTCGAATTCGAATAAGGTATGAGGAAGAAGTAAAAAGCCTCAATCCCATTAAAAAATCTGAGCGAGAGAGTGCAAAACAAGTGTCAAAAACATTATCAGAGTTGTATTTGGGGTGAGTTTTCCAACCCTGCAGACAGATATTTCTTGAAATGTACACTTGACGTAAAATAAATTTTAGTAACAGTAAAATATTTTCATAAATCAGATTTTTGGTGAATAATAATCTACAATTGGAAAAACTGAAAAATATGAAATATATTTATAATGAAAAATGTATTGCGTTCACGAACGGAAACTAACAATGTAAGGCATTCCATCTACAATAGCTAAGTTCTTTATTAAGTTACACTTAATTTTCCAACAAAAAATCAAACATGACACACCCTGCTTTATAAATACATATGTTTCCTTTCTCTGAAAACAAGAAAAAGTTGCTATCAAATTTAAGAAAGAAGACAAAAACATATCTTTCTTTTTACTAGTTGTAACTCGAAGAATTTTGCTGTGTAAAAGTAGTAACTTGTAGTAAAGTAAGTTAATAAATAATAAAGCAATATTTTAAAGTAGTTGGAAACAGTCAAATTTAGATCTTAAAAATGTTTACTCATTTATCACTTAATGACGTCTGTTGCATTTACGAATTTTACTACAAGTCTGTTCCAGCACTTTCTTTGTACGAGTATAATTTTTACTGCCTTTGTGAGCCGCCGAGATGTGATGGTTAGTATACGCGGCTATTATTCAGGTAAATCCAGGTTCATATCCTGTTATGAACATCTTAACATTGTGAACAGCATTCACCTCGTAAATGCCGGTGACTTTACAAGTAAGATATTTATCTCTAAGCCAAGTAAAAACTTCTCTGTAAGAAGCATTCGCCGTTGTTTCGTGATAGGATGTTTTGGAAATTAAGTAAGTTTACTACTTATAGCACAAATCCATTTTCTTAGCTTTATTTTTGAAAATTTTCTTCTCTCGAGAACTTTACTCTCTTTTACTACATTTTCTAGCAAAAATTTCAGACACAGACCTTATATATCAAGTCAAACTAATAGTTCAAAGAAATTGTCCACATTTTTACAATGCAAAAGTGTATAAATTAATTTATTTATTTTATTTATTAAAATTTTTAGGTTTTATCATCATAGAATTAAAATTTTCATTCCTTACGTCTTCCATTGCCTGAAGAGTCAGATTTTATCCAAAGCTAACGAGAAGATGCTAGAATGGGGCGTGACATTTACTTTTTTCTTATGCGAAATAAGTATTCTGCTTGAAATAAAATGAAAGATAAATTCATGCAGTAGGAAAAAGTTATGTTTGTTTTTATCTACGCTGGGATAGTGCCGTGTGAGTGTGTGAAAGATACAAGAAGGGGCGTGTCTGAGACTCCAAATTTTCGCCCGTCAGTCTAATTTATATTATATTTGCTAATTAATAATTTTTAGCAGAATCGTATTACAATTATTTTTCGAATACTAGAAGTCGGTGGAGTTGTATATTTACACTGGCGTCACCAGAATGGTGCGTGTCATCCACTCTTTTCGAACACGTGTATAAAGCCGTCAAAAAATTAATTTTACTCGAATTTCACGCACTGTGTGACAACTTATGTGGGTTCTAATCTCCACTAAAACAGTGCTATTGGTTTTGGATTATATCGTACGAGTACCATTAAAGGTATTTTTAGAAGAACAAAGTGGGCGAAATGGTGCATTTTTTTGGGAGGGCCATTTTCAAACCCATAGGCAGTTTTAAAATAATATAACGACGTCAAAAATTTATAAACTATAACACGCAAATTTTTTGAGTGTTATAGTGCGAACTAGTCGCACAGACGGATATGGCTCAAATGACTTAAAAAGGCATGAACAAATTTGTTCAAAATATATGTAGGGCTTTTTTCGATATGCGTTATGTTTTTTTTCGAAACGTTTAACTTTCTGTCAGTACAAAATGATATATACCCTCTGTTGAAGGGCGATGGTATAATAATAGTTTCTAAACATTTTCACATTTTGTGATTGATTTGCCCTTTTGTTTCTTAATAATTAAAAAAAATGGAAAAATTATTTGATTTTTTTTGTTTTTTTTTATATATGACAATTCAAAAAACTGTCCCACAAAAATAAAAAACGCTTCGATCGCAGGTTTTAAGTTTGTCGCTGCACAACCGATGTCAATTTTTTGTCGTATCGCTTTGGTGTTTTTGTTTCCAGAAGATTTCCATAAAATGTTTAACGATTTATCGAATATTTTTCCATAATAAATTTGCTACTTCACAATGAACTGTAGACAGTAAAGTTTACCAAAATGGCGGCAAAACAAAGTACCCCGGCACGGTTTGCCGCTACAACAACAACAACCCTTACCCTGTAGTATACCTTTCCGGCGGACACCCTGTACTTGCGTTATGTTATGTCCCGTCGGTCTGAACAGTACTTCATGCAAATGCTAGTTAAGTGACCGGAAACGAACACAGCTATTCTTATAAATATTCAGTGATATTTTTAGTTTCATCAATATATGTATTATAATATAGGCCAGACAGTTTTACTATGTACATACAAATGTTTTTCTCAACAACAACAAAACTAATTCGTTGTGGTTTAAAATAAAATTTACAATCAAAACAAAGTTGTTTTAAACAGTTTTCATCAATTGACGTACATATTTCGGATGTCCGTTCTTCTAATGGACAAACAAGCCAAAACAATATTTCAAAATCCTATGGTATCTTATATCCGAAAAACAACTTTGTATTGCAGCTAAATGAAAGTAGAATAGATAGTACAAACCATGGTATAATAAACATTAGCCCAACAACAACAAAAACAGTTCGCTGTACTGTCAAAGACACTCGAAAATAAATGACAAAAATACATTTTTTTCGAATGCTTGCTGATTGTTGTAAAAGTTTGATATTTAGCTTTACAAACTTCTAGATTGCCTTTGTCAAATTTGAAAGTTGAAATTTCTAAGAGAAAAAATTGTAAATCAGCTACACTTCCTTCTTTGTTGTACCATGGTAAAAAGCTATTTATAGCGTCGCTGAAGTGTGTTTAATCTCAACTGCGGCTGTTTCTCGAACTTGTAAATAGAGTTGCATTTCGTGCAGCCACATGTTCGTTGAAATTGCCGTCAGGGGTCGCTCATGTGGTATAAGTTTGACACTAATGTGACGTGCCTGCTATTTCCGCTGGCTCAACTCCTTTACCTTTTTGACAAGCAGACATAAAAGCTGGTCTTTTTTCGACCCGCTGCAATATCTGCTTTTTTCATAAACATCTTGTAATAAAAATAGTTCATAATGGTTGTTAAGAAGGTACGTCTACTTTTCGCATTTTAAATACCAAATGTTTTTTTGTGCAAGCAAGTGTGAAATGTGAATTTTTGTGCATAAAAAAATGTTGTTTTGGCTGTTGTATTCCGAACTCAGAATTTGTTTACTATTCTGTCTTTGTAGCCCAGGCCAAAGAAGAAGCCAGTGACCAAGAAGGTTGCCCCAGCACCCTTGGCTGTTAAGAAGCCCGTTGTCAAGAAGGTTGTCAACCAACTTTTCGAGAAGCGTCCCAAGAACTTTGGAATTGGTAAGTTGAAACTCGGACGCAAGTACGGTGGTAAAGTATTCTAACAAAGTATTTTGTCTATTGCAGGCCAAAATGTTCAGCCCAAACGCGATTTGTCCCGTTTCGTCAAATGGCCCAAATACATTCGTGTTCAGCGCCAAAAGGCCGTTTTGCAGAAGCGTTTGAAGGTGCCCCCTCCAATCCACCAATTCAGCCAAACTGTGGACAAGACCACCGCTGTGAAAATGTTCAAGTTGTTGGAGAAATACCGCCCAGAATCCGCCATTGCTAAGAAGCAACGCTTGAAGAAGATTGCCGAAGCCAAGGCTAAGGGTAAGGATGTCCAACCCAAAAAGAAGCCCAGTTTTGTCCGCTCCGGTACAAACACCGTCACCAAATTGGTGGAACAAAAGAAGGCTCAATTGGTTGTCATCGCCCATGATGTCGATCCTCTTGAGGTGAGTTAAACAAACGCCTATGTAGATTTCATAAACAAATCATTGTTTACATATGATGAAAATAATGAATTTCTTCAACTGAAGTGGTTGAACCTCAAAGGTTCTTCTAATTTGTGGAAATTTGACAAGCTGATTGATTCAAGAGATCGCTACATTTAAAATATATCTCGTTATGAACCACACTAATGAATACTTCTTATCTTTGCATATTTGCAGTTGGTGTTGTTCTTGCCTGCCTTGTGCCGCAAGATGGGAGTTCCATACTGCATTGTTAAGGGCAAGGCTCGCCTCGGCTTGTTGGTCCGTCGCAAGACCTGCACAGCTCTGGCTCTTACCAATGTTGAAGCTAACGATAAGGCCAACTTCAGCAAACTCATCGAAGCTATCAAGACCAACTACAATGATCGTCACGATGAAATCCGCAGACACTGGGGTGGCGGTATCTTGGGCTCCAAGAGTTTGGCTCGTATTGCCAAACTGGAACGCGCCAAGGCCCGTGAACTTGCACAGAAACAAGGTTAAATAGTAACAGTGATGTGCTATTTTAAGGATTTTATATTTAATTTGATTAATAAAATCAAACGCCACCTGGGAGAACTGTTTTAAAGTTTGATATATGACAAGATAATAAAACTATAACTAGTTTAAAAAGAAAAAATCAAAATAAGGTATTTTCTTCAACAATCGGCAATTTTTATTTGGCGGATGAAACCAAAGTGGGATAAACGTAATTACACTTACCTCGTCGCACTTGGTCTCCAATTTTATTATACCTTACACGCGGACTTTAAATAGCAGTAGAGACAAAATATTGTCTGCTTAAGCACTCGAGCAATTTTATATATGAACGAGTGATCGATGCTAAAATGTATACAGGGAGTAGAGTTAATTACGGTGTGTCGTTGCCTTTTAGAAAATGGAATTTATTTTCCTTGCTTTATTTAAATCTTCAATTTGTAACTTTGAAGTAGGCATGTTTTCTCATTTTCTTTGGAGGCTTCGAACGACAGAACTGATCCATTTTTTGAAGCACATACTTATTTGCCAAGAAAAATGAATTATCCTGTTTTTCATGATATGGCTGGTAAAATAACACGTGTGAAGTTTCCAATCTCCAAATACATTCAAATGTTTTATGTTCTTGGTACAATAAAGAAGGTAGCGTTATGCTAACAAAAAATTGTAAATTTTGAAATTTGACAACGGAGTTTCTTGTTCTATGCAAAGAAAAAAATCTGTATCCAACATTCATAGTTATCATTAAACATTCACAAAATTGTATTTTTGGCCTTCTTTCAAGTGACTGACAATCTAGCGAACTATTTTCGTTGTTGTTGGGCTAGAGACTGTACCTTGTTTATTGTACCATGCTTGGATTGAACGGTTTTATTTTATTAAATAGAATCGAGCTAGTAATTGTACACTTCAATCCCCATAAAATAATGAAAATGTATATTAGGGTGGGTCGATTTAAGCACGAGACAAAAAAGTTCCACTTCGTCATATCAAATAACTCGTTTTCGAGGCGCTTAAATTTAAATTTGTTGACTTTTATGTTTATGGTTTTTGAGTAGGTAGTACAAAAAATATTACTCATCCAAGGTGACATACAAATATTCATTACCACATACGATACAATATGGCATATGAGCGCGTGAGAATAGAAATACGACTGAGAGAATCAAATTAAATTTGGGCACCTCGAAAATGATTTTTTGATCTATCGTAGTCATTTTTCTCCTCATGCCAAATGTTTTCGAAAAATCGATGGCACAATATCTACCATTTTTTGTCCTTACAAATCGGCCCAGAGACTGTACCTTGTTTATTGTACCATGCTTGGATTGAACGGTTTTATTTTAATAAATAGAATCGAGCTCGTAATTGTCCACTTCAATCCCCATAAAATAATGAAAATGCATATTAGGGTGGGTCGATTTAAGCACGAGACAAAAAAGTTCCACTTCGTCATATCAAAAAACTCATTTTCGAGGCGCTTAAATTTAAATTTGTTGACTTTTATGTTTAAGGTTTTTGAGTAGGTAATACAAAAAATATCACATATCCAAGGTGACATACAAATATACATTACCACATACGATACAATATGGCACATGAGCGCGTGAGAATAGAAATACGACTGAGAGAATCAAATTAAATTTGGGCACCTCGAAAATGATTTTTTGATCTATCGTAGTCATTTTTCTCATCATGCCAAATGTTATCGAAAAATCGATGGCACAATATCGACCATTTTTTGTCCTTACAAATCGGCCCAACCTAATTTATATATATTTCACTGAAAAAACGAATCAAGTCCGTATGAAGAAGTAATTTTATAGACGATTTATTTCCTTATGAACTAAGTTCATTCACTTGCCATGTAGTTTTCAAGATCAACTGGGCTTACACGCAGTTTCAACTCCCATAAAAAATCGAACTTAGTTTTGTAGGAGTGTAAGTATACTGCTCATTTTAACGTTCTTAAATATACAGCGCGAAAATTATACATGCACCCTTAAGAAATCCTAGCATTTGGCTTATTTTGGGTGGGCGATTAAACATCTCAAATTTGAGTCGGTTGTAAAACAAAAAGTAGTAATAATTTTTCAAATTTTTGGTGTTTTTGGAAACGTTGAACTTTGTCATTTAATAATGGAACGCAATATCATTCATATAACGACTGGCTCGGCAGTACCTCGCCCGATCAACCGAATTATTCAGTACAATTTCGATTGTGCCAGGTAAAGTTTCTTCAATGGCAACATTGATCTTATATTTCAATACTTCAATTGTCTCTGTATGCTTTGCGTAACATTTATTCTTAATGGCTCCCCATAGAAAATAGTCCAAAGAGCTCAAATCACAGCTCCGAGGCGGCCAATTGACGTCACAATTTCTGCAGATTATTCAATTTTCAAAAACAGCGTAAAATATCGATAGTTGCGTTGTCTGTGCGACATGTGGCCCCGTCTTGTTGAAACCAAACGTCTTCAGTGTCATTTCTTGAATTTTTGGTAGCAATAATTAGTTGAGTACGGCTCGGTAACACTCACTATTGACGGTAACGGCGGTTCCTTGCTCATTTTTGAAGAAAAATGGCCCAATGATACCGCCAGCCCAAAATCCACACCATTCAGTTACTCGTTGTGGATGCAATGGCTCCTCAATAAGGACGTTTGGTTCTCTGAACCTCTTATGCGGCAATTTTGCTTATTTACATAACCACCGAGATAAATGTTGTTCATCTAAAATAACGATTTTTCGGTAAAATAGAATGGCTCGAATTTTAAATATTTTTCAATTTCCAATATGGAATTATTAGACTGTATTTTAACAAGTTATCCACCCATGCACATGGCGAAAAAATAGGTTTTTAAAAAATGGTCGCAATTTTAACTCCTTAAATAAACGTAGGGATACCTTGAACGAAGAGTCATCCAATATTGACAAATATGAATTGAACAAAATAATAAATTCAAAAGCTACAGGGTGGCTGATGATTGCCGCTTCCAAAACAAATTGAATAACTTTTTCTATTTAATTAATCTGGTTATTATTTTTTAATTTGGAGATTGATTTTTAGATTTAACAAAAATGGATAACTGTGACACAAGAATTTGGATTGTCCGCTGCTATCACGCACTAAAGTCCGTAGTTTCGGTTCAAAGAGAGTATGGGCGCACGTTAACAATTTTGCCGAGCATAACAGAAGACCTTACAATCGAAACACTTCAGTTCGGATGGAAGAAACAATCGCTGCTGTAGCTGCTGCCATACAAAACAATCCAAGAGTTTCGACAAGAAGCTTATTTGCTCAAATGGCAGCAAACTTCCCGATTCGCTTGGAATTTTGCCATTGGATGCTTCAAATGGTGAAAGAAGGCGGAAGCATGTTGAACTGTCTTATCATGTCTGACGAGGCCCAATTCGATTTTAACGGCAGCATAAACGAACAAAATTGTCGAATATGGAGTGCTTCCAACTCACAGATACTCCGTGAGACGGAATTGCATCCACTTCGTGTGACAGTGTGCAGCTTCATCATTCTGTATTGTGGGTCCCTACTTCTTCAAGGAAATCGGTCACACCGTTACGGTTACTGGAGACCGTTTCTTGAGCATGTTGAGATAGTTTTTCTATCCAGAATTTCTTTCAACTTTGTGTGGTTTCAGCAAGATGGTGCAACTCCTCGCATATCCCGGCCTGTTGTGACAGAATTGCGACGAAAATTTCCCAATAAGCTGATATCCCGAAAATCCACATTCCTTTAGCCCCCAGGTCGCCTGATCTTACTGCACCTGACTTTTTCTTGTTGGGTTATTGCAAACAGGAAGTTTACAAAGCAAAACTAACAAATTTGAATGAACTTAAGCAATCTATTCGAGAAGCAATTGCGGCTTCTGTCTCAACTCTCCAAGCAGTAATGAACAACTTTTTTGTAAGAAGCCACGCATGCACCAACGAACAAGAGGGGCATTTTAATTCAATTATTTAAAACTTATTAAGCTATGTTTAATAAAATTGAATGACCTTTCACATGAGTTAAACAAAAATGGATTCCATACACTGAAAAAAAGTTATTTGAGGTTCTTAATGTAGAAATATTCATCAAAATAAAAAAAAATAAAAATTAAATAAATTAAAAAGTAAGATATGCTGTTGTTTAATATTATTTGTTAAGTTCCATTGTTGTTTTGTCCCATATAAATGTTTCACACTAAACATTTTTGTTCTAAATATATATGTGACGCGCAAAATAGAAAGGGTCCTAAGGGTAAAAACCAGTTTTGTTCAGGAGAGCCATTTTAAAGATTTAAATACGTGTATCTTTGGTGTACCATTACTTTCATAAAACGCGCATATCTCTGGGAGGGAACACTTTTGGGGCATGGGATCGGTCTCAGATGTTGTCCACATCAAAAAAAAAGTGAAAATTTATTTTTTTGCCCTTAGGTCCCTTTCTCTATGCGCTGTCAGCATTTAAGATTTTTAGACTGCCGGAAGTTTGAAAATACTGAGCGTAAAAAAAAACTTCAGTGTGCCCGGGCCTTAAATCAGAGTCAATAAATTTAAGAAATTTATGACTTGACTTTTTCTTACGCTAGGATTTTAAAGAATGAATAATTGTGATTAAATATAGATTTAAAAAAAAAATCAATCCAAACAAACAACTCTACCATCTAATTATTTCCATACCTGTAGTTCTTTCGCGAGACAGAAGTTTTCTATTCATTTCATTGTTTCTTCCTGGAGTTGCACGGTTGCTCTAGCAATACGTACGGATCTGAGCATTAGGCATTCTTTTGTTCAGATCAGCAAAATAATATAATTCAATTCAACAATACTCATTTTTTTTTTGAATAATTCAAAAAGAGTTTGGAAACGTACTTTTCACTCGTTAGAACTTAAATTTCCTAACAATGTGGCCTGTTGTTTTACTCTAAGAACAACGATTTCAAATATTAACAACAATCGTTGTTCGAATGTCCTTACAATGTTTATTTGAGATGTTTTTGTTTTACATTTTTGACTTATCATTAACGTTGAGTTGAGTGCTTTCTATGGCTTCATGCAATACATTTAGCATCAAGTCAACACGTTCAAATGTGGCATTTTCGCCCATTAATCCAATACGAAAAACGTGTTCCACAGTTGGTCCCAGTCCACCACTTATCTCCAAGTTATATCTTTAAAAGACAAAAAAAATTTAGAAACAAATTTTTTAAATATTATTTGTTGAATGCATACTTCCTCATGGTATAGTCGGCCACTTTGCGCCAATCGATACCAACAGGAACCTTCACTGTGTTTACAGTTGATAGTCTATCGCTTGAATTCGGCACAAACATTTCCAAACCCAGCTCATTCAGGCCCTGTTGGAGACGATACGAGCATTGCTGGTGACGTTGTATGACTGCAGTTAAGCCCTGGGCACAGAATTGAGCCAATGCTTCCCTTAGTCCATAGAGAAGAGTGGATGATATTGTGTGATGATATATGCGCGCACCGCCAAAGCAGTTCCAGTACTGACCAATTAGCGTAACATCGAAATAGTACACTTTCACTTTGGACTTACGTTCGGCCACATGTTTAATGGCACGTTTACTAAACGAAATGGGAGTGATACCTGGAGGTGCTCCTAGAACCTTTTGGGAGCCGGTATAGGCCACATCAATTAGCCACTCATCCATATAAAATTCGGTTCCTCCCAAAGAAGCGACGGTGTCTACGACAAACAAGCAATTATGCTTGCGACACAGCTCTCCGATTTCTTTTAAGTGGGACTGCAATACACCTGTGGAGGAGTCTCCTTGAGCCACAAAGAATATGGCCGGTTTATGTCCCTCAAAGGCAAATTCAATTTCATCAAATGACAGTGATTTTCCAAATCTTGCTTCTACGAAGCGCACATCACCGCCATAACGTTTCACCATTTCGGCGGCTCGATGACCCCAAATGCCAGTGGAGCCAAGCAAAACCACATCGCCGTCCTCTATCAGATTACATAGAGCTGCTTCCATGCCCGCATGACCTGATCCACTTATACACATTGTGGCATCATTTAATGTCTGGAAAACGTACTTGATGCCCTCTTTAATTTCGTCCATTATCTGCAAGAGACAGCAAAAAGTATTCCATAAAAAATTTGCACACATACTTGACTTGCAGTTGAATGCTTAATCGCGATTGTCTGGTACAATTATTTACGAAAGCAGTGAAATGTTTATGCCCGGAATATTCCTCGTGGAAAAATAAGTGATGATATGTTGAGGTATTCTTGTAAAAACGAATGTGATATGCTACAAAATATCATTTAAATCCAATAATGTCCCACAATTACCAATTGAACTTCAAGATCATCATTTAATTTATTTATTTTAATTTAAATTTATTGGTGTTTTCTTGTTAAAAAGAAAACATACATTTAAGTTTAACATTTAAGTTTATAAAAATACATGTATTGAAAATATTCCGTGTTTTACATTCAATACCTAATTCAGCATTTTACATTTTGACTAAAACATGTATCGTACAAAATGCTCAAATTTAATGTTGCGTCCACAATTTGTGTTAAATATTTGATTTTCAAAAGAACTTGATAAGTAATTTAAACTTCATAATTACAAGAATAGTCCCTAACTCTCCATACTTGCCAAAACATAGCAACAAGAAAATCTAGTAAAAAAACCTAAGATGGACGCACTTCAGAATAGCCAACAGAAAACAGGTTTTGGGCCCCCATATATGGTCTTAAAATTTGATTTGTGAGTACTTTTCATTGTATTTTGGTACCCATAAGTTCATCTTCAAATGGGGCAGTTTATAGGTCATATTTTCCGTCCCCCAAATTAAGTCAAATTGTGAAAATAATTTTAATTGTTTAGCTCGTTTGTTTTATTTCGGTCTGTTGCTTTTACACATTGAACAGGGATTAAACCGGCTCAAGACCTCTTGCTTCTATATTTAAATAGAAGACAAGTTTTTAACAAAATGGCAAAGTGACATTGATTTTCGTGGCTGCACACTACTTTTATCATGATTTCGGGTCCGTGACAACCCTCTTCAGAAAGCCTTGCTGCAATTGTTGAATGTAAAACCGAACTCTATAAGGCCAGGCTCTCCGACGCTGAAAGGCAGACAATTTTGCAGACTAGTTTTGTATTTTTTTTTGAACCAATTAAAAAACTTGAAAAAACTTAATAAATTTCGAAAAACCTTTTTTTTTAGAAAAAACTTGAAAACTTTTTTGGACCTCAAAAAACTTGCAAAAAAAGGGAAAACTTGATATATGGCAACGCTGGTTGCAATAAACGTCTTTTGGGCACTATTTGTAATAATCTAGGCGGCCAATTAACATCGCTACGATGTGAGATAACACGGCCATTGAATTTGTCGCGCAAAAGAGTCATTGTTACGTTAGCTTTGTAGCAAGTGGCACCGTCCTGTTGAAACCACATATCGTCCACATCCATATCTTCCAATTCGGACATTAAAAAGTTCGTTATCATCTCACGATAGTGAACACCATCTGACCGGCCTAAATTTGGAAAAAAAATACGGTCCAAAGATGCCGCCAGCCCATAAACCTCAACCAACAGTCACTGTTTGTGTGTGCATTGTTTTTTCGACAATCACTATTGGATTATCATTCACCCAAATGCGGCAATTCTGCTTATTGACGAATCCACTGAGATGAAAATGTGCCTTATCACTGAAAATGATTTTCTTCGAAAATTGATCATCCACTGTTAGTCTGAAGTTGTGAAATATTAAATGAAATGCAGAAAAAAACTTGATGTGTGGTTTACATTCAACATCGGCCCTTAAAATGCAACCGCACTTTATATGTGCAAATAACGGAAAAACCCCAATTCTAATACGATTTACAAGGATTCATCATTTGGTCGATTTGAAACCCCAATATTTTAACGGTATTCGGAATAGCGCACACAAATTATGGGAAAATGTTTCACATTCGAGCACATTCGAAATGCAACACATGGGCGATTCAGATATTTAATTTTTTAATCCGGAACGAAGAATTTTGTTTTCCTAGAATTCTAAAAAAAACATATGTAAGTTCCTATCTTTTTGCTTAATTTGTTATCACTAGTGGCAGAATTTGATTTTTATTTGAAAAATAAAATGTCTAAAATTCCTGCAATACTTTTAGTTATATTTTAAGATCTGTACACGTTAAACTTGGAAAATTATTTAAAGCGCAATTATGATAGATGCTATAATTAAAAAAAACCTTTTACAAAGTTATCGGTGGCAGAGTTCAGCGCAGAACGGTCAGAGTCCCTGGGAATCTGTAATTTTTGGTTGTATAGAGGGAGGTGACATTTTTTTGGTCCTTACATTCGACAATTTGCACTTTATCGTTATTGTTTTTTTACGATACGACAAATATTTAGAAATTTCGATTGTGAAAACTCTTATGGACAGTATGTAATTTTTATCTGTCCCATAATGTGAATGAATCTCCAGTGTCATAATGTTCATAAACAGGAGGTCCTTGTACGTAATGACATGAAACATTTTACTGATAACGCATATAAGAAAATCAAGAAATACCACAAGCTCTTTCTTTATACGCAATTACGTTTCATTAGTATTTTCAAGATTGGTATATACCATTAAAAAGCTCTGACATGGCATTTGAATGCAAAGCAAAAAAATACAATTGTTTTGTTATGGAATGAATAAAGTTTGTACCTCCAAACCATCCACGCTATTCTAAGCACCAGATTGACCCGAACCAGGAATTCTTTAGACAAGGGCATTTACCCTGACAACATCAACTTCTCAGTTCTGAATACATAATTGAGGCAAAACATTTATCTGACTAAGTTATTACGACTGAATGGATCAAAAATTATATCCATCAAGTTTTTGCATTTGTTTTGTTTTTTTTGTAATGCGCAGTATTCGCCACCAATGGCTATGCAAGATCAAAAAATTTTCATAAGAAATAGCTATGATGCTAAATGTTTTCAAAGTAATATTTTGGTAAGGAATCTTTAATGGCTAATATTTTTATTTTTCTAATCAGTAATCTCTACTCTAAATGATCACTATCTTTCAGATTTGTAATAGGTGTTGATAATATAAATATGTGTATACGTACACATTCGTTTAATCTTATTTTTATGTACATCATTACACTGTGCAACATTTATTGGTTCATCGTCTCGGGCATAAGTATTGTCAATGGCGGCTAAAAGTACAGCCCCAACTTGATTTTTGGCATAATATGTTTTGCCAATTTGGCTCTAGTTTTTAAGTTATCGCATCGTTCATTTTTTGGATTTTTGCACTCTTTTTGATACATTTAGACGGCTATATCTTTGAAAACGAACAGAATATTGCTATAGTGTCTTTTGAAAAGTTGTAGCAATTGAATGGAAGAAAAAATGCAAAACAGTCTTACGCAAAGAAAAAGCATCTACTGCCTCAAAATCTAAAAATCTTTCATTTTGTCACCTTTTTTGGGTCAATTTTTATATTTTTAACTCTATGTACGAGGGTTGCTACATATATTTTAGGCTACGCAACACTAAGTGTTGCCTGCCGCCATCTGACATCCATTGGAAAGTTTGACTTTTTTTTTTAGCAGAAACGTACTCAGAACGTTTTGACGTACGACTATCATTTGTGTTGTTTACAGTGACTTGAATAAATCAATTAGGCAAAAAATGGAATTAACTCGTGCACATTTTCGTGCGATCATTTTTCGCAACTTTCGCCGTGGACTATCATGACAAGAGTGCATTGATGAACTTAATTTTTGTATGGCGATGAAGCACCATCCTATAGCACTGTGAAAAAGTGGTTTAATTAATTCAATCGTGACCGACGCTCGCTCAAAGGCGAAGGGCGTCCAAAAACGGCGGTTGTTAAAGAGAACATTGATACCGTGCGTGAACTGATAATGCAAGATCGTCATGTGAGATACCGTGAGATAGAGGCATCCTTGGGCATTTCTTCCACCAGCATACATATTGCATGAACACTTGGCCGTAAAAAAGGTTTGTTCTTGTTGGATTCCGCACAATATGACAATCACTCAAAATGAGGCTCGTGTCGATTGGTGCAAAGAAATTTTGCAAAAATACGATCGCGGTCCTTCAAAAGACGTTTATAAGGCAGGTAACGAATCATGGATCTACGCGTATGAGCCCGAAACAAAACAGCAATCGACCGCGTGGGTCTTCGATGACAAGCCAAATCCAACGAAAGTTGTTCGTTCGTTTCTTCGGCAAAACTGGTCATGTGGCGACTGTTTCGCTTAAACAACGTAGCAAGGTCAATTCTGAGTGGTACACGAAAATTTGTTTGCCTAAAGTCTTCGGAGAAATTCGAAAAACGAACAAGAGAAGGCGAATCACTGTGCACCATGACAATGCCAGGTCTCACACATCGGCTCAAACCAGCGCCTTTTTGACCAGCCAAAACGTCGAATTGATGGGTCATCCGCCGTACAGCCCTGACTTGGCACCCAATGAATTCTTTTTTTCCTGCACTTCAAGAACAATAATGCGTGGTCAACGATTTTCGTCGCTGTTGCTGTTTTAGCGTTCAAAAACGATGTTTTGCAGGTGTCTCAATCGGAGTGGAAAAAGTGCTTCGACAATTGGTTTGAGCGCATGCTGGAGAATGCTTTGAAAAACAATAAAACCATTTTTGATGATAAAAATTCGCACTTCCATTATAAGGCCAGAAATATATAAAGCAGCCCTCGTATTACAAATCAAAAAATTGTTTTTCTATCAAGCGTGTTTTTATTCACAAGACAATAAAGATTTAAGGTAAAAAATTTTTTAATAAACAGAAAAGCGTTCACATTTTCATTTTTGAGAATACCAAGTGCTCAAGAATAAATGATTTTTGTTACGAGTATAGTTAAAATCGGGTGGTTTGCAAAGCAGGTCAAAATCACACAAAAAAGATAATTGTAATTTATTGAGTGTCTGTGTCGCATTTATGACTTTAACATAAAAGAACTGTCATTATTTTTAAATGTTTTTCCGTATGGAGTCAGCTGATTTACTTTTTTTCTCGTAGAATTGTAAACTGTCAAATTTGACAAAGGACATGAAGTTTGTAAGGCTAAATTTCTCTATCAATCATTCACAATAATCGGCAAGCATTCACAAAAATGAGTTTTTGGCATTTTCTTGTAAGTTGTTTTGACAGTTTAGAGAACTTCTTATTTGTTGTTGGGTCATGTCTTTGGGCTTTTGTGCTTCCAGAAAACTTTAGATTTACCAAAGTCTATTAATTATTTTAAATTGTTTATTTTTGTTAATTTTCTACATATATATATAACAATATTTTCAATATATTCAAGAATTTCAAAAATTGGGATTTTTCTTAATATTCTGCATCGGACTAAAAATATTGGAGATTGTTAAAAATTGGGAATTTAACATTGTACTCCGACAACTAAGCTCCCGTTAGTTCCATTGGGACCGTCTAGTACAATTTCATTAAAATTGGATAAGCCAGTTAGCAAAGTCTTGACTTGTTAATATCAGCGATTTGTCACACCATAGTACCTAATTTGTACCAAATGAAATTCTTTAGTAACGGGGTACTTAAATGGTATCAAAAAGTATAAAACTGTGCTAACATTTGCATTCCTGCTTCAAACTGATTTGAGACTCGAGCTACTTTATAGAGACCTGTTTCTGAGACTGAAATGCCAATGCGTTTCTATTTATTATTGTGGTGTTTTATGTTAAGCCTCGGTAACTAAGACTGGATAACAAAACCACAAGAATAAACTCATTTGTTATCGAAAAAGACCTAATAAGTCAAAATATGCCAATATATTTCCGATCGCAGTAGTTCCGTTAGATAGACCATGTTAACTCTTTTCTATACAATTCATTAGCGGCGTTAAGCAGATGTCCCGGTCATTGAGAATATGAATTACATCGTGCACAGCTCACCTTTTCTATAGATATGATTAAAGTTGCGGTTTTGCTATCCAGTCTTAGTTATCGAGGCTTAACCGTATATATAAACTGGGTATACATTTCTGTTTCGTGTTTAAACTTATTCTGCTGTACATACATGCATAACCTCTCATGTTTTAACACAGTTAATACTGAAACATTGTTTCAACCGCCGAACGTATGATCAGCCTTCTCAGAAATATAAACCAAACAGATTCAATTTTAATTCGCTCCAATCACTGATGTTCAAAGAAACTTTTGTCCTTATAGCTTTGTATAACGATTTCACTCATAACCAGGAACTGCTTTCGTTTCGACGAACATAATTTCTATCTTACCTGTAAACATTCCGGATGCAGATGACCCAAAATCGGATTGGTAAGGCTTGTCAAAACACGCTGCGAACAATTAGATGGTCCTGGACCCATCAGAGTTTTGTTGGGAACGTACAATGGACGTTTCAGGACTAACGGTGGTGGCACTTCCATATTGCAATATCTTCTTTAGTGTGAGTATACGATTAGCCTATATGAAAAATAATTTGGATACTGGCGGAGCTCATGCAATTGACAACGTTTTTATATGCAAGACAAGCCAAAAGTAGACGGCGGGTATTCTTATCACACTTTACGGCTTTTGTAAAGAAAAAACCAAAAAACCACAATTGAATTTTTTAAATATTTTACACCACTTCTTCTAGTTAGTTCCGTAGCTTCTTGCAGAGTTTAACTAAATGAATCGGAGACGTTTGGGAACCTGTAACTTATAGGTTGTTCTTATCTTAATCTACAAAATATGCATACACATACACAGTAACAATAGTGCCTACTGGTGATAATTTAATATAAACAATATTTAAAATATGTACACATGTTTATAAGTATGTACGAGTATGTACATATATTCACTATAAAAACAAAATGTTCTATTTGCTCAGATGGAATAATATGAGGTTGAATCTTTTGTCTTGCCTCTCGAAAAAATCATTCTTAAAGTGAAACTACCACCGACTCCAGCAGTTTGAAAATGTTTAACATCGATGCATATATCCTAAATATAATTCGCCAGTAAATAAAGTACGGTTCGACAAAACCAAATAAAAAATGTGATTAAGCAGGAGTCCAATCAATGTTAAAACCAATATCGTGTTTGGAAGAACGCATATATCCTAAATATAATTCGCCAGTAAATAAAGTTCGCTCCGGCAGAACCAAATAAAAAATGTGATTAAGCAGGAAACAAAAATGTTCATAATTTTTTATTTAATTTCTTCCAGAGCCTTTACCAAGTTACTCGAATCGAAAGTTAAAAATTATCCAAGTTGTATTCTATTCTTAGTTTGAATGGCACCTTGTAACACTTTCTGATTTGAGTAAAACGTTGCCACATTTGACGCAACTTTCAAGTATTTTTTTTTTGTTTCTACTGGAAATAGAAAAGTACGTCTTATTCCAATTCGGTTCAGTGAGAGTTGTAATTTTAAATATTTTTTTTTTACGAAAACAATTTCATTATTCTCCTTCGTTAAAAAATTAAGTTTCGAAGGAGTTTGACGTTGAAAATCGATTTACATAGTAGCTACATACTCGAGAATGAGACCGACAGTCGAAGATAATGAATCTGAATTCAAAATACATAAAAATACCGATCTGAAAACGATAACAATTACTTTCGAACCAAGTTACACCCCTTACATGGTGTAATGTTCATGCTTTTTTTGCGAATCCATTTGTAATACACCCTAGGCGTTTTAATCCCGTTGTTGGCAAATCATTATAATAAATTTAGATTTCAATACGCGAGCAAGTTTTTCGTAGGAAGACATTTTCCGAGTAAAAGGTCATATTTGCCTAATCGATTATCAATCCACATCAGGTCGATATACATAAATATCGTGAGAAAGGTCTTCTATCTATGTACGATAAATAAAGAAAGTTCAAGTTAAAAAACAACGTTTTAATTGAAAAACAATGCCATTGAATGTTAGGAAATGTCCTCATAAGTCGAAATATGCTAATATTTTTCGGATCGCAGTAGATCCATTAAATATACAAATTTTTATTTTTTAGAAGATTTAATGTTTTAAATCATTTAAATATTTTGTCACAGTCTTTTTTAATGAGATAAAAAGTCTAGGAGTAATTATCGAGAGTAGACTTGATGTTAGTAGTCATATCGATTAAATATCCTTCAAAGTTTTGTTAGTCCTATTCTATCAGTATCAGTAATAAGGGAATGCCATTTGTACGAGAATATTGTATTGATGTTAAATCTGGTTCTGTTGGTAGAATAAAACAAAATTGCAAGTAATTGCAACGCAATCCATGGTGGAGAGTATAAAAGCTGTTATTGAATAAACTAACAGAAGCAAATGGGCTTCACAATATTCAAAATGTCTGCGACAAAATTCCATCAAATTAAAAAAAGATGATCATTAATTCTAATATTAATTGACGTATTTATCATTTTTGATAAGTGATGTACATATGTGTGACATAGTACAATTGAATTCCAGAATTCTTCAGTGAAAATACTTTACCACACTATTTTTAATTGATGGGAAGGAGAATCTAAGTTTGGAACTTATAGCGTTGAATCTCCTAAGAAGCTACAGTTTCTCAAAGTTTTCGGGATCGGTTTATTGAACAGGTCACCGTGATACATTGATCGTTTTATCATAATAAAGCATTTTTTACAAGTTTTTGAATTGTATTTCTTCTTCGGCAACGTACTATTTTCCAACGAGCAGCAGTGCACATAACACAATCTTTGGCTAGTCAATTCGTCTGAAAAATATATGCTATTTTTTGCTTCAGTTTGCTGGTAATCCGCCTTCGAAAGTTCGTCCTAAAAGTGGATTGTAGTAAAATATTCAAGGCTAGATAACTTTTTACGACTATAAAATACAAAATGACCTTTTTAAAGATCCTTATTATTTGCATTATTTACTTTTGGTTGATTATTTTGGCCTATGGTCGGTCTCTATGTATGGTACTCAACGAAGCAGGAGATTGATAAATGACAAATTTGTTTGAAATACTTGTCAAGGATTAAACCTTTTTTAAAACACTTTAATTTTTTTATTAATATATTGCGCAATGTACTTGAATTATATATTGCGGAATGTCGCGGAATTTGAATCTTTAACATTAAGAAAATTCCACGGTACTATGAACGATCAGCAGAGACTGCTAGACACCAGCAAAATTTGTTTAAATTACATATCTTCCGATGCACCCTAAATTTCCTTTTTCTTGTAGAAAGGAGCATCTTTAAGTCGTTGTATTTTCAGTAGGGGAGAGGGGGGCATATTTGAACACTTTTTGCTTTCAAGCTCATAAAAATTTATATTTTTGAATTATTGACTATAATTGAATTTAACTTATATGTGTGGAAATAAACTTTAGTTTAAGTCTACAAATAACTTATTTTAAGTTTGATTTAAATTTTTTTTTATATTTTTTTAATGGATGAAGTCATTGTAATGTGCCTCCTATATGGGCCAGCTTTGAACTAAGCTGGGGCAGTTTTGAACGGCAATTTTTTCTTATAGCACTTATGTCCAAAAATAACATAAACAGTAATATTTTTTATATATATAATAAATTCGATTTAATTATTATGAAAAACCTAAACATTAACATAAAATAAAAAAATTCACATCAAAAATAAGTTTTATATTATTATCTAAGGCATAAAAATAAACTAAAAAACATAAAAACAAAACTTCAGTTCGTTACAGTACAGAAAAATATAAATCACAATCATTAATTAAATTAATTTTGTTGTCTTATTGACACGTGTCTGAGTTTTGTCCCACACTGTAGTATTTAACTTTAAAACCTACTGACCGTGTTTTAACATGTCATTATGTACGATCGGAAAACAAATTAAGAGGAAATACATGGATGCCTGTAAATGCAATTTGCAACTGCAGCGGCCTTTAGTGATAACAGAGTTCAAAATACTTTTATACTTTTTTTTTTGTATTATCAATGCTCCTCGATTAGAGGAGAATATGTCATTATTAAAGTAAAGGGATTTCAATAGGGACATAACAATTTCTATCTTTATGTCAACCCACCCTCAAACACTTTTTAATGATCTTTTAGTGTCAAAACGTTAGTCGAAGTCAACATTTTCATCATTCTTAATGATGAAAGTTCCCTTACGAGTAATGTTTGGAAATTAAAAATAGGTACCAAAATTCTAAGTATTTTGCTCTGTCAAGGTTTTACGAAAATCCAGAATTTTATTGAAAAATCATCTTCAGCGAAGAACCTCACTTTTGGCTGAGTGGTTTTGTCAATAAAAAAATATTCGTTTTTGGAAAGCAACAGACCCACATGTGCTTCAAGAGACACAATTGCATCTGCAAACAATTTCTTTGTGGTTTTCATGCCGGAGGTGTGATTAGCCGTAATTTTTCGTCGATGAAAACAATAGTCATGTTACCGTCAATTGAGAGCGCTATCATGCCATGTTAGAAAACTATTTTTGGTCAGAATTGATAAAGCTTGATATGGCCGATATGTGGTTTCAACAAGACGGTGCCATTAGCCACACAGCACGCGTAACAATCGATTTTTTGAAAGGTTAATTCGGTGAACGTGTCATCGAGAAATGGTCCGGTCGAATGACCACCTCGTTCATTCGATTTAACGCCATTGGATTTTTTTATGTGGCCCAATCAAGTCATTGGTCTATGCCAACAACTTTAGAATTTGGTCCATAGAATAGATCGCTGTACACGGGCTCGAGGTGGTCATATGACCGAAATCGAATTTCATTCTTAAAATGTAACATGCACTACACCTGGAATAAATTTGAACTTAATATCTTAACTATACTGTGAGTTATTAATATATAAAATTGTTATGCCCTTAATGGAAAACCCTGTATTACTTACGTAATGCTTTCGTTATCATGTTACAGAAACACGCATAAAATTCATTTGCAATTGTGCAGATGCACCTGTTTTATTTAAAAAATATTTTGTTGATGTGCTTTTTTACATACTTACATATACTCGTATGTAAAAGAGTAAATGATAAGAACATTTCGCATTGAAACACTGTGTACATGCTTTACAGCCGGAAAGAACTGTGAATGTCAATACAAATCACCCGTTTTGTATACATGCAGCCTCTTAAAAATATTCAGATTGAGCCGCGCTGTCCACTTGTAGGTTCATTTACTCATTGGCCACTTGCTTAGGAGATCGCTAACGCAACAACTTCACACTATTGTGCAAGATTATAAAAATGATTTTAACCGTGTTCCTTTCAGGTTACTAAACAAGCATTTGTATGGAAGTTACTCAGTAAGCAAGGGAGTTGGCTGTTACTCGGTAACGAAACGATTTAGAGTTACCTGACTTTTTTTTAACAAAAAAGTATTAATGCACACCTGTTTGTATCACAAAATCAAAAACAGATGTTTTTGTTATTGATACAGAATGAAAGCAAAAGAAAATAGAAAGAGTGCAAATAACCATTTCCATAAATTACAATGATGTAAAAATGGCAAGTGAAAATGTTTTTTGTTAAGATTTAGAGAAATTTCGAGGTAGCTGTATTATTTTAAAAGTGACTAAACGAAAATTGTGGTCCAGAAACGAGACGTGGATGCTGTTGGATTTCTACAAAGCCAGAAATGACTGAAGGAATTTGAATGTCCCCGGCGAAAAGGAAATGCCCACCAACATGTTTTATAATACATGATTTGTCAATAAAATGTTAACAAAACAAGAATCTATACGAAATAAAATTCGTTTTCCACTATTTTTTGATCTTTTGCTGCCATCTGATTTAAAATGTTGTTGAATGTTGGCAGAATACCATATTGCTAACTAACTGGGACGCTAAGCTAGTTACCTGAAAAGAACACAGGGTTTCAATAGAATAAAGGTCTGGCCACACTTTTTTCTTACGCTGCGCTTTTATGTACTTCCGGTTGTTTGAAAATCAGTAAAAACTATATATGAGCGCATAGAGTAAGAGACCTAAGGGTAAAAAAAATCAATTTTCACTTTTTTTTTGATGTGGACAACATATGAGCATCGAATTAGACCGATTCCATGCCCCAAAAGTGTTCCCTCCCAGAGATATGTGCGTTTTATGAAAGTGATTGTACACCAAGGATAAAATGGCTCTCCTGAACAAAACTGGTTTTTACCCTTAGGTCCCTTTCTATTTTGCGCGTCACATATTAAATATTTTCAAGAAGCTACTTATATTGGAGTGTCGGCGTAGAAAATCCCAGCCATACATTAATAGTATGTTTTGGCCACTTATTTCAATGTTTTTTAAAGTGCCGGAAGTAAAATAATGATGAATATGCAATCCCTAACAGGTTTGTTTTTTTACAACAAAATTAACAGCAGCTTTAAAAACATGTCAAATCATTCGCGAATAAACTAAGTAAACACTGATCGGCGGCGGCCCGCCGCAATTTAAGAAAGTTCGGCTTCAAACCCAAAGTGCAGCTTGCCGTAGGGATTAAATATAATTGACGGCGGTAAATGTACATCGGCGGTACTTATAAAAATCTGTCGGCTTGTATCTCTAAATTTATTGTGTGTCTGTTGTTTTTTCTCATCTCACAAAAAAAGAAAATAAGGGCATAATTCATATATATTAAACAAAATTACAACTTATTGCTCATTTACATATGTGTTAATTGATTGCCATACTTGTGCAAAAAGTGCGTAGTGGTAAATAAATAAAGTGGTCGCAAAAAGCAAAAAGATGCTGTAGAATAAAATTGTGAAAAGTCACCACTACAACTACAAAACAAAAATTCGAAAGAAAGGTGTGCCCAAAACTTAAAAATGGAATTGGAAAGTGTGTGAATGATTTAGCTGTTATGCTAGTTGGCTAGCCAATATCGAAGTGTGAATTAGGAAGTACTTAGGGTCTAGAGAAAAGGGACAGGTTTTGACCACACGCACTGATTGTTGCCGTGATAATCATTGATGTTGCTGCGGTTTGTTGTTGTTCTTGCTAGCTAAAGTGGGCGTTAAAGTCGTGTTAATTTGCCTACTTGTACTGTATAAGGGAGAAAAATCCAAACGTATTGTTTGCTGACCTTGTAATGCGCAGTACCCTGCACATCAAATAATACAAGTACAACAACAACAAGCTGTATCACTTTCTTAAAACAAAAATACACCTTAGCTTTAGTTGCTTTCCCAATCTCCGACGCGCCCAGAGATGACGTTGTTGATGTTTAAATAGAAAACTGCACTAACAAACCCCAACGTCCACTATGACGCGTCATTGTTGTGGTGGTTTAGAGCTCAGAGAGTGAGCGAGTGATTGTGCGAGAAGGAACTGTTTGTTGTGAGAAGTTGTATCGTGTTGTGAAAGTGCACGCATTACAAAACAAACAAAAACAATTGGAAGGACACACGACTACGCCAACAACCAAAGAGGGCGAAAAAAGCAAATTATATCAAAATTTAATGAATACAAATAAAAACGAGAGAAAATGAGTGTTTTTAATGACTTTCAACGATTATGGATGGAGCGATTCCCCCAAAGCTCCCTTTCCGATGCATGGGAGCAAGATGTGCGAGCCAGCCTCGAAAGACATAAATCGAAAATAACAGAGCTGACCAAAGAACTGGAGCAGGAAAAACTGTACGTTGAGTACTTGGAACGTTTATTATCGGATGTGGACAAATACCGCGAGTCAGGTGGTGATCCCACAAGCTTGTTTGAAGCAGCAACTAATTCAGATAATAGCGGCGGCATTTCTAATGCTTCCACCGCTGGACAATCGGAACAACTACACAGAGGTGGCGAAGATAGCCATGAGGCAGATCGAAATTCGGTAAGAAACAAACATCTTTTAAAAAACTTCTGTTTTTAATATATATTGTAAAATTATGTGGTACGGTCATAAAATTGACAAGCTTCAAAAAAAATTTCAATTGAAATTTTATGTTCTGTTTAATTTGACTTTTTTGACGACGGTTCTTCCTAATCAAAATGCGCGCCATACTTCACTGTTATTTTCAAGTTATAGTGTATACGTACTATATTGAAAAATCCAACGCGAATATAGAAAATTCAACTATTATAAGGATTTGAATTTGTTTATTCGCAACAATATTTTAATCATGACAACTCATGGATGGAAAACTTTGTCAGCAGCAGTTCTTAGTAGAAGGCTGATCATAGTTAGAGCACATTCGTTGCTTGATTGTTGATGCATATATCCCTGCTTGCCACCTAAAATCTTTTTGGCTGATTTTAATAACTTTCAGTTTCTATTCCATCAATAGCCTAGACAGATAACGTTTATGTGCATTAACAGTCAATGCAAATTAACTCTGCCGTTAATGAACAAAACCAAACTGCATTTAGGTATTTGAATCTGGCAACAGTGGCACATTTGATAAAAATAAACACAGCTCTCATCAAATCAGCTGTTAATTTGTTTGTGGTTGGTATCAGGTATGATACATGTGGTTGGCGAGCTGGTACAAAAATGGAAAAAAGTACTTTTTAATCCGGAAAGGTTTTGTATACCCTACCTACATCACTCTGTGGTAGGGTATTATGGTATATTGCTGATGTTTTCAACCCCAAAACTCATGGAAATAATCCCGAATCGATTCAGAACCAGCATCAGATTAAATTGAACTAATCTTTAAATTGTCAATGTAGTGCCAAACAAAGGTCTTTCTGTATTCAGCTCAAAATCCGCAGCTGGAAAATCCAAGTATTACATACGTTTTGTACAGAACGTGGCGAGACACTTATAGTCCATGTTTTGGGAAAGCCCTGCACAAAGTTTCTGACAGAGTTGTGTCCTGTCGGTAAAACTATCGCATGCAACCATGCAAAGGTCTCTACAGATACGAGGTCCAGACATGCAACAAGCCCCATTTACCATTTGATCTTCGTCAAATTTAGTAAAGTGCAAATATGAAAGATCTATTATCAATGTTTTTATTTTTATTAGAAAATATCGGTTTACGTTTTCATGTAGCCCCCATAAATGCCGAGGAGCGGTCTGCAATGCCTATATTATATCCAATCTCACTCAAATTTAGAACAGGGAGTTATGAGCGACTTAACCCAAATCTACCGAAGCTCGACCATATAGGTCCATCTTTTGAAGTATCCCTGCCGCCTTTTATTTACGTACTTTCAAATTCAATTATATTCAATGAATTCTTTGTTGGTTTAAGCATTTATACAAGCAATAAGATATAATAAGTAGAAATTAACTTTTCAATTGCGCAAAATTCACTTTTATGGGATATTAAAAAAGGTATCAAATGAGTTGCGGGTACTTTTCCAAGTCAAAAAGTACATAAGTCGTCGGCTGATAATTTAATTGTCGTATGTGGATTCCGATAGTTTCGAGTAAATTGAGTTTGAAGTTTGAACTCTTATAAATTTTTTTTCAGCAAAGCGATTTTCATTAAATTTTAGGAGGGGAAACTACTAATATTTGACTAGTTAATTTAAAAGTTTGATGCCTATAACTCATTTGGGGTAGAAGATATTTTGATTTTTGTTCAGAAATAAATTGTCGTATGTGGTAAAATGGAACATTTTTGTCATTTAAATAGCTACATACGACATTTTGCTTCCGAAATGTTTACATACGACATTTAAACACTAAATGTATTTGAAAAGTATTAAGACATTATATAAGTAAGGAAATTATGTATAATAGTTACGTATCGAATTTTTTTAGTTACCCATTAAAACATACCCTAGGTTGGGTGGCATTTTATCGAGGACATTAATAAAACTCTTAACTTTATAATGGAACACATTTTATTTCAGTCTTTTAAAAAAAAAAAATTAAATACAGAAAACAATAATTCGTATTCATCGACAAAATTTTAAAATTAGAAAATAAATTAATAAAATTATGAGTATCAATTTAATTAAAACGAATAATAAAAACAAAAACTTATCTACTCTTCATAACAAACTTAAACTTAAATAATTCATTGTTTTGTATTTCTTTTGATTTTTCAGAAGTTATTGCCTTTGAAGAAGCAACTGCTAATTTGGACTTTAAGATATCTTTGATATCCTTTTTGAAACGTACATTTTTATTTAAATTGGCATTCTTATAATTAATTTCTGTTCCAGAATCCTTATAAAAAATTTCGTATTTATGTGGTTGATATTTAATAAATTTGCACTTTGAAAATGGGAGCTGTTGAAAACAAAGTTGACTTGATAACTGAGAATATATTTTAAAATCGGAAGGCACCATCTGAATAATTTTTAATTTTACATTCTCGTAATAAAAATCGTTTAATTGTCTAATCAAAGAGACCGGGCTTCCAATTTCCATATGTCTGAGATGTTTTTCGATTGTACTATGCACACAATCAACTTCCTGCACTAAGGAATGACCGGGTTCCGAGAACTTTTGCGTTATATCCTCAATATCTGAATTTAAGTGCAAAAAATGATAAAGTGCCGTTGCCATTATTTGGTTCCTGTTCTGTGGGACACACGAATCGCTCCACAGTATAATCCTCCTGATTAGCCCACTCGCAATTTCGTTTCCAGACCTACCATTCATAGTTTCGTTCCATATAGCGCAATACGTTAAGTTAGGAGTGTTTGGTAATATTAAAGTGGCAGTTAAATTAAAGGTAGCTAATTTCCTTTTATAGAAAAAGTTTGAACAGTAGCCTATCGGTAAATTAAAAACATTTTGCAAATCGAAACATATAATTGCATTTGATTCGTCAATGTTTTGGCGATCAACGTCTCTTTCAGCCTTCATAAACAATTTTTCGTCCTTATGCTTCTTGTAGGCGTCTAAATTTTTCGGATCTAAATGATCTTTGTTGTTTTTGTACATATAGCATTTATCACACAGATCCTTCTTTGGACGGTGAAAGGAAAGGTTGAAAGAGTAATTAAAAACATGCCTGTAAACATTGACGGACACTGGCTGGCTAGTTTGTTCTTTGTATAAAGCATACATTCTCGCTACACTTAGATGACTTTCCAAATATTTTTTTGGGATGATGCTCTACAGTAATGTGAGTCTAAAACAGCGAAACTGTTAATATGGCTTTTGATGGCTTATGATATGGCTTTTTTTTAAAACAAAAATTATTTAAAAATCGTATGTGCCATGCAAAATCCACATACGACATTTAAATAATAAATCAATTTTTTGGCCGTTTTATATGGAAATTTGTCGTATGTGGCGTTTGGCAGTTACATACGACATTTAATTTGAAAATTGCATCAGCAAATGCCACATACGACAAACTCAACACTCCATATCTCGAAAACCGTATGAGGTATCGCAAAACTGATTACGCCAAATGAAAGATCAGGTCGGAAAACCTAAGGAATCGATCTTAACTCAAAACCGCAAAAAATCCACATACGACATTTAAATTATCAACCGACGAAGTATCAATTTTATCATCCCTAGTTGGTAATGCATTTGCACTTTGGACCAATTTCAGAAAAATAATTTCCGTGTTTTTGTTGTGTTTTGCCAACGGAATATCTGCTAATCGTTATTTCAATTTTATATCCAAATAAATGGCAAAAAATAGGTGACAAATAGTAGTTAGCAATCAAACAGCTGTTTACTAAATGCAGTTACACAAATGCAGATACTGTCCTATGTCACCATAAAATTTTAATTTGCATTAGTGGATTCTGGCTAAGGTACCATCTTTAATAGTACTCCAAACTTGACCATCACAGCCCATATATATAAAAAAAAATCCAACGAAAGTTAAGCATATTTGTTTGTTTGTTTTTGGTTTTTTTGCTTTAACCTTGAACAGGGATTAAACGTAATAACTCCAAACTCTATTCCCAGTATATTCATAAGGATCTACTGAGAAGTACTGTAAACGACCTTCAAAATTGATAAATTAATTATTTGTCATACTGCAAAATGTCATAAAAACATATAAGCATGCAAATAGAGGGTCCAAACCCCGAAATTTTGAAGATCATTTTATTTAGTTTTGGTTTTCATTTTCTTACATTACCTCTGAAGTTAACTAAACCAGTTATTATAATCATTGGTAAATACATTTGTATGCACATATGAAACCCGACACATATCATATTTGACATATACTCATTAAATATGTGACCAGTAGAATTTCCTATGGAGAGTTAGTTATAGCTAATGGACTATCAGGATTGTAACAAATATGTTAATGAATCCATCGCCGTTTTTATTCATCATCAATTAGATTCCCCTTGCATTCAGAGTCATTCATATTTCGACGATGCGTTCTAACCAACACAAATCAAAATATGGATTTATTTTAAGAAATTAACTGCCATTGGGGCACTTACTAATGACCCTAGGGCTCAAGATAAAACCGCCGTAATATCAACATCAATCGACTAGTTGTAAATACGGGCCATCAAATTAAAGCAAATAAGGCCAGACTAAGGGGTCTATAAAACTGACATTTTCCAATATAATATTTCGAATATAAGGCTAAATTTCTGTCTATGACGACAATTTAAATAATAATTATGCCGTTGTCTTCACAACGGCCTGGGTATTCCGGAAATAATAATGAATACGAGCGCTCGGGTCCAGAATCCCTCAGGTTCTTGAAAAAGATGCCGCCCTTACTCATATAATTGTGGGTTCGCAACATGAAAGGAAATTGCTCATGAATGCCAAAAAATCTGGGGAGGTTCTAATGGTCCGAAACAACAGCATGCGTAAAAATACGGAATTATGCAGATCACAGAACAGCAGGTCGGAACCTACTGTTTAACGCCGGGTATAAAAATCTGTAAGTATAAGAACTATATCGGTCATAGCTTACCGATTTAAGAGAAGTTTCCCCTTGTTTCTTAACGGTATATTTAGGGACTTAAGTAGTAGTTAGGAAGTATGAAGTCACATCACGGCCGGTGCAGTTTGGAGTGTAGTAAATTCTTGTTGCTGCAAGACACGGGCTTTTTAATAGTTTTCTTTATCTCATTGTGAAGACGCTTACAACTTCCTACAGGAATCGTGCTTTTGAGAGATGATTTTTATATGAAAATCGATAAAGAATAAATAAATAAGCAAGTTTGTGGTTGTTTCCCATTTTCTTATAGTTTAAGTAATTGATAACTTTAATTACCAGGCGTCCAGTTCGTAGGATTTGTGTTTCCCTAATCACACACAGTACTACAAGTGTGTGCCATTTCTTTCTTGTTTTACTTTGTTGTCTCAACAGTTTCATAGGGTGGTAGGGGAGACAGAATTGAATGAAAAGAGAATGTGGATAAACAAAAGCAAAAAACAATAAGACAGGCACTACGTTAATAAAAATAATAATAAAAAATATGGAACAAAAAGCAAAGAAAATTGTTTATCTTATCTCGATTGTTGTTTCTTTACGTTTTTTTCCTCTTGGACATCAAGCAATTGAGAAAAGTTGACGGGCAATGGTTTATTTTACAATACATTCGTCTGTCTGTGTGTGTGTGTGTCTATTTTGCACATTTAATCAATTCATCTAGTGTTTGACACCACCTCGTTCTCTTCCTTGGCACGGGAGGTGCCCAAAATGCCCATTTTGCACCCTTGCATGGAGTTACAACATCTCTCTTTTCATTCTGTTTCTGCAATGTTCATTTCTCCTAGCATGCTCTTGATGTCTATGCTTTCGTTTCTGTTATCTGCATTTTGTGTGCTCCCTCCACATCGGAGAACTCAGCCACCGCCACAGAACAGAGCCGAACCCATCAGTACAAATTGTTCAGTTACTACTATTTCTTCGTGTGGTTTACCCGCACATTTTTACTCCAATCGTATTGGAATATTGAAAAAAAAATAATCTAAAACTATTCCTGTAGATTGTGTTTTTTTTTAAACTAGCAAGAAAATTGGCCGAAACTTAATAAAATTGTTCACAGATCCGTTGAATCAACCATCATCCGTCCATATATTGAAAACATAAAATGTACACCACATCAGGGTGGAGTAATTCGTGCGTTTAACTCTGTTCGTGTGTGTCTGAGAATGTGTTTATCAGTTGATAGTGTTGTCTGTTGCATAGGTTTTCAATATTTCGTCGTCTTTATGGAATTATACTAAAATCCGAACATAGCACCACTACCACCACCATCATCATAACGCCAGCCTCAAACAACGACGTCATTGACAAGTGCAATATTCCTCACCAGACAAAATGTCATCGTTTAAGGAGAAATTCAAACTGTGGCGCGGGGTAAAGTCTTTAGAATTAAAAATATAAATGCAAATTCATATACGTTTCACGAATACTCCGCTATCTTTTTCAAATGCTATTTACATTCAGAACGCTGTTGTGGTGATAATGTGAACAAATGTTCGATTTTATTTATTCGAAAAAAAGAATGTGCGTGAGTCATGTAAACACTTTCAACAACATTTTGTCAGCAAAATAGCGATACTCTACGTTGTGTCATGTAATCAAGATAAATTACTAGTAGCAGTGTGTTCCCTTTTTATTCTAACACCCATGATGAACTTGACTAACTTATGCTGAGTTCATGCAAGAGTTGCACAAATAAGTTGCTTTGTTTCTTTGTTTGGACAAAACTTATCTGTCCCAGGAAGTATAATAAGACGAAGATGGGGCGGAACTGCAATGTATTTTGCAGTGCAAATACAATTTTTCAACCAGACAAGAGCCCAACAAGAAAAACCAATTTTTCAGAGCTCGCTATGACTTAATAGAAACTGTTTATTTTTCCAATTTTTTTCTCGTTAAATCGCAGACGTTTTCTTACGCCTGTATTACTTGTGCAATTGTGTACTTGTCTATACAGGCCTAGGTGATTGAAGGTAAAACTTTACGTTGGCAATACTGCGGTGAAATGGTTCGAAATGTGAAGGCTCAGCTTCGACGAAATCCACGTCGTAGTGATGATCAAAACTGAAAACATCCCAGCGATGCATGTTCTAAAATGAGCTTAAGGTAAAGCCTTACAGGTTCCAAGAGGTTCACGATCTTACTCCAAAGCAAAACAAGTTAGACTCGAAAGAGCAAATGAGGTTCGCACTTTATCTTAGGCAGTTCATAAACTTTTAAAATGATCGTATTTACTTAACTGAACGAACTGACGATAAGTTTAGCATACAAACAATGCGACGCAAAATGATTTTGAAGATGCTTTAGAGCCAGCCGTAGACCATGAACGTTCAAACAAGACTCGGCACAAAGCTCGTCTCAGAAAGCTCCTGTGAACCAAGAATGGGTTAATAACAATAATGGTTGGTTTCGTCAACACAATGGCTTTCGAATGCCCCAGATGGGGAGGCACTAAAAATATGCCAGTATAGTGGCGCTGAAGAATGCCCCTCTTACCCCTTGATGACCACGGACATGTTGATTATTTCCACACATTTTGAAATATGAACCAAAAAAAAAGCCTCAAACAAAGGTCGTGCAAATAGGTTATTGCCTAACCCTGTACAATAATATTTAAAGTACTTAGTTTTTTTTGCGACGTTTTTGTTTGCATTTACTTAGACCCGAAAATATCTATAATCATAAAGCCAGGTTTCGAAAGACAAATTCGAATGATCGCCAGCTGAACTTCGGTAAAAAAATAATCTTAGAACGCAGTTTTCGGGTCTGGATTTATTGTGTGGTAGTTGCACAAACTTGTAAAACACAGAGGCCAAAAATCCAGAATTAAGTGTAATCCAGAACTCGAACTCGGTGCTCACCATAAAGATTTTTCTATAAATCCATTGCATTGCGCGTTGTGTCCACCGTTGCACCTTCTTGCTAAAAGGGAATGTCGCCCATCACATTCAACAAAGACATACACACCTATTGGCCAATTCTGATTTTTCTTGCCTATGATAAAAACTACGCTATAAGTTCTGTAGGGAACTGCCGTTGAGCCGCGACAAACCGTTTTTAAAATAAGCAGTATTCGAAGACTTACCTGCTATTTTCTAGTCATTACTCCGACATTACAATGTCCCGCCAGGACACTCACGAGCACTCTGACGTCAATTTTGTTGTATTCAGACAGGGATTTGTTTCTGGTTTTCCAGGTTTCGCTAAATCCGAAACCGCTTTAGATAAAAATTCGATAGATTTATTTTTGATGTTAACGATTTTGACATCTTTTTACCATTCGGCTCTCTTAAGGGGGCTACCTCTTCATCGCTCAGCATTTCGTTGAGCTGTTTTTTCTCAAGTCGCATCTATTTATCGAAAGTGACCTTTCTATCAAGATGGCATCCGTCAAAGATTGTGCCTTAAAGGTCCAAAGATGACTTAATACTGCAAGACCTTTTCTTTTTTTCATCAGTCGACACGTCTATCGATCATCGAAAGGTTCAACATTGCCAGCCGGTTTATGCAGTGATGTATGAACTGTTGTAAGGCCCATTGTAAAAATAATTGCAAAATAAGTCTTTCGACGACAATGTGTTACTACTCGTACTGAATAAACTCAAGTAAGGAAGTATTAGGCCGTTAAGACGTCTTACATATAAACTTTACCCAAACAAATTACGAAGGAGCGAAGTATTTCGTTGGCATTTATATATATTCATTCCTCCAAGAAACAAAGGGCCTCAAATTAGCATTTGAGGTACAAAATGGCCTTAGTTTAATTACATAATTCACTCAATACTCGTATTCCACTAAGGAACACACAGGGAACTACAGATGAATGTCAGCTAACGGCAAATGTCCTATGACATTCAAACGGTTCAAAAATGAGTTTCATGCTGCACGAATATGATCTTGCGATATTTTGGTACATTCCCTTATAATGGCGCATTAATACTGGCATATTTTTAAGGGCTCGCCTAGCTTTCCAATATGTCCCAGATTGAATAGTCTTCCGGATTTGCAATTGGCGAATTCGAATGCCATTGTGTGTACGAAATGAAGCGTGGAACATGGATATATAACCATACTTAGTTCACACGAGCTTTATGAGACGGTTCCGATTCCTGTTGGAACGTCCATGGTCTACGACTGAAATGTTTGCGTGGCTACGGGTCTATGTCGCATTGACTTTGACACCAGGCTCGATGAAAACGATGGGACAGCATCCTTTGGTAGTCACAGCTGATTATACAATTGCTAGAAATGAAATTTACTTCGTCTCTACTTCGCAGTCTCAATCTTTCGTCAGCGCGCTCCGATCATTTTGAGAGGTTATAAACTGCTCAATAGCAAAATTGTTTTTATCGGAGAACACAAAGTTTAGAAATCCGCCACGTTCATGCAGTCACACAACTTTTTTGCTCATTTCAGTGTTTTTTTTTGCTTTAGTGTAAGATCTCGTGCCCCTTACAACTTTAATGCTTTAACATGGGGTCGTTTTGCAATATGCGTCGAATGCTTTGCAGGTATATATACAGCCTGTCTTCTCTCTGAATTTAAAGAGTTTCCTTCCTTAGAGATCAACAAGTTCGTCGAGCCAATCTTTATTCTTGAAAAGGTAGGCAGTGTAATGCCGATCGACCATAACGCCAATAACAAAATGCCCTGTTAAGACTTATGTTATAGTTTGGATAGACCTTTTGCCAAAAGCCTGAAGCTCATTTTTCCCCTTTCGACTAATGGTGACCATAAGGATTGTGTGATTTTACAAACGTTAATCGATACTCATATTGATCCTGCCTTGGTGTTTGTCAGATTGTCTATATAGTTCAATAGCTCAAGGAATGCCATGAACATCCGACAGTCACTGTTTCGAAACTTAGAAGGTTTTTGTGCACCGGTACTCAACTAAACGTGATATCGTGTGCTTAGATTTGGGGGAACAAAAATTAGATATTCAGACTGCATCGGTGTTTTATATTTCTTGACATTAATGCCTTAAGAGCTCCTAAACTGTCCACATAGATTTAGAATTTTGAACTCAAAAGATTTCTTCGAGCATATGTCTTTTGGCTAAGTAAACTACCTGTAAGTCAGTGCAACTTGTCGGCAATCTTCTTTAAGGCTTCTGAAAATACTCCCGACTCTTGGAGCCGTCGGTGAAAGTTGAGATTTTGTTGTTCATTATGACGGAGACATAACGGATTCCGAGGAAGATTGTGGCAGCCACAACAGCAGCAACGGAGCAAAGTTCCTCTCTGCAGGATATTGTTACCTTAAATTCTTAACTCGATTAAGCTGCGGATTCATGTAGTCCGAGAAGCTCTATGTGCGTTGTTTTTTTTATTAGGACCGCTTCTCTCAACCTAAGAGCAGCTTTCGCTTGACAAAGGCCTCTGTAGGTTGTATGTCCAGCATCACTTCTAGACCTGCTTGTGGCGCCATGATGCCTTTACAGATCAATATTTGGATTATTATACGATATGGCTTTCTTGTCCTTAACCATCCAAACCAAGTAGTCGGTAGATCATCTTGGTTGAGATTTCCCATTTATTTTAAAAGATCATTTCTTGATATTCCATTTCCAGAAAAGGTTAGACTCGAGGATTACCCATATGTATTTTGATTCTTTCGACGGCTACAGCGAGTCCCCGTCTAGGAACGGAAATTTCGGAATTTTATGTTTTCTGGTGAACAGAATCAGATCTGGTTTCCAAGTCCGTTATATTTCGCCCAATTCAAGAGTTTCCTTAGTGTTCATTTCCTGATTTCACGAATTTTAAGCAAGAGTTTACGTCGCCCGCATATATAAAATAAATCCCTACCTTTTTATAAATGAAAACGACAATTTACAAGCAGGCTTAAGGTGGCACAACCTCAAAACAAAACAAAAAATAAGGACTCACGTTTATATGCTGGTATATTAAAAGCAGATTCCTCTGAAAGCATTTAATAGATTTGGTGTAAAATATTTTAACACAAAACTTAAACTTTATGAATGCCATTCTTTTTTTATTTTTCAGAAATCCAGTTTGAACTTAAGGGAATCGAAAAATGGAAATAAGGAACAATACAATAGGCTATCATTAAATACTGCCGATAACAAATATACAACGTCCGGTGGTACTGGAAAAAGTGTGAAAAACAGTATTCTGGCATCATCGGCAACCAGTGAGGAACGCAACAGCGAGAAAGATGACAAGGATGTTGGCACCGAGAAGGACAAAAGAAACAGTGACAAGAACGGTGCACTACATCAGTGCATTAGTGAGTTGGCTGCATCGATTGCATCAACTGAAGATAATCTAGCGTCGGATGGCGTATCTTCAAGGAATGCAGCCCAGAGCGAACCGGAAAGGCCACCGAAATCAACATCACACTTTGTTACTGTGATAGAGGTGAAAGAGAGTAAAATAAATATGGATCAAAATAATCCATCATTATTAAGTGATCAAAACGCAGATGTGTGTTCTGATCACTTACCGTCAACATTTAGTAGTTTTGAAAGGAAACCCTCTGCACCTCCTTTATCGCCATCAATGTCATCGTCTTCGCATGCTGCTGCTTTACTAGAGGCCAACAAGAAGAAGATGCCTCCTCGGTAAGTTTAAAATTTCTTTAATAAATTAAGTAGCTCTTAACATAATTTTATTTACATTTAGACCTCCACCTAAGAATATTCGACGAGTGGAACCACCAACTATTCCTGGATCTTTGCTTTCGTCATCGCCTAAGCGAGATAGTGGATTTGCTGGAAGTACAATACCTTTGCCTTCTAGTTCTGGTAGTGTATCTTCATCGGAAAGTCCGGCTAACTCGTTAGAACGCAACGTTAAACCTTCAGATATTTTACGTCAAAAGTCCTCGGAGTCAATGGAGGGCAAAGCTTTTGCACAAAATCGCAAAACGACTCCAGAAATGAACAAATTTATGAATAACTCGGAATTCTTGGAAGAGCTGGGTCACAAAATCAACAAGTCGGAAAGTTTAGAAAAAACAAAACGGCCAGAGCTCACCTATACTCACAGCCCAACAGGCAGTTTAGGTCGAACTGGTTCTAATATTCTTAGTGGTGGCCCTGCCGTAAACAGATCGCCACACAGCGGACAGGGCAGACCAGGCGTTAATCCTCTTACAGGCTCCTCTCCAACAAGTAGTCTCAACAAGAGTGCTAAGCTCACTACCGCTGACAATTCATCTACTGGCAGTTTGGATAAGAAGTCCCGAACATCACTACAGCCCGGAGATGCTGAGGCTACTGCAGCTGTAGGTCATAGCCGTAATATCGGTTCTAAAGAATCTTTATCCTCACAGGGAATATCAGAAATTGTATTACCTATTTATGCGACCAACATATGGGATAATTAAAACACGACTTTTTAATTTATTTTCAGATTAAAAGTTATGAATCCGTCTCATCATTAAGTTCGGAAAGTACTAGAGCTAATCAAATGGCTGAAAGTGAACAAGAACATCTTTACGATACGGTACCTCTGGACAATGGCGATGATGAATATGTATATATCAAACCTGGCCGCACAGGATCTTCCTCTAGTCGTGATGATTTATCAACACCAGGCAGTGTCATACCAATGACCTCGCAGGTCCATTTGAGTAGTCAGACAAGCGTTACAGATCCTGAATCTCCAGGTCGATCTTCTAATTATGTCAACATTGACTACTTCATACAGTATGTATTATCGCAAATGTATAAACATGTTGAATCCACTTTTGCTTTTGTCTTTCAGTCAAAACACTGAAACCCGTTCTAGTTCAATGGATAGTGACGGAGAATATGAAAATGGTATGCCCATAATGCGTACAATATCCCATGACGACCACAATACACCAGCTCCAGGTGCCCTCCGAAAGGTGAGAAGCGCATATACATATTTCAATAAAACAATAATTATATCGAACGAATAGTTGTCGCGGGATCTAAAATTTCTTCAAAGGTAACCTTGACAAATTTAATAGAGTTAGGTTAGCATTTGTATCGCTGAACACAAAATTAGCCTTGACCACATCAGGTTAACAAGATTTCCAATTGCGAAATAAAGTGCCAGGTTGACAGCCATTGACTGTCGGATTGCTGCTTGATTCGCATAGTCCAAACTGCTGGTGTGTTTCTTGCATTTTTGCCTGTAACACGACTACTAGTTTTCAATTCTATAAATGTTGATAATATCTGACGAATATTCGTAAAATAAAAGTAAATGTCAAAATACGAAAAATAATCTTCGAATGAAAACCACAAATTAAGTCTGGTACCAGAAGAGCCGAGGTTAAGAATCCAACGTTTAGCCGTCTAGTTTATCTAATAATTCACCTGCTAAAAGTATATTTGAAATAATATCGTATTAAAAGTATTAAAGCTATTACTAGAGTAACAATAGTTGGTGAAAAAGTTTAACAGTAGGGGTAAGAGAAGTTGCGTGGAATTATGTTCCATAGAAAACCAAGTTAAAAATGTTAAAACGATTTAAAGTAATACTCATGATATGAAGTGGTCTAAACATACATAGGGTCATTGATGCCTTTTTATTGTGTAACTCTTTTTCGGCATACAAAATGACATATATATATATATATATATATATATATATATATATATATATATATATATATATATATATATATATATATATATATATATATATATATATATATATATATATATATATATATACAGCCATGGACAGTAAATTAGCACAAAACTTTGTCATACAAACAAACAAGTTTTTTTATTATATTACAGTTCAAGCAACAAAAAATAAAAACATAAAAACTTAAAATACATATTTTTCTTCAGAAAAAAACTTAAACTCGGACCAAGTTTCTTGTCGTCTGCTTATTAATGTCATCAATATTTCATATGCCAAATTTCAGCTGGACAATAAAATAGCACAAATTAAAAATTTCTGAAATAAAAGAGATATATTTTAAAAATAATACAAATATTTATGTTTTTAGTTTACCTAGTCAATATTTAGTAGTGTAACCTTTATTTTCAAGAACCGCTTGGCATCTACGGGGCATACTCTGAATCAAATTTTGACAACGCTCTTTGGGAATCGAGTACCAAGCATTCTGTATTCCAGTCCAAAGATCATTCAAATTTTTGAACTTATGTTGAGCAATCGCACGTTTCACATCATTCCAGAGGTTTTCTATGGGGTTCAAGTCGGGACTTTGAGCCGGCCAGTCTAAGATTGGGATGCTTTCTTTGGAAAACCACTCCTTTACTAGTTTCGACGTGTGTTTGGGGTCATTATCATGCATGAAAATGAATGAAACAGGCATATGTTCAAAAGAAAATGGCTCCATTTGGTTCTTAAGAATATCCAAATACTGATAACGGTCCATTTTTCCATTAATTTGTACAATGGGACCCACACCATACCAAGAAAAAGACCCCCACACCATGATGCTTCCTCCGCCATGCTTCACGGTCTTTTGAGTGTAGCGTGGATTCAATGCCTGACATTTTGGTCGATGAACAATCACTCTACCATCTGGTCCCATACGATTTACCTTAGTTTCATCGCTCCAAAGTATTTTTTTCCAGAATGAGAGGTCTTTAGACTTGTGGGTGCGAGCAAACAATAAACGCTTGGCAATATTTTTTTTTGATAGAAGTGGCTTTTTTCGGCTTGCACGTCCAAACAGCTGTGCGTCATTTAGTCGTCTTCGGATGAGCCTGTCTGATAAATTTAATCCAAACAGAGAGTTAATTTCGTTTGCAATATCGCGTGAAGAAATGAAAGGGTCTTTCTTCGACATCCGGACAATAGCACGGTCCACTAATTGGGTTGTTTTTTTGACACGTGGCATCTTTTTTGTTGTTTAACGTTGCATCAACTGAGTTTTTTTCACCGAATTAATCGCATTGTAAACCATTTTTCGCGATCGATGCAAAATTTCGGCAATTTCAGCTGGCTTTTTCCCATCATTCCACATGTTGACGATAATAAGCTTCTCCTCTGTCGTGCAATCCTTCCCACGGCCCATTTTTTGGAACAATTACGTGAAACAACGCACAATTAAAATTATGTAACCGAAGAACACAACTACGCGAGAAAAGAAAATAATTTTGACACTTCTACGTACGTTGTGCTAATTTGCTGTCCAGATCAAATGTGGCTAATGACAAAAATCATCATCATTATTCAACATAAGCCTGTTGTTCTTGTGCAACAGTGCAGGCAAAAATAATTGATCCACTTATAAAAAAAAATCGAAAAAAACACATTGAAAATTTACAGTGATTTTGTGCTAATTTACTGTCCATGGCTGTATATATATATATATATATATATATATATATATATATATATATATATATATATATATATATATATATATATATATATATATATATATATATATATATATATATATATATATATATATATATATATATATATATATCAATAATCCCACCCATTTTTACTCTTCGATCGGCCAACACCATATCGTCAATTGGCTTCCAGAATGTTTAGAGTAATATGTACTTGTGCGACCATATATATATATATATATATATATATCAATAATCCCACCCATTTTTACTCTTCGATCGGCCAACACCATATCGTCAATTGGCTTCCAGAATGTTTAGAGTAATATGTACTTGTGCGACCACAAGGAAAGTCGGTAAACCACTTTATTACCATTGAAATCGATGGTGCTGAGTCGCCACAGTATTATGAAGCTTTTCCTTGGTTTGATTGGCGTTTTTTCTTCGAAAAAAAATAATGTTCAATGAACACTTTTTTCCATTTTTAAAAAAATCCACGAGACTGTATGTTAAACAGCTGTTAAACGCAAACTAAATGACGAAACTCTATCAAAACACAGTAGTCTATTAACAGATGGTACTTGTTGGGAGCAGTGTTGAATTTCATATAACTACGGGGGAAGTTGGGAAAGTCACGTAGGTATTTTAAAAATCGGCTGATTTAATTTTATTTTTAAATATTACCCTTCCAAAGAGACATACAATACTTATACATACATTGCCACGTACAGCGCAATATGAGCGCGTGAGAATAGAATGCTTAATGATTGTCAATGTGGTTTCCGGAACGACAGGAGTACCTCTGCTCTTTTAATTGGCCTTACTGACTCAATTAGGAAGAATACTCATGATCAAAAAATGTGTATGGTTTTGTCTTTGGATTTAGAAAAAGCCTTCGATAGGGTAGATTATGGAATTTGGATAAATAAATTGCATAAAGATTATGGACTTGGGAAAAGTGCCTGTAGTTTAATGCTTTCTTATTTATGTGGTAGGAAGCAGTTTGTTCGTGTCAATGGAGTCGCATCGTCTGTTTTGTCTCTTAGGAGTGGGGTCCCTCAGGGCTCTGTTTTTTTTTCCAATTTTGTTTGTGCTGTTTATTAATGACCTTTTCAAAAGTCTAGGCGATTGGTGTACACCATACTCTTTTGTTGATGATGTTCAGCTATTATTTTGCGGAGAAATCCAGTATTTGGATACTTTACAAGCCAAAACTAATTATGTTTTAAAATTATTGAGCGTATGGATGTCCTCTAACAAGCTTAGTATTAATCCTTCTAAAACAAAGCCAATATTGTTTTCATCATCATCTTCTATCAACCTAGATTTGCAATACAATGGTACGTCTATAGAATTCGTTCAGAGTATTACGTGTTTGGGAATAGTACTGGATAACAAATGTTGCTTTGAGCAGCAACATTTCGCAGTATTGCTTCACGTATTAGTTTCACACTTCGTCAACTATACAACACCAATTTAGTTTTACCTCGTTGAGTAAAAACAAAACTGGTTCATGGCTTAATTATGCCAAATATTTTGTACTGCCTAGAGGTATATCGGGAACTACTCAAAATAATATGAATATTATAAAGACAGTGCTTCATAGAGTTATGCGCTATGTATATTCTGTTAAACCGTATGCTCACATATCGCCGTTTGTGAATGACTTTTTAGGCTGTTCCTTTGTGAAATTTGTGCACCTTCGGTTACAAGATATACAAACTTCAGTCTCCTTTGTTCCTAGCAAATTCATTTGTCTTCAGTCACTCAATTCGCAACAGGCAGTTAATTATTCCAAAGGTAACACCGCTTATGGATCGATCATTCCTCGTAAGAGTAGCCCGACTATTTAACATTTTGCCAAGCAGTTTAAAAACGTTTAACTTGTCTTCCATGAAATTTCGTAAACATTTAATGGAACATTTTCGTTCAAGTACAGAGTAATGCTTTTATTTATATGTTTTTTTTCTTCGGTTTCTTGATTATCACTTATATGCTTTCATCAGGTTTTTTCTCTTTTATTAGGAAATATTAGGATTATTTTAATTTATATTATTTTTTTGATTTTATACTGAATTTTTTCTAGTAGTTTATGATGTTCTATTTAACATTTTGATGCATGTTGTAATTTAGCTTTAATAGGCCCCAATGGGCTTCGAATTACATGTCAATAAAGAAATGAATAAATGAATGAATACGACTGAGAGCATCGAACCGCATCAAGAAAAGAGTACTATCGATCTAAATATAGAAATTTAGCATTAAATATTCCGCCAACTTTTTTATTTTATTACGGATGTAATAAACAAAACTTGGTTCCATTTAATGAATCCATTCTTTGCAATATACTCGTATAGAGGGTTTATAGAGTTTTTTTAATGCTAGTTTTTATAAAGCCTCGATTACTAAGCCATGATTATAAACACGCAATAATATAATAATTTATAAAAGTATAGTGTCAATTTTATTCATGTATTTATAGAATACGTCGTACAATATTTTACTCGCCCATGAATGTATGTACCCGTTTTCTTGATACTACTGCTTAACACTAAGTTTTGCAGATCAGCTGCAATAAATCATAATCGAAAACCAAGTTTTTAAAAAATAGATCGTTCGATTAAACCAATAACCGACATTCTCAATTAACCGTTTTTGACACCTTAGTACAAACACTGTTGGTACAGGGCAAAATATGTTCTAGTAAAAAAGTGGGCGGTGCTACGTCCCTTAATAAATCATAATGACGGACCAAAAAATGGGGTAATCGTAATAATTTTTAGATTTTACAATTCTTGATAAGCAAATCGTTACAGTCTGTGATATATATGAATGATCACACAAAATGAGGGTATTTGTCATCTATCAATTTTTCTTCTAATTTAAAGTTCAAATATTTAGTAACTCTAAGCGGTGTTAAAACTGTCAGTATAAATTAGTCTCATAGACATTTGTTATCATATTAGGTCCAAAGGCTCACGTATTATAGTGAAAATAAATAAATGAATTAAATACTCAGTCACTTTCATGAAGAGGCATAACATTTATTTATTTATATTAAAGTATACTGAAAAGTAACTGCCAACAAGGATGATTGTAGTGCCACTGGTGCGGAAGATGGATTCAATTTCCACTCCGCAAACTGGATCTTTGGCGAATCTGCTAGATTTAGTAAATGCTCAGCCATAAGATCACCGTTACAAACATCGTAGCAATTTATGTAAGGTCTAAGTAGTAGTACGTGCTTTAGATATAAAAGCAAAATTGGTTGGAATTCTTGAAATGTCCAAATGAATGTGCCCAGGATTACAAGCATCCAACGTCCATAAGTTGTTCTTTGCGGAAAGAAAGCTTTACTTCTTCGAAACAGATAAAAAGTTTTACTTTAACAAAAAAAATGGAAAAAATACAAAAAAAGTATTGTTCTTTGCGGAAAGAAAGCTTTACTTCTTCGAAACAGAAAAAAGTTTTACTCTAACAAAAAATATGTATAAAATACAAAAAAAGTTTTGTTTACGATGTACGTTGCCTTTATTTCCTTCAACGCTCCTTTCAAATAGTCTACATAAGACGATTTCTGGTTTAAAAGGCTTCAAAATGTACCATGCACACGCTTGCCTGTGTCTGTCGCACTAAGCTGGTACGATCCCTGGCCTTAACATTTTAATGAAGAAGCCAATGCTTGCAAAAGGATTGTGGATTAGAATCCGCTTTTACAGTATGGCAGTGTTGTTCCCGACACAAGCGAAAAGTCTCAAAAATAACTTTTAAACCTTTTGAAGAAATAATATCATGCTCAGCCTGGAACATTAAATAGTTTATCGCCTAAAATACCAAAACTAACGAATCAGCTGAATTCAGTATTGGAGTTGTACTTTTACTTTAATTGCAATTTTCGATAAACACTCCGCGTCGATGCGTCTTCTTTACGGAATACCAAATTTGTGTCAATGTGACGTCGGCGCTGATAGGAAGTGACGTTAACTCAAAAACGACAACGTGAACAGGGCTGATTACAGTAAACGTGGTGGTCTTGGAATAAACAGTTTGTAGGTGATGGCATATCGTAAGATTCGCCATTATCTTTGTTATTTCTGATCAAAAAATGTGGGATGGTTGAGGCTATAACTAATATGTTCAGCGATAAAATTCTGATGATGATCCTTTTTGTACAATGGGTTTTATCTAACAAAATTTAACAAAATATTCAGATTTAGACTTCTCTTATTTTTTACCAAATTGAAAAATAATACCTACGTTCTTGTGTATCAAATTGTATTTCTTTTACTTCAATTATTTCTAACATAATGCGATAGATTGGCTAGATAGAAGTATTGTCCGTGTTTAATTGGTAACTGGTTCAAGTGGTCGATAACAACAACAACAACAACTATATGCGTCATATACCATTCGTTACGAAAACTTTTTTGTATAGAATAAAGTGTTCCAGAAATATTTGAGCTTTGAATCATTTGATTTTCATACGAAATCAATTTAATAAAAAAAGAGGATTTCGTGATTTATCGAGCTCGGTTGTTACTCGCTTTAAAACAGGGTTTTCCATTAAGGACATAACAATGTTATAAATTAAACACAGAATATTTAAGATGTACTTAGTAGGGACATAAATACTGTTACAACATTGAACACACCCATTTCAATAGTAGAAACTGAACATACCCCGTTAATGTCATATGGGATTTGAAAGCTAACCTCAATAGCCTTCGTCTGTAACGGGATTTTAAAAAGAACCTTATCGCTGTAATAGCGCTTTTCAAGTGTGAAATGAAAGAAAGCGGTATTTTCAAAACGCTCCGGCCACTAGGGATTAGCCGCATGTTAGTCTACCGATGCATAAAACTGTTTGAGGAGACTGGAGATGTAAAGACCGCCACCGGTCGGGCGCTCTGTTCGAACACTGCATGTCATCAAAGCCGTTAAATCAAGAATTCACAGAAATCCGCTCCGAAAACAGAAAATCATGACCCGTGAGATGAATATCAAGCAAAAGTCCATGATTTGAATCATTAAAAAAGACTTGGGACTTGGGGCTTTCAAACGACGTACCGGACATTTATTGACTGCAGCTTTAAAAAAATAGGATTGAGAAATACAAACGTCTTTTGGTGAAGCACGCTGATAACTTGCACAGAAAAATTTTATTCACCGATGAAAAAATTTTTACCGTTCAGGAAAAATTTAACAAGCAAAATGATAGAGTGTATGCGCGGCCATTTAAGGACGCATCTGAACTGATCCCAAGGGTGGAAAAGGGTCATCACCCAGCTTCAGTCATGGTTTGGTGGGGTGTCTCTTACGATGGGGTCACTGACCTGCATTTCTGCGAACTAGGAGTCAAAACATCGGCCAAAGTTTACCTAGAAACCGTTTTGGAAGCTGTTTTGACAATTCCCTCTCTTAACAATCCCCTGTTCCAAAACCAGCCATGGACTTTCCAGCAGGAAATTGCGCCGGCCCATAAGGCTAAAACGTCCCAGGCCTGGCTTCGAAACAATTTGCCATCGTTCATTTCCTCTGAAGAATGGCCCTCAGGCAGTCCAGATTCGAACCCATTGGATTACAAATTGTGGACGGTTTTAGAGGACAAGGTTTGTCACAAAAGATACCCCAACATTAGATCTCTTAAGACTGTTTTGGTTTGAGCTGTGGCCAATTTTCCAATGGACGATGTTCGTGCAACTATTGACAATTGGCCAGTGCGACTTAGGGCTTGTGTTAAGGCAAAAGGCGGACATTTCGAATAAATAGATTCTTTTTGGATACAATATACATCAATAAATATATATTAAAAATAATTTTGTCCAAAAACATTCAGTACTTTTTATTTTACAGCATTAAACGTGGGTAACAGTATTTATGTCTTTACTAAGTAGAGTTCAAATATGTTCCAGGTGTAGTGTAAATGTTACACTTAAGGAATGAAATTCCACTCTTGGAAAACCCTGTTGATCCTTAAATAACGTTTTATATAAAAGTAATACAACGGGTTTTCCAATAGGGACATACGAATTTCGAATCTTTATGTCAACGCACCCTCCTCAAACATTTTTAATGGTCTTTTAGTGTCAAAACATTAGTCGAAGTCAACATTGTCATGATGGTAAAGTTCACATACGGGCAACGTTCTGAAATCATTAAAAGTTACTAACGAATTTCTGAGTCGGTAGTCGCAATTTTAAGAGCGCTTACTCCAATTTTCGGCTGTAATAATCACCTTCAGCGATGAAGCTCATTTCTGACAGTAGTTTTGTCAATAAAGAAAATATTCCTTATTCGACAGCAAATAACACACATCGTTACCTTAATAGAAAACGGCCTTGACTTATAAAAAATAGTTTTCCGGTAGAAGAAAAAAACATCATAAATCTGGTAAAAATATGGATTCAAAATCTTTGTAAATGCCCATTTTATAAAAAATATAATGTGTAATTCAGAGCTTTACATTTTTTAAATAAATTTAGTTTTTATAGATTTTGTATAAATGAGGGAAATCTGTAGAGACATTTCATGAAAAAATATATAAATTGGGTCCTTTTTATATTAAGGTAACGACATGTTCTCCAAAAGACATTTGCTTCCACAAAAAATTACTGTGTGGTGTGGTTTTCATGCCGGAGGTGTCGTTTAAAACAATCGTCATGTTACCGTCAATGGAGAGCGCTGTCGTGCCATGTTAGAAAATTATTTTTGGCCAGAATTGGATGAGCTTGACATCGCCGATATGTGGTTTCAACAAGACGGTGCCACTAGCTACACAGCACGCGCTACAATCAATTTACGGAAAGAAAAAATCGGTGAACGTGTTGTCTCGAGAAATGGTCCGGTCGAACGGTTATGCGATTAAACGTCATTGGATTTCTTTTTATGGGGCCACATCAAGTCATTGGTCTATGCCAACAAGCCAACAACTTTAGACTAGCTCAGAGACAACATCCAACGCGAAATTGCCAACGTTCCGGTCGAAATTGGTGCAAGAGTGGTGGAAAATTGGGAATAGATCGCTGTACACAGGCTCGTGGTGGTCATATGACTGAAATCGAATCTCATTAAAGTGTAACATTTGCACTGCACTTGGAATAAATTTAAAATCTATATTTTAAAAATTCTGTGTTTAATTTTCTATAAAATTGTTATGTCCTTAATGGAAAACCCTGTACAAAATGTTTTTAGTAAACAAAGAATACTTCAGATTTGGTGGCAAAGATTTGAAGTTATCGACTTGACGATCATTAACTCGGTTAAGACGCGACTCCAAGCACACCTTTTGCTTGTTTACTTGATTTGCAGCTGTACCCTAATAGGTCATGTTAAGATCAAAACCATATTTGTAGATTTTCAGAAACGATATCCTTTTTTATTAATATCTATACAACTGATTTTATTATTAATCTACTAACTTTTAACTCTTTAATTTTTTCCAATATTCATATTTTTTAAACAAAAACACACCTGAACAGAACCTTGTTTCAGCAATACTTGTGAGTACCCCACTTATCATCATCAAATCAAATAATGTTCACTATACATTTTGTTTGTCACATGGTGCTGGTTGTTTCGTTTTGATTTCATTAAAAAGTGTGTATGGGAGCCCCGTGTACAATTGAGAAAGGTTACACACTGACTGACTATCCGGTATGAGATGGATACTTTGAAAATTGATGGAAATTTTGTACTAACATTTTAAAAAAGTTAATCAAATCGTTTGCGAATCAGTTTCGATCGACTTTCATCACATACCGGTATACGTATTCTTTATAGTCTTCAGAATATCCAGACGGAGTAAAAGCCTGGATATGCGGTAGACATACTTTGTTTGAGAGTGTATGCCGTTGCCTAACCATTCGAATGTATACAGGGCCCTTTGTCTTTTCATTTTCATCTTCTAATGTAATGTAAAATAGTTCATGAGATGGTTTTTGGTATAAAAAAAGAACTTTTGTTTTGTGCATTCTTCCTCTGTGTGTGTATTCTTACCGATTGTTTGCCTTTACGATTATCAAGACGTGTTGAAAATCCAAAACTAAAGACATTTTGACATTTACAGGTTTCGGGTAATCAACGTGGAAATAAGATACGAACAATTCTGAACATAATCATTCAAAGCGAGACGATATATGTGGCCTGTTTAAATACCATGATTCAAGTAAGTGGGGGCAATACATTGCCTGACGACCTGTCACTGCTCCACTATTGGATGTTTATTGTTTGATTTAATTTTTTAGTACAAGAAGGCCATTCACGCAACCTTGGGTACATCACAGCCTGTCATCAAGGAGGAGGAGGAGAACACAATATTCTTTATGATCGAAAAACTGTACGAGTCACACTCTATATTTTTGAACGATTTGAAGACGCTCGTAGCTCACGAGGGTGGCGATGTGCTTATAGGTGAGACGTTTAAGCGCTTGTCCGACATGGTCGATTTGTATAGTGCATTTTTGCACAATTACAATCAGGCCATCGAGACGGTAAAGAAGTGCAGTGCCAATAATCCGCAGTTCAAGAAGATTGTATCGACAATCGTCTTGAATCTGCAGACAGAGCAATCGCTAACTCTCGAAGATCTGCTACACAAGCCCGTGGCTCGAGTACAAATAAATGCTTTAGTATTTAATGATCTCCTTGACTGTACTCCGCAAAATCATCCGGACCACCATCCACTTAAGCACACGCACGACACTATACTCCGGTTCCTCAAGCAGTTTAATGTGGTCAACCAGAAACTGCCTAGCGAATCGAATAAAAACCTACGCCGCATGGTGAAGAATTCGTTTATAGTTGAGCTTGTTGATGGACATCGCAAGTTGCGCCACTTGTTTCTGTTTAATGATGTCATTGCATGTGCCAAATACAAGGCATCCGGTCGTGATCGCATTGATTATGAGCTAAAGTGGTTTATACCATTAAAAGATGTGGCTGTCTTTGAGGAGACCGATGCTAGTGCAGATTTGAAGGAATCTAGTCCACCAAATATTTTGCAGCTAAAAACTCAAGCGTGTACTGTTCGAGACCAGCTACTGATGGAAGAGAAGGACGATAAGGCCCGAAAAGCGAATGGCCTACGGTACGGCGACAAATACCGTCGAAAGTTGGCAGATTTAGAATCGCAATTAGTGCTGGCGTCGCCCAATTTAGTTTTTCGCATTGGAAATAAGGCTACCAATAAAACCGTCACATTTTTCCTCAGTTCCGACTTTGAACGTACCCAATGGATAGAATCTATTCTTAGTTTACAGGTTTGAGTCAAGTCATATTATCTGGCACAAACAACAACTATAATTTAAATTAATTGTCTCATTCACACATTAGCAAACATGTAATATACCCGGTACTAGCAGTATAAACGCCCTTGAAGTACACGCCTTTATCGTGGCGATGCAGAAAAGCATGAAAACCGAAATGGGATCGTATTTAATGCGAAACACAAACGATGAGAGTCTTCTAGTGGGCGATCTTCACATGACCGTGCACAGCCTTTCCGGTTTGGAACACCCGGCCGACCTGTATATCATTCTCGAAGTTGATTCATATGGTCACTACTTCCGCAAAGCGGGCACCAAAATGGTTTGCCGAAATAACAATCCCGTGTGGAATGAAAGTTTTGTTGTCGAACTGGAAGGCAGTCAAAATGTTCGCATACTGCTGTACGCTCTACAGGAGAGGCCTATTCTAAGATCAAAATACGTTCTGAAGGTAATTATTAAGTAACTTTCTCTGGGGCATCGAAGAACACCATTGAACGTGGAGTTGTGGTCTTTTTTGCAGTTAAGTCGCAGCTGGTTAAAGGAAACACCACAAGCCCGAGCCATTAAGTTTGGCGATAACTTAACCTTGAATACTATTTTACATTTTGTACCTGGTGAAGTGACTTTAAGGCGAGTGCCTACCTCGAAGCCGGGAGCTCTCTTCGGTGCCAAAATGCAACAAGTATTGAAGTAAGTTTTTTTTGGTATTGTAGTGCGTAACAAAGGTCTAAACGATGTATTCCTTTTTAGACGTGAAAAGCGTGACATTCCATTTATAATAAGTGCCTGTATACGAGAAGTGGAAAAGCGTGGAATGTCTGAAGTTGGCATTTATCGTGTCAGCGGATCTGCTTCAGATTTGGCCAAACTAAAAAAATCTTTTGAAACAAGTAAGTGAATCGGAAGTCTCATCTACATGTCTAAAGTTCTGTGTGTATGTCTCCATTTAAGATGCCTACGAAGCTGAACAGTTGCTAAAAGATGTGGACATTCATTCGGTGACTGGTATTTTGAAATCATATCTGCGTGAATTGCCCGAGGCTTTGTTCACCGACGTTTTATATCCCAAATTCTTTGAGACATTCAGTCGTTTCACCAACAACAACGAAGCCGAACGCATCAGTGAACTCCTAGTGGTATTTGAGGAACTTCCCCAAGCTAACAAATCATCCATAAACCACATCCTCGACCATTTGATAAGGTAAATGCAATTTTTGCTAATCGTATATTTCCACGAAAGTTGTATAACCGCAATCAACTATTTCAGAGTTCATAATCGAGAAGCAGACAACAAAATGTCCCTTCACAATTTGGCTATGGTGTTCGGCCCCACCCTGCTACGTCCAGGAGCAACACAGACAAAGCAAAAGGATCTGTTGGCTTCCAGTACGGTGGATGTGATGGCCCAAGCTGGAATTCTTTATTGCTTCCTGCAAGCGCGCATGCAATATGATAGAGATTCTGCAAATCCTTAAAGAGCAGGACCGCTCGGGCTGAATTGCCAGCCATGTATGTACGCATTAAATGCTGCAACCCATGCGCTGCGACAGTTTGATTTTTAATTAAACGTATTCCATAGCTCAAGTAACACTTAACAGGTCATAATGAAAGTATAGCGGAGAGCACGATATTTTTATATACATATATATATACATTTATTATGCATTTTATGTAAATACCATACATAAATTTATATGGTTCAGTTTCGAGTCTGGTGAAGTATTATCGCTTTGAGCTGCTGGCTGATTCCTTTCTGTATACAATTGGATTGGACAATTCATCGAACGGAAAAACATTAAAAATAGTTCCCTGCTGCTTTTGAATTTGCAAAGAAATGATGAAATGAAACGCATTAGTGTACCCCAAATTTATTATTATTAATTATACATTTATTCTAGTATGTATCGTTATTACAGAACTATGTATTTATGATGATTTATGTCTTCTTACCATAAATCAGCAGTGCGTTCTCGTATGTATTTTATTTCGTCTAAATATTACAACCAACACAGCTTCAAGATCTTAAATCTTACCGCAAATGTTACAATTATAATATTCTTTAGTCGAACGTAATCTTATTTAAAAACAAATGTATTCACAAATGATACATATAAAAAAAATAAAATAAAACAAGAGCAATATTTGAATGGTTGCGAACAAACCATAAGCTTTTCCATAGCGAACAGCGCAGCGTCCAAGGGTAGAAAAAACAACAACAAAAGAGGTCCTAATCACTTAAGTTATCATCATTTGCTTGTGCATTTAGGGTTCCATCCGCATCGAATACAGCCCGTTTGCTTCGTTTGACGAACTTTTCGGGATTTGTACTAAGATATTGTTCAGCTGATCGTTTCCGCAGGGCATCTACATCCTCGTCTGTTGTAGACGCCCATTCGAGGACAATACGTCTGCCGTACAAATGAGTACTCTGGCTCAGTGCTTCAAATGCTTTTTTGGCATCACTCTTGGTGACAAAGTCAACAAAGCCAAAACCGCGATGACAATCCTCTCCAGGTGCCATCTTTTTTGGCAATCGTACCGAACGAAGTTCTCCGAATGCTCTGAAATCAAAAAACATTTTAACAACGACGCACAGTTAACTAAATTTAATATTGGCATTACTTGAAAATATCTCGAACTTCCCGGACTTTAGCTTGAAAAGGTATATTTCGCACCAACATTTTTGTACCAGTTTGTTTGGTTAGCTGGACTTGTTTACGCTGTCCTCGATCCTCCGGTTTCCTAAAAAATATAAAAATTGCAGTTATAGACAGGTCACAACTAATTTCGTGGTACCTACTTTAGTATACGATCGCTGCGCTTTAATTCCACCTGGTTACCGTCGATTGTTGTGAATTGCATATTCTTAAGCGCGTATTCGGCTGTAGACGCTTTCTTAAACTGAATGAAGCCATAGCCCAGCGACGTCATCTGAGATGGATTGTTTGCATCCTTGCGCTTGGCTATTTCCACGGTATGTATGGGACCCACCTTTGTGAAATGTTTGCAAACCGTTTCCCGCACGGTTTTAAAGTTTAGATTTCTCAAAAACAATGTTGTGTTAGGCTCAGGTTCTTCGTTGTCTTCTAAATCTTCAGTGACGGTTTTGCTGACGTCTTCCACATTTTCTTTTTCTGTAGTTGGTTCTTCCGTATTGTTGCGGTTGTCACTTTCAATTTTTGATATTAAAGGTTCGCCAGTTAGGCTTGTAGTAAAAGTATCCTCCGGCCCCCATTCAAGATATAGCGGAACGTTTTTAAATTTACTATAAGCTAGCTTCTTGAAGGCATGTCTGGCTTCGGAGGGATCACAGTATTCGATTATGGCTGTAACTCCACTAGGCGGTAAAATTAATCTACCGATTGGTCCAAATTTTGCAAAAATTGGCGTTAATTCGGACACCGCAGTATCGGGTGGCAAATTTTTTGCTAAAATGATTGTTTTGGAGCGCTTCGCCGACACCGAGTCGAATGCATTGACCCTTACACCATTGTCCTCCAGGAATTGCTTCATCTCAATGACGATCTGTGTTTCACCGAGAGCAATGCGTACAGCAGCGCTGGAGCCTCCTTCCTCAGTGTCAAGAATGCGTTGTTTTGAGGTCTCAAACTTTTTCGCTAAAATATCGGCTACAGCATTTGGACCCAAGAACAGGGTATTCCAATTAATGGATTGTTGTGCAGTTTTCTTTAGTTTCAATGCCTTTTTCTGTTTAAACGTAAGCGCTTCGTCGTTTTCATCCGCATATTCGTCCGACTTTTTACCTTTACCAGGAATTAGGTGCAATAAACGACCATGGAACGTAGTGCCATCCAATTCGTTGAAGGCCTGCACCGCATGCTCGGGCATCATGTAGGTGACAGTGCCGAAGCCTTTAATCTGCCGAGTCACTAGATCGACAGGCAAATGCAGCTCCGCAACCGGACCGAATTGCTCAAAATGTTTTTGCAAGTCGTCGTCAGTAACTGTGTAGGCCAAATTTCTAAAGAATATTCTACCCGACTCTGATATATCTTCTTCGTTGTTCAAACTGTCCTCTTGGTTTTTCCACTTGGGGTTCTCCTCACCAGATTTGCCTTGCTGTCCAGCTTTTCCCGTCTGCTTAGCCTTTGTAATCTTATTTTTTTCCGTGAAGTCCGAGAAGAATACTTGCTTACCCTTGATAAAACTCTTGTTTTTGATCATTGCCTTGGTCATGTCTTTCTCCGTTTTAAAACCAACATAACAGAATCCATGGACCTTGGAGGGCAAACGTACAGAGTATGGTTTCAAAGGCTTGAAGAACTTGATAATTTCCTGACGTTTGGTTTTATACGGAACGTTGTGTATTTTGATTGTGAACAAGTCGAGGGTTGTTTTACTTGCCGAGCCAGAGCCTTTCTTCGTCATCAACGATTTCATATACTCCATATCGCTTATTGGCTTTTCGGCCAACTTTTCTTTCTCATTGTCATCCGTGCAAACTTCTTCATTCTCCTCCCCATCAGCGCTTTCCGTTGCATTACCCTCGTCGGCGGAGGCTTGTTCATCTTTCGATAAATTCTCCTCTATATTTTCCGCCACGTCATTCGCATCATTGGCCCACAACGTTCGTTTCTTTTCGTGGGCCTTCAGAAATTCCTGAAATTCGGGGTCCTCTTTATGCTTACCAAGGATTTCATCGACTTTTGATGGCGTTTTTGCATCTTTGCTCTTGAGGTCGTCCTTATTTGAAGTGAGTTCTTTGTTGCTGTCCTTGGAGTGTTTACTCCACGACTGTGGCTTTTCATCTCCACCCAATTTGGTACATAACTCCACCTTAATCCGACTGGTCTGAATGTATGTGTTGTCAAAGTGTTCTATGGCTGCCTGTGCCTCAGTGTCTGTCTGATATCCAATGAAGCAGAACTGACGAGCTTGCAGGTACTTCAGTTGTGTGATGTTACCCTTGCTCCCAAAAAGACTACGGAGTTTCTCCTCGGTGACATTTTTCGGGAGTTGTTTTACTATTATTCTAGACATATTTGTGAAATTGAAATGGGTAATATTGCATTGTTTATGTCCCCCACGTGAATGAAGTAACACCAGGGTTGCCAATTCTTTTTTAGTTAAGTTATCTAAACGGGGTGAAAGCGGCACTACAGTTGTTGCGACTAGAGTGGCAATTTGGTTGTGTGCAGATTGATCAAAACTATTGGCATTTATTTCAGAAAATATAATGAATGAATACATGGGCGTATCCTCCAGACCCAAAATAGTGGTTCGCGACGGCCTTAAGGCCCGAAAACAACCAAATATAACACGGAATTATGAATGAATATCGAGCAGGGAAATCGTTGTGCTCATATTCGGAATAAACGTAAATATTGTTCGTGCGTATATTCTGAATGTAAAAAAGGTTTTTTAACAAGATTCTCTAACATTTTTGTTTTGACAGCGGAACATAAAATGACGTTTGTCTTTTTAATCCCTACACCACACTGTGTTACAGAGTAGGGTGTACAAATACAGGCTCTTTTCCAAAAACCGATTATAAGTATAACCACATATGGAATTTTTTTGATTTTTTTTAAAAAAGAGCAAAACTTTTAATAAACCTAGTAAAAACCCCAAATTTTAAAAATATTTAAGTGCAGACTGTCAATTTATTTGACCAAAATTTATTAAATTGAGAATGTTATTGAAGGAGAATTACTTTTTTTAATTTAAGGAGTTTTAAGACTGGTCTAGCTCACGTATGCAGCCAGCTATATTTTTAAGAAAAACATAATTTTTTTAAATATAATTAACAGAAACTCAGTTATATTCAAAGTTCGTTCACTTGAACAACATAACTATTATAAAAATTTACTTATAAATTGTTTGCAGTGTGCCAGACACATTTTCACATGAAAAGGTGATTTTAAGGAAAAATAAACATTTTTGAATTGTACTTAATATATAAACAATTTAGTTCTGAAATATATCGAAATATTCAATTTTTAAAGTTAAGTAGAGCCAACTTATATTGAACAAAAACATGGTGCAATAAATGTTTCCATTTAGAGTTATTTTGCTACTCATTGTTGACATCCATTTTGTCTGTTATATTTCTTATTGGCAATTATGCGAATTACGAAAAGAAATTTATTAGTTTTGAATTCAAATGAATGATTAAAATATTGTATTTCTTATTCCGTAACATGTTCGAATGGTCCCATGAACATATGCACTTCTCCATCGCATTACTTATATTTAAGGCATGACGATAGGATGTACAATAGGGTGGAGTGAAATTCAAAAAAAAAAGTTAACCTCGGAAAGAGATGTAGTCTGGGGTCCTAATGAGGGGAAAAATAAAGAAAAAAAATTTTAAAAAATTTTTAGGGGTCGCGCCACTCCCTAGAAATTTGGAAATTATCGCTATTTTGGCTTTGATTTTAGAAAAATCCTAAAAAGTTTTATGTCAATAAATGTTTGCAATAGCGTAAACAATGAAATAAGGGCATGAAAAAATTTAAAAAAAATTTTCACATTGTTCAAAAATTTCAAAAAGTAAAATAAGTCAAATCGTCCCTTCTTCAGAAAATTGACTGAACAATGAAATCGCCACCAAAGCTACAAATATTAGTCGATTATCCTCATATTTGCCTCAAATACTTTTGTTTGGGCACTGAACAAGCTCAAACTTTTAAATTTTGAATAAGTTAAGTCGTTAATTTTTAGGATTTTTCTAAAATCAACGCCAAAATAGCGATAATTTCCAAATTTCTAGGGAGTGGCGCGACCCCTAAAATTTTTTTTAAATTTTTTTCTTTATTTTTCCCCTCTTTAGGACCCCAGACTACATCTCTTTCCGAGGTTAACTTTTTCAAATTATAAAAAAAGCATGTTTTCACTCCACCCTAATGTACAACCGTTGGAACAGCTTGAGCAAAAATGCATGACTATTATATAAATAGGGGTTTTTTTGCATTAACTTGAGTTCTGTACAATTCTCTAAGCCGTTAAAAATCGTTCACATTAAATGCATTAGTCGTCTTTAAACAACTGGACCCGGCCTTTCAGTGAATACAAAAATTTAATTGTAAACAACAGAGCATTTTGAGAGATTTGTCTACTTAAAGATCAGTGATGATGACAGCGTGATGACGGTAAATAACTTAATAATGTTCACTATTTTATTATTTGTTGTACTACAAAAATTCAAAAAAAATTGCTCCAGTCGATTTAAATCAAAGACGATAAAAGACATCTATAAAAATGATTTCGATACATTCGAATCGATTTTCAACTTTAATCAAAATCGATATACCATTCACTAAGTACCAAATACTATTATAGAAGAGTGAAAAATAACCAAACGTAAATAATAAAAAATTGATTTTTGTGTATTGTACGTTTTGGCGAAAATAAAAGTGAAATACGAGGCTATAGATTTAATTGATAAACAAAAACGTATGGAAGACTAAGTCAGAACATGTCGTCCTTGTTGCGGAATCGTAGTGGGAATCTAAGCGGAATTTTCCGCCTTTGGTGTATAAAGACAACTTCCCCTTCTACCATATTGTTATTGGCCCTACAGCCAAATAATTATTGCATTGTCGCGCAATATTCCAGACGCAGTGACTCGAAGAACCTTGATAGTGCCTTCAAGGTTGTCAAATCAAAAGTGCGTGTCGAAGGTAAGGCCAACAAACCAAACATTGAACATCGACGGAATGAAAGCACGTACAAATGCGATAAAAAAATAGCTTCACACAAGCTGAAAAATTATCTATGTATACTTGATTCATTGCTATTACGGCTGTGGGCGAGTCTGCTGGCTGCTTGCTTTTGTTGCGTTAATCAAATGGTTGAATAGCTTAAATAATATTATACAATGACCATGATCATTTTCTCTAGGAAATTCAGATTATTTGGGTGGAGAATGTGGTCCGAATTGGGAACTGTTGGCTCCGCGTTCCAATCGTTTCTATTTTCCCAACGCAGTTGGGCCAGCCTGGCAGGGTGCAACGAGTACAATTTCGCTGGAGGCTCCATTAGAATCGCTGGTCGATTTTGACGGAAATGTAAGTCGTAGATTCGTGTACTTTTAATTATTATGTAACCGTGATTGTTACTGTACCTCAATTTGGTTGTTGTTCATTAACAGTGTGCAGAGAAAAGAGCCCTGTTGGAGTTCACGGTTAACGAATGCCCCTCATTGATCAAAAAGTCATTGCATGAGCTCTTCCCTGCGCCTGAGGTTGTATCTAGTGAGAAATTAGCTTTATTAACATTAAAATTTAAAGGTGGTGATACGGAAAAGGGAGCAAGAAAGGTAGGTTGCGACGACATGCTAGATGAGTGGGCTGCTAATTTAATTATACTCGTTTCTTTCTCAGTTCGTTTTAGCCGCCCGTGAAATTACTGCCCGGCTACGTTTACATGGGTTCTGGGCTGACTTCATGAATCCCTTCAGTGGCAAACCCTTTTATTCGTGGGCTAGTGGAAAAAATCTGTACAAAGTAGACAAACGATTTCGAGGACTTAATATGAAGCTGATGAAACACAACGAATGTGTTGTTATAACAGCGGACGAGGAAAATGCCGAAAAGGCATTCTCTGGCTCTATTTATACCAACGCACCCTCCGACTATTTAGAACTGAAGTCATTAATTGATAATCAAGTTTAACAGTTCTAAACTATCTAATTATTATTGTTTTAATAATCTTAGCAAAGAAAATTATTTGACCATTTTCTTTTAGTTGACTTTTCTGTTGATATTGTTTTAGATAAATTTAAAATCTAAATAAATTATTATTAATTGTTTAAATGTTGTTTCCCGTGCAAAACTATCACATTTCACGAGTCTTGCGACCACTTCTCGCAATGCCTTTCGATCTCCTTTAGCTTATTGATGAGTAATTGCAATTCTTCTGTGTTGCACACAAACTCGACAATGGTTTCCCTATCTCCAGAGTTCTGTCTGTATCGTCCCATGTTGATATAGAATGCAGGCTCTCCGCTGTTCCCTTGGGACGAAGATGATTTCACATCGGCGACTATTCGCCATTGCAAATCGGTGACGTGTGGAAAGCTATGCCCAACTTGAAGGTGCCGTAATATCAAAGACTTCTTGTGGTCCTCATACATTTTGATCAGTTCATCAATTGTGCTGCCGCTTAATTCCATTTCCTCAAGCAATTGCCTAAGATACATGCCATCCAAGCAATGCTTTATGGCCAGAGCGTATAGAGCGACTACGGCATATTCACTTTGTTTCGCCTTTGAGCTGTATATTTCGGGAACAGGTGGAATTGCTAAAAGAAAATTGAGTGGTAAGATACAAACAGGACTTTCATTATCATACTGACTGGCTTCGGGATTTAGGGTCAGCTTGACGCAATTTCCTATAAGTTTTCTAGTAGTATCCAGTGGAATTGAAGTTCCCAGATATTGAAGCCCTTCAATTACCGATTTTGATAATGTTATTGGGCCGTATCTTGTTGACATTGTGGGAGTAGTTTCCATTATTTATCATCTGGTGCCAAACGCAAAACAATGAAATACAAAGACTAGAGATTGGTAAATCGAGTTCGATGTTAGTTAAATCTTGATCATAAACAATTAAGAGTAGAAACAGAACACTGCGGCGACGGCAACCGGTGCGGCAAGAAAATGCAAATTAAATGACGACAGGTGCGGTGACGGTTTTTGTTGTAATTTCTCAGCTGTTTTTATTTATTATTTGGCCTTGAGTGATTTTGAAAAATACCGTTAATATATTTGCAAACTAAACAAGAATTATTTTGAAAGTTAATTTGTAAATTGCATGAGCAATCAAATTTACTTTTATTATAATTTTCTTGTTTTGGTCCATTGTTTTTAAAATCGGCTTTCCCGCAAATACTATTAAAATTTATGATTTCTTCTTCTTACTGCAAATATGCAAAAAAAAAACTATTAGTCCCTACGTTTTTTCTTTACAAAAAACGTGAAAATATGGCAACACATAGAGAGAGGAAGGAGCAAAAATTGAAAGCGCAAGAAAATCCGCAGAGAAAATAGAAATAGATTTAATCCAGTGCGGTTTTGCCTCTCAAGTTTCCATATATATTTGACTACCGCAGCAGCTAAATTGAACTTCTCGCAAATGGTTCTTCGAGGTGAAAGAAAAAAAGACGATAATTTGAGATTTGCTTCTTCTTCCAATAATGAAGAAAATCACACTTCACCAACGCACAAATTCTCAGTTTATGTTTCCACAGTCGTTTTACACAACCACAAGAACGCTAGGAAGTCAAAATTGAAACACAAAACAACAGCATTTCGAAAATGATTTTTACTCATCTTTTTTTCGATTTCTCGAATTAGCTTAAATCAAAGGCGTATTGCATCTTCCTTGTTATAATGAAGAAAAACACACTTCAGTAACGCACAAATTCTCGGGATATTGTTTCCTCATTCGTTTGTACAAAATCACATGGAAGCTAGAAAGTCAAAATTGAAACACAAAAAAACAAAAACACTTAATTCGCAAACATTAAACACAAAAAACAGCATTCCCAAAATGATTCTTACTTATCTCTGTTTTTTGATTTTACAATAAAGATCATATCGCCCATCTTTTACAATTTATCGTCTTTGTGTTATGAATACAAAAATCAAATGTTACAACCAAAGACGATAAACTATTACAGAGGGTCAAAATGCATTTTCTTTGCAATATCGTAAACAACACTACTTCAGTAACTTGCAAACTCTCGATTTATTTATCCACTTTCGTAATAACGCAAAAATTTCCGAATCACCGGCAGAACATTTTCAGGGTATTGGGAAACAAAGTTTGAAGCGTAATCGGCTCAAACCGGAGGCGATGGATTTTAGCTTAGCCAATACGCCTCCGATATAAACGGCTAAAATCGGCATTAAGAATTTTACCATAGTACCAACTAAGTCGTTCTTAAAATGAGCTCAAATCGGGAACCATAAATTACTTTAAAAAAACCTACTTGTACGTCGATCATATATCATAGGGCTTTAAATTTAGAATGCGTCATTTTTAAAATCCTAATCAATACCGATAAACTATAGACGATTGGCGAAATGAGCTTTTACAAGAAGTTAAAGAACTCACGATGAATATCAAACATATATTATCGTTTTTGTGATTGTGTTCAAACCAAAGTGAGTATAAACCGAGAACATGTGCGTTACAGAAGTGCTGTTTTTCTACGCTGCTGCAAAGATGAATGTATTTCGTTCATATTTTACTTTGAATACTAAGACCGATTAATCGACTAAGAAACCAGAAACATTTGTGTAATCGGTATTCATCAATTTCAACAGCTGATGGTAAAGAGAATCATTGCTGACCATTTCGTAACGAGGTTTCGCTATGGTTTAGAAGAATTATAAATGAAATTTACATTGGAATAAAAATAAATGTACAATGGCATTGTCGAGATCGCATTCCTCAGAGATTCCCAATGATGCCGTCTTATTAAGTGAAGACCAAGCGTTGATGTATCAATGGAAAATCATATCGAATTGGGAGAAGCTAAGTGAAGTGTATGTGTAAATTGTAAATGGTTGCATGAATGATATCAGTAATTGGGCTTGTTTTGCAGATGGTCTCTTCGCTTTACGCCCGCAATAGTAGCAGCTTTCGCAGCAGGTACAGGCATCTATGTTAACAACCACTACCGTAGGAAGCTTCGACTCGGTACATATGGCAAGTTTTCCACTTATCTGCCCATTGTTGTAATACCGGCATTGTTTACTTTCTCGTGTCACAAACTGTTTGTGCAGCGCTCTTTATTATTGGAGCCCATGGGTGAGTGTCCCAGTTGCGTTCAAATGAGAGCGATGGCCTTTCAGGCTGGGTTCGGTGTACTGTATCCAACAATTTTGGCTCCATTTGCTGCCTGCATGTTTGCTACACGCCATTACACCTACAGACTGCCTTCAATTACGGAAAATCCCAAGGAAGTATTGCTACTTATTCAAAAGTTTAATAAACCCATTGTTCCCGTATTAAGTGCTATATTGATAGGCCAGTGTTTAGCCACAATTTATCTAACCTACAAAGAGCAAAAGGAGAATTTGAAAGTGTTGACAAAGATGAGAAAGATGGAACAACAAATGGAACTAGAACTGGATGCAGTTTTTTAGGCTTTATATACATAATTCTATTTTGTCAGTTTTAACTGTTATATAAATATATTAATATATAATTGTACATATTTTTAATATCCGACTTTTATTAAATTCGGATACTCTGTTTTTGAATATATCACTTAACGGAAAACGTTGTTATTGCAACGTTGAGGTTCGAGGAAAGGGTTTGAAGGCTTCAGCATTTTTTCTTTCTTGTTTTCCTTGCAATTTGCTAACAAAAATTCCAATTTTGCTAACGTCAAAGAAAAAGTTAATTTCTATTTGTTTTGTTACCTAAATATCAAGTATTAGCCTCTACCACCGTTTTAGGTTGAGCATCTATAACTGAAAAGCAAAATAGCGAACAAAATTGGCACTTTTTGTCAACAGATGATTTAACATTGCGGTTTTGCTATCCATTATAAGTTATCGAGGCTTAACGAAAAACGCCACTAACATCAAAAAGAAATTAATATTGTTAATGCCTTGTATTACAAAAATATCTTTGTGGACAGAATTCGTAGTGCGATTATGAATTCAAAAGAAAAAAACATTGGCGATAGTTTGGTGTCACCTGAGGTGTTTAGTGTCACCTCCAAACACTTTTAATGAGTTTTTTTTTGTTTTTACAGTAATTATAATTTAAACTTAAAATCTGTCACTATTCATGACGACCAAGTGTGTAATATTTGTGAACATCCATTTATGCGCCATTTTCAACTTTTTTGAGTTAACAATGTATTCGCATAGTTTTTGACCTTTTCTTTCAGAAGTGGAAATCATATTCTCCTATTTCAATTTATTTTTTGTAATTTGTTTAAAAATGTGATGTGATACTTTGATCCATGTGCATAATTTATCTTTCGCCCATGTGCTGCATTTCGATTTTGCTCGAATGTAAAAGACTTCCCCATAATTAGTGTGCGCTATTCCGAATACAAACAAATATAGGGGATTCTAATGATAACCATTATAACTTTGAATTTATTTTTTTTGGATATTATTTTATTATTGCCATATTGTTGTCGACTAGCCTCTTTAATGCCTTAAGGGCGCTGAGGCCACTTACCATTGTAAACATATCTTGTAATAATAAAAATAAATAAAAAAAAATCGGGTTTTATGTCCTTCATTAGCCCATTTTCATTAAAAAGATAGTACAACGTTAAAATTTAATATGTTGTAAGCTCACATTTGTATCAACATTGTTCACATTAGGTTTTAGTAATACAATTTTACAAAATAAAAACCGAGCCCTTTCAATCGTTGATTCTGGTTTGTTTAGTAATGAGCTCTGTGCTTAAAAGGGCGACACACATTTTTTATTTTGGAAAAATATTGCTTTTTGGAAATCGCACATTTTGATATGTGCGGTTCCTCTCGGAATGTAGCACATTTTACTAAAAAAAAATACTGATATAGGGTAATCCATCTAGAGGTATTTTTTCAGACCAAAAAAAATATAAAAATTCAAATCAAGTGTGGAATCTTTATTGGTAACTTGAAAGGATATTTTGTGGCATTTATTTTTTGAAAATAATTACCTTCAAATGTTGGCAACTGTATTATGGAAATGAGCGTTCGGTGAGAAACGGAAATATCGTCTGTTTTCGACCAAAATTTTGTTCAGTGATGAGGCCCATTTCTGGCTCAACGCCAAAGTCAATAAACAAAATTGCCGCATTTAGGCTGAGGAGCAACAAGAAGATGATCATTTTGATATGTGCGGTTCCTCTCGGAATGTAGCACATTTTACTAAAAAAAATGCTGATATAGGTTGATCCATCTAGAGGTATTTTTCAGACCAAAAAAAAATATAAAAATTCAAATCAAGTGTGGAATCTTTATTGGTAACTTGAAAGGATACTTTATTTTTTGAAAATAATTACCTTCAAATGTTGGCAACTGTATTATGGAAATGAGCGTTCGGTGAGAAACGGAAATATCGTCTGTTTTCGACCAAAATTTTGTTCAGTGATGAGGCCCATTTCTGGCTCAACGCCAAAGTCAATAAACAAAATTGCCGCATTTAGGCTGAGGAGCAACAAGAAGATGATCATTTTGATATGTGCGGTCCCCTCGGAATGTAGCACATTTTACTAAAAAAAATTCTGATGGTGATCCATCTAGAGGTATTTTTCAGACCAAAAAAAAATATAAAAATTCAAATCAAGTGTGGAATCTTTATTGGTAACTTGAAAGGATACTTTATTTTTTGAAAATAATTACCTTCAAATGTTGGCAACTGTATTATGGAAATGAGCGTTCGGTGAGAAACGGAAATATCGTCTGTTTTCGACCAAAATTTTGTTCAGTGATGAGGCCCATTTCTGGCTCAACGCCAAAGTCAATAAACAAAATTGCCGCATTTAGGCTGAGGAGCAACAAGAAGAGGTGCCATTGTACCCAAAGATAATCACGGTTTGGTGCGGTTTAAAATATGGTGGAATCATCGGTGCATTTTTTCAAAAATGATGATGGCCGGAACGTAGCCGTGAATGGTGCTAGCTATCGCGCCATGATATCGATCTTTATGCTACCTGATATTGAAGCCCGTAATCTTGACGACACTTGGTTTCAACAGGACGGTGCCACTTAACATACAGCAGCTCAAACAATGGATTTATTGAGAGGTCATTTCGAAAAGCAGCTAATTTCACGTTTTGGACAGGTGAGTTGGCCGCCTAGATCGAGTTATATCACACCTTTGGACATTTTTCTTTGGGGTAACGTAAAGTCCAAAGTCTACGCTGAAAAACCAGCTACGATTCAGGTTTTGGAAGCCAACATTTTGGACAGGTGAGTTGGCCGCCTAGATCGAGTTATATCACACCTTTGGACATTTTTCTTTGGGGTAACGTAAAGTCCAAAGTCTACGCTGAAAAACCAGCTACGATTCAGGTTTTGGAAGCCAACATTACGCTCGAACGATTCATCCAAAATTAGACCCTCAGAATGGAAACCCTGAGGTGTAGATGCGGCCAACATTTGAAGGAAATTATATTCAAAAAATAAATGCCATAAAATGTCCTTTCAAATAACCAATAAAGATTCCATACTTGATTTGAATTTTTATATTTTATTGTTCTGAAAAAATACCACTAGATGAATCAACCTATATAATATAACACATCACATGGGCGATTATTCCAATCATAAGACTTAGTTAAGGGATTACTATATAAAACTTGAACCGAAACACTTCATTTGTCATGGGATGTGGTCAAAGTCTTTAGTGTGTTCTTTTTAATTTCAAAGCTAACACGGTGGTTCTGGTATCGGTCTTTCCGAGTCAAAATTCCAAGGCCTAACTATGGTCGTAGGCAAACGTGTTATGGTAAATATAATGAATAAATATTTTTTTTAAATAATAAACATTTAGGCGCTTAGTATAAACGATTTAGTTGAGCTATCGTGGGTTTTAAAGTTACGAGTGAACTATTTATGGATTTTTATTAAAAAAAGACCGATATAATCGAGTCTCGGCAGTATTATTTATAAGTTGATCGACATATAAGCAAGAGCGGATTTAATTCGTGGCTGTTAGAACGACCTTAAAAAAGGGCACCAGGGCTTGTTATTGGTCAATAATATTGCTTAGGCTTTCTTTGGCCCACACATACACAATTTAACAAGTCTCGTCAAGATTTTATTTATTTTATTTATTTCATTGTAATATACAAAGCCTATAAGGCCAATTAATCTATATTACATAGTACAAGTGTATTCAATTACAGTTTTTACAATCTAGTTGTATATAATAAAATTCAATTTAACAATACTAATATTAACTAACTTATCCCAATAAAGGCTCACCAGCCGACATGTAAATATAAACAATATAGGTAACAATTAGTGGGCCCGTTAACAACGAAGAAATAAGAGAAAAAAATGTCTTAGGAAAGAATAGATAACGTGTACTCCAAAAACTTCTGCCGAAAAACATAGTTTGAATAGGAAAAAGTTCGCAAACACATTGGAAGATGGTTCCAAATTCTGGCAACTCTTACGACAAATGACTTATCATACATAGACGTAGCAATGCGCGGTATAAACAGTTGCGGATTTATTACAGATCTGCTAAATACAAACTCATTTCGTAACCAGTTCGTTATTACTCGCGATTATTTTGAAAAAGTCGATTCTTTTAATCAGAAAGTGTACGGCTTTAATTTTTTACAGTTAAATTTACACACGTCCATTTCGATTGCTTGGTCATGGCCCTATCTTCTCCATTGCAACGACAGGAATTAATATATAAATACATATTACGATTGCTAGCAATTCTCGTGCAAGTCCGTATAATTTACATACGAAGTAGTTTCAAGGCCCTAAGAGCCTCAGGATCCGCTATACTACAACCAAAAAGTTTAAAGAGGTTTTATCATATTTATTTCAGGGGTTCATGCGCATGAGATGGGATTTATAAATACCTTTACAGGCTTAAACGGATAGTTTAACAACTTTTTACGCCTTTTTATAATGCCAAAGTGTAGCGAATATATGCAGCAACACATTTAATTGCTTTTTATATTATATTCCGTGTGTTTTGCAGATTTTGACGAAAACCCCATCTTGTGCGCATGAATCCTAAATGAATTCGCTACAGAATTAACACGCATCGAACCTCTTTATGAAAATTGATACTCTTTGACTAGAGCCGGTCCATGTTTTTTTGCAATGCTCGAGTTTTAATTTAATTTCTAATTGTGAACAAACAATTAAGTGTTCTATGTGAAAAACAAACATCAAAACTTTATATCAAACTTTATACTATTGATAAAAACTTAAACCTGTACATTAGGGTTAGTCACTTTTTTTTGCGGAGATTGCTCTCGCAGTATGTGGAAGAACTGCATGTTTAGTTTTTGGAAATGGTGAAAAAACTTCCCCCCCAAAATGCATTTACTTTTGCTCGAAACCGATTTTTTATTTTCAATTTTTTGTGATATTAAAAATTTTAGAATTTTTTTTTTTTCGAAGTTAGACGTTCAAATATCGTTCCTTACATAATTCTGGCACGCTGAACACGAATCTGCTATTTTATTCCAGATAGCTCATGTAGTTTTTGAGATATGGCGATTGCAAAATTTGCAAAGATGTTACTTGTTTTACTATATGTGCACTTAAACCGTCCGAAGGTAATTATTTACACGCTCTTCCATCTTCAAGGACAAGTACTCCTAATTTTATTTCTTCTGTTTCATTTTTAAGAGCCACTACTTGTACTTCCTTCTTATTGATTTTTTGCCATCGAAATGAAGAGCCCATTGATTAAAATTCAAATTCTGTATATAGACAGTTTCCTTTCGCTCTGCATTCTTTTTCACATGGCGGTGAATTGTTTTCTGTGAAGGCGTTGCTATACTTACTCCAGCCTCTGACAACTGCTTACAAATCAAGAATGCCTTTGAAGTACTTATATTTAAATTAGTTACCAAGGAACCTGCAATAATTGGTGATATTGTAGATTTTGCTTTATAAGTAGAGATATAGTCCTCGCTTCCACTTTCTTCTTGGTTACTAATCTCAGAAATTGAATCAATATCATAAACTATGTTTTGCGATTTAGTTTTATTTGTCATACAATTTTTTTTCATATAAGAAATATCGAACGGTTTTTCGAAACTATTGAATTTGTTCCTTTTTTGGGATTTATAATATGTGTTAATCAACTTCAGCACTTTCTTATATATGTTTTTAAGTTCTACGGCTTCTTTATTTGTACTTGTCCACAGCGTATTTAATTCTCCCGATATAATATGAACCCTCTTATTCTTAAATCTGTGAAGGTCACTTAATGCAATATATCTCCCGATTATAGCACTTTCTTTAGGAATTTCATTGTTGTAAAAGAGCGGAACTTTCACTTGTTGAATTATTGGTGTCTTACTTCCATTGAAATTCTTCTTCCATTTGCCGCGGTTTTTTTGCGCAAAATTTCCACTTATTTTGAACGACATTATGATATCAGATTCGAAGTTTCAAAATATACCAAACTCATTTTGTCTAGACATTAAATTTTAAGCCCCCTACTTTAATAATATTACATAATCTCTATAAATTGACACAAAAGCCAATGTATACAAAGCCTACTTCGTAGAAATTAAAAAACAAACTTGTAGGTTTTGTATTATTCACAAAGAACATCTTTGCAAATTTTATAATCGCCATATCTCGAAAACTACAGGAGCTATCTTCAATTAAATTGTAGATTCGTGTTCAGCGTACCATAATTATGTAAGAAACGACTTTTGAAGGTCCAATTACGAATTTTTTTTTTTTAAATTTTTAATATCACAAAAAATGGAAATTATAAAAACCGATTTCCAGCAAAAGTAAATGCATTTTGGGGGGAAGTTTTTTTACCATATCAAAAAAGTAAACATGCAGTTCTTCATGGTTTTTCATGCCCTACATCATATTGCGAGAGCAATTCGATATTCGACAAAAGTCAAAAAAGTGACTAACCCTACTGTACATATGTAAATGAAAACAAAAATTTTAAAAGATGAATTAATGATTAAATAAAAAAATAACAAAAATGATCCTAAGAATAAATTAAAAAAATAGATCCTTACCTTCCTCAGATAAACTAACAGAAATAATGTTGAGTACCTATACAAATTTCTTTGATTATCTAAAAACCATAGATTCGCGTAACTAAAACAAATTTAAATAGCACATGCGTTTGACAAGAAATCTTGTCCTTTATGTCCTTTATGACGTAACAATATTTATAACAATTTTTCAGGAGGGAAATAAAAATTAATAAACATTTTTTTTAAATTTTAAAAATGTTTTAAAACAGTTTGAAGTAAAAGGTGGGGACAAGTTTTGTATGCAATTTTTTTTTATTTTTTCTACGTTTAATGAAGTCATGAACTGTTTTAAAAAATGTTTGGGCTTAAGTAAAACAATAGATTTGATCACACGCACTACTTTTATAATTTTTTATAAGCATAAGGAGTGAAAGTCTGCAGGTAGATTTTTGATCTTGCTGTACATACAAGGAGTGAGTTTATTGTTTCTGGCATATTCTCTTCTTAAATATCTGCATATGATATTATATATCCCGACTTAATTTAATTTAAATGGTTTTGTACACAAAACAAACAGGCACTGGCATATGCGTGTCAGAATGCAAGTTAGTCATTCAACCATCAAAAATGGAATGCCTACTACAATGCAGTTTATTAAATTGTGAAATCAGTTAGGGATTTTTTATTCATGATTTTTATATCCTGCACTGTTCGGAGCCACCAAAAAATATTTGAGCTGAATATTAGCTCCAGTAAAAAGGCCCCTCCCGATTTTCCATACAACCGCTTTGGTTGTATAACGATGTCGATCAAATTTTGTGTAGTATATAACGACCATATATAAGTAGACCCATTTTTTGATATCGTCTTGCCAACCAGCTCTTTGAGGACCAAAAAAAGGTTTTACTATACATAGACATTTGGCTGCCAAATAAACATAAATCACAATAATAAAACAAAATATCTTGAGGTGCACATCATGTAAAGAAAACAATTTAATATTGGAGCCGTACTATACAAATGAAAAATACATAACGGAAGTTTTGAAAAAGGGTTGGGTACCGCCTGAGGCCTTCCTTTACCTCGATAAAATGAAGATAATCCAAAATCAAAATGGGATTCCGGTCTTTTATCATAACTATGGACGGGCCAACATTAAAGAAGTAAAGTAAAGTAAATTGCAACTCAACCACAAGTCATAATTTTAGATATGATGCTAATATATCCAATAAAGATTCTTATATTTTTTAAAAAAATCAAAAACCAAAAAATGTTGGTGGCTATTTAACTAAATCTTAGTTACCCTAGCTGATTTTTTCTTTATTTCTTTGACCTTTGTTTTAACTTCTACTAATAAAGAAGTAATGTTTTTGCAAATATTTTCATTACAATAATTTATAAACATATTCCTTTTTAAGGAAATAGCTTATAATCTTTGGTAAATCCAAACTTATGTTAACGTAATAATACTCGAGCGCCCGAATATGGGACATTGTGTATATGTATGTAAATTGATATTGTTAATAAGTGTTTATAACAATTTAAGTTTTCCGAAATTGAACCATATAAAGATTAAAAAAAACAAAATGTTTTCTGCAAAATCCAATTTCCAATTGTCTTTTCCGCACATCCAGAAGTGCAGGGTATAGCATAGACAGCCATGCCAGAATAGCTTTCTTAATCGTTTTTAAATAAATTACAATTTTTTTTTAATTTCCCATAAGAGCGTTACTTTATTTGCACAGCACACTTGTTTTTCCAATAACGCTACAACAACGCTATTTCTAAACAATTGTTACGATCTTTTTAAATTAAGCTTACAATATGTTCTACTGTAACATGCTTCTCCATTATTGTAATAGGCTCTTACTTTCTAAGGCTTTAACTTTTTAGTTCGAAATGAAACAGAGGTGCAAAATAAAGAAAGGACCCTTTTAATTTGATGCCATGCTGCTCTACAAAGCACATTTCAATATTTTTATATAGCCTTTGTTGCTCAAAAAACAACATTCGTAGTGCGATCTATAATCCATTTGGTACGATGTGCCTCAAAAAGGAAAGTTAGCTGAGAAAAAAAAGACGGTGTGACAAAAAAAGGAAATATACATTGATGCTCAATTTTTAATTATTTACTAAATATTTTTTTACTTTTTATACATTTAAATAAATACAAATTTAAATTTAATGTTTCTATGTTCAGTTTATACTAAAAAAAACTTTTATTTATTAACTTTAGTTGTTAATAATGGTCGGTTTAATATTTTTAAAGTAATGCTAATCAAAAACAAGTAATAACAATGAGTAATAAAATAAAAAATTGTTAATTAAATTCTTCTAAAAATTATTAATGTTTTTGCGTTAAGGTCCAATAAGTCTTGAGGTTGACGGAAGGCAATCAGCTGTTTGAGTTGGGGTTGCATTTTACATGTGTTAGAGAGATAACTACAATACGACGGTAGACTTCTGCAGGTTGCAGAATCAACCGTCAGCCGTCAAGACTAATTGGACCTTTACGAGAATGTTTAGTGGGGTTTTTGTATAAGCCTCGATTCTTTAAGGCCCAATTAGTCTTGACGGTGGACGGTTGATGGTAGGCAATCAGGTATTTCAGTAAGGGGTTGCATTTTGCATGTGTTAGAGGGAGATAACTACAGTTTGACGGTTGACGGCGGTAGATTTCTGCAGGTTGCAGAATCAACCGTCCACCGTCAAGACTAATTGGGCCTTAAGACTGAATACAAAAGCAGAAATAGCTGCCAACAAAAAATTCAGACTTGTTCGTGTTTAAAGGTAAATTAAAAAAGTACTAAACTCCTAAAAAATAGAAAAGTAGTAAAAATAACTTCTTTTAGCCATATTAGTACTAAGACTGGACAACTATCGAGTATAACCAGTCAAAAGATTTTAATAAGTACAAAAGTTTTTCATTTATTTTTATCAACAAATATTTAACAATTGTGTTGATAAATAAAAAAAAACGATACGTTTAAATTTACCAAAAGTTGAAAAGAATGTTTCGGTCAGGAAAAAAACTAATTTTAAAATCGTAACACATGCTGTAAAACACGGAGGTGCCAATGTGTACAATGACGTTGGAAATCTCGTATTTGTGGAGGAAAACATGAATACAAAAGATTATTTTAACGTTGTGAAAAAAAAACTAAGCAGATTGCCCAAAAAATGGTTCTGGAGTACGGATTTATCTAAAACAAAATCTCAAGAACTTGGCTCATATTGTTAAAGAACAGATTATTAAAAGGGTTACATCACCCTCCTTAAAGCCCGAAATAATATTCGAGCATCTGTAGGCGTTTATGAAAACAAAAATAAAAAAATAAAATATTAATAATTAAAAAAAGCCCTTCACATTAAAGATTTCACATTTTTTTATTTTTCTATTCTTAGAATATAAAGAATAGGATAATAGTTGTAGCATAGATCTTGATTTTATATTTTTCATATTGTTTTGACAGATTTTGCCAACTATTTTTTTGTTCAAAACAAAATATAAACATTTTCCGTCCCAGGCTAAGTATTAATACGTCGGCAACAAATTAGTAGAATCAAGTACTGCTGTGCTTTTCTACAGATATGCTAAAAATTGGCAATTTTTGTTAACAAATGACTAACCTATTGCGGTTTTCCAGTTTTCCAGTCTAAGTAAATAAGGCTTAACCAAAAACACGACTAATGTAAAACATTTGTATTAATTCTACACCAAAATAGCGGCGAGCATTCAGGCAACTTCGAATCGGCTTCAAACTCTGTTCACGAATTGTTGGGGGCTATGAAAATCTATACGTCAATGTAAGTTGGCATCACCCATTTCTTCTCAATGTCAAAGTGAAAATTTATGATTACTCGTTATATGTCATCACTAATTTTCATACGACTAACGCGAGGAGAGAAAATATATTCACAGCTAAAAATAAAACAAAAATCATCAAATTGTATCGAAATAATTAAATAAAAGTAAGTTGTATGCAAAGTGTTAACAGTGAAAGTGTTTTTGTGGCGATAATTCATGATTATTAACGGTATTTATCCAATTGAGAACGACCTCGACTACCACTACAACTACAAGAATCAATCGGGCAACCTCGTCGTCGCATCGAACATCATTATTATTAAGATCATTAAAAGTGGTGGCAGTTCTTTTTATTCATAGCAACCCCCCACCAACCAATACAAGACACTATCTTCCCACCCACCACTTGACTTGTCACTTGGCTAGGCAACTCCACAACGTCATTACAATCATAACACTGACATGATAATGTAGTATTACTAACAGTAACATGTTTTCATAATATCATCATAATCAGCGCTGTAATTAATAATTGTCTTATTTTGTTGTTGTTATTTTACAATACACCTTTATCCATTTTCCATTTTGAGCGAAATGTGAAATCTTTTCTCTTTGCGTAATTCGTAATTCATGAATCGCTCGCTATAAAAATAGAATTCTGTTTCTTCTTTTTTTATGATTTGATTTGACTTTTCAGCAAAACAACAACAATAGAACGTGTGATAAAAGCGGCAGTGAGAAAATATGTACATATGTGTGTTGTGAGAGGTAGAGAGAGAGGGAGAGCTCAATGAAAATTAAAAGTGCAAAAAGTGGGATGTGTACGAAAAAAACTCGAGAAATATGCAGTGGAATATCGGATCGTGAAAACAGAAAAGAACATCTTACTTGTATATAGACCAATTAATTATTTCGTGTGGTGTTTTTTTTCGCTCGTTGATATTTGACAATGAATGTTGTTGATATGTGTGCTCACGACGATGATGATGATGATAACGAGGAATGTGTAAATAATTGTGTGTGTGTGTATGTGCGTTGATTTGCATACACACATTTCTGTTCTGTTTTCTTCTTGGTGAATAGTGGTTCCCCTTTGAGTCTAAAAATAAAAGAATCTTCGACCAAAAAAAGTAGTCTGTTATATTTAATTAGAATAACAGACGGAGGAGTTGCAGATGGATACTTGAAGAAATAAGTCCCTTTTGGCACGGAAGTCTATGTATATGTTGTAAGATTTGGAGAATATGTTCGGAAAGTTGTTTGACCTCACACAAAGTTTGTCCCCAATTTGTTGGCTACTACCCCTTAAATAGTTCAGGAGGCACAATACTTAATAAGAGTGTTGGGACAGAAGTCCAGGCGCGCAGCCTCATAACGTTCCACGGTTAGATTCCAGTAGGCCTTGGACAGATCCCATGTCCTGCTGAACTATTGATCCTGGCAGCAAATCAAATATACAATTTTAGAGTTCAGTGCTACTTTAAACTCTAGTTTTTCTTAAAACGCGTATAAACAACTTTGGTTGAGTTTTGTTTTTATAGATTTGATGAATAAATAAATATATTTTATTCTAAACAATATATTCGACAAGTTGTTCAAAGAGAATGGCAACATTTTCACAAAATAGCTTAATGTACAATGACAAATTTCTATGATTGCTATTAGTACTCAACAATACCCCTTCTCAAAAATATATAATCCTTAGTTTAAACATAGTTTATTAAATCTTCCAGTATCTAATGATAAAGTGTATATGTCTGCCAATTGATCTGTTGTTCGAATAGGTTCCACAATTGATAATGCCTTTTTTAATGTGATATGAATGCTTGAATTTCTTGCAATCGAAGTTCGAGGCCTTAATTGCTTATATTATCTTCGAAAATGGTTTGGTTCATTTGTAAAAGCTTTTTAAATCTTGAAGTATCCGACGTACCAAATGGCTTATGATCTGATACGGTTCAGCTTAATGCAACGTATTCTGATTTTCATAAAGATATTGAAACGGTCTGCTGTTTTCTGCTAGCCCAAGTAACGTCCGAAAACCTTGAACAAAAACCCTCTAACAGACGTTCTATTTATTTCATCACAAGCCCAATTCGCGTCGGTATACCTACCAAAGCGTTTTCAACGTCCGCATCATATTTTAATTTAGTTTTTATTGTGCTTTTGAGGTACCTCAAAACCCTTTTTAATGATTGCCAATGTCCTTTGGATGGATATTGTTGAAACCGTCCAAGATTTCCTATGTGATAACAAATATCTGTCATAACGCTCAGCATTATCTACAATCAGCCTTCCAAGCAATTCAAAGATAATTTCAATCCTTTTTTCATTGGTGTTTTCACCAGACTGCATTCCTACATAGAGAAGTTCTCCAAAACCCTTGTAGTATCAGCATCTTGAGATAATATAATACTTGATACGGCATATTAAAATTTCATATGGCATATTAAAATTTCATGCATGAGTGCTCTACAATTTCATAACTCGAAACTATTTTGACAATTGAAATTTTAAACATTCTAGTAACTAGAAGTCACTGCTAGCAATCAGCAGGTCATCTACATACAATATGACATAGGCTGCTATATATACTTCTGGCCTAATAATGAAAATGCGAATATTTATCATCAAAAATGGTTTTATTGTTTGATAAACCGCTTTAACAGCATCTTCTGGCGGCGAAAATAGTTGACGCATTTATTTCTTGATGTGCGGGAATAAAAATATGTCAGGGCTGTACGGCGGATGACCCATCAATTCGACGTTTTAGCCGGTCAAAAATGCGCTAGTTTGAGTTGATGTGTGAGAGCTGGCATTGTCATGGTGCACAATCATTCGTCTTTTCTTGTTCGTTTTTCGAATTTCTCCGAAACTTCAGGCAAACAAATTGTGGTGCACCACTCAGAAGTGACCGTCCTACGATGCTCAAGCGGAACAGTCGCACATGACCAGTTTTGCCGAAGAACAGGCTTCGAAGTGCTTCTTCCACGAACATCTTTCGTTGGATTTGGCTCGTCTTCGAAGACCCATACGGTCGATTGCTGTTTTGTTTCGGGCTTATACGCATAGATCAATGATTCGTCACCTGTGACGTTCTTATAAACGTTTTTGAAGCACCGCAGTCGTATTTTTTCAAAATTTCTTTGCACCAATCGACACGAGCCTTTTTTGAGCGATTGTCAAATTGTGCGGGATCTAACGAGAACAAACCTTTTTTTGCGGCCAGATGTTCATGCAATATCGAATGTATGCTGGTGGAGGAAATGTCCAAGGATGCCTCTATCTCACGGTATGTCACTTGACGATCTTGTATTATCAGTTCACGCACGACATCACTGTTCTGTGGCACAACGGATGGTGTTTCATCGCCATACAAAGATTTAAGTTCATCGATGCACTCTTGTGATAATCCACGTCGAAAGTTCTGAAAAATGATCGCACGAAAATGTTCACGAGTTAATTCCATTTTTTTGCGAAATTGATTTTTTCAAGTCAGTGGTATCAACACAAATGATTGTCGTACGTCAAAACTTCTGAGTACGTTTATGCTAAAACATGTCAAACTTTCCAAAGTGAATTTTAGTTGGCGCCAGGCAACACTTTGTGTAATAATTCTTCTCAAACTTTAACAAGTTATTATCATTAACATTAGCAGAATATCCTAACCGAAATACTAGAAATCTGCTTGAAGGTCTGCTTGAAGGTCTCTTTGCACCTGACTCAGATTCTCCATTTTCCCCTGGTACAGATTATTATAGGAAAATGTGTTTTTTCATATTTTCTACCTTATACGAAAAACAGGTCTCATCAAATGTTACTTCACTTGAAGTAGTTTTCATGCCCCAAAATTTGTATCCATTTGGAACGTAAACAATCATAATACATTTTAGTTTTGGCATAAAGTTTCTTGCCTTTAGGTTTAGGCAACCAAGCAAAAGCTATATATCCAAAAATCTTCAACACACTAATATTAGGTCTGTCTCTGTACCACATTTCTGGAGGCGTAACGTCTTCGGAAAGAGATTTTGTTGCACTTCCGTTGATCAGGTACGCGCCTGTCAAGGCGGCTTCATTCCACATGTACTTTGGCATATTTGATTGGAGTATCATAGTTCTCACCTTCTTAACCAACGTTCTATTGAAGCGTTCTGTCCGATGTGGATAGTATGCAATTGTTTCTTTCACTTGTATCACTTTCGTCTTGTACCAACTCTTGTGTTCATTTGAACCATATTCACCACATTGATCCAGAGTCAGCTTTGATATTGATATTGATTCAAGAATTTTTGAAAACAATTGACTTTCTTGCAATTGTGAAAAGTCATCAGTATCGGATACAAAATACCTTGATTTATCTTTTGCTGGAGGGTCTATTGGTCAACAAACGTCAGAATAGATTTGTTCTGCTATTTCGAGTATTGTTGAAGGGTTTGCGACATACACGTAGATTTCCTTTAATATCACAATTTTGTGAAATTAATATCCCAGCTTAGAGTTGCTTCCTGGCGTTACAAAATAATGTATATTGCCCCATTCATATGGTAATGCCTCATTCGCATATTCAAATGGAATCCACAACCATCGGATTTTGTGTTGAAATCTTTTACAATTTGTATGGAAATTGGCTGCCGAAATCCAAGAAAATCTAATCTATTTCTATCGTATATGAGAACCCATTGTAGTGCAATTTCCATTTTTAAAATTTCATTGTCAACCACCACACGATCCATTTGGTTTTTCATCTTTCCACGTAGCCTTTTGGATATTGCAATGTTTAAATATGGTGCTACTTATTACCACTTTTCTTGCGGCGGTAAAATTGACCAGCCTAATTTCTTTGTCGGGGGTGTTACCATGGAAGCTGGACTTTCGGGCTGATGGGCCAAAGATACCTAGATCCCCTAGAACGATTTAAATGCCATAGCCAGGGCAGCGGTCGTATGAGTGTTCTTGAATCTTCCGCCTCCTCTTTCTTATCTTCTGCGCATGTGTAATGAGGATTGTGGCCAGCCGGTCGCCTGGGGTTAAAACCTTCGACATAATGGCGTATTTACAACGAATCCGAATTGGTGCTTTTTATCATGACAGCAGTAATATACTCTTGTATTGCAATTTTTCATTTTCTTTACGCCATGCCCTATCCATCTTACCTCCTGGATGGCGGGGATGCCCGCCTTGTATTCTTGGAGAACACCCGCCAGTTGTATAAATGTACCTGGACGCAGGAATGTTCGTACATTCTTTGTGCATTTCCGTAAATCGCGGTCCTTGTTATTTTGCGGTGGCCGTCAATTGTTAGGGATGTCCGTTTGTTTTATATATTGTTGCTTTCAATGTGCTTGCTTTTTTCCGAAGCAGGCTACAAACCCAACTTCAACCTCATTAACCTGAGGCCTGGTTGCCTTTCACACGTTAACTGTTGCTTTGACGGATATCAAAACACCGTTACCCAGGAGTTACCAGGTCTGCGGGACGTGTTGTTGAACCGGTCATGTGCTTTACCTTACGACGTACACCACCAACAACTCCCCTTATCATATTAACAAATAGAGCTATTGTATGATTTGGAACCATCTGCCAATTATTTTTTGTTCAGACTTTTTTTATACCTACACCACGTAGCATATGATATAGTTCGGCCACCCCAATTAACTTGTCTATATTGTAAAAGAATGTGGGCGTCACCTCCCTCTTTTGAAAAATCGTATCCGTATATATAAAGTTACTGACGCTTGAAAGCTATCTATGCGCTGCAAACGGTTTAACGAAAAGGAATTAGTCGGATGGATGGAATACCTTTATGGCGTTTTTTCTTTTAACAGGTTGTTGTTATACTTCAACCTACTGGGCAAGAGGGAATATATAATTTGTTACTGACAGAAAGTTTTATGCATAAAAATTTGAGACCCTACATGTGTTTTGACCAACTTTCTTGTAATTTCCTTAATGCTATTCAAACGATCTTACTTAAAATCAAAACATGTTAACTTTTTTGTTTCATTTGCTTATTTCAAATTATTGTAGTACAATATTTACATTTTGAGTCAGCGCCTTGTGGGCTTTATATAGGCTAAATGCAACCATTTTATAATGGTTTCTATTTTAATTAATAAAAGCACGTAAATTTCAAAATATAAAATAGGGGAGAAAAAGGGGTTTCGAAATTAAAAAATATCATATTAGAAGTGTTTCCAGGTTTAGCAAAATATATTTCTTAAGTTCATGTTTAAAGGTTGACATTGTTACTATATCATTTAAATAAGACGGTAGCCTATTAAATTCAATTGGTCCTGCATAACTTTTCACGCTTTCCGGTACCTCCGGCACTTGGTAGCAAATAATTCCTAACCACGACTATTTTGGTACCTCCCAAACAAATTATACTGTTTTATTGAAGATTAGAACCCACATAACTTGTCTCCTAGTGCAAGACATTAGCTAAGATTTTGAACTCTATAATAAATTTAAAGGGTATTAACCGAATTCTTATAACTATATGTGACGCGCAAAATAGAAATGGACCTAAGGGTAAAAACCAGTTTTGTTCAGGAGAGCCATTTTAAAGATTTAAATACGTGTATCTTTGGTGTACCATCACTTTCATAAAACGTGCATATCTCTGGGAGGGAACACTTTTGGGGCATGGGATCGGTCTCATTCGATGCTCAGATGTTGCCCACATCAAAAAAAAGTGAAAATTGATTTTTTTACCCTTAGGTCCCTTTCTCTATGCGCTGTCACATATAATTATCTTTCATAGCGTCTTTTTACGTACGTACGTAAGTACGTCCTATTCTGGTATCTCCAGTGCAAAAGCACTATTCCATTTACTTTTGCTATAGCATCATTTTAAAAATATTCTTCAAAATAAATCAATTTTTTGTAATACTGCCAATTTTAGGACTCCTGCTCCGACTTCGGACAAATTTTCGTATCTTCGATTCTAACCGATGTCGACTTGGTGTATTGAATGTTATGAACACGTGATATTTTCAAAGTCAACTGTATTATTTTTCTTTGTTTAAAAAAATTGCATAAAATATTTCCATCCCCCTATAGTAAGACGTTTTTATTTGTGTTTTTTTCAGGCATTATCAGGAAGATCGAAGATCTGTGAAGGGAGTTTCGCGTTCAAGTCCAAGCATGTAAGAGACACATATATTGACTATACGGCATATTAAGTAACACGCCATCATCCATGAGGGAGCCAAAGGGTAAATAACCTCTAAAAATAATTTGTATAAATGCTCAGCAAAGTTTTTTTTTTTATATTTGCAGATACAATTTTTTAAAAAAATAAGATATTTTCGGATTTTTAGTACTTAAAAAAACAAAAATAACCTGTGCTGAAGTACACCGTAAACGTTCCGCATTTAAAAAGGGTTAGAATTGGACAGACAACTGTCGACGACCTTAATATGCCGGTGATTTCGCCACGCCGAACATCAACTTCAGCCAGTGGCAGCATCTACGGCACGTCAACATCGCCGGCGACTGTTGGTCCCTCAGCTACATCCGACTCTTCGTCGTCAAGAGCTGCATCAGATCGAATCGGCAGCAGTTATAAGTCATATTTAGATCGTGCAAGCAGTCTCTCCAAACTCACCACCTCTTCGTCATCGTACAGTCCAAGTCAGTACAGTAGCTATTTGGGCTCTAGCGCGTATTCTTATTCACCTCGATCTTCCACAACTTATCGCTCTTCGGGCTCCAGTCTTACGGGCGGATCAGCTGGTGTTGGGACATATCGCAGTATTTTGGGATCCAGCAGCAGCAGCAGCTATGATACAAATACGCTCAGCCGATATGGAGTGAGTAATGTGAATTAAAATTGATTTATTTTAATTTCTAACTTTGAGTATGTGATACAACAAGAGCTTTGAGGTTATCTCCCCCCACCCCTCCACCTTATGGTACATACATTTTGACCAATACATCACCATTTTTTCCTATCAAGTATTTACCATGTACTTTGACGTTGTGAAACAAGCCCATCCGAACCGAGCCGAGCGATCAGTTAGTTTGTGCATATTTTGAGCCAAGTAGCATTCGAAGGGCTAACTGATGGCTCCCGGACCCTTGTACATTTGTTTGCTTATGCATATATATTTCCAATCATGAATCCTTTCAATTTTGTCAACTCAGAATCACATATAGTCGTACATAAAAACACTCACCACCACACGATGCAATTTGTTTATGTTGTTGTGCGTGCTGCGTGCTAGTTATGCATATGTCCCTCCAAAATTAAACTCAAAACCCATAAATTCACAGTGCATTGTTGTATCTAATCCAATGACATAGTTTCCTTTTCGTAACAAATCCTAAATGCAATGCGTTATTGATTGAAAGTTCGTAGAAGGGATTCGTATATCCACATAATCATGCATACGTCGTCCGTCGTCGCCACTAATATTGGCAGCCAAGTTCATTAGGTGTGTCATTCCATATTTCCAAGTTTGTATGCAGTTTTTATTGGATGGTACTTGTACCAATAACAAAGTAGGCTATTTATCTAAACTTAAGCAGAAGTATACATTTATTTGGCCAACTAGACCACATATCGATTTCAATTGGAAACTACAACTCAACTGAATGTTTGATGCTATTGCAACAGCGTGTAATATCTGACTTTTTAAATTATTCGCTGCCATTAATTTGATTACCAACTACTTTCACACTACCATCACTGATCGTCGATCGCAAGCAACCATTGTTTATTTGTGTCATCTCATGTTTTTTTTTTAACTGATCTTGTCGTTTTTGGGTCCATTGTGTAAATATGTAACCGTGTCATCGTATAAAATTTGTATTACAATATCACCACCACCACCACCACCACTTACTTCCACAACACTCTGACGTCCGATCATGATAAACAATCAAAAAAAAAACAAACCAAAAATGATAACATCAATGCAATCGAAATGAAAATGAAATGTACAGAAGCGTGGAAAGGCATTGGATAAATTGAAAAATGACTGCCATAGCCTTGATGGTGTGGCGTCTAAAAAACCACCATCTGGTTCGGATGGTGGTAGTGGCAGCAGAGATTTGAAACGTTTGTCAGGCTCATGTTCATCTTCATCCCTGGCGCGTTATGTTGCCACTTCCGGTCTGGACATGTACGAAAAGTACAGCCCGGCCCATTATAAACCGAATACTGAACTGTCTGGTTCTAGATCGGGGCTCAATGAAGCTGGCAACGATAATGAGGAGCGAGGACGTGCGCTGACCAACGATATATCAACAACGACCAATGACATCACACTCGATAGACCCCGAAATCGATACAGTCGCTTGTATAGTCGCAACGATACAGACGAATCGGACAACGTCTCTTTCTCCATCCGTGCGAACAGTGGTACACGTTCACCTCGCTGTTTAAGCGCGTCACATTCAGCGACAGCTCTCAACAGTTCAGCGAGCACTGAAGATGTACCCACCATCACTCTGGTCCGCTCTCGTTTGCGCAAATCGAAGCCTGCAGACAATGCGGACTCCAGAAAATCTCTCAGAAATGGTACATCTGATTATGACACAACCAAAGTTAGTTCTCTAGACAGACCCCTTATCACAAGCAATGGCATTGATACGGTAGCCCATATCAAACTGAATAAATTGAAGATTTCTGAACATAATTCAAACAACGATTCACCGTATGCGAGTGCATCTCATGACGGCAGAACAGATGATGTTACCAATGACCATGCTGAACTGGAAGACAGCGACACGTTAACTAAGGTAATGACCGGCATACAGAAACAAACCATACTATGCTCGTAGTGTTGCAACCAATAAATCCAATAAAATTTTCTATTTGATTTTTTTTTTTGGCTGTGCGGCCGCCCACTCAGTTTAAGTACCCGGCAATTAACCTCCCAATAGGGCATAATTAACAAAAACTAAAGCAAACATTGCAACCACGCGCATGCATGCAACTAACATGCACACACACACTCCACTCTCTCCTGTGACCCAGTCCATAGGTAATCTTTGATAGAGTTGGCTTTGCACGTATATACCTTTTACCCCCTTTGATCTGTGTTGTATTCTTTTCTGATTTACAGAGACGCAAGTAGATTTACATACATCCCTTCTTGCACTCCAACGAAGGAATATGTTTTTGTTAGGTCGTGTATGTAACGTTGACCCCCACCGCCCCAACATTGGGTGAGACAAGATCTTACTTCCACACCACACCAACCATCCATTCATGCCCCCTTTGATATTGATCGTTTCATAGTCATGTCTAACCTGATTCCTATGCATCATCTCATCATATTTTAACAACAATATCTTCCTTTTCCAGCTAATCTATTACAGGTCCATCAATACTCTCGTTTAACAAACCAACTCAATAATCGATCAATTATAAATATGTATCCGTATGTATAAAAGTGTAGACAAGTGTAATAACTAACAAAGATAGAGAGAAAGAAAAAAGAAAGAAACAAACAAATAACAGCCAAAGCAATTGTTTCCAAGTGACTTCAAATGAAAAACCACAGCAACACCCCCATCAAGTATCCAAAGCAAAAAAAGTGCATGAATAGAAAACATAACAGACACACACACGAATGTCTTGTAAAAGAGTACTACAGCAGTAAGAGAAAAGAAAAAATAAAATAAAAAACTAAAACATTTAAATAATGATAGACGTTAAAAAAAGCAGAAACAATTTTCAAAAATTCCCGTCACTAAAGCAAAAATGTGATCCTGAAACTGAGGCTACTAAGCAAGCACTTCAGCAGCAGCAACCAACGAAAACTATACTAAAGTCCATTCCAAAGTCAACAACAGCGTCAACACTCAAGCACAGACATGCTGGAACAGATATAGCTACAACCAAATCTCTACATTCCACAAAAGCAGCGACAACGACAACGTTTCGTTCAAAGACACCTTCCAATCCCGTAAGAGAGGCCAATCAACAGTTTTTTCTAATATCCGCATACAAAGATCAGAATTTCCTTAAGGAAGAGTGTGAATTGGCCCACGCTCAAGTCGCCAAAGCATCCAAAGATAAACTCCCAAAGAAGGCAACAGCAACAGCTCTGTTACCCGCAGTCGTAGATAATCGTCGTACGGTAAATAGCTGTACCAGCGCGTTCTACAGCAATAATAACACGGTAAGCATGAAGACAGACTAGCAGATCGATCGATCGATCTGTCAGTCAGTCAGTCAGTCAGTCAGTCAGTCAATCGGGTCGGTTGGGTTTATACAACATTTTCACATCACAAATTTGAGACGTGCTATGCATGTCATTTACTTGTATGAACTCTATCCTCCTGTTGAGAGAGAGCATGGTATGGCAGCCAGAATGAGATTACTGATTTTTTTTTGATAACTCAAGTTTGTGGTGTGCTCAAAACGTTCTAAAACTGTTGTATATATCCGATATTTAGCCACGACCGTCAGCAGCCTCAGCTGCCACAGCAAATGGAATGCGACGAACTGGTAATGGGACACATTTGGGTACAACCACTGCGGTTGCAACGGCTATTAATAAGGTGGAAATCAATTATACTGGACCCCAGTTCAAAGGTTTATCGCCAGTATCAACAAGTGTCTCATCTGCGTCAACGGCGGCAAAGAAATTAAATTCAACCTATACAACAACAAGTGCGTCTAATTCCGTATCGTCGAAATTAAACATTCGCAATCAAGTTAAGCCACTGGTCCACCGGAGCACCGCGGCATCAGCAACACACTCTCAATCTCCCCCGACTAAGAATAATAACAATAACGGCAGTAACAGCAGCTTGAACAGTATTGCGAACAGTGGCAGCGGCAATAACAATATGCAGACGTCTTTGGATCAAGACGACATCAAGTTCATCGACAGTGATGAACCACAGACTACATCAATGGCAAGTGAGCGAAAATCACAGGCCGCCGCCGTATGCGAGCAACGCTGCTGTTCGAACCACCCACAAAGCGGCAGCGGCGTCACGTCTAGATCGCGCATCAGGCCCAAGTCGACAATTATTTGTTCCAGCAGCCATGCGTCTTCCTCGTCCACGTCGATATTTGAAAAAGTCAACAACTACAAGTATGCAAATGGCTCGCTGGGTGGTGGGATCAATACGACAGGATCACCAACAGGCACGATCGGTAGGCGAACAGAAACTGCTATAGATTCCAACAGTATCCGGGAGTCAATTGAAAAGTTCAATATTTTTAGTGAACAAAAACGTCTGCCACTCAGTTCGGTAACTCTGCGTTCGCATAGCGGCAGCGGCAGTACCAGCAATCTGCAGCACCACCGCCATAGCAGTGATTTGGACAACTGCAATCTGAGACTGCCAAGTAGTGGGGGAGGTTCATTGACGCGCACCCCCTACCGTACATCGGGGTCGACAGCCGGCAAGGTAATCACCAGCGTCTATCCAAGTGCTTCGGCAGCGGTGTCATTTGTTTCTAACCGCCATGCTTTGAGCGGCAGCCCCAGTAGTACGGGGAGCTTGCCGCTGAAAAATAGTAGACACTATGCTCAAGCTGAAGATACCACATTCTCGGGACTCTCCAGTTCGGTGGATGGCGATGTAAGCAAAAAGAAATTGACATCCATATCTGGAGGTATAAGCGAAACCCCCGATGAAAGTGTAAGTTCACCTTCTTCACACACACACACAAACACAAATACAAATACAGTAGAAAAAAATCATCTCTATAAGAAAATCGAAATCAAAAAATTGACCTGAGGAAATATGCAATTGACGCGTTTTTTTAATTGTCTTTGGTTCAATTAAATTGAATGTTTAACAACACAAGTAGCGTATTTCTGTGTATGCGTATAATTAGAATACACAGAATAATTTTGAATTCTATTTAGATTCAAATTAGAATTAGTCTAAAACGTTTAGCTCTAATCGTCCACTTGATGCAAATTTGATATTTTAAGACCGCTAAATTCATCACTCGTATTGAAGGCTTCTCAACTTTCAGAAAGTTGAGAAGCCTTCAATACGATTCGAATAATAATTTTATTTTTTGTACTAGTTAAAAATTTGTTTATATGTAATTCATTAATTTCTAAAGGCAATTCAATATAGTATTCAAAATAATTTATTTCAAAATAATTATTTTGAATACTATACATTTTGGCAATGTTGCCGTGAATAGATTTAGTTTGTTTTGAGACATGTTGGTTTTCATTAAACTTAGATGTACCGATTTCAAAAAACGATTTTGGTCAATTTATTGGATATGTTATTTCATATCAGGCGCGAGGTTAATAACTATATTTTCTTTATGATATTAACTAAACAGTTTGATGAAAAATACAGTAAAACCTAGTTATAAACCATACATTCAGAACTAAAAACAATTTAAAATATTTCTTTTGCAATTTCGTCAGTCAAGGACAATATTTCGTAATAAGTCTCAAGTAAAAGTTGGGCGAAGGCATTTGAATGTTTGTCAGAGCTATGACTGTCTGCCTATCATCTGTCTGACAATCGTCTTTAATGTTTTCGACAAAATTGCCCGAATTTTGTTTGCTTACAAAATATTCAAATGATTATAGTTAAGTACAATAATACGCGTTTAGTTCTCGTAAATTTGTATGTATGCTTATTATCACTATCACTTTCACTTACACCTTCTTTAATCGATCTATGTACAAATTTCAACAGAGAAGACATTCAAACATACACATTTTTAATTTTATACATTTCCTCTGCATCATATCTCTCCCTCCTTCATTATCACTATCTAATAGCATCATAATTTAGACGACGTCATTATTTCTTTTTACTTTTTAGTTTAGTTAAAAAAAAAATTGGAAACCTTCAGTTTTATCAGATGCGATACGAGTATGTTTTATTTCCAAACGTATGCTCTGCTAGTTAGGTGTGTTCCTCTGTATTCAAAATATATGAGCAGGGCAGTGAGAGACACAGAGAAGCCAGCGTGGGCGGGCGGTGCTGTCCGATCCTTCAATCGGCCATTGATTATGAAAATATTTTTCGTTTTGCATGCTTTTTAAACGTTTGTTTGTCTTTGTTAATTTTCCAATGTTTTGTTATTGTTTTGCATTTTCCTTTTCGTTTTTTTTTTATCTGTACACATGTCCACGTTATAATTTTCCTGGCCTTCTTTTGTCTGAACCTACCTACCTATCACCACTTTGCCGCCGACTATACGAGTAGTGACACGTTGACACCCTTGTATTGCTTTCTTATTGACATACTCACACTCGTGTATATATAGAACACAATATAGTCTTTGTTTTTATTAACATTTAATTTAAAAATAAACAAATATTTTACATTTTCTGTGCGAATTAATGTTGCCATTCGATGATAGAAATGTTTTATGAATGCCTACCATGTATATTTTGTTTACAACGAAAATAGGTTCGCAGCTCTGCGGCTTTGCGAAGTGCCCTTCCGCCGGCGTCTCCAACAACATCGCGCTACTGGGACAGAGAACGCGACAGCTCAAGATCATCACTAATATCTTCCTCGACGTCACATAACAATACCGATGAAAATAAGAAATCATCAAATGATGAAGAAACTGAAGGTAAGACGTAACTTAAATATGTTGTGAAACAAGTTGATTCCGATTTCGAACCGTCCATATTGTTTATACACTGCCGCTCACTTGAATAGCGCCTCCACACAAGTATTTTTTCTCAGCGTGTTTTTCTCCAATATAATAATTATGACGATGTGTTGTCTTTTTATAAAATATATTTGAGTTTTAAAGAATACAAAAAAAAATTGTATATTACATTTTTGGCTCATTTGAATATGCCCTCTTTTCATATTTGGGGTTATAGACGTTTATTTCAATTTTAAATTCAGTAATTGCCCAGCAAACCAAACGTTCAGAAGTCTGTCGGAGTTCTGTACGAAAATCGACCAAATATTGCGATTTCGGATCCGAATTCTTACTGATTTCGTAACGACAAACATATGAGAGGAATTCTGAACTACTTCTCTGAGGGAATTCTGATGTTTTTGCCGACATTTCAAACTGACCGAATTCTGAACTGTAGTCTTGGAAAATTCGAAAGGATATTTCGATTTCTCGGATCGAATCGGTCAGAATTCTGGCATTAAATCTTATTTAATGCGGATGTTTTAGCCGACATTTCGAATCGAATTCTGAACGAATTTAATGCATAGAAATAAAAGACAATTACTGTAAATGTAAACAAACAAAAAACAAGAATCTAAAATATAAAAATACTTCGTTTAGAATTAGTTCCGACATATCTAAACACAACAACAATAACTGTAAAACATGGAGCAAATAACAAAAATTTGAAACGATAGACTACCTCTGATAAATATTTCGGAATTCGTTGCACCATACACGTTTGCATGCGCTCAAACCAATTGTCGAATCACTTTTTTCACTCCGATTGAGACACCTCCAAAAAATGATTTTTGAACGCTTCAATAACATCTTCTGGCGACGAAAATCGTTGACCACGCATTTTTTTCTTGATGTGCAGGAATAAAATAAGTCATTGGGTGCCAAGTCAGGGCTGTACGGCGGATGACCCATCAATTCGACGTTTTGGCCAGACAAAAAGGCGCTGGTTGCAGCCGATGTGTGAGAGCTCGCATTGTCATGGTGCACATGGTGATTCGACTTCTCTTGTTCGTTTTTCCAATTTCTCCGAAGACTTCAGACAAACAAAATGTGGTGTACCACTCAGAATTGACCGTCCAACGTTGCTCAAGCGGAACAGTCGCACATGACCAGTTTTGCCGAAGAACAGGCGACCATTTGCTTCGAAGTGCTTCTTCCACGAACAACTTTCGTTGGATTTGGCTCGTCTTCGAAGACCCACACGGTCGAATGCTGTCTTGTATCGGGCTCATACGCATAGATCCATGATTCGTTACCTGTCTAATACAAGGCATTACAAGTGTTCAGCATTTGATATTCGCTATCGTAAGCCATTCTACTACATTAGGTGCCGCTAGCATAATGAAAATTATGGTCCACACTCTTTGAAACTTGTTTGGTTCATTTTCGGCTCAATTTGTTAAATACGAGGGTTGCTATATATATTTCTGGCCTAGGCAACACTAAGTGTTGGACATTTTTAAGCATAAACGTATTTGTGTTGTTTACAGTGACTTGAAAAAATCCATTTGGCAAAAAAATGGAAATGACTCATGAGCATTTTCGTGCGATCACTTTTCACAACTTTCGACGTGGATTATCACGACAAGGGAGCATCGATGAACTTAAAATCGTGTATGGTGATGAAGCACCATCATAAAGCACTAGAGGCATCCTGGGGCATTTTTTCCACCAGCATACATTTGATATTGCATGAACACCTGGGCTTAAAAAAGGTTTGTTCTCGTTGGATCCCGCACAATTTAACAATCGCTCAAAAAAGGCTCGTGTCGATTGGTGCAAAGAAATTTTGGAAAAATACGATCGCGGTCCTTCAAAAGACGTTTATAAGACAGGTAACGAATCATGGATCTATGCGTATGAGCCCGAAACAAAACAGCAATCGACCGGTCTTTGAAGACGAGCCAAATCTAACGAAAGTTGTTCGTTAGTTTCTTCGGCAAAACTGGTCATGTGGCGACTGTTCCGCTTGAGCAACGTAGGACGGTCAATTCTAAGTGGTACACCACATTTTGTTTGTCTGATGTCTTCAGAGAAATTGGAAAAACGAACAAGAGAAGACGAATCATTGTGCACCATGACAATGCGAGCTCTCACACATCGGCTCCAACCAGCGCCTTTTTGTTCGGCCTAAACGTCGAATTGATGGGTCATCCGCCGTACAGCCCTGACTTGGCACCCAATGACTTATTTTATTCCTGCACATCAAGAAAAAAATGCGTGGTCAACGATTTTCGTCGCCAGAAGATGCTGTTGAAGCGTTCAAAAACCATGTTTTGGAGGTGTCTCAATCGGAGTGGAACAAGTACTTCGACAATTGGTTTAGACGCATACAAAAGTGTATAAATAATGCAGGAGCATACTTTTAAAAACAATAAAACCATTTTTGATGATAAATATTCGCATTTTCATAATTAGGCCAGAAATATACATAGCAGCCCTCGTACCACTAAACACAACGCATACGAAAATTTAATGTGATATACGACAGATTTCCACACCAAATCTGATTTTTAGGATTTGGGCGCTATTCTAATGAACCAAAAATATAGTATAATTTTCACTCTTGTTTAAAGCAAAGTAACAGGCTTTATTAAGTGTTTGTGTTTTTTGTTAGTCTATTCGAACACTAACCCAGTAGTTGATGGGAATTATTGCAAAAGTTGTAGAATCTATTTTAAAGAATTTCGCATTCTGACCTTTGTCTTTGACGAAAGTTACGCTAAAAACTCTGAAGGAAGCTGTCGTGGAGCCACGACAAACCGTTTATTAAACTTCGCAGATCTACCATCTCGTAGATGGAACACTCTTCATGCTCTTAATGAAAATACTTTCCAAGGTAACTACGCCGCATTTCTAGAAGTACTGGTATCAACAGAAATGTGCTCAACTGTCCCAATCTCCTCCTCATCCTCACACAGGCAGCAGTATTCGAACACTCCCACTTGCCTTTTCTAGCCATCTCTCTAACATTTAAATGTCCCGTCAGGACACTCCGACTTCACTTTTGCTATTTTCAATCAGGGTTTTAGTTCTTTCTTTGTCTAGTCTAGCAATTTTGGGTTTGTAAGGTCCTACTCCATGCTTGGGTAACCTTAGTTTGAATCCATGTTTCATGTTTCAGCCAGTGTTACCAGTTTGTTCCCGAGGGCCAAATTTGGCAATCGCTATTTATACCAGAAAGATATGGGTCAAAGGTGTAGAAGGTAATATCCAATCTAAGCCCCGTGTTAGATATAAATCCTTCTGAATTGAGCTATTCATTGATTGAAATTATGAGTGATGACTTAAGGCGTTTGTCAAATGCTTTAAGTTATTTTATTATGACATTTTGCACCCAGCAATTTTTAAACAAAACATTTCCGACTTACAAATTTTGCATATAATTGAAGACCAATCTAGTAATAATAAATATTAATCACTAGTTGAACCCAGCCCGCGTTGCAAGTCCAAAAAACTAATGTCACGCATTTATTTATGCATTCATTAATTGTCATTGTGAGTACATGTTGAACCGGTGATTGTACCTGCATAAGTTGGAACACCTGCCGGAATCAAAACACCCACGCCTTATTATTATTGCGAAAACCGGTTGCGTCAAAGGTGGTTTGTGTCTTCATATATTAATTCCTTCAAATTCTTCAATAGCTATTAAACGCGATCTGACGCGATACGCAAAATCGGCTTCGCATCAAAACAGTTATTGAAATAAAAACGCCGAGCGTCTGAGCTACCAGTGACAACCAATAAATACGAGTATAAATTCTCGTTTTGATTTGCTTGACTTAAATTAGCAAACTTGTGGCAACTAAAAAAAGTATAAATTATTAACAAATAAAGACTTACAATGAGAATTAGCTTGGTCTTGCTCCTTGGATTATTGTTTTGCAATTATCAATGTTATGGCTACAAGGCCATGGCTTCGGTCCGATTCAAGAATAGTAATGTGCAAATGCCATTTTATTGGACTATGTTGGAGTACAGCTTTCCTAGTGAGGCCGCCCGGCAAGAGGCCATAGCCAACGACAATTTCGTTCCTAATAATGGTCTGCCAATTGATGTGCAGCCACACTACCAAAATAAGACACAGTTAAGGACATTTGTGACCATACCAAGATTCCAAACAGGCATCCCCTATACACTGGCGACAGTGACCGATGAGTTGGGTGCCAGCGGACCGATTTTGAAGGCGTACCCACATTACGAGGCTCACAATGTCAATGGAGACAATTGTGATCTCATAACATCGATATTCCGAGTTGCGATCACCGAATGCAATCAAATGTGGGCTATTGACTCCGGTTCTGTCGGCTCAGAAACCCGCTGCCCACCCCAATTACTACTCTTCGATCTAAATACCGATCAACTTTTACATCGCTATAAATTCAATACCACCCATTATACACCATCGGCTTCGCTGTTCGTCACTCCCGCTGTCGATGTTAAGGACCCACCGCCCAGAGGCAGTTGCAGGCGTGCCATGGTCTATGTGGCTGATGTCAGCTATCACGGTTTGGTCGTCTATGATTACATGGCCAACAATGCATGGCGGGTGGAACACAAGTTCATGTATCCCGACCCCGATTACGGCACACATACCCTAGCCGGCGAATCGTTCACGCTGATGGACGGCATCATTGGGATAACCACCGACAAAAATAATTTATACTTTCATCCCTTGGCCAGTGTTACGGAGTATGCGGTACCTCTGCAGGTGCTCGATAACGAAAGCAATTTCATCAGCGATGCTATGCCACGATCATTTACTGCTCTGGGAAAACGAAGCAGCGAGTGTGTAGCCACTGCCACCGACAGTCGCCGCAATGTGTACTGCGTTACAATGAATCCCATCGAATTGATCGCATGGAATACGAAGACACCCTACAGCATTAAAAGTTTCAAGAAAATCCCCATAAATCCGCATCTATTGGAGTTTGTCAGCGGCATGAAGGTGGTAACAAATTATGACGGCAAAGAGGAGCTATGGATGTTGTCGAATAGATTCCAGAAAGTGGCCGCTGGAACTCTGAATACAGATGAGGTCAATTTTCGCGTTGTCGTTTACACTTTGGGCGAATAACGCTCTGGCGGCGGTGGTGGCAACTCTTAAGCAACATAATAGAGGCAACTTATAAATTTTTCAAATGCATTTTCTTAATTATCCTAAGTTATTAATTATTTTGTTGAAATAAAATAGACCATATATATGACAAAAAAAAATCAATAATATGAAGTGTATCGTTCGTTTAACAATTCAATTGCGGCTTGAGCTGTGTGCGCCCACGTTTGCTAACGTAGCGACATTCCCAGAATGTTCATCAGCCCAGAATGAATCAACATTGAATCGAGAGAATCAATAACAAAACCGCTGAAAGAACGTACATTTTGACTGGACATGGGACGATTTGTCGCTAACATTGAGCATAAAGTACAACTCTTTCGATAGCACCAACCCATTTCGGATTTCTTGTTAGGTTTTTGTTATTGTAGTGGCCCATAGTACCGGAGTGACAGCCCTTGGCCGAAGAATTCCTTCTTCGGGTCGATTCGGTGCATAGAACCGGCTGTCGTGGGATTTTTTATATCTTTCCGATTTATAATTTTTATAATATAATAATTCTCAAGATTTTCCGTTTATTTTAGTTGATTGTCCAAAATGTTCCAAACGTCATAAACAATTTCAGATTCAATTAAGAAATTTTTTGTGTGTGTTTCTATGAAAACAAAAAAAAGAAATACAAAAAAATTTAAATATATGTTTCGACATCATTTTTGGCATTCGATTTTTTTGCAGAAATTAATATTTAATTCAGGACGAGCATGCACGGCACGGTACACAAGTTGACATAGTCAACTAAACTCTTTTTACAACACACGTTGTTGTAAAAGAAATCTATTGATAGCTCTCGATGTGGAGTCTCTTTAGAGGTGGCAAGAGTGAGTTGTATTTTCGGGGGCAATTGTGTGAAGAAAACTTGAAAAGTAAGGCTTACAACAGTAGTGCTCATTCGTTTGGGGAGAGCCTGGCCTTATAGAGTTCGGTTTTACTTTCACCAACTGCAGCAAAGCTTTCTGAAGAGGGTTGTCACGGACCCGAAATCATGATAAAAGCAGTGTGCAGCCACGAAAATCAGTGTCACTTTGCCATTTTGTTAAAAACTTGTCTTCTATTTAAATATAATCCCTGTTCGGTTAATCCCTGTTCAATGTTCAATGTCATTATTAAAAGGTACACATCAGAAATTTAATTTTTAACGGAATCATGCATCAATTTAAAAATTGTTGCATGATTCAATATTCAAAATATGACTCATTGAACAGAGAATTGACGAAGACAATAAAATATATAGTATTTTTTCTTTAAAATCAACAAATTCATTTTAATTCAGTTCTTTTGTAAAAATAATAAAAGAAAAAAACCTGTTAATCGTCATTCCCCTGTGAAAAATTTTGACAGGGGAATGATGAATTTCTACAAAACCCCCTGAAATGTTTAATGAAGTACTTACTTACCCTTACAAAATTGACTTGAGCTGGAAGTTTATACTTGGAATAAACACAAAAAACACTTGCAAAATTATAAAAAGTATTAATTATCTTTTTAAAAAACAACACATGAGAATAACCCACTTAAGTAAGTGTTAACGTTCGTACCGAGTGACAAAACACGACTTACTTAATTTTAATAAGAATGTTGACGAAAAAACTATTAGATGTGCACCCACTTCAAGTAATGTTCAATCATATTTGAGTTGCTCGAAATCAGGATTGGTTTGGAATTTGAATTTTAGCGAATATTAGATTTTACAGGGGAATACTGTGTAATTTCAGCGACAGAAAATAAACATCCATAAAAATATAAATTGAATAAAAAATTATAACCGTTAATAGCAACAAAATTAATTGAATATTTTTACTATGGACAGGTTTTATTAAATAAATAATTAATATGTTTGTAAAAAATTGAGAAAATTTCAATTGAAAGTAGTGGTAGGGACAACCAGGGTAGGGAGGAAAATTTTGGTTCGAAATTTTTTTGAAGAACAAATAATTTTTTTAAAAACAATTTTAAAGACTTTAAAGTTCCTATTAAGAATTATTGTATAGTACATAATAAAGTATAATATATTGTATTTTCCCGCTTGAAACAACAAAGGACAACAAAGTGGCCCATAATCTCAGAATCAACCATATAGAAGGCACCACTACCTATCGATACCAAACTTAAGAGAAGCCTTACGAGAGACAAAGCTAGGATCTGACTTAGTTTGTTTTAAAACAGAAGGAATATACTTGGTAGGGACATAAATACTGTTACAACATTGAACACACCCATTTCAATAGCATAACTGAACATACCCCGTTAATGTCGTATGAGCTTTGAAAGCTAACCTCAATACCGTTAGTCTGTAACGGGATTTTAAAACTGTTTCAACTTTAATCATGGAGTGGTCAGATAATGAGAACCGGATCGCTGTAATAGCGCTTTTCAAGTGTGAAATGAAAAAAGTGATATTTTCAAAACGCTTCGGCCACATTAGCCGCATATTCGTCTACCGATGCATAAAACTGTTTGAGGAGACTGGAGATTTAAAAGACCGCTCTGTTCGAACACCGCATGTCCTCAAAGCCGTTAAATCAAGAATTCACAGAAATCCGCTCCGAAAACAGAAAATCATGGCCCGTGAGATGAATATCACGCAAAAGTCCATGAGTCGAATCATTAAAAAAGACTTGGGATCCGGGCCTTTCAAACGACGTACCGGACATTTATTGACTGCAGCTTAAAAAAAATAGGATTGAAAAATCAAACGACTTTTGGTTAAGCACGCTGATAACTTGCACAGAAACATTTTGTTCACCGATGACAAAAATTTTACCGTTCAGAAAAAATTTAACAAACAAAATGATAGAGTGTATGGCGCGGTCATCTAAGGAAGCATCTGAACTGATCCCAAGGGTGGAAAAGGGTCATCACCCAGCTTAGTCATGGTTTGGTGGGGTGTCTCTTACGATGGGTTCACTGACCTGCATTTCTGCGAACAAGAAGTTAAAACATCGGCCAAAGTTTACCAAGAAACCGTTTTGAAGCTGTTGTAAAGCCTCTTAACAATTCCCTGTTCCAAAACCAGCCATGGACTTTCCAGCAGGAAATTGCGCCGGCCCATAAGGCTAAAACGTCCCAGGCCTGGCCTCGAAACAATTTGCCAGCGTTCATTTCCTCTGAAGAATGGCCCTCAGTTAGTCCAGATTTGAACCCATTGGATTACAAATTGTAGACGATTTTAGAGGACAAGGTTTGTCACAAAAGATACCCCAACATTGGATCTCTTAAGACTGCTTTGGTTCGAGCTGTGGCCAATTTCCCAATGGACGAGGCTCGTGCAGTTATTGACACTTGGCCAGTGCGACTTATGGCTTGTGAAAAGGCAAAAGGCGGACATATCGAATAAGTAGATTCTTTTTGGATACAATATACATCAATAAATATATTTAAAAATATTTGGTCCAAAAACATTCAGTACTTTTTATTTTACAGCATGAAACATGTGCAACAGTATTTATGTCCCTACTAAGTATACCCATTCGGCTCTATAAATCCATTTGACTATTTTAAATAAATTTTAATTTTTTTTCTTTTTTTGATGTGGACAACATCTGAGCATCGAATGAGACCGATCCCATGCCCCAGAAGCGTTCCCTCCCAGAGATATGCGCGTTTTATGAAAGTGATGGTACACCAAAGATACACGTATTTAAATCTTTAAAATGGCTCTCCTGAACAAAACTGGTTTTTACCCTTAGGTCCCTTTCTATTTTGCGCGTCACATATAGAGATATACTCTTTCAGCTCAACTTGTGATCAAAGCACACCGGTTGACGGTTTTCTAAAATTCTCTTACTTATAACTGCGTGTGAACAAAACTAGTTCGGTCTTCCTGCGATTGAACCCAGTCCACAGTATTTTGCACACGTTAATAGCTTGTTTAAGGCTCGTTGCATGATCTTGCTGAGCGTGGGAATGAACTGTAATCCTTCGTAATTTTTGTCAATATAGACTACAAAGTTAGTTAGCGTGTAGAAAAACTAGTTATAGATGCAATACTACTTTGTCGGGGGCTTGAAAAATTATCCTCATCAGTTGTCAGTCCCGCGTCAGATTGTGACGTAACTGAAGTTTCGATTCCTCTATAAGATTGTTTTGTTCGTATAACTCGCTCAGGATTGTAATGCTTAAATTTTTTGGTCCTGTGAAGGTCTGCTTTCTTTAAACTGTTGTTACTCTGAATATGATTAACATGACTATTAAAATGCTTTCCATTGTATAGAATTTGAAAACGTAAATCGCCAATACGCCCGTTGTTTAACAGAAAATACACATTCTGCATTGGCTCAAAAAATCGAAAAATTTGGAGTAAAGTTCATGTACTGCTACTGCAAGAATGTGATCCAGCCGGGTTCGAAAGACTCCTCCCAAAATGCATATGTAATGCATAACGTTCGACATACCTATCCTTTCGATTTGCGTGTTGTTTTTTACTGACTAGTTGCCCCTTCTGATTGTTTCTCAAATGTAGATCTAGTAGCCTCTCAATTTTTCCTAGGCTAATCTACAATCACATATATCATACGACCATAAGCCACCATAAACAAGATTTCAGGGTTTTAGCTTAATTCGTTTGACTGCTGTTGTGCTATCAACAGACGGACAAACATGACTAGATTGTCCTAGAATTTTACGACGAACAATAATAAACAGGCTCTACGATCGATAGTTCGGGGTGTTCCAAACGGAATGACAAATTTGGTATACACTACATTCTACGGTGACGGTATTAAACGGAGCTAAATAAAAATACAGTTTCGTTTTTCCCTCGAAATTCTTATTTATTATTTTATTTTAATATTGACATATATCTATCTGGTGCACATGAACCTCAGATATAGAGCGCATATAACTTCTTATAAAAATTTGCACTTTTTGCTATGAAACAATCGATTTCGTCTTTTCATGAGTTAATCTTTTACAATTTGAATGGATATTCTCATAACTGCAACTAAACTTGTGTAGAGTTGAAAGCATGGCACAATGATACTGATAGCGTCGATAATCTGCGGAGTCTATACTTTTTAGTAAGCGAAACTGTCAAGTTTCCTTTCACAAATTTAAAATTTTGAGTTTAAAATTTCATTAAAATTTAACCAGCAACTTTGACAACTTCGTTGTATACTATGAAAACAAACTGCTGATGGCACTACCTGTATTATTGTGTTGTTATTGAAAGGAAAATAAATATTTGAAGATATGGAAAACGTCGAGTCAATATTTGTTTGGTATTTTCTTTTCAAAATTTTTTATATCAATGTGATTAACTGAATTACAAATTTGAAATTGAATGGTTTTTCGATTAGAATTGGGTTCGAATCAACTGCAATCTCAATTTAGCCGGTGAACTGTTACTCATTTGTGATTTACATTTTCAGGTCTTTGTGGACTGAGAAATATTGGAAACACATGTTTTATGAATTCCGTCATACAGTGTCTTAGCCACACAAATGAATTGACAAAATACCTACGAAACTACAATGCCACTAAATCGCCGACGTCAAAGGATCAGCAGATCCTGTATGGTGAGTATTTTTCAGCAAACTCAAATCAACAAATGGACAGAAGAATGCATATTTGGAATTTGTATCCCCTTTGACTTGTTTAGAGTTTTCCAAATTAATTAAGGAAATGTGGACTAACAACGTTCATAGTGTAACACCTATGGAATTGAAACGCTCGTTCTCCGCCAAGCATCGCATGTACAGTGATTATAACCAGCAAGACGCTCAAGAATTCCTACGATTCTTTTTGGATTCATTACATTGTGCACTCAATAGTGGAGTTAAGGGCGAGCATCTTAAAATAGATGATAATTTAAGGTATGTTTGATGTACACTAATAAATCAAGAGATCTCGATTTCATGGTTCACATTTACGACAGTTACGACTGCACGAAATTATTTTTAAACGTTTCTTATTTTTTTCAGCGACAATAAAAAGGCCGAACTGACATGGGAGTGGTATAGTCGGCTTGAGAACTCTCTCATACGTGATCTGTTTGTGGGCCAACTGAAGAGCACATTACGATGTACTACCTGTGGTAATGCCAGTGTTACGTTTGACCCCTTCTGGGATTTAAGTGTGCCATTGCCGTCCTCGTCGCGTTGCAAATTGGAATCCTGTCTTGATCTATTCATACGAGAGGAGGTTTTGGATGGCGATGAAATGCCCACGTGTGCAAAATGCCAAACACGGCGGAAATGTACGAAAACTTTTACAATTCAGAGATTTCCAAAATACCTTGTTATACGTAAGTTAAAGACATTTTACCCGCTGTCGATTATGTCTGTGTAATACTGTTACTTTTCTTAGATTTGAAACGATTTTCTGAAACACGTTGGAGCAAACTGTCCAATATTGTTGAATTCCCCACGGGTGAACGGGAATTGAACATGGGTCCCTATGGTGCGAATGCCAATTCAAATATGTACTTTTCGTTGTATGCCATTTCAAATCATATGGGTAAGTTAATCTTTTTTTTCAAACAGGGCTTCTCGAAAGGTGGTTTAGCGACGTCTCCTTAAGATACCAATTAATAAATATTTGGGCAACGGTAAATCAAACAAATCGAATATTTAGATATTTCAACAATCATCTAAATCGGACGGGTTTTTAGAATAAGCATTGAAATATCAATTTGCACTGAATAGTCCTAAGTGCATTTAATAACTTTTTAGGTAAACTAGACTAGTTTTCGGAGACCTTTCATTTCGTTCTGTTCAGAACAAAACAATATTGAACCATAATTTCCTGTTTCATTAGGTAATCTCTGTATTTATTATTTATATATATATAGATTTTACAAAAAAAATACAAAATTGATATGTATTTCCAGAGGCGCGTGGTTAATTGTGTATAATATAAAAGTTTCTTTAAAAAGGTTTTAACAAATTAGATAATTAAGGTAAAGTAATCATCGGGCCTTATTGATATTGTGGACTTAAAGTTTATTTTTGATCTTTGACAACATCAGGATGATACGACAATCTTTTTGTATAAATATACTTATATATATCGGGTGATCAATCTAAAGGTATTTTTTTCAAAATAAAAAAAAAATCAAATAAAATGTGGAATATTTGTGGTTCTTTCGAAAAGTCATTTTGTGCCATTTATTTTTTAATATAATTTCCTTTAAACTTCCCAAAGAAAAATGTCTATAGATGTGATATTAAACGATCTAGGCGGCCAACTCACCGATCCAAAACGTGAAATTGGCTGCTCTTTATAATGACCTATTTATAGATCCATTGCTTGAGCAGCTGTATGGCAAGTGGAGCCGTCCTGTTAAATCCAAATGTCGTCAAGATTACGGGCTTCAATTTCAGGAAGCAAAACGTCCGATATCAAGGCGAGACAGCGTTCTCGGTTCACGGTTACGTTCCGACCATCATCATTTTTGAAAAAATATGGACCGATTATTCCACCAGCCCATAAACCGCACCAGACCGTGGTTTTCTTTTGGTATAATGGCACCTATTGAACCTCTTACGGCCAAAATGCGACAATGCCACAAGTTGAACACAACTCACGCGAAATCTGTAAAAAAAGGCTATTGAAACAAAAAAACTCAAGATGGATCACCCTATATATAATTATTCTTCGTATTAGATACATATCCTAGCTGCATATCTTTTGGCTGCAACTTTAGCCAAGAAAAAAAAACAGAGTAATCAGGATGACTACTGATGTATATTTCTAAATAATATGTCAGGGTCTCTTTGTTGTATTTCTTCTAAATAAAAAATCAGTTTCTTTTAAACCTTTTAATAAAGTCTGACATAAAAATACAAACGGAGGTGTCCAATTATAACATTTGATACATAATATTTATTCCCTCATGCTGCAGCGTGAATCGCGATAGGGTGGCTTCGTACTCGTGTCGGTCTACTTAATTGATTCTTGTATGAAATATCGTCGACATTTTCAAAGTAATGTCGATCAGATTCATCAGGACATATACATTAATCTCCTCTTTGGAGAAATTAAAACACCTAGAAATCCGAAAAAATAGTTATATATAGATGAAATATTTTTTGTCGTGGGCTTAAACATTATCCCCATCAGTTGTCAGTCCCGCATCTAATTGTGTCGTAACTGAAGTTTCGATTCCTCAATAAGATTGTTTTGTTCGAATAACTTGCTCAGGATTGTAATGCTCAATTTTTTTGGTCCTCTTACGGTCTGCTTTTTCTTTAAACTGTTGTTACTCTGAATATGATTAACATGACTATTAAAATGCTTTCCATTGTATAGAATTTAAAAACGAAAATCGCCAGTAAGCCTGTTTTTTTAAGAAAATACACATACTGCATTGGCTCAAAAGATCGAAAAATGTGAAATAAAGTTCATGTACTGCTAATGGAAGAATGTGGTTCAGCCAGGTTCAAAACACTCCTCCCAAAATGCATTTCATGCACTTCCTGATTTTTTGGTCAGCATAATCGACCAGACGTATCTATATTGGATTCGTTAACAAGCAGAATAGCCGCATATGGGCAAATGAGAATCCACTTCATTCACAATGATGTTTAGTACGGTTTATGGGCTGGTGTTCGCTATCGGTAGATGATAACGAACTACTTATAGCCAAAAATTGAGGATATGGACCCGGACGATTTGTGGTTCTAATTCAAGAGCTAAAGGATGAGATAAATCCGCACATTAAAGACTTTGAACGTCTATTTTGTCTTAGAGTCATTCAAAATATGGTCCATCGGATAGAGGTATGCCACCGAAGACGTGGTGAGCATTTGGCCGATATTTTTTACACACAATTGTAGATTTTTTTAAAATAAAAAATATTAAGATAGTTCTGTGAAAACTTTTAATTTTATTTACAAGTAACATCTTACGTTTTAGGTGGACCACCCTTTATATATTTAAATTAATAATCTATTTTTAATAACAGATAGCGGAAGTAAATTTAAAGATGAGATTTGTCTTGACCGTAAAATTGATTTCTAGGGATACTTAGACTATGACACCCTATTTTTTTTTTTAAAAAAATCTCCATGTTTGCAAAAATTATGGACCGAGTTTAAAATTATTGATATAGAAATTGCCATATGTCATGGCTGCACAAAAAGGTGTACTACCGCTCGCTTATTTTCAAAGATTACTATTTGGTTCATAACAAAAGCTAGCGTTTCCAGTTTTTCTCTCTTGTCAAGTTCTGATTATTCTTGCAACAACTTATTGAGGAAAATCGCTGACCAAATACAGTGATATTTGGAAGGAACCTATTCTAATGGTATGTCAATGTAGGTGGAATAATTTGCGAAGCAGTCATTTACCAAATTTCTAATTTAAACTTGTATCGTTTATTCAATGAACCTTTAAACTCACTTTATATTTTTATATTTATGTACAGTATATGTCCGACAGGTCTAATTAAACGAATAAAATTCATTAACTTGTAATGCACAATAAAACATGAGAAGCCCTACTAAGTAAACAGGGGATCCCAAGCTTTCTTTAAGACTATTTTTTGTCTATCATTGCATGTTTCTTTTTTGTTTTTAGGCTCAACTGCCGGTGGACATTACGTGGCTGTGTGCAAACATCCTGTCTCAAAGAAATGGCATGAGTTTAATGATAATCTGTAAGTATTGAGCATAGAAATTTTTTAAACAAAACATCAACTGAACTACTGTTTTCTTTTCTATTTTATTTTTGCGGCACCACAGTGTAAGCGATTCATTGTCCGATCACCATCTTGTTTCGTCCAGTGCCTATATATTGTTCTATGAACGTGCGTAAGTGATCATAGTCAACTCTTCAGAGTTAAACTAGACAATTTTAACCAAGGATATCCATTGTGGACTTCACAATTAACGAAAATTATTTACTAACAAACTGCGATCTTATAACTCCCTGTTTGTCATCGGAAAAGCCGTACTCCTGTAATTGTTTTTATAGTTTATAATTACAATTGTACCAACAAAATGAAGCATGACTAGCCAGAGCTATTCTTTGTGAAATCCCTTGAGATATATATATGTAGTTGCAACAACAACAGCAGAAAAATAACTTGTAAACTGTATTAAGCAGGAACCTAATGTAAAACAAATATGCTGCTAAACTTTACCACATATAATGTTTCGACACTTTTAGTTTCGGTAACAATTACATTGTTTTTATTTTTTTATATTTTGTAAAAAACTTCAATGACTTTTCAATGTCAATGGAATAAGTGTGGAGCAAAGAACTAGTGGACGTTAGAAGGAAGAGACCTACAGACACCATATGTCTTTTGAGGATAGGCAGACAACTCACGCTAAGAACGCAGATCCATAATGCTATCGCTTAAAAAAACATTAAAACTGGCTTTTTGTATTTATTTGGTATTTCTGTTGATATTTTTTTGAATTGCGCTTGCGGTTATGACAAGCACACCACCACCACTCCCATACACCACACATCTACATACGTTAATTAATTATGAAGTATGTTGAATTAATTATTTTTTTGAGTTTGTATAAACAAATGAAGAAATGAAACCTTCGTTCCACTTCGGCGAATCAAATACGGGTACACATATGCATGTCTGTAGACGGAAGGAGAAATATGCGTTAAAGAAATTAGGAAATTCAAATACAAAATAAGACATACATACATACTTACAAATCAATACACATACAATGATTAACGTTTGAAACGAACGTATGTGACTGATAGAGCTAAAACAATTTATTTATTCGCATTCTTATGCTAATAGTTATTAACAAATAGATCTATAACAAAACAAGGACGAACGCCATCTGATCATGGTGATGGCGATTTACGATGGCCATGATAAAGAAGAGACAAACAGACAAACGAAAGACAAAACAAACAAACAAATTCAGTTTATACATAAAAACAAAGAAACAAACAAAACAAGTTAGTTAAAAGATATCAGAAAAATTGCATATATTTTTGAGAGTAATTTTATACGTTTATCTTGCAAATATGTATTTCCCAAGCAACCAGTGAATCAATCAGTCTGATCTGATCTGATCTGAACTGATCTATCGATCGATCGATCGATCAATCCTACTCTGTCCCTCTCCCTCTCTTCAGTAATGTGTGATGAAAAAGAAACATATGAAACGAAAGGAATTATTTGTGTACTTGTATGCTTTTTAAATCGTTTGAATTTCTTTTGTATACATATTTCGTTTCCTCCCCACCCTCAGTGGGCGTCTGTCTGTTGACATTGATGGCAACCGACACAACTCCCTCCATACACAGCGTCTAGAGCGAACTGCTGCTGTTACCTATTACTTATATTGATTGTTATTATTTATTATTATATATAAATATATATATTTATTTTGTTTCATGTAGTTTAAATTAAATGTAATTCAACATTTAATGCAAGCAACAACAAGAAATCACACTTTTATATTTAAAAAATATACTCGTACTGCTACTACTACAAACTACTAGAACCGATAGACCGATGTTAAATACCGACAGCTACCAACACACACATACAAACACAACATACAAGAGATGCTTTATTTTACTTAATTTATATGATTTTATTTATTTATTTATTGATATTTAAATTATTGTTTTATATTTTTAAAATATTACTTTTGTAATTTTGTCGCTTCGTGTGTCTTTATTTTTATTTAAATTATTTATTTATTACGCTTAAGTGTAAACAAATTGTTTCCGTTTTAGACCCTTTGATTCCGTTTTTTTTGTTTCAAACTAACTTATTTAGCAATGTGTTTGTTATTTATTCAAATTAGTTGTTATAATTTATATTTCTTACGTACTCTGTATACAACGTACTTGTTGACATTACAAATTCAATAACTAATAACTAAGCTGAATTCTAAACTCTTCATAAATCAATTCAATACCAAATTCAAAAACAAACAAATAACAAAAAAAAAAATGCAAAACTTTATTTCAAAATCACTTATTATAGTAAATTCGAATGATGTAAACGTATAAATGCAAAACAAAACAAAAAGAGAACAACAGAACTTTATAGATAATAGGTACAATTGCTAAATGAAAAAAAGAATATAATTTAAACATGAAAAATAAAGTAATAATAATAATACAATAATGTCTTTATTTCATTACGCAAAACAAATGGGGATTACAATCCAAAGTAAACCACTTCAATATGACGATCATGACGGCCTGTGTTCAGAGTTCATCTCTATGCTGGTATTCTTTGGCGGGCACATGTGGCTTTATCGAATTCCAGAGATCCACTCGCTGCTGATATAGTTCTTTGTCAAATCTAAACAATTTGTCTGATTCCTCATTCTTGCTACCAATTAAAGCATATGAAACTGGATATGTGTGGCTGGGTTTCCATTTCGGTAATTGAGCATCGGGCGGAGTAGGGTTACTATAGTATTTATGATGCAGAATAGCATGAGATAGTTTCACGGCTGTAACAAATTAGCGGCACAATGATTGTGTTAACACATTAAAACATCTTAGGTCGACTTGTAAAAATGCTTAGTTTTTTGAAAGGTTCATGCGGCTTTTAGAGAACTAATATCGAAATTTGTATACCCTGCACCTACTGAATTTGTTATTGCGTTGATGAAACCTTCAAGATAACTGCGACTACATAATCGGTATTCCAAAAGCCCATGAAAAATGCAACAAAATAAAACATGGCACTCATACAGGGTCGAAGAGAGTGGATAATGTGCATGATTATATAAGTAGTGACTGACGGGAGATTTGTATTTGTCTACCTTTCAGTTGCCATCATGCATTGGACACGTGAGGAAAGGTAATTTTGTGTTGAAGCGTATTTTTCAAATGCGCACTCGATCATTGCAGTGTAGCGTGCTTTTCGTTTACTATTCGCTGTTCCCCCACGCGGGCGTGTACCGCCAATCAATTGTAAATTATTTAGCTTCATTGAGAACAGCAGGGAATGTGTCAAGTGTACGAAGGGGACCTGAGAGAAGGACACCACAACACCACAAAACATTGAGAGAGTTAGAGCAGCAGTACTGCAATCTTCGAAACACTTTGCTTGGAAGCAATCACTTGCTCTGGGGCATCCAGACTTTTTTTCAGCCGGCTCTTGAGACAATGCAATAGGAGGATACATGGTTCCAACAGGATGGTGTCACTGTATACACAGCTAGGGTTACAATGAATTGTTTTAGGCAAATGTTTCCTGGACGGCTTATCTCTTTGAGGGGTGATGTGAACTGCCGGCACGCTCACCAGACATAGCCCCATGATATTTTTTCCTTTGGGGTTACCTCAAATCGATGGTGTATATAAACCGTCCCAACGCCTTGGAAGGCCTAATTACCAATATTGAGGCTGAAATTGGCAGAATACTAGTCGACATGATCGTTAGAGTTCATGAAAACTCCAGAACACGTATGCAGCAGTGTGTGGATAGCGAAGGTCGACATTTGCCAGATACTAAGTAATTTAAAAATACCTTTACTGTTCAATGTAATTAAAATATAAAGTGATTTTTTCTAAGGTTCATAATTTTTTTATATCATTCCCAAATAAGGAAACTACCGCGCTCAACCCTGTAGGTTTAATTTTGCAAAGGCAAATCGGGTGTGGCCAGCCCAAAAGTGGAGAAACATTTTATGGTCAGATGAATCCAAAATTAATTTATTTGATGATACTGGCCTCGACAGTATGTTAGACACCCCCAGAAGAAGTTATATGTTGGATCAATGATGTCTTGGACGCCGCCCAAAATGTAGAAATCCTTCAGAATATTATTTTGCCATGTACGGAATATGAAATGCCCCTAAAATGGATCTTTCAAGAGGACCAGCACCCAAAACACAGCAGCTGACTTTGTGGTGTGATTTTAATATAGAACAAGAGCTAAACCGAAATATAAAGTTTGATCAGCTATTATATATGCATGGGCAAAATACCACTGAAAGGTGCGAAGGGCTAGTACTCTAAAAAATTGGAACAAAATAAGAGTTTAAACGTTGTAACGTTTTATACTAGCTTATATAAAAAGTAAAATTCATTTAAATGTATTTATCCCAGAATTTCTTAATGTTTTTGAGCGAATTTTTTTCCAAGTTAAATTTTTTTTGTGACTAGATCTTAACTTTTTGAAATTTTTAGTTTCCTTTTAGAGTGAAAATGGTAAAAACATAACGAAATTAAGAACAAATTAATTGACCAATTCTAAGGACAAATTGACATTACAGATTGGAAAATGAATAAAAAAACCCGTTTATTTTTCAATACCATAATTTCAGACATAAGATGTTTTAATATGTTGGCTCAGATAAGCTATCTCACCTGGTCCTTGCGAAATTAACCCACAAGGAAAGCATAATGTCACGCAACTTCAAATCATTTTTAGTGGGTGAGGCACTCACAAACAACTCCTTTGCTATGGGGAATAAGTATTGTAATTCCTCTGCATGACAAGCACCTGCAACATGCCATGATTATTAATAAAGTAACACAGGGAAAATTGGAAATTGTAGAGTTACATTTAAAGAGATCTACAGTCACGGACAAAATAATAGGGTTACTAATAAGCCACACACAATTAAAAAAAAATCGGATAAATTTGTAATGCTATTTTTAATATATTTGCTTGGAGTTAGAATCTGGCTATTCCTTACAATTTAAAACAACGTGGAACATCGTCTAACATGAGAAATATCAACCATACGCGAGGACAAAAAATAGTGTCAAAAATAGTTAAAATCAATATAAATAATATAAAACTAAAATATTTTTTTTTCAAATATACGAGGGCGACCGCAAAACTATCTGGCCTGGCACATTTTCTGTTTTACTATATTTTACATATTTTTTTAAATCAATATAAATAATATAAAACTAAAATATGTTTTTTTTCAAATATATTACTAATGAAATATGTATTAATAAAAATATGGGTCGAACTACATACTGTAGGAGAGTGAGTTTGAAGTATAAAAAGAAAAGGTCAAACTCAATTTAAGACTAAAAGCGACATTGGAAGATCGGTTAGTAGAGAACATTTAATTCAGTCGAAGAGGTTAAACAATGAGAACGACAAGATCGCAAATTATTTGAAAATAATAATAAAATTGGGAACAAACAATACTTGGAGACGTGTCTAATTTAAAATAAAAATTTGAAATAACTTTATACGAATTTAAAATAAATTTAATAAAGAAGAAAAAAATGTGTGTGCGGGAACAAATTTCTTTATTTTTAGGCCGTCTACTAAAAATAAAGAAATTTGTTCCCGCTAGCCAACAAAAACCTGTAAGCGTTGAATACGGGTTTAGGGATGCTTTACTAAGCATGAAGTTTGGTCCATGTACCAGATTAAAGAAAACATGGATGCGAATGTGTACTACGAGTACCATATCCTAAGCGAAGTGATACTGTCCTATTTAGAATGAAATATGGCCTTAAAATAAACATAATATAAAATAAATAAACAGGATAAAGACGTAAAGCACACTTCGGTTATTGTAAAAAATGGGTTTCGGATATCAACGACGATGTAATGATAGAAAAAAAATATTTTTAAAAAATAGCCGAGGATAAAATTGGAGCAATAAAGTCAAGAAATAAGGACCAATTATAGGGGAACAATTTAATACGCATGATTTTTTATTCTGAAAAGGACTTGCAGTGTTTTCTGAATCTACTGCCAACAGGATGCAAACTGTTTTGCCAAATAACCGATATACTACTCATGTAAGCAATTAATTATTTTCATTGTCTTTTAAAATGACTTATTTTTTGTCCGTTCGAAATCTATTAATCTAATAACTTTTTATGTTTTTTATTTATCTACATAAACAATTTAGAGCTTTTTACTTTTACTTTTTTTTTGGTTATTTCCAAATAATTTCAAGTGACCCTATTCTTTTGTCCGTGATTGTATACGAGTATGCTTCTACCTACCATATACTTACCATAGAAAACATCGCGTCCGCCTTTAAAGAGTTCCGAAAAACTGGCAGCTCCTTTGTGCTCAAATAAATAGACATATGTCGGACCTACTCGTTGGGGATTATCATTTAGATTGCTCATGCGCAGTCGCATGTATTCATCAATGCCGGCCATAAACCATCCATCTGATATGAGCTTTAAGTAAATTCAATAAATAGACACATAAAAAATGATGACAATTTGTTTAAATGTATTTTAATAAAAAAATAATAACAAAAGAAAATGAAACTGGTAACTGACTCTCAAGCAATCGAATGAAAAATATCGAGGAAAGTAAATAAACACAAATGTTCTAACATTTTTACATGTTTTAAAGAGATTAACCTTTATTAATTCCTTATTGCAAAGGATGAGTCAAATTTCTGATAGTTCGCATCCGAATGTGGTATAGGGTATCAAAAGGTCGATTACTTTTCTGAAAAATTGAGTATAAAAAACGATCAAATTACACTGAATGCACTAATTAAGACGAAATGACTAATTTTAAAATTGGAACCGTCCTGTGATAACCCTTTTCTAAAAGTATTTGAACCGATTCACATTAAAGTTATTCTCTATCAGGTTGCTATAATTATTTCTGGCCTAGGCAACTATAAGTGTTGCCTGGAGCCATCTTACTTATATCTCTGAATGGCGATGAAACCCCATCCTCTATCACTGTAAAAAACTGGTTTAATGAGTTCAATCGTGGCCGACGCTCGCTCAAAGACTAAGGTCGTCCAAAAACGACCGTTGTGCCAGAGAACATTGATACCGTGCGTAAACTGATAATGCAAGATCGCCTTGTGACATGCCGTGAGATAGAAGCATCCTTGGACATTTCTTCTACCGGCATACATTCATGAACACCTGGCCGGAAAAAAGTCTGTTCTCGTTGGATTCCGCACATTTTGACAATCGCTCAAAAAAGGCTCGTGTCGATTGGTGTAAAGAAATTTTAAAAAAATACAATCGCGGTGCTTTAAAAGACGTTTATAAGATCGTCACAGGTGACGAATAATGGATCTATGCGTATGAGCCCAAAACAAAACAGTTATCAGAGACGAGCCAACGGCTTTGTTCCAATTTATCAGTTTTATTTATATGTCTCACATAACGCACTATGCTTTATTAAAGCTTGATGTGGTCTGTAAAGCGTAAGGGCCTTAAATTGTGAAGGACCATTGAATTGGGGCTACACAAAAACAAGGAACGATATGGTATTATTTTACCAGGTTTGGCTATAGGGGTTTTACTATTAAATTTGAACCATAAAACCGGGAGTGTCTGCAACACACTGTACTAAATTGAAAATGTGTCTTGTGTGGCAAAAGGACCTAAAATCCAAAACCAATCTATATTTGAGACAAATCGGCAATTCTATATTTTTTGCAGTACGTTGGCGGATCAATAAGTACAGTGTTTTGAATGAAGAGGCAGGATCTTTACATTTTTTTAGTTTTCGTCGTGAACTCCTTTTAGTGCATTTCACGCTCCCCAACGTTTCTGCCATTTTTCTAACCACTCCAAAAAATAAGAGTTGTCAAAATTTTCTACATAAATGCGATTTTATTTCGATGATAACCTCCTCGTTTGAGCTTAGTTTTTCCCCCGAGCCACGTTTTCGTGTTAGTGCTCAGAAAGAAATTGCTGGGAGCCAAATTAGGCGAGTACGGTTGGTGCACCAGAAATTCCTAGTACAGTTTATGCAATTCGGCCTCTTCAATTCTGTGTGAATGTTCTCATGCGCTATCGTGGTAAAACATTACCTTTTTCGAAGCCAAATTGGGGCGTGTCTTCTCCAATTTTGTACCGTGGGGATTATTCTCTTGGAATCCTAAATAATTTATGGCCAAGTCGTTTCCGTTTGGGACGCACTAAATATCTCAAAAAAGAGTACATCCTTACTTCGAAAAGTCCATGGGGATTGTTCCCCTGAAATCCTAAATAAATCATGGCCATGTCATTTCCATTTGGGACGCACTAAATACCTCAAAAGAGAGCAAATCTGCTGTACGTAAACGCTCATGTGGGCCAAAATCGACACGCATGGTACAAAGCGGGCTATTAACATTAAATATGAATAATGAAATTAAAGCAATTTTTGCTACGATTCCAAATAAAGAGTAGGGGACCATTTTTTTGCGCTTTAGTAGCGTACGGTTCGGCTTGGCGGAACTTAAGAACGATTTTACTTTTGCTTGGTTTCAAACGTACAATAACGTTGGTGACTCGACGCAAAAACTTCTTCGAATTTCTTTTTAATACATTGATAGCCCTATCTGATTATTGTCCACCGTAAGCAATCGCGGCACCCATCGGACCGGCACCTTTCTCGTGCATAAGTTATCCTGTAAAATATTAGTTACCGTTGCGTACGACACGCCTACGGTCTCCGCTACTTCGCGCACTTTAGTCCAGCGATCAGAGAGAATCATGTCGGATTTCCTCGGCTGTTGTTGTAGCGGCAACTTGTGCCGGTAAATTATTAATTACCCATCCAGCGATTAGAGATATTCATGTTCGATTACTACGGCTGTTGTTGTAGCGGCAACTTCGTGCCAGGGTGGCAGCCTTTGGCCGATTAATTGCTCTTCGGGTCCATCCGGTCCATAGAACCGGCTGTCGTGGGAATTCCTCGATAATCTCGTCTGCTGATCGACCTTACTGGCTGCCAAATTAAAACTGATGCATAGCTGATGGAAGTACCTTTAGCATCGCCACCTGTCTTCAAACGCGGGTAATTAATGATCCACCCTCGAAACAAACTTGGGGTCTATACTTAATTTCTTTCTTTTAGGTGTTACAAACATCAGCACCAAGTCCGGTGTTGGATGTTAAAAGTTTTTTGTTCACCATTTGTATACGAAGTGACCACTTTCTTATTAACAACAGAGGCATAATCTCCGAACGCGCTATTGCGAAATTTCGACCAAAAAATTATTGTACGTTGAAATTATTAAAACCTAAACAAAATCGCTTTAAATACAACGTCTTTAACAATTTCGTCCTAATTTGAACCAAACTGATACACGTAAACAACAAACAAAATAATACATTTCATTCGTAGGTTACGCTAGAGCGAATGCGGTGATTAGGCCCCGGCCTTCAACTTACATCTGTTATATTCTGATGATTAAATTTGTCATAATCATGACCGTTTTTGAAGTAAAAACTCTCTAGCTTTCGATTGATTTCCATTTGTTCGCTGCTTGTGAGGTGGTCGTAGTTCAGCATTATGGGCAGGACTTTGTCGAATTTCGCCTTAAAATCTTCCAACAAACCGGGAACATTTAGTAGAGCAGCTGTCTTCAGTAAACCCTCTTCGGATGTGACTCCAATCATCAGTGGCAAGGATAGGCCATGCGGCGGGGGTGCGTTGCGCGGTAAGACGGTAAGGAAAGCATCAGGGTGATCAGGTTCAACAACCGGTGGGAAAGGTATCATCGGGTCAAAATCCCATTCCTAAAAAAGTTAAAAATCCATTTATATAAAGTGATCAATTTAGAGGTATTTTTTTAATAGGTTTTTTTTACAGATTACGCGTGAGTTGTGTTAAACTTTATTTTTTGTTCTTTTCAGTACTTATATTATTTGCCATGTCATAATGGAAAGACGAGTCATCCAAAATGGACCCTCAGAATGGACACCCTGAGGCGTAGTTGCGACCAACATTTGCAGGAAATTATGTTCAAAAAATAAAGGGCATGAAATTTCTTTGGAATGAACAATAAAGATTCCACACTTGATTCCATTTTTTATCTTGAAAAAAATACCTCTAAAATACGAATTTATTTATCATCTGACCGATACTTACGAATAGATCGTAAATTGTAGCCACAATTTCATCGGCAGGTTTCTTCCTCAAGCATTCCAACATTTTCAAGTTGCCACCATCACTTGGACATCCCACAAGTTTTGCCATCTTCTTGGCTCTTTGGGAAGGCACGCCTTTGTGGGCTGGTTGGGCCCATGGATTGAAATACGTACCAGACTGAGCGATACCTTTGTGGAACAAGCCTTTTGATTTGGCCGACAGCATGTGATATGTGACACTGGCCCCACCAGCACTTTCACCAAATATGGTAACACTATCGGGATTTCCACCAAATGCGGCTATGTTAGTCTTAATCCACTTCAATACTTCCAGTTGATCCTTTAAACCAAAGTTACCGGGACAGTCCACAGTTTCGGTGCTTAGGAATCCAAGAGGGCCCAGGCGGAAGTTAGCAGATACCAAGATTATGTCGTGATTTAACATAAAGTCGGGACCATAAAAGCTGCTAATGCCAGAACCACATTCCCAACCACCGCCATGGAACCATACCATAACAGGCAGCGGTTCGTTGGTCTCCGGTACCTTTGTAAAAGTAGGAAAGCGTTACTTTATTTGAATTTAAGATACAAATATGTATAAATAAATATATGTTTAGTCTAAATATACAAACAACTATGTTTTCTATTTCGATGTTAGTAAATAAGGAAGCGTTTAAAAAAATACCCGATAAAAGAAAATCCTTTATTTCTCATCCTTTATATACTAACCCAGAATCGAAAACCGGTACCATTAAAACATAAAAGTATGGGTTTCGAAAACAAAGGAATTTCCTCACAAATCTAAAGATAACATTATATTTCAGACCCACATACCAGATCATTGTAAACCTATAATACTTATATATATAAAAACCAATAAAAATTCCTATCGAATGCCATATTTTTTAAAGAGTTGAAAAAATTTGGATTCCGGAAGTGTTCTTAGGGTTGAGAAAAGTGTCTATTTTATGCTTATAAATGACCAAAAACAATAAAGTTTCCTTAGTAATGTTTACTGATCTATTATAAACAAAAATTGTATATAAAATAATATATCAATAATTCCGTGACTTTTCCAACTTCCCCCGTAGTTATTTGAAATGCAACACTTCTGCCATCAACTACCGTCTGTTAATAGACTACGAGTACTGTCAAATTTTAAGAGAGTTCCTCTATCTAAAGAAGTTTGTGTTTAACAGCTGTTAAAAACATATAACCACGTGGATTTTGTTAAAAATGGAAAAAGTGGGTTTCGGAAAAATCGCATGAATTGGGTTACGAATTGGTACCTCAACCATCATATTTTCCGGATTTAGCCCTCAGTGACTATTTCCTATTTCCAAACCTAAAAAAAATGGCTCGGTGCAAAGAGATTCAGCTCCTACGATGAAATTATTGATCAAACAAATGGCTATTTCATGGACCTCGAAAAATCCTATTTGTTGGAAGGGATACAAAAATTGGAGAACCGTTGGACTAAGTTTATTGAGCTAAAAGGAGAATATGCTGAAAAATATTTTTTTTGCAAAAAAACGCCACGGAATTATTGATCTGCCCTCGTATGTCATGTTTTGTTATAAGATCTTGCAATATTGCAATGTGGCTGTTGTTACGAGTATAGAAAAAATATGAAAACATTTGTGGCTTCTAGAGCGACTAGTACTAATCTTTGCGTGGGAACTATTCGAAAGAAAGGTCCGATATGGTCTAAACTAACTGAGTTGGTCATTCGCAACATTTTATATAAAACTTGATGATAATCTAAAGCTGCATGTTCTGAAAACTGAAAAACTTTGTATAATTTCAATACATGGATCATCATGGACCAATTTCAATAGGGTTAGTCCTTGGACTACACCTGAAGAATGTTTTGTCGAAACCGGTAAATAAATGGGCATCGCTCAATGTAATCAGATTCTGATCGATCCGTATGCACTGAGGGAAAAGATTAGTAACAAAGCTTGTTAAAAAATATTGCAAAACCATTATTTTTTAATTTTCGGGGTATTGAATAAAATACATTTCTTGTAATAAAAAAGGAGTTCAAATTACCGAACATTGTTCAATCAATTTTCAAATTTTTTTTTTGATTGTAGGTGCGTTAGAAAAAAATATGTGTTTTTATTATATGTGACAGCGCATAGAGAAAGGGACCTAAGGGTAAAAAAAATCAATTTTCATTTTTTTTATTTTTTTGATGTGGACAACATCTGAGCATCGAATGAGACCGATCCCATGCCCCAAAAGTGTTCCCTCCCAGAGATATGTACATATTATGAAAGTGAAATAGACGATTCTACACCAAAGATACACGTATTTAAATATTTAAAAGGGCTCTTGAACAAAACTTGTTTTTATCCTTAGGTCCCTTTCTTTTTTGCGCGTCACATACGAGGGCGGTTCGAAAACTTCTTAGCCTAGCACAAAAAGCGCGGTATAAACAGAAAAAACTTCCATCTCTGCTATGAACACATGTTAAATTTTGTTTCGATCTGGCAACTCCTTCATATAGAAACAGGTGTTCACAAAAGACGCATCCGCGATTTTTTTTACAATGGAAAAATTAGAAATGCGTGGTGTCATTAAATATTTGTATAAAAAAGGTTTATCGGGACAAGAAAATCATAATGATATGGTGAATGTGTAAGGTGAAAGTGCTCCTTCAAATGCAACAGTAAAAAATTGGGTTGCTGAATTTAAACGTGGTCGTACAAGCATTGAAGATGAACCACGTAGTGGACGTCCAAAAACAGCAACAACAACAGAAATTGTAGCCAAAGTGCATGATATTATGGTATTAAATGATCGACGAATAAAAGTGCGTGAAATAGCTAATATCATGGGAATCTCAAATGATCGAGTCCATTTAATTTTGCATGAAGAACTACAGATGAAAAAGCTTTCTGCAAGATGGGTGCCGGACTTGTTAACAGTCGACCAAAAAAGCATAAGAATGAACTTTTCCCAAGCTTGTTTGGATCGTTTTCAGCGAAATAAAATGGATTTTAAGCGTCGTTTCATAACTGATGATGAGACATGGATCCACCACTTTACTCCAGAGGCAAAAAAACAATCCAAACAATGGACTGAAGCTGGAGGAAGTGCCCCAAAGAAGGCAAAAACAATTCAATCGGCTGGTAAGGTTATGGCAACGGTTTTTTGGGACTTCAAAGGTATTTTATTGATTGACTATCTGCAAAAGGGTAAAACAATAAATTCAGAAGACTATTGCAACCTTTTAGATCAATTAAATGTACAAATTCGTGAAAAACGTCCTGGCTTACAACACAAAAAAATAATTTTTCATCAAGACAACGCACCAGCGCACAAGAGTGTTTTAACAATGGCTAAAATCAACGAATTAAAGTACGAGTTGCTTGACCACCCACCTTATTCTCCAGATTTAGCTCCCAGTGACTTTTACCTGTTCCCAAATCTAAAAAAATTTCGTGCTGGCAAGCATTTTACCTCAAATGAAGATGCAATTACAGTTGTAAACCACTATTTTGAAGACCTTGAGGAAAACTATTTTAATCAAGGGATAGAATTGCTAGATAAGCGTTGGACTAAGTGTATTGAAGTTTCAGGAGATTATATTGAAAAATAAAAATATTTTTTAAAAACTAACTATTCTCCTTCAATGATAGGCTAAGAACTTTCCGAACCGCCCTCGTATGTAGAATACATTTTATTCCACCTTTTTTGTGACAATTTATAAATTGTCTTGGTGTTTTTTCAAAAAATCAAAAATTGCATTCTTACTGAGACACCCTTTCATTAATGCCAGTGTTAAGTTGTTAGTTTCCAAGACCAGTCTAGGGTTCTTTAGAATATTAAATATCAGCATGAATATATTTAATATTCAATATCTGTTCCTCAAACTGATTGTAACCCAGATAGTGAATATTACTGTTACCTAAATATATTTGCGGTGCGTTTTATTTAATATACCAGTGTTATACACATAAAAAACAATTTTATTTTTTGTGAAAATGTAAGAAAGTATTTGTTCATATTTTGTTCAAAAAGTATTGAACAAATAAATCAAATTAAATAAATATTTCAGCAAAGTTTTTAAGTTGACAATTTCAAAATGATTTCTTTAATGTTTTAAAACAAAATATTTATTTCAATTAATTTAAATGCACTACTAGCATTAGTTCAAATCCGTACCGAGTAAATGGACAATTATTTTTCTTAGTTAATGCGCAGAAATTATTTAATTAACAATGTTGGCAAACTTAAAATAAAAAATAAGCATTTTTATCCTAACATAACTTTAGTTTTAAACATCTATATATAGTTGTTGTAATATAATTATTTTTTTATTTTCAGCTGCTTAAACCGACTTATTCCGTCACCATTTTGAATCTACCGGTGGCTTCTAACGAATTAAAATTATGCAATAATCGAATGAATTTTAAATATAAGTTGGTATAACTTAAATTCGGTTTAGGTAGTTATCAGTTGCAGACAAATTCGGTTGCTGTGTTGAAACATTTTTTGGTGTGAACTACTCTACTTTTTTATGTTTTACAATTAGCAGCTTTAAGCCATACGGAACAGGACCTTGGCCAAAATATGGATAACCATTTTTAAATATTAAAAGCAAATTTTGAATAAATCCTTAATTTGCGATTTTTAAGAACATCTAACCCTAGAAAATGAAGTAATTACTATTATTACATGCCTTTTACTTAGCTGAAATTTCTCTTGGAAGAAAAAAATGGAAGATACTTTAGATTGTTTTTTTTTTAAAAATTCGTGTTAATGGCCGATGTTGAAAAAATCCATATTTGTCTAGGCGGTTAAAATTAAGCAGCCTTAAAATATTGTGACAAGTCAGCCGTTCTACTTCTAAAGTTTTAAATATAACATGAATAGGAATGACAGAGTAAAATTTCTGTACAGTCTTGATAGTTTATAAATATAAGTATACTTTTAACATAAAAGTACCTCTGGTGTGTAGACATTTATGTATAAACAATCCTCACTGCCCTCCATTTCCATATCTCTTCGGAAGGGATCACGTTGTGTACATTTTGGAGAATCTTCAATGACATGCTTCTCTCCGCTCCATGCTCGGTAGGCAACGGGGGGCTGAAAATTAATATATTTTAATTTTGTTTGTTTGTATTTGTGATTTCAGAACTTGAACAAATCAAGACTATAATTTAATTTTACGGTACGGATGTGGTGTTTAAATAGGCGGTTAATATTTTATAACTGAAGTGAATTTCATATCGCTTATAAAGGATATAATTTCAAAACGTTGTCATATTCTAAAATGATGTTTGAATAAAAAAAAATTTTAGCTTTGCCCTTCGTTTTTAAATTTTTAAACAAACACGAGAAATGCTTCAAGTGAGTAACAAGGGTTCTCGATTAAACTCCTTCAACTCCTTCTAGTAAAACTTTATAAATTTCACTCTTGAAAAGTCCACTTATCTCTTACTATTTTCCAGGAAAGGGGACTTTTAGGGAATATTTACATTTCCCGTTTTTCAGATTGGTTTTAACCTAGTAAGTTTCAATACTTATCTTGGACATCCTTCTTTTTAAGTTTTCATTCTCAGGTTAGATGGACTGTCCAAAACCATGACACTGTTATGGGGGATTTTTAGAGTCCGAATATGAATTGAGGATGATTGTTTCTGCCCAGCATACAAATCCACTAGGCAACCTTGTTGTCTGATCGTAAATTCAAAAATCGTATTGATCATATTGTGATGGACGTATGATACGCTTCTAGTATATTAGATATTTAAGCGAGCAGGAATCTTACATTGATATGGATTACTGCATTGTAGCATAAAAGGTACGTACCAGATTAAACGAAAGTCGTATTTAACAATAAATAGAGAAAGCTACACCGCACCCAAGGAATCCTTGGAAGGGCGACAAGTTATATGAAAGGTAAAAGCGTCGTTAAGTTCGGCCAAACCGAACCTTATATACCCTCCATCCGTCCCTACGCTATAAAAGCGTAGGCCCTTTCGGACCAAGCGCCCGTCCCTTATCTCAGCCAAAACTTAAAAATTTAGTTTATTTTTGGAATGGTAGCAAAATTTGCTTTAAGTTGCTTTAGTGTCGGACGTTTTTGGGCCACATGAGCCAAAAAATTATGATTTGACGAGCAAATACTCAAAAATTTTCATTTTATAGAAAAGTTCCCCTTGGACTGATTTCGGCCATTTACAATCTAAAACAGCTTAGGACCATGAGATATCATCATGCAAAATTTAAGGATACGAGGATTTTTCGTTTCACCGTCCGCACGAACATGGCTAGATCGTCTTATAATTTTACTACGACCAATACTATATATACTTTTTGGGTCTCCAATCAATAGTTTAGGGTGTTTAAAATGGAATGACAAATTTGGTATACCATCCACTATTCTGTGAAGGGTATAAAATAAAACACCCCCTTTAGATAAATGCTTTCCATAACGTGCATGTAAGAGATATCGGACAAAGGAGGAAAAACCCATAATTCGACAAAAAGAATAAGTGGAATGGCTTGAGTGTAAGGGGATTGATGTCTAGAGTATAACTGATATCCAGAATTTACATCAAAGGGCAAAAATGGTTAGGGTATAATGTAAGCGTCATTCCATGACTTAAAAATTTTATTACCCGTTTCTCTTCGAAATGGACATTTAATTGACCACCAAAATATGATGTGATTTACTGCCTCTAGTTTTATTTTCTGAGGTTATGTGAAGTCAAATAATGTTGAGACAAAGTAACAGAAAGTTTAAGAATTTAAGAAGGCAACATTTTGAGTACCGTTGCCAAGGTAAGGCTCTTCAGCAACAGTACGGTTTAGTAAAAAAGGCTTAAGTCGGGAGTGGCTGAATGTTGAGAAAAGACAACTGAAAATATGTCTTTTGACCACCTTAGACGGGCTTTTTATTTAATCAGATTATAAAACTAATGTCATATTTATATTTGTAAGAAAATGTCATTGTATAAGGTAAAATCGGAAAAATATTTATTTGGGAGCTATTCTAAAATCGGAGCCGAGTTTCCTCAAGTTTACTAGTGCCCTTTCTTGGTACAAAAAACTAACAAGAGCGAAATTTCATCAATATTCGATGTAATAAGTGGGTTCTAGAGATAAAGACATGCTATTGGATGAACACATATGTGTGGGAGCTATACCTTATGCTGAACAGATTTTCTTCAATTTCAACAACGTCCTACCTTGGGGCAAAAAACACTAGCGTGTGCTACGAGGGCGACCGCAAAACTAATTGGCCTGGCACATTTTCTGTTTTACTAGCAACATTTTTTTGTTTTTTAAAAGCAATCTTTTATAAGCCATTTGTCAAAATTTCCGAAATATTTAATGATTATTTTCTTTGTTACAGGTGATTGAAGTAAACAAGTTTTATAATTTTTGAAACATGGAAAAATAAAGAGTTTCGTGGGGTAATTAAACACTTTTATATGAAAGGTTATACGCCACAATTAATCAAAGATGAATTGGATTCTGTTCATGGTGATAATGCACCATCATACTCCACCGTGAAATCCTGGGTTCAACAATTTAAAATGGGTCGTTCAAGTACGAAAGATGAACAACGCTCTGGAAGACCGAAAAGTGCTACTACTATTAAAAACATTAGAAAAATATTTAATGAAGTGACTAAAGATAGACGAATTAAGCTCAGAGAACTTGCTGATATTGTTAAAATACACGAAAAACAAGTTTGGAGTATTTTATATGATGAACTCCACATCCTCAAGAACGCTGCCGCGTTTGTTGATTTTGCCCCAAAAAATCGTCCGTTGGACCAATTCCGAGGAGCTTTTAGCGATTTATCAGCGTAATCCAAAAGAGTTCTTGCGCCGATTCATAACTGTTGATGAAACATGTATCCATCACTACATCCCAGAATGCAAAGAACAGTCAAAACAATGGATAGAAGCTGGTAAAAGTGGTCCCAAGAAGGCGAAAACTGTTAAGTCAGCAGGAAAAGTAATGGCCACAGTATTTTGGGATGCAAGGGGTATAATATTTATTGATTATCTTGAGAAAGGAAAAACTATAAATAGTGAATATTATTGTGCATTATTGGATCGTTTGAGTGCAGAAATCAAGATAAAACGACCGCATTTAGAAAAAAAAAGTTATTTTTCATCAAGATAATGCTCCTTCAAACACCGCATTTTTAACTCAACAAAAACTGGCCGAATTACGATTTGAAATTGCTCCGCATCCACCATATAGTCCAGATTTAGCTCCTTCTGATTATTTCTTGATTCCAAATTTAAAAAAATTTCTCAATGGCAAAAATTTTTCGTCGATTTGAAATTGCTCCGCATCCACCATATAGTCCAGATTTAGCTCCTTCTGATTATTTCTTGATTCCAAATTTAAAAAAAATTCTCGGTGGCAAAAATTTTTCGTCCAATAGCGAGGTTATTGCTGAAACTGAGGCATATTTTGAAGGTCTTGAAAATCTTATTTTTCGGATGGAATTAAAAAACTTGAAAAATGTTTGATGAAGTGTATTGAGTTGGAAGGAGATTATGTTGAAAAATAAATAATAATAATGACAAAAAACGGTTCTTTTGCGGTCGCCCTCGTAATATGTGGCATCTAGAGTTAACAAAAATAAAATCGGATGAGAATATGTGTGGGAGCTATATCTAAACCTGAATCGATTTTTTTAATTTAAATTTTTTTCGTCCGTCAGTGGTTGAACTTACATCCGAATTTCATGTCATTACAAACAGATATCATTAAATCGAGTTAGCTAGTGATTCTGCGTCGAACGGTACATTTGAAAGTGGGTCTACAAACATTAGCTATAAAACTAACTTATAACACCCTGTTTCACAGAGTGGTGCACAGTATAAATAGCTTTGCATGTAGCCATAGAAGCATTAATCTTCCCATAAATGGGCGTTATTCTTACAAATCTAAATATATACCTTTAATTTATAATTAAGTCAGTTTGGTATCGGATCGGCCCATATGGGCCCAAATAACGACCGCCTTTAACTATGGACATAGAAGTTCTAAAACAACAATACAATTTCGTCATGAATCCGAATATAATATTAATACTGCGATTTGACCTGATTTTAGGCCTTGACCTGTGGATCTAAAGTCCCTAGGCGTGGTCCATTGGGCTCAAAAATCGTCCCATAATGTTCTGGGACATATGCGTATCCAGAAACGGTGAAATCTTCTTACAAATAAATATAAGTATATATATATTTATTTGTTGATCAATTTGAGATTTGACCCTTACTTATAGGCGTAGACTAGGGACCCTGGGATCGGAAAAAAAAATCCTCGTAATCTTTGGAGGTCTTAGGAGCTCAAAAATCCGTCTCCTTCACCTATATACAGTGAAAAATAATAAAATTATTCGTGGATCCTAATATCATATGAATTTTAAGATTTCTATGGATGTGAGGGTATTAAAAATTAATAAATTTAGTCACGAATCAGGCCCCTTGGTCGCCGAAAAATAGGTCCTTTCGAACATGGGCATATGGGTACTCAAAAACAGTGAAATCTGAATATGTGACAGCGCATAGAGAAAGGGACCTAAGGGTAAAAAAAAATCAATTTTCACTTTTTTTTGATGTGGACAACATCTGAGCATCGAATGAGACCGATCCTATGCCCAAAAGAATTCCCTCCCAGAGATATGCGCGTTTTATGAAAGTGATGGTACACCAAAGATACACGTATTTAAATCTTTAAAATGGCTCTTCTGAATAAAAGTGGTTTTTACACTTAGGTCCCTTTCTATTTTGCGCGTCACATATGAAATCAATTAAACGATTTAGCTAATTTGAAGGCCCCGACTTATAGACGTAGTCTAGGGACCCTGGGAAACGGAAAAAAATTCTCGTAACCTTTGGAGGTCTTAGGGGCTCAAAAATTTGTTTTTTTTACATATGGACAATAAAAAACAATAAAATTATTCGCGGATCATACTTATAATATCATATGAATTTTAAAATTTCACTTCTTTTAACTCTCTAGGGTGCTGAAATAAGATCCTATCGAACATGCACATATGGGTACTCAGAAACGTTGGATTTTTATTAAGAATCTGAATATCACTTTAATGTTACGATTCTCCTGCATTGAAGTCGTATGGGCATGTAATTCTGCGATTCGACTACATTTGAGGTCTTGACCAAAGGTAAACGGTCCCCATAGCGCCGAAAATGAGGATTATTTGAACATTGACATATGGTTACCCAGAAACAGTGGAATTTCAGTGTAAACACAATATGCTTTAACTTTTAATATTGGTCTAAATTTAAAGCCAAAATCTACGGTAAACTTCAACAATGGACATATGGGTTCTTTAAAACAATGAAATTCATGAATCTGAACGAAACAACGGTTCGTAGGGCCCCAAAAAAGTAGTTTTGTCAAACATGGACCTTCCCTCAACAACCATATCTCCCAATATTGTCAATGCCTACTTCAACACAATCAGTGAGCTTCGGCCTGGCTCAACTTACGAATTGTCAACTTTTTTTTTTTTAAATTTTATGTTTTTGTGGGCCGCCGTGTTGTGTTTGTTAGTGTACGCCACTTACATTCATGTAAACCAAGGTGCGTATCCAACATTTTTTAGAGGCAGGTTTCTACCTAGCAAATGTCCTCGCCTTGGCAAATAAGCGATTAAACGCTAACCAAGTAAAATCCTCTTAATTAAATAGATTAACCGTTCGGAATCGGCGCTAAACAGAAGATCCTCGTGTACATCTAATTGATCTGAGAGAAGTTTTCCCTTGTTCCTTAATGGGATGTTGTGGGAAATCAGTAAGTTAGTAATGCCATTAAATGTAATGCAAATCATCTCATTATTTTATTTTAAATAAAAGTTCTATTCTCCAAAAAAACATGCCTTTGAAGACATGGAAAAATTTCTGGTCAACTTCTTTATACCATTCTCAAATTATCGGTTTGCGATTTTTAGAGACACCCATAACTACGGCCCCTATTGCAAGCCCTAGGCTCATTTGTTTCTAAACGGTCCGATGCTGTTGAGCACGATCAAACATGGTTTACACAAATTTGGCTCCAGCTATCATTTGTTACTAATAAACGTGTTAACGTTTCTTAATTCAAATTTGCTTTTTTTTCTTAATTTCAACTTCCGTTTTTCAATTTCAATCTGTTCTTTGTTCTTAATTTTAATTTGTGTTTCTCAATTTAAATTTGCGTTTCTGAACTTCTATTTTTTTCTTAATTTCATTTAGTGTTTCTTAATTTCAGATTATGTTTTTCAATTTTCTTTTGTTTTTTATTTTAAATTGTTTTTTTTTTTAAATTTGGTGTGCCTTTCTTAATTTCAATTTGATTTCTCAATTTTTGATTTATCAATTTTTAAATGATGAGTCTTTCAAAGTATTATGTTTTTCACTATTCCAGTTATTCTATTAATTTTAATTATTTTCACTGAAGCTTGGAAATGACGTCCATATCTTAAAATCGTAATTTAGCTGTCAGACCTTAAAACGTAGCTCCCCCAAGGGCGGCTCTGCATACGGTACACCCATAAAGGCGCGCATATGGCGACCCTTATGCGTCGTCAGATGACGGCCCACCAATATCCCGCCGTGTGGAAGCTGAACTTTAAGCTGAGACGAAGTGCGCGCTTGACTTATTGAAGCTCCGTGTAAAATCAAACAAATCACTCCGGCAACCAGTTGCGTGATTGCGTAAAAACTCGGCACCCGACGACCGCCACTTGTAACCGACGACATCTTACGTAGACGTATTTGGAACTCAGACTGGGCATCGCTAAGCCAGAGTTGGTGGTTTAATACAACGAGCAGCAGCTGGCATCAGTCTGTCACACGAGCGTTTTCCAACTGCGCTCACCGCTAACCGATGTCATGGAGTGCTGGGCACAAATTGCTTTACGAGAGCACGAGATGATTGCCTCTGCCATTTGGTCATAACCAAAATCCATTTGAGATCTTGATGTTGTTGTGGGATTTTGACTGGCGCTAAAGTTGTTGGAGAGAAATGGTTACCTTCAGCATTACAAATATTTCAAGATGATTTTGTTGTTTTTGCTTTTGATGCATTTGTTGTATTGTTTAGTTTTTAAATGAATAATTAATAATTGCCCTAGGCATATTCGAAGGGGCAAAAGAGAAACGTCGAAAATAGTTAAGGCGGAATGGTGATTTTAATATACACAAACGAGTAAATCAATGTTTATAAACAGTTTTTGGAGAATTTCTACAGTTTGTTGCTTGTCACAATCACCAGTTGTGGCAACTAAAATTGACTTTATACTTTTGGTAATTGCAACTCTATTCATTGCAGTAAATTTAGAGGGTTTCTATCCACCGCCATATAGGGTATGCTGAATTTGTCATCTCGATATGTGACGCGCAAAGTAGAAAGGGATCTAAGGTTAAAAGCCAGTTTTGTTCAGGAGAGCCTTTCTATTTGCGCTTAAAATCGTCGACTTCACTTTCATAAAACGCGCATATCTCTGGGAGGGAACACTTTTGGGGGCATGGCATCGGTCTCATTCGATGCTCAGATGTTGTCCACATCAAAAAAAAAGTGAAAAGTTGATGAACAGTTTTGTTCAGGAGAGCCATTTTAAAGACTAGGTCCCTTTCTATTTGCGCTTAGAATCGTCGACTTCACTTTCCTAAAACGCGCATATCTCTGGGAGGGAACACTTTTGGGGCATGGGATCGGTCTCATTCGATGCTCAGATGTTGTCCACATCAAAACAAAAAAAAAAAAATTAAAATTGATTTTTTCTCTATGCGCTGTCACATACGTGTATATTGATTGGAGAGTCTATACGTTTATATTTTATTGATCTTTGTAAAATTCGAAGACGATCCGGTCATGTCTATCCCTGCGTCTGTGTTAGAGACGATCTAACCTCTTTTTCTTTAAAATCAATGGTTTTCTAACAGTTTTGCAAGCTCAAAGTCCGGCATCTACAGTTCAGCGTCTGATCGTTTGAGCTGATATGGGCTGCTATATATATTTCTTGCCTAATAATCAAAATGCGAATATATATCGTCAAAAATGGTTTTATTGTTTTTCAAAGTATTCTCACGCATGATTTATACACTTTTGCATGCGCTCAAACCAATTGTCGAAGCACTTTTTCCACTCCGATTGAGACACCTCCAAAACATGGTTTTTGAAAGCTTCAACGGCATCTTCTGGCGACGAAAATCGTTGACCGCCCATTTTTTACTTGATGTGCGGGAATAAAAAGAAGTCATTGGGGCCAAGTCAGGGCTGTACGACGGATGACCCACCAATTTGACGTTTTGGTCGGTCAAAAAGGCGCTGGTTTGAGCCGATGTGTGAGAGCTCGCATTGTCATGGAGCACAACGATTTGTCTTCTCTTGTTCGTTTTTCGAATTTCTCCGAAGACTTTAGGCAATCATTTGTGGTGTACCACTTAAAATTGACCTCCTACGTTGCTCAAGCGGAACGGTTGCCACATGACCAGTTTTGCCTAAGAAACAGGCGACCATTTGCTTCGAAGTGCCTCTTCCACAAACAACTTTCGTTGGATTTGGCTCGTCTTCGAAGACCTACACGGTCGATTGCTGTTTTGTTTCGGGCTCATAGGCATAGATTCATGCTTCGACACATATGACGATCTTATAAACGTCTTTCGTACCGCGATCGTATTTTTCAATATTTCATTGCACCAGTCAACACGAGCCTTTTTTTTGAGCGATTGTTAAATTGTGCGGATCCAACGAGAACAAAACATTTTTACGGCCAGATGTTCATGCAATTTCGAAAGTATGCCGGTGGAAGAAATGCCCAAGGGTGCCTGTATCTCACATGACGATCTTGCAGTATCAGTTCACGCACAGCATCAATGTTCTCTGGCACAACGGCTGTTTTTGGACGACCTTCGTCTTTGAGCGAGCGTCGGCCACAATTAATTCATTAAACCAGTTTTTTACAGTGCTATAGGATGGTGCATCATCGCCATACAAAGATTTAAGTTCATCGATGCACTCTTGTTGTGATAATCCACGTCGAAAGTTGTGAAAAATGATCGCTCGAAAATGTTCACGAGTTAATTCCATTTTTTTTGCGAAATTGATTTTGTCAAGTCAAAGTAAACAACACAAATGATGGTCGTACGCCAAAGCGTTTTGAGTACGTTTATGATTCAAAATTTCAAACTTTCCAATCTCAGATGGCGCCAGGCAACACTTAATGTTGCCTAGGCCAGAAATATATATAGCAACTCTCGTATAATAACCAATGCTAGTCCTTGAGAACTACTGCAAATAAATACACATACGTATACTGGCCAATAATTGCAGGTTGCGACACAACAACGAGAATTTCTATCGACGATAAATTCAAAATATTGGTGGGGCTGGCTACTAGACAAAGTCATGTGACCACATGTGTATTAAACGAATCAAAAAAAACGCCAAGTCCTTGAAATTCCGCTCTTTCGTCCCATAGCAAAAATGTTAATAAATTCCAAATGTTCGTATAGATCCAAAAATAAAAAAATGTTTTGCATTTACATTTCGATTTGATAATTGCTCGACACTTAAAACTAAAACAATGTTAGTTTTTAATATTTCGTATTGGCAAGTACGTACCCAATGCCAAGAGTTATAGGCCTTAGTTAATACTTGGAACTTGGCAATTTAACAGCCTTCATAGGCCCATAGACTTGCCTGGCGGCCTGTGCACAAAACTACTAAAATTTGTTTGTTGCAGTGAAATAAGCTGGTATTAACTGAAATGTATAGCAAATGTTAATGTATGCAAATAGTTTTTTAATTATTACTCGTATTATCAATAAATTATGCAGTTGTAATGCGTTTCGGATTTACATGAGGCTACAATCTTGCAACTGGTTTGAATTTCAGCCCGAAATGGAATTAAAACATCTGCGACAAAAATGTGACAGTCATCGTTTGATTATTAATTAGAATATTGATTTCTGTGCGGTAGATTATGACCAATTTTTGTGTGGTTTCAATGCCTGAACAAGGCTAATAGAAAACGTTGATTAATGGCCACCACAACGGTCTACCTGTAGAGTGGCATTGCATTATTGCTATCTGCAACAACTGCATCTGAGAGCTTAGTACTTGTCAACGACATGTAGATGGTTGTGACATTCAAACTGAGTTAAGTTTAGCCGGGCTAAAGATTCTACACTCTTAACCACTAAATGCTTTTTCCGACAACGAATACGAGTATGCACTGACTTTTTCGAAATACGACAAGGATACTCGACTTTATAGGAATTGACAATGTGTATCGGGTACCGATCGTCATCAGTGTTTTGGCAATAACTTCTACAATTATGGCGGTCCCACAGATCTAGTTAATGTTATGGAGTTGTGTAATTTGGAAAAATATAAATATTTATCGTCTTTTATATTTTTCGAAAAAAAAACTAGTGGAAAAATCATAAGTTCGTTTATACTCTCCATCAGCAATTGCGTTGTAGTATGGCATTGACAGTACTTGTATTAGGGGTTGTTTGTGGTGGGAATTACATTTTCGGGGCCCTATGAACGGTTATCTTCTTCAGATTCATGAAATTAATGTTTCGGTGAATCCATATGTCCATTGTTGAGGAGACCGCAGATTCGGATCTCTGGCAAATCTTAAAAATTAAAAAATATTCAGATTAGTGAGATAATTACACTGTTTTTTGATAACCACATGCGGATGTTTCAAGGTACCGAATTTTCGCCACTCTAGGGACATTTACCCTTATGGATTAAGACATTAAATGTAAGTATAGTCAAAGCGCAGAATTAATGTTATTTTCCAATTCTTGAAGAAAAATGTTGTTCCTTGTAAATACCCATATTTTCATAGTTGAAGGACTGCTATGGGCAAGTCCGAGTGCAAAGTAGGCCCAAATGCTTGAACTAGGTACATATTCTAATTTGTGATGAAATTTCACTGCTTCTAGATTCCCTCATGTCTCCGAGCAGTACATGATGGTTTTTGGGCCCCAGACACAATTAAGTCAAACCGTTATATATATAAATGTCATATGTGACGCGCAAAATAGAAAGGGACCTAAAGATTTAAATACGTGTATCTTTGGTGTACCATCACTTTTATAAAACGCACATATCTCTGGGAGGGAACACTTTTAGGGCATGGGATCGGTCTCATTCGATGGTCAGATGTTGTCCACATCAAAAAGAAATAAAAAGTGATGAATTGATTTTTTTACCCTTAGGTTCCTTTCTCTATGCGCTGTCACATATTCAGATTCTTCATGAAATTCCACTGTTTGTAAGTAGCTTTATATCTATATATGGATCCGCTACGAAATTTTAATGTTTTTAAATACCCTTATGTCCATATTCAAGGAGGCGAACTTTTAAGTCCCTTGGAAACATACGGGCCAGTCCAAATTGGCACTAATCTTAATCTTTCTGAAAGGACGAACTTTTCGGCAACCTAGGGACCTTAGACCCATGGGTCAAGGACTTACTCGTAAAATAAATCGGTACGTAAAAATAATATGATATTTGGATCCTTGACGAAATTTATATTTTGTTTAAAACCCATATGTCTCAAGAAGGCCTATTTTTGGACCCTTGTTGGCACAAATCGTACATATAGGTAGATATTTGTATTTGTTAGCAACATTTCAATGTTTTTGAATACTCATATGCCTCTGAACATTTGGCTACGGTGTTAGGCCATATGGACCACACCTATTGGCGAAGGCCTCGAATTAAGACAATGCAGTCATTTGCAAATTCTTTATACAACCTCACTGTTTCTAAGTACATATGTATATGTCCATGGCCAATTGTTTGACGCCTTAGGGACCTTACCTCCCATTTTTTTGTGTGTACCCTCATCCTACTGTGTAAGATTTCATATCAGATGTGTGGACAAAAAGAGTAACGCATCAAAAATGCATTTAGGCCCATTCATATGTTTTGACCAAATTCGTTTCATGTTTTTAAACTAATTTAAGCCATGCCTGTCCGGCTGGTGTGTACCCTCATCCTTCTGTGTAAGAGTTCATATCAGTTGTGTGGACAAAAAGAGTAACGCATCAATAAGAATTTAAGACCCACACTTATGTTTTGACCAAATCCGTTTCATGTTTTTTAACAAATTTGAGCCATGTCTGTCCGTCTGTCTGGCTGGTTCACACGATAACTCTCGAAAGGAGCTACCAATCATTTTTAGATTTTGCATGTCGTTATATTTGCAAAACAGCCTATGGCATTGCAAATGGAATATATCATCCCTTTTGGTATTTCCCACACTCAAGTTGTAAACTTCATATTATTTCAATGGATTCAAGGGTCCATTTCTTGTTGCTGCTGGAAACGTGGATCAGTTAACGTGGAGCGTTATAGAGGAGAGGTAAACCATTTTGTTTTTGGTGGCCGGTGATTAAAAGACTTGTAATTCAATCTCTGCCAGTTGAAGAAGTTTTGTTTCATTAAGATGGGATTACTTAGTTGCTTTTCTGTATAAACCAGTAAAAGAATAATAAATAATTTGTGTAATTTTTAAAGTTTTTAAAATAAACTTAAATTCGGACCACCGTTTATACTTCTCCATCTAGGCTATGTATAGGGTTGGCGATTTAACATTTTAAATTTGAATCGGCTGTAAAAATAATACTGATAATTTTCTAAAATTTCTGGTTTTATTGGAAAGGTTCAACTTTGTCATTTAATTGTAGAACACCTTCCGATGCGTTTTCGCTTTGCCCAATAGACCAACAAGATTGTTTGGCAGGAGCAGAAGAACTTAACCGAACAATCGTGTTTCAGATGAAGCTCGGTTTCATCTCGATGGCTATGCCAATAAGCAAAATTGCCACATATGGTGTTCAGAGAATCCACACGTGACTATTGGGAAGCCTATGCATCCAAAACAAGTCATTGTTTGGTGCGCTTTTCCTCGAAAGTCAGGGAGGAGCCGCCGTTACCGTCAATGTTGAGCGTTACTGCGCAATGCTTAAAGAATTTTTGTTTCCAAAAATTCAAGAAAATAACATGGACGAAGAAATTTGGTTTTAACAAGACGGAGTCACATGTCATACAGCCAACCCAACGATCGGTATTTTACTCACTGTTTTTGAAAATCGAATAATCCAATAATTAAGCCCTTTGGATTACTTTCTGTGGGAAGCCATTAAGGACAAATCTTACGCAAAGCACCCAGAGACAATTGAAGCGTTGAAACATGAAATTGAAGTTGCCATCTAAGAGATTTGATCCGAAACAATCGAAAATTTACTGAAACATTGGGTAGATCGGATGAGGTACTGTGGAGCCAGTAGTGGTAGTCACCGTGGCGAAATTTTAAAAAAATAGGATCGCGATGCTTTAAAAGTCGTTTTTAAGATCGTCACAGGTGACGAATCATGGATCTATGCGTATGAGCCTGAAATAAAACAGCAATCGACCGTGCGGGTCTTCGAAGATGAACCAACTCCAACGTATGTTGTTCATGGAAAAAGTACTTCGAACAAGTGTTCGCCTGTTTCTTCAGCAAAATTGGTCATGTGGCGACTGTTCCGCTTGAGCAACGTAGGACGGTCAATTCTAGGTGTTACACCACACCTAGAATTGCCTGAAGTCTTCGGAGAAATTCGAAAAACGAACAAGAGAAAAAGAAATGGTGCACAATGAACCATGACAATGCAAGATCTCACACAACGACTCAAACGAGCGCCTTTTTGACCGACCAAAACGTGGAATTGATGGGTCATCGCCGTACAGCCCTGACATGGCACCCAACGACTTCTTTTTATTCCCGCACATGAAGAAAAAATACGTGGTCAACGATTTTCGTCGCCAGAAGATGCTGTTGAAGCGTTCAAAAACCATGTTTTGGAGGTCAATCGGAGTGGAAAAAGTGATTCGACAATTGGCTTGAGCGCATGCAAAAGTGTATACATCATCTTTGAAAAGCAATAAAACCATTTTTGGTGATAAATATTCGCATTTTCATTTGTAGGCCGGAAATATAGGGTGATCCGTCTAAAGGTATTTTTTCAGAACAAAAAAAATATAAAAATTCAAATCAAGTGTGGAATCTTTGTTGGTAATTTGAAAGGACATTTTATGGCATTTCTTTTTTGAATATAATTTTCTTCAAATGTTGGCTGCAACTACGCCTCAGGGTATCCATTCTGAAGGTCCAATTGTGGATGACTCGTTCGAGCATTTCGACCAGTATGGCTTTAATGACAGGCGTAATATTGGCATCCAAAACCTGATTAGTAGCTGGTTTGTCAGCATAGACTTTGGACTTTACGTAACCCCAAAGAAAAATGTCTAAAGGTGTGATATCACTCGATCTAGACGGCCAACTCACCGGTCCAAAACGTGAAACTAGCTGCTTTTCGAAATTACCTCTCAATAGATCCATTGTTTGAGCAGCTGTATGGCAAGTAACACCATCCTGTTGAAACCAAGTGTCGTCAAGATTACGGGCTTCATTTTTAGGTAGCAAAAAGATCGATATCTTGGTGCGATAGCGAGCACCATTCACGGTTACGTTCCGGCAATCATCATTTCTGAAAAAATATGCACCGATGATTCCACCAGCTTATAAACCGCACCAAACCGTGGTTTTCTCGGGGTATATTGACACCTCTCGAACCTCTTCTTGTTGCCTTTCAGCCCAAATGCGGCAATTTTGTTTATTGACTTTGCCGTTGAGCCAGAAATGGGCCTCATCACTGAACAAAATTTTGGTCGAAAACAGCGGATCTTCCCGTTTCTCACCGAACGCTCATTTCCATAATACATTTGCCAACATTTAAAGGTAATTATTTTCAAAAAATAAATGCCATAAAAGGTCCTTTCAAATTACCAATAAAGATTCCACGCTTGATTTAAATTTTTATATTTTTTTTGTTCTGTAAAAATACCTCTAGATGGATTACCTTTTATATATAGCAGCCCTCGTAGTCATATGAATGATATTGTGTTCTGTAATTAAATGACAAAGTTCAACCTTTTCAAAAAAATAAGACATTTGACAAAATTATCTGTCCTTTTTTTGCAGCCGATTCAAATTTAAAATGTTAAATCGCCCTCCCTGTATTTTAAAACGCTACACCTGTTTTTAGATTGTCAAACACTCTTTAAGGTTTCTTTTAAACATAAACTCAATTTGTACCTTTTTTTAACAAATAACTTATCTAATGGTCTTTTGCCATCCATTCTAAGTTATCGAGGCTTCGTAAAAAAGCTCATCTGTTATTAGTACACATTTGTTTTTTTGTATGGCCAAAACATGCGTTTGAGCCCTGTAATTGATCCATCGTCCATTATCCAAAATAATCTAACCGCAATATGAACATTGCGCCAAAATAATCTAACTCGTTTTAATTATATCGTTTACATTATGGAACGCCTTCCCAGAAAATTAGTCACTAGCACCACTAGAGCGAAATAATTTCGAACAGCAAATAAAAATGATTAAAATATGATTTGTAATTGAGTTGCACTTCACTGGACCAAACATCAATGGCAAGTTTCGGTGCTGTGGTGTTTAGTTTATTGTGAAGGCTACAGAAATGTTTACATGCAATTTAATGCAATGACAGGAAACTTGTATGAGCCAAGAAAAAAATGCCAATGTGAGTTTGCATTGGCCAACATCAAATGTTGGCCAAAAAACACGTTGTCATTTATGACAGAAGTCACACTGCAAACGCCAAAGCAATCTTGAAACACCAGCACAGGGCTGCCAACCAAACCCAATAAACAATTGTCAATATCGTAAATTTTGAAAATATTAATTGTCGTAAAATCGTTACACAAAACTTACGAGTGAATACTTTCGCAAGCTTTATGACCACAGTTCTTGTTTCTTTAATAGAGAATTCAGTCAGCGAAGAATTCTTACACATGCTTCGTTCATGGTGAAGACGACTTATTGTTACCTATTTTGTACTTATTATGCCGGCTCATTTTCTGCTGATTATGTACTAATTATTGCATTATTTTGAATATAAGTAAAAGAAAAAATAACTGCTATATCACGTCACTGTGTTCTAAGAGCTGCGTTATGTTTATTTCAATAAAATAATACATTTAGAAAGAAGCCACTTAATTTTTTTTCTTTCCTTTGTCTGGCGGGAATGTCAAACTTTGCCTTAATATTTTGATCTTAATAAATTATTGCAAAAACACGTGAATCACTTAAAACTTCTAAATACAAACTTATCGAATCCCTAGATTTGTCATGCTTACCATTTGCAAACGTTCATGTGGCTTCCTCTTTATTTCACATAACATATGTGACAGCGCATAGAGAAAGGGACCTAAGGGTAAAAAAATCAATTTTCATTTTTTTTCTTTTTTTGATGTGGACAACATCTGAGCATTGAAAGAGATCGATGCCATGCCCCAAAAGTGTTCCCTCCCAGAGATATGCGCGTTTTATGAAAGTGAAGTCGACGATTTTACACCAAAGATACACGTATTAAATCATTAAAATGGCTCTCCTGAACAAAACTGGTTTTTAACCTTAGGTCCCTTTCTATTTTGCGCGTCATACTATGAATTTTAAAAAATCGTAATTTTTAGCGTTTATACGCTGAAATATCGTTAATCGTCATTTAGTATTTTTTGTTTTTAAAATCGTCAAAATGTCGATAAATCATCAGTATTGGCAGCCCTGCAGCAGCATCAAAGACGCTTGCGGTAATGGCCAAAATTAGTACATCGAACACTGTTATAGAATATAAATATTAGGGTGGGTTGAGAAATTTGACCATTTCGTTGTAGGTACCGTTATTGAAACATAAGGTAAAAATATAAAGACTAACTTTTTTCGATATGGCGTCTGTGTTAAGATTTTAATTGTAATCGAAAATGATGCTACTTACAACCAAAGACGATGGACTGTACAAGGCGGCCGATGTGCTTCTTCTTTGCAATAATGTAGAAGAACACACTTTAGTAACGCATAAATTCTCTGGGTTTATTTTTCCACATTCGTTTGTACACAGTCACAAGAGCGCTAGAAATTCAAAATTACAACACAAAAAAACACAGAAAACACTAAAATCGTACACTTTAAACACAAAAAAACTATATTTCCAAAATGAGTTTTACTCAACTCTGTTTTTCGAATTTTCGATAAAGCTCCAATGCCCATCTGTGCAATTCATCGTCATTGGTTCATATACGAGTATATGTGTTACAAAAATATGTTTTGTAACACATACTTATATAATAATTTCATCGTTGAAGCTCAATCTCCTTCCACCGAGCCATTTCTTTAGGTTTGGAAATAGTCACTGCACGCAGAGAAAAAACATGGTTACTACATGGTTACGGCAATAATAATATGTTATCCGCAATAAACTGCTGCAATATTAATATTGTTGAAATGTAACAATAGTATTATTGCCAAATATAACAATGAAAATATAGTTATAGCAACAATATAAATATGGTTGGTTCGACAAAAGTATAGAGTTTTGCGTTTTATGTTAACAATAATATGATTAAGGCAATAATACTGCATGATTGTAATTTTTCTTCATTTAAATATGTTTTTAAGAACAAATGTTATTGGTATGGATCTAATGCTCTAATAGTACTTTTTTATTGAAATTAAAATTTTTTAAACAAGCTGCTTTGGCTTTGTTTAACTGAAATATTTTTAATAAAAACGCTTACGTTTATTTAAACCTATTTTTTTCTACTGTAAACTAAATCACTCCCTATTATTTTAAATTTAATGTATTTTTGAATAATTTTCATAATTCAAATCTTAATAGTGATTATACTATGGTTGTAGGGATCATAACATGGTTGCGTGTGAATCATAGTATGGTTGTGAGTATCATACTATGGTTGTATATGAAACATACTATGGTTGTGAGGATCATACTATGGTTGTGGAGATCACAGTATGGTTGAGTGTGAATCATACTATGGTTGTGGGGATCATAGTATGGTTATGTGTGAATCATACTATGGTTGTGAAGATCATAGTATGGTTGTATTTGAATCATACTATTGTTCTGAGGATCATAATATTGTTGTACCACAACCATATACCCAACAATAGTATTATCCTATTGTCACCACAACCATACTTTTTTTCTGCGTGTGGGGGCTAAATTCGTTGAATATTGCGGATGAGGTAGCAATGCGTAACCAAACTCAAGCAATTTTGCCAATTGTCGAAGCACTTTTTCCACTACGATTGAGACACTTCTCAAGGTTTTTAAATGCTTCAACAGCACCTTTAGGCGACGAAAATCGTTGACCACGCATTTTTTTCTTGATGTGCAGGAATAAAAAGAAGTCATTGGGTGCCAAGTCAGGACTGCACGGCGGATGACCCATCAATTGGAAGTTTTGGCCGGTCAAAAAGGCGCTGGTTTGAGCCGATGTGTGAGAGATCGCATTGTCATGGTGCACAATAATTTGTCTTCTCTTGTTCGGTTTTCGAATTTCTCCGAACACTTCAGGCAAACAAATTGTGGTGTACCACTCAGAATTGACCGTCCTACGTTGCTCAAGTGGAACAGTCGCCACAGGACCAGTTTTGCCGAAGAAACAGGCGACCTTTTGCTTCGAAGTGCTTCTTCCACTAACAACTTCGTTGGATTTGGCTCGTATTTGAAGACCCACACGGTTGATTGCTGTTTTGTTTCAGGCTCATATGCATAGATCCATGATTCGTCACCTGTGACGATATTATTTACGTCTTTTGAAGCACCGAGATGGTATTTTTTCAAAATTTCATTGCACCAGTCAACACGAGCCTTTTTTGCGCGATTGTCAAATTATGCGGGATCCAACGTGAACAAAACATTTTACTGTCAGATGTCCATGCAATTTCGAAAGTATGCTAGCGGAAGAAATTGCCAAGGGTGTCTGTATCTCACGGTATGTCACATGACGATCTTGCAGTATCAGTTCACGCAGGGCATCAATGTTATCTGGCACAACGCCAAAGTTATGAACATAGAAAAAATTATTTTATATTTTAATTGTATTGAATAGTAAGAGACTTTTTAAATTACATGGTTTTAAATGTCGACCTTTGCTATCCACACACTGCTGCATACGTTTTCATGAACTCTAACAAGCATGTCGCCAATTTCAGCCTCAATATTGTTAATTAGGTTTTCCAAGGTGTTGGGACGGTTAATGTACACCATCGACTGGGGCTAAGTCTGGAGACCATTCCGGTGATTGCTTCCGAGCAAAGCGTTTCGTAGATTGCAGTATTGCTCCTCTAACTCTCTCCATGTTTTGAGGTGTTGTAATCATTCTCTCAGGTCCGCTCCGTAAACATGACACATTCCCTGCTGTTCTCAATGAAGTTACCCAATTTACAAATGATTGCCGTTCAGGAACACGCCCGGATGGGGAAACAACAAATCGTAAACGAAATGCACGCTGCACTGCAATGATTGAGTGCGAATTGGAAAAATACGTTTCAACACAAAATGACCTCTCCTATTCAATGCATGGTGACAACTGAAAGGTAGACGAATACAAATCTCCCGTCAGCCACTATAAGCCACGCGCACTCTCTACTCTCTTTGACTAACAGTGCCGCCACGGTCTGCAGAGCAAAAAAGCAAACTTCTGCGCTCCACCCTGTACTTCAATAGCTTAATCACTGTGAGGGTATATAACTATAAAGTTCGGCCTGGCCGAACATACGAATTGCCCTTTTGTCAAATGCCTTGATAGTCATGGGTTCAGCTGGATAGCGAACATAAAGCACGTTTTATCAGTTTTTTCACAATCGTTTTAAAACTCAAACTAATACGCAAATCATTATTTATCACGACCCACCCTAATGTCTCTACGAATGTAATTACTTTCGAGTTCAACAGTAAACTAGTGTAAGTGTTTTCGAAATGCTTGTAATTAATTGCATTTCCAAGGTTATTTAGTCAACGATGGTTACACGAAATTTTGCATACCCATTCGATTGGACTTAGGAGAAAAATTCTACGAATCTTGATATTCAATAAATCTGAATTTTTATTTGTCAAAAATGTTGTTAATTATACACCGGCAACCCAAACCCCGTTTGGACGTGGTGTTGGTCGATCGGTGCCAAAATCTTGTTTTTGCTAATTAAAATCTACCGAATTTGCTAGACTTTATTTTAGATCTGTTAACAAAGTACACTCTATCGGCTTTGGTTTTGGTCATCGTGGCGTTGCTTAGAGAAAACATGTTCTTAGTTTTGATGTCGTTGCCATTGCCACTTCTGGCAGCTGGTCAGCCTGAATAAGAACCAAGAGTCTATTTGTGTAGTACGATTAATCGTTCAACATTCTTCAATTTTGTTTTTCCATCTCCGACTTGGTCGGTGATGTGAGACTGCTCAGATAGAAGTTAACTAAAAACTGATATTGATTAAATCGGAAATTGTAATATATTGCTCCTGTTTCACAAGCCAGAGGGGGTAAGGTGTCGTTCGGATATGGCACATTTGATGCTTTGGCAAATGAGGTTCAGTTTTGTGATTTATTTGTTTGAAACTCAACTAAATTTTAGTCAAACTATAAATTTGTAAGTAATAACTTTATGATTTTATGAGCACAACTACTATTTGTCTGAGGATATGGATGTCTATGGATTAATCAAATTTATTAGGCGCACTATAGTGGCTATCACTACGAAGTGGGCACATGAAAAAAGGAAATGATTTAGGTCCTGTACAATTTCGAAATGTTTAGCTGCCAACTCAATAGTTCATCTAGAGTTTTTAATTTGCTTGAGTGGCAATTTATCATGTGTGCGTGTGTGTGTGTGTGTGTGTGGTGACATAGCATACTGGGCTTACACTCAAAGAAAACTGATGGTAAAGTGGCTAAAGGGTCAGTATATGATGCTTGAAGAAACTATTGGCTATGAATTATTTTCGGTCAAATGGCTCATGGCGGGTAAAGAGGTTGGTCCGTCGATATGTTAGAAATTCGATTCGCATAACAAAAACTACGTTGGGCGAAAATACTTTTAGAGAATGCTTCGGCCTAGGGCTGTCACCACGGAACTGTGTGCCGCTACAACGATGACGACTTTTAGTTGCAATTATCAAATATTTTTAGTGTTGACATTTGGTTGGACATACCATTAGTTGATAGCAACGACTATTTTATGGTATATATAACAGTTAAGTCGGTTTTGTCCCAACATTTTGAAATAACAACAAATATTATAAGAGGAGGCAAACTAGTCGGAAAAACCGCCGAAAGCCATTTCTCCAGGGAAAAAAGTAGAATGGGAAACTAGAATAGGATGTACTGCATCAAGGGACATCCAGCCAATACTAGATATTTCAAGCCTTGACATGAGGAGCCGTGAACTTGTAATAGGAGTAATAACGGGAGACTGTTTATTAGGGCGAGGAGCTTAAGATGAAAAAAGATATCTCCAGACTTCTGAAGAATGTGTGCGGGGATAAGTTAGAAATGTTTGAAGACGTTCTATTTCGCTGTTCCATCTACTGTGCTACTGACAAACGTGGAAATAGTCCCTGTATAACATAGTATGGCTGAATGAAAAGGGGTAATTCAACAAAACAAGTACGAGGGCGACCGCAAAAGTGACTGGCCTAACATGAAAAGAACCGTTTTTTTGGAATTATTATTATTTATTTTTCAACATAATCTCGGTCCAACTCAATACACTTCATCAAACGTTTTTCAAGTTTTTTAATTCCATCCGAAAAATAAGATTTTTCAAGACTTTCAAAATATGCCTCAGTTTTAGCAATAACCTCGCTATTGGACGAAAATTTTTTGCCTCCGAGAAATTTTTTTAAATTTGGAAACAAGAAATAATCATAAATTTGGACTATATGGTGGATGCGGAGCAATTTCAAATCGTAATTCGGCCAGTTTTTGTTGAGTTAAAAATGCAGTGTGTGAAGGAGCATTATCTTGATGAAATAGAACTTTTTTTTTCTAAATGCGGTCGTTTATTCTTGATTTTTTCACTCAACCGATCCAATAATGCACAATAATATTCACTATTTATAGTTTTTCCTTTCTCAAGATAATCAATAAATATAGTATAATTGCTGCAATATTAATATTGTTGAAATGTAACAATAGTATTATTGCCAAATTTAAAAATGAAAATAGGGTTATAGCAACAATATAAATATGGTTGGTGCGACAAAAGTATTGTGTTTTGCGTTTTATGTTAACAATGATATAATTACGGCAATCATACTGTATGATTGTAATTTATCTTCATTCAAATATGCTTTTAGAACAAATATTATTGGTACGGATTTAATGCAATAATAGTACTTTTTTATAGAAATTAAAACTTTTTAGACAAGCTGCTTTGGCTTTGTTTAAATGAAATATTTTTTACAAAAACGCTTTCTTTTATTTAAACTTATTTTTTCTACTTTGAAATAAATCACTCCTATTATTTTGAATTTAATGTATTTTTGAATAATTTTTATTATTCAAATCTATTGTTGACAACTTAAACCAATTCAAATAAATAATATTGGGGATCAAATCTTTTGTCGACAACTTAAACAAATTCTAATAAATTATATTGGGGATCATAGTATAATTGTGTGTGATCATACTATGGTTGTAGGGATCATAACATGGTTGCGTGTGAATCATGCTATGGCTGTGAGGATCATACTATGGTTGTATGTGAAACATACTATGGTTGTGAGTATCATACTATGTTTGTGGAGATTATAGTATGGTTGAGTGTGAATCATACTATTGTTGTGAGGAGCATAGTATGGTTATGTTTTAATCATACAATTGTTGTGAGGATCATAAAATTGTTGTATCACAACCATAAACCCAACAAAAGTATTATCCTCTTCGAATATTGTCACCACAACCATACTTTTTGTCTGCGTGTATAAGGTTGTTTAATGGTATAAAAAAATTATTTGATCATTACTGACTTTATTTCAATCGATTAATCAAAAACTTTTCCTGTTGAAATCATACATCATCTTCCCCACTTACTCCTCGCGATGATCCTGCGTACGTTTTTCAAGTACATTAATTATATACACGCAGAAAAAATTATGGTTGTGGTGACAATATTCGAAGAGGATCATACTATTGTTGCTTACAAGGTTGTGGCACAACAATATTATGATCCTCACATCAATAGTATGATTCACACCCAACCATACTATATTCCCCACAGCCATATTATGAGACACACCCAACCATACTATTATCCCCAAAACCATATTATGATCCTCATAACCATAATATCTTTCACATAAAACCATAGTATGGTTCACACGCAACCATATTATGATCCCTAAAACCATAATATAATTCCACTCAACCATACTATGATCCGCAAATTTATTTTTTAGGATTGGGTTATGTCAAAATTAGAGATTCTTATTGCGCATTTTTTTTTAAAATTAATTCATAGTCAGATTTGAGACAATGTTTCTATTGAAAATTTTATTAAAGAAACAGACATTTATTCAAAAGGCAGACTTTTAGTTGCATACGTAGACCCAAAGTGATGAACGTTATTAAACCATGATGAATGGCTATCTACTTAAGAGCAGGCAGATTTTAAATAAACGAGAACCAATCGGCAGTAGCGTATTCCATCGAACAAACTAAACACAATAAAAATCCCTCAAACTGTCTTTCGGTTGTTGTTGTTTTATATAATAAAACAACCATGCACTATATCGTGTGTGTAAATGTTTAATTTTTTTGGTATGCCAAAAAAAAAAACACACACACATAGCCTTTAAACCCTGTTATGCTTTGTTCATAGTCTGAACCATAGTGCACGATTGTCGTAATCATATATATATACATAATAGTATTGTTACATTTCAACAATATTAATATTGCCGCAATCATACTAGCGTCAAAATAAAATTCAGAAAACAATAATATGGTTGCGACGAACATGGTTTATTGTAGAGAATATATTATTGTTGCCGTGACCATAGAGTAACCATGTATTTTCTCTGCGTGTAAGAAAACGTTTTTTTTGCCTTTGACTAAAGTTTTAAATTTTTTCGTTGAACAAGTGTGGCACGAGTATGTGCATTATTAGATCCAAAAATTCTCTTCTAAAGGTTCGGTTACTTGGTACTTTCCACCGAGACAACAGTTCCAATAACTGAAAAATACCGAGCACCAACTAACATTCGGTTGTGCTGATAGAATACTCGAGGTGCAGAAAACCTCAATTAAGGCAACAAATTTTGTTGTGGCAAAGAATCTGTTCTCAACGAATCATGTTTCATCGGTTTAGTTCTTCACTTTTGTTTGCACACAAACACAAGAATGCTAAAAAGTTAAAATTGAAACACAAAAAACACGAAATTCGCACACTTTAAACACAAAAAAACAGCATTCGCAAAAAGATTGATACGAAACTTGTGTTTTTCATTTTTTCTCGTTTAAGCTCTTTTCGTCCATCTTCTACAGTTTATCGTCTTTGTTAAATAAAATACAATTTAATTATATAATTTTTTTTTGATACCAGAAAAAAGCGAAATAATTTCTTAAAAAAGCTAGAAAAAAAGCTAAAAGCGAATTCTTTCCGGTAAAAAAGTTAAAAAAAATGCTAAATATAGCGGGAAAACAGTGTAGACGGCAACACTCCTTCCGACATACATACGTCAGTTAATCGCAAATTGACGAACGTGTTTGGTATTAAGTAATAATTGTTTATAATTACTTATACATGTCTCAACAATTTGTTTTTTTTTCGATAATGCGATGACTGCTTTAGCATTAATTATATGCCGGTGTTGGTATCATTGTACCCCCAAGCCACTCAGAATCAGTTTACAAGTTTCCGGCAACAAACCAATGGGGATTAATTTTTGGTTTATTCAATTTATTTATATGAGAGGTGTGTCAACTTTTCTTGTCGTATTTTTTTACTAACACTAACAATTAAATAAAAATACATTTCTCAAAAAAAAATCTCAAAATAAATGTTCTTTTTTTTGTTATTTTGTGTGATTACAAAAATATTTACCTATAGAAAGCTAACATGAGCACTTCGAGTAAAGATGATGCTTGGACATTTTCAAAAAGATGTAAATCCAACCAAATGTCAATATCCTTTAAAAATTTAACCTTCCACCAAAGGATGGTGGACAGTCCCTTTGCAAAACCTCAAAATTTAAAACGAGGCCCTTTAAGGTACACATAATCGTATATCGTGGTCAAAAATTCTTAGACTACTCTTAGCTACTCGTATGTCCGCGTGCCTGCTGAATTCACGATTGCGGTCAAACGAATAAGGCTAAAACCTTAAACTTTTGCCATTTAGCAAGATGATGACTTAGGTCAAAAGCTGTTTGGGATTGTAAATAAGCGAAATCGGCACAGAGGAAATAATTTTGGGACTAAATGTACCTCGAAAAAAGTACACTTTTTTGGGTATTTTCTAAAGTAGTCAAATTTTTTATTAACGTTATTTGTGCTATTGAAGGGTACTGTTAGACGCACTTTATATCTAAAAAATACATATTTGGGTACGATTTGACGTAATTGTTCCAAAAACTGTCACTAATGGACAATGGTCAATATGGACATAGGGATACTTAAATTAAAAAAATATTTTACTACGAATCCAAATATGGATTATGGATCAGACTTATAGACAGAAGGGGTTCAAAAATCGGCACTAATGGTCAAAAGATAGCACCATCAGCAAAAATGCACATATGGGTACTATAAAATTTAGTTTTACTAAAGATTTGGCAGAGATTGGGTCGGACTCATGGACCACGGGCTAATTAAATAATAATAACACGGTGGATCAAATGGAAGTCAAGAGAGAGAATGATTGTTTTAGTGAAGCCAATGCATCTACAAAGAGTAATTGTTTGGGCTGGCTGCATCATCGGCCCGTACTTCTTCGAAAATAAGTCCAAGCAGTTACCGTGAACAGTGTTCACTATCGCCAGACGATAACGAACTTCTCGTGGTCAGAAATCGAGGGTATGCATCTATTTATTCCAACAGGAGAGTGCAACTTTCCACACGAGAAATTTAATGGCCGTGTTATCTCACGTCGTAGATATGTTAATTATCCAGCAGGAAGTATGTGATTTGACACCGTTGGACTTCTTGCTTTAGTAATCTTTTAAAGTATATGTCTAGAACAGTTTAAGAGTTAAAAAATGAGAAAAACTATGGACCATCGGATAGAGGTATGCCACGAAAACCGTGGCGAGCATTTGACCGATATTTGATTCCACACAAAATTGTCAAAGACTCATCGATCATAATAAAAAATATTAAGACAATTCTATGATAACTTTTTCATTTATTCCCGGTTAATATCGTGCGTTTTAGTTAAGCTACCCTTTATTATTTTTTGTTTTCAAAGTGCGTGACAGACACAACTCCAACCTCCTCCACAAGAGCAATGTTTTGTCCAGGAGTTACCACTTGAAGGTCTGTGAGACGGAGAAGGAAATTGAATCAGAAAAATTATAAAGACAACTCTTATAGAGGCGCTGCGACGAACGAAAGGTGAGATTGTTTCGGAAGGAGTAGGGGTATTTGGTGGATGAAGTTGTATTGGATTTTTTTGAGATGAAATTCATTTGTAAAATTTTCGGCTTCAAATGTGTAGCCAAGGAATACATACGAGTACAAGAAGCTTGAAGCTTGAACTGTACGAGGGTTGCTATATATATTCCTGTCATTTCCGTTGGAAAGTTTGATATTTTTTAGCATAAACGTACTCAGAACGTTTTGACGTACGATTATCATTTGTGTTGTTTACAGTGACTTGAAAAAATTAATTTAGCATAAAAATGGAACTAACTCGTGAACATTTTCGTGCGATCATTTTTCGCAACTTTCGACAAGAGTGCATCGATAAACTTAAATCTTTGTGTGGCGATAAAGCACCATCCTATAGCACTGTGAAAAACTGTTTTAATGAATTCAATCGTGGCCGACGCTCGCTCAAAGACGAAGGTCGCACGCAGAGAAAAGATATGGTTACACTATGGTCACCGCAACAATAGTATGTTCTCTACAATAAAAGCATGTTCGTCGCAACCATAGTATTGTTTTATGAATTTCATTTTGACAACAGTATGATTGTGACAATATTACTATTGTTGAAATGTAGCAATAGTATTATTGCCAACTTAAGAAATGAAAATATGGTTGTAGCAACAATATACACATGGTTGGTGCAACAAAAGAATTGTTGTTTAAAATTTACGTTAACAATAATTTGATTACGGCAATCATACAGTATGGTTGCGACTATGAACATAACAAAACAGGTTTTATAGAGCATACATGCATGTATGTGCGTATGTTTGAGTTGAGTGTGAATCATAATATGGTTGTCGGGATCATAGTATGGTTGCGTGTGAGTCATACTATGGTTGTGAGGATCATACTATGGTTGTATGAGAAACATACTATGGTTGTGAGTATCATAATATGGTTGTGGAGATAATAGTATGGTTGAGTGTGAATTATACTATTGTTGTGAGGATCATAGAATGGTTGTGAGTGAATCATACCATGGTTGTGGGGATCATAGTATGGTTATGTGTGAATCATACTATTGTTGTGAGTATCATAATATTGTTGTGTCACAACCATATACCCAACAATAGTATGATCCTCTTCGAATAATGTCACCCCAACCATACTTTTTTTCTGCGTGCGTAAAGGTTGTCGAAAAACGGCCGTTGTGCCAGAGAACATTGATGCCGTGCGTTAACTAATAATGCAAGATCGTCATGTGACATACCGTGAGATAGAGGCCTCCTTAAACATATCTTCCACCAGCATACACTTGATATTGCATGAACACCTGGCCGTAAAAAAGGTTCGTTTTCGTTGGATCCCGCACAATTTGACAATCGCTCAAAAAAGGCTCGTGTTGATTGGTGCAAAGAAGTTTTGAAAAAATACGATCGCGGTGCTTCAAAAGACGTTTTTAAGATGGTCACAAGTGACGAATCATGGACTTATGCGTATGAGCCCGAAACAAAACAGCAATCGACCGTGTGGGTCTTCGAAGACGAGCCAAATCCAACGAAAGTTGTTCGTGGAAGAAGCACTTCGAAGCAAATGGTCGCCTGTTTCTTCGGCAAAACAGGTCATGTGGCAACTGTTCCGCTTGAGCAACGTAGGAGGTCAATTTTGGTGGTACACCACAATTTGTTTGCCTGAAGTATTCAGAGAAATTGGAAAAACGAACATGAGAAGACGAATCATTGTACTAATACACCATGACAACGCGAGCTCTCACACATCGGCTCAAACCAGCGCCTTTTTGACTGGCCAAAACGTAGAATTAATGGGTCATCCGCCGTACAGCCCTGACTTGGCACCCAATGACTTCTTTTCATTCCCGCACATCAAGATAAAAAAAGCGTGGTCAACGATTTTCGTCGCCAGAAGATGCTGTTGAAGCGTTCACAAACCATGTGTTGAAGGTGTCTCAATCGGAGTGGAAAAGGTGCTTCGACAATTGGTTTGAGAGCATGCAAAAGTGTGTAGATCATGCTGGAGAATACTTTGAAAAACAATAAAACCATTTTTGATGATAAATATTCGCATTTTCATTATTAGGTCAGAAATATATTTAGCAGCCCTCGTAAAATGTTTCTACTGGTTTACTGGCTAACATTTTTAAGCGGCGGGTTATTCACCTCGTTATCGCTGACGACTTGACGAATTAGAGCGTTATCAAAACGATTCCCTCCGTTTGGTTCTTTAAAGGGATATTGAGGGAAATGCCTTTGTTGTATTCCATGCATATTTGAGGTAAAAGGGTATTTAGGAATAGCCCTGTAAACTACAATTTCCAAAGTAAAAAACGACGGGAAAGCAAAATAAATTGCCTTTAAATAACAAGTGGAAATGAAAATTAGCCCTTGAATTGTACAATTTTAAAGAAATACATTTTTTTGTTGTACTCTTTCACCCTTTTTTTTTGAAATATTTGAAATACTTTGGCTATTGTTGTTGCCTATAACTGTTTGAATGTTGTGAAAACATGATTTATTGATGTTAAAATATTTATTGTTTTAAGCGTTAAAATATGAAAATTGTTTTTACATTTTGCCCCGCCACAACAGCAACAAAAATCGTCCTCGTGCCATGCCATGACACAACAATTGTAGTCCCAACAATGCCGGCGTACAAAATGCCCAACATTCTTTCCTCCTTTGGTGAAATCATCTCATCTTGAAGGTTCGCGGATTTTGAGATTCATAAAAAAAAATTCTTTATTATTTACATCTACAGAGTTGTTTTTTTTTATCCAGATTCGTTGTGTTTGGGGCTTTTTCAGGAGTTTTTATACTGCTTATTTATTTTTGGAAATGCTGTACGCTTCCTTTGGGTCAATTCCTCCGGTTTCATTTAATTAAAAAACGGCATGAACGACGGACGAACGAGAGAATGGCAGCGGCAAACTCGCGGTATACGCGCATATCCTTTTGTCCTTTTATTCGGTTGCAGCCCACTCCACTTATCGGTTCGGCGGGCATAAATTCATTGTAGTATTTACTTAGGATCAGGTGTACAGGGGCGCTGGGGTTGGCGGCGATAGCCGCAATTGTGAGTGTTTGTGTGTTTCAGCCATGAAACAAGTTAAGTGAAAGCAAAAACAATGATACTTGAAAGTATGTGTGTGCATACGTATGTATGGGTACTTGGAATCCCATTCAAATACGCGGTGGCGGACGGGTTGGGTTCCATTCATAGCAGCGTCCAGTACTTGACAATGTTTAAAACCGATACTCGCCTCAGTAAATACCAAGAGATTTTCTTGGAGAAGATATTCCAAATACTTTAAGCAGCTGTAATAGCCAATAAAGCAAAGCGTGACACACATACACACACTCGCATACCAATTCGCTGATATTGATCTGATTAGGAACATCCAGAGAGGGCATAGGTGGGTACATACGTTCACTTACTCGAGTGCTCACTTGCAATTACTGCTGAGCCGCTCGTTGGAGCACTCGACGATTAATTGTTTATGGTTTTGTTGGTCACGCCCACTTGATTGGCTTGTTCTTTTCATGGATGTGAAACGATGCAGAAATTATGACTGCCTTACTTTGATTCGCATTTTTTCCTGCATTTTTCGCTCAAGAGTTTCTCATTTCATAAGAGACACTTGTCGTCGAGAGCACTTGACGGAAATCAAATAAAAATGCAATAAAAAGCGATTTATGCGCAAAAGAAGGAAAGCAAAAGTAAATCGTTGTGTTATGGGGGAAGAGGGCAACTACTCCCATAGTAGGCTTACTTTGCAGAGCAGGAGTAGCAGAAAAGATTGAGATTTTGCCTAAATATTTCACCAAACTCACCTGCGAGTGAGTGAGTGGTGCAAACTATACCTCAATATTGTTTATAGGTTCTTAGGGTTCGACAGGGTGGTTAAATTTTAAGAGCCGATGTTGATTTTGAATAAAACACAAATTATTTATGAAATTATTGTCATTTTGTCAGCCATTGTTTCGTTAGCTATGTGGCAAGTGGCACCATCCTGTTGAAACCACAAATCTTCCACATCCATATCTTTCAATTCGGGTCAAAAAATGTTCGTTCTCATCTCACGATAGCGAACACCATTCACAGTAAATGCCTGACCGGCCTCATTTTGGAAAAAATACGGCCCGATGATGTCGCCAGTCACTCTTTGTAGGTGCATTGCTTTTTCGACAATCACTCTTGGATTATCATTCGCCCAAATGCAACAATTCTGCTTTTTGACGAATCCACTGAGGTGAAAATGTGCCTCATCACTGAAGATGATTTTCTTGGAAAATTGATTTGATTTGAACGCCGGTTTTCATAATAACTTGAACGCGTTGCTTGTTGCTTGTGTATCTTTCCATGGTTCAAATTGAGTTAGTCTGAAATTGAGAAATATCAAATCAAATACAAAAAAAACTTGACGTTTAGGTGTGGTTCACATTTAACCACTCTTTATATTATTTACTTAATTCGCTCCACGTCCCATTAAGAAACAAATGGAGAAATATCAAATCAAATACAAAAAAAACTTGACGTTTAGGTGTGGTTCACATTTAACCACTCTTTATATTATTTACTTAATTCGCTCCACGTCCCATTAAGAAACAAATGGTGGAACTTGTCGAAATTAAGTTAGCAGATTACGATATAGTTTCAGTAGTCACTGGGGACTACTAAAACTATACCTATTCCTTGACCTACTGTGTAATGCCGACACCGAACAGCTAATACTAACTAGCTAATACTTGTTGTAGAAAAACCTCTATATGGCACAAATGAGACGAATCTGTTCCTCTTAAAGGCGCCGGTATTTACGTGATGGAGAACCCTTAGATAAAAATTTAAGATATTGGAACCTAAGCTCACCCTTATCTAAATTTACAATCACACTACGATGTGATTGGTAAATCACATCACAGTGTGACACATCACAGATTTTTCACATCGCAGATTCTTCAAATCACATCGCAGATTCTTCAAATCACATCACAGAAGCTTCAAAGTTCATAAAAGCCGGCACTCCAAACAGCTTCATTTATGCTGTTTAAAATATATTACAAAGAGTGTGAGAAAACAAAGAATGTTTCGAGCAACTAAAAGAATACTTGATCAACACCATAACGAAGTAAAACGGTCTCTTGCTTCCCTCAACATCCAATTTATGAACAAACATTGGAAGTTTTCTCAAATTAAATTAATTGATAATTTATTTTTATTAAAGACAAACATTTTATTCAACTTAGGTATGCCCAAAAAAGCTAAATTTATAAAATATTACGGACGTGCAGCTTAAACCGTCATTTTGTTGTAAGGAAATTTTTTTTTTTACAAATTTGAGGAGCGCCGGCCGGGTTTTTGTTACCCTAGATCTAACAGTGAAATGGTGAAATTTGAGATAGACCGGAATAGATTACCTGCGTTACTTTAAGGTTTAAATTTTAAATTTCAGGAATTTTAAACAAAAATGAACTTGAAACAAAGTTATTTTTTGACGGATCTCAATAAAAATTGGTAAAATAATTACCCTGATTCTCAAATGTTAGGCAAATCGAATAACTCTAGATCAAGATGCAGCGAGGTCAAAGTTCAAATTTTACGAAAATTTTATTCTCATCAATAGTTGTTCATCAAAATTCGGTTTTAGTTTTTTTTATATGTTGTGTTTGAAAAAATTACTTTTAATTAGCATATGTGACAGCGCATAGAGAAAGGGACCTAAGGGTAAAAAGAAACCAATTTTCATTTTTTTTCTTTTTTTGACGTGGACAACATCTGAACTTCGAATGAGACCGATCCCATGCCCAAAAGTGTTCCCTACCAGAGATATGCGCGTTTTTTGAAAGTGATGTCGATGATTCTAAGCGCAAATAGAATGAGACCTAATCTTTAAAATGGCTCTCCTGAACAAAACTGGTTTTTGACCTTAGGCCACTTTCTATTTTGCGCGTCATATATAGAAATAACATATAAGCAATTGAAATATCTATTTATTTATTATAATCGATTTTTAAACTTTTTAATTCGTTTCATTGAAACATGTTCGCCTATAATGTTGTACAACCTGAAATACAAAGCAGTCAAATTTTAGATTTCAACTTCAAAACCTCATAATACAAATGCTTACCTTGAATAAATGTTGCCTTTACTCTTCATAATTTGTTATTTTGAATGGTATTCTTGAACTAGCTTAATTTCTCTTTCGGCACTGTCATGTCTTTTGTAATCTCCTTAATTATTCCAAGAATGCGGGTCATTCTCGAGAAAATTCGTGGAAATGTCAAATCTCTTTAATATTATCATGGTATTTTTCGAAAATAGTTCTTCTAAAATCCCTGGAAATTAAATTTCTTAAATTTTTATTTTAAAGAGTACGCTTTTTGGGAATATCTTCGTCATCATCTACGCAATCAGTGAAATACATTTTCATTCATACTTTCAGTTTCATTCTCTATTCTGTCTTCGAATAAAACAAAGCCAACACATTCCTCGCTTAGGCAGTATAGGCGATTTAAAATTTTTTTTAAATGTCCTTTTCATCAATTTCTTTATTCAATTAAAAGATTTAGTTTTTCTTTAATATCAGAAGAAATTTTAAATCATTCAATGCAGCTTTATCTATCCTAATCAAACCAGAACATGGAATAGCACTAAACAATACTTCCATTAAACCACGGATTTCAGTTTCTGTTTATGTGGAAATTGATTTTGAGAAATCATGTATTTAAGGGTGTTAATGCCACCTTCTCCTATTAGTTCAATACTTCTAGGATGAGTCATTTCCACAAAAGAAAAACCCATTTATATAACGCTGATGTATTGATTTTGTTCTTTTGTGAACCGAACCACCGTTTTTTTTTTTAATTTCTTGCGGTTTTTAGTTCCGTTCGACATTTTCTTTCTAACAGTGGTTTGGTTTACGGTTTGGTTCAATGTCAAAAAAGTGATATGGTTCGGTGCAAATCTAATTCGGTTTAGTTTCGGATTGCATTCCTGTTAAAAAGTAGCCGAAATTTCATGAGGTGACAAATCCAGCCGCTTCTTTTAGATGTTCCATCTGGCTTTGAATTTGGGTTACATATGTGATGGTCGTGCACACTAAACTTCTCACCAAGGTTGTCCATTCTCACGAAGTGTAGAAACTGGTGGACGATAGCACAGCTAAGCATGATCAGCATGATAATAGCTACCATTATCAACAGAAAACTTGCTGTTTTTTAGTCAAAATATAATTTCGATGTTAACAAAGCCCAAAATAGAACAAAGATGGTATTAACAGCCTTCGCCAAACAATTGCCTAACTTTGTAATCTGTTCGATTTCGAAAAAGCTTTTGACACAAGTCGATTTTCACCTCCGGTGTAACGATTAAGAAAATCGAAAAAAGGGAAGTGGTTCAAAGTTCCGCTTTGGTTTCCGCATCCTGCATCGAAATTCTGTAAGCTATATGGAACGTTTTAAAGCTGGAGTGCCGTTCTCTGGGAGTTATCTTAGGGTTACCAGATTGTAAAAATAGTTTTTCCAAGAAGTAGAAGTAAATGTTGATATTTCCATTTCCCCATTGTATCAATTTCATCATGCAACGTTTCTGGACTGTCGAATTTTTAAATTTTATTTTTTTAAATATTAGCTCAGCTCGTGAAAAATCCATTAAAATATATCTCGTACTGAAAAATCGTCAGACGGATAGTCTGTCAATATGGTAGGTATTGTTTCAGTGAGATGCTTGTGCCCTCACTCTTCGGCAATTATACTTTGCATGTGCAAAATTAAGCAATGTTTTTAATATACTTTTATATATCGTTAAACAAGCAGAGACCTTGTCGACAGCATACAAAACGGTAAACGTAAGCCGCCCACACCAAAGGCGTAACGAGTTTGCTTTCACATCGCTAACATACTTTTCCTTCCCTCTAAGACAAACAACAACGAATACGATTTTGTTAGTTTGTGGAGTAATTCACTCTTTCAAAAATAAAAAAATCGTGTTTGCAGAGGAGGCCCATTTATAGCGTAACGGCTATGCGATCAAGAAAAATTGCTAATACTAGGCGCGTTGTAAATGACAAGTTATGAATTTCGCAAATTTTAAACAATTGATTGGTTTTTATTGAAAAGAAAGATAAAATATCAAAATGTTAAACTAAGCCCTTTACTTATTTCTTAATTTTTTTTATTAAAATACAAAAATTAAAGATTAGATTCCAGAGAATAACATGAAAGTTTAATATTTGAAATGGAGATGCACTTATCGAGTCCAATAGTTATTTAAGGTATTTTTTCTCTCAATGTTACCAGCTTGAGACGACGAAACAGAAAAAGACGAATTTCCTTCATTTTTGTACAACGAAAATTACCAATACCACATGAGTTTTAAAAAAAATTTTAAATCTTAACTCTTACTTTTCATAGGCAGTATGCCATTAGGCCCCACGAAAAAAAAACCCAAACCAAAACGGAAATTTGGGCCCAAATTTGGGGTCTAATTGTATTATGAAAATAGACCCCATGAAATTATACTCCAAACATAAAATGAAAATAGGCTCCAAAAATTTTATTTTATTTAATTTTTTATTTTTAATTCCTACATCTTTTACACTTCGACAATATTAAAGTTTTTTTTTAACACCACCAATTTACACTTTCTTAAAATTGAATTTCCAATTTATATTCAGTTTAATGAAAGTGTGAGTTGGTTGTTAAAACAAATTATTTTTGTAGGTTTCATTATTGCCAAGCTATAAGGCGACATATGTGTAGCCGAAAATTATTGCCTCACTCTATCAAATCTTCGAAGGCAGCATCTGCGGTTTATCATAAAATAATGACACTTCCGTTGTTGCCGTCAGGTTCAATTAGGTTTGCTTTTGCTGAAGTCAAATCAAAATGCAATTTAAAATTGCAAGCAGATGTCCTAATTCCATACTGCCGACAAATTGTTGAAGATACAATGCAGGTGTTTGTTTAATATTTGATAAATTTTTTAATAAAGAAATTTTGTAGAATTTTATTTCATTGTAGGAATTCGGGCTTAGTTTCATAACGAAGTAAGGCCCCATTTTTGGGGCTTTATTTTATGTTCAGTTTATTTCTTGGAGCTTTATTTCATAGAGACAATTGCAAATAATGAAGAATGACATTAATGTCCTTGCTGTTGTGCCTCCGTGCAAGATATTATACAAGTTTATAATTAAGTTCAGAGGTAATAATCTATATAATTTTCAATGAAAAACCAAAGCCGAAGGAAATTAGACCCCCAAAATATTTAGTGTGACCCTAAAATATATCGAAATGAAATTGGACCCCAAAATGCGAACATAGACCCCAAAATTTTTATGAAATTATGTCCCAAAAATGTGTTGGGGTCTATTATCATACAAATATTTGGTGTCTAATTGCATTATGAAAATATACCCCAAAAATATGAAATTAGGCCCCAAAACCATAGAATTCCGTGTTGCTGTTTTCCATATGTGACAGCGCATAGAGAAAGGAGACTAAGGGTAAAAAAAATCAATTTCCATTTTTCTTTTTTTTGATGTGAACAACATCTGAGCGATGAAACTGATCCCATGCCCCAAAAGTGTTCCCTCCCAGAGTTATGCGCGTTTTATGAAAGTCAAGTCGACGATTCTAAGCGCAAATAGAAAGGGACCTAATCTTTAAAATGGCTCTCCTGAACAAAACTTTTCATCAACTTTTCAATTTTTTTTTTTTGATGTGGACAACATCTGAGCATCGAATGAGACCGATCCCATGACCCAAAAGTGTTCCCTCCCAGAGATATGCACGTTTTATGAAAGTGATGGTACACGAAAGATACACGTATTTAAGTCTTTAAAATGGCTCTCCTGAACAAAACAGATGTGGACAACATCAAAAAAAAGTGAAAACTGATTTTTTACCCTTAGGTCCCTTTCTCTATGCGCTGTCACATATACACAAATTAATTTGGCAACGTTGACAGCTACACAAACTACGCTCTGGAACACTATACATTTGGCAAAAAAATTAATTACGTAAAACGAAAACAAATTTAATACAAAATATTAGCTGATTTTTAAGCTTGTCATCACAACACTCCTAGTGTTGTGAACATAATCTACAAGTATTCGACCAAGCGTTACTGCGTCCATAAATGTTGAATATCACTGTTCGGGCCTTATTTAATTTTAAGTGATAACAGAGACTGCCATATAGTAAGCTTTTCGGTATAGAGCGATGTTAAACCATTAGCTGTAATAGGCCTTGACTCCTCACCAAGGGTAAAGATATGTCCATAAAATAATTCTCGTGGTGACGTACCTTAGTTTTGAAGGAAATATTTGGGAAAAAATAGCAGGGTCGATATTAAGTGTGTGGAATAATTTTCATTCAAATTAGGAAAGCTAGGTTACCAGTTTCACCCAATGATTACCAGTTCTCTTATATTAGAGATAAACTGTTTGGAAGTCAACTTTCGTCTGCTAAAGAATCCGTTCATGCATTCAAAAACGTTTTTTTAATTTCACAAGTAGAATGAAACACACGCCACCATAAGTGGAAAGCGATGGAATATTTTTGTAAACCACAAACTACAGTTTATTTTTATTGTTAGGCTCAGAATATTAAATCTTGAATTCATTAAAGTAAGTAGCCTGGGGGAACCACTGCATACGAGTATTTGTAATTACTGCACAGCCGACTTGGCAGCCTCGACTAAATTTGTCAGTAAAAACAACAAGTCTATTGGAAAAAAAACCATAGATAATTGCTTGTTATCCCTATCTACTCGTATTATAAATTAATTAGATATAATGTAACACGATTTCTAATTATTCTTGTGACTTGTAGTACAGCTTACAGCTTTTGCAAGTAAACAAAGTTTCAAGTTTGCCTTTTGATTGATAGGCTGCAATTGCACGACTCGTAAATCACCTGCTCCAAATGCAGCTGATTCACAACAGACTCACATGGCAACCACCGGTCTTTGTATGTATCGCCGCTGACACAAAGGTTTTGCACTAGCTATACTTTGTTTATTGATAAGCAACTATTAAAAACTAGTAAAGAAAAAGTACAGCAAAGCGTTAAAGAAACACCAGAACATCTGCCGAAGGCGTTCTGCTCAGCTAGAAATGTCTCGTACGTCACTACGGCGCATTTTAAAAAAAGATTTGCTATTATTTATACCCATCCATATAAGGTGCAATTGGTGGAAGAATTAAAACCCGCAGATCATCGGCAACGTCTAAATTTTGCAGATAAATTTCAAAAGGTGGCCAGAAATGAAACCGGCTTTATTGAACATTTGATTCTGAGTGTTGAAGCTCATTTTCATTTGAATGGCTTTGTTAATAAGCATAACTGTAGGTTCTGAAAATCAAAGAGCCATTCATCAACGCCATTAGGTCTACAGTATGGTGTGGGATCACATCTGTAAATATCATTGGGCCTTACTTCTTCGAGAAGGAAGATGGAAGTGCTGTAACCGTAAATGGAGAGCGGTATCGGTTTATAATAAAGGGTGGTTAAATTTAAAGGGCCGATGTTAAATGCGAACCACACCTAAACGTCAAGTTCTTTTTTGTATTTCATTTGATACTTCTCAATTTCAGACTAACTCAATTTGAATCACGTTAAATCTATTCAGGCTTATATGAAGATGAAAATCAATTTTCGAAGAAAATCATCTTCAGTGATGAGGCACATTTTCACCTCAGTGGATTCGTCAATAAGCAGAATTGCAGCATTTGGACGAATGATAGTCCAAGAGTGATTGTCGAAAAAACAATGCACCAACAACCAGTGACTACTTGATGTGGTTTATAGGCTGGCGGCATCATCGGGCCGTATTTTTTCCAAAATGAGTCCGGTCAGGCTGTTACTGTGAATGGTGTTCGCTTTCGTGAGATGATAACGAACTTTTTATGGTCAGAATTGGAAGATATGGATGTGGACGATATGTGGTTTCAACAGGACGGAGCCACTGCCCACACTGCCCGATACACAATGGCACTTTTAAGTCAAACTTTTGAAGAGCGAATAATTTCCAGAAATTCGGAAATTATTTGGCCAGTTTGATCGTCAGATTTGTCAGCATCCGACTATATTCTTTAGGGTTATTTGAAGGAACGAGTATATGTGAACAAGCCCGAGACCATCATTCAATTGCAGAAATTCGAACGCTTCAACCACAAATTTTGAAAGATGTTATGGAAAATGCTTTAAAACGAGCCCATCATTGCGAAGCCGCAAACGGGCGTCATTTAAGTGAAATTATTTTTCATACTTAGTGTATTGTCCATTTTGTTTATTATTTAGTGGGGACATAAATACTGTTGCAACGTTGAACACAATTATTTAAATATTAGAAGTGAACATACCCCGTTAATGTCGTATGGGTTTTGAAAGCTAACCTCAATAGCGTTAGTCTGTAACGGGACTAACGCTATGTTTCAACTTTCATCATGGAGTGGTCAGAATTTGAGAACCGTATCGCTGTAATAGCGCTTTTCCAGTGTGAAATGAAAAAAGCGATATTTTCAAAACGTTCCGGCCGCTAGGGATTAGCCGCGTGTTCGTCTACTGATGCATAAAACTGTTTGAGGAGACTGGAGACGTAAAAGACCGCCAGCGGTCGGGCCGCCCACGCTCTGTTCGAACACCGCATGTCATCAAAGCCGTTAAATCTAGAATTCGCAGAAACCGCTCCGAAAACAGAAAATCATGAGACCGTGATATGAATAACAAGCAAAAGTCCACGAGTCGAATCAATTAAAAAGACTTGGGACTTGGGGCTTTCAAACGACGTACCGGACATTTATTGACTGCAGCTTTAAAAAAAATAGGATTGAAAAATGCAAACGTCTTTTGTTGAAGCACGCTGATAACTTGGTAGAGTGTATGCGCGGTCATCTAAGGAAGCATCTGAACTGATTCCAAGGGTGGAAAAGGGTCATTACCCAGCTTCAGTCATGGTTTGGTGGGGTGTCTCTTACGATGGGATCACTGACCTGCATTACAGCGAACAAGGAGTCAAAACATCGGTCAAAGTTTACCAAGAAACCGTTTGGAAGCTGTTGTGAAGTCTCTTAACAATTCCCTGTTCTAAAAGCAGCCATGGACTTTCCAGTAGGATTATGCGCCGGCCCATAAGGCTAAAACGTCCCAGGCCTGGCTTCGAAACAATTTGCCAGCGTTCATTTCCTCTGAAGAATGGCCCTCAGGCAGTCCAGATTTGAAGCCATTGGAATACAAATTGTGGGCGGTTTTATAGGACAAGGCTTGTTACAAAAGATACCCGAACATTGGAACTCTTAAGACTGCTTTGGTTCATGCTGTGGCCAATTTTCCAATGGACGAGGTTCGTGCAGCTATTGACGATTGGCCAGTGCGACTTAAGGCGTGTGTAAAGGCAAAAGGCGGACATTTCGAATAAGTAGATTCTTTTTGGATACAATATACATCAATAAATATATTAAATAATATTTGGTCTAAAAACATTCAGTACTTTTTACAGCATAAAACGTGTGTAACAGTATTTATGTCACTACTAAGTATATAATCTGAGAAAAAAATTAATAAACGTAAAAGTTGTTAAAGTTTTTAACCCCATTGTAACTTTTGGCCCACCCTGTGCTAAAGAAAATTTGATTGAAATCGAAATAAAACTTGGTGTTCTAGAGCGGTTGTATGTATAATAGGGAAGGACCCTTAATAATGCGACTATATCAAACTGTTAACCGATATCATCTACTCGTATTTGTATTTTATTTTTATTATAACTTCATCAAAATTGGGTGATACATCTTAATCTAAGCCGATTTTCTTCATTTTCAATAACTTCCGTACTTTGTCCACAAAAGTTGATTCTTTAAATTTCATCAAGATTGCATGGAATATGGGGCTTATAGAGCTAAAACATATAAATCTAAATCTGAACCGATTTTCTTCGTAGTTCTGCCAAACTTCATGATGATCAGACAACAATTGCGACCAGTGACTTTGGTTGAAAGCTTTAGATAGACTGATGTACGGACAGACAGTCATCGTGAAATAGAATCAGCTGTCGATCGGTAATCTTAAAGGTGGGCCCAGCTCAAAAGTTTTTGGTTGCTACAAACATTTGCCATTAAATTAACTTATATGACTGATACTCTATTTTACAGAGTGAGACAGAGTACAACAAGCTTATTTCTGTTGCGTCTACTAACAAATTCCCTCACTAGTATATAGTTAATAATTAAAGTTTCTCCGAGTCATTTCTCTAGTACCGTCAAGGCATTAAACGGTACGTCGTTAATTTAAGCAAAAACCGATAATATGCCTAAGCAATCATTTTCGTAATGATAACTTGAATCTCGTAAAGGGTCGTTTGTATGGGAGCACCGGAATAGGCAACCAGTGATAAATTATACTCCTACATGTACATTGATGAAATACATTTTAGGTATTTTAAATCCAAGTTTATTTTCAATGGTGTTTTAAAGTGTAATCTTATGCTATATTGGTTTGGATTTATAGTTTATAGTAGTTTTTGTAATTCGGTTTGGATGAGGACCTTACGACCCCGGCCCATTTACACAATAACAAGTATAAACGTCGTTGAGTTCGTCCAGGCCGATCATTATATACCCACCACCATCCCTATGCTACAAAAGCGCAAACAAATTTTGCGTTTTGTAGGCCATTCCGGTCCTAGCATCTATCCCTAATCGAAGCTAAAGCATCAACATTGCTCTATATTTTGATTGGTAGCAAAATAAAGCAAAATTGGTTTTAATTTGAGTACCCACATGTGTCCACTTATCGACCATTTTGACCATGCAGGATGTGTTTTGGGCCACATAAGCCAAAAAGTCCATCAACTTGTCCTATACTTTGAAGGGTCTTGTACTTATACATACCTTATAGGGTCTCCGATCAATATTTTGTGGTCTTGCAAACGGAATGGAGCGTATGAAAAGCAATGTAATTGTCTTACAAATTTAAATGTGATATTATTTTAAAAATCGGCTACACATACGTAGAGCCGTCCATGTTAACAATTGGCTTTTATGCACATCCAGAAGTTCAGGGTATAACACAGTTGTTCATGTCAGACTTTAGAAGTTTTTATTGCTTAAAAAATAAAAAGAATAACAATCAGTAAAAACGACCGACTCTTATATAAACTCGTTCCATTCTCCGTCCCTACGCTACTAAAGCGTAAAAAGGTCCGTTTTTGGGCCCTTTTGGTCAGTTATCCCAGCCAAAACTTAAAAATTATTCAATATTTAGATTGTTAGCAAAATTTGCTTTGATTGAGTAGCCACTCAAGCCAAAATGCCCACAAAAAGTTGAAATTTGTTAAGGAAATACCGAGACCCTTTAGGGGAAATTTCCCCCTGGGCCGATTTCGCACATAATCCCAAACTGCTTATGACCTAAAGCCATCGTCATGGGAAATAGGATCCTAGCTTCGTTCGTTTTACCGCTAAAGTTTGACCGCTAACGTGCTCAGGAAACCCGCCCAGCGTTGATCAATTACAAAAAAAAACAAATTAATGTGTGCTGATACGAGTACGAGTATTTCGCTTCCACAAAAAAAAATAGCTTTCAGTCAAGTAGTCATAACTTTGGAACGAAAGGACCTCTGGGCCTCGACCACTGGCTCAAAACTTAGCAATTTTATCCTAGTACCTTCCGACACCTTGCAACTTAACAATTTTACCCTAGTACCTTCCGACACCTTGCATTTTCAGGCATGGTCATAAATGGACATATTTCCATGAAATGAGCCATGGAATAACCTGGTAAAATTTGTCCCGTCGTAAATGAATCATCCTTTATAGGGTCTTCGATCAATATTTCGTAGTGTTGTAAATTTTTTAAAATATCCAGTCCTCGGTGTAGGGTATAAAATCACATACCTCTCGTTAGGAACATCCTAATATACACACCCTTTATGTGTTTTAGATAGTGGCACTGATAGTTAGTAACTATTTACATCGATTCTAAGCATCTTTGCCCTCAAGTGTGTGTAAATGACTAGATACGAGTTGATTTATAAATTTAAATCGAATGACAGGTGGTGGTGGCTGGTTTGTTCAGTCGTGTTGAATAACTTTATTTGTATCTGGTTGTTTGTAGGCACATGTGCGCGTTTGTTAAAGGAGGCATTTGAAAAGTATTGACATTGGTTAATAAGGCATGTAATGGGTTAATTTCTTGTTTCAGGTGCTTCTTCCGTGTTGTGCTGCGTGGCGTTGTAAGAATTCTGAAGATGTGACACGGAGTGTTTCCACCAAAACACGGCTCGCTCTCATGTTGTACGCACAGGTGTTGGTTGGGTATGTGTGTTTCCAAATATGTTTAATTAATACAGAACAGAACAACATCACATTTGAGGCATGTCGTCATAATGTACACTCATCCACACCATCCGTACCAATGGAACTTTTGGTGATTTTGATGAAGTGGGGACCATTGGCAGCACTTAATTCCGCCTAGTGTGGATGAAAAGACAATTTTAAAGAAAACAAGTATAAAATGTCGTAAGGTTCTTACCAATACAACTCCACAGAAGCGCAAACGAAGTTGTGAGTTTTTTGGGCCCCTAAACTCAAGTAATAAAGTCGTTTAGTTCGAACCTTATGCACCCTCCACCGGCACAACTCCAAAGAAGCGCGTTCGCTTTTTGGTCCCCGAAACTCCGGCAAATTTTAAATTAATCTATAAGTATACTTTGATTCACAGCAAAATTTGCTTTAGTTTCCATACCGTTTGCCGTTTTTTTTGGTCCTCATAAGCCGAAACGTCCGGCAACTAGAAGAGCGTCCCAACTTACAGTATTCATTTTAACCTTCGTTCGAGTACAAAAAAATATTATAAGTAAAAAAAGCTAAAATCGGTAGTGGCCAACTTGGAACTTCTTACTTGGAACTTCTTAACGCACTTAAGTCCCACAACATCCCATTAAGCAAGGGGACATTTCTCATATCAGTGAGCTGTGCACGATTCAATTCTTATTCTCACTGGCCGGGTCCTACTATAAAAGATTTATCTCTTACTCGTGAAGTTGTTGGCATTTACGAGGTGGAAAAAAATCCGCCTCTAAATAATTGTTAGATGTTCTTAGAAGGGACTGAACCTGGCTTAATTGGTATGACAGTCGTGCACACTTTGAACTTAGCCAATGGAAAACAGTTTTGTGCACCTCCTTGTATGGGCTCTAAACTTACCCAGATTTAAAAATTTCATTGTTTTTAATTAAATCGGTTTAACACACATATGAGATCTGAGATATCATAATATGAACTGATTTTCTTCAATTTCAACAGTGTCTGGTCCTTGACACATGGAACTTACTTGTGCCATATTTCATCAGGATTGGATGTAATATGTGGCTTCTAGAGCGAAAAACATAAAAATCTGATGAAAATATATGAGGGAGCTATATCTAAATGAGAACCGATATTTTTCAATTTCACTAGTGTTCGTTCTTGGTGCAAAAAAAGGAAGTTTGTCAAATGTTATCAAGATTGGTGTAAGAGCTTAAAGCAGAAAATTCTTTTCAAATTGTGCTAAATCTCATCAGGATTGGATGAAATATCTGAGCTTTATATAAATCTGAACATTTTTTTTAATTTTTATAAAATAAACTAAAATTCATCAATATTGGGTATTACTCGTATGTATATCTGTCTTCTAGAGCTAAAAACAGTTTCGATTTCTTCAATTTTAACAACTTCCTTTCTTGCTCCAAAAAACTAACGTGTGCCAAATTTCATCAAGATAAGTTGAAGGATCTAGAGCTTCTAGAGCTAAAAGCAGAAAAAATGGATGTACATACTAATGCGTTAGCTATGTCTAAATCTTAAACGACTTTCTTTAATTTTAGCAACTTGTTTTCCTGCTCCAAATATCTAACTCGTGCCAAATTTCTAAAGAGGGCTGAAGATTTTTTGCGGGCGATAAAATTTTTAATTGAAAATCGTGTTTTCAGATAAAGCTCATTTTCATCTCGGTAGGTATGTCAATGAGCAAAATTGCCGCATATGGGGTTCAGAGAACCCACACGAGACTATTAAGTCACACAGCCAACGCATGGGGTTCTCTGATCCCCATTTTATTTCATATATTTTACGCACTGTGTTTAAAAATCGAATAAATAGCCGAAATTGTGATGTCAATTGGCAGCCTTTGAGCCGTGATTTGAGCCCTTTGGGTTATTTTCTATGGGGAGCCATTAAGGATACATGTTACGCAAAGTATCCAGAGAGAGTTGGAGCGTTGAAACGTGAAATCAAAGTTGCCATTGAAGAGATTAGACCCGAAACATCGAAAATGTACTAAAATTTGGGTTGATCGGATGAGGTACTGCCGAGCCAATTGTGGTAGTTATACGAGTATCGACGGCTGCTATATATATTTCTGGCCTAATAATGCAAATGCGAATATTTATCATCAAAAATGGTTCTATTGTTTTTAAAAGTATTCTCCAGCATGATTTATATACTTTTGCATGCGCTCAAAGCAATTGTCGAAGCACTTCTTCCACTCCGATTGAGACACCTCAAAAACTTGGTTTTTGAACGCTTCAACAGCATCTTCAGGCTACGAAAATTGTTGACCAAGAATATTTTCTTGATGTGCGGGATCACTGGGTGCCAAGTCAGGGCTGTACGGCGGATGACCCATCAATTGGACGTTTTGGCCGGTCAAAAAGGCGCTGGTTTGAGCCGATGTGTGAGAGCTCGCACTGTAATAGTGCACAATGATTCGTCTTCTCTTGTTCGTTTTTCGAATATCTCCGAAGACTTCAGGCAAACATATTGTCGTGTACCCCTCAAAACTGACCGTGCTACGTTGCTCAAGCGAAACAGTCGGCACATGACCAGTTTTGGTGAAGAAACAGGCCACCATTTGCTTCGAAGTGCTTCTTCAACAAACAACTTTCATGGGATTTGGCTTGTCTTCGAAGACCCACACTGTCGATTGCTGTTTTGTTTCGGGCTTATACGCACAGATCCATGATTCGTCACCTGTGACGATGTTATAAACGTCTTTTGAAGCACCGCAATCATATTTTTCCAAAATGTCTTTGCGCCAATCGACACGGGCCTTTTTTAAGGGGTTTTTAAAATGTGCGGGATCCAACGAGAACAAACCTTTTTTACGGCCAGGTGTTCATGCAATTTCGAAAGTATGCTAGCGGAAGAAATTCCCAAGGGTGCCTGTATCTCACGGTATGTCACATGACGATCTTGCAACATCAGTACACGCACGGCATCAATTTTCTCCGGCACAACGTTTTGGGACTATCTTCACGACCTTCGTCTTTGAGCGAGCGTCGTCAACGATTGAATTAATTAAACCAGTGCTATAGGACGGCGTTTCTTTGTCATACAAAGATTAAAGTTCAACGATGCGCTCATGTCGTGATAGTCCACATCGAGAGTTGTGAAAAATAATAGCACGAAAATGTTCACGAGTCAATTCCATTTTTTTGCCAAATTGATTTTTTCAAGTGATTGTAAACAACACGTCAAAAAGTTCTGAGTACGTTTATGCTAAATAAGTCAAACTTTCCAATAGAAATGTCAGATGGCGCGAGGCAACACTAAGTGTTGCCTAAGCCAGAAATATATAAAGCAACCCGTATGTATAATATTGTGTTTCATTATTAAATGACAAAGTTAAACCTTTCCAATGAAATAAGAAATTTTAAAAAATTGTCAGTACTTTCATTTTTACACGCATTCCTCAATGCTAACAGCTATTGTCTTTATTGCTCTTGATTCCAAAAAAGTACCTGTGCAAATTTGCATTAAGATCAGACAACGATTGGGAACTGTAGTTTGATTATAAGCATTAGATAAACAACAGATGGACGGACAGACGATAGGTGATTCTAAGTCCTAATGGTGAGATTGGCTCAAATATTTTTGAAAGCAAAATCTTTTTCCATATTACACTGCCCAACAGAGTTCTGCAGGGCATTAAATGTATTTGTATGACAAATACCAACAATGCTGAGCGAGGTGTCAGGTGTCCCAGATTTCCCCGCAGCGGATCTTGTATGCACACACGTCCACACATACATACATATGTACGTATGAGCTACTACACACGATGACACCTGTGTTTGTAAGCCTCGGCGGAAGTTTATAATCAAATTTCTTTAAACGTCAACAGGATATTTAAGCGAATTAATGTAATTACGCCAATATGCCGCCGCCATAATGTTGGGCGGGCGTTTGCGTCGCATGCGATGGAGGAATAAATGAACGAAGCAAGAAATAAATGGATGACAAAACTATTTGGAAATGTGATAATTTTTATGATGTATGTAAGTCATGCCTGTTGATGGCCTAATCCTCTTCCTGTCGATCAAAACATGCCAATTTTCTAATAACATTAAATTAGGATTTTCCTCTTTTGCGTGCCGGTGTGGATGTGGAAGATTATCGAATCATTAGCATTAGCATCGATATCGTCGTTGTTGTCATCAGCAAGCAGAAGCCGGTCGAGCCACTGCCTTCGCCATTGTCACGACCCGGCAAGAACCACCCTTCGGCAGAAGCGATGACAACAAGTCAGTTAATCATATCGCCAGCAATCAAGCGTGATAATCTCCATTACTAACATCACAGACTGATTTCCTTTTGACGGAAATCAAGTTTCCGTTCTGTTGGTCGGTCGGTCGCTCGGTCGGTTGGCGGGTTGGTTTGCAACAATTATTACATTTTGTGCATATCAATGGCTTCGAGACAACTTTGCCAACCCTGGTCGGTATTGCAAAAGCGTGTCTATATACATTTAATGGACAATGTACATTCTATCATGAATATCGATGAGCTACAGTGGGGCAAGTGGTGTGAAAAAATCCTACTTATAAAGAATTTTACTTACCGATTATAAAATATTTGTAAGCAATTTATTAAATATTTTCGCTGTTTACTGATTTTGAAAAATTCAAGTCCTGGCTAAAGAATGTGATAAAAGATAACCGAATTTACAGACAAACAATGGTGGTGGGAAACAAATCGGGGGCCTAATGTTATCAAAGCTTGCGCTCCAGGAATATGTAATTTCTTCCATTCTAATGGGGGAGGCCTTATAATTGGAAAAGGACACTTATGATTAGGCCTTACCTTACACATACCACTTTGCAGTGATAACACAAAAATATCACAAAATAGGCACGAGTCTCTTCTTTCATATGACGATAATTTGAACATCATAAACAGAAGCCTTTTAAAATATTTTATCAGAATGTAATCAATTAAAATTTAAAAGTCATTTTAAACGGAAACTTGGACACTTAATGAAGAACTGTAAAAGCAGTTTTCTCCTCTTGGCCCACTGCTTCAGACGTATACCGCCCGATTCACGTGTAACTACTTTAATAAAAACAACTTCACAATTGCATTCCAATATGGCTTTGGCAGTATTGGGGGATATATCTGCTGGTGGTGGGCTCATGTTTGACAGGACCTAATTATCGTGGATCAATGGACCATTTGCTATGGGTCAAGGGCTTTAACTCAGAAATATTGTGAAATTAATGTCACATTTAGATACGTGATTAATTTAGTTGGTTATGAGGAACTACTTGTTCATTGTTAAAGGTGTCGACTTTTGGGTCCATAGGGCCCCTAGATCCAGACCTTAATTTTAACATATCTTTTAAGTTAGTGCATGTTAAGATTATTAAGGAAACTTTACTTTTTCTGAGTACCCAAGAGTCCTTGTCCAAAATGATTAATTTTTCAGAGCCATAGGTACTTACGACCCAAGTCCTCCTCTTCGTATTTGTGACGTCTTTATGTTCCTATAGGGTAGTTGTGGGGTCAATTTTTGGGCCTAGTGGCCGGTCCGAGTCTCAGTTTTTCCTAAATCTTAAATACGCCTAGGTACATATTTGAGTTTATGAGAAATAATCAGTGTTTCTGTATATCATTTGTTTCCAAACATTGGAGTACGGGTTTTGGGACCCTGGGCCAAACGACCACGCCGCTTAATTGTCGTCTATGTCTTAGACTTCCAAGCATAGCTTATTTGTATGGTGATAATTAAAGTTATAGGGGATATGTTTAAACAAATAAAATATGATGATTTTTCTTAGATCCTCGAAAGGAAAGTTCCCCTTTTTCAACTGATTTGGTTCATTTTCAATACCAGTCTAGCTTCTACTATAAGTATATATCATATATCTGATAAATTTAGATCTATGCTTTATAAGGTCGCAAATAAGTAGTTATCTCGAGATTTTCAAATGGAATGACAAATTAATATGTAGTAGGAAAGTTCCCCTTTTTCAACTGATTTGGTTCATTTTCAATACCAGTCTAGCTTCTACTATAAGTATATATCATATATCCGATAAATTTATATCTATGCTTTATAAGGTCACAAATAAGTAGTTATCTCGAGATGTTTTAAACGGAATGACTAGGGTGGGTCGATTTGTAGGGACAAAAATTTGTCGATATTATGCCATTGATTTTTCGAAAGCTTTTGGCATAAGAAGAAGAATGCTCCACTACGACATATCAAATAAAATCATTTTCGATGAGCCCAAACTTCAATTTTTCTACTTTATCTCAACTTTTATTTGTAAGGGTTTATTAATCGGCTGATTACATTTTTTTAAATATGGGTGATCCAACTAGAGTTATTTTTTTAGATCAAAAAAAATATAAAAATTCAAATCAAGTGTGGAATCCTTCTTGGTAATTTGAAAGGACATTATATGGCATTTATTTTTTTGAAAATAATTACCTTCAAAGAGCCAAAGAGTCATTGTTCGTTAGCTGTGTAGCAAGTGGCACCGTTCTGTTGAAACCATATATCGTCCACATCCATATCTTCGGTCCATAACAAGTTCGGTCCATAACAAGTTCGTTATCATCTCACGATAGCGAATACCTTTCACAGTAGCTGCCTGACCGGCCTCATTTTGGAAAAAATACGGCCAGCCCATAAACAGCACCAAACAGTCACTCTTTCAGGTTACAATTCACCTTCATAAAACGCGCATATCTCTGGGAGGGAACACTTTTGGGGCATGGGATCGGTCTCATTCGATGCTCAGTTGTTGTCCACATCAAAAAAAAAGAAAAAGTGAAAAGGTCCCTTTCTCTATGCGGTGTCACATATAAGTACCTATATAAGTACTTATATATACTGTATATGGCAATGTATGTATTGTATGTCACCTTGAAAGGGCAATATTTAAAAATAAAATTAAATCAGCCGAGTTTTTATTACCTACTACAAAACCTTAAAAATAAAAGTTAAGAAAAAGTAAAAAAAAATATATTTTTCTCTAGCAAATTTATCAAAAAACGGTGGCACAATATCGATTACCAAATTGACCCACTGCTGTACACTCCATCTAAGGTTTTCCTTTTGGTACAATAGATATCTTACCTCGTGGTTGGTGACAAACCATATGCTCTAGCTTTTAGCACCCTGAAAATAGTAGGGTATATTTATATGTTCAATGTAAGTCCCATGGAACTAAACCCCGATGTTATTCAAATCATGCAATTAAATTTCAGAAAGTATCTGAAACATTTGAGTTTGGTCTTATGCGTGCTGACACTTTGTATTACCAAGGCTATTGCCAACTTGCTTAAGTTGATCCTTTTATCACAGTTTTGACCTTCCCTGTGTGCACTTTCCGTAACAGATCTCATGTAATGTCTTTCAAGATAAAGCGTCCACAAGAACAGAGTCCACCTCTGAAAAAAATCGACATTTCTGTATTAAAAAAGACAATAATTCATGAACTATACTCGTATATCCTGAAAGAAAAGTAGGTGGTGCCACTTCTCTTTAAAAAAAATCATATATATGGTGAAAGTAGTGGAACGATCGTTATACAATTTTATCGGAAGGAAATTAATAATGAGCATATAATTACAGACTATGTCGATTTAAAAATTGGACAAAAGGACAATGCCAAAGAAATGAGAATGCCATTTCGGTGTTCAATTAGCGCTATAGAGGCATAAATAAGGAAAGTTGGGTTGACTACATTTGCTACTGCGAAGGCAGCTGAGGCAGCCACATGAATAAAATTGTTTTCAATATCACGATCTATTTATTTAGACCAATTAAATGTATCTATTAATATAAAAAGACTTGGTAATAAATACGTTGCATAGTATGAAAAGCTTTCATTGAATCTACTAAATGCTCGGATCAGAATGTTAGTATAAAGCTCAGTGGCATCATCTTTCTTGTAACATTCCTCGGGACAATATCCTAACTTTGTGGTCCTCCAAAACTAATTACCCTATAGGCATATTGGCCATAGAAAGGCCTATATTATTATAAGGATCGATTAATAACAACAACAGGTATATTACAACAAGAACAGATAGATTAGAGTGTTGTGCTTCTTGCTTTCAAAGAATTTTTTTTTAACCAAACCAAACCAAATCGAATTTTTCTTTAAACTTTAGCACTACTAGTTAGCTCCACTGTGCTATGCCGACATTGCTAATGTTTGTCAACGGAAACCGGAAGATTATCTTGTCAGTGCGAAAGTCAAAATTCCATTGTTCGCTATTAGGCCGAAGGGGAAACTCAATACTTAAACTTTTTGCTTTTCTTTTTTTCGCAAATCTCCAAACCGTGACGTATTATTCGAAAATCTCTTAAATGCGAGTATCGCCTAATTTACCAAATATTAAAGTACATCGGCTGAATATGAATGCAGCGGGGATTGGCTTTAAGTTATTTATACTTTGCAATGACAAAAGTAATATTCTTTTCATTTTCGTTACATTTAATGAAAACCCAATTGAGTTCCCCTGCAATGGGACAAACAAAAAACAAACAAAAATAAAGAAAAACACCATCAAAATGACAATAGACGTCCGCTAACAAGGCAAATAAGCGCTGTAGAACTAGACTCTGGCACTCTGGCTCCGCTTGGCCAAAATGAAAATATAATGAGATTTTGTCGTTAGGTGGACGGACGGACGGACCAACAGCGGCGACAGAGACTCGTTTAAATGCGAATATGTTTAAGTTGCTTTTGTTTTCATCTTTTCTCCGGTGCTGATTTTTCCAATTTTTATATTCATAATTGGATAAAAAAACGAATCAAACGAACGACACTCGTAACCGTGGCAGAGGCACAGCTTAAAAAACGCATCCATACAAGAGGCAGGCAGATGGACCGACAGACCCATGGATACCAAATCACACCGACGACAATGACAACGATAACGATAACACCGTGATGCAAATGGTGGAAATAAGCGGGGCATACCTACCAACCGACCAACAAACCTACGGACATACGTTTGTATGGCCGTACCCTGTGTGCCATCGTGTAGGGGTGAGAGGATATTAACATATTTTCCGAGGAAAATTTAAGGTAAACAAACAGGAAAAAATGCAAAGACATATTTTCAAATGAATGTTTGGCCATGAGGCGGGCAGTTCCATGGACCATAGACAGTAAAATATGGTGGCGCATATTGTCCTTAGGGAATTGTGAAGTGTGTTCCTTTTCTAAACAACGGCAACAACAACGGCGGTAACCAACGTTTGACGCATTTAATGGCACAAGGATGTCTCTAAATATTGGTCTTGCACACGGAGCAAAATACACCGACACACTCACAAAGGCGAAAGTGATTTGTGGGCTTGTGAATCATTGATACCAACGACACTTGCTTCAAATGAATTCCTTGTAAGGAAGAGGTGGTAAGCAAGGCTGCATGTAGACTCAGATGTTTAAGGCAGACAGACGCCTTTGGCATTCTTTAAACATTAAAATCGTAGAGGGTCAATTTCTACAAAGCCTTTTCAAAGCTCTTACCCAAATCGTTTTGCTTATGTCCAAAATTAAAGATATAATACAAATTTAGAATGAAGGGCCATTAGCTAAATCTAGTCAAACATCTAAAGACAACAGCTGCAGTAGAAATTTACTATTTTAAATTATTATGTATTAAATTAACAGCAAGAATGTCTAGCCTTTAAGGTTTAACTGCAATATTGAACCATCAGCTGGATTTCTAGTACCCAAATTGTGCAAATCAGCTGGCAGACGTCTTCGTCTTAAACGGGTAATTGTCATTCTGCGTCATTATCTCTGTTTGATACTCTTCTCTAACAGGATTTTCCTGCGTCAATAGATGGGAAAAAATTATTCTATATAAACCTAGTACACTTGTTGTATCATCATCATCGTCATCAGCTTCTCATATCTTCCTCCACAGTAGGTTATATCATTATTTAGGCCCTCGGTCTGATGTTTGACTTTTTGATAGAAATTTCGGGCATCATTAATTTTTTAAATAAATACACGCATGCTCGCCATTTATACTTTCTCTTTTTGGAAATACACAACTTGTCTCAACCTTTCCAATGCAGTTCTTTGTGCTACACCCTAAGGCATTGTGGGCAGCATTATGGGCAGCATTATTTGCTTCATTTCTTTATTGACATGTAATTCGAAGCCCTTTGGGGCCAAAATGCTCAATTAAACATTATTAAACTCTAGTAATATTGCAATATAAATCAAAAAATATATAAATAAAATAAACATAAATAATCCTTAATTTGCCTAAAAAGTTAAAAAAATATAATAGCATACGAGGGCTGCTATATAATTTCTTGCCTAAGAAACACTAAGTGTTACCTGGCGTCATCTGACATTTCCATTGGAAAGTTTGACATTTTTAAGCATAAACGTACTCATAACGTTTTGACGTTCTTTTTTCTTCCACCAGCATAAAAAAGGTTTGTTCTCGTTGGATTCCGCACAGTTTGGCAATCGCTCAAAAATAGCTCCTGTTGATTAGTGCAAAGAAACTGTGAAAAAAATACGATCGCGGTGCTTTAAAAGACTTTTATGAGATCGTCACAGCTGACGAATCATGGATCTATGCGTATGAGCCCGAAAAAAATGGCAATCGACCGTGTGGATCTTCGAAGACGAGCAAAATCCAACGAAAGTTGCTCATGGAAGAAGCACTTCGAAGCAAATGGTCGCCTGTTCTTCAGCAAAACTGGTCATGTGCGACTGTTCCGCTTGAGCAAAGTAGGACGGTCAATTCTGAGTGGTACACCACAATTTGTTTGCCTGAAGTACTCGGAGAAATTCAAAAAACGAACAGGAGAAAACGAATCATTGTACACTATGACAATGCGAGCTCTCACACATCGGCTCAAACCAGCTCCTTATTGACCGGCCCAAAACGTCGAATTGGTGGGTCATCCGCCGTACAGCCCTGACTTGGCACCCAATTACTTCTTTTTATTTCCGCACATCAAGAAAAAAATGCGTGGTCAACGCTTTTCGTCGCCAGAAGATGCTGTTGAATCGTTCAAAAAGGTATCTTAATCGGAGTGGCAAACGTGCTTCTTCAATTGGTTTGAGCGCATGCAAAAGTGTATAAATCATGCTGGAGAATACTTTGAAAAACAATAAAAACCATTTTTGATGGTTTTGATTATCATTATTAGGCCAGAAAAATATATAGCAGCCCTCGTATAACATAAAATAAAAAATATCCAGAAAAACGAAAATGTTACAATAAATTCTTACGAAATGTCATGGCAGACAGGTTAAACGTTTTTTTTTTTTAAATTTGTCATCGCACAATGGGTTTGTGGTAGTCATTAGGATATGGAATCTTTTTTCGTGGCAATGGGGATAAAACTCCAAGTAGCCTTGTTAATGCCAGTGCTGAGGTGCTGTCAGTAACCATATTACAGGCTACTGCGAATTTAATCCATTTATTCAATTTTTGAAGGTGTTTTTAAGGAAGCTAAAATGCCTGCCAGTTGGTAAATAGATGCAGTCGCTGTCTTCTTTTAAATTAAAATCAGCAAGAACCGTTTAAATGCCAAGGCTGGAAAGGCGGTTATACGAGTATGTCTTCCCTAAGCGTATTATTTGCGTCACCGTCTTTTTCTATCGTCAGAGCATGTGTACTTATAAGGCTGGTGCATTTCGCCCCGATCTGGATCAAGGAAATCTAGAGAGAAGATGACGTAGCCTCTTGTTCACAATGGCTCCACACTCAAATTCGTTCTTGTTGTCATGCCAGCTGTTATAAAAATGTCGCAGATGTTTTCCTTTGGTGTACCGATCAAGGTGATGTTCGCCTTATATTTTCGAGGAGATCCACCAGCTGGATAAAGTCACATTTCCAATTAGGGGTTTGGACATTCCAGGTGCTTATCCATTTTTCCATTGGTCAATAATTCGGAGAACCTGTTTCTATCTTTCAGTTCATTTTCAGTGTGGTTTTCTTCTTATGGAGGTGGTTTATATGGCCTGCTCACCGAACGCGCTAATGGTGAACGCGCGGTAAATGCTAGCTCAATACCCCGACGAGTTTTTAGAACCCTGCAGGAAACCAAATCAACACTATTATCTACTATTTTGGTTGACTTTTTGTTGACTTTGTTTTGCCTTGGCGGTGTACAGAAATATCTGAAAACTGCATAGATATGCATCTTCTTGATTTGTCTATTAAATTAAATTATCAAATTAAAGAGCAACGTAAATTTCATTCATCTTAAAGGCCCCACACAAAAGGCTGTAACGCACAATGTGTATCATATGAAAGCAGTATAATTATGGTTTCCTTAACAAAACAAATTTTACAAAATAAATGATAATAATTTATGACTGTTGACTACAATTATAAAAATATAATTCTTATGCCATGGTCTAATGTCTCCATATGATACAAGATACATAGAATATAGGTTGAAGTGTGGAAGTCAAAAAAAAAGTACCAAAAGTTTTGACAACAATTACTTAAATGTTGTAGTGAATCACTAGTTCCAATGTTTCCAAGTGGTTCCATGAGAACCATCTAATCAATAGCTCCAAGGGCACTAGTGGATTCTCAATGACAAGCACATGGTAAATGTCAACAGCACAGAGCAGTGGCTGGGCTATAATTGGTCAGTAGTACTGGCGGCAAAGTCCATAATAAATCAGTACAGTGTCACTATCGACATTTCCTACATGGAAATGATGCCTGAGCTACTCTTGGAGGGGTGCATGCACTTTTAGTGAAGGATGATTAAGAAATGTGCTGGATTTCGTCAGGTTAAAACCATTCAGACCTTTGCTTTGTATAACACTAAAAGTACTTAACACCCTACAAATTTGGACAAATCTTTAAGAGTTTTGGTTTAGTACGAGCAGTTGGCATTTCTTAACATTTGTTTTATGAATTGTTTTATGATTATCAAAACCCGGAATTTAAAGGACATGCGTTTATTTTTGATGTCGTTAACTACACATGTGGTAGGCAATACTACACATGTGGTAGCCAGCCCCAACAATACATGTAAATTAAATTTTGAAATTATTGTGTATAGAAATTCTCGTTGTATTGTTGCAACCTGCAATTAAATGCCAAGCATGTATTTATCTGCTGTGGTTCTCACGGACTAGTTTCGGTATGACCACAAAAATAAACACTCGTTCTACAGTATTTCACTGAAATTTGCAAATATTGTCGTTATTCAATTGGACAATTATGCATTGCATGCCATTTTTGTTTGATTGTGTATAAATATTTCTTTTTTGGTCATAGTTATTTATCATTACGTATACAATTCTTGGGAGGTTGATTCTCACCGTCCTGACATAGCCGCCGGAGCTAGAAATCAAAGACAATAAAATAATTATAGACCATTTGCGTCACGTGTTTCCTGGAACCCTACGCGTAGAAAAAATATATATTGTTGGTTGGGTTGACAATATTCAATGAGCGTCATACTATTGTTGGGTATAAGGTTGTTACACAACCGTACTATTATCCTCACAACAAAAGTATGATTCACACACAACCGTACTATGATCCCCACAATCATATTCTGATTCACATCCAACCATACTATGATCTCCAAACAATTTTATGATCCTCACAACCATAGTATGTTTCACAACAACCATAGTACTTATATATTCTTCGCAGCCATAGTATGATTCACACGCGACAATGTTATGATCACTACAACCATAGTATGATCCCCTCAACCATACCACGATCCCCATAAATATTTATTTGGATTGGGTTATGTTGTTATTTTTAATAAGTGAAGTTTTGAAAATCCACCCTCTGATTTAACATTTTAATCGGCGGCAAACAAAGTATCGATAATTTTTTTCAAATTTCTGGCTTTATTGGAAAGTTTGAACTTTGTTTTTTTAATAATGGAACACGATATCATTAATACGAGGGCTGCTATATATATTTCTATAATAAAAATAATGAAATTGTTTTTCAAAGTATTCTCCAGCATGATTTATACACTTTTACATGCGCTTAAAACACTTGTCGAAGCACTTTGTTCACTCCGATTGAGACACCTCCAAAACATGGTTTTTGAACGCTTTAATAGCATTTTCTGGCGATGAAAATCGTTGACCACGCATTTTTTTATTGATTTGCGGAAACAAAAAGAAGTCATTGGGTGCCCAGTGAGGGCTGAGGGCAATTCGACGTTTTGGCCGGTCAAAAGGCGCTGGTTTGAGCCGATGTGTGATAGCTCGCATTGTCTTGTTCGTTTTTCGAATTTCTTCGAAGACTTCATGTAAACTAATTGTGGTGTACCACTCAGAATTGACCGTCCTACTTTGCTCAAGCGGTACAGTTGCCGCATGACCAGTTTTGTCGAAGAAACAAGCGACCATTTGCTTCGAAGTGCTCTTTTCACGAACAACTTTCGTTGGAAGATTGCCACGACCCACACGGTCGATTGTTGTTTTGTTTCGGGCTCATACGCATAGATTCATGATTCGTCACCTGTGGCGGTCTTATAAATTTCTTTTGAAGCACCAGTTTATCACAGTGCTAAAGGATGGTGCTTCATCGCCATACAAAGATTTAAGTTCATCGATTCACTCTTACCGTGATAATCCACTTCGAATGTTGTGAAAAATGATCGCACGAAAATGTTCACGAGCTAATTCCATTTTTAGCCAAATTGATTTGTTCAAGTCACTGCAATCCACACAAATGATGGTGGTACGTCAAAACGTTCTGAGTACGTTTATGATAAAAAATGTCAAGCATTTCAATGGAAATGTCATATGGCGCCACGCAACACTTAGTGTTGCCTTGGCAGTAATATATATAGCAACCCTCGTATGACTATCACAACGGGCTAGGCTGTACCTTATGGCAACTTTGATTTCATGTTTCAACGCTTCAATTGTCTCTTCACGAAGAAAAAAGTATGGTTGGAATAACAATATTATATAGAAGAGCATCGTACTATTGTTGAGTAAGTGGTTGTTGCACAACAATATTATAATCCTCACAACAATGGTATGATTCACACACAACCATACTATGATCCCCACAACCATAGTATGATTCACACCTAACCATACTATGATTCCCTAAAGAATTTTGGCGGATTATGTTGTCAAAAAAAATTTAATTTAAAGTAATATGAGTGATTTGTTTAAAAGTAGAAAAAACCCGTTTAAAAAAAAATAAGCGTTTTATTTATTAAACAAATATTTCAGTTAACCAAATTCAAAGCAGTTTGTTAAAGAAATTTTATGTTACATATACTCGTAAAAGGTACTTTTATTGCATAAGATTCGTAACATTTACATTGTTCTAAAAACTATAATCAAGTTTTCAGTTTATTACAATCATACAATATGCTTGCCGTAATCATACTATTGTTAACATATAACCCAAAAAACAATACTTTTGGTGCGCCCGCCATATTTATATTGTTGCTACAACCATATACTAATTGTAATTTAATTATTATTAATAAAAATAATAATTTAAATTTGACCATAATACTATTGTTACACTTCAACAATATTATTATTGCCGCAATCATACTTTTGCCACAATGAAATTCAGAAAACAATACTATGGTTTTTACAAACATACGATTATTGCAGAGAACATATTATTGTTGCATTGACCATATAGCAACAATATTTTTTCTCTGTTTATTCGATTTTAACAAAAGTGCGTAAAATATCGATGGTTGTCTTGGCTGTGTGATATGTGGCCTCGTCTTCTTGAAACCAAATGTCATCCTTGTTGTTCTCTTGAATTTTTGGAAACAAAAATTCGTTGAGCATGGTGCGTTTTCGCTCACCGTTGACGGTAGCGGAGGCTCCTTGCCCATCTTTGTAGAAAAATGGCCCAATTCCACGCCAAACAGTGACTTGTTGTGGATGCATTGCTTTCTAAATAGTCACGACTGGGTTCTCTGGACCCCATTTGCGGCAATTTTGCTTATTGACACGAGTTTTCAGTAAAAATCTGCATCTCCTGCCAAACAATCTTCAGCCTACTGGGCGTATCGAAAACGCATCGGATGGTCATGGGGCTTCAGTTCTTGGTGTTTATGCATAATTCTTCTCAAAGTAGTGCGAGAAATGTTTACTTCGTAAGAACGATGACGAGTTGATGTTAATGGATGCTTTTGGACATTCTCAGGCACAGCAGCAATGTTTTCGATTTTCATAACCTTGCTTTACAAATTGACGCTAAAAACAGAATTGAAGGGTGATCTCTTCTTAAAAATTTTCGTAAATTTCTAACAGTTTGCGATAAAGACTCACTACTTTGGAAGAATTTTTTTGATATTTCTCAATTTTGTTTGAGTGTAAGCGTCCAATTTTGCAAATGTCAAATATTAACTTGAAAATAATAAAAATGAATGTTTTTTTCTTTCAAAGTCAAAGTAGTCGGTAGTTAAAATTATACATTTTAAATGTACCCTTTATTACATCATATCTTTATAAAATTTTGCATATTTCATAACGAGCGAAATGTTCGGTTCACAGGTCCCTGCAGATTTTAGATACTCGTAACACTACTTTAAAAAAACCTTTTTTCTTTACGATTTCAAACAACATCCAATTCGGACCTTATAGGATAATTTGTGGATATAGTCCCTACAGAAACGGATTTCAATCTTCATGGACATACGAGTATCTCTTATTTACAGATCGACCAATGGGTCCAAAGGGTCAAAACCCTGTTTTCAGTTGAATAGGTTGCACATTTGGTTGAGCAGGCTATATGGAATACATGAAGTGGGCTTTGTACCCTTAGAAGAGTGTCTTATCCCACATACACTCATGTATGGTGCTACTGCATTATGCCCATTTTATTCCGATAGAATCATTATAAACAATTCCCATTACTAGCGTGACATGTTCGTTGTCAACATCTGCTCATGTCCTAAACGCTTGCACGCATACGTGGATACTTACGTACGAGTACATGTCACATATTTTGTAAAATCTGTCGATTGTCATCGGCAGGCAGCGTCACACTACAAACCACCACTGCCACCATCGCCTGACAGTCTGACAGTCAGTCTGTCACTTGCGTTTATATGAAATGTCATAAATAGACATTATGTAGATGTGTGCGTTTAAATGCGTCTGTGTACGAGTATGTGAGTAGGTAAACTCCGTAGGTAAATATGCGATTACAACATGTGGCTCATTTGTCACTCAAAACGCTTTATGCGCTACTCCTTCCTCCCGTCAACGCATCAAAAGCCTTCCTTCTCTGAAAAATTTCGCAATGCGTGGTAATTACGAATTCGTTCGTAATTATTACGATTCTTACAAACGTGAATGAATGGATGGCATGAATGGAGTAATGAAAGGGAATGTAACATACTGTCGTTTATTCATAATTCTGTTGATGATGCAGAGATTAAAACACAAATTGTATCTGCTCCGTCAGTGATGATGATAATTGTGCATTTCATCGGATTAATGATGACTACATGTGTTACATGTCATTACAGCCACATACGAGTACGGCCGTTTATTTTAGTTCATTTATTCTTTTAATAAATTAGCGAAGATTCTGAATTCATGTAACGCTCTCAACACTAAACTAGTCTATTTTCTCAATGACACGGGTTTAGTACGAGTATAAAGGATTAGGGAATTTATAAAAGACTTCGCTTGTCTTTTTGACATGTGTCCTATTGTGTTAATCCAAAAAAAATTTTTAAGGGAAATAACAGCACACGTTTGTCTTTGTAAATTAACATAACAAAATTTCAGTCAAATACTCGTAGTCATAACTTTGGAACGGTACGACTTCTGGTCTTCGTTTAGGTAATTTTGGAAAGGTAAGGGGTAGAGCTATTTTTAAAGAAAAAAAAACCTAGTACCCTCCGACCATCATTCGAAAATTTTCAAACCTCTGCCATTTAGCCATTTAGTAGATGCACATATTTTCATAAAATAAGCCAAGGAATACGCTGGTGAAATTTGTCTAGTCGTACACAACATACACAATTCCCTTAACAGTCCACTAAGGTACAAATGGTCTCTCAAACTTGGAAAGTCGCCTACATCCACGAGGTGGGAAACCTACCGCTTAAAGCACGTGTAATGTTCTGATCCACTTTTAAAACCAGATTTACTTCTGTAATACACACTTACTATTACACCATGGCGACCAAATAAATTGTCCCTATTGTCAAATAAAAAAATCAGTAGCACATATAGGCATATATACTTAGTAGGGACATAAATACTGTAACATACGTTTTATGCTGTAAAATAAAAAGTACTGAATGTTTTTGGACCAAATATTTTTTAATATATCTATTGATGTATAAGTAAATTGTATTCAAAAAGAATCTACTTATTCGAAATATCCGCCTTTTGCCTTTACACACGCATTAATTCGCACTGGCCAATCGTCAATAGCTGCACGAACTCCGTCCATTGGAAAATTGGCCACAGCTTGAACCAAAGCAATCTTAAGAGATCCAATGTTGGGGTATCTTTTGTGACAAACCTTATCCTCTAAAAACCTTATCCTTCAAATCTGGACTGTCTAAGGGCCATTCTTCAAAGGAAATGAACGCTGGCAAATTGTTTCAATAGCTGCACGAACCTCGTCCATTGGAAAATTGGCCACAGCTTGAACCAAAGTAGTCTTAAGAGATCCAGTGTTGGAATATTTTTTGTGACAAACCTTATCCTCTAAAAACCTTATCCTTCAAATCTGGACTGTCCATTCTTCAGAGGAAATGAACGCTGGCAAATTGTTTCGAAGCCACGCCTGGGACGTTTTAGCCTTATGGCCCGGCTCAAAATCCTGCTGGAAAGTCCATGGCTGGTTTTGGAACAGGGAATTGCTAAGAGGCTTCACAAGAGTTTTCAAAACGTTTTTGGTAAACTTTGGCCGATGTTTTGACTCCTTGTTCGCAGAAATGCAGGTCAGTGAACCCATCGTAAGAGACACCCCACCAAACCATGACTGAAGCTGGGTGATGACCCTTTTCCACGTCCAAGTCCTAAGTCTTTTTTAATGATTCGACTCGGGGACTTTTGCGTGATATTCATCTAACGGGCCATGATTTTCTGTTTTCGGAGCGGATTTCTGTGAATTCTTGATTTAACGGCTTTGATGACATGCGGTGTTCGAACAGAGCGTGATCGGCCCGACCGGTGGCGGTCTTTTACATCTCCAGTCTCCTCAAACAGTTTTATGCATCGGTAGACGAACACGCGGCTAATCCCTAGTGGCTGGAGCGTTTTGAAAACATCGTTTTTTTCATTTCGCACTTGAAAAGCGCTAATACAGCGATACGGTTCTCATCATCTGACCACTCCATGATGAAAGTTGAAACAATTTTAAAATCCCGTTACAGACTAACGCTATTGAGGTTAGCTTTCAAAACCCATCTGACATTAACGGGGTATGTTCAGTTATACTATTGAAATGGGAGTGTTCAATGTTGCTACAGTATTTATGTCCCTACTAAGTAAGGAGAAGAGTGTATTCGCAAATTTTAAAAGCTCTTATGTTCGAACCTATTTCGGAATCTTAACGAATCACATGCCTTAAGCAGCTCACGTGCCGAGCTAAGTCGATGATGAATCTAAATACAGAATTTTTGGTTCTTCCAGACACCTTAGCTTAGCTTAGTTGTAATACCCTGTAAATGAGGTTGGTATTTTAAGTTCTCCATTGAAATGACTTCTTGCAGCCATCGCTATCCGTCATTCAGTAAAAGCGCATCAAGCAACAGTCCTTTCTTCATCGTGTTTTCTTTCGAATTAAGTGACTTGGAGATATAGGAGGTCTATTTATCATGCTAGCGTTTCAGAACATTGTTTCCTCCGCTTGGAGCTTACAATACACTTTTAGGAATATAGTTTTCATAAGGGACAAATTGGACGAGAGCTATTCTATACTTCCTTATTTTGAAGAAATGCAGTAATTATGAAACCTCATTTTCTTCATTTTATTTCTAGTTCTGCCACTATTAATTTGTATAACGTGCACCGCACTGTGAATAAGGTATTTTAAGTTATGGCAGATGTTTGTAATTACAAAAAATATTTGATCTAGACCGACCCTAAAGTGTAACGATCGAAAGTTTTTTTCATCAAACTATACGTTTTAGTCTGATTTTGATAACATTTGACATATGTACGTTTTTTGGTCCAAGGACTTACAATATTGAAAATAGGGAAAATCGGTTCAGATTTAAATAAAGCCCCCACACACATGGTTAGCCGTTTTTATATGAATTACATGCAGACAAAATATATGGTCACGGAACAATAATATGTTTTCTGCAATAAGAGAATGTTTGTCGCAACCATAGTATTGTATTTTGAATTTCATTTTGATAATAAAACTAATGCGGGAATATTAATATTGTTGAAAAGTAACAGAAGTATTGTTGCCAAATTAAAAAACGATAATATAGTTGTAGCGATAACATACTCGTAAAGGGTTGTAATTATTATTTGGGGTTATATTAACAAAAATATGATTACAGCAATCATACCGTATGATTATAATTTTAATGATGTTGTTAAAAAATGTTATTGTTTCGAATTTAATTACATATTCATATAAACAATTAAAAACATCGTTTAGTTAGGCCAGGCCGAAGCTTCTATACTCTCCACCATGGATTGCGCTGTAGTTCGCATTTGACATGATTTGGGTATTTGGTCGTTGGTAGTTGGTTTATGTTTGATAGAACTACATTTTTAGTATCCGATAAAACCATTGTCCTATTCAGATTAGTAATGAAAATTTTCAGATTTTGAGAACCCATAAGCATGGGGAGCCGATAGATTCTGGACCTAAATTAAGAGAAATTGCACAAAATCAAGCAAAGCCTCAAATATCTGATTCGCGACGAGAAAGTCTGTGGCTTTATAATACCTATACGTATGTTCAAAGTAGAAGAACTCCCATATGCAAGTCAGAGTGCACAGTTTGCCCAAATCCTTAATCGATGTACATATTTAGATTATTAATAAAAAAGTCACTAAAAAATTCGTGTTTAATCAAATTTCAGAGAAAAATTAATAAAAAATTGACTTTTTTAAATTCCTCAAAGGCAATATTTTTCCCCTTTGCCCATTTTTAATACCAATTAAACGCCATCTATAAGACTTATGCCTGGTACATTTGAAGCCTGTACTTCTTTTCCTTTGTACGGAATCAAGCTTTTAACAGCGGACATTGTCAGATAGTTTTTGTCAATAATTTTTTGTCTGTAAATTAAGTTTTTTTTTAAAACGAACTGTTATTTATAAACCAGAGTTATTTTTAATAAATGCAAATAAAAATAAATTGAATATATTGTTAAATAATTTAATCTCTCTATATCTCTATTGTTGAATAGCAACACACCAGAATCCTAACAAATAATTTTGGGGATAAGAGTATGTTTGTGTGAGATCATGCTATGGTTGTGGGGATCCTAACATGATTGCGTGTGAATCATACTACGGCTGTGGGGATCATACTATGATTGTGGGGATTCTACTATGAATAAATATGGAACATACGATGGTTGTGAGGATAATATAAACGCTTTGGGGATGGTAAGGTTGAGTGTGATAAGTAATAAGGTTGAGGGAAATACACCATGGTCGTGGCAATTACAATATTGTTGTGCCACAATCATAAACCCAATAATAGCATGACGCTCTTTAATCATCCCAACCATACTTTTTTCAACGTGTTGGTCATAGTGAAATTTGTCGCAATTTATTAAGATCGACCAGTTACGACTAAGAAAAACTGGCTCAAATTAGTTCACCCTTTGATATAGTCCCAGTACAAATGTCTCGCTCGATTTTAGATACACTCGTTTTAGTACACCCATTCGTTTTCGATCATATTTGGTATAGTAAATTAAGATGGACCAAATACCAATCCTGGTATAGTTTGGAGCATAAAGATCCATTTTTAATCTATTTAATGTCTCTGGTTAATGTTCTGAAACCCTTAAACCAGCTTCAATTTACATAAACATATGGGCATATACGAGTACTTATATAAAAACAATAAAACCAGATAAAGGTGTGCTAAATAAGTGCTATGTCGGATTTGATATCTGGCATCTAGAACGGCAGGCCGTCACAAAGGAAGAGACCTTCGTCTGGGGGCTACATATAACGATAAATTCCAATTTCTCCATGTTTGATAATATATCACATATAACGCATTATACTAATTTTGAGCGAGATTAAATTTTCAAATGTTGCTTGTAGTTTAGTTTAGCAACAGTTCGCAAATATGACGTAGTAACCAAAATGTCGGTTATTGCGATGTCGCTGTAAGCCATACTATTTATAAAGGGTTATAGGAGCTCTGATCCTGGGCTTTTAAATGTGGTCACTAAAACAGGCAGGACATTATAAGCGGAGTCGTTATAAGTGATTTCGACTGTGTTTTAAAGATTCGAATACATTTGACTGACGGGCCAGACCAAAGTGTTAAAGTTTCGGTCACTAAAACATAGACAAATATGGACAGGAAAAAAATCACATTTATTGGATTTTTCAGAATTTTTTGACTAGAAAAAGGACTTTTGTACTACTTTTTAAGATTTTTCTATATTTTTCTGTATACCCAATAAACCTAAGGACCAACCGCCATCTTTAAATACGTGTAGTTAAAAAAAAATTCCTCATGACTATAAATATTCAATAACATTGACTTAGCTTATTTTAAGCATTAGCCCAGCAACTAAAGGATCCATCACCGACGCTTTCAAATGTAGATGTTTTGGCCATTGAATCAATGTCATTTTATGAAACTAGTTTCAAAAGAACTAACTTCAATTCTTTAGTCTGGTCTATTTGTTATTTCTATTAAAACTTTAATAATTTCTTTAAAGCCCAGAAGAATGTCAGTGTTCACAAAAGATTCTTGTTAAAAATTGGAATTAAGTTGTTCTGAAGAGTACGGGAGTCGCACTAAATAATATCTCCATTATATTCATTCCTGTTCATGTGCATGTTCGTTCACTCTCGTTGAAGTCAAAGGAGGCTTTCATTGTTTGGATAGGACCATAAAACTGGCACTTCACAAAACACGCTGGCAAACTCATCCGTGGCTGCGTGAATGAATGGCTGGCCCGAAAAGAAAAACTCACAATTATGGTGCAATGTTAAATCAACACTCTTGGCCGGGATGTTGACAACTCAAATAGAATCGGAATTTAAACGCCAAACATAAGTGCTCTTAACAGACACTTAACACTTTATTTTTTGCTGCTGTAAAGGACCATAACAAATGTGTTCTCATGCCACACCAACACGAGGCTCAAACTCGCTCTCTTATACACACACACACACACACACACACACACACACACAGAGAAACATGAAAAAGGAATCGTCGTTCACACTTTGATGGGCTGGCGAGGACGCTTACTGAAGGAAATTATGCAGATTAAATAGGTCCAGAGTGAATGTGGCAAGAACGCCAGGACACATTCACATATTTCACAAAATTCATACGTCCCACTCCTAGCACATTTTCATCACCGCACAGCGTATCCCTCCCTCTGGTCTCGCCGCCATTTGTCTGATTTTCTGGTAAAACTGACACGGTCGCGTTTTTACTCTCAGTTATTTATTCATTCATTCATGATGGTGTAAATCTCACACATTCGTGCAACCTTCTGGACAGTACGCACGGTGTGATTTGTTTGTCATTGGAAATGTAACACTTTACTGTGCTGTGTAACCCACAGTGCAGAGTGGGCTAAATGAATTAATATGGCGCTTTAGTTCATTAAGTTGTACACTTTGTCGTAAGAGAAAACTAACTCGACACATAGCAGACCTCATACGAGTAGTTAAGAAATTTGCTTGCGAAGATATTGTTTATATACGAGGTTTGCAATAAGTATTTCTGGCCTAGGCAACACTAAGTGTTGCCTGGCGCCATCTGACATTTCCATTGGAAAGATTGACATTTTTTAGAATAAACGTACTCAGAAAGTTTTGATGTACGACCATAATTTGTGTTGTTTACAGTGACTTGAAAAAATCAATTTGGCAAAAAATGGAATTAACTCGTGAACATTTTCGTGCGATCATTTTTCACAACTTTCGACGTGGATTATCACGACAAGAGCGCATCTATGAAATTAAATCTTCCTATAGCACTGTGAAAGACTGGTTTAAAGAATTCAATCGTGGCCGACGCTCGCTCGAAGACAAAGGTCGTCCAAAAATGGCCGTAGTGCCAGAGAACATTGATGCCGTACGTGAACTGATAATGGAAGATCGTCATGTGACATACCGTGAGATAGAGGCATCGTTAAGCATTTTTTTCATGGCCGTAAAAAAAAGGTTTGTTCTCGTTGGCTCCCGCACAAGTTGACAATCGCTCAAAAAAAGGCTCGTGTCGATGAGAGCAAAGAAATTTTAAAAAATATGATCGCGGTGCTTTAGAAGACGTTTATAAGATCGTCATAGCTGACGAATCATGGATCTATGTGTATGAGCCCGAAACAAAACAGCAATCGACGGTGTGGATCTTCGAAGACGAGCCAAATTCCACGAAAGTTTGTCTTGGAAGAAGCACTTCGAAGCAAATGGTCTCCTGTTTCTTCGGAAAAACTGGTCATGTGGCGACTGTTCCGCTTGAGCAACGTAGGAGGTCAATTCTGAGTGGTACACGACAATTTGTTTGCTTGAAGTCTTCGGAGAAATTGGAAAAACTTACAAGAGACACATCATTGTGCACCATGACAATGCCAGCTCTCACACATTGGCTCAAACCAGCGCCTTTTTGTCCGGCCAAAACGTCGAATTGATGGGTCATCCGCGGTACAGCCCTGACTTGGCACCCAATGACTTCTTTTTATTCCCGCACATCAAGAAAAAAAATGCGTGGTCAACGATTTTCGTCGCCAGAAGATGCTGTTAAAGCGTTCAAAAACATGTTTTGGAGGTGTCTCAATCGGAGTGGAAAAAGTGCTTGACAAGTGGTTTAAGCGCATGTAAAAGTGTATAAATCATACTGGAGAATACTTTGAAAAACAATAAAACCATTTTTGATGATAAATATTCACATTTTCCCTCGTATGTTAATAAGGTGGGGTCGATTTAAAAAAATCGCCCAAGTGGCAAGGAAAATCGTATTTGGGGAACAAAATAAGAAACAACGAATTTGGATGACTTTGATGAACTTTTGACCCGTACGGTCAAATTTTGAAAAATTCCCCTTTGACCCATTTAGAGTGCCCTAATCGAGTTCGAGTGTATGAACGACCCCCACTTACTTTGGAAAACCGATGGCACACCCGCTGGAATCGAATACAAAAAAACAATATTTTTTGGCACTTTACATTTATCCCTTTGCCTCCCTTCAAAGCGATCTGCCCTAATGTCAATATTTAATATAAACCTTTTTAAATTCGTAAATTTAAATCGTACCATACCATACGACAAATTTAAGTATATATAAAGCAGCGCCACCTACTGATACCAAACTTACGCTCGTACACCGAACATTAGATTTTTATATTTAAAATAACTAATGGTTCCTTATATCATTCCTTATTGAGTACTTATTCAGTTCTCTTTCTTGTCTCCAACAAATATAAGTAGAAGACCATGTCCAAATGTTGCATTGTCAGTCTAATAAATCTCGTATGAAAAACCAGCAAAAGTCTGGCGTGGCCGCTATTTTTACCCTGCGCTTCTGGATGTTCAAAAAAAGCCAACAAAAACTTGGATCTTGGACCCCTTTGGAGGGCTTTAAATTTAACCTGGTTTTAAAACAAATGTCAAATTTGTATTTGTGACAAAAGTTCATTGTTTTCGGTAAAATCGGTTGAACATATATGTAGAAAATACACTTCCCTATGTCTATTATTCGCAATTGTATAAGGTGAATGTTATTCGTTGCTACCACATCGGTATCACATGAATGTATGTATTTGCGTGGCTCTGTTTTGCAAATGCTAAATTTCCATTCATACGAACATGTTATGAGAAGGCATGGCATGACAAGATGTTCAACCCTCGGTTTCGAAAATCAAACACTTGCTACGTTCGAAGGTTCGTACGTTTTTATGCTTGCATGAGCGTACAGACGAACATCAAGTGTCAGAAGTCAAGGCATTTGCCGACGATTGAATGAAAAGAAGAAAAATCTGGTGTTGAAATTGCAAACGATGTGCGAAAAAATCTCAGCTGTTGGCATGAGCATTGAAAAGATCAACCCAGTTAACGCTTGCAACACGTTTCAAGACAATGAATTTCAATTTTATTATCTCACATATGAGTTCTTTTAGGTGGGGGTCGGAAATGGTTAGGTATCAAGTAAGTATCAACTCTAATCATTTGTTAATATGGCGGTTCCTACATTTTAAGCACGTTATTTCAAAGCTGTTGGAGTGTAGCTCCCTCCTTAAAAGATCTTCGGCCGTTTTGAAGATTTGAGTTCAAATGGGTTTTCCGCCGGAGCCTTGGTCTAACCTTACTGCGTGCGCCCGACGAAAACCTATGATGCCGGAAAGTTTTCATTCATCCGCACAAAATGTACCACTCCCGACTTCGGAGATGTCCGCATACTGCTTACTGTTACCCTAAACAGCACCAGTTAGCTAATACGATAAATCATAGTTTTTTTTTCGTGCAGACGTCGTCGTCGACCAACTCGGAATTGCAACTGCCTGCATTTAGCCTGCCCTGAGGATGTTGTCTTACCATTGTTTAAGTGGGTAGAAGGAGTAGCCTTGTTTTGTCCTCATTCACCACCAATTCCACCTCCATTGCCGATTCCTTGTTATACTAACAAAGACAGCACGCACTGACCGTACCATTCTCCCGACGAAGTCTATCTACGTTGCTTTTCGCAGGACTATTCCTGGATTTGGCGCAATGTAAAGATCTGGACAGTTGTATTTTTACCAGGCCAAATGGCACACTGATAAACCCCGGTAATGTTGTTGTTGATTTTTTTGTTCACATACGAGTAATACGCTCGAGAGAGATTTGTACGAAAACTTATACCACGGTTGTTGGCTTAAACCGTGCAGTATCCCTTTTCATGAAAAGCAGTACACTGAGATTCCAATCATCAGACATGGATTATTTTAACCAAATTTTGCAGATGAGTTGGTGCGTGCTCTTAATCAGATCATTTCCCCCAACCACCTTTTTTTGAAGATGCTCGATTGCTTTCTATAGGTTGGAAATGCATTCTCTCCATATATCCAGTACAATTGCCGTACGCCACCATTGGGCCTTTAGTCTGGTATTTGACATTTTCGGACATCATTTCTAACCGTGTGCATCCCAATCTACTCACACTCATGACATTTGATTTCTCGTTGAGGCGCTTTCCCTTTCTTTTAACCGTCCTATATCTTCCCCATGTATCACTTGTCGCTTCACCCTACAGGCCTGCGTTATTGGCAGCATTCTTTGCTTCTGTAGCTTTGTTGCACTCGTCGACGTGCCACGAGCGCCAATGAGTGGGAAATTACACACTAGTATCATTGGACTAAGTAGTGTTTTTTATAGCAGTTGGGATAGATAGGTAGAAAACTATACCGGGTGATTGTAATATTTATTTTACAATCATACAATTTATACCGTATGATTGTAATATTTATAAATCTGAGTATGGACTAGTGTTATTGTAAGGAACCCTACGCAATAATTTACTTTTACCTGTGAATCAAAAGTTTTAAAACAACTGCTTTGTATCTGTCTAACAAAACACTTTTAAATAAATTAAACACTTATGTTTTTTAAGAATTTTTTCTATTGTTGAATAAATCATTTCTATTATATTGTAATTTGATGTACTTTTAAAAACTTACTTAATAAAAATTTCTGTTTTTTAATGTCAACATTACCCAATTCTAATAAATATAATATTTTTATAGGAACCATAAAGTGGTAGCGTCTGAATCATACTATGGATGTGAGGATCATATTATGGTTGTATGTGAAACATACAGAGGTTGTAGGGATCATAATATGATTGTAGGGATACAAATGTAGCTCTCTATTTGGGTTCTAATCAACTTAATAGCATTAATTTTTAACCGACAAATTTCATCAGATATTATAAATGAATTTTGGTTTGTGGCATTTCTGACAGCGTTGGTCCAAATGAGCAAAACATGTTTCTGTCCTCAGGAAATAGGGTTGTTCCTTTAAATAGGGGAAGCCTCTACTTCCAAATTATGACTTTGAAGTTATAGATTATATACTAAGAAAATGGGGTCTACAGAGTGTGATTAGGGCATCGTATAGTCAGCGCCGCCCGATATTATGATTTCTTTTTTTACTCGTTTTTAAATATAACAGTTTAGAGCGCTGAATGAAGATCTGAGCTTAGCTTGCTGCTCCCTAAGAAGGCGTTGTAAACTACGTTTACGCGTCGGGTAGACAGTTCGTTTAGTTAACGCATAGTGTGCTTTGCTTTGCATTTCATATTTCGGTGTGGAACGTGGAAAGTAACCTACGTGAATTTCGTCGAGAAGGTTGGTAAACACGAGATACTGCAACTGTTCATTACTAAACTCACTATTGAGTTTCGAATGTTAGTGGATCCCATGTATCTTTCGTCGATAAGCATAATTTAGCAACTTTTGATTACAAACCTGCTGAAAAAAGCACTCCTTTTCACAGGATTTGTAAATCGTTTAATATTTGGTTTGGAACGTGGTAGCACCATACGAGTATTTCCATTAGAGGTTGATGAAAACATGACACTGTAACTTTTGACTACCAACCTGCTGAAATGGAGGCACTACTTATTACTGGACTTGTAAATAGTCGAATATTAGATTTGGAACTTAGAAGGCATGTGCGAATATCATAGATATGGCTGGTAAAAACATGATATTGCAACTCTTGGTATTTAACCTTCTAAAGAAGGCAGTACTTTTTACTGGGTTTCTAAAACCTTTAATATTCGTATAGCTTTTTGGTTGTATTTTGAATGTTGAAAGGACATTTCTATAAGTTATCGAAGTTTAATTGCTGTTACCTTAAGTTGCGTTGGTACTGTTCGTACCTACTGTATCGTATCCGTTTGCTAGTTATGTTGAATACGTGTTTTGTCGCCTTTTGTTATCCAAGTCGCTCATGCTGAAGCTGTCAACTCCGGTAAAATGTTAACGTTTCAACGCTCCTTTTCGTCTGACTGTCTGTCCGTCCATCGGGCTGTCTTGCTGCGCCATGCTACTGCCAATTACTATTTTAAGCAGAGCGCTAAGCAGCATATATGAGTTGTGTTAATCGTATGGAGCAGTAAGCAGGATATGGGCTTATGCGATGGTGCGTGTGTTTGAATGTGTGTTTCCAACTTGTGAATGGCTAGATGAAAGGCAATGGAATATAAGATGCCTTTTGTCAGTCAATGTTGTCATGATGTTAATTACTCTGTAACATCGTATCTTTACAACAAATACTCGTGTATAACTAATACAGATGTACAAACATAAGTTTGGATGTGCGTGTGCATGCAAGTGTGTTTTATAATGTTCGTCCTCATAACTTCTTTGTGCCGCCGCAAACAAAGGACTCTACACTTCACTCGATGCTATTCGTTTATGGCGCTGGCTCATACAGCACATACAGGACAGGACTTGCAGACAATCTCACACGACAAAGCAGATTATCTCCAAGGACCTATAAATCCAGTAATTAAAGTCAAAGTCACAAGACGTTGCTTCAAAGCGACTAAAGCTTCCATCGGTCTCTCTACGAACTGTGGCACTCTTATCAGTTGCCTTCTCGTGCATTTACTGCCACTGTCTGGCGGCTCATGTACGAACGGGAGTTGTGGTGACCGTCTCTTACCACTACCACCACCACTAAAATGGCCAACGTCGCTACCAGCCCCACCCTCCCCGCTGTCAAGCGGGTATGTAGATTCAGGACAAGCAGTTTTGGTAGAAGAACAAAGCTATTTCAGAGTTATCTTTATTTTTTTAAGTTGACTGGTGGCTGTTGAGGCAGTAAACAAGTGCCGCCTTTCTATTTGCAAGGACTAGAGGCACACACATACACCAACCCAACAGACAAACACACACACACTGAAGTTAATAATCTTTATCTACTCCAGTTTGCTTGCGTTTATTTGAAAGTCCTCTTTTTTGTCTTTGAATAATTGCCGGCATGTTATAAATCAAATGGTTTTGGTGAGGTGTTGCCACCATAGATTTCGTCTTGGACAAGGTATATTATTTACTTATATCCACGGCTAGCATCTCGGTATGTGTGATTTTGTTTCCATTTCCGTGTTCATTTCGCTTTGTAAGTTGTAAGCGGAAGTCCAAAAAAATGGATTTGCACATGTCTTGTCAGGTAGAGATTATCATGTCCTTGGAACATTTTTTGGTGAACACCATCCGGCAGCCATAAATAACTCGAATTGAGTTCTTATTTCGTTACTGATCATAGGATAACAAATCGAAGTGAACGACAAGATTTCCTATAAAAAAACGAGTCGGACAAGACCGACCGTATGATACCCTCATCATACGGTTTGGGTTCTATTTACGTCATTTGTGCGGTAGATTGACACACATCAAATTAATGGAGTCTGCAGTATTTTCCGGTCTTAAGTCGGTTGGACCACAAAACTGAGGTATACTTATATTACAATGGAAGCTAGAGCGGTTTTGTTAATTTTTAATTATGTTTTTCCTAAGTGCAAAGCATTGCTACAAACCAAATTGCGTTGAAATATGATGGAGTTTGCCGTGCTGTGTTCCATTCGTTTGGGGGCTATACAAGAACTTCAATCGAGTTCTCCCAATTTCAATAGTACACGTGTTTAGCCAAAAAGAAAATAATGGCAAAAGTTTCGTCGAGATCGGTTCATTTTTGCGACTTTCAATTTGATGACAAGAATAGATGGACAGATGAACACGCCTTAATCGACTCAGAAAATAATTCTGAGTCTATGGGTAAAATTTAATCTGTCTATCACATTTTTTTCAGGATATTAGAAACATCAGCACAAACTCATCATGCCCCTGTAGTACGAGTATACTGCTTTAAAAGTGAAGCTTTAAAAAATAATGGGTGGTCAAAGAATCTTTTAAATTCGCAAGTAAATATTTTGAAAATTTAAAAATAACAGTTAATTATAATACTTTATTTGCATATGAGACAAAGCATAGAGAAAGGGACCTAAGGGTAAAAAATAAATTTTCACTTTTTTTTTGATGTGGACAACATCTGAGCATCGAATGAGACTGATCCCATGCCCCAAAAGTGTTCCCTCCCAGAGATATGAGCGTTTTATGAAAGTGATGGTACACCAAAGATACACGTATTTAAATGGCTCTCCTGAACAAAACTGTTTTTTACCCTTAGGTCCCTTTCTATTTTGCGCGTCACATATTATGATCTCTGCAACAATATAATTACTTACAAAATTATCTAGATTTTATTAAAAATTGGTTTATATAAGTAAGTTATAATACGAGTACTCGTATAATATCAAAAATCATCCATCAATGGCTAACTTGAAAAGTTTTTGATGATTAACTTTTTTTTTAATAATTATTGGATAACTTCAACAAATGTTCTGCTATTCATAAACATTTTATCAGATCTAGTTTAATTCAAAATTTTTAGTATTCTCTAATCAATTTTACTTTTGCCGATTTATTTTAACACGTTGACTGCCAAGGCCATTTTCAGAAAACTGGCCAAAAATTGCATTTTGATTTTTTCACATTATATTTCTAAAAACCCTATTTCTAGATGATAGGTATCATGAAAAAGCAGATATGATGTGTTTTTAGGAGAAAAAGGACCTACGAATTATCTCGTAGTTGGCTTCTGTGACAGAAATCGCTACGCAGAAGCCAAATAAAAGTTAATTCGTAGGTCATTTTTCTCTTAAAAAACATCATTTTTGCATCCTATAATATTTTGTTTCATAGTTATCATAATTTATTATAATTTTATTATTATTTTCTTTCGTTTTAGATTTATAAACATTCTCTAAATTTATTGTTACAATTATCAAGAACCCAAAATGGATAAGAAAAGGTCACTAAATCAAAGTGAAATTGAGTACAACGCAAATCTAAGTGATTCTGATCATGACGGAATTTTCAGCGATGTTAGTAACGACATTTATGAGCCTTCTGGTAGTGGTAGTGAGGATGAACCTGAAGACGGGTCCGAACCTGATGATGATGACGATGATCTCCAAGCAACAACGTCAAATGAGCATGATGATTTGTGGACAGGAGTTCAACACAATCCTGATTTATTTCTTTTTGAAGAAAATGTTGGTGTGAAATTAGATACATCCAATTTTTCAGTACAAACGCTGGTGGATTCATTTTTTTTTTGATGGGTTTCTTGCATTACAGGTAGAACAAACTAATTTATATGCTGCGCAAAAATTTGAAAAATAAGAAAATGGGAATCAAAATGCTATAAAAAACTAAAGGTTATCAAATTGGCAAGACGCAAATGCTGCAAAGATGAAAGATTTATTGCAAGCTATATAATGTAAACTTTTGGCGCTCACATATGAGCTGAAATCGATTCCAGTTGCTACTTCGTTATTTTAATTTGGTTTATAACTCAAACGCATTAACAGACAGTTTATACAAGGTGAGACCAATCCTTAATCATTTCAACAATGTTATGCGTGAAAACTATGTACCAAGTAAAAATATTTATATTGATGAATCCATGATGCTATGGCGGGGAAGATTGCTTTTCCGCCAATACATAAAAAATAAAAAATAAAAAAACACAAATATGGCATCAAACTATATGAACTAGGGGAGTCCGACGGTCTTGCAATAAAAATTTACAGCGGAAAATCTGAGGAAACTACCAATAATGTAGGTCATACTGCTGACGTTGTTTTACATTTACTTGAGGACTATCTCGATAAAGGCTACGCGCTTTACATGGATACTTTCAGTTAGTCTTGCAAAAGTGTTATAAACACGAAAAACTTATATGTGTGGAACCCTGAGAAGTAACAGAAAAGGAAACCCCAGAGATGTGGTAAATCGTAAACTGAAAAACGGGGAGTGTTTTTGGCAGCAAAATGGTCCTGTTTCTGTATGCAAATGGAAAGACAAACGAGAAGTCCTTACCACTCCAAACATGCATGCTGTTTAAATGGTAGAGGTGCCCAATCGTAATGGAAAAATTTCTATGAAACCGAATATTGTTCGAAATTACAATAATGGAATGTCTGGCATAGACCGATCAGATCAAATGATTTCGTACTACTCATCATCTCTAAGAAAGACTATTAGATGGCCCAAAAAGGTTTCGCTACATATTATAGAGATATATATATATATACAAAATGCTCACAGAATTTTTAAGAAGTAACTTCATCTAAAATAAAACTGATAAAGTTCAGAGAAGAATTCGTTCTCGCGTTGAGTGGAGATTTTCAACCAGTTTTGAAAAAAATAGAAGTCAAGAGCTCCATTATTTAGAGTGTTTACCACCAACGGAAAAAACAGCGTCCGACAAAGCCATGTAGTGTACACTAAGAGAAAAGCTGCGGGCTAAAATTAAGCTGTGTCGTGCTTGTTTTTAGAATTGTTTAATTTTAAAGAAATCAAGCCTGCATAGTACTTAAATGAAGATAAAATTAAGAACGACAATCTTAAAACAAGATTAAAATCTTAAAACAAGTAGAATAATCTTGATTTGAGAATAAAATTCTCAATTTTAGATTACATCAAGAATGGAATTCTTAGTTTAAAACTAAAAATTCTTAAAACAAGCCTGACATGCTTAATTTAATCCGAAACGATTTTACAATAAAAAAAATACTCTCAGTATGCGGTGATTTCTTTAGTTTTGCTATTCTTTCAGAGTGTCCACGTGCTATAGTGAAAACTAATTAAATTAAAGATGAGAAACAATAAACTGTGGTAATGGAAAATTGTCGAATAGTTAATATTGATGAAAGCACCGCAGGTAATTGGATGGCTTTGGCCTTTGAAGAAGTTATTCCGGCGGAAGAAAACCCGTCGTATGTTCCGGGGAAAGAAAGTATGGAAAAAAGTTCGCGTGAGTTTGTGCTATTGAATGTTGAAAACGAACAGTCTCAGCATTGTGGCGAAAACGTAAAAAACGTAAAATGCTTTGATAATCATTTTCAGTCATATGAAATTGAACCTAGACTAAGTTCAAAAACAGAAAATGTAAACATTATAAATATATGTAACTTTACTAGCCCTCCTTTACATGTATATTATATTAACAATAGTAAAGCATTTATTAGACTTAAGTTTACATAAGTATATTTACGAACACAAATGTATATGAGTTTTCTTTATTTTAAATGAATTTTTTAATAAAACTACAATAATTTAAAAAACACTATTAATTATCTTTCATTTTGTTTGCTGGGTTTGTGAGATAAAATACATTCGAATTTCGAAGAGCGTGAAATTCAGAGGAAACATTCTTAAAATAAGACTAAACATTCTCGAAATAAGACTAAACATTCTTAAATTTAGCCTGAGTCATACTTGAAATAAGTTTATATAAAGCGTATTTCAAGAACGCAAAACTATTAAAATAAGATTTTTATTCTTAAAAGAAGAATGAAGCGGCTTGAAATCAGGTTAAGAATTTTCGTTCTAAAATTAAGATTATCGGCTTGATTTTAGCTTTTTCGAGCTTAACAGACTTTTATGACGTTTTCGGCTTGTTTTAAGCCCGTTTTTCTTAAATTTAGCTTGTTTTTTCCCTCAGTGTATGTACCCAAGCAAAAAAACGCCGAGAAACGCGTTACTTCTGTCCAGCCTGTGAAGAGAAGCCAGCCCTTTGTGCGGAAAATTGTTTTAAAAACTACCACAAATAATAAAATATTACTTTATTTCTTCTATTTGAGTTAATTTTTTCATTATATTAAATGAATTTTTACATTATATTGAATGAATTTTACCAAAATTTTTTTTTTTAGTAAATGTTCAGCTCACGCAAGCCAAAACTAACTTTTTTCTTTTCCCAGAAGCCATTTATCGATGCTAGCACTGATATAATACGGCTTTACTCGTAACTACACAAAAAGTGGCAGTTTTGGATTATACGATAAAACTCGTAGTTGGCTTCCTGGAAGGGAAATCAACCTACGAGTTATCTCATAGTTGGCGGTCAACGTGTTAACTGCACTCACATCTAACAGCCCATTGTTATAACGTTTTACTTAGTTTCATTATGAAACTTTCATGGCAAATGTTTGCAACTACCAAAAATATTTGAGCCAGACCTACTTATCTTTAAGTACACCGATCGACGAATCATCACCAGTTGATTTTATTTCCGTCCGTCCGTCGACCTTAAGCTTGGACGGATCTTTGGCACCAGTAAGTTACTTGTGCAAAGGCCTTTGCAGTTTAAATTGGAGAAAATCGGTCCAGATTTAGATATAGCTACCACTTATATGTTCAACCGATTTAAAGTCCTTTGCTCTAGATGCCATCTTGGGGGCATTTTTTAGAATTAAGTTTTTACACAAAGGATAGACTTCGTAGAATTTGAAGAAAATCGATTCAGATATAAATATAGCTCCCTCATATAAGTATATGTTCAATCGAGTTTACGAGTATGTCTTAATCTGTAGAAGTCACATCAAATATTCGTTCTTTATGAAATTTGGCACAGTTCATTACTCTCGCTCATAAAATCGGTGATATCGGCCCACGTTTTGATATAGCCTCAGTCAAAGGTACCTCACGATTTTACATTAAACCACTCTAGAACACCGATTATCCGATTTTGATTTAATTTGGTAAAGTATGTGGGGATAATAAAACATCCAATCTTATACCAACTTGGGTCATAAAGGCAAATTGTTATACACTCCATCATGTATACCCTCCATCATTCCGTTTGCAACACCTTGAACTATTGGTCGAAGAATCCATAAAGTATATATTCCGAATATTCGTAAAAGTCTAAGATGATCTAGCCATGACTGTCTGTCTGTGGACATTTTTGCATTTTCCCATAAAAAGTACGAATTTTACCTCTTCAAAAATCAACCATCCTAAACTTAACAAGTGAATAAATTAAGTTCGGCTGTACGGAGCATATGAACGATATTGTGTCATTGACTTTTCGCTAGCTTTTGGCATGGAAAAAAAGTTCCACTACGAAATATCAAAAAAATGATTTTCGATTCGCTTTAATTTCAATACAATACAGTTTTACATATGAGAGCGTGAGAATAGAAATCCGAATGAGAGAATCGTAACGAATCGATTCAGTCGTATTTCTTTTCTTATGCGCACATATGTTTTTTTGTACGAGGGTTGCTATTTATATTTCGGGTCCGGTAACAAAAATACAATAACTTATCATTGGAAATGGTTTTATTGCTTTTCAAAATATTCTCCTTTAAGAGCAATACACTTTTGCATGCGCACAATCCAATTTTCGAAGCATTTTTTCCACTCCGGTTAAGACACCTCCAAAACATAATATTTGAACGCTTCAACAGCTGATTCTGGCGATGAAAAATATTGACCACGCATTTTTTTCTTGATGCTAGAGAATAAGAAGAAGTCATTGGGTGCCCAATCAAGGCTGTACGGTGGATGGCCCATCATGTATGAGAGCTCGCATTGTCGTGTTGCAAAATGATCCGTCTTCTCTTGTTATCTTTCCTCATTTCTTCGAGCACTGTTAGCAAACAGATGGTTGTATACCACTCAGAATTAACCGTCCAACGTTCCACTAAAGGCACTATGGCAACATGGCCGGTTAAACCGAAAAAAACGCAATCATTTGCTTCGATGTACTTTTTAAACGAACAACTTTTGTTGGATTTGGCACGTCTTGAAAGACCCATACGATCGATTTCTGTTTTGTTTCGGGTTCATATGCATAGATCCATGATTCGTTACCTGTGACAATGTTAAACACTGCCTTTGAGCTACCGCGGTTATACTTTTTCAACATCTCCTTGCACTTATCCATACGAGCCTTTTTTGAGCATTCATCAAATTGTGTGGGATCCAACGAGAACAATTTTCTCACGGCCAAATGAACATGCAATATCTTATTGATGCTTGTCATACTAATGCCAAAGAATGCCTCAATCTCACGGTATGTCACATGTCGGTCGTGCTTAATCAGTTCACGCACAGCATCGTTGGTTTCTGGCAAAGTGACCCAAGTCGGACGTCCTTCACGAATTTCATCCTGGAGCGAACGGCGTCAGAGTCTGAACTCTTGGAACCAGCGATTGACAATGGTTTTTGATGGAGCTTCATCGCCAAAAGTCGAAACAAGTTGATTTAAACACTCTTGTCGAAAATCGTAAAAAATATCGCACGAAAATGTTCGCGAGATAGTTCCATTTTTTGACTGAGATGAATTTTTCAACACTCTGTAAACAAAACAATTCGCCCTCAAATGACAAAACGTTCTGAGTGAAGTTATCTAAAAAATGTCAAAGTTTCCAATGGATGTTCCAGTCTACATCTGGGAGCACTAGTATTGTCAGGACCCTAAATATAAACAGCACCCCTGGTTTTGTAAGTGGCAATGTCAATTTGTTTGTATTGTATGTCATCTTGGAAAGGTAATAACGGGTGATAAAACTAGCGGTATTTGTTTCCACAGGGTCTTTTCACAGATCACGCGTGAGTTGACTTTAACTTTATTTTTTTCCTTTCAGTATTGATTGTCATTTTAGGAATTGAAGACAAACGATCTTTCTGAACTTCCCCGTTTTAATGTTTGGGCTCTTCAAAAGAAGATCTGCCCATTTCTAGCTCAACGGCAACGCTAATAAACAAAATTGCCGCATTTGGGCTGAAAAGCACCCAGAAGAGGTTCAAGATGTGCCTTATACCCAGAGAAAACCGCGGTTTGATGGAATTATGGGCTGGTGGAATCATCGGTTCGTATTTTTTCAAAAATGATGATGGTCGGAACGTAACCGTGATGGTGCGCTCTATTGCGCCCTGATCTTGGTTTCAACAGGATATTGCTACTTGTCATACAGCTTTTCAAACAATGGATCTATTGAGAGGTCATTTCGAATTTTGGACCGGTGAGTTGGCCTCCTATAATGTGAGATATCACACCTTTAGACTTTTTTCTGTGGATCCTAAGTCTATGCTGACAAACCAGCTACGATTCAGGTTTTGGAAACCGACATTACGCATCAAGCAAGGGCCACGCCCTTCTGTTCAATTTTAACACAACTTGTGTAAAATTTTACAAAAATCTGTCTATTTTTTAATCCAGGCCAACATCAAATGTTTCAAATATCATTGTGTCATCTCTATTATTTCATGAGATATTGTCTTTTTTAACTCAGGGTTCTGCGGGCGGTGCCAAGCCTTCCCTTATTCTTAAAATAGTCTAGTATAATTGCCTTGTCAGTGGTTTAATTCTTCCTAAACTTTATAACAATCGGTCCATTACATTGTCCATAAATGCGATTTTTAATGGGGGCATGGTATCAGCCATATATCTCTAATAGCGCATGAGATATTGAGTTTTTAAGTTCAGGATTGTTAAAGAACATTCTCCTTCTCCTTGTGAGAAGAACAATTTTACCTCTTGACCGATCTTGACCCATTTTTCATACCATTCGTTTCAGTTCATCAACACATGTTTCTGCAAATTTTCAGCTAGGTTTAAAAGCGTTATGTGTAGTTTGCTTTCCACAGACAGACGGGCTGACGGACTTGGCTAGATCATTTTAACGACGATTCAGAATACACACTCTATGGGTACTCCTACAAGTATTTCGAGGTGTTGCACGAGGAATGACAATGTGAATATACCATTTATCTCTTGAGGGAGGGTACAATAATTACGGGTATATAATATGTCCACATAAAATCTGCTTGCGTAGTAGCACATCCTGTCAAACCTATTTTTGAAGTCCTTTGAGCCGGCTTCTAGTTCTATCCCACCAATAGCTTGCTAGATTTTCGCCTGACTAGTTATTTAATTGTACGCGTAACATCGGTTATTCACGCTACTTACAAAAGGAGGCTAGCGGCTTCAAATCGCCGCAGTGATGTAGCCAATAACCACCGCTGAGATGGCTGATAACACGATTACCGAACTTGTCGAAAAACGTATCGATTGTGGCTTTGGCTGCGGAAAGCCATTCGACTGAAAGCATAGCTCGTTCTAGTCTATACCTACTATCTGCAGCCCCAAAAAGGGCGTATCATGCTTCCGTATTACTCATCTTTAACCCAAAGTTCGTTTCCAGCAGAATTTTTAAGGAAAAATTGGCCAGTGATACCATCGCTCAAAAATCTGCAGCAGTTTGTTATCCTCCGAGGATGGATTTGGTTCTGGACGATCACGTTCGGGTCTTCCAATCCCTGAAGCGGCAATTTGGCAAGATAAACCCAATGCAAGCTGGTAATAATATAAACCACTGTGCCTGAAAAAATGGCATTAAAGGGGGAAGAAGTCCATGAGGCCATCATACAGAAATTCAGAGTGTCTGAAAATTATATCTAAGCTAAACCCTGACCATTGACTACTGGCGCAACAATCCACGTATTTTCGTTATTCTTCTTAAAACTAAACTCATTTAAATTTTAAGTGCGGCGACACAATTCCAACTCATGCCACTGTCTATGTCCTCTGAGCGGACGACTCACCACTCCAGTGCTATGCGGTGTCTGCGTGTAAAAGCAGCATTTGACAGTTACCCCCGAATAGGAGTTGTTCAGGTGGTCGGGTGGATGAGTGCGGATGCGACAGCAGACTTGTGTTTTTGGCATCCCCAACATAACCTCACGTTTAGTAGCTGTCATTAGATTTATGCATTGCGGTAAACCAGAGCAATTAGAAATGGTTGTGTAACTTTAGAATTTGGATTCGGATTCGTATTCGTTTAATATGCAGGGAAACATACGTACGACGTTAGCCTTCTTTTTTGTGCCGTCGTGGTCACACTGCAGGGTTAATCGGCGAGAAGGCATCTTTAAAGTGTACGAAATTTCGCACAATTTAAGCTCCTGCATGAACAAACGTTATCGATTTAGTTGACTTTAAAAATATACCCAAGAAGGCCCATAAAGTTTATATGAAAAGTCTGCCAACATGGACGAATTCATGCCATGCAAAGAAAAAGTTAATTTTACACCCACAGCAGCAAAACGAGAAGATTTCTTTTTTCTCTTGTTTTGTTATTTAAAACAAAAGTTTATTTTCAAAGTCATTCTTTCTTAAGCAACTTTTGCCGCAAACTTCTTTCCATCTTCAACTAAAGCGCCAAAAAGTGTGTCTGTCCGCTCGTCCATTCGTCTCGTTCCGCACATGCAACAGTTGAGTTGAGTCTTTCTTAGCGCAGCGACTCGTGGGAAAGGCTGACATAGAAAATAGCGAAAAAAATGTATTAAAGTGAAATTTGCTTAATTACTTTTTATTTTAAAGATTTCCTAGAACTTTTGCTCTAATGCTAACATTGAAAAGTGTTAAGAAGTAAGAAACGGTATATGTGACAGCGCATAGAGAAAGGGACCTAAGGGTAAAAAATCAATTTTCATTTTTCTTTTCTTTTTTTGATGTGGACAACATCTGAGCATCGAATGAGACCGATCCCATGCCCCAAAAGTGTTCCCTCCCAGAGATATGAGCGTTTTATGAATGTGAAGTCGACGATTCTAAGTGCAAATAGAAAGGGACATAATCTTTAAAATGGCTTTCCTGTACAAACTGGTTTTTAACCTTAGGTCCCTTTCTATTTTGCGCTTCACATATGTATAACTCCGAAACTAGTGAAACAATAGATACAATTACGAGGGTGACCGCAAAAATAACTGGCCTGGCACATTTTCTGTTTTACTAGCAACTTTTTTTTTGATTTTTTTTAAATCAATCTTTTATAAGCCATCTGTCAAAATTTCCGAAATATTTATGATTATTTTCTTTGTTACAGGTGATTGAAGTAAACAAGTTTTATAATTTTTGAAAAATGGAAAATAAAGAGTTTCGTGCGGTTATTAAACTCTTTTATATGAAAGGTTATACGCCACAATTAATCAAAGATGAATTGGATTCTGTTCATGGTGATAATGCACCATTATACGCCACCGTGAAATCCTGGGTTCAACAATTTAAAGTGGGTCGTTCAAGTACGGAAGATGAACAACGCTCTGGAAGACCGAAAACTGCTACTACTATTGAAAACATTCGAAAAATACTTAATGAGGTGACTAAAGATAGACGAATAAAGCTCAGAGAACTTGCTGATATTGTTAAAATACACGAAAAACAAGTTTGGAGTGTTTTACATGATGAACTCCACATGAAAAAGCTATACGAAAGATGGGTGCCGCGTTTGTTGACTTTGCCCCAAAAAATCGTCCGTTGGACCAATTCCGAGGAGCTTTTAGCGATTTATCAGCGTAATCCAATAGAGTTCTTGCGCCGATTCATAACTGTTGATGAAACATGGATCCATCACTACATCCCAGAATGCAAAGAACAGTCAAAACAATGGAAAGAAGCTGGTAAAAGTGGTCCCAAGAAGGCGAAAACTGTTAAGTCAGCGGGAAAAGTAGTGACCACAGTATTTTGGGATGCAAGGGGTCTTATATTTATTGATTATCTTGAGAAAGGAAAAACTATAAATAGTGAATATAATTGTGCATTATTGGATCGGTTGAGTGAATCAATCAAGATAAAACGACCGCATTTAGAAAAAAAAAGTTCTTTTTCATCAAGATAATGCTCCTTCACACACTGCATTTTTAACTCAACAAAAACTGGCCGAATTACGATTTGAAATTGCTCCGCATCCACCATATAGTCCAGATTTAGCTCCTTCTGATTATTTCTTGTTTCCAAATTTAAAAAAATTTCTCGGTGGCAAAAAATTTTCGTCCAATAGCGAGGTTATTGCTGAAACTGAGGCATATTTTGAAGGTCTTGAAAAGTCTTAGTTTTCGGATGGAATTAAAAAACTTGAGTTGGAAGCAGATTATGTTGAAAAATAAATAATAATAATAATTAAAAAAAAAACGGTTCATTTTATGTTAGGCCAGTTACTTTTGCGGTCGCCTTTGTAATAGAACGGGGAAAGAGAATATAAGCCAGGCTTTCAGAAACTCAATTGTATATTTCTGGCCTAATAATGAAAATGCGAATGTTTATCATCAAAATTGGTTTTATTGTTTTTCAAAGTATTCTCCAGCATGATTTACACACTTTTACATGCGCTCAAACCAATTGTCGAAGCACCATTTCCACTCCGACTGCGACACCTCCAAAACAGCATCTTCTGGCGACAAAAATCGTTGATCACGCATTTTTTTCTTGATGTGGGTGCCAAGTCAGGGCTGTACGACGGATGACCTATCAATTCGACGTTTTGGCCGTTCAAAAAGGCGCTGGTTTGAGCCCATCTGTGAGAGATCGCATTGTCATGGTGCACAATTATTCGTCTTCTCTTGTTCGGTTTTCGAATTTCTGCGAAGACATTAGGCAAACAAATTGTGGTGTACCACTCAGAATTGACCGCTCTACGTTGCTAAAGCGGAACTGTCGCCACATGCCCAGTTTTGCCGAAGAAACTGGCGACCATTTGCTTCGATGTGCTTCTTCCACGAACAACTTTTATTGGATTTGGCTCGTCTTCGAAGACCCACCTGATCGATTGCTGTTTTTTCGGGCTTATACGCATTGATCCTTATTCGTCACCTGTGACGATCTTATAAACGTCGTATTTTTTCAAAATGTCTTTGCACCAATCGACACGAGCCTTTTCTTGAGCGATTGTCAAATTGTGCGGGATCCAACGAGAACAGACCTGTTTCTTTTAGTGTTGCCTAAGCCAGAAATATAAATAGCAACCTAGATTTGCAAAGTACTAAAATTTGACTTATATCAATTTAGAGGTATTTTTTACTAAGTTTTTTTTTCAGTTTACGCGTGAGTTGTGTTAAACTTTTTTTCTTTTCAGTATTGTTTGCTATTTTATCATGGAAAGACTTGCATGCAACAGCGTCTCCAAATTGTGCAACTGATTTACGGAAATGTGCTTTCGGTGATGAGGCCCATTTCTGGCTCAAAGGCAACGTCAATAAACAAAATTGCCTCATTTGGGCTGAATATCAACCAGAAAAGGTTCAAGAGGTGCGGTTTATGGGCTGGTGGAATCATTGGTCATATACTTATATTTTTTTTAAATTAATGATGGCCGGAACGTAACTTTGCTCGCTATCGCGCCACTTTTTGGCTACCTGAAATTTAAGCCAGTAATCTTGACGACATTTGGTTTCAACAGGACGCTCCTATACAGGTGTTAAAAAATGGATCTATTGAGAGGTCATTTCGAAGAGCAGCTAACTAACTTCATGTTTTGTATCGGTGAGTTGGCCTTCTAGATCTTGTGATATCACACCCTTAATCTTTTTTTGGGACTAAGTAAAGACCAAAGTCTATGCTGACAAACCATATAGGATTCAGGTTACACGTGTCATTAACGCCATACCGGTGGAAATGGTCGAACGAGTCATCCAAAATTGGACCCTTAGAACAGACACACAATATTTGACGGAAATTATATTCAAAAATAAATGGCATAACATGTATTTTCGAATAAATAATAAAGATTCCACACTTGGTTTGAAACGGATACAGTTTTTAAACCGAAATATGCAACGAAAGTAATAGGAAGATCCTACCATGAAATACAGGGTGTCCATCCGAAAGGTATACAACCTTGTTTGTTTATAATTTTTGATTAAACCAAAGAGAATGGAGATTATACTTTTATTGATAAATGTTTTACTTAATGTCGGCAATTATGTATGAAATACAATATCAGATAAATGTTCGCCTCTGTAACCCTTACAAATGCGAGCCCTTTTAAGAACATTTTTCATTCAGCACGGCGTCGAATTGAGGTTGATGGATTGTTTTGAACACTTTTTGTACGTTGTGGTCCATGCTTGGGCCTATCGGCTACAGACCATTTTTCTTCGAAATCATTCACTACAAGATAAATAGTACGTTTTGTTGGCACGTTGTTTCTCCCAAAAATTTCACGTAACTTTCTCTTCGCCAAAGTAATCGATAATTGATTTTGTTAAAATGTTTTACGATTAAAACATGTTGGCTTATCGAATATTTTTCCTTAATAATAATTTGCCACGTCTCTTCTTCACGACTGCCAAATATGAACTGTCAGGACTAATGTTTAACAAAATGGCGGCAAAACAAAGTAGTATACCTACCCGGCGGACTCCCTGTAAAGTATATGCTACCTCGTGCTAAGCAAAAAACTAACGAAGATGGACCTTTCACGATGAAGGAAAATAACACTTTTCAAGACGCCTTCCGCTTCCGTAAAGCTGTTTTTTGGATTCCTTACCAGTGTTGTATTTTCAAAATAAGTTCATTAAAGCGTATTAAAATCCGCGTTCAACAAGCTAACAAACTTTACAATCTGATTAGATTTGACCGCAAGTTTTGTCAGAAATGGGAACAACTGCTGGTAAAGCACTTCAAGTTCGGTATTTCCTATATTTTACTAGCACTCCATTATGTATGCTGGGCAAACGGCTTGAAGTTAGCTTTTTTATACTCGTGCATGATTCATAAAGTAATTTAAAGTTGATCGGTAAAATGTTTAGTGGATATACGAGTATCTAAAAAAAGTGATGGGCGTGTTAAAAGAAAAGAAAATTCACTTTTAAAAAAGAAATTTTCATTGTTATTAATGCAATTTAGTTATGGTTTATTTCATTTCCAGTTGTGTATCCTTACAAATACAACATTTAGATCCTTCTATTTGACAACTGGGAGCAAATTAACAAAGTTTCTTTTTAAACCGAAGGAAAAACAATCTACCTGGCCGCGTGTGTTTGACACATTTCCCGCCTAGGGTTCAAGGTATACAATTGTCCAATCGTTTCATCAACATTTATTGAAATTATTGACAGGCTGCGATTGGAAATTAGCATGTGACAAATTTGTTACACTTCTTTAGCCTCCTCCCCCGATTGGGGCATACGAATGACATGCACTTGAAATTGATCCTTATTGACGAAAGCCTTTTTTATTGATTTCGTCTCATTTATAAATCTTTGTCTTATTGGATTCTTATTTTTTTTCTTCGTTCGCTCTGAGCGTCTCGCCCTTTTACGGTTTTGGTTTTGGGGTTTACAATACTTTTGTTTGCTTCCTGAGCCCTGAGGTGTCATTAAACATTGTCAAATGTTGTTGGATTTTCATGCTCTGAGGTTGAACATCTGCTTTTTGTTTTTCCCTGTCTTCGCTCTACGTTGTTGTTATGGTATTGTTGCTACTGTCATATTGTTGTTGTTCCTGTTGTCGTCCTTTATTGATTGAGTCAATTTGTCGAATATCGAATGCGTTTGGTAAACAAGCCATAAGCGTGTTACCTACCCGCTGTCTAGCGTTGACAGGCAAAACACGCTCGCTTTGGTTGGCTCGGATCGGATCTTTGACAGAAGAAGTATGGATTACTTTTGTTATTTGCCTTCAGATGGTCGCTGTTGTTTGTGCCCTCCGATGATTGTTTGTCTGCTCTGTTGATTCTTACGGATGCTATTGATTCGATGGTTATTTACATACAAACAACAAGCAAACCAAAGTGTGTTTGTGTGTGTATGCGTGTGCATGGTGGCATTTCGGTGAACACACACTTGTGTACTTTGTGCTTCACAAGTGCACACTGTTAGCAGAGGGGAAGGGGAGCTGTGGGCCAAATCAATTGTTTATTGAATATTGTTGGGATAACAAATTCAGCCTTTTTGGGAAATAAGTCAGTTCGTCTTTAGGTCTATGATACAAAACTGTGTCTTTATCATAAGAAAAGATTGGAAGAAGAAGTCTGTTTTTATGTTAAAAATCAACGAACTTCAAATTTCATCTTAATTAAAAAGCACCCATAATAATTACCTTAGCAAACCACTAAGAAACGGAAGGGGAACTTTTCTGAAATCAATAAGCTGTACGAGGGTAGCTATATATATTTCTGGGGCCATTGGTTTGAGCGCATACAAAAGTGTATAAATCATGCTGGAGAATACTTTGAAAAGCAATAACACCATTTTTGATGATAAATAGTCGCATTTTCACTATAAGGCCAGAAATATATATAGCGGCCCTCATACATGATTAACTTTCCATAGCCACTGAAAATGCTAGACCATGAAAATCTATGATTTTGGAGGAAATATTTGAAGAGATTTTACAATTGTCGTGGCAAACACATCTTATTAATGTCTTGAACCCGAACATAGGAATCTCGACGGTGTTCGTGCAATGCTTCCAGATTCGGCGAACATTTTTACCAGGCTTGGGTGAGTTCCGCCAAACTCAAGCCAAAATTCCTTATCCAAATCCTCTTTTAGGTATCCTAAGCATTAATTTTAATAATTCTAAATACTAACCTTAATTGGGCTCAGAGGAGGACCCATACCCTGAGGGGTAACGCCTAAACCAGGTGTGCGCTCTTGTTCAATGGTTTATAGCTATTTCATGGTTATAAACGTTCTGTGGTGTCTTCAAACTTTTGATATACCTTCAACAATTCCACTTTAGTTGCCATAGGTTTGTCACACTGGCCAAAAAATGGCAGTCTTGATCTCGCGAAAGCTGTGCATTGATATCGTTTCGTTGTCCTCCTGGCATGACACGCACAAGTTTCATCCTGATCTTCCAAAACGGAGAGGATGTGCCTTAAGTAGTGAGTGGTCGGAATGAACGCCAATCATCTTGATTAATTTAGTTTTCTTCTGACTTTATAATTTATTTTTCTTTTTTCTCTAAAGAGTTTTGGTGATTTTGCCCCCAGCTGTTTTATAGCGTTTGTAGACGACCATTGGCCATGATTTGAAAGGGCATCACATTGCCTATGTCAACAGCCTGTCTAGCTGACAATTTCCTTGCAATTTTGTCAGCTTTTTCGTTGCCGTCAATTAAAGAATATCCAAGAACCCATATGATCGCTATTGTGTCATTTCATTCTAAATCGGCTATTTATTTTTACATTACAGAAGCGTTAGTGACTACACTGTCGATGAGAACAGTCTTGATCGCTGCTTGGCGGTCTGTGAAAATCTTTACGTTGTCGTAAACGTTGAGTTGAACCATCGTACGCATTCCGAGATGGCCCTAATTTCTGCTTAGTATTGTGGTCGGGAATTCGGAAATATTTTTCGTTGCAGAGGTTTTCTATACAAAACCCAATTGTCGAATTTCGAGCCGTCAGTAAAACAATGAATGCCCGGATTATTTGATATAAGGGACCTATCCTACCATAATTCTCTGTTAGGGATTTCTGTTTGGGGTGGACGGGCGATGTCAATCTTGAACCGGTCGCAATTGTTGTCAGATTTTAATAAAATTTGCCAGAAGTAGCATCTTGGGAAGGACCAGGGAAGGAAGTAATTTATATTTAAAAAAATCGTGTCTGATTAAGATACATGGCCCAAACAAATGTTCAACCAATTTAAAGTTGGATAAAAACCCATATATTACATCCAATCTTGTTGAAAGTTGGCAAAACTTGAAATTTGGAAGAGAATCGGTTCAGATTTAGATATAGCCCAACACGCATATGTTCATTCAATTTGAAGATTTTAGTTCTAGGAGTCACATATGGCATCTACTCTTGATAACATTTAGCACAAGTAAGTGGCCCAAGCACCGAAGTTATTGAAATATTGGAAGTTGAAGGACATTGCTTTATCTTTAGATATTGCTCCTACATATATGGTCATCCGATTTTATGTTTAAGCTCTAGAAGCCACAAAGAACGTGCACTCTTGAAGATATTTGGCACACGTTAGTTTTTTGTGCCGAGGGCGAACGCTGTCCAAATTGGAGAATGTCATCGATTTATCCGGAAACAATAACGTTTTCTCACAAATTCAAATATTGCATTAGTTTGAAAATCTGGGTTAATTTAGTGGCTGTGGAAGACGGTCCAAACACCTATGTATTTTCATTTGGCTTTTGTTGACATCCAAAAGTGCAGACTATAATATTGTCAGCACTAGACTCTGGCTTCTTTTTTTACTAGTTTTGCAATATTTTGGCAGTCTGGATTTCGCGAGGGTTAAGCAGTAGCCATCAAAGCTGCTGGTAAACCTCTCGCAAAAATTGATTTGCATTTTTTTATAGACAGTGTCATTTTATAATTGAATATCATTCATATGACTACCACAACTGGCTCGGCAGTACCTCTTCCGATCAACCCTATTTGTTGGTACATTTTCGATTGTTTCGGGTCGAATCTCTTCAATGGCAACTTTGATTTCATGTTTCAGTTGTCTCTAGATGCTTTGCCGAACATTTATCCTTAATGGCTCCCCACAGAAAAAAATCAAAAGGACTCAAATTCGAGACGGCCAATTGACATCACAATTTCGGCTGATTATTCGATTTCAAAAACAGTGCGTAAAATGCCGATGGTTTTGTTGGCTGTGTGACATGTGGCACCGTCTTTTAGAAACCAAAATGTCGTCCATGTCATTCTCTGGAATTTTTGCAAACGAATATTCGTTAAGCATGGCACGGTAACGCTCACCGTTGACGGTAATTTCGAAGAAAAGTAATACGTTGCGTATATGTTGGCTTCTCAATAGTCGTGTGGGTTCCCTGAACCCCATATGCGACAATTTTGCTTATTGACATAGTTACCGAGATGAAAATGTGATTCATCTACAAAACGATTTTTCGGTAAAATTCTTTATCTCCTGCTAAATAGTCTTCAGCTTCATTGGGTGAAGTGAAAACGCATTGGAAGGTGTTCTTTTATTAAATGATAAAGTTCAACCATTCCAATAAAACCAAAGGTTTTTAAAAATTATCAGTACTTCATTAACAGACGCTTCAATTTTAAAATTTTAATTGGCCCACCCTGTATTTCCAAATTCGAACGACTTAAAATTTGTTTAATAATAAAACTAATGTGATATTTGTACAAGTGACAACATTTTAATGTTTTTTAATACCCTGTATGTCCATAGTTCAAGAAGGCCGATTTTTGGGCCCCTTGGTCTTATGTGGTACATTTTATGTACAGGTACATATTTGAATTTTTGAGACATGTTCAACGTTTCTGCATATCCATATGTGTCCGAACGTTAATGCCGGTTTTGGGTCTCCCCATGACCCCAGGTCCCAATGACCACTCCCGTTTCTGCAAATTTTAATGAATCTGTGCCTCCACTTCCAAAAAATCTGTGCCTCCACTTAAAAAATATTTAAAAGGTTATTAATCAAATTACATAAAATATTTAATAAAATATTTGAGTCCCCTAAAAGGGGAAATATTTTCCTTTATTCACGATTTTATCCATTTTCAATACAAACCCATTGCGGACTAAAAGGCTGAGTTTGAAGATTTTAGCTCTTTTCGTTGAACTGAATCCTGCTTTCAACAGACGGACATGGCTAGATGACATAGACGTATGAAATTATATAGACGACATTTCGTATTCGAATTTTATGACGATTAATAGTATTATCCATATCTGTGTATATCTGTGTACATATCTGTGTATACAAGGTGTTACCGACGGAATGACAAACTCAAATGTACTTCCATATAATGGTAAATAAGAAATGTTCAAAAATGAAATCGCAAGCGCAATGTAAAGAATTTAAATTACTGAATTGTTATAAGTAATCTATGTATTCTTTGAAAAACACAGAAAGAGTCAGCTATAATTTTATATGATCGGCAGTGCCATTCGGTCGAATACTTTTAGATTTTGTTTCCGACAAAGAGCCTTAAGTTTCCATAAGACACTCGTATAAAGAACAAATTGTTTTCACAAGACCTCAAGAAATTTGCTACAATTTTTCACAGAATGCAATTAAGTATTTTCCCTTCTACTTTACATAGATACTCGTATACAGTTACAAATAAATGACAATCTATAAATGCTTAGAGAGTCATACACGAGCATACATGGATTATTCTTTAAGAGCGTATTTGTTAAATCCTTAGGATACCAACACACATCCTCATACATCCTCACACATGTACGCCAAATGATACACACATGTTAACATACCGCACCGCTCATCTCATCTCAGCCATCCGTACGTCTGACATCTTCTCCTCTTCTAACGTCTGTGCAAGTGCGAGTCTGTGTGAATGTGTGTGTGTTTTTTTTTGCAAATCTTGCATGCTGTTGTTGTCCTTGCTGTTCTTGAGTGGATGGATTCTTTTTTCTTCGTCTTCCATTTGCAAGTTGTAAGCCATGGCAGAGGAAAATAAGAAAAAAACTGCTCCTTGTATTCATACATACATATGGACGTAGGGATGTACAGACATATACTCGTACATAGGATTACATACGTCATCATCATCGTGTTTTTGTCACTTGCTCTCTTGTTGCCTGATTTGTCTCGTTTGCGTCGACCGTTGAGCGTCGAGCATATTGAGTATGAGTGTGTGTGTTTCTGCACTCTGTGTTGTTTTTTTCGTATTTTATTTTTCCAATTCTGATTGGACGCGTGTTAGTATGGTCGTTTTTATGCTTCGTCCTGGAAATGTTGTTTGTTGTATTTTGTGTGTACTTATGTACGAGAGGAGCTGCCACACATGTGTGTACCAGTATATGCGGTTTATATACTCCTTTTGTAAGTACACACACACACAACGGCAAGCTGAGTAGGCACACACACATACTCATGTCGTGCACATCGACAATGCGAGTGTGAGGACGAGTGCGAATACAATACATACGAGTACTTCACTACACATAGCTTTTGGCCATTGGAAAACTCCACCCATATACTACTATATACGATATCCTCTGTCATATATTCTACACTTATCATGGTATTGGTACTGTATGTGGAATACGTATATGTATTCGTGCATAGTGTTGGTGTTAGTAAATCGATATTTATAACGTTTTCGGTTCTACTCCTCACCGTAAATTTTCCAATTCATTCATTGTAGTTTTGGTCGTGGTTGCGAATTCAATTTCAACGCTTTCTTGGCTGAGCTGACCATATGCCTTAAGTCCGCTTTAAAAGGCGAGGCCGGCATGTGATCTTTGGGCAAATGCTTCTCTAATTTTATTATTTCCCAAGGCGAAAAATTCGATCGGAATATTAAAGTCCCACTTTTATAGATACTAAAGTGGTGTTTTTTTAAGTCTCGATTTATGGGAAAGGATAGCAAGAGAAAAAGGAAAAAATATGTTATAACCATTAAAGTACTAAGCATGTTATCAAGACTAAGTACTAAAATTGTTACAACAAATTATTATTTTACAATTTTTTTGAAAAATGGATTACTGCAGGGCGTTTCCTACACACAGAGAACAGATTTGTTGCCACAACCGATTTTTTTGCCAACCGAATGTTGGTGGTTGCACGTACTATCCATGTATTCCATTACTGCAACCGAATGTTGATTAGGTTTAAGGCAGTTTTCAGTAGAGACAACTGACCCTATCGGTTGAGGAGGCAAAGTATCGGTAATACTAACTAAGGTGATTATTGGAACTGAATTTTCACAAGTATTGGTTGTTGTTACAAATGGTTGGTTAGAAGTACTCTGTGAATTATATTGTCATAACTACGAACGTTTGTTAACTGGACCAACTGATGGTAAAATTTTATGAATTTGGTTCATATGACCGAAATAATAAATCTTATTGAGTTTGTTTGGACCGATTTTCTGCATCAAATTTTTGTAGTGTAAAGTGAAAGAAATTTGAAAAAAAGCTCATTATGATATTGGTTTAAAACACCTAAGTAAGTTCGAAGTTCTGACGAAATACTTTTTAAATATGAAATGTTTATAATTTCTCTTAGTGTTTTTATCAATTTCCACTCGACACAATCTATTATTAAATCTCCGATTAATAATGCAAAAAACTGTATTCTAATGCATACATTTCAGAAGCAGATAATTTGAATTTTTTTTTATTTAAACAATCTAAATCGAATAGCGGAGGCTTAACAGTATTGGGTCCGAAAAACGCAAAATGTATCTATTCGTTTGTTTAGGAACTCTATAAAAAATGATTTTTTTTCGGTTACAAATATTTTTTACAACTAATAAATCGTAATCTCGAAGGCTCTCTAAGATACTCGTATCGCATCAAATCGACGCAGTTGCTTTCAACCATATGAAAATACGTTGAGCTGTTAAAAATCGAGTTTTCTTTAATTCCTTTAGTATGGGATGTTTAGAAGAATCGGTAAAATAGATTTTAAGGTTTCTTAAGTAAGTTACATTTTCAGAACATCAATATTTTGTTTCCTTAGAGCTATCTCTACAAAATCTCCTGTAATAAAATGATTTAAAGGATTCGGAGAAACCAAGTAATAAACTCATTCCTAAATTATCATCCACCATTACCTATGCAACTAACTTTATAAATTTTCCATTACAAGAAATTTCAGTAATCTGTGAAATATTTAATTTGTCAACAAAAAAATTATGGTATGGCCAAATTTTTTTCGGTCTTCGTAAAAAAATAGCATAGCTAGTAAAATAGACGTTAATTTTGAATTTTAATGGTCCGGTTGATCTAAAATTGCGTTTTTCTTAATTTCCGTTTGCCCCAAAGTATTATGAACTTTAGAATTGGTTGGTTGCCAAACCACCAGTTGTGACAAGCAATAGTTTAACTGAATTCGGTTGCTATAACCAATTTTTTGGCTGTGAATTCCGTAATACTATTGTAGCAACCATATGAGAACCATGTAACCGTCACTAGCACGTTGGAATGTTGGTGATTGCAACAGTTTTCAGTTTTCCAACCGAATTTTTGTAGTTCGGACCGATTGCCAACTGATTTTTTCTCTGTGTGTAGGACAATAAAAAATGTACACTGGTTACAATCTACAATTCAAGGACTGTGGTCAAAAAAACACTTGATTTATTTAAGTATGTTCCTATGTTCTTTTTTGCTAAAATTAAAAAGTTATTTATAACGCTTCTAGTTTTCATATAACTCTCATGAAAAAACTCTTCCTTGTTTCTTCCTCTTGAACCAGAGTTCTTTCAAATACATGTCTTTAATTTTAATAAAAATATTTCAGCACTCCACAATTCCCACCAAACTGTCACTCTCTGTGGGCTTCTCAACATTAACGTGAGGGTTTTGTTGCATCTGGAGAAATTCGTTAGTGGTTGAGCCTTTTCAGAAAAGATGATTTTTCGCCAAAAATCGTTGTGCAATTTACTCTGCTCTAAAACCCAAACTGCAAGTCATATAATTTTGTGCAGGTATGATACTGACTTTCTGTCAGTACCAACATAATTTAATTTAATAATAATTAATTTATAATTATAATATTTCATAGGTTTTTATTTTGTCACTTCCACCGATATATTCTATTTCATTTACCGAACAATTCAGTGGATCCTCTAACATTCGGCTGTAAAAATGAAAACTATTCAGTTTTGGCAACAAATTTGTTCGAAACTAGGGAAAAGGGAGGGAAATTGAGCCTTAATTAGCCTACTCCGTGTGATAAATGTAAATAGTAATAGCCGAATGGCTCGTCGTTCTTATGCTACTATTTTGTTGTTAACGGAAATGTGTGAAAACTTAAAAGTGTTAATAAAGAGGCTTCGGATGTTTAGTTTTTTTAATCATTGATCCGGCGCTGACCAATTACTGCAGGAAGTTTTAAAGGGTTCGGAGATAATCATATTGTCACAATGTCCCTAGTGACAATCGACGTGACCAGGTTAATCACACAAGAGAAAAAGTTAATTGGAAATCGGTCCGAAATACCAAATTTCTGTAAGACGTGAAGACTTTTAGTTGAAGAAAAAAATCGGTTGTGGCAACGAATATGCTGGCTGTATGTATATGTTGGTCACATGCTCAATAAGTGCAATTTTTTCGGAGGTTTTTTTAGTCCCTTTAATTTTCAAAAGCAGTGCGTAAAATATCGATGGTTGCGTTGGCTGTGTGACATGTGGCCCAGTCTTGTTGAAACCAAATGTCGTTCATGTCATTCTCTTAATTTTTTGGAAACAAAAATTCGTTGAGCATATTGCGGTAACACTTATCGTTGACGGTAACGGCGTCTTCTTGCTCATCTTCAAAGAAAAATAGCCAAATGATGCCGTCGGCCCAAAATCCACACCAAACAGTGACTCGTTGTGGATGCATTGGCTTCTCAGTAGTCAAGTGTGGGTTATCTGAACCCCATATGCGACAATTTTGCTTATTGACTCAGCCACCGAGATGAGAATTAGCTTCATTTGACAACGCGATTCGGTAAAATTCGTCATCTCCAACCAAGCTATCTTGAGCCCATTAGGCTAAGCGAAAACAAATCGGATGGTCAGAGCCTTCCGTTCTTGAACCAAATGAACTTTGTAAGCCTTCATACCGAGGTCTTTAAGCAAAGTTTTCTCAACTAAGTGCGAGAAAGGTTTACATCCAGAGAACGATGATGACTTGATGTTGATGGATGCTCTTGGACATTTTCATCCTCAGAAGCAATACGAGAACTTGTTCTGGTTGGTTTGTTCAATAACGATCAGTTTTCATGCAATTCATGTACCGCGCCACATTTTGCAAATGTCTAACATAAACCTGCAAATAAAAATGGCTGTTGTTCTACCTTTTAAAGTGAGTTCAAATTCAAATGACCCACCCTTTATATTTTGTCGCTCTATACTGTAATGTCAAAGATGACACTTCCACTTCATATATTGGAATAACTTTAAAACCGTTGACCATAATCAGTTAAAAAAAACCTGAACTCTTCAACAAAATTGTGTTTAAGCCGTGTTTACATTGTTTTTAAATATGTTTAGTAGTTAAAGAGATGTCATTAAATATATGAAAACAGATAAAAATATTATAAAAAAAAAATATTTTTATACCCTCCACCATACAATGGAGGGTATATTAGTTTTGTCATTCTGTCTGTAACATTCTAAGACGATCTAGCCATGTTGTCCGTCTGTCCGGCTGTCCGTCTGTTGAAAACAAGATAGAGCCTGCATGAAAACAGCTAGGGAGCTGAAATTAAGTACAAACATGTGTAGTTAACATAGCATGATTGGTTTTGAAAATGGATATATAGCTCTACGGGAAGTTGGTGTTGGAGGCCCTCAACCGATACTACCTCATAAAAATTAGTATTTTATTTGGAAATATCCGTCCTGTTTCTTGAGCAAAATCACTGAAATTTTGCAAATAATAATCTCTATAGAGGCGCAATCATCTATGTAAAAATGGTTTAGATTGGGCCACCATTTCTTATGGGCCTTATGGGCCTTGAGATATAATATGACTATAACTCACCACAAGCTTGTCCTATCGAAATGAAATTTTGCACATAAAGATTTCTATATAGAACACACTTCCGCACCAAATTTGGTTTTATTTGGGAATCTGGCGGAGGGAATCCATAGTTCGGCACAGCCAAACTTGACATTTTTTACTTGTTGTTCTTTAAACTCATAAAAAATAAAAATGCAACAAATTTTGCAGTTTTGGTTTAAAAGCATTTTCCGATTTCTCCTTCAAAAATAATACTTAAATGAAACTTAACAAGCTAATGAAAATATGTAGAGGTTAGAATTAAAATCAGAGAAAAGAATGTTATTAAGTTCCACTCAACGCAAAAAAGTTCAGCTTTGTTCCCTTTTGTAATTTCTTGGAAATATTTCATAACGAGTTTACGCTCCTTACTATGATTAAGAGTAAAATAGACCTAACTTAGATGAAAACGCGAGACCAGTTGTTTCGTTAAAGTTGTTGACAATGTTATTAAATAGGCTTTTATTTTTGTGTTGACTTCTGTAGATTTCTAGTTACCTGACCCTCCTTGGTGTGATTTCTAGAGTACAGATAAGAACATCTTACATATTTCAGCGTTGTATTATTCTTCCTTAAAAAATGTCGAGTAGTTAGAGGTTAATCTTTAATCTATGGAAAAGCTTTTCAATACGAAGGAGATGGTTTACTCAACCAAAAATAAGTGAAAGTGATCGCAGGAAAATAATTTATATTACCTAGCCCTCGTAATTTAAACGATTACATGTATCTGAGCTTAAGATTATTTCGAGAAGCCTAATTGCCTGTCTAAAAGTTTGGAAGGAAATTCACCAAACTTAAATGTTAGTAGTTGCTTTCGCAAAAACAAAATTTGCCACGCGACCATACGAGTATTCCAATAAACAAAACATTATAGCTCCTAGTAACTATGGCATATCAACCATTTGCAATATTGCTGTGGCAACGCATCAACAAAACAAAGTCGATTGATTAAACAATTTATGTAAGATTTGGAAAATTGCAATAGTGAAGAAGTGAATACGGACGTCTGACTTTCCAAAATGAAATTATTTCTGAGAAAATGTTTGCGGAAAAAGCCCCAGGAAATGAAACCAGGCGCCATACTGGATGCCGTCATCTCACAATCGTCGGCCACGGCTAACAAGTGTCTGCTGTACAAATTAGCCGATTACAAAAGAGGTAGCAAGCAGAAAGAGTTAGTTATGGATCATGGAAATAACTAATGTGAGTATACTTTGACCCTAGGTGGAGATCTAATTGATGCCATTAACACCGGGGGTCTGATGGCTGTGGAACAGTTGATACGTGAACAGTTCGGAATTTTCATGTACAACGATGGCAAGGGCCAGGTGATAAATCGCGCTGAATTCCTACGCTGGAAGTACAGGGATCACACTGAGGTGACAATACCCATAGAGGCCTCATTGTCCATACACGATCCGTTGGGTAAGTGGCAGGATCATAGCGCCTGCTGGCAGATGCAATATCGCGGCGCCTTGGGTGAGAGTTTGTTGCATGTCCTCATTATATGTGACTCCAAGATGCACACCAAGTTGGCCCGCATTCTGCTGCGGGTGTTTCCACGTTTGGCCCTGGATGTTATGGAGGGCGAGGAGTACTTGGGGGCAAGTGCTTTACACTTGGCCATAGCCTACAGCAACAACGAGTTGGTGGCTGATTTGATAGAGGCGGGGGCAGATATAAATCAAAGGGCCATTGGCAGTTTCTTTTTGCCCAGAGATCAGCAGCGAGCCAATCCGGCAAAGAGCACCGACTATGAGGGTTTGGCTTATATGGGGGAGTACCCCTTGTCCTGGGCTGCTTGTTGTGCCAACGAGAGTGTTTACAATCTGTTGATTGATCATGGAGCAGATCCGGATGCTCAAGATACCTTTGGTAATATGATTTTGCATATGGTGGTGGTATGTGATAAACTGGTAAGTATAGGGTGGTATGTGTATGAAAATTTAGGAAATTATATCAATTTCCTTCAAGGACATGTTTGGCTATGCTTTACGCCATCCAAAAACACCTGCGAAGAATGGCATTGATAATCATGGCGGCCTGACGCCTTTAACCTTGGCCTGCAAACTCGGACGCGCTGAGGTGTTCCGTGAGATGTTGGAACTGTCTGCCCGGGAGTTCTGGCGTTACAGTAACATAACCTGCTCTGGTTATCCGTTGAATGCCCTGGACACTCTGTTACCCGATGGAAGAACCAGTAAGTAAAGCTGAGGAATAGCATTAGCAAACGCTGAGCCTCGTTGACTAAATTTTGTAGATTGGAACTCGGCTTTGTTTATTATCCTCAATGGTACGAAAGAGGAACATTTGGATATGTTGGATGGCGGCATAATTCAGCGCTTGCTGGAGGAGAAGTGGAAAACCTTTGCCCAGAATCAGTTTCTCAAGCGTTTGCTGATTTTATTGGTCCACTTGCTGTGTTTGTCGACGTCGGTCTATTTAAGGCCGGCCCATGATGGTGACGATGACGATGGCGACCAGCCAAAGGATGACAGTCACAAAAAACCGAATCGCGGCAAAGCGGACGATGAGGAATACGATGCCCAAACTATAGCTCGGTACTGTGCGGAACTGTGTACTATAGCTGGCGTTCTGAGCTTTCTTATATTCCAGCAAGGCGATGAAATCAAGAATCAGGGTCTGTCGGCCTTCTTGAAACAATTGGTGAAATTTGATTCGATTTCGGTTTTCGCATTTGTAAGTTTTCTTCGTTTGATTTCAGTCACATGCTCCAGCCAAGGCGATATTTTTGGTATCGAATGTCATGATTTTGTCCTGCATTCCATTCCGTCTGATGGGCGATACGGATACCGAGGAGGCCATTCTTATATTTGCCGTGCCCGGTAGTTGGTTTCTGCTTATGTTCTTTGCCGGGTATGAACTGTAGTTTAAATGTTCCGAATTGTACTATGAACGGATGACATTTCTACTTTTGCAGAGCCATCCGCCTGACGGGGCCATTCGTGACGATGATATACTCCATGATAACGGGTGACATGTTTACGTTTGGCATCATTTATTCCATTGTGCTGTGCGGGTTTTCACAGGCTTTTTATTTCCTCTACAAAGGACACCCCCAGCTGCAGTCGACCATGTTCGATACATTCCCCAGTACCTGGATGGCCTTGTTCCAGACCACCTTGGGAGACTATAATGTGAGTAAATTCTAAATGTGCCCTTGTTCTTAAGTCTAGCTTCCCCTTTGTTGCAGTATCCGGATTTAAATCAGACCACATATCCGAACTTGTCCAAGACCGTGTTTGTGATGTTCATGATATTCGTTCCCATACTCCTGCTCAACATGTTGATTGCCATGATGGGCAACACATATGCCCATGTCATAGAACAGTCCGAAAAGGAATGGATGAAGCAGTGGGCAAAGATTGTAGTCACCCTGGAGAGAGCGGTACCGCAGTCCGATGCCAAGAGTTACTTGGAGGCATATTCCATTCCGTTGGGTCCGGCGGACGATTCGGGTTTCGAGGTCAGAGGTGTAATGGTAATAAAGAGTAAGAGTAAAACCAGAGCCAAGCAGAGAAAGGGAGCGGTTTCCAATTGGAAACGGGTGGGTCGAGTAACGTTGACGGCTCTCAAGAAACGAGGCATGACCGGCGAAGAAATGCGTCGTCTTATGTGGGGAAGAGCTTCCATATCCAGCCCCATAAAAGTGGCCAAGAAGAAACTAAAAGACCCATACAATTTAAATCCTGAAACGGGTGGTCAGTCGGATTTAACTTGTGCCATGGATATGTTGAACTTTGCTAGTGATCCTACTGCCAGTGCGGGATTAAACTTTAGGACCCCTAGTTCCACTGGCAATGTAATAAACAAACAGCCTCCCGCACCACCAGCGCCGGATCCATTTCGGGATTTGATACTAATGGCCGAGGAAAAACCCGATGTGCACGATCCCCAGTTTTATGCCACACTTAAACAACTGGCCCTTAAAGCCTGCGATATGGTAGAGCAATTCATGAAAAGCCAAAAGATGGACAGCAAACCTGCTGCCGAGGCTACAAGTTTAAAGGATGTCAAGCTGACCAAACAGCCCGAGCCAGTTGCTGTCGATGAAAGCATTGCCCTAGACGGCACACCGCTGGCCACGAACTTGACAAACCTCTTTCAGGACCCCAAGGATATTGTGGATCCGCAGAAGTTGGAACAATTCATGAAAATGGTAGCCGAAGTAGATACGGAAGAGAGCGATGGAGGAGGACCCATTTTGGGTAAGCTATCGTTGGCCCGTCGAACACGCAATGCCCTGTTCAAGGCGCCCATACCAAAGAGCACCCTAGGTGACAGTTCCGATAAGTTGATAAGCTCTGTGTGGGATAATGTGATAGCTGAAGACGATGCCGACAGTATTCCGGTAGGAAGCCTTATTAATTATTCTATACTATCTCTGTCGTCTTTAATTAAAGCTATGGCTCCTCTAGGCTTTTGATTTCCAAGAAGCTTTGGCCGAACATGTCCTAACCGTAGAGCAGGAGGCTGATATTGAGACCGAGGAAGGCAATGACACTTCGGCAGAAACAGCTGATGACATGCCCACTGTCGAGGAGGTTCATGCCACCATGAAACAGTTTCATTTGCGCAAGCGCCAATATCAACAGGACGACGCTGCCCGTAGGGCTAAGAGTGCTCGCATACGGCGTAAAAATAAGTATTGCAAGAGTAGCTAATCTTTTAAAGTTTGATGTGTATTCTTAAAATTCTATTGCAGAGTTTCTCCTGAGTATCAGGACGATGAGTCTTCGGAATATAACCGCGGCCGTTCGGCTCCGATGAAAAAGAAACGCGACGACGAACGAATGTCGCCACCCGATCCCCTGGAGCCTTGGAGTACACGTGAATTGCAGAATATCAATAAAATCTTAGCTAAAAAGTGAAATGACAATTCGAATAAAATAGCTGTAGTAGACTTGTAGACAAAAGTATAAGTACATATAAAGAAAAATGTCAAATCAATGAAGAAGATTTCTCAATAGTTCTGCATCAAATTAATGAAATAATTCATTGATATAAAGAATAAATTATTCAATTTGAAGTAGTGAGTTTTTATTGTTATATGAGGTAGCCAGAGTAAAATAGATATACCCATGACACATAAGAAAGCATACACACAAGACAGATTTTCATTGTATTTGCCATGTTCGGTGGATAGCTTTACTGACCGCAGTTCTCGTTAAATTCTAATCTGAGCGCTTTCGCCGGTTTCTATTGGAATGTTTCAATTGAATGAAATGTTCAGTAAAACAATGGGCTTAAATCTGGCTATGACTTCAACAAGAAACTTAAGTTCCATTAAATTGATGTAGAGTGTTTTTCAGATTAATATACCTATACAATGTTCAGCAAATTGATGTAAGAAACTGAAGAATTATTGAAGAAAAGTTCTAGATCAAATTAAAGAAGAGTCTTGAAGGTTGGAAATATGTCAAAATTCATCATATTGATGTACGAATTCGTCAAATTAGACAGTTGTTTTATTTGCTTATTTTTTTATTTATTTCAGAATTATGTGAGGGTCTTAGCCGGAACGATTCCTGTTGCGCCTGACAGTGCGTCGGCGACGATTGGCACGATTTTTGCGTTGTTTGCGGGTGTTGCGGTTTTTGTTTTGCTTGCGAACGTTGCGGCGGTTCTTGGGAGTGGAGCGGCGGTTCTTTCGGACATTGCGCTGATTACGGTTCCTGCGGTTCTTGTTGCCACGAACGATCTTAGCAGGCCTGTTGCGACGGTTGACCTTGTTACGGCTGTTGCGGCGGGTCTTAATGCCATTCTTCCTGTTCCTTCTGATGTTGCGACGTCTGTTGGCACGGGCATCAATGTCTTCCAATTCGGTTTCATCTTGGTCATCGTCCTCTTCATCATCATCATCATTGTCTTCGGATTCCAACAGCTTGTTTTGGGGTTCAGCATCTTCGTCTTCATCATCGTCACCTTCCAAGTCGATTACATCTTTGCCATCAGCTATGGTATTTTCCAGGCGTTCTTGCAGGCCTTCCTTATTGGCTACAGGAGCCGAAGCAGCCCAGCTATAGTGCACAGCACACAAGAGCGCCAATACGGCGAAGAGGAAAGCAAATGACAGTTTCATTATGAAGGAGTACGCTTAACTTTGAACTTTTACAAACTGTTATGGATGGTTAGAGAACCAAAGGCTGAATGATACTCTATTCCAAAATTCTGAAGTATTTATACGATAATCGCATGATCGTTACTCTCACAGAACCTATAGAACTCAAACAAACACTTGGGTAAATATTTGGAACGAACGCCAACCGCTGAAGCCACCAAAACGCCCCAAGATCTTAGTGTTTGCTATAGGGGGGCTTAAAACACTTGTTTCTTCCGCAACAGGGTCAGGTAAATACAGATGGTACAGATGCACAACCGAATTCCAGCAGCTGCAAATCGATGGTTAAATGTGGCCAGTGGCCCAACTTTAAGACATCGTTATGGAAATTGTCAGCACTTAACACTTTCGTTTACGTTATTTCCAAGTTCGTGTGTTTGAAGAACTCCCATCTTTTAGGGGGAAAGGGGGAGAGTGGGGATTAATTGTTATTCCACTAGCAACGTTGAAGCTTTCTTGATTTCAACCTTAAAGGAAAACAGTTTAAGCCCAGGTACTCCATCTGCCTTGAGCCCCGCCGTTTGTGGTCTTCCCAACTGCTGCTGCCTTGTGTGGAAATGTGATTTCATTACCAGACCGAACCGAAACGTACGAGTACAGCGTACATGTCGGTGTAAAATGGCACAGCGAGCTGAACAAACGCCGACACGGGACCCGGCTGGCTGGTGGAAGGCAGCTCCACGAGGACGTTGGCAAACATTTGCCAAGGCATTGGTCACGTTCGCAGCTGTATTAAGCCATCTGGATGGATGCCTTATCCATGCTGATTAGCAATTTCGTGTACTTCGTTGCCTGTCTCTCCGCCGGTCCTGTGCACTGTAAATGAGCAGAATATTTTACGAGTGTACACTCGTACATCGCTGTCTTAGTGAGTATGTGTGTGCGTGTCGGTGTGGTACACATACTTAGCAAAATAAGGATCACATAAAAATCTCAATCAAGAGGTGCGCGTGTAAGATGAGATACGCTCGCATTTGTCCAAAATGGACTGCTAATGGCCCATATTCGGCGCGGGGGGAGGAAGATGATGATTTCCTATCACAGTTGATGGCCTGTGATAAGAGTGGATGGATAGATGAATGGATGAATGTATCCATGTTTTATTTCATAGTTTCCTTGCTGGTTGGTCTTCGATGAATTGTAATTAAAGTTGTTGCATCAATTTAATGCCCGGGAAAGGTTTGTGTGCTTTAAGTTTGCAACGGGGGGATTAACGTTGAAAGGCGTATTAACATCCAATAACGTGAGGAACACATCTCACATATGTGAGTTTATAAAGAACTTAAATCAATGTTAATCTCGTTGTTCTATCGATCTTTAAATAAAACCTTATCGCTGTCAAAAATGTCCAATTTCCTAATCTAAGTGAGAAAAAATAGGTTATTTTTATCGCAGTCTTAAAGGGTATAATTTATAGGCGATATGGCCATGTCCATCCACATATATGAGATAAAAGCACTATAGCAGTCAAACCAAATTAGCTAGGGCCCTGAATTAAGCTTCTCATCGAAAGCTGCTTGAAATTGTTTATGGTTTAGAGGGAAACAAGATTTTTTAAACAGGACTTAAGGTACCTGTAATTAATTAAAAAAAAAGCAAAAGTTGGGCCAAAGTTGGAAAGCCAACTGAAATAAGGTTTTTGGACTCCCATGGAAGGCTCTAGATTTACCTTCTGTCATATTTGAATTTGAGAGAAAATTTCATTGCTTTTGTTAAAGTCGGTTGAACTTATATGTGGGGCTATTATTATATCTTAATCTGAAGCGAATTTATCTAATTTCTACAACGTCCGTTCTTGGCACATGGAGCTTACTTGTGCCAACTGTAATCAAGATGGAAGGAAATATTTGGCTCTTAGGACTTAAAACATAAAATTGGATGAACATTTTATAAATTGTGCTTTTATTAAGCGTTTTCGGCCAAGCTTCCCTTCCTATTAGCAGCCAAAACATTTTAATTACTCAAAATTTGGGTTAGTAGCAAAAGGTGCTTTAATTTAGTACCCATACAAGAATATTTACTACTATTCGCCCTATTTCATCATGAGCCAAATTGTCCAGCACCGATGCTCTTAAGGTATAGGGTGGCCCAAATGAGACCTAGTGATGTTAAGCACGTATAACTCTTGTAATAACGGTTTTTTAAATGATTTATTTGTATATGTTAAATACATTTTATGGAAATTTAATGTGACTATGTGAAATATGACATCAAACAAATGACCACCATTTTGCTCGATACAGGCATTGGTTTTTTTAAGCGCCAAGCTGCTGCACAGCTTCCCAGTTCTCTTCAGTACGAATATTTCGATGAGCATCTCTTCCTGGACGGTCGGAAACTAAACCCAGTTCCTCAAAACGGCGAACTAAACTTGTAATCATGGAAGCTGTGGGCGCTGATCTTACGTTAAAAAAACGGCGATAATTTCGCTGCGTCAGAACAATTGATTTTGCGTTGTTGTGGACTGTACGTTTTCATTTCAAATTTCCAAGAGTTCAGTTATAATCTGCAAAAAGAAAATATAAATTATGTTAAAAAATAAAAAATAAAAAAGTTATTTGTGTTTCATATCAGCTGGTCTTATTTGGGCCACCCCTATTAAGTTCGTCCCAACTAACACAGTACACATTTCAACCATTGTCTGTCTGCCCACAAAAAAATATGCATTGTTAAGCAAATACTTAAAAAAGTGTACTTTTCACCGAGGAATCTTTTGTCCCTTAAAAGGGAAGCATTTTCCGCATGGGCTGAGTTTGCCCATTTACTATAGTAAAGGTCAGGTTCCAAGGTTGATTCATTAGAGCGCTATCGTGCTTTCAAGAGACACACGGATGGACCGACACGTATAGATCATTTAGAATTGAGTATTATCAGAGTTAATATGTACGTTTTAGAACGAAATTTCCATATGAGTTTTACATTCATGGGATTGTATTCAAAACAATATTATCAGAGCCCGGTGTAATAGAAAACGGCCGTTTTAAACAAAACAAGCGAGCGAGATTAAGCACCGACTAGTCGATGGTCGTTATTTTTAAGGCCCAAACATCTAATAAATGATATTGTTCTAATTTCAAAAGAAAATCCATGGTGGAGGATTTATTAGATTAGGTCTGGTCGAACTTAATATCGAGTTTCTGTTTATATCCTCCCCCGAAACCCAATCTGTTTGCAACACGCAATAATTTCTTAACTCCCGCAACATCCCGTCAAGAAAAAAGGTCAATTTTTCAAATCCTTGAGCTGTGCACGATACTATTATTATACTCACAGGCCCCACCCTACTACTTAATGCTAGCTCCGCCGGCTTATGTGTATAGATACATGTGTATGGATACATTTTTTACTACTTATACATATTTTAGAGATAAATCACAGCTGGAAAATTAGAGGATGTTACCCAGAGTTAATCCCATTTTCGGACACACTACGATCACACCAAGGCGGCCCATATTATTGATCGTTGTACAATTATAAGACGATCTACACGCAGAGAAAAAATATGGTTACGATATGGTCACGGCAACAATAGTATGTTCTCTGCAGTAAAAGTATGGTCGTCGCAACCATAGTATTGTTATTTGAATTTCATTTTGACAATAGTATGATTGCGGCAAAATTAATATTGTTGAAATGTAACAAAAGTATTGTTGCCAAATTTAAAAATGAAAATATGGTTGTAGCAACAATATTACTATGGTTGGTGGGACAAAAGTATTGTTTTCATGGGTTTTATGTTAACAATAACATGATTACGGTAATCATACCGACAAAACTTAAATTTTTTTTTAATTTGACAATGTTATTTTTACGATTCTTACGCAATAATAGTAATAATTAGTTATTAGTATAACTAAAATATTTTTAATACTTATAAATGATTATTTTACTGTTAAATAAATCACTCCTATTGTTACATAACTTACTTAATAAAATTCGTTATTGTTGAATAACAACGTATTCCAGTCTTTACAAACAATTTTGGGGATCATAGTATGGTTATGCGTTAGTCATACTATGGTTATGAGGATCATAATATGGTTGTGCGGATCATAGTATGGTTGAATGTGAATAATAATATGATTGTGGGGATCATAGTATGGTTGTGTGTGAACCATACTATTGTTGTAAGGACCATAATATTGTTATGGGGATCATAGTATGGTTGTGTGTGAACCATACTATTGTTGCGATGATCATAATATTGTTGTGCCACAACCATATAACCAACAATAGTATGGTGCTCTTCGAATATTGTTACCCCAACCATACTTTTTTCTGCGTGTAGCCATGTCCGTTTGTAGGTACGTCTGTTCGTGTGTCTGTTGAAAGCACGATAGTGGTTAAACAAAGAAGCCTAGGAATATAATAAACCTTGAATTTGTGCGTCAATTTTTGGAATTTTCTAGTAAACCGTATGAGTTCGTAGTTTTTTTTTGGGTACATCCTAAACACGTTTTCTGATGCCTTTCTGAGAATCCTTCGGCCTACGATCTTTAGAACATCTCAGCAGATAGATGATAATTTTCCCTGTACTGCAATTTGATCACCTGCTTATGCTTCGACAGGCAGCTACTGTTCCTTTAAGCATTAGAAGCATATTGTTGACTCTAGAGAAGGGGCGTAGGGACAATATTTTACGAGTATACTTTGTGCTTAACTGAAGAAAAAACAATATTTAAGGAAAGATCGTAAGCTGTGGCAATTTTGAATACTCCAGTTAATAAGTTAAAACGCTTCGTCAGTGAAGGCCATGGTCTTAATATTTCATAATGCGCCGCCTTTAACGCCCCATTTCGGAAATATAGAGACAGTCAATAGTTATCCGAAGGATATGAAATTATAATCTCTTGTAATGATTTGCAAACTTTTGCTGTTCTTGTTGTTGTTGTTGTTAAAAACATAATTAATGTCATATTCGTATGTGAAGGGGGAAATGTTGTCTAGTCGTTGTTGTTGCTGCTGCTGCTACTGCTCTTTCTTATTAATCTAATGAATTTCGTGTCGCTTGTTGTTGCTACTCGTCCTTCGTCCCCCGGAATCTAATGAGGCGGCTGATACTAATGCGCACAGCCATTTTGCTGGCGACGTGTCATACAAATATGTTCCTTGTTCTACTTTGCCCCTCGCTAATGCTGGCTGGGCGAGCGGGCGCTGACAGGCTGGGAGCTGTAATAAATACAAACATGACAGCGTTGGTGACAACTACACGCCCCATATTTTGGCGTTGAAATGAGCCCAGCTAAACAACACATACGGCAGAGTAGTGTTGTAGTTTTTGTTCCTCGCATGGCTCACAATCGGTGGCCATCATCATCATCGCCACCATATCACAGTCATAAGCGATGCATGAGCAGAAAGGGGGAGGAGGAGTTGGTCGGAGGAGTATTAGTATGAGTTTTACGAGTGCGTCATAAGGTCGTAAATATTACAAGTCAACTGGAAGACATTTTCCTTGCTTAGTTTGTTCTACAATCCTGTCGTGGTTGTTGTTGGCGTTGCTATTGTTTTCCCTACATTTTCAGTTTGAGACAGGGAAATGGCATGGCGCTCATTAAGATAATTGTTGGCAATTAACTAAATTGACACAACATTTGTTAAATTCCAACTAAATGTGCGTATGTGTGAATCAGTACGAGTTTGAGCGGTGCCAGCCAACTACAGACGAAAAGCTTAAACACAGAGACCGCTTTGATGAGGCCTTTTTTAGAAAGGGGTCTTATGAAAAAGCCGTTGCAAGAGTCAGCTGCCATGATATATTAACGAATTTCTTAACAACAATCATACATTCACTTTCACTCTTAAACAGAGAAGAATGACAATTACAACTTGTTCGAGAGCCTAGAAGAGATATAAGACATTCAAATTGTTTTTACGAATTTTATTGCCAAGAGAGGCAAGTAATGAATGTTTTGACTACCTGTTGGAAAGATTAGCCTGCACTTTTCAAAACTATTGGTCCGTACAAGTGAGGAGTTGATCTGGTAATTATACGTCAATAATCTTCTCATTGCACAACATTCTGGAAAAGTCTTGCGAAAATCAAATTTTTCCATTTCAACAGTCCCCCAAGACCGGTACTCCTAAGGGTTTGTCAGTTTTCCCAGTGCCCTTTTCCGGAGTTATCTGTATTTTTCCACTGCGCCTTACCATTGGACTTACCATCAGAAATCACTTCTGCTATAATTTATAGTTCCAGTGACTGATAATTGCACTGAAACTAACTTTAGTTGTGCCAACAAAACTCTTCGCTGTGTTTATTTATAACCAGCATACTAACAATTTGTACAAATTTTCAGCTTCTTGCAAAGTCTTTCGCTTTTGCGCTGCGTAAAGTACTTATGATCTGTGACCTGATCTTTGAACATGGATTACGTTTGTGATTGTCACGTATCCTTTCTATCACGGCAGCCCACCATTTGTACAATACATTTAGCCTAATATAAATTTGTTAATTTTAAAAATATAGCTCACAATCAAGTGGACTGGTTCCACAGCCTTTAGTTGGCTTTTACCTGATCATTAAAGGGTATAACAACACTTCTTTCAGTCTACCAGTCTACCATACAAATGATCTTCGCATCATCCTCCACTTGGTCTCTCCACCGGAGTCTTGGTCTTTCTGTCTGGTCCTGTTTTCCGTGGTAATTATCGTCTAACTTTATTCTGGCTGAAGCGTTTGTTTCCATTCGTCCGACATGCCCAAGCCATGCGCTACATTTATGTCCCCCACCTACCCGCATGTACTCCCAACCTCCCAGCTGGGGCCGTAGATTTTACGAAGGATTTTTCTCTAGAAGATTGCCAACATACCTTCATCCGATTTTGATAGCACCCATATTTCGGTGCCATATAAAAGGACTAATACGTGTTTTGTTAAGTAAAATCTTAGTCTTTCAAAAAAGGACAAAGGCTCCTTTGCAGGATTTGGCGCAGTGTAAAGATTTGGTTTGATTCGATCTGAAGCCTCACAGGTACTCGTACGGTTGGATCAGGTCGCCGAGCTTTGGTTTTAATCTTTTCACAGTATAGTCGATAGTACGATATCGATAGGTAACTTCCCCTTTTTGTGAATTGGGTATACGAGGCTATATATAAAACAAAAAAATTTATCATTGCTTTTCAAAATATTCTCCTTTAAGAAAAAGAATAGTTTTGAATGCTCACAAACCAATTTTCGAAGCACCTTTTCCACTCCGATTGAGCCTCCTCTAAAATTGGATTTTTGAATGCTTCAACAGCTGCTTCGGGCGATGAAAAACGTTGACCACGTATTTTTTTCTTGATGTTAGGGAATAAAAGAAGTCATTGGGTGCCAAATCAGGGCTGTATGGGAGATGGCCCATCAATTCGACATCTTGATTGGTCAAATAGCTCATCGTTTCAGTTGATGTGTGATAGCTCGCACTGTCGTGATGCAAAATGATCCGTCTTCTCTTATTATCTTTCCTCATTTCTTCGAACACTGTTGGCAAACAGATGGTTGCATACCGCTGAGAATTGACCGTCCTACGTTCCACTAAAGGCTCTCTGACAACAAGGCCGGTTGTACCGAAAAAAACGTAATCATTTGCTTTGATGTTCTTCTTCCACGAACAACATTTGTTGGATTTGGCTCGTCTTGAAAGACCCATACGGTCGATTGCTGTTTTGTTTCGGGTTCTTATGCATAGATCCATGATTCTTCACCTGTGACAATGTTATACACTGCCTTTGAGCTACCGGAGTTATACTTTTTCAACATCCATCACCAATCCATACGAACGAGCCTTTTTTGAGCATTCGTCAAATTATGTGGGATTCAACGAGAACAAATTTTTTTTACGGCCAAATGAACATGCAATATCTTATTGATGCTTGTCATACTCGTACTAATGCCCAAGGATGTCTCAATCTTACGGTATGTCACATGCCTTGCATAATCAGTTCAAGCACAGCATCGATGGTTTCTGGCAAAGTGACCGAAGTTGGACGTCCTTCACGAAATTCATCCTGGAGCGAACGGAGTCCGAGACGAAACTCTTGGTAGCAGCGATTAACAGTGGTTTTTGATGGTGCTTCATCGCCAAAATTCGAAACAAGTTGATTTAAACACTCTTGTCTCGATAACCCACGCCGAAATATGCTAACAAAGTTTCCAATGGAAGTTCTAGTTTGCACCTGGGAACACTAGTATTGTCTGGACACGAAGTATATATAGCAACTCTCGTAAAACGCTGAGCTTCCAATCATCGAGCCTGCCTACGGTATTCCAGATAGTACAAACTAGCGGACGGTATTATACAGCTCAGTCAGTATTCCGTCGGCCATTGTGGCTCTTTTCTTTTTGATCAGAGTTATTGTTGTTCTGGCCTTTTCTTGGGTCGGATAGGTCGATAGGGTTGAATGTGGTTTGAAAAAATTTTCTGTTCTGATTATCAGATTTTCCTAAACGATATACAATAAAATGTTAAAATCTCATTAAGTAACAATTTCGGGGAATATTCTTGACAGTAGTGAACGGAGCACCAAATTAACCGCCGGGTGTAAACCTATTCGCGTGGTGAAAAATTTCTAACATTCTTAACCGGATTTGAAGCTGGTTTATTTTGTATAACGTTTACGAATCATTACACCATTCCCGCCGGAAAATACGAAGAATTGATGTCTTAATTTGTAATGAGGGTGGGGAACAAAGACAGGAAAATTTCTTCCGATACGGTTGCTATATATATTTCTGGCATAATAATAAAAATGCGAATATTAATCATCAAAAAATGGTTTTATTCTTTTTCCAGCATGATTTATACACTTTTGCTTACACTCCGATTGAGACACCTCCAAAACATGGTTTTTGAACGCTTCAACAGCACCTTCTGGCAACGAAAATCGTTAACCACGCATGTTTTCTTGATGTGCGAAAATAAAAAGAAGCCATTGGGTACCAAGTCAGGGCTGTACGGATGACCCATCAATTCGACGTTTTGTCCGATAAAAAAGGCGCTAGTTTGAGCCGATGACGAGCTCTTGAATTGTCATGGTGCACAATGATTCGTCTTCTCTTGTTCGTTTTTCGAATTTATCCGAAGACTTCGGGCCAACAAATTGTGGCCACTCAGAATTGACCGTGCTACGTTGCTCAAGCGGAACTGTCACCACATGACCAGTTTTGCCGAAGAAAATGGCGACCATTTGCTTCGAAGTGCTTCTTCCACGAACAAATTTCGTTGGATTTGGCTTGTATTCGAAGACCCACACGGTCGATTGCTGTTTTGTTTCGAGCTTATACGCATAGATCCATTATTCTTCACCTGTAACGTTATAAACGTTTTCTGAAGCACCGCGATCGTATATTTTCAAAACTTCTTTGCACCAATTGACACGAGCCTTTTTTTGAGCGATTCTCAAACTGTGCGGGATCCAACGAGAACAAACCTTTTTTTACGGCCAGGTGTTTATGCAATATCGAATGTATGCTGGTGGAAGAAATTCCCAAGGATGCCTCTATCTCACGGTATGTTACATGGCGATCTTGCATTATCAGTTCACGCATGGCATCAGTGTCCTCTAGCACAACGGCCGTTTTTGGAAGACCTTCACGACCTTCATCTTTGAGCGCGCTTCAGCCATAATTGAATTTATTAAGCAAGTTTTTCTAAGTGCTATAGGATGATACTGCATCGCCATACAAAGATTTAAGTTCATCGATGCACTCTTGTCCTGATAATCTACGTCGAAAGTTGTGAAAAATGATCGTACGAAAATGTCAAACTTTCCAATGGAAATGTCAGATGGCGCCAGGCAGCACTAAATCCTGCTTAATCCCGAATTATATATAGCAACCCTTATAAAGCCAAAAATAACCACAAACTCCACAATAACACAAATAAAATGTCATTTAGTTTACCATCGGTGTCTTAACTTTTAATGAGGGTGGGTTGCGAAGACTTGGAAATTTCTTCATGGCCTCAAGTCTAAATGTAAACTATGTACGGTATAACATACATATCAGATCCGATATAAGGCCAAAAATAACCTCGTTCCGTTTATGTGTTAATACAAAGAAAATGCTATTTAGTTCACCTTCAGTGCGTATTTGCAACTCATCCTTTCTGAGAAAGCTGAGGGCACATGGAACGATTTATAAAGAAAATCCTAGTCGGCACTCACTTGCATCCGAAACAACCTGGAGACTTGTGTACTTCCGTCCTTCTTGTCTAATTACAAGCTTACACCTCTACTCTTTCGCATACATATGAGCGCATTCATTTATTTATAATTACAATTAGCTTGTGCGACAAAGTCTAACGGAAAAATCATAAATTACGCGCTCGAAACAACGACTCCTTGCGACATTTACATTCATTCATGCCTTCCCCAGCAAAAGCCCAACAACTCCAGGTGAATTCGGTTTGGTTCGCTTGGTTGCACGGATGGATGGCTGCAATGCACAGCAAGAATCCTTCTGGTTCTCCACGAAATCTGTAGTTGGTTGGATGGCAGCTTCAGCCACTTTGTTGGCAGCACGCTGGAGACCTGGGCTTATCTGGCACATGCACAGAGTACAGCATATCTTAAAGGAAATGACGTTACATGACGTTGTGCCTGAGCGTGAAGTCTCCGCCTTGGTCTCGCACCCGGATGTTGCTATAATTAATCAACAGCAATTACAATACTGGGACCAACTATGAATCTGCATTCAAAAACAGAGTTTGCCTCTCCTCTATGTTTCCATGTTTAGCAAATGTTTCCTCCCAGCGGTGAGAGCGAGACTAAAATTCAAAAGCAATTTCGTGCAATTAAAAGTGACTTCAATTTACCGCAAATTCATAAAAAGTCCCAAAATGAAAATGAAAATGATTTTGCTATCCATATATTCCAAGGTATTAGAACTTGCATCTTTTTTGTGATTTGAGAAGGTTGACACATCTTTTAATGTTAAACGGTTGGATTTGGACAGTGAAACTGACGAACTTTTGTTTTGGCAAAATTGAACGTTTTACTTTGAGGAAAAGATTAAGCACGAATTAATGATGAATTATGTATTATTTTTTCCCAGTTTACATTGCTTATGTAGAGACCCAGCTAACGTTCAGAATTCGTTGAGAATTCTTACCGACAATCGGCAAAAAGTTCCGATTTTGGATCAGAATTCTTACCGATTTCGTAACGAAAAACATATGAGAGGGTTGACACGAATTCTGATCTACTTCTCTAAAAAAATATTCTTCAGACAAACCGAACAGAGTTCGTAACGATTCCGGTAAGAATTCTCGATAGAGTTCAAATATTGTTTAAAATTGTCTGATATCAGACATTGTCGGCAAATTTGGTTAACTGGGGAGGCTCCACACCGTTTTGTAGACCGGACCCTGCTATTTAGTCCAGTCACGGTTCGTTCAACGCATATTCCCTCCTCCAACGCAAGTGGGATTGTCCTTTGAAAATTCATTTGATTTTGATAGCTCCTATACTTCGGTGTCATATAAAAGAACGGGCAGTATCAGTGTATTATAAGTCTAGTCTTCGTCTTTCGAGAGGGAGATTCGTTCTTAAGCTTTTTACCGAGCCAAAAATAGCTCCTATTTGCCAACACAGTCCATTTATTTATAAGTGCTGATGACAATCCTAGAGTGATTGTCGAAAAAACAATGCACCCACAAATAGTGACTGTTTGATGCGGTTTATGTGCTGGCGGCATCATCGGGCCGCATTTCTTCCAAAATGAGGCCCGTCAGGCAGTTACTGTGAATGTTGTTCGCTATCGTGAGATGATACCGAACATTTTATGGCCCGAATTGGAAGATATGGATGTGGAAGATATGTGGCTTCAACAGGATGGTGCCACTTGCCACACAGCTAACGAAACAATGGCTCTTTTGTGCGACAAATTCAATGGCCGTGTTATCTCACGTCGTGGCGATGTTAATTGGCAGCCAAGATCATGTGATTTGACATCGTTGGACTTCTTTCTTCGGGGTTATTTGAAAGAAAAGGTGTACGTCAAAGGATGAGCTAAAGGATGAGATAATTCGGCACATTAACGGCATAGAACCTCAATCATGCCTCAGCGTCATCGAAAATTTGTACGATCGGTTAAAGGTGTGCCACCGAGATCGCGGTGGCCATTTGGCCGATATTTTGTTCCATACACAATTGAACTATACCAATATTATCACAACAAGAAGAAATGATAGTAATTTCCTAAATAATTTGTGTTTTATTCAAAATCAACATCGGCCCTTAAGATTTAACCACCTTAGACAATTTGACATAAGAACTTTATTAACTTATTTACGAGTGACTACTCTCGCAAGCTATGTGGTCACTAGGGCGGGTTGGATTAAAAATCGCCCTAGGCACGAGGAAAATCGTACTCTAGGAACTAAAATAAGAAACTTTGTTCGAGGATTCATTTCTCTAAAACAAATTCTGGTGTCCCAAATTAGGGTCAAATTTTGGAAAATCCCACTTTGACCCATTCAGAGTGCCCCAATCGAGTCCAAATGTATGGCCGACCCCCACTTACTCTGGAGGTCCGACCCACCCATGTCAGTGGCACACCCCATGGAACCCCCTGGGGTGTTCCCCATATAAAAACACCATTTTTGGCACTTTATATGAAAAAAATCAGCGAAATTGCTATTTTTTGGAGTTTATTATTTTCTTTAGAAATTTGTTTAGTCAGAACATATGTAAATGAAAAACTGAATTTAACTTAGTAATAGAAAAGAGAATAAAAAAATATTGTTTGAAGTCTTCTTTGCTTTCAAGTACGGGTCAAAGGTCGGGACATCAGAATTCGTTTTAGGGGTATGGTTCATCGGGCAAAGTTTCTTACTTTGATACCCCGAATACGATTTTCCTTGTCACTTTAGCGATTTTTTTGCTTCCCTAGAAATCGACCGTTCTTGTTGTTTCTCATTTGGGTACATCAGACAGCGAAGAATTTATGTACAGAACACCACTTGTAAGAAATATTTTGTCCTGGTGAAAGGCGACATATTTTGTGCTTATTATGCCGGCCAGCCCACACTCATTTTTTGAGCTACATTTATGTACTAATTTTTGCAGTAATTTGAAAATGGGAGTAAAGGGAAATAACAAAAAAAAACACAGCTTTGGTCTTTAAGCTGGGTAATGGTTATTTCAATAAAAAAAACAAAAGAAACCAAAACAAATAATTTTTCTACTTTTCCTGATCCGGCTGAAATGTCAATCTCTGCCTAAATATTTTTGTCTTAATAAATTATTGCAAAAGCACGTAAAGCACTAATATTTTCTTACTACGAACTTATCGAATCCAAAGGTTTGTCGATCTATACATTTTCAAATTTAAATATGGCTTTCTCTTTATTTCATATAACGCTTTTTTCAAACATTTGGCCAAATTTAAATTTAAAAATCAAAGTCAAAATAACAAAAAATCATCAAAATGGGAAGCCATGTTTATACGCGATGGTAGAGTATCAGAAGGACGCGAACGATCTTATCTTTTGTGTGTGTGTTGTCTAAAGTACTCTGAGGTTCCGATCAGGTGCGATAGCAGGAATTCAGAATAACCTCCATCAGATTTTTTATTTAACGATTAACTATTTATCCTGAAAAACGTACATCTCTAAAATTTCCACCTTCCTTTTGTCTCCTGTGTACTACTGTCCGCCGTTTTTGGAAACATGAAACATCGTAAAAATGCTTTTGCAACACACATTGCCACAAACTCACGTATATGTACAAACAAGTACGTCTTAACAGTTTCCGCTCCTGTTATAGGCACAATCGTTAATATTGTCACCCACTCGAACACGAGAGTGCTCTGGAATGGAGTCACAGACGTTCAAGATTTACGCTAACGATTCTAAACGGCCTCATACCTCATGCGGAGCACCAAATGTTTTGGCGAAACATTAGCGCTTTACCGCTCCACACCTCCTAGCACTAGCATGGAAACCATGGTTTTGCGAAAGGTTTACGAGATCATTTGTCATTTTTTATGATGCAAAAGGAAAACGACTACAGCTCGTTATGGATAAACGGAATACTTTCCCCAGCAGTCTTTGACTTTCATATATGGTAGGATATATATAGGTGGGGAGAGTTGAACGAAATCCAATGAATTATTAATGATAATCATTGTAATCGGAATGCATGTATGGTTGTACTTTAAATCTTGAATAATTCTAAGTCGTGTGAAGGAATTAATGGCACGTCATCATAGGCGTTAGAAAAATGTCATTGGTGAGGATGGATGAAATGTAGCTTTATTCTTGTTAAAAAGTTTCGGTAAACGAATTACAGGCCAGAGTTCTTTTAAGATTTGATTTTTGGTATTTTAGGGGCCAAAAATTGAATCCACTTCAGATGGGACCTCCAACAGGTTGTCTTAAAATGGATGAACTTCAAATTAATTTTTTTAAGATTTTCGGAAAAAAACTTATACGTTCGAAAAAAATAAATTTAAGATTCGACCCTATGGAACTTATGCGAGGGCTGCTATACATATTTCTGACCTAATAATGAAAATGCGAATATTTATCATCAAAAATGGTTATATTGTTTTTCAAAGTATTCTGCAGCATGATTTATACACTTTTGCATGCGCTCAAACCAATTGTCGAAGCACTTTTTCCACTCCGTTTGAGACACATGGTTTTTTAACGCTTAAACAGCATATTCTGCCAACGAAAATCTTTGACACGCCTTTTTTTCTTGTTGTGCGGTAATAAAAAGAAGTCATTGGCTGCCAAGTCAGGGCTGTACGGCGGATGACCCATCAATTCGACGTTCTGGCTGGTTAAAAAGGCGCTGGTTTGAGCCGCTGTGTGAGAGCTCACATTCTCATGGTGCACGATGATTCGTATTCTCTTGTTCGTTTTTCGAATTTCTTCGAAGACTTCAGGCAAACAAACTGTGGTGTACCACTCAGAATTGACCGCCATACGTTGTTCAAGCGGAACAATGCGACAATTTGCTACGAAGTGCTTCTTCAACAAACAACTTTCGTTGGATTTGCCTCGTCTTCGAAGACCCACACGGTCGATTGCTGTTTTGTTTCGGGCTCATACGCATAGATCCATGATTCGTCACCTGTGACCATCTTATAAACGTCATTTGAAGCAACGCGATCGCATTTTTTTTTTCAAAATTTCGTTGCACCAATCGACACGAGCTTTTTTTGAGAGATTGTCAAATTATGCGGGATCCAACGAGAACAAACGTTTTTTTTACGGCCAAGTGGTCATGTAATATCAAATGTATGCTGGTGCAAGAAATGCCTAGGATGCCTCTATCACACGTTGTGTCACATGACGATAATGCATTATCAGTTCACGCACTGCATCAATGTTCTCTCGTACAACGGCCGTTTGAGGACGACCTTCGTCTTTGAGCGAGCGGCGGCAACGACTAAATTCATTAAACCAGCTTTTCACAGTGCTATAGGATGGTGCTTCATCGCCATACAAAGATTTAAGTACTTCGATACACCCTTGTCGTGATAATCCACGTCGAAAGTTGTGAAAAATGATCGCACGCAAATTTTCACGAGTCAATTCCATTTTTTTTTGCCAAATTGATTTTTTCAAGTCACTGTAAACAACACAAACGATGGTCGGCAACACTACGTGTAGGCCAGAAATGTATAAGGCAACCCTCGTATACGATATTACCATCCACATATTTTTTCAACAATATTGCGATGCTTTCTGATGAAGGTAGTCACTGATCTGAAATCGCGATTAATGCAGTGAGCAGTCACGAAAGTCAATGTCACACCATCTTGTAAAAAACTTGTCTGCTATTAAAATGTAGTTGCAAGTGGTCTTGACTCGGTTAATCCCTGTTAAATTTTTTTCTACAATTATTTTCTTTCTACTTTCTACGACCTAAAATTTTTTCTGCTTAAATATCTACTCAAGAAGTAGTCGCGGCTTGGCTATTTTCACAGAGTGTTACAGCAGGCCCACAGAGGTAAAAAAACCAATCTTGAAGTGATAGAAAATGGTAGTCTAAAAGTTAATTAATTAACATTAATGGGTATCCCCCCATACAATACGTAGCTCCCACGCCTAATTTTAATCCCAATGCCATTTGATTTGCAATTTTAAATTTTTACGAATTTGGCTTAAACTGTTTTATTTTCTACAGACATTCGTTGAAATTTTACATAAAGAAACTTAAGACTTTGAACAAGATAAAATGGCGGTCTTGGCCCAAGTATCTGTTCTTCATATACCACTTTACCATAGCATTATACACGTAGTAGAAATAATAGCATTTGTAACGGTGGTAGAAATAATTGTTCCATCTTCCTTCCTGTGCGGGACACAAACACGAGAAACCCCTTCCCATGGCAGTGTGAATTTGTTTGTACCTTCCGCAAGTTTCTCCCGTATGCGTCTGCAAGTACTCGTAGCCACAATTGGTAATTTAACTGCTAATTAAATAAATGAAACCAAGCATTAACTTTTAATACTCCCACTGACCACATGCTTAACAGGCTATACGGCAGCTGAAACAACAACAACCGAAGTGGACACCAATACGGTCGATGATGGAGGGCCTTTTGGAAAGACCAACGAATTGCGCTTGTTACAATACATAAATGTGGCCAAAACGTAAAAGTTCCTGGCAATTATGCTTTGTTTGGCATAATGCATTCAATGGGCCAACCGCACCGTGTGTGTGTGGTTCCACCACAACAACAATAACTTGGAGCAGTGGGAACCATTATGGTGGCCACTGGCCATAGAATACAAAATTGAAGAACCGATTATTTGAGTCCGTTGGTTGATTGTTTAAAATCAATTAAGTGTGGCATACTCGTCGGTCGTACTTGGTACTATAGCCATAAGGATGAACGACTGTACGTACGAGTGTGTTTGTGTGTGTGTGGGACAATTGAGTGTGTATGTGAATTACCGCCTTTTATTATTATTAAATTATTAAACTTTAGATTGTGTGTACTTCAACTCCCTTATGAGGAGTATGAATTGCTTTTGTTTTAATGAAACCAAACCTCTTGCGTTCGATGAGTTCTCCTTCCCCCTCGTATGTGGCGTTTAGTGAAAAAGATCATTTTTATAAATTTTCGATTAGATTTGGATTCTGACCGCTTTCAAATTTTCTAAGAATGTGGCGGCGACTTAATGAGTTAGAGATTTATCGCTAAGCTACGTTAAAATTTTTCCATAAAAAATGCATTAGCCGGTGTTAAACTGTAGGTCCCGGTTGGTGAGTATAACAATTGAATCGTGCTCAGCTCACTGATTTGAGAGCAGCTCGTCCTTGCTCCTTAATGGGATGTTGTGGGACTTATGTTAGTAAGTTGTAAATCTACTAAAAATATGAGAAGAGTTAAACTGTTCCTACTACTCGTAAACTTGATTTATTTCGATATTTTCAACTGTGAAAAGCTGAATTAACAGTTTTGAACTTTTTCAAGTACATTTAGAGTGTTTTTGCTTTATAATTAATTACATGGAACTGGAAATGTTAAAATAAGTAATTTTCGATTTCCTGACTCATTTACTGCTTTTTTAGTCAAAGTTCTCTGGACGCCATAAAATTTAAAATTAAATGGATAGTCAAAGTTGCTATAAAACCACCATTCAAAGCAAACTATTTTTCTCACATAGTGAACATATTCTTTGTCACAACCGATTTTTTTCACCCAATTATAGTGGTTCAATCCGACATATATTTTCAAATAGGTTGTAAGAATTTATAATTTTACTGTTTTGATTAACTGTTTTAAATATCCTTTGCCAAAGGATGGATGGTATTCTTAATTTGTCATTCAGTTTGCAACACCGCAAAATATTAATCGAAGACCCTGTAAACACGCAAAGAAAAGATACGGTTACTGTATGGTCACGGCAACAATAGTATGTTCTCTGCAACAAAAGTATGATCGTCGCAACCATAGTATTGTTTTTTTTGAATTTCATTTTGACAACTGTACGATTACGGCAATATTAATATTGTTGAAATGTAACAATAGTATTGTTGCCAAATTTAACAATGAAAATATGGTTGTAGCTACAATATAAATATGGTTGGTGCGAGAAACTATTGTTTTTTTTTGGATTTATGTTAACATTAATACGATTACGACAATCACACCGACGAAATCATAATATTTTTTCATTTGACAATGTTATTTTTACGAATCTTACGCAATAATAGTATATTTAATATGTAAATTAATATTTTACAAAAAAGTAGTTTTACTTTGGATTAGTAAACTGAAATATTTGTAATAAGTGATTTTTTTCTACTGTTAAATAAATCACTCCTATTATTAAGAGTTTAATGTATTTTTACATAATTTACTTAAGAAAAATCTGTATTGTTGAATAACAACTTAATTCAATCCTTACAAAAAATGTTGGGGATTATAGTATGGCTGTGTGTGAGTCTTACTATGGTTGTATGTTAAACATACTATGTTTGTATGTTCAACATACTATTGTTATGAGGAACATAATATGGTTGTGGGGATCATAGTATGGTTGAGTGTGAATAATAATATGGTTGTGGTGATCATAGTATGGTTGTGTGTGAATAATTATATTATTTTGATTACCATAATATTGTTGTTGGGATCAAAGTATGGTTGTGTTTGAACCATACTATTGTTGTGATGATCATAATATTATTGTGCCACAACCATATAACCAACAACAGTATGATATTCTTCGAATATTGTTATTCCAAATATACTTTTTTTCTGCGTGAAGTATTTTTAAGACGATGCAGCTCGATCCATCCATTCAGCAAAAAAGCTGTCGAACAAATTGACTCGGGAAAAAAAAAGTTTCATGATTCCTACCATCTCAACCATACTGAAATACCCAAAATTATTTATTGGGATTGGCTTAAATTGTTATTCAAAAATAGTTTTTTATTAAGTAAATAATTTAAAAATACTTTACATTCAAAATAATAGGAGTAATTTATTCATAAAAATTCGATTAAAAAACCTTAGTGATTCATTTATTAAAAATATACCAGGTTTTTTAATTGTAATAATGTTGTGTAGGAATCGTAATAGTAACATTGTTCAATAAAACATATTTGTTTTATTTTTTAAAAAAATTAGAATCATACATTTTGATTGCCGTAATCATCTTATTGTTAGTATAAATTCCAAATAACAAAATTTTTTGTCACACCAACCAATTTTATATTGTTGCTACCAACATATTATCAATTTTCAATTAGGCAATAATAATTTGCACTATTGGTTCATTTCAGCAACATTAATAATGCCGCAATCGTACTATTGTTAAAAACCTTGAGCTTCTTCTGATTTTTAGAAGCCAAGTTTAATATGAAATACAATTAAACAGAAAATAAAGAGTGGTCCAACTAAAACGCTATCACAAACCATATATGTGACGCACAAAATAGAAAGGGACCTAAGGTTAAAAACCAGTTTTTTTTCAGGAGAGCAATTTTAAAGACTAGGTCCCTTTCTATTTGCGCCTAGAATCGTCGACTTCACTTTCATAAAACGCGGATATCTCTGGGAGGAAACATTTTTGGGGCATGGGATCGGTCTCATTCGATGCTCAGATGATGTCCACATCCAAAAAAAGAAAAAAAATGAAAATTGATTTTTTTACCCTTAGGTCCCTTTCTCTATAATATACAAAAAATCGACCATTAAAATATCAGAATAAAACGCACGATGTTAATTGAAAATAAAACAAAACAATTTCTAAGAATTTTTTCATTTTATTTTTTTATTGTAATAGAAGGATTTTTGACAATTATATGTGAATTTAAATACTCGTATATGCCAAATGCTCGCCACGGCTTCGCTGACATACCTCTTGACGATGGTCCATATTTTCAATGACTTTGAGACATATAATGGAGGCAAATTATTTCCTCCTTGAGCTCTTAAATTGTTCTTGGCTTATTGACGTACACTTTTTCTTTTAAATAATCCCAAAGAAAAAAGTCCAACGGTGTCAAAGCACATGATCGTGGGGGCCAATTAACATCGCCAATACGTGCGAGAAAACGACCATTGAATTTCTTGCGCAATTAAGACATTGTGTCGTTGGCTATGTGGCAAGTGGCACTATCCTGTTGGAACCACATGCCGTCCATTCTATATCCTCAATTTTTGGCCACAAGAAGTCCGTTATAATCACGCGATAGCAAACACAATTCACGGTAACTGCTTGCCGGACGTCATTTTCAATGAAGTACGGTCCAAAGACGCCACCAGCCCATAAACCGCACCAAACCGTCACTCTTTGTGGATGCATCGGCTTTTCAATAATCACTCGGGAATTCTCATTTGGCCGTATGTGGCAGTTCTGTTTGTTATCGAATCCACTGTGGACACATTTGGTCGAATATGCTGACTAAAAAATCATGAATAATAGGCTACGAAAGTCTCAACGCGCTGATTAATTGTCCAACTCTCCATGGTAGAGTTTTTCAAACAAAGAAATGTCAATCAAAGTTGGGCAAAAAAACTTGAGGTTAAGGTGTGACTCTCAATTAAAATCGTGCAATATGGTTGGACCAACCTTTACTTTTTTTCCGACAATAGGTCTTTTAATCCGATATGGTTATAGTATTACTGATACCCATTCATTTACTAAGGATAAGTAATTTGCTGTCACCACCAACTATTGTTACCAAGGAAAAGCAGTCTACAAAATGCTTGGTTGGTTGCTGAATCCAATCTTTTGATTTAAACCTACATGTTTGTTATGAGCAACATAATAGCTTTCTTTATAATTGAAGTCCAATCAAATAGCCACCATGATTACAAATTTTTTAGTTCTGGCCGATTTCCATCTGATTTATTTGTTCTCTGTGTTAAGATATTATATAACTTTTTGGGTATGAAATATTAGGTAAGGTAGTACCTACTCGTACATACTTTAGTTTTAGCTGGGTACTTGAATACTCGTACTACTTCTTTGAACGGAATAAAAAGTATATTGAGCCCTTACTGAAAAAAAACGTAAGCGCCGCTCGCGTTTAATAAAATTAAATATTAAATATTTGAAACTAATATATACAGAGATATTGCAAATTCAATTGTATCGGAATCCTCCAGATGAATTAGAGAAAAAAAAATAAAAAAAAACCTTCTCCTGTAAATTTGTCTTTTTGGCTCTCACGTCTTTTTCTCGGTTAGTGCTCGATGTCTTCTAAAACGGAATGTTATTGTCTTGGCAGGCAATATATGTGAAGCGCAAAACAGAAAGGGACCTAAGGTTAAAAACTTGTTATGTGCAGGAGAGCCATTTTACATTAGGTCCCTTTCTATTTGCTTTTAGAATCGTCGACTTCACTTTTATAAAACGCGCATATCTCTGGGATGGAACACTTTTGGGGCATAGGATCGGTTCCATTCGATGCTCAGATGTTGTCCACATCAAAAAAAGAAAAAAATGAAAACTGATTTTTTTACCCTTAGTTCCCTTTCTATTTTGCTGAAATTGAAATATTTTAAGTTGAGACTTCGCTTTACTGAAGCTTTAAACTAAGTCAACGTGTTTTAAGAGAATTTGTATGTTTACTGACCTGAACTGAGTATTTGCTAGTTCCGATGATCCACTTGTAGTCTAGGCAACCATAATCATTTGCTTGGCCAAAAACCGGTTCTGTTTTTGTAAGGAAACACTTCAGAGCCGCCGGTTTTGATATTTATTTTTCATTATTTATCATTTAAAGTGCATTTTCCGAGGCGTGTCTGATGATTTTAATATTCTATCGATTTCGAGGGGGACGCATTTTTTGCCTGTTTTTTTTGGAGTCGCCCATACGATGTTTAATAATCGAACAATGAACGATTTTAATGAATATCCTTCACTCACACATATGCACTTGGCTTGATTCAGCCTGGGTGTGTGTGTGTTTGTGTGTGCGTGTAGCTTGTTGTTGTCGTGGTTTTTTATTGCTCCTATTAATATTATTATTTTTATTATTCAGTATGTGTCTTTAATTTTCTAAAGCAATATTTATGAATCCTTGCAAGTGTTATTTACAAGCCAGCCTGCGCTCCGGCCGTCGTTCATAAATTCACTTCCACGTTTTGGGGCACAGCAGACGACGACGACGACTGCGGCGGCGGTGGCTGAAGAAGATTTCGGTGGCATATTTGCATAATATTTTTATAATCTCGGCAGTTTCACAGTGTCTGTCGGTCGACATGGCAGTGAGTGCGTTTTGGCTTTAATGTTTGTTGGAGTGGTGGTGCTGATCCTGCTCCTCGCCGCCCTCTAAGTTGTGGTATGCGAATATTTGTTTTTATGAATTGGTATTCGCTTTCGTTTCATGACTTTTCTTTATTAATTTCATTTCGCGCTTTAATTTCGGGCGTACAACAACAACCAGCGGAATGGAATCCGAAGAGAAAATACCACCGACTTCATTCATTCTTTTTTCGGTTGTATGGCTTTTCAAGTCGAATTGTTTGCATGTCGTTTTTTTGGCCATATTCTTTTCAGTTTTAGCAGTTGTTCTTGTTGTTGTCTTCATCCTGTCGTTTTGTGGTTCATCTTCGTTGATTCTTTCAATTGCAGATTAAGCGTCTCTTGTTCGGCTGTGGCAATTTCCATGGGCCGGGCTGTACTGTTAACGCTATTTGCATAAATTACCACAATTGGCGTCATTGTTATTGTAGTCTAGTATGCCCGCATTTAGGACGGACGGACGGACGGACGGACAGACGTCCTGCGCTGGTGTGGTGAAATGAAGTGGATTTCGTCGTTGGTAACATTAGTGTTGTAACAAGTTGTTGCTCGTCTGTTCCACGAGACAAAGTCCTTGTCTAAAGGAGGGCGAGGGCGTTATATGAGGACTATTTTATTGGTAGTGGATCAGATGTTCGTTAGAAAAGAGCCTGCAAATATTGCTTTTTAAATAAGATTTCAATTGTGGACGAGTGAGTGACTGTGTCGAGGAGTCCATCAAATTTTATTTAAACACAAATTTACATAAAAAAACAGAAAATAATAAAAAAAATTATGCTAAAACAAGCATAAAATGTATATGAAAACATTCTGTTTTCATTTTTTCCAAAGAATTTTTAATTATATTTCCAAAAAATGGCGCACAAAGTGAGGGATTTCTTAAAGTTCGAAAGCGTGTGAGGAGAGCATTTGAACATATTTGGAAAATGCTGTAATACGAGTAAATATTTAGATAATGTTTGAAAGTTTCTAGTTTGAGAAGCATTTACGTGTACAAATGTTAACAAACATTGAAAAGATGTGGGTTTTAAGTTCATCCAGAACAACAGAGCCAGAATAGTGGACGAAATCTTCTATTGAAATTCCCTTTAATAAATACAGTCAGTTCTGGCTCAGAATAGGTCGTTTGTATAGGAAGAGCTAAACATCGGGGTTTTATCGTCCACATTTTTGTACTTGTGCACGACTTTCACACACTCCACTAAGAAATTATTTGGATTAACTCCTTATTGAGATGTTTTTTTTATAATCCGACTCGATTTCAGATCGAAGTCGAATTTAGAGGTTGGAAAATTTCGAACCTTCGATAAGTGCACAAAATTGTTATTCGCATCGATTACGATAAATATATACATATGTCAATTATTTGATGTTTGCATTCTACGAAAAACTTTGAAAATTATAGTTTCGAGATTGTTTTTATAGAGAAATAATTTAAAGTTCAACAAATTTCCATTTAAATTTATGGACATTTTCAAATATTGATTTCTTAACAAAGCTTTTAAGAGTGACAAGAGTGTTTAAATCAACTTGTTTCGACTTTTGGCGATGAAGCAACATCAAAAACCACTGTTAATCGCTGGTATCAAGAGTTCAGTCTCGGACGCCGTTCGCTCCAGGATGCATTTCGTGAATGACGTCCAACTTCGGTCACTTTGCCAGAAACCATCGATGCTGTGCGTGAACTGATAAAGCAAGACCGACATGTGAAATACCGTGAGATTGAGGCATCCTTGGGCATTAGTAGACAAGCATCAATAAGATATTGCATGTTCATTTGGATCTCGTTGGATCCCTCTATTAGGGTTTGTTTTAATATATCAAATGGAATCTTTTGCATTTCAAATGAAATTTCTTAAATTTCAATTGGTGTTTTCTAAATTTCAAAGAAAATTTCATATTTTCAAATATAATTACTGCATTTCAATTGGAATTATCTTAAATTCGATGGCATATCAATAATTCCCTGACTTTTCGAATAAAACTCATTTTTTTTGCAAAAAAGAAAATTTTTTTTCAACATAATCTTCTTTTAGCTCAATACACTTAGCCCAACGTTTCTCCATCAATTATGTATTTGTTTGATCAAAAATTTCATCGTTGGAGCTAAATCTCTTTCCACCGAGCCATTTATTTAGGCTTGAAAATAGAAAATTTTCACTGGGGGCTAAGTCCGGAGAATATGGCCGTGCATTATCTTGATGAAAAGGACTTTCTTCTTGGCCACATGGGGCCTTTTTTTAAATCCTCGTAAAATCCATCCAATAAGTTGGCATAATATTCGCCGTTTATTGTTTTTACCTTTTGAAGGTAATGGAAGTTTATCTCTCGTGCACTGTGCAATATCACCTAATTGGCCGACAAAGACCCTTGGTCGTACCGTGGATTTTTCTGCAGAACCATCTGCGTCATTTTTACTTTTGCGAACACAACGAAAGTCAGTAAACCACTTTTTTTACAATTAAAATCGATGGTGCAGAGTCCCCATAGCTTTTCCTTGGTTTGATTGACGGTTTCTTCCGCAAAAAATAATGTTTAATGATGAGTTGAAATTCACATTTTTCCATTTTTAACAAAATACACGAGACTGCATATTTTGAACAGCTGTTTAAGACAAACTTAATGACGGAACTCTCTCTCAAAACTTGACAGTAGTCTATTAACAGATGGTACTTGATGGGAGCAGTGTTGCATTTCATATAACTACGAGGGAAGTTGGAAAAGTCACGGAATTATTAATGTGCCCTTGTACAATTAAAAATATTACAAATGTGTGTCAGAAAGTAACCAAAGCGCCATCAAAACATAAAATGACCGCGTGGCAATTGGCTCTCGATGTGGAGTCTCTTTAGAGCTGGCAAGAGTGAGTTGTATTTTCGTGGGCAATTGTGTGAAGAAAACTTGAAAAGTAAGGTTTACAACAGTAGTTCTCATTCGTTTGTGGAGAGCCTGGCCTTATGGAGTTCGGTTTTACTTTCAACAATTGCAGCAAAGCTTTCTGAAGAGGGTTGTCACGGACCCGAAATCATGATAAAAGCTGTGTGCAGCCACGAAAATCAATGTCACTTAGCCATTTTGTTAAAAACTTGTCTTTTATTTAAATATAGAAGCAAGAGGTCTTGAGCCGGTTTAATCCCTGTTCAATGTGTAAAAGCAACAGACCGAAATAAAACAAACGAGCTAAACATATTTAGATAATGTTTGAAAGTTTCTAGTTTGAGAAGCATTTACGTGTACAAATGTTAACAAACATTGAAAAGATGTGGTTTTTAAGTTCATGCAGAACACCAGAACCAGAATCACGCAGAAAAAAAGTATGGTTGTGGTAACAATATTCGAAGAGCATCATACTATTGTTGGTTATATGGTTGTGGCACAAAAATATTATGATCATCACAACAATAGTATGGTTCACACATAACCATACTATGGTCCCCACAACAATATTATGGTCCTCACAACAATAGAATTATTCACACACAACCATACTATGATCCCCACAACCATATTATTATTCACACTCAACCATACTATGATCCCCACAACCATATTATTATTCACACTCAACCGCAGTATGATCCCCACAACCATATTATTATTCACACTCAACCGTAGTATGATCCTCACAACCATAGTATGACTTACACACAACCATACTATAATCCCCAAAATTTTTGTTATGTTGTTATTCAACAATAGAGATTTTATTAAGTTTTGTAAAAATACATTAAACTCTTAATAACAGGAGTGATTTATTTAACAGTAAAAAAAAATCATTTATTAAAAATATTTCAGTTATACTAACCAGTAGTTTGTTTTGAAAAAAATTAATTTACATATAAAATAACATAGTCAAATTAAACAAAAATACCATTTTGCCGGTATGATTGCCATAATTATATTATTGTTAACGTAAAACCCATGAAAACAATACGTTTGTCCCACCAACCATATTTATATTGTTGCAACAACCAAGTTTTCATTTCTAAAGTTGGCAATAATACTATTGTTACATTTCAACAATATTAATATTGCCGCAATCTTACTATTGTCAAAATGAAACTCAAAAAACAATACTATGGTTGCGACGACCATACTTTTATTGCAGCGAACATACTATTGTTGTCGTGACCATATAGTAACCATATTTTTTCTCTGCGTGATAGTGGACGAAATCTTCTATTAAAATTCCCTTTAATAAATACAGTCAGTTCTGGCGCAGAATAGGTCGTTTGTATAGGAAGAGCTAAAAAGGATCGGGGTTTTATCGTTCATATTTTTGTACTTTTGCACGACTTTCACACACTCCACTAAGAAATTATTTGGGTTTAACTCTTTATTGAGATGTTTTTTTTTTATAATCCAACTCGATTTCAGACCGAAGTCGAATTTAGAGGTTGGAAAATTTCGAACCTTCGAAATTTTCCATATATATTTATCGCAATCAAATCGATTGCGATTAATATATATGTCAATTGTTTGATGTTTACATTCTACGAAAAATTTTGAAAATTATAATTTCTAGATTGTTTTCATAGAGAAATAATTTAAAGTTCAACAAATTTCCATTTAAATTTATGGACATTTTCTAATATTGATTTCTTAACAAAGCGTTTTAGAGTGACAACTTGTTTCGACTTTTGGCGATGAAGCAACATCAAAAGCCACTGTTAATCGCTGGTATCAAGAGTTCAGTCTCGGACGCCGTTCGCTCCAGAATGTATTTCGTGAACGACGTACAACATCGGTCACTTTGCCAAAAAACCATCGATGCTGTGCGTGAACTGATTAAGCATGACCGACATGTGACATACCGTGAGATTGAGGCATCCTTGGGCATTAGTAGACAAGCATCAATACGATATTGCATGTTTATTTGGCCGTGAACAAAATTTGTTCTCGTTGGATCCCACATAATTTGACGAATGCTTAAAAAACATAACAGCAGTAGCTCAAAGGCAGTGTATAATATAGTCACAGGTGACGAATCATAGATCTATGCATATGAACCCAAAACAAAACAGCAATCGACCGTATGGGTCTTTCAAGACCAGCCAAATACATCAATAGTTGTGGAAGAAGTACATCGAAGCAAATGATTGCGTTTTTTCGGTATAACCGGTCATGTTGCCACAGTCTCTTTAGTGAAACGTGGGAGGTCAATTCTGATTGGTATACAATCATCTGTTTGCCGACAGTGTTCGCAGAAATGAGGATAGATAATAAGAGATGACGGATCGTTTTGCATCACGACAGTGCGAGCTCACACACATAAGCTGAAACGATGAGCTATTTAACCACTCAAGATGTCGAATTGATTGGCACCTAATGACTTCTTTTTATTCCCTAGAATCAAAAAAAAGCGTGGTCAATGTTTCATCTCCCAAAGCAGCTATTGATCAAGTTTTGGAGGTGTCTCAATCGGAGTGGAAAAAGTGCTTCGAAAATTGGTTTTTGCGCATGCAAAAGTGTACTCGTATTTAACCATTTACAATGATAAATTATGTTGTTTTACTGCTGGACCCGATATATAAATAGCAACCCTCGTATGGATATATGGGTACTCAAATTAAAGCAAATTTTGCTACTAATCCAAATATAGAGTAATTTGGAAGTTTTGGGTGAGATTAGGAAGGAAGGACTTAGACGCCCCGCCGAAAGCGCTGAAAAATGTACCATATTATTGTGCGCTCTATTAGGGTAGAAACGGTGGAGGATTTATAAGTTTCGGCCAGGCCTAACTTAACGACGTTTTTACTTATTTATTTTAATATTTCAAATGGAATCTTTTGCTTTTTAAATGAAATTTTTTAAATTTCAATTGGTGTTTTCTAAATTTCAAAGAAAATTTCATATTTTCAAATAAAATTACTGCATTTTAATTGGAATTATCTTAATTTGAGCTCTTAAATTCGATGGCATATCATTAATTCCGTGACTTTTCGAATAAACTCTTTTTTTTTGCAAAAAAGAAAATTTTTTTTCAACATAATCTTCTTTTAGCTCAATACACTTAGCCCAACGTTTCTCCATCAATTATGTATTTGTTTGATCAATAATTTCATCGTTGGAGCTAAATCTCTTTCCACCGAGCCATTTATTTAGGCTTGAAAATAGAAAATTTTCACTGGGGGCTAAGTCCGGAGAATATGGCCGTGCATTATCTTGATGAAAAGGACTTTCTTCTTGGCCACATGGGGCCTTTTTTTAAATCCTCGTAAAATCCATCCAATAAGTTGGCATAATATTCGCCGTTTATTGTTTTTACCTTTTAAAGGTAATGAATGTGGTTTATCCCTCGTGCGCTGTGCAACATCACCCAATTGGGCGACAAAGACCCTTGGTCGTGTGGGGGATTTTTTCTGCAGAACCATCAGCGTCATTTTTACTTTTGCGAACACAACGAAAGTCAGTAAACCACTTTTTTAAAATTAAAATCGATGGTGCAGAGTCCCTATAGCTTTTCCTTGGCTTGATTGACGGTTTCATCCGCAAAAAATAATGTTTAATGAGCACTCGAAATTCACATTTTTCCATTTTTAACAAAATACACGAGGCTGCATATTTTAAACAGTTGTTTAAGACAAACTAAATGACGGAACTCTCTCTCAAAACTTGACAGTAGTCTATTAACAGATGGTACTTGATGGGAGCAGTGTTGCATTTCATATAACTACCTAACTATGTGCCCTTGTACAATTAAAAATATTACAAATGTGTGTCAGAAAGTAACCAAAGCGCCATCAAAACATAAAATGACCGCGTAGCAATGGGTACCTTGTAATTTTTAAAATGGATTCTGCCTTTTAAAGAAAAAAATAAAAAAAAATTCCCGTGGTATCTCGTGCCATATTCCCTAAAACGGGCAGTACTCGTATAGAGGGTTAGGCGATTGAAGTGTTACCATTCGAATGTTCATACCTTTTTGTATAACATTGTTTTTGTTGATTTAAATTAAAAAATGTGTGAAGTAATTAAATACAAATTTAATATGAAGCTTTTAGAGCTGCGGGTTTTACAATTTGAATATATCGAACAGGGATTAACCGGCTCAAGACCTCTTGCTTCTATATTTAAATAGAAGACAAGTTTTTAACAAAATGGCAAAGTGACATTGATTTTTGTGGCTGCACACTGCTTTTATCATGATTTCGGGTCCGTGACAACCCTCTTCAAAAAGCTTTGCTGCAATTGTTGAAAGTAAAACCGAACTCCATAAGGCCAGGCTCTTGGTCTTGAGCCGGTTAATCCCTGTTCAATGTGTAAGAGCAACAGACCAAAGCAACAGACCAAAGAAACAGACCAAAGAAACAGACCAAATAAAACAAACGAGCTGAACATTTGAAAATATCTTTGTATAATATACAAACACTCACTGAATGGTACCTCGCTCAATGGAATCATTTAGCGATTCTAAATCAAACGGTATGGGCAGTTACAAGGCCAGTCCATATGTTTTTAATCGATTGTAACCATACTTGGTCGTGTTGAAAATTTGTCGTCTAAATTAAGAAGTTCCCTGTATAAAGGCATATCTGTAAGTCTTTAAGGTGCAATAAACATTCGCACAAAGTATAACACCCTGTACCTTATTGGAGTGAAGTACAAAAATTGCCCGGCGACTGGACTCGGCTTGATTAGACATCAAATCATTTGAATAGGTGCAATAAACATTCGCACAAAGTATAACACCCTGTACCTTATTGGAGTGAAGTACAAAAATTGCCCGGCGACTGGACTCGGCTTGATTAGACATCAAATCATTTGAATTAATTAATTATATTGAACAAAAAAAGTCTTCTTCACTTAGACAAGTTTTTACAGATCCAGTACAGAGGTTTGAAAATATTTGCAATTATTTGCACTTGATACCAAGAAAATTCCCTCTGCAACGATCAAATCCTTATCAATATTTACAAATAGACAAAAAATCAATTAAAAATTACATGCTGCTTGCAAAAACTACCTGTCAAAAACCATTAAAGGAGTAAGTACTTACTTATATAAATAAGTGCATTCTTCCCAGTCCAAATAATTTTGCTTTTAAACCAGGAACTAGACTGCTCCCAGGAGAACCTGTTGTATTTTCATTGTTAACAAATATAGAATAAGAAGTAAAAGTTTACGAATTAAAGCGTTCTATCATAACCCCTACGAGTACAGTGAAACTTTGTTGCCACTGAGTTTCAGCCAAAGTCTGCGTTCATGAGCAACTGAGGCGCATACAACTTTTATTTTCGTATTAATGATGTCAATGTCCTTTTCCGCCATAAATGGTGAATGGTGAAAATTGTTGTAAAAAAGTTAATTTACAAACTAACTTTTTGGTTGTTGTTTCGGTGACCTTGACATTGAATATGCTGTCACGCCAAATTATCGCTTCCTATATACTTACCATACATAAAAGGTCGACGTTTTGCTGTAGCCGTCTACCGCTCGGCGCCCGCTCTCGCTTGCTCTAACAAACTTGTAAGCCAACAAAAGTTTTAAATTATCTAAAAGTTTTAACAATTTACAAAAAAAAAAAACAATAAATGCTGTGCAGGAAAAACCCCTTCTTTTCTTAGAAAGTTGCAGCGGTTTTGTTTTTTGTTTTTTGGTGTGTCCTCTACGAGTGCGAGTATTTCATTTGTTTTCCATAGAAACAAAACGAACGGGGCAAGACGAGATGAAGGGCCACAAAATGTGGGGAACAAAGTTATTAAAACACAGTTTCCCAACAAAGTTTCCCAGCAAATTAAAGGCAAACTCTTCCGAACCAACGACTGGCTGGAGGTTTCATTAGAGCGGCGCTGTCGGCGGCCGAATTGGGATAGGATAGGAACCAGCCCGCCACCTCGACGCATGACGAACTGGTGGAGGAAAAAGTCGCAAACATTTTGTATCAACTTTTTATCAAAGTCAAAACAAAAGTTTCGATGGCGTGTGTCGGTGGGTGCGGTGCGATGTCTGCTGCATGTCTCGCATGCGTACGACGGCGGCAGCGGTAGAACCTACGCACTGCTGCAACAACAAATCTTTTATTGAAAAAGTCCCAAGATTAAGAAGAAAGAAGCCAAAGCAGCCGCAGCAGCCGAGAAAGAAATGAAAAATTATTAAACAAAAGCATTAAACAAAAGTTTAGAAATACAACTGATTTTGTCGTATTCAACTATTTGAAGGTTCCGAGCTCCTGCCGCCGCGTTGCGAGCAGCAGCGGAGCAGCAACAGATTTGCAAAAGTTTGTTTCCAACATTTAATTGCCAACAACATAACTTTGTGGCCGTTGTTGTTGTTGTTGGCAATGCTGTTGCTGTTTTATAACAGTTTTGTGCCGAGTTTGGTGCGTATGCGCACTTGGCGCAGTTGGGCTTCAGTTTGGCCCAGTTTCGCCAAACGAACGTTTTTAGCACTGCGTCTCGTCGCAAAAGTTTTCTCGTATTTTGTTTGTTATTACTGTTGTTGCTGCCGCCACAGTCGCTGCCACTGCCGCTTCTGTTGTTGTGGCTGTTATTGTTTTTGTTACAATATTTTGTTGCTTTTTTTTGGTTTTATGGGCTCATCTCCTCCGTATTTTTGAGTTTTTGAAAACTTTTGTTTTGTTGTTGCAAAGTTTGTTTAATGGGTTTCTAACCGGAAGAACTTTTCAGCAGGAGCAAAAATCAATATTATGCGTAGACAGACTTGGCTTTAAGAAACGCACTGAACACTTTAAACCAAATCGCAAGCAACCCAAAGAGGACATTCACTTCAATAAGTGTCCTGCACACACACAGACACAACTAGACAGCAACTGATAAGGCTACATTATCAGTTACATTCGTTGTGCCTCGCAGCAGGGACTCGTGAACAAATTCCAATTGTTATGACCACATAAAGTGATGAAATTTATTGCCCAACATATCCTTTTCCACACATCCTTAAATCAAATGTTTGTTTGTATGCATGTGCTAGTGTTTGTGTGTCTGTTCTCTTGTCTTCGGGTGGGTACGAGTGTTTACATTGAAAATCGAGAGTTGAAATTTATTTATATCCGTTCATATTTTTATGGCGCAACCAAAAATATTATGATTATTGATACACACACATACATAAATTTTATAAACTATTGCCATTTCCAGCAACTACATCCGACGGGGTGAGCGAGGCAGTGGTTGGGTATTCATGAATTTAATGCTTCTTGGAGTAGTGCGAGTATGTTTATACATGTGCCGCTTCATACATACGATATATATGTATGTATGTGTGCATGTATCTTTGTATTTTAACGATATTGATGTCATCATCATTCGATTGCTACTGCGATTCGAACCACAGTGGGATCAGCGTAAATTTGTTGACAGAAAGTGGCCGAAACACAGTTTCGTTGAAAGATTGCGCAGGGGATAGCTCTAACATCTGTAGTGCTTTGTGTTTGTAAGAAAAGAAGAAGATAAGGAAAAAAGCTGAGGTCCAAGTCGACTTCATGTCGGCTGTGGGGGCTAAAGAAGGTATGACCGGCGACGGCGGTAAAAGCCGACAATTAAATAGAAAAGTTTTTATTGTTTTTTAATACCCATATGTAAATAGCTCAAAGAGACCAATTTTGGGCTCCTAAAGGCTATATGGTCGGAATTCTAAACTGATCCATATCTAAATTATAAGTATATTTTCGGATTTTGCTAAAGATTCCACCGTATATCGATACCCTGGATATGTCCCCGAACGTGAGGGGACCAACATTTTGGGCCGCAAGGATCAATAACCACGCCCATTTATTCCTAGCTTCTTTTTCGTTCCACTTCAAAAAAATGTTCAGTTTTTATTAAATAATTAAATTACAAAGCAAAAATTTTAAAAAATTAAAAATTTGATTGGGACTATTTATTAGTTCCTCAAAGGCGAACTTTTTCTCCTCTTGTCCGATTTAGTCTATTTTCAGTAGTTACGCTTTTGAATATATATCTGGTAATTTTGAAGACTCCAACTCTTTTCGGTTAACCTGAACTGTGCTTTCAACAGACATACAGGCTAGATAGTCTTAGAATTTAAAGATGATCGATAATATACGAGTGTACAGGGTGCGGGCATTATAGTGTTACCGTTTCCCCCAAGCTATCAGTGCAATCACATGTTTTTATGACATTACTTTGTTTACAAGAGTAATGTCAAGATTCTAAAGCACACATCAGGGACTTCAAGCGGAACAGTGTGATATCGCTTAACTTAGCTGGAAATCGTGTCCAGCGATAGACCAAGGACTTCAAAATTTAAATTTTATTAAAATACTCTTGTATCGGACCATAAGACTGGTAATGTTAAAAAAGGCATGGCAGTGGCCGAAAAAACTGGAACTTAGCCAGAGATGGACTGAAAGCTGAAGTCAGGAATTGAAAGAAATCCCAGGCAGAGTGCTAGGAAATTGGCCGCAGATCCGAACAAAGCGGTCGGGATACTTAAAAAAAGATGCTCGGTGTGAAGCCTTATAAGATCTTAAAGGCACATAACCTTACACCTAATCACAAAACCCCAAATATTGTCTTTTCTGACGAAAATATTTACCCAATAGGGCAGCACGTAAAGAAACAAAATTACCTGATATGGTAAGCAGAAAAATCGTACAATAACTAAGAGCCACGATTGGTCACTAGAACACAAGCTCCACCTTACTTCATGGTTTGGGCCGCAGTAACCGTTGATAGATGCTCTCAACTTGATATTCTGGAACCTGGTGCTAACCGGGTGCTAACCCTTGGATTTCTGTATTTGTTGTATTTTGGACTCCAATGTTCTAACAAAATAATACATTAAAGAAAGCCCTTCGACGAGAACGCTGCTTCCTCAAAATTACATTCGTGCATCCTGCAACTCTTTTTTTCAAAAGGATCGATCAAATTATTAACGCTAAAGGGGGTAATATTGTTCTATGTATTAACTAATAGAAAAATATTCAATAAAAAATACCAAGAAAAAAATGTATTACACTTTTAATTGGTAACATTTCAATCCTTGCCATCTGTATACCTTAAATGGTCGCTGATAAGTAATTCGAGGTGTTACAAACAGAAGGACAACGCATATAATCCTATCCTATGGTAAATAGTCTTAGTAGGTCATACATATATTTTATGGCCCGAGGAAGTTTTTATTTTACTGAATTATGTTAATTAGTTAAGACATTTATCAAATGCAGGGAGTGTTTTTGACAAGCTAATAAGTCAACTAGCAAAGTTGTAGCTAAGGCAATATTTTAAAAATGTTACTGAATAACCTAAACATTTTTTATTTACCAAAAATATGTTAGGCGAATAATCAAGCGGACTAGAGCGATCTCTCTTAAATTATTTGTTAAATTACTATTTTCTTCGAATTTAAAATTTTCAAAATCAACTATTTTTAGTGCTTATATTCAAAACACTTTGGAAATTTTAAAAAGGTATTTATTATGACTGAAAATAATTTTTGTCGCTTTTGATTAACATCAATTTGATTTGACATCGCAGATTGAATTTTTTTTCTGCGTATATAAGTATATACAGCTTATTTCGTGAAATAAGTCAAATGCTATACTCAAATATAACTTTGTACGATTTTATTACTTTAAATAGGTTTTATTTAATATCAATAAAATCCCAATCTACTTATAATGTTTGTGGATCCATTGAATATGCATTAAATATGAGCTGATAAATTCAAAATATCGACCTGGGAAACATTTATTGATTATATATTTTTTGAGAGCAAATTTGCGAACTGTTTCTAATTTTTAGTGCATAATAAATGTAATTATGCACTAAAAACGGGGTTTACTCGCTTGGAATTGATTATATGTGCACCATAAAATCTAATAATATGCCATAAAATATGCACGAAAAAAATTAAAAAATATGCAGTAAAGAAAGAAAATATGCCCAATAACACAGTACAACAGCCAATCTGGGGGTGAGAAATTCAAAGTCAGGGTGATGGTACTAGGTCAGTATATTAAAACCCTTAAAGGGTTTTGCGTTCGTATGTGCCAGTGAAGTTACTTAATTGTAAATAAAAGCAGAACGCGTTAATCGATTTCTATGATCTATGTCGCATTTTGTTTATAGGTTATGTGACTTTACGCGAAAGTTATAAGACTCTACACGTTCTTTCGTTTGGGATTTATATATTTAAAAAAAAAAAAAAATTTTTTTTGGCAAAATTTTCTTCATAAATTTATTTCTACTTGCAAAAATGTTGATTTGGTAGAGAAACAGTATATAAATGGATTAAAGAAAATGTAATTATTAATTTTTCTCAATTTATTTCAGCAAAATCGAACTAGTCTTTCTCGAGTTATGTCAAACTACGTTTTTGCCAACATTTTACAACTAAGCGAAAAAACATCAAGATAAGGAAAAAATGTAAAAGGTCATAAAAAACTGGCACATAAGAACGCAAAACCCTTTGAGGGTTTTAATATACTGACCTAGTACCATCACCCTGACTTGGAATTTCTCACCCCCCAGACAATAACCCCAAAAATGTTCCACAGTGTAATCGATAAAAAGTCGACAAATTATTTTTTTAAGTTCAATTACTAATTTAAAACCCAACGTTAAGGGCTTTAGTATTTTTTTTAATTAGCCAACACTTTCCCCTATACATGCAATGCATTGCGTTGGTCGTTGGAAAGCACGGGATCGAAGGGGGGAATGAGGGAGTAATGTTTAATGACATTCGTCTTGAATTTCTTAATGCCGTAATTGGTGGGAAATACATTTGCCGGAAGTCGATTCCACATACGGACAGTACGGGCGAAAAACGAATTCGATCTGTAGTGTATAGTGCGGTCAACCGGCCAATCGATAACAAATAGGTGTGAATTTCTGGAAAGACGTGTATCCCTGCCGAACATCCTCACGTCAGGAATAAAACCACGAATGTCTGAAGAACACACACCATGGAAGTAGCGATACGTACACGTGTAAGAAAATAGTACACGTGGTACCTCCAGTGTAAATGCACCATTCCGCCATCTTTTTGTATTTGCAAAATAATTTCAGAACTATTAATATGATTCTGCTGAAAATTAGTTATGAGCAAATAGCCACGCCCTTTTCTTTCACCTACCTATCCGAGCGTAGAAACCCATATTACATTATCCCTTATCCATGAATATAAATTTTATTTTATTTTCTGTAATATATACGTATTCTTCTTTGTATAGGGTGATCCATCTAGAAGTATTTTTTCAGAACAAAAAAAAATATAAAAATTCAAATCTTTATTGGTAATTTGAAAGGAGATTTTATGGCATTTATTTTTCGATTATAATTTCCTTCAAATGTTGGCCGCATCTTCGCCTCAGGGTTTCCATTCTGAGGGTCCAATTTTGAATGACTCGTTTGAGCATTTCGACCGGTATGGCTTTAATAACACGCGTTGGCTTCCAGAACCAGTATCGTAGCTGGTTTGTCAGCAAAGACTTTGGAATTTACGTAACTCCAAAGAAAAATGTCTAAAGGTGTGATATCACTCGATCTAGGCGGCCAACTCACCTGTCCAAAACGTGAAATTAGCTGTTTTTCGAAATTACATCTCAATAGATCCATTGTTTGATCAGCTGTATGGCAAATGGCACCATCCTGTTGAAACCAAGTGTCGTCAATATTACGGGCTTCAATTTCAGGTAGCATAAAGATCGATATCATGTGCCGGCTATCATCATTTTTGAAAAAATATGCACCGAGGATTCCACCAGCTTATAAACAGCACCAAACCGTGGTTTTCTCTGGGTATACTGGCACCTCTTGAACCTCTTCTTGTTGCTCTTCAGCCCAAATGCGGCAATTTTGTTTATTGACTTTGCCGTTGAGCCAGAAATGGATCTCATCACTGAACAAAATTTTAGTCAAAAACATCGGATCTTCCCGTGTCTCACCGAACGCTCATTTCCATAATAGAGTTGCAAACATTTGAAGGTAATTATTTTCAAAAAATAAATGCCATAAAATGTCCTTTCAAATTACTAATAAAGATTCCACACATGATTTGAATTTTTATATTTATTTTTGTTCTGAAAAAATACCTCTAGATGGATCCTATATAAGCATATGACAAAATGTAGATGCCACGCCCATTTCTAACACTTTCCACTCAATCGAAGCTTCACGAGGTTTCGATAAAATCAGCACTCTTCAGGCAATGGATGACGAAATGAGAAAAAATTTAAATGTCATATGTGACAGCGCATAGAGAAAGAGACCTAAGGGTAAAAAAATCAATTTTCATTTTTTTTTCTTTTTTTGATGTGGACAACATCTGAGCATCGAATGAGACCGATCCCGTGCCCCAAAAGTGTTCCCGCCCAGAGATATGCGCGTTTTATGAAAGTGAAGTCGACGATTCTAAGCGCAAATAGAAAGGGACCTAATCTTTAAAATGGCTCTTCTGAACAAAACTAGTTTTTATCCTTAGGTCCCTTTCTTTTTTTCGCGTCACATATATAGATGAGGGTATATGTAAGTTGGATCAAGCGACAGAAATTGTTTTACTTATTTTTAAAATGGATTAGAGATAATTAATTTTCTTATAATTATTTAAATGGAGATTTTTAACTACTTTTTCTTTGATTTTCACGCCCTTTTCTTGCTTTTCACGCCTTTTTTTGTCAAACTTCTGTAATATATTATGACTAATACTAAACTACATAAAATATGTACTTATATACTTTATAAATAAGAACTGTAACTAAAACTATTTAATCTAATAATCACCAGTATCTTCATTGTAACGACGTTTCATAAACATATTCAGACCGAATTAAATCATGGTTTACTCGTACGATAGTCTTACATACTATCCAGTATATCACAGCATCCCATATGCAAATGCATCCCAATAAATTATAAAAAATTTATCAAAAATCAGCTGTATATTGCATCGTTGCAAAAGAGTATTAAACTCGAGCTTAATCTTCTTAATGCAGAGACCGAAACATTTAAAAATTTCATGTTTCCGATACTTAATGAATTTTACACATGCCTTGTGTGTGTTGGCCCACTGTCATGCGATATCGGTCTTATATCAGCCTAAAAGTCTGCAATGTTAAGCAATAAAAATTCCAATGATGTTCAAATATTCGTTTGTGAGAGAAAAGAAAGGCAAAAAACGGAACTACTGCCACTTACAACTGCTACTACCACTGACTATTATTGCCACAAACAAACATTAGCAATCGGAATTTCAAAATAGAAAATTAGACATAACCCACATTTCGCAATCAGGAGGGAGACAGACCCTTAGCCATCTCGGGCTGATAATGTCAATAAAATCACAAACAAAAGGTCTTTCGTATGTAAGTGTACATCCCTGCCTCCGTCTGCCATGAGGGGACCATGTATGGACGAACGAACGACTCAATTCGATTGTTAATAAATATTTGATCAGCAGCACTTGGTCCACCCTTCTAACACCCCTTCGTGGAGTGGTGTCTAAATATTAGTTTTACATGTGAATTGCGTAGATTTGTTTGTACTTACATGGCCTTTCATACGTTCGCCTGTCCTGGATGGGATGGAATAGTTGTGTCGTAGTTTCATGTCCTTGCATTAGGGGTTGCTTGGCGCTTTACGTTTTCTACTTTTGTTTAAAATTAATTATTTTTAGTTTAAAATTAGCTTTAAAAGGGAAATTTTTTTCTGGTTCCACTTTAAATCATCATTCATCATGTTTTTGTTTTGTTTTTGGGGAAAAGAGGACGACAGAAGCCGGCCGTCATTAGTGGGGCAACAAGTCCGAAAGGAAGCATATTCCAGAAGAGGATTATGTAATTAGTCTGCAACTGATTGATGAATGCTGGCTTGGCAGTGCCCAGCCGCATTTACATGTTCTCCCGGTTTTAAGGACTTCACTTGCGGGCGACAACATTTCGATAAATATGTATGAGTGTGTATCTCTGGCTCGGTCGGTCGGCATTTCCTTACCGGCAGCCACAAAATGGTCTTCATTTTGTGTACACAACAACAACAACAACATCAGCCGGAATTGTCCGCATCGCATTGCCCTCTACCCCACCACACATCGCTCGATAATGCTGCTTGATTTTGCCGGGCTAAGAACATCATCGTGTCATTTTGTTTAATCTACACCCACCCCTCTCTAATGTCACCACCGGTTGAAGGACTAAGATTTGAAACTAATTTGTGTATGCTTCCTCTTCTGCGTCACCGCCACCGTTCCCGCCATCGCCTGTTTGTTCGTTGGTCCCAAAATTAAGTTCTTTGTTCGAAATGTGGCCGGTCGGTGGCTCAATCGCTCGGTGGCTCGTGCGCTCATTGTCCTCACGGTTAATGTTGGTCGCCTTTTTGTTGTTGTTGTTGCTCTTCTTAGTTAACGTTCAAGTTAAAGTTTATCAAGGATATGCAAATATCCTTAATTCGAAAATGATTTTTAATAGGATCGAATGGAATTAGTTTATTACTTTTAATGAATTTTTTATGTCGACGTTGTCGCCGTCCACACACACACACACTCACAATCACTCGTCCAGAATGGATAAAAAAACTCGGAAATAATACATCTATTCAATTTATTGTTTACTCACAACAACGGCGATAAGGACAACAACAACCTAATATAAATAAACTCTTCAGGATATTGGCCATGGCGATGGTAGTGGTGCAGGAGGGCACACATCATTATGGCCACTTTCGTGGCACAGTCAAAGCTAATTTTCTATAGATTGAACACAATACACTTCCAGGCATTGATTTATTTGTGACTTTCACGATTTTTACATAGCCTGTTTTTTTTAATTAATTTCTATTTGAGAAGTTTTAGCCAAAAATAGCTCACACTCGTACATCAATCATTTGCCTTCGGAACTTTTTACATTTATTACAAAAGTCCGAAATTCAATGCATGCGTAAATAGGTGGACAACATGGGTCAATATTTGTTTTATAAGAAATACAAATCTATTTTTACCAAAGTTTTACTTTGTAAGTGGATAATGGTCATCTGAAAGTGGCATGTTAGTTAGGTAATGATAAATAATCGTAGAGTAACTTATAGAAAAGTCGAAGATTATCTAAAATCTATAGCATTTTTATAAACCAGATCTTAAGAACTAATATATTTTAATATTAGTAATATAGTATTGAATTCCACAAAAATAAAGCTTCACTTGATTTTCTTAAATTTCAGATGCTGTCAAGGCTTTTAAAGTAGGCAGTACAAAGAAAAAGTTCAGTTTACTGAAAATGTCTGCTAAAAAAGTTGTTAAAAATGCTAATATCAGTCAAACAATATTTCTACAGATTTGTAACATATTTTATTAGAAATAAAAAAAAAATATAAAAAATAGAACCCTATTAAATTTTTTTAATCAATAATTCAACAGAACTGTTTTTGTTATATTTTTTATTTTTATGATTTTCGGAAGTTTTTTCACTAGCAGAATTCATACGTATGTTAATTATGAAAAAGGATTAGTTGTTTAATTTTGTGTGCGAAAAGACTTTTATAGTGTTGACTTTGTTCGGTGTAAAACACAGCTGCCAAAAATTCTTGTTTAATATACGTAGCTGCCCCTCTTAAGCGTATAAGCATTTTTTTTAATGGACCATCACTCAGGGGTTTTCCCCTATACATGCAATGCATTGCATGTATAGGGAGTAGTAGGAGTAGTGTTTATTGACATTTGACTTGAATTCCTGAATGTCGTAATTGGTGGGAAATACATTCGCTGAAGTCGATTCCACATACGGACAGTACGGGCGTAAAATGAATTTGATCTGTAAAGTATAGTGCGGTCAACCGGCCAATAGATAACAAATGGGTGTAAATTCCTGGAAAGTTGTGTATCCCTGCCGAACAACCCCATGCCAGGAATAAGACGACGAATGTCTGAAGAACACACATTAATGAAGTAACGATAGAACAGCGTCACGTAACCCACCTTCCGACGATGCTCCAGGAAGACAGAGTCGCCGGGTTTTACGTGATTATCGCCACGACGGCCTGAACCACGGTGTGCCATCACACTGGGGCCATAACAATGCGACGGCCAACGCCCCATTGGATTAACTCCGCCGGTACCAATTCGAAGCATGACAGTTATGGGTCATGGCTTCCCTCTTGGTGAGGGGTCGAGGACTATCTAAACCTCTGCTGTTCTATGGGTCACAGCACCCGGTCGCAATGCAACTCCACATCGAACCGAAGTTCTCCCCGCGATTTGGGTTTAAACCACAGCCACCACGATACTCCCCGAAGGGCCGCACCATATAGTCAGGCCAGAACAAGTTCTGGGGGCTCCTGACTACCCGTGGTACCAGATTAAAGTCTCCGGTCAGACCTCGTAACCAAAAGGCTACTTCCAGTTTCTGTTCCATATAACACGGGACTGGTCACCCACAGCGACATATCGACCAAAAACACAAACATTACACAAACAATTAACAGTCGCCCTCACGGGCAATTCGATGGCCAGGAACTGGCGCCAGCATGGACATCACGAACAACAACAAAAGACTTTGCCTCCCTCACGGGATACAGACGGTAGAGGAACAACAACGACGATCCAACGGCGACAAGGATCCAACGGCGACAGCAATCCAACGACGATAGTGTGAGGCAACGACAATGCCACGCCTAATCCGCGAATGGTCTCATCAGAAAAACCCCCGTTAGGCTCCTGCGAGTCTTCTCCTATTGAAGGCTACACGAGCAAACTCCCCCAACCTCCTAAAAGCCCGATCATCCCCCAAACAGCGACTGAAGTCGAACCTGTCGACGGTCTGGACAATGCCCATCCCGTCCAAGTCCCTTATGTCGCTGTACAACGGACATACCAACAGGACGTGCTTCCAGTGCTCCGGACCACCACCACATCGAAGTCTCAGAGAGACCCCTCCGATGAAGGAACTCATTGAGAGAGCCATGGCCAGTCAGTAAGAACCCCAGACTTAGGCCGAAGCCGAAGTCAGGGCGTCCCTTGACAAAGTCCGCGTCCCGTATGAATTCATACGTCACCCGGCCCTTGTCACTTTCTGTCCATCGCTGCCTCCACCTCGAGATCACGCACTCCTCTAAGCGTGCCTTCACCTCTCGCATATTGGGCACGGGCGCCGAAAGCCAATCTCTTTCCAGAAGTGGTAGCCCCTTCTTGGCCTTGAAAGCAATCGCTCGGCGGATCACTTCAAGGTCAAGAGGCACTACACCCAGCAATACCTGCAACGCGTCCGTCGAAACCGTCCTGCACACTGGCATGCAAGCCAGCATGGCTACTCGCTGGCACGACAAGACCTTGTTTCTGCCTGCAACAGACATAACCGTCTCGTACCATATAGGCGCGCCATATGTTGCGCAAGCAACAAATAGGCCAGCATATATGGTACGAGTGGCACGCCTGCTGAGGCCCCAGTCACTCCTAAGTATACGCCTGACTTTCGCTACAGTGACAGAAAGCTTATCTTTCACGTGAGTGAGATGAACCAAAAAGTTCATCCTCTCACTCATCATTATTCCTAGGTATTTGACCTCAGTCGCATACCTAAGACTAACGTTTCCAACGCTTACAAGAGGCGGGCGAGCCTGTGACAACCTGCCTTTCAGCAGCATCATCACAGTCTTGTCCATCGCAACAGCGACTCCGACACTCGCACCCCATTCAGACACCACACGCATGGCCCCCTCACCCTGAGTCTCCAGAACAGCACGAGACTGTCCTTCGATCAGGATGAGCAAGTCATCCGCGTATGCGCACACCTTGTACGACTGACCAAGCTGCCTCAACAAGGGATCCATCATAAGGTTCCAAATAAATGGACCACAGATGGATCCTTGCGGACAACCACGCTCAACGGTCTTCCATACCGTGTCATTGGCACCCTCCACACAAACATTTCTGCCACTGAAGTAGCTCTCCCAAAGTTTCATCTCGCGGCAGCCCACTGCACTTAATCTCCGCATGACGCTACCCCAGGAGATGTGGTCAAACGCACCCTTAAAGTCAACGAAGATGCCCAGGACATACTTAGCGGATGACTCCGCAACGCTTCGACGGACATGAAGCCACGCATCCACTGTGCTTCTACCCTCCCTAAAGCCAAACTGAAAGTCAGAAAGCGCTGCATCTCTGTTCTCCTGAAGTCGGTTCACCATTATCCTTTCCAGCACTTTTGCAAATGCTGGAAGGAGACTGATGCCCCGATAAGAGCGAGGATTACTCCTTACCCTATCGGGAGACTTCAACAGAACAACAATGCGAGCACGCTTCCAAACCTCAGGAAAGCAACCCTCGCTAAAGCACCTCCTAAAGATTACCTCCAGGTACTCTGGTATTCCCTTCCAGATGCTTTTACACATCTCTCCGGTCATACCATCGATACCCGGCGACTTCCTACACCTAACCCGATACACGCCCTCCTCGATCTCCGTTCTTTCTAAGGCCGGAGGGTCGGGCAACTCCTCACGTGGAGGAGAGAGCCCGTCCGGATCCGCCCTCGGAAAGAACACTTCTAGCAACAGGTCAACACATTCCCTCCACGATGACAATGAAGTATTGCCAACTTGGAAGGAAGCGATGTCAGTAGTCCTGTCTCGACCCCTACAGATGCGGTAAACCGCACCCCAGGGTTCATCCCTATTGCGTTCAACGAAGCTCCTCCAATCGCCCACTCCAGGAAGACAATAGAGTTGATACCCTACTGTCACCTTTAAACACCATCGCCCTCCTTTGAAAACGATCAAGTAGCTCCAAGAATAATTTTGGAGCGCCTGCCCATGTATGGGAGTCGTATTCCATTTTTGGCCTGATGTAGGTTGTATAGATATCGAAGAGATCAGAAGGAGTGAACTATTTCTTGCACCAGTTTAGGAAGCCTAGACACCTGAGTGTTTCTTTCGACAATTTGAACATATGCCCCGCCCAACGAGCGTCACATTGTATTTTCATGCTCAGAACATCAAGAGCTTCTGATTTTTCAAAATCCATACTATCGGTAGATAATGACGATACTGTTAAGTCAGGGAATCGCTTGTGAGACAACAAGCAGCACTGTGTCTTACGCGCATTAAAATCTACTTTATTCACTCGACCTCATTCGGAAATGCCCTGTAAATCCCGGCCAAGTGTTTCATCCATAATAAGTCTTTTGTCTTTAATATCTTAGGCGATTCCCCACGGTCGAATGAAAATTAATGACAGAGGTTGCTTTCATCCGCGAAAGAGTAAATTGGATTCACCGTCTAAACCCAAAAGATCGTCAATGAAAATAAGAAAAAAAGAGGGAGAAAGGACTGAGCCCTGTGGTACACCTGCGGTCAGCCTATCTACAACAACTCTTATAGTGCGATCTCTAAGAAAGCTCAATATAAATCGGGCAAAAGTATAGCCGACTAGCCAAATGCGATCAGCTTTGATATAAGTGCACCGTGCCAGACTCTATCAAAGGCCTTAGAGATGTCCAGAGGCACGACCTTATTCTCACTAAACTGGTGGATAGACCGTATCCAACGCTCAGATAAGAAAGCCATCAGGTCTCCCATAGAGCGATTTCTACGAAAGCCATACTGTCGATCAATAAGTAGGTAGTTAGACTTTAGATAGCTCACAAGATGATGGTTGACTATACTCTCCATTGCCTTGGAGAGCGCAGAGCAAATCGCGATGGGCCGATAATTCGCAGGATTATTAGCTTCATTTTTTTTTTAGACTGGACGTTCGCAACCTTCCAACACGCTATGAAGACTTCCACACGATAAGCAAGGTCGCAAAGGTTGCGTAATGGACGGGGTCTATCGTCAAAGAGCACTTACATAGGACAAGTGCCGAGATACCATCTGGGCCCGGGGACTTACTAACATCGAGTTTCGCAAGAACCCTTTTAACCCCACGAGTTCAAAAAAATATCATAGGCATGAAAGTAGAAACGTTTTCTATCTTGGGGAGTGTTTGATTGCTTTCTGGCAGGGAAGAATTTCCTGCAAACATTTCAGCAAATAGGTTAGCTTTATCGACCTGGTAAGTGAATGCCTGGTCGTCTTTAAGAAGAGTTGGGATAGATGAAGAAATATCCTTTACTCTCCTTAAAAACGACCAAAAAATATTACTTCCCCTGGGAGAAGTTAGAACCTTTGTACGAAGACGTTGCTCGTGAATAAACTTTAGACGTCTAAACACTCTGGCACACGATGTTCTTGCCTGTTTACGTAGCAGTTCTGTACTGGCGTTTTTGTTTAAACGCCAATTACTGAACGCCTCCTCTTTGGATCTGACAGCATCCCAGCATGCCTAATTAAACCAACTATTTTTGGCTGGTTTAACCGAACCGAATTTTAGTTGGAATTAACGTCTTCATTCCATATAAAATTATATTTTCGACCATTTTAGCCGCAGCATTAATGTTATTATCAAGAAAGAAAAGCTTCCAATTAAATGTTGGTACAAGTGGTTGAGCCCAGCCCAACGTGCATTTTCGGATATTAATTGTCCGCTTAGGGGCTGGTTTCGAAGCGACAAGAAGAGCGAAATACCAAAAAGATGTTGAAACAATGCAGTGATCGGAATTCCAAGAGGTGCAAGGACATTAACTTCATACTTTTCAGGGTGTGAAGTTAGAACAGGTCAAGAGAGTCTTGTGCTAGTATTTTTCGACACACGGAATATGCTTTGGTTTATTCACTCATTGCGTCAGGTCGTTTTGCGCTGCGAAGAGCTCGCCATATTGGCCCTCCGGAGTTGTTTGGCTTGGTATGGTACCCAGGGCCGTAAAAATCCTATGGATCAGAAACCTCACGTACCTGGGCCTATTAAAATGAATGTGGGAGAACACTGCGGTATTATGAGTTTCTACTGATTTTTGCAAAACCCAACAATCGACTCAGAAATATTTTCATTTTTTTTGTAAAATCTGCTCCACAGAAGCCTTACACTAGATGTACGAATCTTAAAATATATTTCAATTTTAAATTCTGGTATAGATTTCTAGGTTATGAGGATCCCTGAGTCTTGTTGACCGGATTAGCATTATTTTGTTCTAAATGGTTAATTAACTGCTTTCGATTAAATGTTTAAGAATTTTAATTGAAATGTTTGAGAATTTTAATTGAAAAAAAGGGCCAAATGATCTTCACATTTATTTGCCGATGTTTTCACGATATTTTAATTTGTAAAGTTAATAACTCTACACACAGAGAACAGGTTCATAGCCACAACCAAATGATTGCGGTTAAGTACAAGTGAATGCATTGCAATTCTGAGTAAATAAAACTGAAGGTATCGGAAATAAATATTCATATATCGCACTTGAAATTTATTAATTAAAAAAACTCTTTACTTGTTTTCATCAAGGACTCTAAAACATAAGGACGTTTTCTCAATGAAAGAGTGGATAAAATAGGAACTATAACTGAAAGTTGGAATTATTTTGAAAATACATATTTCAAGACTTTGAGTTAATACCATTTTGTTAAATTATTTGTTATTAACTCACTTATATTCGCCCTATTATACATTAGGCAAGGAATGCTCATAGACATCCTATTACTCGTAGTTTCCACAACCGAATTTAGAAGTGTCAAAAGCAAATCCAAGATAAAGCTGATGAATTCAAAGTATCTAAGTAAGTTTGTTTGTTTCTTTATTAAATTTACTATTTTTAATACAAAATAAAATAAGCTTATAGCTAGCAAATGGTCAATAATACTATCTTATATATCTGTATAAAAACTTCTTTATGGAAAAAATACAACACAAAAAAGGGAAATTGTAAAAAGTTCACTCGTGATGTGTAAAAATCAAAATAAGAAAAATATTATTCGTTATTCGAATACCTTTTTTTTATCAGTAATACAAAATTGATCTCAATTTGTCTTTTATTTAAACATGATTTTGTTTTTATTATTTTACAAGTAAGCATATATATATATTTTTGTTTATTAAATCAGTTCTTTGTAAAATAAACAATACAAAAAATATAGATTCGAATACTCGCATAATTGATAATCGTATTACTGCATCATTAAGATTGAAATGGCAAGTCAAAACGACCGTGTTGCCAGCATTAAATCGACAAATTGATTTAATTGAATATTAGTTAAAGTAGTGTTTATGAATACGTTTTCTTAACAATCGTTTGTTAGGCAAAAAGTGTTTGTTAACTAATATGTACTTTAAGTCCCAATTAAGATTTTTTTATGAATACGGCTGTAAATGTTTACAAAACCCGTTCCAGTTTCTGTTACTTATATTGGTCAGTGATGTAGACTAAATTGTCCAAATCATAAGTACCGTAATTCCTATGATAAAATAAGAGTTTATCCTCCCTGTAGAGGAGTGCCTCTCTTTCTAATGTAGGAGAGGTCCTGGGGGCAACCAGTCATCCTCAAGAAGCTTCCTTAGGATTAAATCCAGCCTTAGAGCTCTCCTAACTAGTCCGTTATCTAGAGAGGCTGCCCTCTCTAGATAATGTACCCTTCATGAGGAATACATCAATTGATCAAACTCCGCGGAGTCATATATGGTCCTACAAGATGTTCTTCTTATAGCGTCGTCTTCAGCAACAGTTGCCCGCAGTCCCAGGCAGGAAGCCAGGATGCGACGCTCCCATCTCCTACTTCTTTCCATTTGGCAGGAAGAGATTCCAAACCAAGCCGGAAAAGCATTGTACAATACAGGCCTAATGATTTGTTTGTAAATCAATAGCCTGATTCTTGTGCTAAGGCCTCCCCTCTTCAGAAGAGTAAGGTAGGAAAAATAAAATTTCTTTACCTTAACTAAAATATAATCAACATGCTTGTCGAATCTAAAATTCTGCTGGAGTACAACCCCAATGAATTTGATCTTATCACTACAGGTTCATAAGCTCTGACATTAGGATAGAGAGTCTGTCTCTTACCCTTAATAAAAATGCTATCGCATTTCGCTGTGTTCAGCCGTAATTTCATTTTTGGAAAAATTCAGAAAGTTCAAACAGATAATCATTGAGTCTTTCATTCATGGTCCTTGCAACAGGACCAGAACAAGCCACAAGAATATCATCGGCGTAAATCAGCAACAAATCACCCCTAGGTGGCTGCGGTATATCACTCACAAGTATAATGTAGAGGATAGGACCGAGAAGAGAGCCCTGTGGTACACCAGCCACAACCCCCCTTCTATCTGAAACAGTGTCCCCTACCTTCACTCTAAAAAAATGATCATTGAGAAAGCTAGCAACTAGTCTGGATGTATTGTGATCAAGACCCGTAGTACTCAGTTTGTACAGAATACCATTATGCCACGCGGAATCAAAAGCCTTGACGAACTCAAGGCTAACCGCAATAGCAGAGTATTTATTCCCTAAGTTAGTCTGAATTTTAAACCCATATATTTTCGGCTACTTATCGGTTAATGTGACACAACAGACACAAGGGTCCCAGCAAATTGTAAACATAGACATACGGAACTTCAAATAAAAGCAAATCCGACTGCGAATCCAACTATGAATTCATACTTTTGATTGAAACTCGGACTTGGATTGAAGCTCGGATCCAAAAAATCGGACTATATAGTCAAACCAAGCTACTAAAAATAAATGTGGGCTTATCGTTGCTCAAATTAAAGCAAATTTCACAAGCACAACATATTGCAAAACTATTGGTAACCACAACAGCCAGTTAAGGCAACTAAGCACGTTTTCCGCGTTTCGCTGATATGACCGATCAGTTAGTTGTGTATTCAATACGTGGATTATATTTCTCATCTTGTGGTATGCCGAACCGAATATCCATTACGATTATAAACATTTGGTGATTGCAACGAAATTTTTCTTTGCAAAAGAGGTTTTGGAGTTCCAGCCGATTTAGAATTATTTTTTTCTCTGTGTAAAGGTAAAGGACAAAGAGTAGATCTCCTCAGCCGAGAGAATGTTTTGGTTGAAGTTTACATGTTGTATTTCAGAGACTTTTGAGTTATAACCATAATTTTTAAATTCTTACCATGAAAAGTGTATCCATTGGGCTCCACATTTAAAGTCTAGCGCTTACCAGTCAATCCTTGCTCGGTTTAGACCAATGCAGTTGATTCGATCTGGTACAGTTTCCTGCGTACTACCTTTAAATTATATTTGATTCCACAAATTACATAAACCGCTGACAATAGACCAACTCTGGTGAAATTGAATCTCATTGGCTTGGAGAGATGTGCTGCATTTTATATCCAACCTTGCAGACAATAACTTTATGTGCACTTACAGAGATTTATAATCAGGGCGGCTAAAATTGGGCCATACTTCGTACGACCTCGATCAAATTCCGGATTTTCCGCACAACTTTAGTCTTCAGTTCAAATAATTTTGCTACAAGCAGTTTTAGTAAGTTTTACTTTCTTATCATATGGACTTTAAGACGGAAACAGCTAGTGGACTTCATGCTTGTTTTCTCTGTTAAAAAAGTAGAGTTTCCAGCTACTCTGTTAAAAAAGTAGAGTTTCCAGCTACTTGTCTGATGTGTATGAGAAAATTAATTGGAAAACTATCATTTTTTGTCAGACTGAAAAGGCACAAACACGCGTAAGTACATGTTTTCTCTGAATCGCCTTCAATATTTCGAGTAGGCTGACGACTTATTCGGACTCTGGGCGAGCCGACAATCACATGTCATTGAGAACTTGTCCAAATTCACGAAAGGGTTGTTTTTTACGAGTACAATTTTAAAATTTGAAACGGAGAGGACTTTTCAGTTTGTATAATTTCCATTGAATGCCCGTTACGAGCAAGATTTACACCACCAGTGATTTGTCTTTTTAACCCTAAATGCGATATTCGTGTTAACGCAACTCGAATCGATTTGAGTCGAGTCAACACAAGTCGAAATAAAAGCGGCTTCATTAATTTTCTATATGGTGGCATTTTCGAGTTAATTAGAAAATTTCCAGTTTTCTTTTGTGCGCTTTCAGCCTTATCATCGTTCAACGATTGAAAAACCAAAATCTACGAGCAGAAAAGGACACAACGCAGCGATGATGGGTAGTTGCGCGAACGATAGAATCTCGTATCTATAAGTACCGGCTGGCTGATGCTGTGCAACGAGAGTCCTCATCCTCGTTCACAGCCAACCGTCCAATCCATCTTCTTCAAGTTGAACAATTTTTCAATTTAGAATGAAATGAATTTTTGCGTTCAATGAATTTCTAAATGAGAAAATTACTTTCTTATAGTTTTTCCAACTGATTCATACGAAGTACTCGTACTTTTGTGCTCTGGCTATCTCCGAGTACGGGTATGCAGAGGACCGGACGCCGGAAAAGGGGTAGCGTCCTCGTGCGGCAGCACATGCTGCCATCATCTTGCCCTACGACAGCAACACGAACAAATTTCGATGTGTTGTTGTAAATAGCCATTAGCAAAAATGCTTATTAAAAATTTACATTTAAGGAGGAAAAAAGAACCCCGATTGCAAAGAAAATGGAATGGAAAAGTTTTTGGCCCACAGCACTTCACACAGAATGGGGAAACAACAAAGCGGCCAGGCAACCGAGCACTAAATGAATGAATGAACGAGACTGCCTGAACGAATGAAGCTGTAAACATTCTCTTCCTCATCATCAACAACGTGGGCAACATCGGCATTGGCATCAGGATCAGCTCAGCGTCAGCCTCGGCCTCAGCTTTAGCTACAGTGTCAGTGGATGTTGTTTTCCATATTATATGGACACTCGGTGTCGGCTGGAAGCTACCAACTAACTGAGCCCGAAACCGTGCGGCTGGGATATGAGTACTTTTAGGTGTTCATGCCAAAGTTAATTTAATAAAATTGGAATTTAATTCATTTGCGGATATTCAAAACGGGCGCCGGAAGTCTTTTGCTCTTCTTCTTGCTTGTGATGTTGGCACAGGAGCAAGAAGGAACAGCAGCAACAACAGCTTCGGACGCAGAAGCGGCGGAAGATGAAGAGTTGACGGTTTGCCTGATTGTAATATGAGTTTGCATTGTTTTTGAGCCCTTTTAATGTGCCATCATTTTGGTTTTGGTAACTGACCCTTTTTTATTATTTATTTGGTAGCTGAAATTTCGAACTGTTGTCGCCGTCGCCATCGTCGTCGTCGCTCCTGCCGTTGCCTTCCTTCTTATTGCTGTTGTTGTTATTGTTAAGCGCAATTTTACATCAAGTGATTTTCAACAATAAATTCGGCAATTTTTAAGCCTCTGGCCGCTTTTTCATAATTTAGTTCTTATTTTTAATTTCCATTCACTTAAAACCGAAATGGTTGAAGTAATTGTGGCTACAGCGGTGGTGAGGTGACGGCGAAGAATATATCGATAATTGTGTAGGAGTTATACAGGCCAACACAAAGGAGAACTTCATAGAGTTATTGGCAGAATTATGTTCGGACCAAAAATGATAGATTGTATGCACCGATAATAAGACCGATACTTGCGTGAGGATCAGCGGTATGGTGCATCTTGCGCATTCGACCAAAGTACAGAGACTTACTATATATATTAGACACCACGGGAAAAATAAACAGGTTCATAGACTACATGACACTGGCAACAAATCGAGAAAAAACCTTGAAAGTATAGATACCTAACTGCGAATATTTTTCTCCAATACTTGAAATTATTCACTGACGACCTAAAAATGTAGACGGGAACGGTATTAGTTGTACTCGTAACCAGCGAATCCTGAAATCTTAGCACATCCACCAGATTCATGTACGAGTATACGGTCTTTCAGGCTGAGATTTATCCAGAATCTACGTCGACAACCGACAGTTATCAAAGCCTTAGCCTCAAACATTATACACTGACGTTGTACATTGGACTTCTTTCAATTCTTAGTCTAAACTCAGGTGAGCTATACAGAGTGATTCATTCTCACCTGGACAAATTTCACCAGCATATTCCTTGGCTCATTTCATAACAATATGTCCTACTACGACCATGCCCGGAAATGAAAGGGGCGAAATGGCAGCGGTTTGCAAATTTTAGGATTGGTGGTCGAAGCGTACTAGGGCAAAGTTGCCCTTTTTCCTCTTAAAAGATAGTCCTACCTCTTTAATTTCCAAAATTACTTAAACGAAGCGCAGAGGTCCCACCGTTTCAAAATTAGGACTATTTGACTGAAATACAAAATTTTTTTGTAGCAAAATAACAGCATACATTTTTTGTTCGTAAATTAACACAAAAAAATTCAGAACTTACCATTTTTACCATAGAACCTTCCACCAATCTGAAATTTTTCAATCCGCTGCCATTTCGCCCCTTGAATTTTTGGGCATGGTCGTATATGGACGTATTTTCATGAAATGAGCCAAAAAAAGTTTGTGAAGTTTGTCCAGTCGTGAATGAATCACCCATACCGGGACATAGCAAAGTACCTGGTCACAGAATAAAAGTGCAGTGCACCAAGTCAAGCTGGCAAGCTTCGATCCTCGTTTCTGGAGGAGCTTATTCCGCAGGTGAAACTTTAAAATCATTTAGGCGAACTGGGAGTAGCAGATACCAGATCTCCCACCTTGATATTTTTCTGATGCTCCCAGAGTACACATTTATAAAGTTGTTTGCTTTCTTTGGTCGGTCATTTCTGTGACACACACTCAATGGCTTACCCTCGGAGAGAGCACAGTCCGTATTCTTACAGGCGTTATCACAGACCAAATGGCGGCAAGCGTGAAACTTCAATTTTAAGGCTTAGTTTAGATGAAGAAGAGGAGAAATCAGTGCAGCACCTGCTATGTTTCTGCAAGAGTGTCTTCTCACCCAAGAAGGGTGCAGGCTCTTCGATGTCTTGAATGACCTAGCAGAAGCATGATGCTAATGTTAAACCCCAGGCAATGAAATTAAATATTGGCACATAGCGATTTGATGGAATAGTTGCAGGATCACAACAGAGAAGGCACCAAACTAAACGCGCATGCCGACGATGTCCGAGGCAAAATTTTGCCAATGATTAGCAAGATTTTGGAATTGTCACCCATAAAACACTCACAGTGGGAGAAGGGCAACGGATAAGGGTTCACTTCAATAAAGTTAGCGCTAGTTCTGTATAAGGATTTAGAAGGCGCTCAACTTTAATATCCAATAGACGGGAAAACGCTGCAACTCCATAGAAACAAAAAACATCCTCTACTCCTAAAGTGAAATGTTAAAGAAAAGCCAAAAATTTGCTGTTAGTGCCTTTTATACTTGCAGAGTGATGTTAGGCACAAAATGTGGTATTTAACCAAGGATGGTATACGGGGTGTTTATTGCAATTAATAGACTAATTCCAATATATGGAGCACTGGTATGATGGAATACGGTTGAAAAAAAACCAACCTCTCTAGCCTCACCAAGATGCAAACGTTGGCAAATAAAGTCATACCTGGGGTATTGATTTCCACCCCGCAGACTGAGCTGAAAGCCACACTAACCATACAACCCATATTCATCATCATGGCGAGATATGCAGCAAGGGTCGCCCTACTTTTGAGCGAATCTGGTATGTTGACGCACACGTTGCGATACTGGGATCTCAGGATGGATAAGCTTCACGAAAAGTCACACTTTCTGCTATAGAGGAAGATTTCCTTCCGGCCGAAACAAAAAAATTTAGATCTTCATGGACGGTTTGAAACTGGTATCAAATACGGGGTTGGGGGTTTACTCAAAATCCATTTACCTCAAAATATCTCGACGACTATCGATGGTATTTTAGGCAGATCGCATTTAATACAACCGCAGACAAGATTCTGGGCCAAAGCATAACAGCAATAAAGGCGCTAGACTCTTGTGATGAAAATGTGTATTGAATCCAAAGCCATAATACATTTCTGACCGGGTCACAGCCATATATGCCTGGCAACAAGATGGCGAGCTAATGTGTTAGAATGGGTTAGAACCAGTAGCGAACAACGCCGGGCATACACATTTTGTTCGTCGAACTGATGAATCGACAAAATATCTATCCTGAAGTAGGATGAGGGTGGAACTCAATTAATAACTGAATAATATCCCGGTCTCTCTAACCGACAATGGACCGAAGTAGGACAAGGGAACTGTCAACATTCGGAAAACGTTCGATGACAGCCCTCATAGGAGCCCTCACGTGTCACTGTCTAACTGGTACTATGGCGGCGCGCATAGGTATCCCATGTAGGGACTTATCTAAAAATTGTCAGGATGCAAAAGAAGGTAATGCAGCGAAGCATTTGATATGGACTTGGATGGTTCCCCAAGACTTGCCTATATAGGCAATTTATAATTTGGCCGAACTAAATCACTCTTAAATATTGTTTAAAGGTCGGGCTGGTTTCTAATTGCACGAACCAGCTGATATCCATAACGACTCGGGTCAAAGATCCACAATGCCATGCCTTACTAGAATGGCAACTACGGTGGAGAGAATGAAAACTTCAGCCTGGCTGAACTAAGAAAATGTCCTCCTGTTAGAAATCAGACCGTTTGCTAGTACTTGCACCACCATGTGTGCTGGGCCAACTATTTTCTGTCAGAGAATTTAAAACAGAACGTCAACCACGGCTGGTCTTCTGTATTATTTCGAATAGACTAAGTGAACTTTCTAGATATTTAGAGGTGTCCAATGACCTTTTAAGAAAGTAGCCAAGGAAGTGTTACCACTCATTTTTTTCCAACAGATCCTTAAACGTGCATGTGCTTCTTCAAGTTATGGTGTGTGGTTCAAGGACTATCGTCCTTCTTTGGCTTCTTGTGTATCATGGGTGGGTGTTATTGTTATGATTAAATATGCAGAAGAACATTTGATGTGATTTGTATTCCAGAGGTTTACCTTTGGCTGGTACCGGCAATAGTTTCACAGTTTCTAAATCATTACCCCTTCGCTCTCTCTCTCTCTCTTTCTATCTCGTTGCCTTTGCTTTAGATGTGTGTTAGCGTGAGTGTGGGTAGGCAAATGGTGAATTTTGTGAAAATTCTGTAGAATGGATTGTGCGGCTAACCGAAACAATTAAGGAAATTCGCATAATGCGGAAAGGTACTTTGCCAAAAAGTTACACCAGCCTCAACCAAACGATAGACGGAATTGCATACGAAAAAGGGTATTCGCTCCGTTTGCATTCAATCTCGAACTCTGGACATGTTGGGGTAGGACAGGAAGACAGATGTCGTTGTATAGTTGGACTCGTTGTGCTCGTTCTGGAAGAGTTTTATTTTTAGTTTTGTTCATATTTAAATTGTGGACAACTTGGCATGACGACGACCGGCTGTTGGTAGTTGTTGCCGCCAACCAATGCTCGGTGAAGTTGTTGTTGTACTTATGTGGATTATGTGGAACTATAACTGTGGGCGGAGTGCTTCCATATGAATATGCATATAATTGCATAGATTTGTAGTTCCTCTTAGATTTTAAAGTTTTTTTTGTCTATTTCAGACTTAAATTGGAAATAATTGAAATTATGTGTTGTGCCTGGCAACGAGACAAATGGACACCGACATTTGTCAGGACAGTTTCTTTGTAGTCTGCCTTTTTTATATTTCGGTTCTTAAAATATTGCATTGTTGCAGCTTTCCAAATGATTATTTCCCTGTAGCACTGGTTCCTGGTAAGTTTGTGGGTTTCGTTGGACTTAGATGTGGTGTTATGGACTATCACAATCTGACAATTGTATTAAAAGAACCTTATTCATGGAATGAATGACTTTTGATTGGCAAACATCCGATTTAACTCATTATTGGGAACTGCTGAAGTGAATAAACTGCTCTCATGCCGAGCGTCACAACATTTTCGGAAGGCAAAGCATGTGAATGTCTACGGAGATTAACTTCTTACACGCGGCGTCGCCTGGTGAAAATCGCCGTTGAAACCTGCTTGTTTTTAGCTGATTTAAACATTGGTTAGTTGTGCACTCTATCTCCGTCAACATCGATATGTGTTTTTAAAAAAAAAAATACAAAAGTTCAAAACAAGTGAGAAATCTTTATTATTTATTCGAAAATACATTTTATGCCATTCATGTTTTGAATATAATTTCTTTTAAATGTTGGCCACAACTACGCCTAGGGGTGTCCGATCTAGGCGGCCAAAAACGTGAAATTAGACCTCCGTCAAGATTACGGGCTTTAATTTTAGGTAGCAATAAGTCCGATGACATGGCGCGATAGCGAGCACCATTCTCGGTTACGTACCATTCATCATCATTTTTGAATAAACATAGACCGATGATTCCACCAGTCCATAGCCGAGGTTTTCTCTGGGTAAAATGGCACATCTTTAACCTCTTATGTTTGCTCTTAGTCCAAATGCGGCAACTTTGTTTATTGATGTTGCCGTTGAGCCAGAAATGGCCCTCATCTCTAAATAAAATTTTGGTCGAAAACAGCGGAAATTCTTCAAGCTTTTAAGGAGCCCACTGAAACGGCGACGAGTAGGTACATCATTAGGTTTCAAAACCTGGAAATGGCAAACAATACTGAAAAAATATAAAGTTGAACACATCCCAAGCGTAATCTGTGAAAATAAACCTATTGAAAATACATACATCTATATTGATCACCCGTTACTTAAGACTTAAAGTCGACTTTTCTACTATGAAAAAAAAACAAGGCACTTTTCGACTTTTTAGTATTAAAAAGCCGATTAAAGTCAACTTTTCATTCTTTTGAATTTTTGGAAACAAAAATTCTTTCAGCTTGGCTCGGTAAGGTTCACCGTTGACGGTAACGGTGGCTTCTTGCTCATTTTAGGAGAAAAATGGCGCAAGCTTAACATCTACGCCAAACAGTGAATTGTTGTGTGTTCTCTGAACCCCATATGTGGCAATGTTGCTTATTCACATGGCCACTGAGATGAAAGTGAGCTTCATCTGAAACACTATTTTTTGGTAAAATTATTCATCTTCTGCCAAACAATCTTCAGTTCATTGGACGAAGCGAAAACGCATCGGTTGGTGTTCCACGACAAAGTTCAAACTTTCGAATAAAAACAGAAATTTGAAAAAATCATTACTTTTTTACAGCCGATTCAAATTTAAAATTGTAAATGTTCCATCCTATAGGTTGAAAAATGATGTCCAACTTCATCAAATTAAGGAATCTGTTTTTCAGTACCGAAGTTATTATCCATTCATTGTTTATTGGATTAGTCATCGCGCGATACAGTACAGCGTTAATTCCGGTCTGTATCAATGTTGTCAAGGTGCTTCCCGCTAAGACAAATGTCCCTAGGCATTATTTCCTTCCTGTGTACCTAACCTATATTTCCGTTAGCGACGAAATACATACGTACTCGTATATAGGGGACTTTTGGTTTGATGTGGCGCTGCGAAAAACCCTATAATTCTATGGCCGATGAAGCAGCTTAGAACAGTTATTTGAAAGTATGAAAGGCTTACGTTAGGTCCCGCCTTCATATTACAATAACTTCACTATTTTGTTAGGATTTTCCTTATCATATTTATTTTGGATCATTCTCAAGTTTTTCATAAACTCTATCGATATAACTTTATGATCATTTCATTAAGGTAAAATTACGATTTGTTCATATTTATAATAAAAAGAACTTTCTCTGGCTAAATGTGTTCTCTCATAGTGATCCTGTGTCCTTATTTAAGATTTAATTGGTAAATTTAAGTGAGTTCACATTGAACAGGGAGACCTCTTGCTTCTATATTTAAATAGAAGACAAGTTTTTAACAAAATGGCAGAGTGACATGGATTTTCGTGGCTGCACACTGCTTTTATCGTTATTTTGGGTCTGTAACGACCTTCATCAGAATGCTTTGCAGCAATTGTTGAAAGGAAAACTGAACTGAATAAATACTGAGATGAATGAGAACTACTGATGTACATTTCACTTTTTAAGTTTTATTCAAACAATTGCTCAAGAAAATACAATTCACCTTTTTCACCACTACATATCTATAAATCTTTTTTTTCAAAGTACTGTAAAATGTTTTGTTCATTTGAATCTATCGACAAATGCAGTTTTCTCTATAAAACATTAGTGATGGAAAAATTAATTATTCTGATTCTGAAGAAGAAACAACAAATAGGTCTCTAACCAGAATAAAAAATGTCATAATTATGATGAAAGGCCAAATAAATATAAACAAAATAAAATTAATAAACTTAACTTAATTTAGAACAATGCCAATATGAAATATCGCCTATACATTGTCTCAAGAAGTTCTCTTTCCACCAAACTTACTGAAGTCCACGAAGATTATAAACTACCCGAATAAAAACATACGCTGGAATCATTTAGCACTCTTGACCTTTTAAATGCCGCAAAGCTTTCCTCCTTCCTTAGCCCATCATTCGCTAAGAAAAAAGATAAATTTCTGCAATTCATTACAAAAGTAATTTGTGCCATTGAGATACGAGTACACAGCAATCCGAGGTTATCTTTGAAGATTAATCAAATTTCTCCTTGCATCATGCCAACCGACACAGCCAAATGACTACTTCGCTCCGTGTAGGAAGTGTCACATTAAGGCAACACAAGGAGGCGGATATCCTGTTGCGATAATTTCAACTAAATGAATTGGCACATTTTTCATTTTTGTTACATTCCTCATCTCATCTCTCATCTCACCTTACTTTACTCCGGCCCGGCTGGGAGCAGGAGGCAATTGTTGAAATATGAAATGATCAGCCGGTGCCAAAACAAGAACAACAAAATCCAGATACCAAGAACTTGAAGAAAAGGAGCATTTGCATTTGAAAAAAAAAAACAAAAAAGCAACAGCATAAATAAGCATGTGAATGGCAAGCATTTGAACCCTGAAGGCGATAAAATCTTAAAAATCCCACTTAAGTGTAGGGTAATTTATTTCGCGAGCATTCATTCATTCCTTCCCATCCATCCCGAGCCGCCACTCGGCAACTGGCAAGGGGCTAGGCTATGCTGGCTGGCAGGCTGGTGTTTTCATTCCTAATGAATGGAAGCAATCCCAAAGCGAATTGTGACAAAGCCACAATTTGGATATCGGCGGTGTACCGTGCACGCGTGTGTTTGTGTCAGTGTGCAACTGGGAGTACAAGGAGCCGGAGACGAAGGCGAGAATGGGGTGGGCCATGGTTTTGACACAGACGCTCAGTGTCAGTCATCGGCTTGATGTTTCGATGAAATGATAAATGATGAAAAATTTCTAAAGATTTCTTCAACATTGCCTCAAACAACGAAAGCAAGGATAGCAAAGAATCAGCGATTTTTTAAATTGTGTGTGTTTTTTTTTTGCTTTGGTTTTGGGCTTCCTTCTTTAGTAGAAAAGGCGATAAACATTTTGTATCTTGTTGTCTTGAGCTTAATGTCGAGGTAAATGTTTTAAGGTTGCCGTCAAACAGATGGGAACTCATTAAATTAGCTTAAGATGAGTCACAACATGACTTGTGACTCATTTTGTCCTTCGGTGGTCTTATCAGCAGCGCTTAATGCCCCAGCACAGTTTGAGGATTCATTTTAGTACAAGTGGATTTTGAATGTTAAAAATGAACGTTATTGAGTAAATATCTTAAGAGTTAGGTGAGTTACAAAAATTTGCAGTAACTACGTATTTTGTTAAAGATAATATCCTAGTGGACAAAATAAATACCGCTTTTAGATGGAAAAACGAGGTGAACAATTAGAATAAATAGATAACATTACTTTCGAAAGAAGCAAGTATTTTGCTTTGTGTTTTTAATAACTTAAATTTTAAGGGGAGACAATGTAATTTTAATGCCTTTTTCTTCGAAAATTTCTAAGACGAACTAGCCATGCCAGCACGATTACAGTTAAGTGGTGTTTAAGCTTAAGTCTCGACAACTATGACTGGATAGCAAAAACACAATAGTAAAGTCATTTGTTAAAAAGATTAAATAATGGTAATTAGAAAAGTATTCCTTTCATGCCGGTTTAGCACCCAGCCTGGAAAACAATTAACTATTAGCGTCGATCCAGTCTAAGTACTACAACGGCTACAACAAATAAATTTTCTACTATTTTTGTAACAGAATCGAGTACAGCACTTAAAGCAATTTACACTTTTTGTAAACAAATGACAAACAGTTTTGCCATCCAGACCTAGATTTCGAATCTTATCCTAACCAGTACAAGTACTAAGCTTTTAAGAGGCGAAATCAGACCAGATAATAATTGTGTTACTTTAGCGAACTACAAATACTCGTACATTTGAAAATATTAAACAATTTAAGTATTTGATAAATAAAGCTATATTTTTTGTCGACGCACTTTAAACATCCTAATAGGAATAGTTTTTGGACTTATAGGTTCTAGTGGTCCAAAAAAAATAGAACGTACCCTTTAGTCAAAACAAGAGGCCAATTTTGAATAATGACAAATCTGTTCTCCAATTAAAAATTTTACTAAGGAATGGGAGTAGTCTCATGGACCGATGGGACGCAAAAAATAATCATTTTAGGGTCAGAATAATAAATACTTACTTATATTGCATATTCTTTGAACAAATTTAATGATATTTTAGAAATAATATATTTTTATATTTTGGTTTTCTGTAAGGATTGTAATTCCATAGACTAAATAATTAAATAAATAAAAATTTGTTTTTGCGCAAATAAATTATAAAAGCTTTATTTTAATCGTATTAATGCCATTTTTTTTTACAACCTGGGTACTGATCAACAATTATGGCAGACCCAAAAATCGAAAAACTGTTTAGATTTCTAAGACAGATGCGCAAATTTGGAAAAATTTACAACAAAAAAAAAACATCGCCAGTAAGTATTAAGTTTTTTTTTAAAAACATAATCAATTTTAAATAAAAAATTTAAGTTTTATAATAAAGTTTGTTATAATGCAAGATATGGCTAAATAATATACTCGTAGATCGTAGCGTTCTCCTTTATATCACATAAATTTCGTCACATTGACCAATTTTATATATACTAGCAGACATTTATATATGCCGATTTTCGAAGGGATCACCCACCTTACAAACACACATCTTGAACATTACTGGAAGGTATTTGGGCCTCAGTTCCTCATGCAATTTCACTGCCTTTGAGCACCCATATGTCCATGTTCGAAAGGACCCATATGTCCATGTTCGAAACAGACCACGTCCATAGGTCAAGGACTCTAATTCAGCCGAATCGTAACATATATGTGATATTCAGATTCTTGATAAAAATTGAGCTTTTCTGAGTACCCATTTGTCCTTGTTAGAAAGGACTAATTTTTCTGCACATCTAGGCCTATGGGTCAAAGCTTTTAAATTAATCGAATCTTAAATTGGATTTCTTACAAAAAATGCCACAAAGCTAGAAATTGTATGTGGACTTGTTTAGTCTATTAAAGGGGGATATTTCCCTTTTGCCCGAATTGGTTAATTTGAAATACCTACCTATCGCTGACTATAAGACATATATCTGCCAAGAGTGAAGACTCTAGCTCTTCGTTTGGACTGAATCGTGATTCAAGAGAAAGATATACGGACTTGTCTAGATCGTTTTACAATTTTATGACGATCAGTAACATATTTTATTTTAATGCTCGCAAGTATTTCGATGTGTTACAAACGGTATGAAATCGATTAATTACTCTCATTCTATGGTGTAGAGTATACAAATGGACTAAGGCTCTAATCGTTAAACAGTGAGTGGATCCACGAAGACTCTGGATTCGACCACCACATATTCTGGTAAGGGGTTGGGCGTCACACATTCTGAGTAAGATGGCTGATCAATAAGGATTTTATGCAGTAGAGAGATCTCTGACAGAAAGTCCCGTGCAGGTGTATTTTTAAGCACTGATATCACAGACACGATTATACTTATGGCTTTTTTTGTAACAAACGGATAACTTCACTTTAATAATAGATACCCTTTTTCATAGAGATTTATCTCTTACAAACAAAGACGACATGGAAGGTGAATGATTTTAATTTAAGGTAAGCTGGCAGTCATTTAAGTCCCAGAACACTCTGACATCGTGACCTATGAATATCAGTCAATTCATAGGTCACGATGTTAGAGTGAAGAATATCCTTGTAGTCTCAGACGGTAGATTTGGACTACTCAAAGTTGTTCCAAGCGATTAATGGTTAAAAAAAATTGGCAAATCCGTACATATAATTATCTTCGGAATACTCGTAGTTATCACAGTTATGATTAAAGTCATTATTTAATTTTTGATCCTAAAAACGTTTAATTTTCTATTTAAAAGTAATGTCTTCCTAGAGTAACTTCCTGCTTGATCGATCCTATATGAATATTAACTACAAAGTTCCCAAAAAAAAAATAATTTTTCACGCTGGAATTATTGAACATTTAAACAGAGTGTATTGCTTCTGCTTCATTTTTATATGCCTTTGGTAGCAATTTCTAGTCTTCATGCATTATTGTAATACACTTTAAAAAGTTTTCCAGATTTCATACTCGAAATTAAATTCAAAATTTTGAGGCAAGGGCTCGATACGACGATGAAAGCGGTTTCCATATTTTTCTTCGACATTCTAATAAGGAGCAACCAGGAAATGTCGTGCAAAACTGTCTTAATATATCTTTAGTTGTTGATCATATCATAAACTATGCCTTCGATATATTGCTGATAAATATTTGCACATAATTAAAAAAATTATCAGTATAGGCTCGCAAAATGAAATGTATTTCGCAAAATAAAATGTTCCTAAGAATATATCAGACAGTTTTATATCCTCCAATGACGAATGGAATGTATACAATTTGAAATACCTTATTTATCGTCGTAGAGCTCCAAGGCGGTTCAATCGTTCCCGTCCGTCCTTATCGTGAATATGTTTAATGTTCAATAGCGGTCAAAGTAATTAACCTATGGTCCTGATTTGCATGATAATATCTTTTATGGTCATAAGCTATTTAGGTAGGCTAAATCGGCCTTGGGAGGAAATTAATTTTATATTTAGTACCGCTTAAGAAGTATACTTTCCTGAGTTAATAAATGGCATAGTTGGTGGACGTTTTCGGCGGTCACTAGTCAATATGGAAATATTGGTACCCAAACTGAATCACCTTTCTTGTACAATTTTAAGATTTGTCTTTGAAGTGACTTTGATAGTGAATTCACAATGGAGAGGAGACAAGATTTTGTTCTGTGGAACAAAGTGACGTTTATACGTATTTTTAGTTTAAACAATTTACAAACGTGTTATATTTGAGCGCAAATAAAAAAAATCGAGAGCCTACACACAGAGAACAGATTCGTTGCCACAACCGAATTTTTTGCCTACCGCATGATTGCACCTCGAGTATTCCATTAGTACAAAGGAATGTTAGTAGGTGCTCTGTAACGTTCAGTAATTATAAATATCGGTATATATCGGTAGAAAATGTGAAGTATCTGAACATCCAGAAACGAATTTTTGGATCTAAAAGCCCGCAAGCCGCACTTGTTAAACGAAAAAAAATTTAAATCTTTATTAGAGGAAAAAACATTGTTCCCTAATACACTTGGAGTATTCTTAATCCTAAGGAGTGTCAAGTCGAGGAAAAAGATGATTTTTACTGAATAAAATTAAACGATTTGCTTAAAGCAGTAATAATAGAAATATTTTAGCTTTTGGTTATGATGAATGTTTAGATATCATCACCAATATTCGGTTACAATAACAAAATGGTGGCAACACTATTGGTTCGCACAACCACCAGTAATGGCAACAAAATACATTGTATGCATTGCTTCTACAATACGATGTTCGTCATCTTGTGTTTGGTCGAATCGAATATCCATTACGATTATAAACATTTGGTGATTGCAACCGCAACTCTTTCTTTGCAACGGAGTTTTTGTAGTTCCAACCTTGTCTCTGCGTGTGGTAAACATATGTCAAACATTACTTCGTTTCATACATAAAAATACATCAAGGTCTAGTAATTTTCGTAAACTTAATTGACATTGAATAATTTCGAATTGACATTCATTTTTTCATTTAGCGAGGCAAGGCTAATCTTAAAAATCGCATTTAAAGATTTAAGCAAAACTATAGCACTTAATTTCTCTTCGTTGTTAATGTGATACGAGTATAGCAGAAAAAGGCCACCCCTCCAGCCCCCCCCCCCCCCCCCCCTACAACCACGGACAGACAGTACAGACTTGTAGTAATGCACAAAACATAAAAATACCCTAAAATGCGTTAATTCCATTTCACTAATTAAACGCACAACAAAATAAAGCAGAAAGTGCGGAAGTGAAATGAAATACGAAATGAGAAAAACAGGAATGAAATTTCAGCGGGAAAGGGAAGAAGCAGGCGGAAATCACAGCCAGCCAGCCAGTCCGTCACAATACAATTCCGCCACACAAACACAAGGCAACAACGGCGAGAATCATTCACACTCAATCATTTGTTTCATTATTACAAGAAATTCTCATTAACAATGAAAACAAAGGCGACATTTGTCGCCGCCGCCGCACAGTGGGAAAATTACGAAAAAAATTGGAAATAATTCGGCCATTTCGTTTGTAATGGTCCGATTTAAATGAAAATTTACATTGACCTTCTTGAAGTGTTACTGAGCTTAAGTTTTGAATTTCATGCATCTGTGTTTAACAGGTGCTGCACAGTGGGCCCTCAAAGTTGGTCACCTCGAGTTAAAATTTTCTTTTTCAAGCCGCCAAAAGCGTATTTGTGGTCCGATCGTAATAATTTTTTCTTTAGTGAAATCTGCTAGACAAACCCAACCAAAAATGTTATTACAAATTTTTTCATATCTCGTACAATAAAAAAGATATCGGGACTTAAAGTTTTTTTTTCGAAAAATTTGCTTTGGATTTTCTGGGATTATTTTATTTTTGGGAATCAGTTTTAGGTGAATCGGGGAAAATTTAATCCTGGTTTAAAGAAAACACTTTGGTTAATGTTTTAAAAAAAGAATTGTAGCAAAATCACCAATAATATGAAAATGCCAGCTGTTCAAAGTCAACTATTGCGAAAAAAGTGGGATTTTGAGTGTTTTACGGCGAAAAGGTACCTTTACTCTTATGTCAATAACTTTAATGTTTCTTAAGTAACATACAAAAAATTTGCATTTATTTCAAAGAAAACTTTATGCTTAATACAAATAATAAGCAATTGTGACCCTAGTCGGTACTTTTCTTGCTCCAGGCGTCTCCAAATATGGGCATTTTTTTCAAAAAAAATTGAGTTTGAGCTCAAATAAAAAAAATCGCCACACTGCTGGCCCAATTTGGTGCTATAAGTCAGTTAACTACATATGTTTTCTAAAATCCCAAGCAAAGAAATTTTGCGGGAGGCCATTTCTAGGACAAAAAAATGAGTTTTTGTTAAAAAATCCCATTTCTGGGATTTTGTTTTCCCCTGTGTCAAATTTTAGAAAAGTGGCAACTCCAATTTTTTTTTTGAATAAGTTTTTCATTTTGTCACAAAAATATTGATACTACGTAAAAAAATCAGGTTTATATCTCCAACCAGCAAAATTTTACAGTGGTCTGAAATATTGACTTTTTTTGCTACCTTCACAAAAAAAAATTTTTTTCTCGTTTTTATCAATTATTATTCAACATATTGAGTTAATTGCATTCTTTTTTATAATCTGTTAAAACTAGAGGTAATTACCTTTCCATTGGTATATAAAAAGTATATCCTTTTACCTACACTTATAACAGCACGTGCGCTGGAATAAGACCCCTTTGAGTAAAGTATGAATTTTATAGGTAAGAATACCAATTTTAAAAATTCTCGTACCTATCCATAAATAGCAAAAATATATATTTTTACCATTATTGTTTACCTATTGTGTAAAAACGGAAAATGGGTAGTATTGTATAGTATGGATCTAGGTACCTAAACATTCATTCTTATATGTTTTGGGGGAATACCTGTCCCCTATGTCCGGAATATTGTGCAACATTTTAGGCGAATGTACCTGGGTACATAAAAATTCATTGTTATAAATGTATTTTTGGGGAATACCTGGTATTTTAGTCAAGTATTAATTGCGGATATTATTGTGATTACCTGTAAGTATTACTCATTGATATAAGAACCGCCGATTTTGTATGGGTTTATCATAACAAATTAATCCGCCATGACGATAACACTCCTTGTTCAAGAACTTGTTGAATTTTTAAAAAACACCAAACTTCGGAAAATGGAGAACAGAGTAGCATATGTAATAGAGTGCATAGAGTCAACATATAGCGAGATAACACAATCTAACGAAAGCAGCAAAGTATTAAATTTTTTGAAAAAATTTGACCGGCTCATGGAGAAGTATCACAGGAATTATTCAAGATTACCAACTGAGTGGCTCGACAGTATAATTGAATTTGAAACTGTCCCTGCTTTAGAGGGTGCTCCTACTAAGGAATACGACGATCTATGTCCAAAGGCAAAGAAACAACGGTTGTCGGCTGAGATGGCAAATCATTCACCTTCAAAGATTTGTGATACATTCAAGGAATTACTGACGGTGGAAAATCGGCCATCTAGCGCAAAAAGAATTGCAGACGTGTTAACGGAAGCATCACCAAGGCGGCTCCAACGCATTGAAAGAAGTATTGCAACACCATGTCCTGGTTTTAGCGAGGAAGAAGCATTAGCTTTAATCATCGAATTGGGATTGAGTAAGAACAAGTACACTCATTTAAGAAGAATGCTGCTTGATAAAGGATGTGACATGTTTCCCGCATACAACCGAATAAAGGAACGAAAAATGGAAATTTTGCCAAACCCAGTGATAATTACAGAAAAGGCCGGCAGCGTTAGTTTGGAACTACTTCTCAAAAATACTGCCAGTAGGATAATAACAACATTGAATGAGGAACAACTAAAAAAAATCAACAACAGCCATCTTCAATTAATATGCAAGTGGGGATGTGATGGTTTGTCAGCACTTTCGGAATACAAACAATGCTCTGATAGCCAATCTACCCAGATCGAATTCAAGAGCGTATTCATGGCATCTTTGGTTCCTCTGAGGGTAAATTTAGACTCTACCTTACCTTCAACTTCGCGCAGAAAATCAAACCCTACTGAAGCAATATGGCGTAATCCAACACCTGGCTCCAAAATTTATTGCAGACCAATCTCCTTCGTATATCATAAAGAAACGAGTGATTTAACTAAAGCCATCACAGACAAATTAAAAGATGATATTTCGAGATTAGAAGATTTTGCATTTAAATTCGACAGGTATTCTATTACAATATCTTTTAAAATGTTCCTGACAATGGTAGATGGAAAAGCCGCAAACGATATTACAGGAAACAAATCTAGCTGGAAGTGTTTCATTTGCAATAAAAGCAAAGTTAATTTTTCAAACGCTTCGAATAATTCAGTAGTCAATGAAGATACCCTTGAGTTTGGAATAGCACCGTTACATGCTCGAATCAGGTTTCTAGAACACTTTCTAAACCTTGCTTATGACATTAAGTATAAATCTATACCAGGAAATGAAAGGAAAAACATTCGAGCTAACAAAGAAATGCATGAAATGAGAGCAAGTGAAAAAAAAAGAATTCAAGATGCATTTAAACAACAAACTGGCCTAAATATTTCTAAACCACGCTCGAACTTTGGGAATACAAATGATGGAAACACTGCCAGAAGATTCTTCGCAGACTATAATACAGCTGCAGAAATAACTGGATCAATAAGGAGTTGATTCGAATGGTTAATATATTGCTTTTAGCTCTGAATTCCAAACAAAAGATTAATTCCGATAAATTTGGAGTTTACGCCGAACGAATTTTAAAAATGCTTGCTGATCTCTATCCCTGGAAAGATCTAACGCCAACTATACACAGAGTCCTGTTCAACGGGAAACAAATAATCGAGTCTCACCTTCTCCCTATAGGCGAGTTAACTGAAGAACCACAAGAAGCTAGAAATCGAGACTTCAGATATGTTCAACAATTTTCCACAAGAAAATGCTCAAGAATAGCACAAAACGAAGACTTACTTAATAGTTTATTATTATCTTCAGATCCTTTTTTATCCTCCATGAGAAGTAAGTTGACTTCGTACCACGAAATGACGCATGGAGACGAAGAAGAATTTTCTGATTTATTAGATATGCTGGACGTGGAATAAAATCATTTAAGTTTAATGTTTTTTAATTATAAGATTTATTTAAATGTTAATTTATTTAAAAAAAAGTTTTTCACAAAAAATGAAGTCAATAGCATCTTTTTATTCAAATTTTCTATCTGCAACAATTAAATTACTTTTTTGCGATTGGAAATGTGTAAATTTGATTTTTTTAAATGCAACAACATTGATCTCTCACAAAATGAAATTGCTATTTACCAAAAAAATTAATATTTTACTCAAAGGGGTCTTATTCCAGCGCACGTGCTGTTATAAGTGTAGGTAAAAGGATATACTTTTTATATACCAATGGAAAGGTAATTACCTCTAGTTTTAACAGATTATAAAAAAGAATGCAATTAACTCAATATGTTGAATAATAATTGATAAAAACGAGAAAAAATTTTTTTTTTGTTAAGTTAGCAAAAAAAGTCAATATTTCAGACCACTGTAAAATTTTGCTGGTTGGAGATATAAACCTGATTTTTTTACGTAGTATCAATATTTTTGTGACAAAATGAAAAACTTATTCAAAAAAAAAATTGGAGTTGCCACTTTTCTAAAATTTGACACAGGGGAAAACAAAATCCCAGAAATGGGATTTTTTAACAAAAACTCATTTTTTTTGTCCTAGAAATGGCCTCCCGCAAAATTTCTTTGCTTGGGATTTTAGAAAACATATGTAGTTAACTGACTTATAGCACCAAATTGGGCCAGCAGTGTGGCGATTTTTTTTATTTGAGCTCAAACTCAATTTTTTTTGACAAAAAATGCCCATATTTGGAGACGCCTGGAGCAAGAAAAGTACCGACTAGGGTCACAATTGCTTATTATTTGTATTAAGCATAAAGTTTTCTTTGAAATAAATGCAAATTTTTTGTATGTTACTTAAGAAACATTAAAGTTATTGACATAAGAGTAAAGGTACCTTTTCGCCGTAAAACACTCAAAATCCCACTTTTTTCGCAATAGTTGACTTTGAACAGCTGGCATTTTCACATTATTGGTGATTTTGCTACAATTCTTTTTTTAAAACATTAACCAAAGTGTTTTCTTTAAACCAGGATTAAATTTTCCCCGATTCACCTAAAACTGATTCCCAAAAATAAAATAATCCCAGAAAATCCAAAGCAAATTTTTCGAAAAAAAAACTTTAAGTCCCGATATCTTTTTTATTGTACGAGATATGAAAAAATTTGTAATAACATTTTTGGTTGGGTTTGTCCAGCAGATTTCACTAAAGAAAAAATTATTACGATCGGACCACAAATACGCTTTTGGCGGCTTGAAAAAGAAAATTTTAACTCGAGGTGACCAACTTTGAGGGCCCACTGTGCAGCACCTGTTAAACACAGATGCATGAAATTCAAAACTTAAGCTCAATAACACTTCAAGAAGGTCAATGTAAATTTTCATTTAAATCGGACCATTACAAACGAAATGGCCGAATTATTTCCAATTTTTTTCGTAATTTTCCCACTGTGCGCCGCCGCGACTTTGGCCGTTCGGCTGCTCGGCCACTAAATCTATGGAGCCCCGAATTTGTGTTCAACAGAGGGCGGGAGGGGTTGCAAATCTTTCTTACGCACCAGATTTTAATTGCCAACAATTGTTGTCTGCTGCTGCCGGTATTGTATGTGTTCTGGTGCTCGCATCTCTAAGCAAGTCCACATTTGGTGCGGAAATTTATGGAAGACAAGGGAAATTCGCGATTTATAATAACAGCCGGCGCTGCCAGTAATAATTTGAATTCCGCCTTTAATGGTCGACTATAACGCATGCTGCCAACATCCAGCGAAGGGGGTGAATGGAAGTAAAAAATATCTGGAAAGGCCTTTAGAGTAATTTCCATCAGTGGTGGTCGCAACCAGGCCAATAATAAATAAAATCACTTACTTTGGCTCACCGACAGACATAATCGTGGATGTTGGCTGCTGGCTGCCAAAGTTTGTAATTATGGAATTAATAAATACCGAAATTAAAGATGGTACTTTAAGAAAACATTTCCAAACTCAGTCGTCTATAAATTGTTCGTCGTAAAGTATGCAGAAATATTAAATTTCACGAAAGCCTTAAAGTATGCTTGAAAATATGGTTGAAATTTAAAACACCTGCTCTCATTCTCTGATTTGTGTCCCTCTCTCTCTATGTGTGATTGTGTCTAGCATTTATTTCAGTGTTGCAGAGAGCAAATGCACGTTTTTAACTTTTTTTTAATGCTGCCAGCCTTGTTTTTGCTTTTTGTTGAGTCTCCTTTCTCCGCTTGGATCCGCACGAAAAACAAAGAACGAAAATGGAAAAACTGAAAATGGCAAAAAAGCACAGAACGAATGCGAGTATCTAGTGCGGTGCATTATTGTTGTGTGTTGTTGCCTCATGCGCTTTTCATTGTGTTTTTATGGTTGCCAGAGCAATGGACCCGCCTCCTTTGCCGTCGTACTACACGTAATCACCTATCGCACAACGAACGTATGTACATACGAAAGGACGTACGTTACGTTACGTTTCCTTGGATTTCATTTTGCTCCGAAGTCGTACAGTTGTTGCAACCTTGGAAGTGTAATTTTGTATCAGACCAAAGCCATAGGCGACGGACGAGTTGTGGGGGAGGGCTCCTCTTCGGCATGGAACAAACTAGATGGCGATTTGGTTAGAGGTTGCAGGAAAAACTTTTTCAAATTGGGAACAAAACAAAAAAAGCAAAGCCATGCAACAAACTGTGCAGCACAGCATCAGCAGTGTGTGAGTGAGTGGGTGGATGAGTAAGTGTGTGAGTTCTTCCAGTTCAAACACTTAAAAATCTAATAACAATTCATGGAAGGCATGAGCAGGACTCCTCTCAGACTAAAGACTGCTTTTTCACTCACTGTCTCTGTTGCACATAATGGTTGGTCGGTCGGTTCCTGGTCTCTCGCTCTTGTTCTGTCTCGCTCTAGTGCACATTTATGGTCATTTGTGGAACGTTTCGCCTGACATTTGTCTTTGCTACTTTATTGGGGGGTTTTCTTATTGATGTTCTGGTCCTCCTGGTCCTCGTGCTGGTGTGGCATGTTGTTGTGCAACTTGTAATTCCCACAATGACGCTTGCTGCACTCACTCTCGCTCTGTGTGGCGGCAGCCACAACAGTAATAACAATAACAACTGTAATGACGACGGCGGCGATGCTGATGATGATGGCGGTGATCTCCGCCATCATTATCCCTGGCAAATGCAAGTTGCTGGTTTGCTGTGAGGATGTCCTGTGCGAGGCTTGGAATTAATTTATCGCTTCACTACTTCACCATGTGCGGCCTCGTTTTTTCCTCTTCATTTCAATTCTAAACGATGTGTTTTCATATGGATTGTAGGATTTTTGTTTTTGTTATCGTTGTATTTAGTGTTCAAGATTGAATTGCATGCTGGCGTTTTAAAAAAATGGTTTGATGCTCATATAAATCATGGTCTTAGCCTTTGCAACTAAGGAAAAATATTAGATTACAGCAAATGTGCTGACTCTGATGGAGGAAAGTCAATATACCAGTAGTTTGTGGCACGTTACCATACACACGACCACACTCACATACATTTACAAATAGTGGATGTTGGTGGTATTAGCATAACTATGAGGGTCATAAACTTGGACAAACTTTTAACAATTATTGAAAGATGGAACGTTACATCGGATTTTAAGGCGTAGAGTTACAAATAGAAGAGTTTAATAGATAATGGTGTGCTTCAGTCATGACTTATTTGGACTTGGAAATCGGAATTAGAAAGTTTCACTTATATTCTGTGTTTGTAATGGGATTTAAATAGCTTCTATTTCGAAGACTTTATTGCTTTACACACTAAAAGAATTTATTCCAAGTCTGATGTTTCAAAATAAAATAATTATGACTGCTAATCGTTAAAAAATTTCAAATGTAGTGGCGGTTCCACGCCCCTTTATAAAACCATTTACAATAGTAATTTCCTGACACACGGTAGCATTCATTGTACATTTCAAGACGACCTGCTTATAATTATGATCGTAACATTGCATTTAAAAAATTGGGCGTGGCACCACCCACAAATTTCTAAACACTTTAAATGTATTTGTTCCAAGTCAGATGTGCCCAACTTAAATATGTGATAAGTACTGGCCGTGCAACAGTTTTCGATGTGCGTGGAGCCACGCCCCTCTGTAAAAGTTTATCCGTTTATACACTACTACAATGGAATCTCCCACGATAGCATACAGTATACATTTTAAGATCTGCCTTTAATTATGTCATTACATCGCCTTTAAAAAAGGGGCGTAACGCAGCCCACTTTCCCCGTACGTATTTCATTATACACGGGCAGTACGTAAATGTATCGAATATGATGGTTTTTTTCCGATTTAAGTTTTTTGATGTACGGGCGGTATCACGCCTCCTTTTAAAAACGTATCCGCCTACTTGAGATATTGAAGTAGCCCAATTTCAAGAAGTTCGGTTCAGTAGAGTAGTAGTGTATAGGTCAAAGGAACATAAATTTACCATCATAGTTTTGCCATCTTTCTTGGTGTCGGTATTACGTTTGCTCGGTTTATATCGAGCTTTCTTAGAGATCGCACTATTAGAGTTGTTGTAGATGGGTTCTCATCCAATACACATAGGCTGACCGCAGGTGTACCACAGGGCCCTGTCCGTTCTCCCTCTTTATTTCTTATTTTCATTGACGATATTTTGGGTTTAGACGGTGAATCCAATTTTCGTCATTCATTCATATTCATTCAACCGTAGGCCGAGCCTTCAAGATATTGAAGACAAAAGGCGAATTATGGATGTGACACTTGGCCGGGATCTACTGGCCATTTCCGAATGGGGTCGAGTGAATAGAGTAGATTTTAATGCACGTAAGACACAGTGCTGCTTGTTGTCTCACAAGCGATTCGCTGACCCAACAATATCGTCAATTTCTCTCGATGGTACGGATATTGAACAATCAGAAGCTCTCGATATTCTGGGCATGAAAATACAATGTGACGCTCGTTGGGCGAGACATGTATTCGAAGTGTCGAAAGAAGCACTCAAGTGCATAGGCTTTTAATGCGGTACAAGAAATATTTCACTCCTTCTGATCTTTTCAATATCTATACAACTTACATCAGGCCAAAGATGGAATACAACTCCCATATATGGGCAGGTGCTCCAAAATCATCCTTGGAGCTACTTGACCGTGTTCAAAGGAGAGCGATGGTGCTGATAGGTGACAGTAGAGGATCCAACTCTATTGTTTCCCTTGAGCATCGTCGGAATGTGGGTTGCGTGACGCTGTTCTATCGTTACTTTCATGGTGTGTGTTCATCAGACATCCGTCGCCTTATTCCTGACGTGAGGATGTTCGGCAAGGACTTTCTAGGAATTCACACCCGTTTGTTATCGATTGGCCAGTTGACCGCACTAAACACTACAGATAAAATCCGTTTTTCGCTCGTACAGTCCGTATGTGGAATCGACTTCCGGCAAATGTATTTCCCACTAATTGCGACAGCCAGAAGTTCAAGGCAAGCGTCAACAAACATTACTCCCCCTTTCCCCCCTCCGATCCATTAATTTCCAGTCGCCAATGCAATGCACCGCATGTATAGGGGGCATCCCCTGAGTGTTGGTTATTTAAAAAAAAAGACATAATCTTCAACAAATAAATACCAAAGACTGTTCTTTCAAATGATAATAAGCCCCATTCAATTTGAATTTTCTGTGTTTTTTTCTTTAAAAAAGTAGGGAACCTCGAAATGGAACACCCAATTTTTATGTATTATTCAAAATGTCAAATCTTAGTTGTTTATTTATAGAATCTATTATAAACCATATAAACAAATAAACGCTTTTATTTCTTGAATTTCTGAAACTCTTTCATGCTTCGACTACAACCACCAGTTGGATAGTGCCAGCCTACATAGCAATAAGTATTATGTGGAGGTCCATTTTTGTACAATACTAAGCCCAAATGATTGATTAAAGAAATTAATCATTTGCATCCGCATTAAACGCCTTACTGTAGATTTAACATTTACTCGCGGCCTGAGAAAACTCCGAACAATAATTTCCATGCAATTTAACGAGGGCGTTAATAAAACTTCCCCTTAGTGTATGCTTAGAATTAATCTCCCCTCGGACTGTATAACAGTTATATGCTCCTGGCACAGTGTAACTGTGTGAGAGTGGGGGAAGTGCAAATAAAGCAAAAACGCGTACACCAACACACACTACGCCAATTCACTTAAAATATATCATTTGAATGTGAAAATGCAAATTTCGGATAATGTGTTCAAGAGGAATGCATTCCGTATTGGATCCGTATTTTGCCCCTTCTATTGACGCACATTTAAGTTTAAGTACGAAACGCTTTTTAGCGTCAAGCGCTTAGTAAATGTGAGCAAAATTAAAAAGTATTTCATGGCAAAAGTTCAAATAAACATTGGAACATGAACGTACGAGTGCCGCACGCAAACACACGCACTGGTAAACGTCCCCATGCACATTGTGGTGCTCCTATGACGTACATTACCTGCCGGAAATCTCAAGTCATTGAATGATAGAATGAAGCGTAACAGCTGTGCTTGGCCTGTTGTTTTTTTTTCTTGTGTACTTCGTGAGCATTTCATTTAGACTGAAATCTGAACTGAATTAATGAGAATTTGTGCTGTAACTGTGTATGACAGTGTGTGTGTGTGAGCTGGGGAAACTTTCGTGCGAATGTGTGAAGACAGCCTCATAAACTACGGGCGTAGAGGCATAGTAACGTATTGACAACACCCGGCTACAAATAAATTCATACAGACACACACATACGCTTACTATACTTTTAACGTCTTTTTAAGTGAGTTGCCAAGAAAACACTAGGAGTTACCTTACAGTACATGTGTTTGTACCGGATGTGGTGTGTTCATTTAAGTGGGTTACGGCAAAATAACATTTATTATGACTTACTTTGTGTTGATTTCCTAAAGTGTTTATCTGTGGCTCGAGCCTGGCAACAACAGCTCAAGAAAGCCAAGCTTAAATTCAGGTAGAAATATTGGCATATTTTAGAACTTTTCAAGCTCTACATTGTCCGTTTTTGAGAATCCTGAGCTAAGGTAAAACTACATATGGAGAAACTGCGAACGCTTTAAAAAAAAGTGGACGCTTCGTAAGTTCGAACGGGCTCCCATGGACTACGTTCGGGTAAGACATTGACAGAATTAGGGGATATGGTTTTAGGGTAATGGGATGACATCATTTTTGGAACTCCAAGCTCAATTGGTGCATAGTCAATGTCTCAAATGAAGCTTAACCGTAAAATTAATGTCATAAGAAAATTCAATTCGTGTTAAAGTTTGGGGTCCTACCGGCCATAGATCCAAACCGGAATTAAGATAAATCATAAAGGTTAGTAAATGTATCATACGGGAGGAAATTCCACTGTTTCTATGTGTCCCCATCTCTGTAAGCGAAATTACTTAGTTTCAGCGCCCTAGGTACCTTAGACCTTTGTGCCTTTATTTAGTCATTTTGTATAGTGGTGTTTTTTGTTAAGCCTCGATAAATAAAACTGGATAGCAAAACCGCAATATATTATGCATTTGCTAACAAAAAAACATAATTCATGTCTTAAGGAAATTACCAAAAGTACAAACGAATATAAAAAAGTAGAAATATTATAAAAATTAATAAAATTTAGTTCTTTTAGTACTTAGCCTCGATAACTATTGAATATAAGCCCCTATCCACGCAGAGAAAAGAGATGGTTACTACAGGGTGACCGCCGGGAAGGTATACTACTTTGTTTTGCCGCCATTTTGGTAAAAATTAGTCTTGATAGTTTATATTTGGCAGTCGTGAAGTAGAGACGTGGCAAATTTATTGTAGAAAATATTCGATAAATCTTTAAACATTTTATAAAAATCGTCATCGATTACTGTGACGATGAGAAAGTTACGTAAAATTTTTAGGAGAAACAACGTGCCAAGAAAACGCACTATTTATCGTGTAGTAAATGATTTCGAAGAAAGAGGGTCTGTAGCTGATAGGCCCAAGCATGGAACACAACGTACTGCAAGATAGGCTGAAAACTTACTTTTGAAGATATAGCAAGGTTTTGATAGTTATAAAGTGATATGTTTACATCGATACTAAAAAAATTTCAACAAAATTAAAAACGCCATGAAACTAACGATTTGTGGTGCTGTAAAATGTCTTAATCGTATTTGCTGAAAGTCAAACGATCTGCAGCTACGGTGACTTTCCGATCGTATTTAAAAGGAGTATTTGTTCTTTTGAATATCCACTACAAAGAGTTTCATTTGCAAACTTCCGTTTTCGTTACTTCCGACGGATGCTCATAGGAATACCTCACCCGTACCAAGTACGAGTATTGGCATCTTATTCAAATTTATTCTCACTTGTACGACGAGTACATAATGTAATGCAGGAGATTTATGTAAATGTACACACACGCACACATACATACGAACAGATGAACATACACGTCGTGCATTAAGTAAACGTTGGCATAAGTAATGTAAATTACTCTCAAGTATATGCAGACACACATACATACGCAAGTTCGCATGTGTCCAATGTACGTGTGTATGGTACGCATTGTAATGTACCGGTCCCTGGCTGGGTGTGTGTGATTCAGTTTTTTATGTTGTTTTTGTTTTTATTTTATTTAACATTCAGAACTTTAGTTCCATTTGGCAAATGTGAGAAATGAAGACACACTCATTTGCATAAGTAGCAACATTCAACATTCACCGTTCACTGTTCACCATTCATGCCACTCAACACTTTTGTTGCGTTTGTGTGATTCACACGTAAAGCTGACGCTGTTGGTGACATTGCACAGTGGTTTGCAATACAATAGTGGAAAGGTTATAAGTGGTGTGTTTGGGGAAGATACAAAAACCACTGGACTGTATAATAAAAATGCATATTGAGGCTTCTGGTGCCTCCACAAAGAGAATAATATATCTTCGAAATCGGTCAGAGCTACAAAAATTCGGTTTAATAGACAGACTTTCTGTTGCAGCCACCAATTGGTATAAGTTTAGTTATATGGTTTGACATATCATAAGATGATAGCTACAATGTTATCACGGTTAGCATAGCTAATACATTGGTTATAACTTGTACATGTATTGGTTGTTGTTATAGTTTAGCGGCTAATCTTGTCTTTGGATTTTATTGTCATTACCACGAGCATTTGTTAACTGAAAAAAGTGTTGCTCAAATTTTATGTTTTTGATTAATTAAACAAAACAATAAGGTTTTTTTTAATGGTTTGAAAATATTTATTCTGTTTGAATTCGAATTATGAGCAGTTTTAACTTAGCTTATACTTTCGAATTTAAAAAAAATTGTATGTGGAAAGATTGTATGCAGTGAGTAGAAAAAATTAAATTTTGGTTTAAAAGTTTCAAAAACTTTTAAGAAACAGCTGATTATGATAAATTATTTAAGTAAAGTGGAATTTATAATTTCCTGCTACTTAGGAAAATGTTACACCACCCTTAAATCAATTCTTCAAGTCTTGGCTACATGTCATTTTTCGGTTATTTTTGTAAGCTATTTTAAAAAAGTGGGTGGACAAAATTTTACTTAACAAATTGCGTACATTTTAACTGAACAAAATCAAAGACGCCAATTATAATGGACTATACAGAGTGACTCATTTGCGACTGGACAAATTTCACCAGCGTATTTCTTGGCTCATTTCATGAAAATATGCCATCTACGACCATGTCCGAAAATGCAAAGGGGCCAAATGGCAGCGGTTTGATGGTCGGATGGTACTAGGGTAAAATTGCTAAGTTCTGAACCAGTGGTAGGATTTTTTTGTTTTTTTTTTTTCTCTTAAAAGGTAGCCCTATTATTTATTTGTTTTTGTAAATTAACACGATCAAAATTTTTGCAAATTTCAGTCAAATAGTCAAAACTTTGGAACGGTAGGGCCTCAGGGCTTCAAAAGCAATAAAATCCGACCACCGGTTCAGAACTTAGCAAATTTACCCGAACAATTTCAAACCACTGCCATTTTGCACTTGCGTTTTCGGGCATGATCTTAGATGCCATATTTTAATGAAATAAGCCAAGGAATAGGCTGAGAAATTTGCCCAGTAGTGAATTAATCATCCTGTGTTATGGAAAATTTGGACAAAGGGGTATGACACTGCCCACTCTACCCTGAACTTTAAAACTGTATATTTCGTAAACTAATACTTGTAGATAGTTGTAGGTATGTATGCTATTGGTACTAAGGGAAACACATCCTGGTAGGAAAGGGGCCGTTGCCCATTTTCATATTGGACCGTAATCCATGACTCAAATAATTTTTTTTTATAAAAAAAACTCGCTGAGATTGTTGTCGGACTTTAGGGGCCAAAGAAAGACGTTGGATAAAATGTTTGTTTTTGAAAGATTTTTCTTACGATCCTATGATCCTATATTGGCACTAAGGGAAACACATCCTGGTAGAAAAGGGGCCGGTGCCATGCCCTCTTGACAACATTTTCATATTGGACCGTAATCCATGACTCAAATGATTTTTTTTTTAAAATGGATAAAATGTTTGTTTTTGAAAGATTTTTCTTATGATCCTATGAACCAAAACAATCCAATAAATTGGCCAAAAATATAAAAGCTTTTGTTTCTGACATTTTAAAAAAGAAGCCAACGATTTTTTTCTATTGGTACATGAAGTAACACCACCGAGTTGTTCCAAGTTTTATTTGCCGGAGACTTTACAAATAAGTGGTTTATCTCTAAGCCATCTGAAACCTTCTCTATAAGCCGTTCAGAGCCGGCATTATGCAGTTGATCCCGGTCAGTGAATATAAGAATTATTTGAGAGATTTTCCCCTTGTTCATTAATAAGATGTTGTGGGAATTAAGTGAGTAAATGTGGACTCTTACCTACTGCGGTGTATTAAGTTTATAGCGGCACCACTTTATGTTTAAACCCTGCCAGCAATGCTTTGGCCTGTAGTAAAAAATAGTTTAAACAAATGAATTAATGATATTTTTGATCAACAAATTGTAAACTTCTTTCTACGCTTCTTAAGGAACATTTTCAATAATGACGAACTGAAGCATTAAATAAGTAAATTGATTCAGAGCAAAAACTAGTGACTTCCAGTGATTTTTCGTCACAATTTGAACAGGACGATGACAGAATAGGAATTTGCATTCTACTTTTTCCGCCATTTGTTAGTACAAATCAACTTAATCGGTCTAGAGAGAAGTAATATTTTTTTTTATAAAAGCAATATCTTCCAAAAAATATCTTATTTTTGTTCGAAAACACCAACAGTCGTATAGTTTTTAAATTTGGAGAATCGACTTATGAACTTAAGCTTCAGATGATCTGGAAATTGCTCGTTTTCAATTTGAACGTCGTAAATAAATTAAATAAATGTTATCGTGGGGTGCTATACTGCCAGCGAGTAAAATGAATAAAATCTTTCTAAACTGCCCTATCAAAACATAAAAGAGATATTTTGTTTTAAATTATTGTAAATCTAAACTTTTGATTTGACGCAACTTAAAATATTTAATCTTGTTTACATTTCTTTAAAATTGTATTCCTATCAGGGACCCCTACTACGTTTAGAACCACTGTGCACGTTTGTTGCTGATGTTTAAGTCTGTGACTACATTTTTGTTTTTTTTTCTTGTTCTTTGTACTTTTTTGCATAATGTAGTCTCGGAAACAACATTTGCCACATGTGTTGGTTGGTGGCTGTTGTCGCACTGAATAAAACTCTCCCACACACAATGCTCTCGACGTACAGAATGACAGACACACATACACACCCACTTTTTCAGAAGGCTGACGCAAAACGTTTCCAATAATGAAGAATTTGGCTTTAATTAAAAACTCAGCAGCAAACAAATTGAAAAACGCTCATACGCACCGAGAAACCTCTGCGTAGGCGGGGGATACTCACAAATATTACTCATACGTACAGGGGTTTTCGGAGGTCTTTTGTTTGGCTAACGTCCGCAAAAGGGACATTAATTTCTGGGACCTTTTACCGGACAGCCAAATTCTCATTTGACAACAACTGCGAGCAGCGGATACCGTGTGCTGACCGCACCACAAATGCTGACTGTAATGACTGCGAGTTCCACAGTGTGTGGTGCGAAACGTCCTGTGGCGGCCACAGCTTAATTTGGCATCCTGAAAGCATATTGTTGTCGGTAATGCTCTCGTTTTGCTTTGTTTTGTTTCTTTCATTAAGCCGAATTATAAAAAAAAACCCAAGATTTTTTTGTACGAATGCAAATAAACATATTTAATGTAAATTACATTTAAAAGATAAACACGTGATTTGGGCTAGGCCGGAAAGGGTGAGGAAAAGGGTATGGCGAACGGCAGAAAATCAAAACAATGGTTTATTCAAATCTCGACAATGGATTAAATACTTGCGGGGTTTATTTGCGTTTTGATTAAGGGATTTCGGATTTCGTTAATTGTGACGTCACAGCGTCTACTTTAAGTTGACCTTGAATTGGAAGTTTTGTGGTTGTTGTTTTCTTTTTGTTTTGGTGGCAATTCCACGTTGTCCCCACCAAAGTTTATCAGTCAGAAATAGACACACACGCACACATTCAAAGAGGCGGAGTGGGAGAGTCTAAGACACATCCTCTTTAAAGTTGATAAAGTTCAAAAATCTTTGGTTTGCCAGTAGTTTGGCGCTGGTGTTGCTGTTGTTCCCGCTTTTCTTCATTTGTTAAAGTGTTAAACCCAGCAAGTTTGTTGTTGGCGGTGCCGCTGACGTTGTCGCTGGTTGTTGTTTGGAAAACACGATTTCACTTTGAAAACTTTAGTTTGGAAACTTTATTTCTCAGCCGTCGCTTTGCACTCTCTCTTGCGAACTCTCTCTCGCATGCTCTATCTTCCGTCTGCCGCTGCTGTCTTTGGCCGCTGTTGTTGGTGTTTCTCCTCTCAGTTTGGCAAGTTCTTTCGTCTTCATTCATTGTTTCTTATGCTCTTTTGCTATAGTTAATAATAAAAATTAAAAAAGAAAACTTTTACGCCGAACAGTATCTGGAGTTGAGGGAATAATAATAAAAAAAAAATATATAAATTTCACGCAAACACTCACACACACCGCCAGCCACCGACTCAGGCACCAACACGCACACAGACACACACACACACAGACACACGTACATTGCAACACTTTTTGGCCTAATTCTGGCACTGAAAATTAGCCCAAAAGTTTTATTTTAAAGTCTAGAAAGTTTGGTTTTTATTCATTTCGGAAACAAAAACTTATTTTGTATACGAAACTCGGGCTTTACATAAAATCAATATCTTTAAATTTTCCTCTCTGCAAATGTATGTGTGTGTGAGTGTTAGGATAATTTTTTACACCTTAAATTATTATCAAATGATTGAAAATGAAAATTGCACTGCGTTTTGCATATGATCGTCAATTATAGACACGCTCACTAAACAACTGTGAACACCAGAGGGGCCATCAAGAAAGTCAACCAATGATTTTGATATCTCCCAAACATGTTGCCTTAGAGCATGGGACATGCGAGGATTTCAGGTCGCCAGTAACCAAAAGGCAGAGAGTAGTAAAAGATACACAACCTATCATCAAATATTATTGAAATCTTATAATAAACTGTCGGTTAGATGCCAAATCTGTAGTTTATTTTGATAGGAACTTTATCATCGATTTTTAATTTTTTTTCCAACGTTTTCCAAGAAATTTTATTGAAATCGGATGAAATTTTCTGATATGTTAGGTGGGTTTACCCTAAATCGGCAGGTACATTTAAATAGGGGCTATATGAAAGCATGTACCGATTTCTTCCAATTTCAATAGTGACTGTCATTAGCTGAAAAGAAAAGACCAGAGTTTTATCTAGAACGTTCATTCATGACGGTTCATCACCAATCAGTAAAACAAAGTGTTTACCTAAGTTCTCTTTTATTTGTACACCAGCATTTCGTACGTACGAGTATGTGCTATAAGCTCTGTGTAACACCCATAAAAAAGTTTAATAGTCCTCTTAAAGAGCATTTCTATCAACCCAGAACTATTTTCTCAGCCGATTCAGACTTGACCATCAGTCCATAAACATTTCTAATTAAAATGTTGGCCGCGATTATAAACCGATCTAGATAAAACTTTGTTGAAATTGGAAGAAATCGGTCCATGCTTTCATATTCTTAGACGAGCAATCCATGTCCGTTCGTCCTTGTGTCTGTGGAAACCACGATAGCGGTCACACGAATTAACCCATGATCCTGCAGATTGATGATACAATTTGTAAAGATGGGGAAAATCGAACGTGGGGAAAAATTGTACCTCGGAAAAAGTACGACTTTTTAGTTATTTTCCTTACACATTATATTTTTTTTTGGACAGACAGGGTTAGGGGTTTTCTGTGAGTTGGGACGCTCTAAACATATTTGGTTGTTAGATGTTTTCGCTAAGGTGGCCCAAAAATGACCCGCATGTTCAAAACGTGCGATCAAATGTCAATTAGAACTTATGGATTGATTTTTATGGTATGGCAGAGATTACAGTGGGGCGCAAAGGTTCCCAAGGGGCCATTGGAGCTGTATGGCAAGTGTTTGCAAGTACCAAAAATATTTGAGATAGACTCACATTAAGTGTACTGAACTACTCAGAATCACCAGCTGTTTCGATTAAACGATGTCTATTTAAATGTCTGCCCTAAAAGAGTTAATCCTGATTATAAATTCAAACGTTGGAAATCACCCATTTTCATTCCGATTTCGACCGAGTTTCTTAAAGTTCATATAAAACGTTGAACCCACGGCTAATCATAATTACTTTGGACAAACTAATCTGGCGGCTCAGCGGTTTCCAATATACATAAATAGATTTGATATATACGTAAACAATACAAATTTTTCATGAAAGTAAAAATATTTTTTGTTTTGAAAGAGTGAATTTTTCTACAAGCTTATGAGATTAGGTTTGTTGTTCTTTAGAGGGAAACAAAAAATAAAATTGTTGTTGACATTTAGATACATTTCGAGTGACGGACATTAGGTCCGAAAAATACTAATATAAATACACTGTATATTACTTTTTAAAATGTGTATAAAATTAGAGCCAAGCCCAAGTAGCCCAACTTCCTATTGTCGGTTGACTTTGCTGTATATCCATTAGTGCAGGATACAATGTGGACGGCCATGTCTGACTTGAGCTTTTAACAAGTTTTATACAATTCTTTGCAGAAGACTATCAAATGGTTGGGCAGGTCCCTTCCTATTTTAAAACAAGATTTCATACCGTCAACGTTATTTATGGTACACGGTCGACTTTTCCTAAAGAATCATTAGGAGTCAATAGGCTGGCAAGGTGTTAACTGCCATCAAGTATACTTGTCACATTCGAAAGAGCAAACATTTCCATTATATATAGAACAGAGTTTTATTTATGTGGCTGTGTCACCTATCACTTAGTCCTTGGTGACGGTTCCTGGCTCTATTTTAACAGGACATACGCTTCGCCTAAATCGCAAATGGAATGTTTGCATAACATCGGTATTTTAGGGAAAGCCACCAAAAAGAGTCTAAGAATTTTCGCAGAGCCGAGGTGATCAATTGGCATCTTCAAAACGTTTAAAAACACCCTTGTCGCACTTGACGCGAAAATGATCGATTGTGGCGACGGCTGTGTGCCATGGCGAACCTTCCTGCTGCAATCAACATCATGTCTCTTTATTACTTATCTTCAAGCGGAATTACGTTTCCAGCAAAATTTCAAAGAGATATTGGTTATTCAAACCCCCTCTCCAAATTCTAGAAGGACAGTTTTGCTTGTTAATATTGCTGACGAGATGAAATTGTAATTTGTCTGAAAGGACAAAATAACAATCGCTATAAATTTCGTGCAGATCAAAGGTCCAAATAGAGAAGCGAAATCGAGACGGATGAGCGTTTGTCCTTAATTGCTGATAAAAAATAGAAATCTTAGTTAAAACTCGTAGCAGGCCGGTGTGTCAAATGTTGATTTTTTGAGACCAATTCCGAGTCAATGTTTTAGAACTGAGTCGCACACTTTTGGCTACGATAGCCACACCATCGTCAGTACGCACCTCGTTCATTCCATGTCAAACCGGACGATTTTCTGAAAAAATTTACATCGATGATTCCGATTTTTTTGAAACTTGGCAATATTGCCAAGTTTTTGTCAGAAAAAAAAGAAAAAATTTTTTTAATGAGTTATATGCTTTTTAAAATGTTCAAAATCATGAAAAATGTGCCGAGGAGGCTATATTGAAACGGGTGTAGGATCAAAACGCGACGGTGGATTTTAAAAAGCTATACCTTATTTTAAAGGTCTTGACGCATAATTTCTGCCGATCTAATTTAATTTTGATATACAGGGTGCCGAACATTTGTATAGTTGTGAAATTAATTTTGTAACGTGATTTTCTCTATTTTTGCACCAATATTCCAAATTAACAAAAATACACGCATACTCCTCAATCGATTCTAAACAAACCCTGAAAATTTTAGCTTGGAGAAATAATGCGTTATATTTTAAAAAAATTTGAAAACTATTTGCAAGAGCTCAAACGCAAATTGAAGAAAAAAACTCAATTTGCGAGTCAAATATATAAAAGAATTGTGGAGGATAGCAATTTCAAAAAATGTCTCAGTAAAGATACTACAAACATTGTTCTTGGTGATTTTGAAGATGGTTCTTATACATACATTAAAATAACAATAAATAAACAAACAGCAAAATATTTTTCATTGAAGCACCCAAATAACTATTATTACTATAATGATAAAATAATTAAAATAAAATATATCAAACGAGTTGATCAGGACTAAATTGTGCATGGCTATCCATTGAAATCAGTCGAAGACATTTCTTCTTCAATTACCATTAATATAAACTGTATATTCAAGACCAATAATATTGAGTTTGAAGATTTGCCCAATGAGCACAACATATTACATATAAAAAAGGTTTTCAAAATTAAATTGACAAACGAATTGTATTTTGTACCACTTATACACTAATATGATGTCTGTTACATATGAGTCATATACTTATTAATATATTAAATTTTAATGTCATATTACTTTTCATATAATTGTTGCTTATTTCACCACATATATACTAAGTAATAAATTCAAAATAATAAATAAATTCATTAATAAATATAAAAATAAAACTCCAAATTTTTACTGCAAACCTGAATCGAAAGCGGAGTCCGACATCTCGGACTCAAATCGGATCCGAATCGGAACAGAGAAAGCGGAGTCTGTCATATCGGACTCAAATCGGATCCGAATCGGAACAGAGAAAGCGGAGTCCGACATCTCGGACTCAAATCGGATCCGAATCGGAACAAAGAAAGCGGAGTCCGTCATATCGGACTCAAATCGGATCCGAATCGGAACAGAGAAAGCGGAGGCCGACATCTCGGACTCAAATCGGATCCGAATCGGAACAGAGAAAGCGGAGTCCGTCATATCGGACTCAAATCGGATCCGAATCGGAACAGAGAAAGCGGAGTCTGTCATATCGGACTCAAATCGGATCCGAATCGGAACAGAGACAGCGGAGTCCGACATCTCGGACTCAAATCGGATCCGAATCGGAACAGAGAAAGCGGAGTCCGTCATATCGGACTCAAATCGGATCCGAATCGGAACAGAGAGAGCGGAGTCCGTCATATCGGACTCAAATCGGATCCGAATCGGATCCGAGTCCGACTTTGTGCTTATTGGGAAGTGTAATTTTATGACTACAAATCGGAATTTATATACAATCAAATGATTATATAAAACAGAAATAATGAAAACAAAGTACAAAACCAATTTAATTCATCTGTAAAAGTTTTATTGCAATTTTAAAAATAATGCAAGACTAATTGCAAAATTAAAGAAGCGCTACATATGTTATACAGAATTAATAATAATGAAAAATGTATCGTAAAAATAACTAATGTTTAATAATATCTTTAGTGAATGAATAAGAAGCGTTTGATGTAATTTTGACTTGGATTTGCTTGTTTTCTTGTGGAATAAATGAGTGATATCCTAAGGTTCCAGGAATAACTTTAGCTTTGTTAAATCTATCTTGAAGTTTAATAAAATTTTGATTATATTGTGCTGAGGTAAAAAAAATCTGTATTAACATTCTTTACATTAGTTTTAACCCAGGAAAAGAATACATGGGCATTATTAATAGGTTCATAAATTTTTGTTAAACTTGCTCGTGCTGCTAACCTTTTAATTGTACCTCCTAGGGCATCACATGGTCCCTTTCCGTGGGATGTTGCGAAAAAATGCCATTCCGCTTTAACACCAAAGTCATCTTCATGATATATAGGATGTATGAAATTTTTCTTATTTTTATACTGAGCACTTGATCCATCTGAGAAATAGAAAATTTTCTGCAATGATCCTAAGGTGTTTTTAAGAAATGATATGAGACCATTCTGGAACAAATTTACTGCCACAGTATCGTGTTTCAAACATTCAGAAATTGCTACATAATTAGTAAATTTTTCTTTTCCATTGTCATTGTAATAAATTGCCATTGGATGAATCGTAACCTGGTCGTTATTCCAATGAGCGCCTTGAATGGAATCTTGAATTATAAACGCATAATTTTCTGAGAAGTCTGAAATGACCAAATATTCTCCAGGTTCCAACTCATTTTTTTTCTTATTGAGAAAATTCTGTTGTTGCTTTGCAACGTACGAATGTGTTAACAAACGAAGCAACTTTTCTGAAAGCTTGTCGAAAAATTATTCACTGCTTGATTGTAATGTCTCAAGAGCACATCTATCGGTAGTGACCCATTGTCTATATGTTATTGTGTCTATCATATTATTATTAAAAATTTGCTTCAATTCTTCAATTATGGGCTCACAATCCGGGCACATCTTACACCTCTGTAGATAGCAATCACAGGTTGGAGGGTTGCATATTATACGTGACAGGCAGTCATTATATGATGATATTTTTAAATTATTAGATGTTATTCTTGCCAGAGAAGCTCCTTCAGTCATTAGTTTCACGTTTTGATGAATAGAACATACACAGACGGAATGGGTTCCTGCGGCTCCAGGTAGAATGCAGTATTTTGGTCTCAGTTCCGCGAACTTCGAGAATTGCACTTTTGTCTCTGGATATTTTTCCTTGAATAAAGTGTGTGCTTTCTTCAAATTACATAATACTAATCTTTTTTGGACAGTTTCTTTTGCAGGTCCGCTTCCGACTTTAATGCAGTCTTTTTTTCCTGGCATAATTCTGGTTATTTCCTGTGATTCGTAAAACTCTTTTACTCTCTTAACTACTTCTCCTGTAAGAGTTTTTCCCGACTTTGGGTTTGGAGAAGCTAAAATTCCCTTTTCATCCACAACGTTCTTTACAATAGAAATCATATGCTTTGTTACCCCGCTGAAATGTGCCTGAATTTGGCTGTAAGACCAATCCGCAAATAATGATAAAATTTTCATTTTTAGCTGCTTATAGTTTGTTTTTTCGAAGTTTTCCTTTAATTTTAAAATTATACCATCTCCTTGATTTATATTTTCTTCTTGTTTATTACCTTCATTGTTTTCATTAAATATTTTCTCTGAGATCAGACTAACGACTTTACGTTTTTTATGGGCGATATACTTTTTCTGGACCATTTTCCTTTTTTGGGTGGGCGAATCCCCTAAGAGCAACAAAGATTGGTTAAGTGAAGAAATTTTTAATGATGATTCCGATGAAGAACTATTTGACGGGCACTGTCTATTTGCTTCGGGGTCTGGCGAAACATTTCTAATCGAATCAATTTCTGATGCCTCTAAAGACATTTTGCTCATTTTAAATCGGCAGGTGTTACAAATTCTTATTTTTCCATTTAACGTTTTCATCCAGCGTAGATCTTTTGTAGGTTTTTTTCCATGTCTCGAAATATTAAATGGGTTGATACAAGAGTCATGCCGTGAATTCATTTTGCACAATAAAAGTGATATTTTGGACCGTATGACAAGCGTGTTTCACGTGATAATAAATACTTTAATTAAAAGAACTTATATTATACGACAATACACTTTTGCAGATGTACTATATGAAATGCGGTGTACTAAATGATCAGCTCTTGTTTGTTTACTATATAATCAGCTATTGATTAAATTTTTTGCGTTTGATACATGTATGTATGTTTTTGTGCGACATACAAATATATGAACGCTTTGATGTTTTCTATTTTTGACGTTTTTCAGATTTTCGTATATTATATATTTTCGAATATACGACAGGGTGTTCACATGCAGAGTTGTAGTACTTTTGGTACATATATTTTCGAGGACTACATTAAGTAAATATTTTTTTTAAAATATAACGCATTATTTCTCCAAGCTAAAATTTTCAGGGTTTGTTTAGAATCGATTGAGGAGTATGCGTGTATTTTTGTTAATTTGGAATATTGGTGCAAAAATAGAGAAAATCACGTTACAAAATTAATTTCACAACTATACAAATGTTCGGCACCCTGTATAGCAAAATTAAATTAGATCGGCAGAAACTATGCATCAAGACCTTTAAAATAAGGTATAGCTTTTTAAAATCCACCGTCGCGTTTTGATCCTACACCCGTTTCAATATAGCCTCCTCGGCACATTTTTCATGATTTTGAATATTTTAAAAAGCATATAACTCATTAAAAATTTTTTTTCTTTTTTTTCTGACAACCACAAATTAACCAGTGCTAATAGTAGTGCAATATTGCCAAGTTTCATAAAAATCTGAAACGGTCGTGTAAAAAAGGTGTCCGGTTTGACATGGAATGAACGACCTACCGACTATGGGGACGGAGAGTGTTGTCCTCTAAAGATAATACGCATCCACAGAGGATCCTTAAAAAGAACTGCTGGTGTAGAGGTTAGCATTCAAAAGGTTACAAGATGAGTGCACATAGAGAACAGATTTGTTGCCACAACCGAATTTTTTGCAAACCGAATGTTGATGGTTGCATCCATGTGCTCCATTGTTACAACTGAATGTTGATTGGGTAGACAGCAGTTTTCAGTAAAAGGAACTTAAACTGTATTTTGTTCTGACTAGAGCCGATAGAATATTACGAGTAAAGGGTTTATATGTTGATGTTGCTCTAACCATAATATTAGTTATAACAGCCAACTAAACAGGGTTTGGTCACTACAAAGAACTAATTTGTTGTCACCACCAATTATTGGTACCAAAGTAAAATATACATCACAATTGTAAAATCACAAAAGTTAAATATACATCATATAACCGCCAGTTGTCGCAACCAATAGTTAGACTACTATAACTTAAACTATAACTGTGTTATTGGCTGTGAATACCGTGATATGGTTGTAGCAACCATCATATGATAATTCGAACCATGTTACCATCAAAACAGTGGAATGTTGGTTATTGCTCCAGAAAGTCAGTTTATAAAATCCGAGTAATCATAATTCGCTTAACCCAAGGTTTAAGCGCTTTATTCTGACCAGTTGAAAGCTATATTTTTGGATCAATAGACATATGTAAAAAAAATTGATCCATATGGGCGAAGAGAATCCACATGATAGAAGTGCTCTATGGGCGGCTGGAAACGTTGTGCCTTACAATTGCTTGCAGCGGAGCTGGACAACTACGAGTATTCCTTTCAACATTAAGGGGCAGCGTGTCACACATCGTCCGTATTGCATTTTACAATCGGTGGTTTGTTCCTAAGGCTTTATAAAGTCTCCGGTCTATGCCAACCAATCCGGTGCCGACACTATTCAGGATGATGCATACTGTCAAAAGCAACAGCTTTGATGTAAAGAAAATCGCATTATAAAAGACAGTCATTTAGAATGTGACCTCTTCTTTCTTTTTTGTAGCTGGTTTCGATGTAACATAAACTAACCCATCTATGAGGCTACTTGGTAGGGGCATAATTCTGTAACACACGTTTTATGCTGTAAAATAGAAAGTACTGAATGTTTTTGGACCAAATATTTTTTAATATTATGACTTGAGCAGTTTTTTATTCTGGTTCGAGACCTTTGTGTTGTTTCTTTTTCAGAATCAACATAAAAAGAAGAAATTGGTGAAATGTATTTGCTACGGTTGCCAGGCAGACTGTACAGCTGTTTATAAACCCGCCAAGGTTTTTCTTCAGCAGTCTTTGGCAACGATTACTTCGGCCACAAATCAAATGACTTTTACGGAAGACTCATTTTTATTAATGAGAATTACCCTTTGTGTATAGTCTTTGAACTGTGCGTAGAGCACAGTTTGATTATTGATGTATGTTGTATCCAAAAAGGATCTTCTTATTCGAAATGTCCACCTTTTGCCTTTACACACGCCTTAAGTCGCACTGGCCAATCGTCAATAGCTGCACGAATCTCGTCCATTGGAAAATTGGCAACAGCTCGAACCAAAGCAGTCTTAAGAGATCCAATGTTGGGGTATCTTTTGTAACAATCCTTGTCCTCTAAAATCGCCCACAATTTTTAATCCAATGGGTTAAAATCTGGACTGCCTGAAGGCCATTCCTCAGAGGAAATGAACGCTGGCAAATTGTTTCGAAGCCAGGCCTGGGACGTTTTAGCCTTATGGGCCGGAGCAGAATCTTGCTGGAAAGTCCATGGCTGGTTTTGGAACAGGGAATTGTTAAGAGGCTTCACAACAGCTTCCAAAACGGTTTCTTGGTAAACTTTGGCCGATGTTTTGACTACTTCTTCGCAGAAATGCAGGTCAGTGACGTAAGAGACACCCCACCAAACCATGACTGAAGCTGGGTGATGACCCTTTTCCACCCTAGGGATCAGTTCAGCTGCTTCCTTAAAAGACCCCGCATACACTCTATCATTTTGCTTGTTAAGTTTTTCCTGAACGGTAAAATGTTTTTCATCGGTGATCAAAATTTCTCTGTGCAAGTTATCAGCGTGCTTCGCCAAAAGACGTTTGCATTTTTCAATTCTATTTTTTTTAAAGCTGCAGTCAATAAATGTCCGGTACGTCGTTTGAAAGTCCTAAGTATATTTTAATGATTCGGCTTATGGACTTTTGCGTGATATTCATCTCACGGGTTATAATTTTCTGTTTTCGGAGCGGATTTCTGTGAATTCTTGATTTAACGGCTTTGAAGCCATGCGGTGTTTGAACCGGTCGGGCCGGTGACGGTCTTTTACATATCCAGTCTCCTCAAACAGTTTTACGCATCGGTAGACGAACATGCGGCTAGTCCCTAGTGGTCAGAACGTTTGAAAATATCGATTTTTCATTTCACACTTGAAAAGCGCTGTTACAGAACCCATATGACATTAACGGGGTATGTTCAGCTCTACTATTGAAATGGGAGTGTTCAATGTTGTAACAGTGTTTATGACCCTACTAGGTACAAATAACACTTGAAAAAAATAAAATATGGAAAATTTATTATATACTTTCGTTGATATTATGGGTACAATAACCATTAGCATATGGGCCAGTTACCCTACTTCTAATCTTCATTTTTATTTTTTGTCACTGATTTGTTTAGCACTTCATTTCAGGAGACCAAACATATGTTGATTTTTTTTAATACTTAACATTAACAAAGTTTTGGTAAGTTCCCTCTTTAAAGGATAACAAAGTCCTCGCGCATATTGTGTATACTAGTGACGCTATCCTGATTTCAATGCCGCAATAATAATCGGTTGAATGGGATCATAAAACGTGTTCGAAATACTTTAAAGCCGTATTTCGTGATTATCATAAAATGCCGCACGCCGTTAAATTATTAAAAACGAAACGAAACCATAAAAATCTTAAAACGTTTGGGCTGGCTAAAGCCTTTAGCCGAACTGGGCTGGGTTGTACTGGGCCTGGACGCATGCTACCACTCGGAGGCATGTTGTACGTGGAGTACATTTCTGTTCCTTTTGCTTCTTCTTACTTTGCTTATTATACGTAAATATCAAATAAGTACATAACGGATACAATTTTAATTATCACAACCTTAAGCTTTTGGTTGTAAATATTTGAGACGCAGGCATCGACGGCAGCGCTGGCAATGGAAGAAACCAACAGCCCTGGGAAACCGATAAGAATGTTGACGACGATTTTCATAAATAATACACACGAATTGCTGGAGATTGTCGAGAGTGCTGCCACTCCAGTCCCACTCCACCGCATTCGGGCCGCCACCCATGCCCACACCCCCTGCCAGTCGCTCAGCTACAGCCGAATGTAATGTTTAACAAATGATAAGGGTTGAATTAACGCTTAAATAAAAAGGAAATCTTTAAAAAGCGAAAGAGTTAAATTTTCAAATGCTTTAATTCATTGTGCTGGGAGTGCGTGTGTATTTGTGTGCCCGCGTGCTTGTATGTGTGTGAGCAATGTAAATAACGGTCGGAGATATGAGATTTTGATGTTCTTCCTTCGGTAGCTTTGTAATCAATGTCAAAACTGTTCATGTTTCCATTAAGTGCTTCCGTTGATTCCTAAAAGATGCTACTAGCCATACTCGACGAGCAGGAACGGGTGAGCGGGCGATAAAAGCGGTAAGATAAGCAACAACAATATAAACATAAGGTACCCGGATTGAGACACTTTTTGTGGCAGAAGCAATCCACCGTAATGGTGGCATACCACACGCATACACGTACGCACGCATACCGGGGATATAACCATCCATCCATCTATCCATTCATCCGTTCTTGGCAGCGGCCCACCCAGAAGAAGAAGACCCTTCCACTTCGGCTTGTCCTGTATGGGGCACAGTGGCGGAAACAGTTGTTTTTTTATATTGTATATTAAATTTGTCATTCCGTTTGCAAACCCAAAATTATTGATGGGATTCCTAGAAAAATATATGTGACAGTGCATAGAGAAATGGACCTAAGGGTAAAAAAAATAAATTTTCACTTTTTTATGTGGACAACATCTGAGCATCGAATGAGACCGATCCCAAAGTGTTCCCTCCCAGAGATATGCGCGTTTTATGAAAGTGATGGTACACCAAAGATACACGTTTTTAAATCTTTAAAATGGCTCTCCTGAACAAAACCCTTAGGTCTCTATCTATTTTGCGCGTCACATATATGTTATTGATCGTTGTAAAATTCTATGACGATCTAGCCATGTCCGCCAGTCCGTCCATGTGCCTGTTGAAAGAACAAGAAAGGTGTAACGAATCAACCTAGGAATCTGAAGTTTTGCATGATTATGGTCACAAGCTATTTGCTATTGTAAATAGGCGAAATCGGACCCGGGGCAACAAAGTTCCCCTTCGAGCGACTAAAAAAAGTTCAGACAACATTTTTATTTTTTAGTTTTTTTTCTGTACAACTTTAATATTTAACTTCTAAATCAATTTTTTTTGGAAATGATAGGCATAGATTCATTAACTTACCAATAAATGGACTGGGCATCAGGACCTGAAGCAATAGAGGCCCAACAACCCTCCACTTATGTTTGGGAACATATGGGTTCTCTTTAATCCAAATATGTACCTATTTTTATGATTTGGACCAACTCGGGCTTCTGACCATTTAGACCCAAGAAGCTCAAAAACCGGCCTTCTTGAATAATGTACATATGCCTATTAAATAATAATCAAATTTCGTCACAAATCAGATTATCATATCCATTTTACGATTAGAAGAAATTTGAGGTCTAGACCCACGGAGGTAAGGTCCCTAAGGCCCAACGGCTTCAAAAATCGGTTTCTTTGAGCTATGGACATATGGGTATTTAAACACAATAGAAATTCGTCATGAATCAGAATATACATTATTTTTACGATGTAAAGACATTTGAGGATTTCACTCATGGGGGTAAGGGCCTAGGGCGCCAAAAAATTGGTCCCTTTGATATTTGACATATGTGTTATTGGAATGTGCGTATTCGGAATCTGAGTATGACGTAAGTTTTTTTATTCGATAGGCCGTAGGCCTAAAAGCGTACCCTAAATTGGATTTTTTTTAAAAATTTCAAATATGTATCTATATTTTAGGTTTTTGCAACCCGAATCGCACCAAGGGGCCAAATATAGGGGTTCTTGCTAAGATTTTTTTTTGTTGCAAAAAAGATCAATCGCGGCCTGCTAAAAAGATTACATATTTTTATATATGTTCAATACCATCCTTCAACAGGTTTGTTCGTTTCAAATAAAATACTTTTTATTTGTTAAAATTTTCAATTTGTATCAATATTGAAATAATCCCTTTAATTTACTCAAATATTTAAGTTCTTAGGTCTTTATATTTATTTTATTTAAATTTCAAGTTAATACGGGGTCAGAGCGAAACAGCATTTTTTTGACTTCAGCCAAATCAGCCCAAATAGAACAATAAATTATCAGAATGCAGTTGCTTTTATATGTGAATACCGACGATGACCCGCCCATAGTCTATGTAAGTCTGTTTGTTTGTTTGTCTGTTCCGTATATCCATCTAAACGGCTGGAGCGATCTTCTTGAAATTTTCACACAATCTAGCTGTATGGTCTGAGTGTAAAAATAGGGTACTTGAATTTTTGTTAAATAAAGTGGGCGTGGCATCGCCCACTCTCCTCAAGATTTTCATTGGCTATAACTCATGCACTTTTAGAGGCAGAAAGATTATGTTTGGTACATATACTTTTACTGGTATGATGCAAAACGTTTCTTGGAAAAAGGCCCCTTTACAAAAAACCCGTTATATTAGCCATAATAACAGTCTTAAATTTTTACAGTATGATGATATATGCCCTACGGTGCAAATAGGGTACATATTTTTTTTTTTAAAAATGTAATGGTAGAGAAATATAGTATTAGAAATTTAATTTCAAACGGCTGTATCACATTGACTATTAGAGGTGGAAAGATGATATTTGGTACATATACTCCTGGTATGATGCAGGTCCTGAAATTTGCACAGTATGAAAATAACTTAAACGGTTAGACCATTTCGGCTGACTTTTAATATTCGAATTCGTTAAGATTTAGCGTTTTGAAGTAAGTGAGTGTGAGCGCATTCTTTTTGAAGCACCTTTCTGAACCTTTCGAATCGCGTTTCTAAAGTAGTAACTTCTCAAAACATTCAACGGTTAATGTCGGCACAAAAGTGCACACGTATATTTTCATCAACAGCTCAACAATAATTATTTAGACTGATCCATCTAGAGGTATTTTTTCAGAACGAAAAAAATATATAAAAATTCAAATCAAGTGCATTTATTTTTTGAATATAATTTTTCTCAAATGTTGGTCGCAACTACGCATCAGGGTTTCCATTCTGACGGTAAAATTTTGGATGACTCCTTCGAGCATTGTTGTCATCCAAAACCTGAATAGTAGCAAAGAAAAATGTCTAAAGGTGTGATATTACTAGATCTAGGCGGCCAACCCACCTATCCAAAACGTGAAATTAGTTGCTTTTCAAAATGACCTCTCAACAGATACATTGTTTGAGCAGCTGTATGATAAGTGGCGCCGTCCTGTTGAAACCAAGTGTCGTCAAGATTACGAGCTTCAATTTTAGGTAGAATAAAGATCGATATCATGGCGCGATATCGAGCACCATTCACGGTTACGTTCCGGCCATCATTATTTTTGAAAAAATATGCACCGATGATTTCGCCAGCTTATAAACCGCACCAAACCGTGGTTTTCTCTGGTTATAATAGCACCTCTTCAACCTCTTCTTGTTGCTCTTCAGCGCAAATGCGGCAATTTTGTTTATTGACTTTGCCGTTGAGCCAGAAATGGGCCTAATCACTGAACAAAATATTGGTCGAAAACAGCGGATCTTCCCGTTTCTCACCGAACGCTCAGTTCCATAACACAGTTGCCAACATTTAACAACAGGTAATTATTTTCAAAAAATAAATGCCATAAAATGTCCTTTCAAATTACCAATAAAGATTTCACGCTTGATTTGAATTTTTATATTTTTTTTTGTTCTGAAAAAATACCTTTTGATTGATCACCCTATACGAGTATTTTGGTGAGTTGTTACTGACGTCTGCATTGCCTAACTCAAAATTAATTTACGTTACTTTTTTCCAATACTGGTTCCATAAGTTTACGCAGTCACATCAATTTAAATCATAAGGCGATATTGCAACAAAGTATTACTTGCGACCTTAAAGGCGGCCCGTGTTCAGCTAGTATTGAAAACAAATGAGGAGTGTATTTGTGCACTTCGGGAAACAACATGATCAAAGAAACTCAAAGAAACCAAAGATTAGTTGTCAATTGTTGTACTAATAAAATACATATCCATGAATATTACGCTCCACCTAGTCCAAATGTCTAAAATATAACGTTGGATATGGGGCAACAGGCAATGGATACACTTTCTCTCTTTGTCTGATATCCCTCGAAATTTCACAAAAAGATACAAAGAAAATGAAAATAATTACGAAATTCAATAGGTCCATTTACAAAATAATTAATTTCCAACTGAAATTGCGTTTTCTCCAATAGCAGAATGTGGCGTTTGGAACAAAATTGCATAAGAGCGAAGACAGTTAAATGCAATTAATTACAAAATTAGATACAAATATCGGATAACACAAAAAGAAACTAAAATGGTACAAAATTACATTTAAAGTTTAAAAACATTTTTCGGTTTAACATTTACAGAAAGCGTTCTGTAAATTTTCAAATATTTGACATAGCGTTTTCTCTTTTGTACTTTGCGATGTGATTTATGTTTAATTTGACGTGCTATTCCATCGAACCGATAATGCATATTATGAAAACGCTTTAACGTGGACCTGAAAATAATCTCTAACTCACAAAGTCGCAGACAAAAAATTGCTGAAAACAATGTGAGATGTTTCTATTTGCTTCTTTAACTGCGCCACGTGGTGTTTATAGAGGAAAAGCAGTTTAATCTTGATGAAATCAGCATTGTCACCCACTGTGTGGCGCACACTTATGCTTGAGTAGCTCGAAGCTTAAGGTGATTTCTTTAGTTTGCTTTTTTCCGTTTGCCTTTCGACGTATTTTTAATTTTAAATACAATTCGAAATGGATTTCGGATGATACTGGTAGGCAGAGGCACTGAATCCGGCAGGCAATAGATCATATTCCACATATTCCCACTCAGTGCGTAGCCATGCTGTGGTGAGCCAGTTGTCAGGGTGGGAGGGGGTTGATGGGCGGCCATGGAGGCAGACCGCTCCTTAAAAAGCAAACCAATCTGATGTATGAGTTTTCTTCATTTGCATGAGCGTGTGTGTGTATTTGAGTAGCATCCATCCTTTCGGTTATTTTGATGAATGCTACAGCGACAACGACGTCGACGACTATTCCGACTTTGTGCGTGTGCGTCTGTGAGTTAATTTGTGATAAGGGTTTAGATTGTGAGAAATTTGCATGAGTTTCAGTTTTTTGATTTTTCGCTTCTGTTTTTTGTATCATTATGAACGTGAACCTACGGGCTTTGTTTGATAATGAGCTACGAATACATTGTGCGTATGTGGGCATACATGTGAGTGCGTGTGTGTGCGAATTCATGTGTGTTTGTGTGTGCTTTAACCCCATCATTTGTACAAAGACGACACTATGCCCTTGAGATCTCCAATGTACACACAGTGATATATACTTGGGGTTATACGTGTATGTGTGTGAGTGTAAAAAACCAACACAGCCCTACAGACAAAGGCAAGTGCTGTATTTAGGTACTCGAGTTTTGCAGGATGTATTTCCCAACCACCTCCAGCCCGGCTGTACAACACATCAATCCACCCACATATGAGTTGCCAAAAAATTTGATTTAGGATTTTTAATTTCATACGTTCGCATACGAGTATATTTTTTAATTACGAGTATGTGTAGCTGTGCATGTGTGTGTGTGCGATATTGTTGCCACCGTGAAAAAAGTGAAGTGCGTACTTTCACTCATCTGCCAAGAAAGGAAAATTTGACATGTGTGTGTGGAGCTTTTCAAGACTTTTTTAATTAAATTTCCATACGCAGAGGATTCATTTGCTGCGGCTGAAGTACACAACTCCCGCTCAGCTTCATTTTCCATTAAATCAATCTGTATTTGATGTTCAAGACACAAATATTTGCTTTTCAAACCAACATTTATCTTGGGCTAACGAAAAGATGGCTGCAGAAGGATGTCAGCGTTGCCTGTACTTGCGAGTATTGCCAACAAGGATATTCTATTAAAGCGATGCTTGTGCCCGCTCTAGTCTGTCTTTGCTGTGTGTACTTATTATTAATTACTGCATAGTTTGGCTTTTTGTAGCAGAAGGCAATAAACTCTCAGCTCACAAATTAACTGCATCTAGGATATTTACTTGAGCACACACCTCTTCTGGTTCTCTGTACGATTCACTTGAAGAGTTATGCTCACATTGTACCAGCGTCTTGTCTCATCCGTCCGCAATTTGTGATGGCCGTTGTACCCTACATGAGGTACATCATGGTTCTGGTCAATATTTGAGATAGGAAATAATGTTTACATTAAATTACATTAAAATATATATAAAAAGGGCCGTGTCGAGTGGTGCAAAGAAATTATGAAATAATACGATCGCAATGCTTCAAAAAAGGTTTATAAGATCGTTACAGGTGGCGAATCATGGATCTATGCGTATAAGCCCGAAACAAAACATCAATCGACCGTGTTGGTCTTCTAAGTCGTGCCAAATCCAACGAAAGTTGTTCGTGGAAGAAGCACTTCCAAGCAAATGGTCGCCTGTTTCTTCGGCAAAACTGGTCATGTGGCGACTGCTCCGATTGAGCAGCGGACGGTCAATTCTGAGTGGTGCACCACAATTTGTTTGCCTGAAGTCTTCGGAGAAATTCGAAAAACGAACAAGAGAAGACGAATCATTGTGCACCATGACAATGCGAGCTCCCACACATCGGCTTAAACCAGCACCTTTTTGACCCTCCAAATGTCGAATTGATGGGTCATCCACTGTAGAGCCTTGCCTTGGCACCCAATGACTTCTTTTTATTCCCGCACATCAAGAAAAAAATGTGTGGTCAACGATTTTCGTCGCCAGAAGATGCTGTTGAAGTGTTCAAAAACCATGTTTTGGAGGTGTTTCAATCGGAGAGGTTTATTTTAATAAACCTAAATACTAACCTTCCAAATAAAATAAATAATAAGCCGATGGCTCACATAGAAATAATGTTAGTACGTTTTGTTTTTGTACCAAGATTCGTGCGGCTCCCTTATTTTCTAACCCCATTGGGTTAGAACCTAGGGCTGATAACCTGGTTCAATCAAACATTGACAAAAGAGTTTCAAAAAACGATGACATTTTCCCACAAATCTAAATAAGACATTATTTTAAAAATCTTTGTAAATTTTTGACCCTTGAGTTTAAAAATCTACTTTCTGTTGGCCTTTCTGCTCATCTTAAAGTGCAGGGTATAATAAAGCCCAACTAAAGTTTTTTTACCAATTGTATTGTCATTATGTTTTGCACATGGGACTTATAGTTTTCTTTCTGTTTCTTAATCATGCAACTTTTCAATTAAATCATGTGTAGGGTATTCCGATGTGGATAAAGGCGGACTTCAAATGGCACACTAGTGTTACCTGTTTTTTAGTCGAAGACCAAAAACGTCTGTTTTGCTAAACGACAACTGTCAGCAAATGCAAAAATTATGTTTATGCGTTTTTTGTTTGTGGAAGAAGTTGTTGCTGTTACTGTTGTCTACTATCGTTGGTTTCATGGAGGAATCCCGGGCTAGATACCATAAATTCGTATAAACTGTCATACGTACGTGAATGTGTGTGTGTGTGTGTGTGCATACAAGTGGGTGGGAGTGGAGGGCACTCCGACAGTTGCATACGTTTGGTTAGAGTCTAGCTACGGTAGACAAAGTGATGTGTGTGAGTGTGTGTATGATAGTTGTGGTAGGACGTGTTGTTAGTTGTTGTTGGCAACAACATAACCTTAGATAGACACTGCAACAGTCGTGTTGTTGTCGTCGTCGTTTACATTTATCCGCTGGTAAATGAATGGAGCGCCCTAAGGAGCACCGTTGCTGCTCTGCATGCGCGCATAATTACCCAATTAAACCAAAATTACGTTGCGTGCTCAGACATATTAAACTTTTTCACAAAATACACATTTGCAATTTCACGCTGCCAAAGATGAATGTCTGTCTAAACCGAGTTCATCCTAGCCGCCGAATTGCGAATTGGGGAATTCAACCAAATGCCCTGCCATGAGTGTAGTGCTGCAACAGAACACCCTAGTTGTATGCATGCGTCCTGCTACTCTATTTTGGTATGAGGATTAAACCGAAACAAAGGAATCAAGATCAAACCATTTATTAAATATTGGCTCGACTCTGTTTCAGAATATGTGGAGAAACTCATAAGCTTCTGTCAAAATATCCCAATTCGAGAGCTTTGGATAACTCATAACTTAAAGGTATGTGAGGGAGCGCATGAGTGTTTAAAGATTTCTGAAAAGGTTTTCATTTTTTGGCCGTTTTACGTTTTAGCCTATTGGCTGGCAATAGCATTTTTTGATGCTTCAATATGTTTATGCCAAATTTTCATTATGATATTTGAAGTACAAAGCAAATATAACGAATGCCGGACCAAAGACAACGACGGCAGGGCTGCCGATGAATATTTTGACCTTTTTTTGGTAATAAAGTAAATATTGTGGAATTTTTTCAAGTCTCTTTTTGAAGGTTTTTTTTTTATTAACTGCATATTCGCTATCAAAGTCATATTCTTCACTGGCATTAAACGAACATTTTTTTATTACTTTTACTGTCATGTTCCGCCTAAAACCAATACTATTTGCTAAAAGGGCACAAAAACGGTAGTAAAAGAAGGCACTAAATTGCCTCGGAAGGTGAGTAGGTTGGAAAATTAAAGTTTATTACTTTAAGACATTTAAAATTTAAAGGTAAAAAAGTAGGCTTCTTTTTGTACTTTAATAAGTGTGATTTCGAACCCGGCGATAAACTAAAATGGAAATTGTGAAAAGTTGAGGTTGAAATATTGGAAAACTGATTGTCTTGAATGATGACGAGGTGAGGGGTACATCATTGGTTCTGAAATATTACTGTCGACAGATTTACCAATTAAATGATTTTCAGGGAACTATAACGAACGGAACCATAACTATATACGAACAAGCAGTATTTGGCATTTATTTTGAACTGAGATCTAACAGCGAAACGTTTATCACATGTTTTTTATATCGACAGCATATCAGGAGACACAGTCTTTTAAATAAAATGGTCAGAAGTGGTGTAATTTCAAGTGCCTTTTCTACTTAAACGACGCAGCGGAATTCTGACTGTCATATATATCTATTTTTACCCTCATTTACTTGTATAAAGCCTTTATACATTTGCCTTTAACAGAGCCAAAAGGAATTACCGATCGACTAAGAATCACTTTTTGAGTCGATCTCGACATACCCGTCTGTCTATCTAGGTATGTAGCCAAACCGCAAATGCTACGAATCGATTTCGATTAAATTATAATATCGACTATGGATAATCTCACGTTAATGTGTGTGAAATCGGATCATGTTTTGATATACCTTGCGATTTGGTGTCTAACCAACATATAACTATAAAATATTCATTAGATTTAAATGACATTTTTATTTGTAATGTCAGTTTATACACAGGATATACTTCGTCACTGATTTAACTGGTTAATCCAATTTTAGTACAGGGTTTTTACGAGTATTAAGGACATACCAATTTATAATAATTAAACACCGAATATTTATTTATTTCAGGTGCGTGCAAATGTTAAAGGCTGTTTCCACTACGGGACGTCCACGTCCCCGTTCAAAAATCAATGAACGCGCGTTAAAGCCTATACAAAAAACATAGGCAGTTAGGTATGGGAAAAAGTCGTGTTCATATTGGACGCGTTTATCGATAAGTCGCGTTTACTATAAATTCGATTATTTTTGCAATCGAAACCCACCTGTACCTATTAATGGCAACACCGCAAATTGCTCATCCCTATTGCGTGCAAATGTTAAAGGCTGTTTCCACTACGGTCGCTTCCACGTCCCCGTCCAAAAATCAATGAACGCGCGTTAAAGCCTATACAAAAAACATAGGCAGTTAGGTATGGGAAAAAGTCGCATTCATATTGGACGCGTTTATCGATAAGTCGCGTTTATTATAAATTCGATTATTTTTGCAATCTAAACCCACCCATACCTATTAATGGCAACACCGCAAATTGCTTATCCCTATTAAAACAGCTGTTAATCAGCATAAATATAAACAGCCAAAATGCAAAAAACAAAATTAATATTTTTGCTTTTGTTTAAATAATTTTAATTTTTCAATTATTTTAGATTTCAAAAAGACTGAATTGACAACAGTCTCAACTCTATATCTGTTGGATCTCTGAGAGGAAAATATTGATGGCCTGAGGGGTGCTCGCAAGAACACCCACATACACAAAGAGATGAGGGAGAAGTTGGGAGTGACTGGCGCGGAGGTTAAAAATAAACTTGACAATTTAACAAAGAAATACAGGTAATTTTTTAAATATAAATTATAATCAATATTTTTTTGGAAATTAAATCGATTGTGTTCACGTTTATTGCAGAAAGTAGCAGGCGCTAGTTGGGCCATCAGGTGGCGCGCCATCTACTTGGGAACACTTTGACCGTCTTAAAAAAATATTGGCGACATCGAAGGCCATCAACTATAACAGAGTGATGGTCGAAAGCACAGGTAATGTAAACTACATAAAGGTAACACATGTGTACAAATATCTACATATATTCATTACAGATTTTACGCCTCTTCTCACCTGCATTGACGAGGCTGCATTGACGAGGAGAGCTCGGAAGACTCCCGCGGCGAAGCTTCCACATCGCAAGGAAAAAGAAGACGGGTCGATAATCTTAAGAGACTGCTGGAGATTGAAGAGAGAAAGCTGGAAGCTATTAAAGAGATGACAGAAGAAATGAAATTATTCCACGAAAAATTGTTTCAAGCCTTAGAAAGGAACAATAATAAATAAGTATTGTTATTATTAAATTTAAAAATTTATCCAGCTAGTCTTAACAAATCTGTATAATTTTGTAAACAAAAAGGCTGATAATTAAAGTAATAATAATAATAAGAAAATAATAATGAGTATGAAAATTGCATAGCAATTAATAAATGATTTTAATTTTATGTTTATTTTTTGAAAAACAAAAATAATTTATTTTTATCGGCTGACAAAGTAAGTTCCAAATGCAAGTCGTATAGTCTGAGATTGCTCGTCATGATTGCCTAGGTGTGTAGTATATGTAGGTTGCTGCCTCTCTTCTACTCGATCTGTTTCCCATTTTGTATTCATGTGACTGTCATTTTCATTCAGGAAATTATGCAGGATGCTACAACATGCAATTATATTTGAAGTTTTAGATATAGTATTATCTAAACCTTTTTCAATACGTCGGAAGCGGGCCTTCAAATGGCAAAATGCATTCTCCACTACTCGCCGTGCTATGGATAAATTGAAAGCACTCTCCTCTTCCGTATGCTGAATGGAAAACGGATAAGGCTTCATTACGGTTGTGGAGAATTTAAAAGCTGAATCTCCCAACACAACCACTGGTACTTTAGTGGCACACAGAGTTCTGGCATTCTCCCTGAACAGTGGTGTTTCTTCTAACATGGACTTGAACCTGATCCCCGTATATATTTGCGAGTCGTGTCAACGTCCTGGGCAGCCGACGTTGATTTACATGAATCTGTATCTACGATTAAAACGCTTTTAATGCTATTTTAAACAAAGTAAATAAACGATCACTTACCGGTGGTCAACTAAAGCAAAAAGCACTATTGAGTTCCACCCTTTATAGTTGTGAAAATCAACTGCTTCTTCTGCTTTAGGCTGCACTTCTATGTGGCACCCATCTGCAATAAATTTACACAAATTGTAATTCGTAATTTAGCAATGCATCATTTGTTTACCCATTGCTTCAAAACACTGCGGAAATCCAAGCTTCGGAAATCCTTCCACGCACTCCCTAACCTTCTCATCTGGTAGGAAGTCTGCTGGTGCTAGCTGGACGATGATTTCATTGCAGAATTCATGCAGTATTTTGCACACCATCGATTTGAAATACCAAATAGCCTTCCAACTGTTCGGTATTCCGCTGAGGAGCCAAGTGTGTAAAGGTTCACAGCGATCCGCTTATCTAAAGGGATAGCGAGCAGAAACGAGGTGTCCTTCTTGGTCAGTGCAGACAGGCGTTGTACCAAAATGTTAAACACACTCCTTTCCACACGGAAACTTTGAACATCTCGTCCGAATTCAGAGGCACGTCTCTCTCCCAAAAGGTACCATAACGTACCTATTAAATACAAGTTAAAAAGATTAACTTGAAAACAAAATATATTTTTCCTCACTTACAAATGACCAGACGCTTCGTGCATTGTACAAAAAATGTGCATCGCTGCTGCTACTGCAAATTTCCATTAGGCGCAATACCATTTGGTCCTCATTTTCCACTGCGGTTTGCAAAATAATATTATTTAACTCCAAGATAATGTCACAATACAAAAATATAAAATTTTTCGCACCGCAAAAAAAAAAACAAATAAGCACAAACAGCTGTTTGAATGCAAACGTAGATGCAAAACACAATGGAACACCATTACAATTTTTCGATAAATCGTTAACGCGGACGTGGACGCGACTGTAGTGGAAACAGCCTATCACATTTTAAGAATGCAATTCGATTTCGGTCATATGTCCGGTCATGGGCCCGTGAAAGAGATCGTTTCATCGAACACACTTTACTATCATTCGTGCAAACATTTCGACGGGAACGTTGGCAATTTCGCGTTGGATGTTGTCTCTGAGCTCGTCTAAAGTTGGTGGCTTGTTGGCATAGACCATTGACTTAATGTGACCCCATAATAATAAATCCAATGGCGGTAAATTGCATGAACGAGGTGGCCATTCGACCGGACCATTCCTCGAGATAAGACGTTCACCGAATTTGCCTTGCAGTAAATCGATTGTAACTCGTGCTGTGTGGCTAGAGGTCATATTGCCAATGTCAAGCTCATTCAACATGGCACGATAGCGCTCTCCATGAACGGTAACATGAAGATTGTTTTTATCGACGAAAAATACGGTGCAATGACACCTCCGCCATGAAAACCACACCACACAGTAATTTTTTGCAGATGCAATTGTGTCTTGAAGCACGTGTGGGCTTGGTGTTGTCCAATAACGCACATTTTGTTTCTTGACAAAACCTGTCGGGTGGGACGATTAGTTCGGCCGAAGATTGGAGTAAGCACTCTTAAAGTTACAAACACCGACTCATAATTTTGTAGTAATTTTTAATGATTTCCAAACGTTGCTCGTAAGTGAACTTTACCATGATGAAATGTTGACTTCGACTAACGTTTTAACACTGAAAGAATGTTTAAGGGCACGTTGACATAAAGATTCGAATTTGTTACGTTTCTATTGGAAAACCCCTTATATCCGCATAGAAATCTATACCCGGTTTGATATAAATACGAGAATTTCCTTTAGATTTTAATACAAGTTGACGAATGATTTTATTATCAACACAGGATAGAAAGCCCAGAATCTTTTGCAACTACTTTGCAACCGATTTTTAATTCTGCTTGTCGTAATAGTTTTGAAGAACTGTGTATTGAATTGAAAATGTGACATATTAGGTACACGCGTAAGTTGGAAGTGGTTGCCTCATCTTCCAAACATATGACTCTTTACTTATTGTATCTCCATTGAAAATATCATATTTTGGAAAGCCCAAAACTTTTTTTGAAACTTGAGAGTTTCCAATATTTTGTAAAAGTTTTTATATCAATGAAAAATTAATTGTCATTTGATCTAGTATCATCAGTACGAATATTCAGTACAATTCGGCTTGTCTTAGTGGCCCAAGGGGCCCAGTTTCAGTTAAATTAGAAAAATAGATGTAAAATATTTGGATTCGTAATGCAATTTTTTTAACTTCAAGTCTCCATGCATCCTATCTTGAATTAAAAAACATTAAAAAAAAAAATATTTTTTTGTTTTGTTTACATTCTTTCGGTCTTTTATAATTTTTATGACTTGAACAGTTTTTATTCCGGGTGAAAACCTCTTTGCCAAAGACTGCTGAAGAAAAACCTTGGCGGATTTAGGATCAGCAGTACAGTCTGCCTGGCAACCATAGCCAATACATTTGACCAATTTTTTAGTGAGTCATAAAAATTAATTAATATTTTAAATAGTAACTAAATTTGATGAAGAACATGTTTGCCATGACTTATTTGATTTCTAAAAAAATCGCTTTATGAACCTTTTTTTATTTAATGAGCAAAATATAACTGTCCAGAGAATACGTTTTGATTAGTTTCGCGCAAAAGGGGCAACTAATAGTTTTGTAATGCATCCGTTATAAAATTTGAAATTTTTTCCTTGCACGTTTAAACCAATGAAGTTATATATACATACTCGTATGTATATTAAAGCCTAACAATGAACGTACCATGATTCGTACATTTATTGTAGGGTTCCTACCTAGCAGATCCGATAATACAATAAGAAGTGTTCAATCCTGGCCTAATTTCTAGGTTAGTAGGATTTTGATTAATTTGTTTGAAAATTGTACATATAACAACTGTTTTCGATTACATGTTTGAGAACTTTAAGCCGTATTAGTTAATCCTCACTGGAGTAGCTCCACTGTCATTTAACGACAAGTTCACTATATTCTTTGTAGAGTGAAAAACTCTGGATTTGTGGAGTGAAGAATGCTGGATGTGTTAATTTCTTTCAATTGCTAGTGACCCGAACCATTGGAATTCGTTGCACTGGTACCTACGTACTGGACCCCACCGTCTTACATTTAACTCCTCTCCCCTCGGTACTGCCGTTAGGTATTACTTCGTACGGGCTGGTCAACAATCATACTATTTTCGAATCTTCACTCTGGTATATTTCCATCGCGTTCCACACGTGTAAACACTGGGCTAATAACTTTAGCTAATAGCTAAGAGTTTGTTACAGAAATAACCTCTGGGTAAATCTAGTGCTGTGGAATACAACATTTTTTTTATTAAGGGGATGTCCCCTATATATGCAATGCATTGTTTAGGTTACGGGAAGATAGATTACGTGGACAAGAAAAGAGGTAGTTATCTTTAAAGATATTTGAATTGAACCTGTTCATACGGTACGTGGCAGGAAACATCTCTGCGGGAAGTCTGTTCCACATACGGACAACACGGCTGATGAATGAATACTCTTTGTAATTCGTCATGCGATAATTAGGCCATTCAATAACACAAAGAGGGTGTTATAGGCAAACACTTCGATCTCCGGAATGAGGTCACCTATCTCAGAAGAGCACACCCCGTTAAAGTACCCGTAAAAGAGCGATAAGCAACTAACATTCCGCCAAGGCTCGAGGAAAACAACAGAGTTGCCTAAACTGCAATCTCCAAGAAGCCTGAGCGCCCACCCTTGTACTCGGTCGAGAAACGCCAAAGAAGATCTTAAAGCACCTGCCCTGATATGGGAGTTTAACTCCATTTTTTGGAGGAATGCATGTGATATAAAAGTAGATGTTAAGGAGGTCGAATGCTTCTTTCGACACTTCAAAAATGTTTTAGTTCCAGCGAACATCACATCAAGCAGCATGGCGTGTTGCTTGCATTAAACTCGACCCTACTTTTTCAAAACCCCACTCTGAGACCCTCACCCTCATTCGTTGAGTGTGTCAGTTATATTTTGCCTCATCGCCTCTATATCTGTGAGGCCCGGTCTATGGTCGAACGAATATGAGTGACAGATGCTGATGTCATTAGCAAACGCATAAATAGGGGTTGGATGTCATTGAAAAAAATAAGAAACAGAGAGGGAGAGACAACAGAGCCTTGTGGTACCCCTGCATTTATAGCATACTCATCGGATGAGACTCCGTCTATACAACACGCATGAGAATGCTCGAAATGAATCAATAGAAATCAGTACCGACACCAAAAACGATTAGCATTGATAAGAGTGCGCCGTGCCATACTCTATCGAACGCGTTGGAAATATTAAGAGCCTCTGCCTTACTTTTGCCAAGTCGGTGATTTGATCGCCTCCATAGCTCCAAAAGAAACGCTATCAGATCTCGCAGTCAGTTTCTACGGTAGCCATACTGTCGTTCGTTGAGAAGGCCATTTGAGTTCAAATATTTAACAAGATGGTGATTTATCATGCTCTCCATTTCTTTCGAGAGTGCAGAGCAAACAATTGGGCGGTATTTTGGCAGGGTCACTGCTAGTCACATCGTTTTTTGGGATCGGTGTTACATTAGCAATCATCTAACTCGAGGGGAAGACTCCGCCATGGTACGAGAGGTTGTAAACATTGCACCGACTAACACTTATTTACAACAAGTGCTGAAACTTCATCCGGGCCTGTGGATTTATTTACGTTGAGTTCCGAAAGAACTCTTAACTTTTCGAGCTCGAAAAAATATCCGAGGCCAAGACCTAGATACATGTTCTATCACGGGAAGGGATTAGCGTTGTCAACCGAGTCAGTGAACAACTGGTCATCTTTAATTAGGGTTGGGATCGACGAAGGTTAATCGGGCAGTCTTTTAACAAATGAACCGAAGCTCACGCTCCCCCCGGGAGATCTGTGAACTATTGCATGTTATTCGTGCAGATGTTTTTTATCCGTCTCAGTATCTTGGCATATGCATTCCATCTCTGCCGTTATTTTCCTGATGCCAGTTTCTTGGTTCCCCAACGTATATACATTAAACTCCTTGGCTATGTAGTCTATAGGCTTGAGACTTGCAACTACTCTGGCTGCCTCCGCAAAGATTGACCGAAACCCTCTGATGGCTTTTAGTATGATAAGCCTGTAAATTGACGTTAGATTTCCATTAAGCATTTTACGGTCAGAGCCCCCGCCCTCACCATGCATTCACTGAAAAATATAGTTACTATATGGTCACGGCAATAATAATATGTTCTTCGCAACAAAAGTATGTTCGTCCCAACCATAGTATTGTGTTCTGAATTTAATTTTGACAATAGTTTGATTGCCGCAATATTAATATTGTTGAAATGTAACAATAGTACAATATTATTATTGCATCTAATGCAATAAAAGTACTTTTTGTATGGACTGAAATATTTTTTCTGTTAAATAAATCATTCTTATTATTATTTTGAATTTAATGCATTTTTAAATAATTTTCTTAATTTTAATATTTTGTTGACAACTTTACCCAATTCTAATAAAAAATTTTAGTAATTACTTATAGTATAATTGTGTAATATTGTTGTACCACAAATATATACCCAACCATAGTATGATGCTCTTCGAATATTGTTATCTCAAATATACTTTTTTCTACGTGTGGAAGCATATATCGTCTGATTGACTTAACAACAGTGGCCAACAGCCTTTGTCGTGCTTGCTTGGGTCCTCTAACATTAAGGCTAGTAAGACCTGGCATCTTGCCGCCTTCAATATGATTCCTAAAACTCAGTATATTGTCGGTCATTACTCCAAGGTATTTTGCATTTATTTAAAGGCATGGTTACCCACTATCTAAAGGATGATGTATTAGAGGATTTCTGATGTACCATAAATAATTATATTCAATCTCTCGATCCTGAGTGTCCGTAAAATAATATACGAAAATTGGTTTTTGTTTCAATTTAAGATTAAAATCACAAGGGAGCTCGAGATTTATGGGACAGTTCAAAAATATTTGGTCTGTAACCAATTTAGGTTTTTTCGTCTGCAAATCATAAAGACGCGTTACCAAAAATGAGGTCTCTAGATCGATGACCAAAAGGTAACAATGCAGATTAAAACTCCCGTCGTACTTTAGAACAACTCAAAACGCAATTTTCAATAATAACGAAAATTTAAGAATCCTTCGGCCATGCTTCAAGCTTAGACTGGAGCATTGCCATTGTTGTTGTCGTTGATTTACTGCGTTCCATAAATATTTGAAAAACATCCGCTTATGCCGCTAATGCCATTGTTTCGGTGACACCAACAAACAACATCAATTCCTGGCACAGCCTGAATCCTATTCGATGTAAATGGAGTGCGCTGGAATGGCGAGAGTGGGCAAAACAACAGAATCATGCATAAACTCAAAACATACTTAAGAATCATATTTCCCATGATAAAGTGTGCTAAGTGTACCCTTAAGGCCACTGCTGGCAGCCAACCACCCATGAAGAGACAGAGACGACAAATGCAAAAAAAATCCAAAAAAACAAGATTTAATTCTTAAAAAAACGCCCAAGAAAAAAAACGAGGAAGATATGCGAGGTATGCGCCGACCCGTCCAGAGTTTTGAACACCAGTTGAAGCAAATACTCTTAGAGCGATGTAAGCCGCTTAAATAATGCGCTTCATAAAAAGTTACGACAAAGAATTCCATTCAGTCACATTTTCCCCACTTTTAGCCCGTATTTGGGGTCTCTGGGTGTATCAATGACAACGGCGGCCACCAAGACAGCGTGCGTGTGAGTGTCGCTCTTAAGGAAATCTGGGAAATATGAAGTGAAGTGGTTTCGCATAAAAATTTATTGCTTTGCCATCTAAAATAATAACAAGGATCACGGGAGGTGGAGGACAAGGAGAATGGGAAACAGCACAAAAAAACTCAACAATGGTCGAATGTAAAAAAACCTACAATGCCGGTTTGGGGTGAAGGGACAAATCAGAATACGGCAGTAGTTGGATATCAACATGTGAATAATGTGGCTGTGGTTTCACATCCATACCGAATTCATTGCAATCTAGTGTCGATATGTCCTGGTTTAGGCCGCTCCGAGTGTTGTTGCTGTATAGCCCGTATCTGGATGAGCATGTGAACAAATGCCTTTGGCTATAATCCGCAAGTAGTACAAGAAAGTCCTTTTAATCTCTCTCCACAAACACATATCACAAAAGAGAATGACGACGACGATGATGAAGACGTTGATAACAATTTGGTCACTTAAAGTGGAGAAAATTTATCCCTGAGCAGTTTTTTATCCACTCGGCTTCACTGTCGCTGCCCATCTTGGGACGACAGGCGTCCGTGGCCTGCGTACGGTCGAGAGGGTTGCTTATGAAGGTCCTTATATGTCCATGTATGTGCGTGTGTGGGTGGGTGTAAGTCTATATGTTTTGTAAATTGAAGCAAATGTGCTTTCTGATGTCCGTGTTACATGTTGTTTTTTGCGCTGTCTGGGTGAATGGGCATGTGGGTGAATTGGGAAGGATGTGATGGCTGCACAGGCAAGGATGTGTGGGGTGTCTTAATCATGTTTTATGTAGCAAAACACATTTTAATGCTTTTGGCATGATTTCATTTGTTGTTGTTTGGTTGCCTCTTGATGATACCATCTTTCTTCGGGAAAACAAGGTTATTTATTGATAACTGCTGGTTACTCTTCGTCTCCCTCGCTCTTTCTCTGTCCCGACACGGCGTATGTGTTTTCCTGTAATTTCATTAAGTTGTGATTTCTTTATGCTTTTTTCTGGTTCCGTTTTTTATGAGATCCATTTCCTGCCACAGCCAGGCAGGCATGCATGGGGTGGATGTGAGGGCATGGGATAGGGAGAGAAAGTGCCTGAAATATGTCATGTGTAACTTTATTTGGCACTTGAGCAGTCATAAATAAACAATTACACTATTTACGTGCACTTACACAAAGGCAAATGGGGTCATTAATAACAAATGAGCGAAATGAATGTATTGCCCAGCACTTTTAGATGGCCACGCTTTATTTTATCGTCCATACGATGAAGTGATCAATTGCGTTGCTTCTTATGGTCAGTCGGACAGAGAAGTTAATTTTGATTCATACATGGAAATTGTCATTCTTGTTCGCAAGGTGAAAGGTGAATTTTTTCTTACCATACAGTTATTTTTGAAAATTCTCTTATGGAAAAATTAAAATTATAAATTAACTGGCTTAAGGGTTTTATATTTTTTTTGTTGTGAGGTAGTTGATCTACAACTCATATTCTTAGCCACTTTTTCGTTACCATTGATTTTAAAAAGTTCTAGTACAGGATTTTTTTTTTAATATTGGCTGGAAAGTTTGTACAAATTGTATTAAGACTTTTGATTAACTACTCCATTTCTAGTTAAAATTGTGAATATACAAATTAAATTGAGCGAAAACAAATTGAAATTGAGAAAAGAAACTTGAAATTGACAAAATGCAAATAAAATTTGTGAAACCTAAATTGAAATTTAGAAAATGCATATTGAAATTGAAAACGTAAATTCAAATTCAGAAATTACATACTGAAATTGAGAAACGCGAATTGCTATTGAGAAAATGAAAATTGATATTGAAAAATTAAAATTGAAGAAAAAATTAAAGATGGTGCTTGTACACTGTCATTACTAAAAAACCCAGGCGATTATATTTCAATTTAATAAGTCGCCTAAACGAATAGCAAACCGTTAAATAAAGATGGGCAATGAAAGAGTTTCTATCCAATATGATGTTTAATATTTGGAAGTTATTTTGTACAAAAATTAAACTTTGGGAAATATATTGATGAAACCTGCAAAAAAGGTTTGAGAATATAAAAAGCGTTGTGGACAATAATAAACAAACGATCCTTTTTTAATTTCAAAAACAAAAATGTAGTATTTAATAGCGTAATAAAGCCAGCACTAACATATACTTGCCCTGTATGGTACAAAGCAGCAAAATCCCATCTCAAAAGCCTTTAAATACTATAAAGCCTATATATAAATAATTCATAATAAAAATTGAAGATAATCTACACACCTGGAAACTATCTACGAAAATCTTGGTGATTTCATCAATAGACTTAACAACAAATATTTTGAAAATTCTACTTATCAATTGATAAGAGAATGTAAAGAATCAGCCTAAAATAACATGTACTTCGAAATTATTAAATTGAAAATGATATCGCGTACTCGTATACATAATAGAATTATAGGCATATATATTTTCGAATTATATTTGAATTTTTCTAACTTTTTCACATAAAGGTTTACCTACTTTTCCTTAAAATGGTTAAAATTTGAACAAATTCTCAAAATCGGTGATTATATATTTTACTTGCTGTAATATCTAATGATAAAAACTCAAACCTGTACATAGTAATAAAAAACAAAAATTGTAAATAAAGATGATTTAAAATAAATAAATAAAATAAAATAAATGGTCATTACGAAGGCCAATAGTAACATTTACACAAATTTCGATTTCTTCTTCTGTTTTAATGAATTATTTCTTTGGACGAAATTTTTGTATTAGAATATAAAATATGGAACCTGTATAGCGCAGGATGCCTAATATAAGATAGAATACGTAATTGGTAAATATGAAGAGCAGTAAATATCGAAAAGAGGATAGTTGAAACCGTGTTTCAAAATACAACAGCTGCCAATCTTTAGAAAAGACCCTTGGGTAAACCCAATTAAAACGTATGGGGAAAAATCAATTCATATGTAAAAAAAAAGTGTCACAATAGACGAAATGTGTCCGCTTAAGAGTTTTTGAACAATGACTCAGAACACTTAATAACTTTTTACAAAGCAGCGATCGAACTGGAGGATACATACGCCTGTTGATGAGTGATTTTTAATATCAATTTCCCTTTCCTCAATTTCAATTTGTGTTTTCTCAATATTAGTTTGTATTTGCTCATTATCAATTTTTATTTTCTCCATTTCTATTTATATTATCCCAATTTCTGTTTATATTTTCTCAATTTAAATTTACGTATCTCAGTTTCAATAATTATTTTCTCAATATTAGCTAAAATCTCTCAATTTCAATTTGTTTATTCTCAATTTCATTTAGCGTTTCTCAATTTTTATTTGTATTTTGTCAATTTCAGATTGCATTTCACAATCTTAATTTAAAACAAGTATGTAAGTGCTATAGTTGGGCGTGGCCGACTCTATGATACCCGCACCACTATAAATGTGATTAAGTCTCCTGTTAATCGAAAGCACTCGTCGCTATTTCTATCTGTACAAACGCAAGCACTAAGCCTTTATACCCCATACCACTATGTGGTGAGGGTATAACAATTATAGTTGGTCCACATTTTCATACCTTGTTTTCGGACCCTGTGCCCTCCCACGGACGAGATAAATCATTTGGCTTGACATACTTAAAGTCCTGAGGCAATTCCCTGTCATTTGAGGGGTCACACTAAAATCCGGGTAAACCGAAACTTTTGGACCCTCCTAATGGACCCTGGGGCCCAAACAGGTCGAATTTTTTTCTGTATTTAAAATTGTAAGATAATTTCCTTTCATTTAAGGGGTCACACTTATATTTAAAATCATGGGTCCATTTTTTGGGTTCTGAAGGCCCCGTAGGTCCGAGAGGCGGGTCCAACTATTTTTTTTTACATTTTGTGGTCAGTTCTACATCGAATGGCATATTTTTTTTTAATTTTTTGACCAATACACGCGACATCAACTGGATTTGGACCAAATCCGGGAGTTCCTTTGTATGGGGGGTCTATCAGAAAGTGCTCCGATTTGGACCAAATTCAATAGCGTCCGTCCTTGTCCCAATATATTACCACATGCCAAGTTTCATCAAGATCGGTGCATAAATGCGACCTGTACTTTGATTACAAGAATAGATGGACATCTTTACATCCAGCCAGCCAGCCGGCCAGCCAGCCAGCCAGCCAGCCGGCCAGCCAGCCAGCCAGCCAGCCAGCCAGCCAGCCGCCCAGCCAGCCAGACAGACATGGCTAGATCGACTCAAAATGTAATTCTGAGCAACTTTCTCTCTGGTCCCGGTATTCTAACTCGATTCCTTCGATGTGTTACAAACGCAAGCACTAAGCCATTATACCCCATACCACTATGTGGTGCGGGTATAAAAAGGCATTCAAAAAATGCGTCCAATCGTGAAGCAATTTAGCAAGAGTAAATTTTTTAGACCAATGACGCACGCGTTTCATAATAAAAAAAACCGGTTTTTATTTAGATATAGCATCCACCAATCTAACCACCCATTTGTTAATCAAATTTTTATATTTTTAGCTGCAAAAGCCACATCATACATCCAATCTTGATAACATTTAGCACAAGCATACTTCTCTTTGGGCAAAAGACGAACGCTGTTAAAATTGTAGAAACTCTGCTCAGACTTAGATATATCTCAAACATTTTAACCGATTTTACCAAACACAATAACATTTTGTCACAAATTCGATACAGTAAGACCTAGGTAATTCGTACTTCGCAAAAAGCAATAATCCTTTAACCCGAAATGGGGTTTTCGTGTACGACAGACATACTCTGTAATTTAAATTTACATCAAAATATGGTTCGTTTATATTTGTGATACTTGTTTGTATTTTTCTAAGAAATAGACTTAATTTTAAAAGTGTTTCATAGTTCGCAGATTTAGTTTGTTGATTTAATTCCTCATTACGGGTTCCGTAAAAAGTGGACAGTTGACTATTTTATATCCTGAGAAAAAATATCTTTAAAGAAAAATCTTATTTCCTAGAAAATCATCTTTTACATTTTTTTTGCTAAGGTTTAATACGTTGTTTTTAAAAAGTAAATGCCTTTTTTAATAAACAAATTAGTTATTGTGTTTGGTTTTTAAAAATGGGAAAAGGCAGAACTCCTTTTGCTACATAAAATTTTTTTAAACATAATTTTTATTATTACATTAGTCCTGTATTACATTAGCCCTAAAATCTGGGTAAATTTAAAGCCCGTTCGAAGGGGGTCCACCACATATTTTCAATCAGCTTTCCTGAACATCTAGAAGTTTAGGGTATAAATCAGTGCGACTTAAGCTTTTTTTTTTTGTTTTTTCGTATAATGTTGTATTGCAACGGTTGTTCAGCAATGAAAGGGAATCATGATTCTTTATAACCAAAGGAGGACGAGAAATAATTTTTTGGATGTATCCTGCTTTTATTTTAGAATATTTATACACAAATCAGTGTAACTTATTAGCTCAAAAGCTACCCTTTCCACCCATATTTACTTATTTTCTTAAAAAAAAGGAGTAAGAGAAAACACGGTACTGAATTTAATTGGGCAAATATTTTGTAGAAAATAAAAATACTCTAAACTCGAAAAAGGATGTTAAAATGTTCTACGAAAATAATCTTCAAATTTTTCTAAAATGAAGGAATATGTACTGTACTATCTTTCAACTTATTTTATACTGTACTGCATCGCAAAATAAAAAAAAAACTGGAAAATTACTATACACACCTAAGTTTTTCATTTTCCGAAGAAATTATTCATTCCCCTAGAGAAAGTCTGAAAGTGTTGTTTTTAGAAAGTCTGATATTTTGTACCCAGCAATTGAAAAGTCGAATATTATGAAATGCAGGATCAACAATAAATATGTAAAGGGTGGTTAAATTTTAAGGGCCGATGTTTATTTGTCGCGCAAATCCATTGTTTCGTTAGCTGTGTGGCAAGTGGCACCGTCCTGTTCAAACCACATTTCGCCCACATCCATATCTTCCAATTTGGGCCATAAAAAGTTCGTTATCATCTCACGATAGAGAACATCATTCACAAAAATACGGCCCGATGATTCCGCCAGCCCATTAACCGCACTAAATAGTCACTCTTTGTGGGTGCATTGTTTTTTCGACAATCACTCTTGGATTATCATTTTCCCAAACGCAGCAATTCTGCTTATTGACGAATCCAGTGAGGTGAAAATGTGCCTCACCACTGACGATGATTTTCTTCGAAAATTGATCATCCACATCATAATAAGCCTGAATAACTTTACCGCATTGCTCGCTTGTGTATCTTTCCATGGTTCAAATTGAATTAGTCTGAGCTTGAGAAATATCAAATGAAATACAGAAAAAAACTTGACGTTTAGGTGTGGTTCATATTCAACATCGGTCCTTAAAATTTAACCACCCAAGGGAAATACCGGAGCTTTATATCTGCAAAAATTGAAAGTTTATAAATAAATAAGGTTAGGAATCAGAGGTTGGTAAAATAACCCTGGTAAAATGGAAGCAAGCTTTTATATGGCCTCAAAGAACAGGGGTCTCTACAATTAAGGTCATGCAGTGAACTTTTTTTTTATCAGGCCTTTGCTAAAGTGCGTAAAGAACAAATAAGTCTTCTGGTATCACAGTGTTGTAGGGTATTTCATAGACGGCTCTGTCCGATTGCTGTCTTTCTAACTTGTAATTCGAGCATTTTCGTAAAAACTTGATCAATAAATGTATGTTATTGATCAAATGTATGTCGCTATCATATGCTTATGAGACACTTCTCGACTTATGAAGTATAACTCTATCGGTTTACTGCGTAAATGTACCATAACCGCAGTACACAAGTGAAGCATTTCAAGTTATTATAGTTTCTCAAATAATATTGTTTGCTTGAAAAAATCATATTGTTTCTAGTTTAGGTTGTTGCATTATAATTTAATAAATTTGAGTCGAACAAGACTCTTAAATTCAAGTACAGGTTAAGTACATCCTATTTACCCACAAGGACAAATTGCTGCATTTAAATTTGTCCATACCCAGACTGCGACCGAAAGCGATAAAAATTGCAGACATACACATTCCAGTGTAAACGTAATTTAATAAATACTCCCTCAATTTGCATGTGTAGACGTTTGAGATTCATAAAATCCTTTTCATCTCCTGCATAATCTTAAGTCCTCCAAGACATCTTCTTGGCATCCTAATCAAATTTATGCATTAAAGCTGCAGACTTTAAAATGTTGTTGAAGGCCAGCATGTTAAGATATGTGCAGTACTCGCACACAGCATACCCTTGATGTGTTGGAACATACGCTGGGTGACTTACAATGAATCCGGAATGAATCCTCTTCGAGCTTTCAAGGATATGTCGTAGTTGTATAGTTGTGACGGTAGTAGTGGCAGTGGAAGTAAAATTGATGATGGTTTGTTTTGTCAGACGGTAACCATATAAAAATCGTTTCATGCCTTTACACACCAGCACCTGGACGTTGTTGTTACAAGTGATGAATGAATGAACGAACGAATGAAAGAATGCATGAAGGTGTGCTCCTTGGTAAGGAGACACACGTACGAACGCATGAGCAACGCCTGCTCTTAGGAACGGCAACAAAACAATGACACAACAGGAAGAATCTTAAAGGCTTTCATTAGACTGTCGCTCGGGCAAAACTATTATTTTAGGAAAATATTATCTGGGAAATCACTTGACAAGGGTTCTTTTCTTTAATGATGCCACAGCATCAGCGAGAGTGAGTGTGGCTGTGTGAGTGTGTGTGTGTGGCATAAAATCAGAATGAACATCATCTCTTCGTAGATGAAATGACTTTGAAGTTTCAAGGATGGCATCAAGTAGTGCCGGTGTTGTTCGGGCTGCTGCTGACGTTGTTGTGCAGGACCAAATGGATTGTGTAGTGTGTTTGTTGTAGCACCAGTTACGAAAACATCTTGTTCACACTTGTCTCAAAATAGTTTTGTGAATGTTTCAATGAGTGTCACTTGGAACGGGAGGGAATGTCACTCACTCACTTACTAGTCCGTTCACACACACACACGCACTCATTAAAATTTTGTAAAAATCATTTCCTCGTACATGGGCTAGTAAATGTTCTGCTCTGTTATTCTGCAGCAACCTGGTCCATTCTACATCTTCGGTTGGTTGCTGACTGGCTTGTTTGTTTGTCGGACAGAGTGTAGTTGACGATGTGGTGCCAAAAAGTGTCAAACATTCAAAGTAGTAAAATCAAGTGCTGTTGTTGTCGTTGGGGTTTCCACACCACTCCACTGTCCAGGCGGCGAACACAAAGGATAGTTGCACTTTAACTTGTCTGCCGCAATGTCTGCCGGGCACCGTGGTCCACTGGGATATCAAATTGATCCAAAAGTATTATTTTAGTAGAGATATATGGAATGTGGGAAGGCTTTGTGACTTTGTTTAAGGATTTAACAAAATTTGTCTTGACCTCTGACTATTCTGTTCGTCAATTGGCTAAAGTTTAGGTAAATCCTTGTTAGAAAGAATCCTTGTTAGGGGACCTTTATCAACACTTGGGAAGTAATGTTCCAATTTCATTGAAGGTGGTATTAAGGTTCATTTTATGTGTTTTATTATCCGATAAAGATGTAGAGATTAACAATTGATCAGATTTGGTAAGGCAGTAAATTTCATCATAGTTCACAGCAATTTTGTTGGAGTCATTTTTTGCACACAAAAAAAAACATTACTAAAAATAGAAATAAAACTAATCGACTTTTGGTTTTTAAAAAAGTCTAAAAGTTGACGTTTTTATTTTAACTTCAAATATTTGTAATTGTCCTTGAAACAACGCGCTTTTATTAAAATTATTTTCAGCAGTATAACAAGTTTATTGTTATTATTTTTAATGCTAACTAATAAACAATGCTCGAATACCTATTGATACCCATTTACCCGATGTTGATGTGGCGGGTTCTAAGGCCACAATGATGACAACAAATGAGGGTTCCTTGACACAAGTGTAAGCACTAGGCGCGAAAATAGCCATAATGATGGCGATGGTGTTCCAATACAATTGGGTATAATCTAAAGGCACCGACTGTTTGTCGTAGTACAAAAATAATCCAATACTTATATGGAGAACAATGGAAAGCGAGTACCCATTTATTGCAAAAAATTGCGAAAACAAAACGTTTGTCAATCGTTGCCACTTCTGTACCACGTGAGAGTTTTTTTTTTCGCATGCAATTCTTATTGCTACACAAATTCGGAGCCAAATTTGAGATCATTTGATGCGGACATGTGGTTCCATGTATGCTTTAAAAAATAAACTTTGTTTTAAAAGTTATTAAAACTTGATTGTTACTAATGTACAGACTACTTGAAATTCCTGATGTTTATTAGTTTACAATAACTTTTACTTTCTTCAATAAATTTTTTTTTAATCCAACTATTGAATTTTTATTTCCCTAAAGAAATAAGTAGACTTTAATCGACTTTTTTATGCTAAAAATTCGAAAAGTCCAAAAGCCGACTTTTGATTTTTTTGTAATAGACTTTTGGACTAAAGACGACTTTTAGTTTTAAGCCTATAAATAACCCTAATCGATCCATGTTTTAATTTAACGTCCAAAAAAAGTCCAAATCTAATTTGTGGTCCAACCGATCTAAGACCGGATGATTTTTATCAGATTACAATAATATTTGATTTGGCAATGAACCGCACATATGATACTGTCGCGGTCTAGCCTAAATAACCTCTGTTTATGCCACGATCTGCGACTAATGTACCACTGTGTCCCGCAAGTAAGCAAGGGAACAGTCACTACTTTGTTTGGACACTCAAGGTAAAGTTTTTTAAGCTAATTGCTTATTTTGTGGAAATTAAGAGTTTTAATTTTATTTACTTGGGGTTATTTGTATACCAACAGTACAATGGCCATAAATACGCTCCAAGTATTCGGCAACATGTCCTTGTCACAGCAGACACATGGACGAGCCAAGGCATGAGAGATGCGCATAAGAGTGTAAACAAAAAAGATTCATTTTAAATTTGTTCGACTTTAAATTTGAATTCAAATCTACAAAAGACCATGGCATAATTATATAAAGAAATCCTCATTTCTTCACTGCGGCTCTTTTGTGTCTAAGGAAATAGGAAGAGGCTGGAATTCTGAAATTGTTGTTCCTCAACATTGGAGACCACAGACAATTATGGCAACACATTGAGCAACTAATGATGCTGGTTTAGGCATAACTATTATGGCCCATTTCCGGTGCCACTGCCATCGCCGCCATCATCATCATCGTCGTCTGCACCCAGACATGTGCTGCCAAGCTCAAAGGGTCTTAGACTTTCATCGGTTCAAACTAAAAAATGTGGTTAATTTGCTTAAATGTCGGTGCAAATGCCATAAAAGATTCACGCACACAGACGTCGACAGCGACACCAACGCCGACACAGCCATAGCTGAGCGAACTACTTAATGTCGGTCTATAACTCTTTAAAACCAAAAATTTAAACATTAACAAAGTCCTGGTGTACCGAGGAGAACAACAACAAAGAGAGCGCATTAACATTTGCTTTTAAATACTTAACCGCACGTACACGCATACACAGAGACAAAGAGTAGCCCCAGTCTCTGGTTACCGTTGCGTTTCCTACCACTTTCATTGAGCTGCTGCTGTTGTTGTAACATTAGCATGTGAAGCGCCAAAATTCAAGATGTTCACTCGCATTCTTGGCAAAAAGGAAATCCCACGTAATGACCGTAATAATCGCAGTTAATTAGTCAGACAGCGTCATCCAGCAAACGCCACAGAACGAACAACAGCAGCAACAACACAACAACGTCTAGAACTTTTAATAGATGACGGCGATAATGGAAATACAACACAACATTAACGTCCCGTATACGAACGATTACGATTACGGACGGGTACATGTACTTATACATGCTCACTTTGGTGGAGCACACGACAACTCCAGGCAGCACAGACTGGAATAGACAGCACCACTCGCCGAAACACTCCCACACACCCACACACACTCAGACAACTAGATATAAAACCGGAAATGTTTTAAAAGTCTCTTTAGTAGTTTTGCGCTCTGTACCGGTGGTCTTCGTCTCCGTCACAGTCTTATCTAAACGGCGTAACTACTCTCTCCCTCTCTCTTTATCTCGGCCTGGACTGACAACAACTTTCATTCATTCATTTTGGTATCGGCGGTAATCATTCTCCCTCGACCACCCATCCCACCAAAACCATTCATTAGATTGAACTCTATGCCTTAACCCTTTCCGATGATCATCATTTGGCCTTGTAAGGTGGAGAAGGGGGAGTAATGGTCCGCCTTGCTTGCTGGTAGGGAGAGGGAGGGTAGTGAGCTTGATTATATCTTTACTGCCAAAATGTGGTTGAATGCGTTTTGGAGGCAGTAAATGTTGATTGTTGGCATTTGTAATGTGCCATCGGTTCTTAACAACAGTCGCTTGTTCTGCGGAAGGCATTACCATCGCCGGTTGCGTATCGCCAGTTTGGCCGCCTTGTATTTGTATCGTTGTGGCTTTTATGTGTCTGTTGGTATCGGCTTAATTTACCTAAGGGCCAAATAGAGTTAAGCTAATTTCTTGTTATCTTCATATATTGTCAGACATTAAGTGAACGACAATGATGCCGTTGCTGCGCGGTAGAATAGGTAAGATGAGTTGGATAAGCAAGAGCTTAGTGTAGCTTGAAATATTTAGTGGTGAGATTTGTTAAAGGACAATGGATTGAAATCCTGGCTATTCAGATCAATCGGGAATGGTAGGATTCATTCTCAAACTTAGTATTGTGAAACGTTTGATCTAATAAGGAACTCATGTCTAAGTGGGCCAAAAATTAAAAACCACAATATAGAGACAAATTAATCTTACTTACTTATAACCCTTGACATTAAACGGGTAACTTCTCTCGAATCGGTGAGCAGGCCAACATATAATTAGTAGAAATACAGGGTTTGCCATTAAGGACATAACAATTTTTTATATTAACCTTTATGTGCTCGGAAGTGTTTACCTACGTGGTCGATGATTTGTAGCAATCATAAAATTTTAAGTAATAAAGACCTTTATGCTTTAAAATTCCATGGTCATTTTATTTATTATAATAAAAAATCATTTAATTTATTACAAAACTTAAAAAAATAAACAATTCTTGTTGATTGAGCAATATTTGCCAAGTGCTTTTTTGCACTAACTGCAAATCTTACATGTTGACTTACGTTTACCACACTATTGACAACGGACTGGGTAAAATGAATTTTTGTCATTTGAACATCAGGTAAAGCCTCCAAAGTTGCGCTGACAGCAGCTTCAGGACTGTAGCCAAGTGCCATAAGTATAGCCAAACGTGTCCGTTCGTTACCCAATATTACTGAATTACCAATGCGTTGTTCGATTGCAGGTATAAAAAGTTCTTTTGCCAAGCTCCGCAAGAACTATCGCCTTTTGTCTGTTTGCTAAACGTGGCAATGATAAGAATATATAATAAATGCGCTAAGGCGCTTATGTATATCTAGCATAGAACATTGCTAAAGGCCAACGCAAAGTTTTTTTTTCGTTGTAATGGTGATCCGTGTGGAGGTATTTTTTTAGAACAAAAAAAAATACTTATATAAAAATTCAAATCAAGTATGGAATCTTCATTGGTAATTTGAAAGGACCTTTTATGACATTTATTTTTTGAAAATAATTGCCTTCAAATGTTGGCAAATGTATTATGGAAATGCGCGTTCTGTAAGAAACGGGAAGATCCGATGTTTTTGACCAAAATTTTGTTCAGTGATGAGGACCATTTCTGGCTCAGCGGCAAAGTCAATAAACAAAATTGCCGCATTCTGGCTGAAGAGCAACAAGAATAGGTGCATATTTTTTTTCAAAAATGATGATGACCGGAACGTAACCGTGAATGGTGTTCGCTATCGCGCCATGATATCGATCTTTATGCTACCTGAAATTAAGGCCCATAATCTTTACGACAATTGGTTTCAACAGGACGGTGCCACTTGCCATACAGCTGCTCAAACAATTTATCTATTGAGAGGTCATTTCAAAAAGCAGCTAATTTCACGTTTTGGACAGGTGAGTTGGCCGTCTTGATCGAGTGATATCCCACCTTTAGACATTTTTCTTTGGGGTTACGTGAAGTCCAAAGTCTATGATGACAAACCAGCTACGATTCCGGTTTTGAAAGCCAACATTACGCGTGTCATTAAAGCCATACCGGTCGAAATGCTCGAACGAGTCATCCCAAATTGGACCCTCAGAATGGAAACCCTGAGGCATAGTTGCGGCCAACATTAGAAGGAAATTATATTCAAAAAATAAATGCCATAAAATGTCTTTTCAAATTACCAATAAAGATTCCAGACTTGATTTGAATTTTTTATTTTTGGATCACCCTACATATGCAGAAAGCATTTTATACATCGCGTCTACGCCTCCTTTGGTTTTGTTATAATCTAGTAATCGTATGTACTGTAGCTTCTATTTATTTTCCGGGACATCAGAATTTGTCACAGGAGTACTAGAAAGTAATATAAGTGACCTTCCCTTTTTTGGCATATAGGACACCAACGCAAACTTCGATTCTAAGAACCGAAATATTTCCGACTGTTCAGGTCTCCTGCGGTTAGGCTTCATCTTGTTAGGAACGAAATGTTTGTTTAAACGAACAGTGCACAGAAGAGCGAGACCTTTGGACATTAGATATTCAGCCAAACTGTGAGACGTGAAAAATAATGACTTCGCATCGCATGCGAACCAAACTTTTATCCCGTACTTAGCTGGTTAAGATGGGATATACTGCGTAAATCTAGTTCTTCCACGATATGGAAATAATTGTTCGTCGACTGTTATTTCTCCTGATGTTTGGTAGTACTTTCGAAGATTACTGTTCATTTAAGCCCATAACACAGATATTGGATTAGCTTAATCTCTTTCAAGTTAAACTGATCTTGTACGGCAATTTTCGAACCGAATAAGTCGCAAAACTTCTTTAAAGTGAGATTTGTTGCACGGCAATAACACACTGATTCTTTACTCCACAGAACATCGATATCCTCATCACTTGATTTATTGACGTCTGCAAGAGAAGACCAACGAAAGCCCTCAGTTCTATATAGGTCAACTTAATCCATAACCTCTCCTTCACAGTAGAATTATCTCCATTCTTCATTTGGAACACTAAAAATACACGTTTAAACTGAAAACTGAAAAAAATGAGCTGAATAGAAAATAAAGTGAATTTCCATACATTTTATATAGTGACTACATTTGTAGTCATCCGGCCAGGAGATGGTCATTTGACAATTGTGATGTGGAGGCAACATAAACAAGTACCTGTTTAAGATGTTTATAGAAGCTGAATCTGCTTAAAACACTTTTTAGGAAGCTACTGGAAATTTCGTACCATTTCGATGCATAACAAAAAAAGTAATACGAGTTTTTCGACAAAATTACAACAAATGTAGTCTTTTGAGCACAAAAAGATTAATAAAACACAGAATATTTAAAATAAAGAGTTCAAATTAATTCTAGGTGTAGTGCAAATATCACCTTGTATAAATGAAATTCGATTTCGGTCATATGACCACCACGAGCCAGTGTACAACGATCTGTTCTATGGACCCAATTCTCCACAACTCTTGCACACATTCGACCGGAACGTTGGCAATTTCTCGTTGGATGTTGTCTCTGAGCTTGTCTAAAGTTTTTGGCGTGTTGACATAGACCAATGACTTGATGTGGCACCATAAAATAAATTCAATGGACCGGACCAGCTCTCGAGATAATACATTCACCGAATTTTCGTACTGTGTGGCTCCTGGCACCGTCTTGTTAAAACCAATTTCAGCGTTTTAAATGATCAAGGGGCTTTAGTTCTTGATTCAGTTTCATCTTATAAGGATGAAGGCCACGATCTTCTTGCAAAAAACCAAAGTGTGGTTTGCGAGATGCCCAATTCCTGGGAACGACGTGGAATCGACTGATTTGGTTCATTTTGAACGGATACACTTGCGGCTGCGATATTTTCGTTGCTTCAAGCGATACGACATCTTTTTGGCGCCGGAATATCCAAAGGTGAAAATTTGGATCCAAATTTATTCACTATAGCATGCATAGCTTGTCGGGTTAGACGTCTATTACGGCCGAAAATTGGAGTAAGCGCTTTTAAAGTTGCGACCACCGACTCAGGATTCCGGTAGTAATTTTTAATGATTTCCAGACGTTGCTCGTAAGTGAACTTTACCATGATGAAAATGTTTACTTCAACTAATATGGTTGGTCCGTCAAAAGTATTATTTATTATGTTTTATGTTAACAATAATATGATTACAGCAATCATACCGTATGTTTATAATTTTTATAAGTTTGAATATGGTTGTTAGAAAAATGTTATTGTTACGAATAATACGCGAAATTAGTACTTTCTATATGTAAATTAACATTTTTCAAAACAAAATCGTTTGTATTTCCACTAAAACTGATATATTTTTAATTAATGAAACACTTAAGATTTTTAAAACCGATTTGTTTCGATTTTAAAAAAATCTATTTTCAATCTTAACCCAATCCCAATAATTAAGTTTGGGATCATTCTATGGCTGTAGGGGTCATAACATGGTTGCTTGTGAATCATACTATAGTTGTGAGGATCATACTATGGTTGGATATGAAACAAACTATGGTTGGGAGAACCATTCTATGGTTGTATGTTATACTATGGTTGTGGGGATCATACTATGTTTGTGGGGCTCATAGTATGGTCGAATGCGAATCATAATATGGTTGTGTGGATCATAGTATGGTTGCGTGAGAATCATACTATTGTTGAGAGGTTCATAATATTGTTGTACCACAACCATATACCCAACAATATTATGACGCTCTTCGAATATTGTCACCCCAACCATACTTTTTTTCTTCGTGCAGTAAAACGTCTATTGAACGAATCGCCAATGATCAATGCAATTCCATGGGTACGCTTACTCGAAGTAACACATCTCTAAGTATGAGTTTCAATACGGTGGATGAAGTTTATAATATTATATTTAATTTATTAATCCAAATAAAGGGTTGTCTAACAATAAAGAACAATGTTAATTGTGTGTCACTCCGTATCGTCAAGTTTTATGCAAAAATTATTTTGAGATTTCAACCATGGTGAGGTATACAATTGAGCAGGGCGTCAAGATGGTTGTAGCCTTCAATGCAAGTAGTCGTTCAAATCAAAATGTATTTCGTACACTTCGTGATTTTTTTGGTCAGCATAATTGACCAAATTTGTTTACAATCGCGAGAATTGTGGGCAGAATTGCCTCATTTGGGCAAATGAGATTCTACGATTAATTGTTGAAAAACCGATGCATCCACATAGAGTGACTGTTTTGTGCGGTTTATAAGTTCGGCCAAGCAGTTTCCATGAATGGTGTTATTGATCGCAGGATAATAACGCACTTGTTATGGCCAAATATTGAGGATATGGACTGGACGATGTGTGATTCCAACAGGATGATGCAACTTTCCATAAAGCCAATGAAACAATGGATCTATTGCTCGAGAAATTGAATAGCCGTGTTTTCTCAAGTCGTGGCGAAGTTAATTGGCCGCCACGACTATGTGATTTGACACAGTTGGACTTCTTTCTTGGGGTAATTTGAAAAAAGTGTACGTCAATAAACCAAGAACAATTCAAGAGCTAAAGTATGAGATTAACAACGACATTTGACCTACATTATGTCTAAGAGTCATTAAAAATATGGACCCTCCAATAGAGGCTGAAGCCGTGGCGATCACATGGCCGATATTTTGTTTCACATATAATTGTCATAGATCCTTCTATTATAAAAAAAAATATTAAGATAATTCTCTAAAAACTTTTTGTTTTTTTTACAACTAACATCGTGCGGTTTAGTTGGACCAGCCTTTAGCACCATTATGAGTGCAGCCGACAAAGGCTCTGCTAGCTTAACGATCTATGTATATTAAGTATACGAACCATTGCTTGATTTTTACTTATGCCAAGTAATATTGTCGAAGAGTGAGACCCACATCAACGGCGAAACGTGCGTCTACTAGACGGTGCTGTGTTTGCTTTAACTTCGCTGACTTACAACAGTAAACCTAATCTTACTAGCTTGAGGAGTACTTCACCCATTACCCATTGTCAAATACAATTTATAATTTATGATGGTTTCTTTATATGTCTCCAAAGACGCAAAATTGCATAACAGCGGCAAAAATCTGATGATATTTGCCGCTGTTATGTTTGTTAGACCAAAAGTTGGGAGGTACATTAGTATGGGGTCTATATCAGAACGTTCTTGGGCTTCTACGAAACTCCATGGCGTAATCAGCCAAAAATAATATAATGTGCAAAGTTCAATCAAGATCGGTTCATATTTGCGATCAACACTTTTATTTAAGTAATTGATGGACGGCCGGATATGTTTAAATTTAAGTATTCAACATTTCTCAATTTATCTGCATGATTTTTATTCTTAATTGTTTGTAGAATATCGTATTGTTTACGGGAAAAACATACGAGTATATTATGTTTATCATTACTTATACGTAGTCGTTCTCGACCGACGTGCGACTTTCCTTACTGGTTCAAGCTTTGACAATATCCTTATCAACTTAATTTGCTCGCCGCTTTCAAAGAGCGTCAAATTGCATTTCTCAATTTAAAATTTAATTCTCTGTTGCAGTGCCTCTGCTTCTGTTCCAAGCATAAGACGCATATTGAACGAGTAGTTTCCGTTGCAGACCCACCCACATGAGTCCGGGTTCAGACGGTCTGCAATGTCCAGTGTAGCTCATTGAATTGAATTTATTTGCATAAGAAACGCCTCTTATAAAACAATTAACAGCATTAAATAGAATTCACTCACTCGCTTCAATTAGAAGCTCACAAACAATAGAGGCAAGGCGAACTTGTGCTGCACATGTGTGTGTGTGCGTGCGTGTGTATGTGATACCTGATATGATTATAATGAAACCTGCAATTATTATGTTAAATTACAGTGCATTAATTTAATACGATGTGCCCTCCTCGTCGACGAACATCCTTTCTTGGGGCCCTTGTAAGCGTTTTGTCTATGCACTTATACTGACACGTCCAAACACACGCACACACTCTTGGATTGCTTTTAGCCAGGTTTGTTTTGGTGGTCAGTTTCAAGTGCTGTAATTACAACTTCCGTTCTGTTGGCCTAAAACGGCGTCCCTCCATCCGTTACGCTTTTGGGTTTCCGTTGCAATGGCCCGGCCAGGCTGGCCGGCAAGTGGCTGCCAGGGAGGCATAGACTGTTAAGTAGTTATTTAGTATGTAGTAAATGGACAACAAAGGCTACAACAATAAATGTCATTTGTACTTCTTGTTGTTGTAAACACCTAATTGTACGATGTGTGTGTGTGTGTGTGGGTGCGGGTGAATGGGGATGACAAGGACTCTGTACTTATTTGTTGTATGTGAATATTTCATGTTAATGCACACATATCCTGTGTAAAATTTCTATTATCATTTCATAAAGGACTATTGTCCTGTCCTAGCATATGCACGTCTTTCTCGGTGTGTGTGTGTGTGTGTGTGCATGTGTGTAGATTAGGACGGCATGCATATTTCCATTTGTAATGGAAAGTACGAGGAGGTATTATTAGGCACAACTTGTTATTATTGTATTGTTGGTCATGAATTCTTAATAAAAGGCTTAATTAACTTAACAATAATTAAATTTTAAAAGTTCACACACATCATAGAGACAAGTACACACACGCCTTGTACAGTTTTTATTTTAATTTCAACTGTGTTGTAATGGTTTTGGTTTAACATACTGACCTTTTTTACGAATAATAGATGGGATACAATCCACGTCCATCTGTAACATAATAGGAACAAGGTTGTTTGTTCTCATCATGTTGCAATTTTGATTTCATTCGAGAAAGATTTGATTTGATGAGGCTAATAATGAAGAAATATAAATTAGGTATAAAAACTCAAATAAGCTCAAAGATTTTCTAAAAAAAATCTTACTTTAAGGCTTAGCAAGTATTTTATTTTCAATATATACTTCCACAGACGACCAAAATATTGACAATTTAAAAATTCAATGAAACAAATAGAGAAAAAGTCAGCATCAGTTTTTTTCTATTTGTTTATGTTTATATTTCATTTTAAAGTTAATGTAGATATTGTTCAATATAGGAGGTTGAATTCTGCTTTCATTATCTTTAAAAATATTATTCAATTTAAGGTTATGTATTAAATATTGTAAATGACATTATTTCGGCTGTAGTCTGAGACAAGCTGCCTGTCTTAGAAGATTTGGCATTTTTCAAATCCATTTATGAAATGCTATGTATTTCTCTAGTTTTTACAAACAAATGTTTTTAAATTGTATATTACTCTTCCTAAGCTTGACTTTAACGTTGAGATAGTGGACACTTTAAAATGCTCTTAAATGGTTTATGACGAAATGTGCAGCAAAATTTATTTTAATAATTGAAAACTTAGGAAGAAATTAGAAAAAAGCTTTAAAAACAATCTAGAAACGCAGTTTTTTTTTTGCAAAATAAAAAGTAGGTGCTATATATATTTCTGGCCTAGGCAACACTAAGTGTTGCCCAGTAACTTCATACAATCTGACCCAGTAACATCATACATTTTGAAACCAAAATGTTATTTTATAACCCTTTACTAGCATAATGCGGAAATTCTTTCCACTTGTTCTAAAAACTTAATTAGATTCGAAAGTAAAAAAGAAATATCGTTAAATATAAAAACTAAATAAAAAACGTTCTTTTATTGCGGACTGAGGCCGATATACATACAATTGTACCATCAGTTGGTCGAGTTAACAAATGTTCGCGGTAATGACAACCGAACTAAAAGAGTACTTATAATAATCTTTAACAACGACCAATACATGTACAAATTTAGTTTCAATAATCATCTTAACTAGTAAGGGTTACCGACGAATTGTCCTTCTACTAAAATTTGTTGTATACCCAATTAACATTCGGTAATAGTAATATAATACATGGATAGTACATGCAGAAAAAATCGGTTGTGGCAACAAATCTGTTCTCTGTGTGAAGAAAACCCGGTAGAAACGCGGACATTTTCAGTGATGATTTTTATGCAAGCTATGTTTCGAGTTTAAACATGCTACAACATTTCTCTTTAAAATGCATACACACAGAGAACAGATTTGTGCACGTACTATCTACGTATTCCATCGTAAAAACCGAATGTTGAATGGGAAGACAGCTATTTTGAGTAAAGGGAACAGTCACTTTCAGTTGAAGGAAACAAGTATCTGTAATTCTTACAGATTAAGTAAGTTTTCTATCTGTGATGAAAATTCTAATCAAGTCTGAGTAATGTCGCTAAATAAAAGTTAAGCCTGTTTCTACATTCCGGAAAATATTTTTTTATTTAAAGTTCGATTATTTATATGGCAGAATCGTTTGGAAGCATAAACTGTCTAACTCAAGAAACTTAAACTGTCTGACCTTTTTTTGTTTTATAAATTTTTTGGGGATTTCGAAATATGTTCGTCGTAAACAAAGATTTTATTGTGTTTAGAACCGATAAAATATTATAATATTATTATTGTTGCTGTTGGAATAACCAATTTTATGTTCCAACAGCCAACTAAACAGGCTTTGGTCACTACAAAAAACTAATCTGCTGTCACGACCAATTATAGGTACCAAAGTAACATATACATAACAATTGGTTCGTTGCCATAACTGCCAGTTGTCTCAACTAATAGTTAAACTGAATTCGGTTGGTATAACTGTGTTATTGGCTGCGAATTCCGTGATATGTAGCAAATATCATATGTTATACCGAACCATGTTATCATCAATACTATGGAATGTTGGTTGTGTAGTTCGGACCGATTTTCAATTGAGTTCTTCTCTGTGTGTAGAAATCTCGGAGATGGCTATCCGCCAAACGTTAAGGTCCGTTAATATACATATTATTATCAGGCTCAGCCCACTGACTTTAGAAAAGTTCCCTGTTTGTTCGTTTGAGGTATCTTTAGCAAAACAACAATACTTATAATTAATTTATATAGATATAACTGGCCCAGAACGTTATGCCATTTGTTAAAAATTAAAGGTGATATATTATTTTCTCGAGGAAGCTGTACAAACAGCCAATTTTCAGTATGCTGAGGTCATTTGGAAATTAAATAATTCCATCTTGCAACTGTTAACATCATCACATTCAAGAACTTGTACCATCTCTTACGCAATCATCAGGTGGATAAATTTATCAAACCAACCCCCGCACTCGAAGAGCTTTCCATTTGTATCAATTAAGTGAAAAGGGTTAATTTACAAACTCAACACTGACCACCGGCTGGCTTTCAATGACTTTCACTTGAATCCTTGCCAACACTAACATCAACACATACGCCCACTGTCTATGTGTACGAGTATGTGTGTATGGAACTCTCTCTCTCTCTCTCTCTGCTTGCAACAACAAAGGATAGCTGGCAAAATGTTCTGCTTTACATGAGCCCCACTACTTTCTTGAACTCATTAGTTAGCTGGACACGAAGGTGGGAGTGTAAACGATATTATTATGTTAACAAAGCCATAAACTTGAGCCTTTTTTGGTCGGACCCATGCTGAAGTAGGGATGGGGGCTGAATCAACAACTTGTTTAACCTTAACAGAATAAATCAAGAGGTTACCCTGGAAGAGCAACAAAGGGTTTGCTGTTTTGACTTGCCTTCGTACCACTTACAAGAAAATGTTCTATTTTCAAAAGGAGTAGAGATAAAAGAATATAAATTCGTACGATTCAAAATTGTATTCAAATTTACATTATCACTCCGTGTCATTTGTTGTGTGACTTTTTAATGCCTCTGCAATCTCTGCTTTTCTTTTATTTATATTCATAAATTATAAATAGAAGAAACGAAATCAGCCACATATGAACGAGTCCCCATACACAAGTTTAAAAGTCGACGTTAAACAATTGTTTTTAAATAAATCTCCAATGATTGCCTGTCGCGGTGGTGGTGGTGGGAGTTTGTGACACTTTATCATTGCAGAAGTTGAAAAACAAACTCCTCTTCGCTAAAAAGGAAAAATATAGTGGAGTAGATAACAAATGATATCAGCGCACTGCCTAAGGTCCTTATAAATATTCATGCACACATTCGCATTCATACGAGCGCCACACATGCATGCATACGAGTCCTGGCACTGGGGGTATGTGCGCTCGTATCGTATCGATGCCTCCGTGTGCTAGCGTTTGTTGTTCCTACAAGAGACATCTATCAATAAACAACAAACACAACAACATCAGCAGCAGCAACAAGGACATCATCATTTGCAAGCAACCCTTCCTTTAGCAACCACACAACAAATCATAATAAAAATTCTATTAACCGCACATAAAATCCTCCGCTGCGCCAGTCTCACACAACAAACCATTCCAACCCATCCTTGGTCTTCTAGCTCAGGCCATAAAGTGCCTCGTATCAATCGTGACAAATATGTATGTAAACACAAACACAAATGGCAACAACAGCCGCAACCATGGCAGGATACCGTTGGAGTGGAAGGACGAAAAAAGTTCCAGTTACAGCAAAACAAGTTGGCGAAATCAAGCCATCAAACGATGGTGTTCAATACATCATATTCAATCATCTATCAAAGTCACATTATGATGTGATCAAATTGGGATTTATGCCGCAAAGCACACATTATGTATGACGGCAGGAAACGGAGGAAAAGGGTTGCAAAGGACAAGCGAAACTTGGGGGAAGCATGGAAGTATGGAAGGGTCTGCAGTTATTTATTGTAGTTATTGTTTTTTATGTATTTATGAAGTGTTTAATAATCAGTGTGATTGTTCTCATCCTTCAGAACATTTGGTGAAGTCATAAACATTTTAGCTGCGTTATAGAGGATGAAGAGAAGGATATGACTGCAAACTGTTTGTATCCAAAACTTGTTGTTGGTCTTGGTCAGCACCATGTTAGTTGCCGTCTAATGCGTTCTGATCCAATTCAACCATATTTGCCAGCTAGCACAGTAGCAGTAGTTGGTTGCTCTTAACTTCATTAGTTTAAGAAATCGCACTGGTTCCTTTTTTTGTACAGAACGGAAAATGTAGAATTTGACCGAACGTACCGGATCAATGACAGAACCTGGTTTTGTATGGATATAAATAAGGGCGTCATTTAGTTCAACTTTTAATTGACAGATTTGGTTTAATTTGATTAAACATTTCGATACACTACGCTGGGAAAGATCACAGATAGTTTGCAAAAAAAATCAATTTAATTTGGACTTGTTTTGTTTCTGGTGCAGTAAGACTGGGTCGAATTTTAAGATTGTTACTGTCATGACTGATACGTCTTTTTTGATCTGTCCGTCCCCTATAACAAAACATAATATTGTTAAACAAAAGTAGGTCCGCATCGAATACAGCCATAAAGGTCAGTATCTGCTGTAGGGTGACCAATCAATCGCCGTAATCTTGACGAGGTATAGTTTCAAAATGACTGTGACACCTGCCATACAGCTACTCAAACAGCGGATCTCATTTTTCGAGCAGCTACCATTTAACGTTTTGGACCGGTGAGACACCTCAAAAACATGATTTTTAACGCTTCAACAGCAGCTTCGGGCGATGAAAAACGTTGACCACGCATTTTTTTCTTGTGCATTGGGTGCCAAATCAGGGCCCATCAATCTTGAGTGGTTAAAAAGTTTATTGTTTCAGTTTCTCTCTCTTTTCTTCTCTTGTTATCTTTCCTCATTTCTTCGATGACTGTTGGCTGTATAAGTATACCACTCAGAATTGACATTGTCAGTTATACCAAAAAAAAAACGTCATTTGCTTCAATGTACTTCTTCCACGAATAACATTTGTAGGATTCGGCTCGCCTTAAAGTCGAGTAGGGTAAAATTAAAATGGACATATTTTCATGAAATGAGCCATGGACTACGCTGGTGAAATTTGTCCAGTTGTGAACGAATCACCCTGTATAGGTCTATGATCAAGTTTTTATTTTTATCTGTATAAACAACGCATTCGCGGTGTAGTGTTCATAAGATTCCGACGGGCTGTTTTTACTTGCTGTAGTTCAAATTATATGCTTTCTGATTTTTGTTTTGGTTTCAATAATTCTAGAGAAAAATTCGCCGGTGATGTCACCTGTTATATGAATTATCAACAATGCATTCACTCTACAAGCTTGATGGTTTTATCGCTGTTGTAAGTTGCAGTTATAATAGCTTAATGGTGTGATCGGTTCTGAAAATTTCGACTTACCAAAATATGCAGCACTTTATTGTGAAGTACCAATCTTATGACAATTTTTATGGTTTAAAAAGAAGTTTCAAGAAATATCGTATACACTTATTTGTACTGAAGTTACCAGTTCGGGTACATTAGACTAAAAATGTAGAAGCTATGTGAGTTTAAATCTATGCTTGTTAAGGGTTATCCTAATGGAAGCACTAGAGCGGGTGTGGTTAGTGTCCTTGACTATTACTCAAGAAACACAAGCAACCAGGCTAAAAGCCGGGTACATTTATCTGCGGCGGGATGTCCTCCATATTGTAGTGTGTCAGTAAGTACACCCACCTTCAAATCCGGTCAAATTGACTAAAATTTGTCAGCGAGTGTATTTTTCTCCATCTACGTTACGAGTAAGGGTTAAACCATGTAAATTGTATCTAAAGAAATGGATTACCTCAGTGAGTACAAGAACATAACTGATGAGGTTAAAAAGGGTGGTTAAATTTTAAGGGCCGATCATCCACTGTTGCCATTTCTTGCCACCATTTTGACCATTGAAGATGTGTGGAATGGTCAAGAGGCTTTAGTTCTTGAGAAAATTGCACCTTGTAAGCGTGTTAATGCAAGTCTTAATGCATTATGTTCATCAACGACGAGCGTGAGAGGGGCAATTGTTGGGCACGCCGAAGAGTTGAGGCCATACTATCGTGAACTGCAGCAATATTTTCTGCATTCCGAGCTGTACGAGCAGGTACTGGTGTTTCACATCTCCTACAGACCCGTTTTGCTCCAATTTTTCCGATTGTACACACATTTAGACGATTAAATTGACCGAAAAAATCACGAAGCGCATTTTGATTTGAAGGTCCATTTTCATAATAAGCTTGAATAACTTTAACGCGTTGCTCGCTTGTGTATCGTTTAGTTTGAAATTGAGAAATATCAAATCAGATGCAGATAAAACTTGATGTTTAGGTGTAGTTCATATTCAACATCGGCCCTTAAAATTTAACCACCCTTTATGTATGTATAGGTACTTATAGATGGTCAGTAACTGTGGCAGTTTTACAAAAATATTTCTTGCGAATTATTGGGCGTGGTGTGGTAAAAGCTTTCTTGTTAAATGTCAATGTCAATAAAGCGAACATGATTTAAAAGGCTTAAAATATTAAAAATATAAGGGGTCGTAAGTAATGTTTTCTAAGCATTAAATGTTTTGGCATTTCCAATTGACCCTCCTAACCAGCAGGACAAAAAAATCACATTTTCATTTTTCATAAAAAATTTCGTGGTGATGTTTTGCCAAATAGAAGAGAGTATGCGAAGGTTTGTTTTAGAAAATGGGTCAAAATATATAATACGTACCTAATTTTTTTTGCACAAAAACTCTACAAAACGCTTCTTTATAAACGTAAAAATGGCTGCTATCACCAGTTATTTTTTGTATTTTTTTTTTGGGTGTGGTAAATGTAAATTGTTCAAAAAATTAAATTTTGTGATTTACTAAAAATAACCTACGGGAAATTGAACCAGTACAGAACCACTTACGTGACAGGTCCCTTATGGATGGAGATCGGTACCAGTACCGACCCAACTATATGAAAAGAACCGGTAACTTTAACGTGGCTTTTACCATCATTATATATATCATTTTACCATCATTATATATATATTCAAATGGTCAGTCAATGTTGCAGTTTTACAAAAATACCCTTTGCAAAATTGTTAGCCGTGGTGTGCGTACACGATTTAAATGGCTTAAAATATTAATAGTATAAGGTGTCGTAAGTAATGTTTTCTAAGCATGACATGGTTTGTCCGTCCCAATTGACCCTCCTAACCAGCAGGACAAAAAAATCACATTTTCATGTTGCTTACAAATTCGTGATGATGTTTTGCCCAATAGAAGAAAGGATGCGTAGGTTTGTTTAAGGAAATGGGTCAAAATATTTAATACGTACCTAATTTTTTTGCACAAAACCTTATAAAATGCTTCTTTATAAACGTAAAAGTGGCTGCTATCAAAAAAAAAAAAATAGCCTACGGGAAATTGAACCGGTACAAAACCACTCACGTGACAGGTCTTCTTTATACCGACGCAACTATATGAAAAGAACCGGTAACTTTAATATGGCTTTGTCATTGAAGGGAGTCAAATGACAATACTTAGACAACATGAGATATATCACCGGACTGATCAAAAAGTATAGGTACCGAACGTGTCATTCTATCCATCATAGAATACCCATCACAGAATCCATCCTATCCATACCATCAAATCAGTTTTACTTAACGATTAGTCTGATTGTTTGAAAATGTAAAATTCAAAATCCGCTCAAGGTGGACTTTGTTTAAAATATAGCTGAAATCTGCGGTATATAAAAACTTTTTTATGCGGTTTTATGTGCGAAGTTATACCGCGAATTTGAATACTCTAAAACTTCAAGTAATTGACAGGTTCCGTCCTCGATTCGGTTAATGACTCTGCATTTCCCGTAGGGTAATGCTGCTTTAGAACGGATTTACTGATTTATACGATATTTGGGACATTTAAAATATCTATATTAGTAGGAAATTTTATTTATAATTTGTTAAATTGTATTCTTCGATTTTTTTTTTAAATTTTACCAAATAATTTTTGAAGGATTAAATTACTCCACACGCTAGTTTGTTGTTGTTTGTCATATGAAGAAGGTGAAGTGAGTCAGGGAAGTTAAAGCAAACACATTAAAGTCTGGTAGACGGACCTTTCGCTGTTGGTGTGGGACGGCTCGTAGGTATCTTATATGTGTTCTGCAGACATGGTCTCTATTTAAAGATCATATGTAATTTTAAATTTGAAACGCCAGAATTGTTATGGCACAAATATCGGTACCCGATGCACATGCAAATATTAGTGAAAATGTGCATCAGGTACCTAACTACTTCAGTTTTTGCCCATAATTCCAACAATAATGGCGATGCCAGAAATATAATTAATGTTTTGAATTTGTTAGACTTATTGGAAAGTATTAATTTTTTTAAAAGAATATAATTTAAAGAAAAATGTTTGCAAATAAAAATTTGAATCGGTCAGTCCGTTTTAGAACAGCAATATTTTAAGTAAAGCGTTTTATAAACTTTTATAAACTTTAACAATTTTAATTTTATTTTTAAGTTTTCATCGTCCCAAATAAGAAACAAAAAAGTGTTAGCAGCCATTTATAAGTTAATAAAAAAAGTGTTATACATTTTTCGAAAAAAATTATTTTTAGGTACGTATTAAATATTCTTACCAATTATATTGTATCTATATTCAATACATCGGATGTTTAAGTCTGCGACATATAAGAGATCAATTACCCTGTGTTTGTTCCTAAAAAAGGAAAAATTCTTGTCTGATTTCATTTGACCTCTTTTATACGGTTGAGGGAAACCTTCAACTTATTTTTTTACCAATTTCGAATTGCTTTTTTTCATTTAGACTTCGTTCCGGTTTCCACCTCTTCGTGTTGCATATTTCCCAATGTTTATATGAACTCCTTTTAATTCAATCTCTAACATGTTTGTTTTCTTCTCCATTTATTTCCTATTTACAACTCGACTTTGCCGTTGTTTGCCGGAAAGAAAGGATATGTACAAACACTTGACGTTGGCTGAGCATTAAAGAGTCATCGTCGGTGGCGAGACTCAGCCGTTGCTACAGCACCAAAATGTCGATTGGCTGGAGTATTAACATTAACCCGACAAAAGCCGGTAAAAGGATGTGTTCATAACATTTACGGTTATTGATATTTGAAAAGCGGAAAATTTATAACAAACCGAGCAACGAACGAGGGAAGAACGACACAATAACGCCAACGACAACATGTGGCTGTTGAACTGCGGAAATGCTGCCGTGGCCCAAAATATGACACAGGGTGTAGGTAGAGTCAGTCATGCCAGTGGTGGTGTCGATGACGGTGTTGGTGGATTGGTAACATAAGCCCAATATTCAATCAAAAATCGATTACATATTGGCTGTGTGTGTGTTTGTAAACTCATTCCTTGTCCTGATTGTTGTTGGTGTAAGAGTGTGTTGGCGGAAAAGGGCTAACAAGAAGGCAAAGGAAGACATCCCCTGTTTCGAGTTCCGGTAAAGAAAGATTCTTCGGTTCTTCTTTCAGGGCATACACACATACGTGGATATGTCTGTATGTATATGTGATGGCTTTAAAGAAGGTCAGCCTTTGCCTGGATTGGAATGTGTTTGTGTGGCTGCCATAAGTGTTTATGGGCACATGGTACTGACAATGAATTATTGGCTGTCACGTATTTTACACATATTTTGGCCACTCTAAGCTCTCTTAAGATCTCCTCGGAACACAGCAGTACGTATTTTGCAGCGGCATTAACCGGAGTCTCTTACCAGACCGTAAAATATGCCAATATGTGCTTACATTGACACAATTTTAAAAAGGAGAAATCCTTCGCTTTAGCCGTTTCCAGTGCCAGTGCCACAGCCAATTACAGTGAAAATGAATGGGAACACCTGTGTCACAAGGCCTGTCAATGATGGTACGGTTCATTTTTGAACACACGCACGCACCATGATTGTCGATTATGAATTATGGTACCCTTAGCACGAGGAGATGATGATTTATGCGAATATTCCCATTATTGAATTTCTTGTGTATCACAGCCAATTTGGCGGGCAGCCTATGCTTGTAACGAACGAATGTCTCATGTAAATTTCCCCCTCTTCGTATTCCACCGATGGAGGTATACCATGAAGTGCGTTGCTGTGCTTTTTCTGGCGGTCTCATGTTTTCGGATTCTCCCTCCTCGTTCCGTGATTGCGATGAACAACTTTTGATTGTGACGGTGTGGGTAGGACGACAAGAAAAATATTTTCATTGTTCATACCACTCGTAGCGGCCTTTATGCCATCCGAAATAATTCACTTAACGCGCTTCAAATCACTCCAAAGTACTTCGTTATCCAATTACAAGCAACGGGGAAAAAAGAAGGAAAACATGCATACGCAAATGCCACCCTTTGCGGTGGGCTCGTCGAAATGAAACCGGATGTACAAAAAACGCAGTTTTTTTCGCGGCACATTAACTTCAGTTCCGCGCATGTAGTTCGTGCAGAATCTTGAAGTACTCTATGCGAAACTTGGAGTTATGTTTCTGCGTATGTTTTCATGTACTGATTAGAGGGCCCAGACCTCTTGAAAATAATTCTGAACTCGGATTTCATAAGCATACCCTACGGTATACGAGGTCTGTTGCATACGTGCATTCGATTAGCGCTTTTTTATGTTGGCACACTTGTCTTGAACATATGTTTTTAGATAAGTTTGTTTGCGAGAGACATAACAGGTAGACGCGGTTTTCTTATTCGGCGATTTTCTGCTGCGGAAAATAATGGATCAAAAAATGTTTTAAAGTAGGTAGATGAAATGTGAATAACGACGCTCGTCCTGGAAGATCCACCATATCAAAACCGATAAACATTTTTAGAAAGTGAAGAAAATTGTTATGGTTTATCGTCGAATCACTGTGAGAGAAGTTACAGACGATATCGGCATATCGGTAGGCTCATAGCATACAATTGTGTTTCGAAATTTTTTGGCATAAAGAGTGTTGCTGAATTTGAACTAAAAACCGTCGCATGTTCGTAATTTTCTGGCCGAAAGGAAGCCACCGTATTCACCAGATTTGACGAAATGACGGCGTTTTGCTACTATTGCCACGCCAAAAAGTGAATATCAGGATTGCTTAGATGGTTAGAAAAACGCTGGCACAATTGTATTATATCTGGGGGGAAATACTTTGAAGGGGGCAAAATAGACATTATTGAATAAATAAAATTTTTTGGAAAAATTGAATTTAACCTTTTTATTGATAGTTCCCACTCAGCCAAGTGTTGAAATGTGTAATAACGAAATATAATTCACATTTCTCCGAGAAAACTTCTAAGATGATTATACCAGTCGTAAAGGATCGGAACGCACAACATTTATATCATATCCCTTTTATGAGGGAGTCACTGACATTCATATCCGCAAAATGTGCAATACTCGTATATGTTAATACCTATAAAGAGAAAATTTTATAAAAAATAATTGTGGTACCTCTAACTCGTGTCTTTAGCATTTTCAGGCGAACTCGCTTTCTAACCGAGTAAATTTCATATAAATGCTTAAGTAACCTGTAAAGAACACCGCCAATATATACCATTCCACTGAAAATGGTGCAAAAGTAATGAAAATCGATATAAAAATTAGAGCTTGATTACATGGGAACATGGCATTCAAAAAACGGGACAATATGTAACTCCAACGAAAGCAAATGTTGTAACAGGTTGAAGCAGGCATACGTCTGGGTGGTTTCCACTAGGTTTAACATGGACCGTGTGTCCCGAGAGACCTTCTTATGTGAATTTTTTCTATATTATTTGGTGATGTTAAAGGATTGACATTTATTCTTGGGACTAAAGAACGACATGGTTTACTTGTGCGTGATTGTTTCTTTTTTGGTCTTGAATCATATCATAAATCGCAGCAGGATGAATTAACGTAACTTAAACTAAAAATACTCAAGGGGGTCATATTGCCTGGTCTAGATGGAATTATATGATCAACAAAATTATTTCTTCATAAAACCATTTTGCGCGTCCTGTGTACCGTACTATGTACCTAGCTGATACCAAATATCGACAGTATCATTGGCAATAATTGCACCCAAAAAAGTAGCACTTAGTATTGGTTATATTTTATGCGGCCAAATTTTTTTGTCATTCCGTTTGTAACACGAAGAAATATTGATCGGAGGCCGTATAAAGTATTCTAAGAAGATTGGGCCATGTTCTTCCTTCCGTTCGTCCGCGTGCCTGTTAAAAGCACTATACCGGTCCAACGAGTCAAACTAGGTTCCTGAAAATGTGCATGGCTTATGGTCTGGTGCAGTAAATAGGCGAAATTGGCTTAGGGTGAAAATGTTTCATTTCAAGGGCCGAAAGGTAAGTACACATTCTTGAGTAATTGCTTAACAAATCAAAGTTTTTTGTGGACTGATAATGGTTAAAATGGGTACTGTATACTGGGGCGCACTTAAAGCCTGAAAAGTGGCGTAGTTGCTAGACTATTTGGTTTATGTGGCCTTAAAACGTGCCTCATTGCCAAAAAGGTCTAATACATACATATAGGGTAATTTTAAAATAAGGGACGGAAATGTGGGCCGAAAGGGCACAAAAACCGACCATATTTTTTGTGCCTTACCGTATGGGCGGTGAAGGTTTTTTAGGTCTCGACTGTCTTTGTCAGCCCAATTTTGGTATTTAAAAATCCTCTGAAATGTACCGCGCCGCTAATCAAAAATAGCATGGGGCTGTAAGAAAACATAAACCGACATGGCTCAGCTTCACCGGAATTAATAATTGGTTCTACCTAACGTGCCATACGAAATCTGAATACGAGTACAATAGAATTTAATTTTTGGATTCTGAAACGACAGAATCTTTAATTAGGTGGCGCTTTTGTGGTGACTGTTTCAATTATTATTTCCCCAGAGTTGGGAATTGATTGTTCGTACAGTTTTACGCCAAGTTTTGAATAAAATGCAGTATCTGAGCAAAACAAGACCATTCAATAACGTGGAAATGATCTCAAATTTCTGATTCGGAAATACTTCAAATTTTGATCACAATCATCCATTTGTACACAGGCTTGTCATTGGACGTACGGTCTTTTTCAAAAATGTTCTCAAGGATTCTTAAGAAGTGCTTTGGATGCTATTTTTCACAACTTCTACATACTTAACATAAAAATAATCAACGCTAGTAGGAGATGGAAAACGAGTTTCTCTACCAACGATTTTGCTGTCTTTGTTATTCCCTTCTATGAATTACTGCGGGAATTACTGCACATCAAATGTCGATTCGACAACGCTACGCAACACACAGCATGGACGCAATATATGGACACAAAATGAGCACTTACTTTTCAACCCTCCATCGAAGGGTACAAAAAAAAAATGTTGTTATCCTTAGTGGAACGGATTAATGTGCACATAATTATGAATTTAGTCAAATCTAAAATATATGTTTTATTTTCTTAATGCTGATCTGAAATATATATGAAGTCCATCAGAAATATAAATGTGGCCTTGATCAACTGAAAACTAGAGTGCACAAATTTTTTGTTGTGTGTAAACAAGTGAGATCGTTCACTTGAAATGCAATAAATCATGTAAGATCGATGCAGATATAGTTGAGTTAAATCGATTTGACGTTAATAAAATATCTGTCCATGCACTATCTCAGGTATAAGTACAATTAAGAATAATTTTAAGGCAAAAAGCGATCCCTGAGTAATTGCATTAATTTTATTTTTGCTGGATGTGTCTTCTTGCGCTCCTAGTCCGATAGAATCAATTTGGAGATAATCCTCTGCCAAAGAGTCCTTTGTGTATGTCAAATAAAAATATAGGGTGATCCATCTGGAGGTATTTTTTCAATAGGTTTTTTTTCACAGATTCTGCGTGAGTTGTGTTAAACTTTATTTTTTTTTTCTTTTCAGTATTGTTTGCCATTAAATCATGGAAAGACTTACACCGCGAAAACCACAGTTTGGTGCGGTTTATGGGCTGGTGGAATCATCGGTCCATATTTTTTCAAATTTGTAAAGGGTGATCAGTCTAGAGGTATTTTTTTCAATACGGCATTTTTCACAGATTTCGCGGGAGTTGTGTTTCACATTATTTTTTTTCTTTTCAGTATTGTTTGCCATTTCATGAAACGCCATACCGGTCGAAGTGCTCGAACGAGTCATTCAAAATTGGACCCAACACGCAGAGAAAATATATGGTTACACTATGGTCACCGCAACAATAATATGTTCTCTCCAATAAAAGCATGTTCGTCGCAACCATAGTATTGTTTTTTGAATTTCGTTTTGACAATAGTATGATTGCGACAATATTGCTATTGTTGAAATGTAACAATAGTATTATTGCCAAAATTAGAAATGAAAATATGGTTGTAGCAACCATATAAACGTGGTTGGTGCAACAAAAGTATTGTTGTTTAAAATTTACGTTAACAAAAATATTATTACGGCAATCATACAGTATGGTTGTGACTATGAACATAACAAAAAGGGTTTTGTAGAGCATACATGTATGTGTGTGCGTATGTTTTTTTTGATATACAAAAAAAACACATACACACGATACAGTGAATGGTTGCTGTCCATTAAAAGAAACAACAACAATCGGAAGGTAGTTCGAGGGATTTTTATTGTGTTTACTTTGTTCGGTGAAATACTCTTATGCCGACTGGTTCTCGTTTATTAAAAATCTGCACTTAAGTATATAGGCATTGATCATGGTTTAATCACATTCGTTACTTGGTGTCTACGGATGGTGAAGTAGCATTCACCCCTGCTGGCAGCTAAAAGTATTTTTGACCATTGGAATATATATTTTTGTTTCTTGAATGAAATGTTTAATAAAAACATGGCCTCAAATCTGGCTCAAAGTAATGCAATTTAAAATAACATACCTAATAAAAACCTCTATTTTTGAATAACAACAATAACTTATCCTAATAAATAATTTTGGGGATCATATTATGGTTGAGTGTGAATCATACTATGGTTGTGGGGATCATAGTATGGTTGCGTGTGAATCATACTATGGTTGTGAGGATCATACTATGGTTGTATAAGAAACATACTATGGTTGTGAGGGTCATACTATTATTGTGGGGATCATAGTATGGTTATGTGTGAATCATACTATGGTTGTGGGGATTATAGTATGCTTATGTGTGAATCATACTATTGTTGTGAGGATCATAATATTGTTGTGTCACAACCATATACCCAACAATAGTATGATCCTCTTCGAATATTGTCACCCCAACCATACTTTTTTTCTGCGTGAACATTTGAAGGAAATTATATTTAACAAATAAATGACATAAAATGTCCTTTCGAATGAATAATAAGCATTGCACACTTTACTTGATCTTTTTTATTTTTTTATTTTGAATAATTACCTCTAGATTGATCACCCGTTATTATAGTTGAAACATCCTACACGCAGAAAAAAAGTATGGTTGTGGTGACAATATTCGAAGAGAATACTACTATTGTTGGGTATATGGTTGTGGTACAACAATATTATGATCCTCACAACAATAGTATGATTCAAATACAACCATACTATGATCCTCACAACAATAGTATGATTCACACATAACCATTCTATGATCCCCACAACCATAGTATTATTCACCCTCAACCATACTATGATCCTCACAACCATAGTATGTTTCATATACAACCATAGTATGATCCTCACAACCATTGTAAGATTCACACGATCCTTACAACCATAGTATTATCACACACAATTATACTATGATCCCCAATATAATTTATTAGAATTTGTTTAAGTTGTCGACAATAGATTTGAGCCCCAATATTATTTATTAGAATTGGTTTAAGTTGTCAACAATAGATTTGAATTATGAAAATTATTCAAAAATACATTAAATTCAAAATAATAGGAGTGATTTATTTCACTGTAGAAAAAATAAGTATAAATAAACGTAAGCGTTTTTGTTAAAAAAATTTCAGTTAAACAAAGCCAAAGCAGCGTGTTTAAAAAATTATAATTTCGAAGGTACTATTATTGCATTAGATCCGTACCAATAACATTTTTTTTTAAAAGCATATTTAAATGAAGAAAAATTACAATCATACAGTATGATTGCCGTAATCATATTATTGTTAATATAAAACGCCAAACACAATACTTTTGTCGCACCAACCATATTAATATTGTTGCTATAATTATATTTTCGTTTTTAAATTTGTCAATAATACTATTGTTACATTTCAACAATATTAATATTGCAGCAATTATACTATTGTCAAAAATAAATTCAGTCAACAATGCTATGGTTGCGACGAACATACTTTTATTGCGGAAAACATATTATTATTGCCGTGACCATGTAGTAACCATGTTGTTTCTCTGCGTGTAAACAAATGTATTTTTTCGTACTTTAAGAGTGAAGAATTGCAATATATCAAAAATACGAAACCGATTTATCCCAATTTATTCTTCTCGGCTGAGCTTAACATTGTGTTTTTCAAAACTGAATCTTTCAAAATTGGCTAAAACTTATTTTTTGTAATGAGTCACCATAGCCGTCTATGACTGAGTGTACGAGTACATCTCAAGTTTTCAATATTGTTTCCGTTTCGCGATTTCCACATCTAAATTTAATCCAATTTAAGGCTTTGCTTTCGCCGTATGAAGAAGGAAGACAAATGTGAATTTGGAGGAACAAAAAAACAACAGAAATTACAATAATCTGTTAAAACATCCACTTCCGCCTTCCGGCAACGGAAAGTGAGAGAGAAAGGGGGGGGGGGGGAGCCTGAGCCAGTGTGGTAATTTGCAATCTAACCACCTTTCAGGTTCACTAGTCCGCGAAATGCTCGAGCTGCTTATGAGCCACTTATTTGTTGCGCCCGTCATATTATGTGCTTGTGTGTGTGAGCATTTGTTCCGGGGTACAACAATTGATGTAAATTCGCTTTTGTTTTGCAAATTCGTACATCCAACGCCAGGAAGTCAGGGCACGACCAGGCAACCCAAGGCCCACAACCAAAACAAATTAAATGAAATTTCATTTTGCTGTGACACATCCCTGTTTGCATTGACATGCGAGGAACTCGAAACGCGAAAACCCACAACAACAAAAAGAAGAAAAAACAAATCGTTATGGCAAAATGCCCCGCAAGTTCACGGAATGACAATGGCTTGTGGTGTACGTACCCACACCCACCGTACCGCACCGCATTGCGGTACATGATGCACGGGTGCTTACCTTAGCGGCAGGGTAACGACGAGCAGATTTGCGCGAAGGTCTTCCGTTTGGGGTTTCATGTGAAAGTTCTCATCATCCGAGGCATTGTTTGTTTCCCAACATATAAAGAGAAACAAAAAAGTGAAATTAATGTTTATTTGTTGATGATGTTGGTGTTGTTCTGTTGAAAAGGCAAATCATCGGGTGTGTGATACAAAAAAAATGAACCAACTCCCTCACACAAACACACACGCACTCATACATACATACACAACAAGTATTATGTAACTGTAGGTGGTCCAGGAACTTTATGGCTTTACATGTATATCCATCTGCCTGTCTGTCTGCCAGCCTGCATGTGTGAGTGTGTACAGGAGACTTAAAAAAGTATCCTTCGCACGAAAAACACACCCACACTCATGCCAAGTGAATAAATCACAAAAAACAAGCAAAGCTGATGATGAGAATATGAAGCGCCAGTAAAAATCTAATAATGAGCCGCTACCGCACAACTCCTGCAACTGACAATCGCAGACTCTTCTTCGGCTCGGTGGCGGCGAAACAGTACAAAATTAATAAATACCGGCAAATATAATAAATTTTAATGAAACACCATCTCCCGCCACAGCCACACCGATTCGTAAAAATAAAGGACCAAAGAAAGAACAGACAGAGATACGAAACGATGTTAGATAATTGTGAATTACTGCCTTATTTCACATATGCGTGAAATGAAATTTTCCCAATTGATTTAATTGAAATTGCATCAAACGAGGAATTTCAATACTGACTTTGCGTATTCAAATTTATTTTTAATTTCATCCCAGCTCGTAGCTGCAAGTTCGAAAGGGGGCGGATGAGTAAGCGTAACTACACGGTCTCCGATTCAGTTTCCTTTGCTGTGGTTTTCAATGAACCACGTAGTAATGGAAAGGGATTCATAGGGTGAGTTTTCTTTGAAGAAACTTTTTGTCAAAGTCACATGTGCTGGTTATTACTTGCATCACCGTTTCCTCCTTGTCCGGCCCGGTGCGGCCATGTTTTCTTGGGGTTTTCTTAAGGACCACAAACATTCTTCTCGAATGTCGGCTGCGGTCACTTTGAGTATGTCCGAACCCATTGATGATAATCGTTTAATGCAAAGCCAGTCACTCTCTAATGTTTTAATAGCACGACCAAGGGTAAGGGTTAAACTTACAAGATGTTTACAATCGTGTAATGGCTTTCGGAAGACATGCCTCTAGGACACTGGGAGTGGGCATCAGGGGGCCATGCATGGCATATGTATGCCATGCATATTTAATGGGCGGACGTGCATTTTGGTAAGAGCTGTTTAATATTCTTAAAATCTATCAACTGGATTTCGTACCTTTTTTTTACAGATCTTTCTATCTAAGAACTTTGACTAATTTGCATGTTCTGTCCATGGACATAATCCCAAACATGTTCTTTTAAGACTGTAAGAAGTTAACACATAGCATTCGTTTATTTGATTCCTTTAAGACCTGAACGGTTTTTAGTTCTTTGAATATTTGTTTCGGAGTTTAATGTCAGAAAACATTGATTTGGCTGCGAACGTATTGAAAATTTAAATTAGTTTTCTGTTCAATAGATGTACGTACCTTGAAAAGGTTAGTCCAAGATGGACCACCCACGCCGGCTATGACAGGTTTCGTCCAAATCGGTTGTATATTTGCAACCTGTTCATTAAATTGATAGATGGATAGACGAACATCGCTCAATGAAATCCAAAGTGATTCTGAATCGATGGCTATACTAAATGTATGGTAAATCTCCTTTTTCTTAAGGTGTTACAAACATCAGAACTAAGTCATACTACCATGACATACTAATGGGTGATCAATCTAGAGGTATTTTTTTCAGAAAAAAATACAAAAATTCAAATCAAGCGTGGAAACATTATTGTTCTTGTTCGAATGGAAATGTTATGCCATTTATTTTGTGAATATTATTTTCTTCAAACTATGTCCACAACAACGTCCAAAGTCAGCATAGACTTTGGACTTGACATAGCCCAAAGAGAAAAGTCTAAAGGTGTGATATCACGCGATCTAGGCGGCCAACTCACCGGACCAAAACGAGAAATTAGCTAGTCTTCGAAATTACCTCTCAATAGATACATTGTTTGAGCAGCTGTATGGCAAGTGGCACTGTCATGTTGAAATAAAATTTCGTCAAGATTAAGGGCTTCAGTTTGAGGTAGCAAAAAGTCCGATATCATGGCGCGAGAGCGGGCACCATACACGGTTACGTTACGGCCATCATCTTTTTGGAAAAATATGGATCGATGATTCTACTAGGCCATAAACTGCACCAAACCGTGGTTTTCTCTGGGTATAATGACACCTGTTGGACCTCGTCTGGTTGACGTTGCTGTTGAGCCCATTTCTGGCTTCATCTTCATCTGGCCTCATCACCGAACAAAATTTTGGTCGAAGCCAGTTTCTTACCGATGGTTCATTTCCATTATACAGTTGCACAATTAGGAGACGTTGTTGCGGTGTAAGTCTATCCATGATGAAATGTCAAACAGTACTCAAAACAAATAAAAAATAAAGTTTAATACAACTCACGCGTAATCTGTGAAAAAAAGAACTATAGACTGAACGAATTTTTTGACTGACTTTCGAGAGTGCCACAAATTGTTGAAATTGTATGGCATGATCATAGGATAGATCAATATGAAATCGGATTTTAAATTTTTCGATGTTCTAATTCCAACCGACTTTCCTTTTTAACTCATGCTGATCCTGTCACCGGTTCAACATGCATTCCCAGTGATGACGATTAACGACGTCCGGTACTATGGCTGGGGTGGGTCGGTTCAAATTAGTTTGGTGGTAAGATAATCCTCAAAGCAGCCCCAATGGATTTATGTGAGAAAGATGTGACGACTGCATATCTTAATCAGCTATGATCATAGTCAGCAAATGTATTCAAAAGGCATTCTAAAAGTCTTTAAGTTCCAAGCAGGGGTGAATGTAGTCTTGTTCAACGTTATTTTATCATCCTCAGATCCCAAGCAATGAATGTGATTCAAACATGATGAGATCATGAGATCAATGCACTCATTTTTTTTCTTGGGGGGGAAAACTTCATGTGATTCTAGATGTTTCCAGATATGTCAGATTCTTACTGACTAAAAACCCTCCTCCAGCTTCATCCCTATTTCCCCGCCGAACTGCTAAACGGTATTATTTCGTGGGGGGAGGGTGGGTGTCGGCCGTCAGGCCATTCTCCCACTGCTCAGCATCGTGCCGATCGCGTTATCTGCTGTCAGCCTTACGCCTATGTGCATCTCTAACTGTGTTCTTATATAGGCGAACCGAAGGCATCAAAATGTCACGTGCTCGGCTGTTTCTTCATCGGTAATGCATGCTGGGCACATTGGGGATTCATCGTGCCCAAATCGATGCAGGTAGCTCCTGTATCCTCCATGTCCAGTAAGAAATTGGGTCAGGTTGTAGTTTGTTTCTCCAAAGTACCTGTTTACCCACTTTTTTATATTAGATATCAGCCTGAATGTCCAACGACCTTTCGTTGTACATTGCCACCTACGTTGCCAGTTTTGCATGGTCTTGTTTCTCTCCTCAGTTTGAACGGTTTCGCCGTCGATCTCTGGGGTCTCTTTTCGTCTCCGATAGATTGCTGACTGTTCTCTCGCTTTCAGGTCGATTGGTATCATGCCTGCCACCACTGCTCCCGCTTCCAATGATATTGCGCGGTATCCACTGCACAATCTCAGGCAGCTTCTTCGGAATATTGAGAGTATGTCCTTGCTAGCCTTGCTCTTAAGTATATTCTCCCATAGCGGAGACCCATAGAGAATAACCGAGTTTGTTACCCGTGAGCGCATTTGACACAGCGGTGGCCTTTTTTCACGTGTACTTATGGCAATTGAAGTTCAGTCTGTCATCTACCATCATACCGAGATATTTTATCGCCTTCTTCGATACTATTTCTACACCTCCCACCTGTACCGTCATAACATCCCGTTCTTTCTTGCCACTTATGAGGACAGCCTCAATCTTATAGTTTGCCAGCTCCAGGCTTATGAGCTCAGCCATGATTTTATCATCCTTAATGCCTCGTTCGCGTATAACTGGACTTCCTCCTTCTCCCTCACTTGGATTAGTATTGCAATATAGTCTGCGAACCCCACAATTATCGCCTCCTCCGGTATTGCTAGGTTAAACACTCCATTATACATAATGTTACAAAATGGGTCCTAAAACAGAGCCTTGTGGCACTCCTGCCTTGGCATTGTACGATTCTGTTCCATTGTCCGTCTCATACCGCAGCGTTCGGTCGGAGGAATAGTCCTTTATTATTTTTACGAAATAATCCGGGATGTTTAGTCTCCTCAGCGATGCGACAATGTGGTTCCAACCCGCTGAATTAAAGGCGTTTTTAATGTCCAGAGTGATAATGGCGCAGTATTTCCTCTTCGCGCCTTTACCCTAGATTGCACCCCTTGCCGTGTTGACCACAAAGCTTATAGGTAGATCTCGCTTTTCGGAAGCTGTGTTGTCTTCGAGAAAGACCGTTGACCTCATCCACTGCGGTATTAAATCTATTATATATTAGACGCCCCAGACATTTGCCAATGGTATCCAGAAGGCATATTGGTCTATATGACTGGGGTTCACCGAGTGCTTTTCCTAGCTTCGGTATAAGGATGATTTTTTGCTTTTTCCACCTTTCCGGGAATATACCATCTCTCAAGCAGCCACTGAATAGTTTTGCAAACATTTGCGACCTTGTTTTTAAAGCCACTTTTAGCGCTTTATTGGGTACCTGGTCCAGGCCTGAGGCCTTGTTATCTCCAATCTTAGAGCATAGCTCCAGTATTTCATCCTCCTTAACTGCCGCAGGGGTTTCGGTTGGAAGACGAGGGTCTCGTGTATATCTTGTTCCCTTTGGGGAACAGTACTGCTACTATTTAGTTTATTAGCACCGGGCACGTGATTTGGGCTGTCTTTTTTCCTTTTAGGTGGGACATCACTATACGGTATGCACTGCCCCATGGATTGTAATCGGCTTCTTTACACATCGCCTTGAAACAGTCAGATTTGCTTTGGTTAATCGCCTTCAGTAGATCCTTTCGCACCTGATGGTATGCCTCTCTTCGTGTTTGAAAGTCAGGAGTTGATCTCCCTCTCTGATACCGTCGTCTAGCCTTCAGACACTGTTTCCTCAGTGCTGCAATTGTACTGTTCCACCAGTAGTTTTTGGCCCTTTCATGGCCGAATCTTCTTTTTGGCATTGATGCGTCACACGCTGCCTTTAACGCTCCTGCTATTCCCTCAGTCATCTCTGCTGCAGGGCTTTCGCACATGAGTTGGTTGGATAGTACTTCCACGAACGATTTCTAGTCGAACTTGTCCTTTGCCTATCCGTTAAACGTGGTCTTCCGTCTCGGTCTTTGTGCCGGCCTCTCGATATTAATGGAGAACATTATCGCCTGGTGGTCACTGAAGGTGTAGTGTTCGCTTACCTGCCACTGCAGGTCATTGGCTATACTGGAGCTCACGAAGGTGAGGTCGACGATCATACCATAGCCGGCTCTTCTGATGGTATAGACGCTTCCCTCGTTTGCGAGCATAACGTATAGCTGAGAAAATTACTCTAGAAGTATTCTGCCGCGTTCGGTTGTTTGTCTGTTAACCCAGTCTACTGCCCAGGCATTGAAGTCGCCTCCATTCATTACTGGGTTGCGCTGGCCTACGTCTCTTGTGATGTCTCCTACCATCCTCCTGAAATCAGCCAGTGGTAGATTCGCCGATATATAGCAGCTGTAAATATAGATGCCCCTATTTTAGCTCTGACAAAACCCTCCGCAAGTTGTTTAGTGCCCTCCTCAATGGCTTTATTTCCACAGGCCCATACCTCTGCCCGGCCTAATAAATCCGTCTCCCATCCATTTTTGTCCTTGTTTTTATATTGTTCGCTCAAAATTGCGACGTCTATTTCGGATTCGCAGATGCTCTGTGTCAAGAGGTCCTGAGCTGCGGAGCAGTGGTTGAGGTTAAGCTGGATAAACCTTACTTGTATTTTATTAGCAACGTCTTTTGGAATACAGGGCACTTGTAGCTCCCTACTACGTGTTTATGGTCTTTGCATCCACTTGATATGCACAGCATGCAGTCACAGTTTTTCGCAAAGTGGCCTTCCACCCCGAATTTTCTCCATTTTGCCATGTGTCCATATTCCTGGCATTTGAAGAACTTTAGTAATGAAACAGTTTTCCTCAGCCGACATACCGATCAGCCTATTTTAATTTTGCTCATTTGGATTGCCTTACGAGCCACGTCAGCAGATTTTAGCAGTTTGGGTTCCAGCGTATGCTTTCCTAATGAACTTTATAATTGTCTCACTTATGTTTTTTTTATTGCAAGCGCCTTTTCTAGGGCACTACAAATATCTGCTTTTGTAGTATTATCGTTCATGTACTTGCTCTCTATCATCGCGGATGCGCTCCTTGACCTCCACTTCTCATTCGAGGGAGGATTTATTAAATCTTCCGGCTGCAGTACCATTTGCCGATTTCAGTTCCAATAGAAGGTCGCTATTTTGTGTTCTACGGACTTTGCTAATCTCTACTCCAAGGTCTTTGAGACTGGGGTCTGTTCTCAGCTTCAGTAGGATATCTGCGTATGTGACTCTCTAGTCATATCTCCCTTTGCAGATATGAATAGAGAGTCTGGTTTAGTTTTCCTATGCCTCTTTTTTCTACTCCTTTTCACGGCCTTCCATTTTCTCCGAATTCGCTTCGCCTGCCGATTTCGTGTCGTCGTTTACTTTTACTGGTTTCGGTGCTTTATTTTTGGCGATCGCAGTCTGGACTGCTTTGGTGATCTTTGTTTGGGCCGCCTCGGCGCAGCTGCCTTGAACCCTTCATCGATTTGCTTCCCTTGCCGCTTTGGCTCTCTTCTATTGGGCCATATTGACGATGTCTGCGTTGAATTGTCTACGCCCTTGTGGGTTTCACTCTGTTTTGGTTCTATCTTTTCCCCAATAACTCTAAATTATGTGGCCCTTGTTGCCGTCACTTGCTCCTTAATGGCATGATGAACGTTATGTCTGACTTTAACGTAGTCCATGAGACCTACGATCATTTCGCCCAATCTTGTGAGAGTGTCTTCTTTGGGAAGGGCTTCAGTCTCCTGCTGGTTTTGCTGGGAACTTGCTGTTTCTTCAATCGCACTGAGATTCCTTGGAGGAGCAGTCGCTATCACCGTTGTTCTCCCTGCTGTAGCCGGGCTACTTGCTTGAGCAATGGATGTTTCTCTCCCCCGTGAGAGCTTTCCGATAGAGTTGGATGCCGAACTCGGAGGGGTTCTCCTTAGCATCGCACATTTCCCAAAAGGACTTGTCAGCGATGTTGCCTCCAGTGCCGTGGCACTTTTAAAATGGTTGTTGTTGCCTGTATCAACAACGGTATTATCGTTGCAGTCGTTGGATATCGACGACCGGGAGCCTGCTTTCTCACCCCCCTCTGCCGACGGTATTTATTCCCTGCACCGTAAGTTTTATTCTATCTTCGTACTTTTTCATGATGGATTTTCTGTCGGGGTTCCAACCCCTAGCGTTTTAAACCTTTAAACAGGATGTCGCGCAGCCGCCGCTAGCATGGGAACAGATGCTGACCAGGGAGCCGTCCACTATGAGTCAGACGCTTCTGATTATTTTTTTGGTTAACTGGAGGAACCAGTGTGTCCTCGCTCACCAAACTCTCTAGAGGGCACCTCTTGTGATGGGATACTTAGCTGATGGCGGCATACATTCGCCATGTTGCAGAGTCGTTTTCGGGCTCATGTACTTTTTTGTAGTACGCCCTCGGGCACTGCCGCTCTTGGTCGGGGACTGCTTATTAGTCGCAGCTGGCCTGCATATCTGCTGGCCGTTCGGCTATCCGCCACCTGCCGACCCCCATAGTAGCCTGAGCTAAGCCCTATGAGTGGGCAGATTTCAAGAGTGAAAAACTGCTGGCAGTAGACCATTCCGACGAACAAAGTAAACACCATAAAAATACCATGCAATCAGATTTAACCACACTCGATTTAGTGAAGAACACTATTGGCCCCATAGTTCATTTTTGTCCAATTTTGGAACTATACATTTTTTGATTGATTCCTAACTGAATGTTAAAGGAGCGTTGGGGAATTAAAAAACCGTGGGAATTGGAAAACTGGGATCTAAGTAGCATCATTTTGCCAGTACGACGCTCTTTCTTGGTCGCAATTTAAAAAAATATTTATCCAGCATATGCATGTCTTTAAGGAAATTGCCTTAGAATTAATCAAACATTTGCAGGCTTGCGTTAATTCCCACAAAACAAAACGAACCCATTCATTAAAACCATGTCCCCCAACATGGAATTATTCAAAGATCATCTTCGGATTCCTTTCGTTGATATCAATTAATCCTTTCATTCACCATTCAATTGATATTCACATCACGTGACTCAATTCAATTAAGTGGTGGCCCTCACACACACAGACGCACACGGCGCAACGTATTTCCAGCATTAATTGTACAATTTAATTAGAGGCGTCCAGTGGCCAGTGGCAAATGACCCCACCGTCTGTGGCATATGGACATTGCGAGTGAAAGGGTGTTCGCGCCACTTAAGCCCTCCGCCACCTGCTAAATGCCATAATACCCTCCGCAGTGGAACTTGGACATTGTCAGCCTGGACAAGTCCTGCAAGGCACCGGCACACAAACTCCCACAGTCGCGCGTATACAAATGTACACACACGCCCGCACACATACTCGTATGAATGGAGACACGCGTTAAAAAGGGTTATTAACTGGATCACTGCCTGTGCGGGTGCTCATGTGCTGGTGTGTGCGTGTGTCCATGAGTCTGTGTGCGGGAGGTAATTGATGCTTTTGGAAAGCGTATCCATGCCCGGTCTGCACACGGAATACGAGAGTGGGGTTAAAAGGGTTAATCAAATATTGTGCGTGTGTAATTTAAGCGCTCTTTTTATGTGCATTCATTCACATGCATATCGACATTTGTGTTAGTACGTATGTGTAAATATAGATTTCACTTGATTGCTGTGAGTGTGATTGTAAATGCGACTGACTGACTGACTACGAAGGCTGTAGATGGACATTTATATTAAATCGTTTTGACAACTCTGTAGCCATGCAGACGTGGAGGGATTTCAGTGCGTGCATGCGTGTACGTCTGCCAGAGGAGGGGAGGTCATTAATGCGTGGTCACGCGTCGTTATTGTTTGAAAGGTAAATATTTGCTCAAAAGGGTTAATGTTGGACCTGTTAATATGTGGGTCATGGCTACCGGATAATTATAATATGAGAATTATTTTCATATGGATATTTTGTAATTAAGAAATCAACGCATACGACGACGCTTGTGGGGAAATTAATCCGTGTACTGAGATTTTGGTGAATTAATTCTCGGGCATGTTTTTGAATGAATGTATGCTGAACGCATTGTAGTGGAAGTTGAGACACCGGGATTATCTGTAACTGCACTACCATTTGTGTACGTTAAGTTATATTTCTTTGTCGCAGGGGTTGTCCTGATAGATAAAATCCTACGTGTGTAAATTTTAGGCCTCATTGCAGTGAAATTTAACATTTTCCTTATTTTCTTTAAAGGACATAGGTAGATGTGGTCGCGGCTGAAGATAGGTTAAATGTGTTCTTTAGATCGAGGGAATTGATTACAGTGGATATGGTGACGATCCATAAAAAGTGAGAATTCGGGTTTCCAGCCCAGGGCCAAATGGAAACAATTTTCTCGCACTCTTGAAGATATAATCTTTTTGTAAAGACTATTGACATTAAAACCCCGACAGGAATAATTCTGAAATGTTTTAATCGGGCGATCTTGCCAATTACCGTAAATAAAATAGCCACGCTCCAAGTTAAAGTCAAATTATTAACGAGGAATAAGAAAGTCGTTGAGCATGGATCCTTATCACATGTTGTAAATCCTTTTGATCGAGGAGTTAAAAATATTAAACAGAGCGACGAATAGAGCTTGAACATCACAAAATGCAGGAACTTGCACCATATGTAATAGCTCTCCGTGGATAAAATAAGGAAGCGAAGTTATGGCTAAAAGTCGGGCGTTGCCGACTATAATATAGCCCACACTGGCTGTTGCTTGTGTATGGTCGGACTCTATATGTAGAGTTAATTATTTGTTGCTCATAAAGTAACATAGACAATTTGCGCGTGGTCGGGTATAATTCCAATAGGGAGGGACCTATCCGAGGTTCTTTTCGAAAACATAAACCAAAATTTGGTAGTTATCGCATATGGCTTCTAATGCTGCAGATTCTAAAATCGATAAAGGCCTTTGAGTGCGAGCTTTAGGGAAATGTGGACATATATGATCCCTATATGAAATGTGTTTTCAAAAGCTGCGGTTTCCAAAATCGAGAAGGGCCTTTGTGTGACATCTATATGGAAATGTGGACCTATGTGGTCCAGTTTCACTACTGCTAATTAATAGTAGCTCATAACGACCATGTAAAATGTGGGCATGATTGTGTGTAATTTGTGGCTTTTTAAGCAGCAGGACCTTAAATCGGGATGGACCTGCGGTGAGAACTATTTAAAAATATGGATCAATATGGACGGATTTCACCAGAGATATGTTTCGATCACTTGTAATGCTCTGTGAGAAAATTGTTTGAAATCGGGTGTAATATGAGGATTTTAAAGCTGTATGTTCTAAATTCGGGAAGGTCCTTTGTATGGGAGCTATACGAAAATATGGACCTATGCGTTCCAGTATCATCATGGTTAGTTAATGGTCAATCATAACGTAACATGCAAAATGTTGGCGTGATTATGTGTAGTTTGTGGCTTTTAGAGCTACCGGCCCTTAAATCGGGAGGGACCATTGTGTTGTATTAATTAGAAAACTTCTACCGGTATAGACAAATTTTACTAGAGATAGGTATTGGTCACTCGTTATGCCCTTTGCGAAATTTGGTCAAAATCGGATGTAAAATGTGGCTTTTAGTATGATATCGAAATATGGACCGATGTAAATCAAATTCAATAGGGTTCGTATTTGGTCCAAACTTGAAGATTGTACCAAGTTTATCTAGAGGGACGGAAGGACAGACATAGCTGAATGGAATCAGATAGTGATTCTGAGTCGATCTGTATATATAAAGTCAGGTCTTTTAGGTGCTGCAAATATTAGCACTAGTCATAACACAAAAGTGCTTCACATCGGTCATCATAATTTTTTCGTTAAATATCCGAAACTTTATTTCGTGGTTTTGAGGTGTATCGGGACACGTATCTTTTGTATCTGTTAAGTACGCAAATGTCAAAGTATAATAGTATTTTGCCTCCATTTAAAAAATTATAGCACATTCGCTTAGAGCGATGATTTTTGCGCCTGAGAGCACTTATTTTGCTTATGCTTATGAATGCCAGAGCATCGTAAATTGGGTAAATTCGTTGTTCAACGTCCGTTTAAGAGTTAAGATAACTCTTTAACTATTTTGGAGACGATGTATCGTTGCAGAATGATAACCAGTTTGGATGCCAGTTTAAACAATTATTGGTATTACCATTTCTAAAAGGACGATGGACATAATTAGTTTGCAATAGAGATCCTTAAAATAATTTGTTGAATCAAGCTAACAGTAAGCGGCCATGGTAGGATGGTTGCTGACAAAATTGTAGATCCCGGAGTGGTATCGTTTAAACCCGTTAAACTACATATGAACCGTATTTAAATAAAAATAAAAAAAAACTTTCAAATTAAGCCACTTTCACTGTAAATACAAAAAAAAACTAGCGTCAGAATATTTAAAACTTAAGTTTTAAGTTTTTTTTCAAAGTTTTATGAAATTTTGTCATAAGTCTAACAAATCCAGAAGAGAAATAATAAGTACATTTCCATTTCACAAAATAAATTTTAGAAAAAAAAATTTTTTTAAAACAAAATGTTAATAAATTTAAATATGGCTTCTTAATAAAGACAGTAGTGTTTTTAATTATATGACTTAAATTTCCTTCAAATCGTTCAGTCGTACCAGAACAGCAAGATTTGTAGGTAAGCTCAAAAATAAATTTTTTGACATTTGAAATTTGTCAAATCCCTTTTTACAAAAAAAACCAAAATATAAAAAAAAAAACATAAAAAAGCTAAAGTCGGGCGTGGCTTGGTATAATACCTGCACATGAAAATAACAAATGAAAATAGGTTTTTGGACCTTGAATGGAATCTAAATTTACCCAGATTTGTAGCAAAATCTCATTGCTTATGGTAAAATCAGTTGAAAATATATCTGGGAGCTATATCTTAATCTCAACCGATTTTCACTAATTTCAGCAGCGTCCGTCCTTGGCACATGGAACTAACTTGTGCTGAATTTCATCAATATAGGATATACGAGGGCGAACGCAACAGTAACTGGCCTAACATAAAAAGTACCATTTTTTTGGAATTATTATTATTTATTTTTCAACATAATCTCCTTCCAACTCAATACACTTCATCAAAAGTTTTTCAAGTTTTTTAATTCCATCCGAAAAATAAGATTTTTCAAGACCTTCAAAATATGCCTCAGTTTCAGCAATAACCTCGCTATTGGACGAACATTTTTTGCCACTGAGAATTTTTTTTAAATTTGGAAACAAAAAGTAATCAGAAGGAGCTAAATCTGGACTATATGGTGGATGCGGAGCAATTTCAAATCGTAATTCGGCCAGTTTTTGTTGAGTTAAAAATGCAGTGTGTGAAGGAGCATTATCTTGATGAAAAAGAACTTTTTTTCTAAATGCGGTCGTTTTATCTTGATTTCTTCACTCAACCGATCCAATAATGCACAATAATATTCACTATTTATAGTTTTTCCTTTCTCAAGATAATCAATAAATATTATACCCCTTGCATCCCAAAATACTGTGGCCATTACTTTTCCTGCTGACTTAACAGTTTTCGCCTTCTTGGGACCACTTTTACCAGCTTCTACCCATTGTTTTGACTGTTCTTTGCATTCTGGGATGTAGTGATGGATCCATGTTTCATCAACAGTTATAAATCGGCGCAAGAACTCTTTTGGATTACGCTGATAAATCGCTAAAAGCTCCTCGGAATTGGTCCAACGGACGATTTTTTGGGGCAAAGTCAACAAACGCGGCACCCATCTTGCGAATAGCTTTTTCATGTGGAGTTCATCATGTAAAATACTCCAATCTTGTTTTTCGTGTATTTTAACAATATCAGCAAGTTCTCTGAGCTTTATTCGTCTATCTTTAGTCACTTTATTAAATATTTTTCTAATGTTTTCAATAGTATCTAGTAGCAGTTTTCGGTCTTCCAGAGCGTTGTTCATCTTCCGTACTTGAACGACCCATTTTAAATTGTTGAACCCAGGATTTCACGGTGGAGTATGATGGTGCATTATCACCATGAACAGAATCCAAATCATCTTTGATTAATTGTGGCGAGTTCATCATGTAAAATACTCCAATCTTGTTTTTCGTGTATTTTAACAATATCAGCAAGTTCTCTGAGCTTTATTCGTCTATCTTTAGTCACTTTATTAAATATTTTTCTAATGTTTTCAATAGTATCTAGTAGCAGTTTTCGGTCTTCCAGAGCGTTGTTCATCTTCCGTACTTGAACGACCCATTTTAAATTGTTGAACCCAGGATTTCACGGTGGAGTATGATGGTGCATTATCACCATGAACAGAATCCAATTCATTTATAACCTTTCATATAAAAGTGTTTAATTACCGCACGAAACTCTTTATTTTCCATTTTTCAAAAGTTATAAAACTTGTTTACTTCAATCAGCTGTAACAAAGAAAATAATCATTAAATATTTCGGAAATTTTGACAGATGGCTTATAAAAAATTGCTTTTAAAAAACAAAAAAAAAAAACAAAAAAGTTGCTAGTAAAACAGAAAATGTGCCAGGCCAGTTAGTTTTGCGGTCGCCCTCGTATATAAAAATCTGAACCGACTTACGTAGAGTCCAAAAGTGCTGGTCTTTGATGCACACAATGTACTCCGGCCAATATTCATGAATATCAAACATAAATTGTCCGTCCGTCTGCATGTCCGCGTGTCTATTGAAAGAACGTTAGCGGTCAAACGAAATAATCATTAAGCTACGCGTGCTCATCGTTAATGCCACAGGAGTATGTGGCGATTCTCTGTAGCGGTTATTATTGAAATTGGGCCACAGCGGTAAACAGGCTATTCTTGATCCGAAAATTGTAATTTTTTATTGTATTTTTTTATTGTATAAGAAAAAAGGGCGTGGCATTTAAATATTGCAATGCGTGTAGTTGGTATAGCGAAAACAGTATTATGAAGTATATAGAGGAAAGTATATAATGCTTCGTCCTGGCCGAACTTTATGTGTTTACTTGTACTTTGGATACATTTTTGTGCATTAATAAACGCTTTCAATCAAATACATACGAGTATTTAAAGTATTTATTGGCAACTCTTACGTAATACCTTTAAATCGTTGTACAAACATATAAAAAAGATTTTGCTTACAGAAAACTATAGGCAATTTGCAAAACACCGTTTGTAATCAAAACTTTTTAGAACAGAGTTATTCAAAAAAAACGCGATGGATTTCAAGCGAACTCGCTTATAGTACTGGGTGGAGCGCGGTATTTTGCTTATTTGGGAATGAAATAAAGAAATTATGAACCTTAGAAAAATATATTTTATATTGGACTTATATTTTTAAATTACATGGTTTATATAGTGTATCTGTCACATGTCGACCTCGCTATTCACACAATGTTGCATACGTTTTCTGAAGTTTTCATGAACTCTAACAAGCATGTCCACTGGTATTCTGCCAATTTCAGCCTCAATATTGCTAATTTGGTCTTCCAAGGTGTTGGGACGGTTGCTATACTCCTTCGACTTCAGATAGCCCCAAAGGAAAACATAGCGTGGGGCTCAGTCTGGTGAGCATGCCGGCCAGTTTAAATCACCCCTCAAAGAGATAAGCCGTCCAGGAAACATTTGCCTCAAACAGTGCAGTAGCACCATCCTGTTGGAACCATGTATCCTCTAATTGCATTGCCTCAAGAGTCGGCTGAAAAAAATCCTGTATCATAGTCAAGTACCATTCGGAGTTCACAGCTACGTTAAGACGGTTGTCCTGGAAAAAGTAGGGCCAATGACGCCTACTCGTGATATGTAGTTCTCTGAGGTTTGTGTCACTCCAGTACCGCATAGTTTGTTTGTAAAGCACGCTGCACTGCAATGATCGAGTGCGCATTTAAAAAATACGCTTCAACACAAAATGACCTCTCCTCACGTGTCCAATGCATGATGGTAACTGAAAGGCAGACGAATACAAATCTCCCGTCAGCCTCTATAAGCCACGCACACTCTCCACCCTGTTCGACTAACAGTGCCCCCACAGCGTATTTCTGGAATACCTTTTTTCTAAATTCAAAAATTACTCATAAAGTTTTTAAGTTATCGACTTACTCGTTTATTAAGCAAGTACCACAAGAACAGGCCTTTCATGAATAGAAAATGTTGTTTCCCTTCGAAAACTCCGATTAGAATATTATGGACATTTTGCGTTCTTGTATTATACAGTAACCTGTTCTTAAAATGTTCCTTTTCATGCGCCATTTTGAGAGTGCTTAACCCATTGTCTTTAAAGTAAATGTTAAAAATGTAAATTACAACCATGTCAAGTTGGTTTTCATGATTTTCGGTATTTTGCTCATAAATACAAATGGGGGGTTATTTTCCGCTTTGACCGTATGAGTTGTACCCATACATATACACAACTTCATAAACTACAACAAAATCTAAGCAGACATGGACGACGTATGTAATGTGGAAAACTACTGGTATTTTATTATACACCAAGCGAAGGACTAACCCGTGAAGCCATAAAAGAGATTTTAAGTTAAAACTACACACACACACACACACACACTGGCAACATCCTTCCTCGCTGCCATCACATCCCGAATGATAAAGAGCAGAGGACGAACGGACGGACAGCCAGTCAAAGCCAATAAAGTAGCAGCGTAATAATCGCAAATAAAGCACAATTTATGTGAAAATAAGGAAAAAGGTTTAAAATTTAAATAAATCCGTCTCCCCGCCGATGATCGGGGTCGCGGGTGGCAAACCGATTTACATGCACACGAAATGTCTCAAGTGGAGGTGGCACTGTGGGGAGAAAGAAGCCAAAGTGCTTTCGTTTTCTTTCCGAAAAATCTCAACCACGGCATTGAAAGGCCTCCTTCATTCAGACGACCCGCAGCACAGACTTTATGTTTGTCTTCGTAGCAAAGGGATAGGGGAAGGAGGACACAAACAAATTTTAATAGCCTTTTGCATAGCACTGGAAAAGCAAAAACAATAAGCTTATAGTGTGTAATTTTTCGATGCCTTTTGAGATGCATTAATTTCGAAAGGGTTCCAGACCTAAGCACAACACAATGAAATTGAACACATTTTGTAACTATCTCGGGATTAGCTAAACACTAGTCGTCGGTCGTCGTTCTAGAGAATCTACACACACATACTCATGTTTGGATGTATTGTACTAACCATAAAGCAGTGTTAGTGAGAAATATTACGCTGTTCACCCTGTACACTTACGACGGTCGACGGGGTCTGGGTTGCCTTGTCTGAGCTCCGAATTTATGAAATTACTATAAATAACCAAATTAGCAAAATGGCTGTACATAAATGCTGAAATAGCGGACGCAGGACGAAGGATGATGTTTGTTTTCGGCTGGTGTTGGATTTCTCATGAAATGCAAAATAAGGCATTTCATTTGTTGTACACACACACACCGACAAACAGACGGACAGACATTCATTGATATGTAGAGACCCCCCGGTTTTTGGTAAATGTTTGGCATACGTATGGAATAGTTTCATTTTGTGTCGTGCACGGCTTATATTCGGCTTCGCAGTCACTCGTTTGATATGCCTCCGCTTCCATTTGAAAATAGTTTTCGAACCGCAAAACAAATGAATACAAACATAACTGGCAAGGCAATCAACCGAACAACCCACACAATGCGAACTACTATTCATTTTTTCAAACACTCGGGCCGATCTACAGTAGAGGAGAAAAGAATGAGTACGGGTTTGGCATGACAGGCGTATTTGTGCAAGTCTTTTTTTTAAGTGATAACGAAATTGGCTTAATAATTTTCCTATAAAAATGTCATAAAATATTTTAATGCTGTGGAGCAATGCTTCATTATGAATCCGTAGTATCATAGCCGGTACGCCTACTAATCGGCGTGGTAAATTTACCCTACGAGTACAACGTAAGTTTCTTTTCGTTTAAAACTTTATCGTCATACAGGTTATTATTCCTGATATGGAATTTCAATGTTCTGACAAATATAAAGATTTTCTACAGTTTGAATCAGCCCTTGTGTGAAGAATTTTTAATTTTCAACCCCTACCGGTTCAGAGCATCAATACATACCTCTACAAAATGTTATACTCCTACCTTGTTCAAATTTCATGGCCGAACATGAATATATTTTAACTCTATTGGTCCATGCTTTGATGTCATACAAATGTATTTTCCGCTTTCAGAACCCTGAGCTCTAGAAGATGCATATAACATCCGATTGTAACTACATTTAGTAATCGGTTTATATTGTTGAATAGCTCCCACACAAAGGTCCCTCTCGATTTAAGGTGCTCCGTCTTTAAAAAACTCAGATGAACCCCGATTGTGCTTAATCTCTGTATTATAATTTATAAGCGACCAATAATTAACTCGGGTAGAATTAGATCACAAATTTCCCTCCCGATTTGAGGGCTTGTTGTTGTCGAAGTTATAATACGGATAGTTCTAAAGTTTATCATTGTGTAAGGAATTATTCAAGTCGAAATCATGTCCATCGGAAATGACGAGCGGCAAGTTTAGTATTATGGGATAACATGCAGGGATGTCTTTATATCAACTAACGACAAGACGGTCATAGGTGTGTACAGTACTTCGAGAATTGCTCAAGGGTGCCGGATGTCTCTAAAGGAGATAGTGAGAGATTTATTGGTAACGATTGTATGGGTTTATGGACATAGGAACATTGACGGTAATTCTACAGCTGCGAAAGCTGGCCTAGCCAAAACGTATGTGGGTGATAATGGCATTCCTCTAACGAGGGGTATCCTCATTGCCAAGAATAGGTAGAAAAAGAAACCCACTTTAATAGAGACCAGAAACATCTTGCCTTGCATGGATGAGCAGAGAACGCGAACCGCTTAACCTCTGCTAAGGATCCATCTAAGAGACCTTATTGCGGACATTTCTAGCCACCACCCGATTTGAGGTTCTGATGCACTAGAATAACCAAAAGATCTTAGGTTATTTACCCACAGAATGGACTATTCATATTATATATACCACAGTGATTTGGGCTTTTAAGCAGTCAGCTCTGTTCGTCTGTACTTGTGTTTCTATCTAACTAAGAGCTCACGTCTGAAACTGTTAAAATTAATAGGCATTAACCATTTGTTTATTATACCGATCAACTCGGAATCTCTTCAAGAGTTGCTTGATCTGGTCATCAGATTGTCTATTATTCTATCAATTGTATTAATCGATGTAATTGTTATAGGTACACAGTAACCGGGACATTTTATAGAGACGTATTTAAATGGCCTAGAAATTCATCTTTTACTATTAAAGCATTCTTAACTAGATATAATATAGGGTTTACTTGTATGATGTAACCGTCACACTACGACCTTTAAGGTTTCAAGGTCCAAGTTGTGGGAAACTTGTGTTAAAGGGATGCTCTACTGCGAAGTCAGCCGAGGCAGCCATTTAAATAAAAATATGGCATAATTTATGGGAATTTATTTTTTTTTGTATTTACAACAGAGACTTAAATTAGGATCACCCCTGTAGGTGAATAACGTTTTCCAGAGGATGGCCGTGAATGCTTACCTCTCTTGCGATCAAGTCAATTTTCAATACCAACCGGTTCATATCATCACATATTTCTGAAAAAATCAGCCTGCGACGATCAATAAAATACATACTTTGAAATACATACTAGGGCCTGAGGTCAGAACTTAGGGGTGTTGTCCGCTTTTTTGATTGATGCTTTATTGTAGCAGTTTTCCTAAAAAACTGGAACCTCTTGCAATCGAGGAAACTAAGGAAAACAGTTAATGCTCGACAATTTTATTGGTCATACTCGTATATACAACAAAAAAATTATAACCTTCACGAAGAAAAAAAATATGGTTGCGGTAACGATTTTTGTTGGGTATATGGTTGGTTAATAGTATGATTCACACGCAACTATACTATGGTCCACACAACAATATTTTGGTCCTAATAATAATAGTATTAACCATGTTATGATTCACACTCAACCAAATCACTCGCACGCAATCATGATATGCTCCCTTCAAGCATAGTATGATCCCAATCAACCATACTATGATCGCGAATTATTGATGATCCTCACAATAATAGTATGATTCACACGCAACTATACTATGGTCCACACAACAATATTTTGGTCCTAATAATAATAGTATTAACCATGTTATGATTCACACTCAACCAAATCACTCGCACGCAATCATGATATGCTACCTTCAAGCATAGTATGATCGCAATGCACCATACTATGATCGCGAATTATTGATGATCCTCACAATAATAGTATGATTCACACGCAACTATAATATGGTCCACACAACAATATTTTGGTATTCATAATAATAGTATTAACCATGTTATGATTCACACTCAACCAAATCACTCACACGCAATCATGATATGCTCCCTTCAAGCATAGTATGATCCCAATAAACCATACTATCATCGCGAATTATTTATGAGGATTCCGTTAAGATGTTATTTAAAAATAGATATTTTTATAAAGAAAATTGTTTTACAATACCTTCAATTCAAAATAATAGAAATAATGTATTATTGTATAATGTATTGTCGGGTGTCCGTCGGGAAGGTTTTTTTTTGTATTTTTGGATTAAATGAAAGAGAATTGATCTTATGTTGATAAATGTTTTATTTAATGTAGGCAGTTTTTTTCATTACACTCAACACAGCTTCGAATTGAGGTTGATGGATTGTTTTGAACACTTTCTTGAGAAGCAGTTATGTTTTCAGCCGATCTTGCAGTACGCTGTGGTCCATGCTTGGGCCTATCAGATACAGACCCTCTTTCTTCGAAATCATTCTTTACACAATAAATAGTACGTTTTGTTGGCACGTTGTTTCTCCCAAAAATTTCACGTAAATTTCTCATCGTCACAGTAATTTATGATGATTTTGATAAAATGTTTAATGATTTATCGAATATTTTTCCATAATAAATTTTCCACGTCTCTACTACACAACTGCCAACTATGAACTGCCAAGGCTAAGGTTTACCAAAATGGCGGCAAAACAAAGTAGTATACCTTCACGGCAGACACCCTGTAGTTTGTGTTGAAAATATTTAATTTACATACTCGCAATCCTAACAATAACATTGTTCTAAACCATTTTCAAATTAAGAAAAATTAATTTTTTGTCGTTATGATTGCCACTATCATATTATTGAAAACATAAAACCAAAAAAACATAAAAAAATACTTTATATTGCTGCTACAACCATGTTTATATTGCTGCTACAACCATATTTTCATTTTTAAATTAAGCAATAATACTATTGTAACATATTAACAATATTCATATGTATGCAATCTTACTATTGTCGAAATGAATTTCATAAACCAATATAGAAGTCACTGCACCCACAACGAGTCGCTGTCTGGTGTGGATTTTGGGCTGGCGGCATCATTGGACCATTTTTCTTCGAAAATAGCTATAGCGCTATCCTCAAAGAATCGTTTTTTTTTTCAAAAATTCAAGGGAATGACATGAACGACATTTGGTTTCAACAAGACGGGGCCACATATCACACAGCCAAGACAACCATCGCTATTTTACGCACTGTTTTCGAACATCGAATTATAAGCCGAAATTCTGAAGTCAATTGGCCGCCTCGGAGATGTGATTTGGTCGCCTTGGATTATTTTCTGTGGGGAGCCATTGAAACATGAAGTCGAAGTTGCCATTAAAGAGATTCGACACAAAATAATTGAAAGTGTACTAAAAAGTTGGGTTGATCGGGTCAATTGAGGTACTGACGAGCTAGTTGTGGTAGTCATATGACTGATATTGTGATCCATTATTAAATGACAAAGTTCAAACTCTCCACTAAAATCAGAAATTTGAAAAAAATAGCAGTCCTTTGTACAGCCTCTTCAAATTTTAAATGTTAAATAGTCCAAACTTTACTATGGTTCCGACGAGCATACTTTTATTGCAGAGAACAAATTATTGTTGTCGGTACCATATAGTAACCATATATTTTCTCTGCGTGTTTAATCCGCCAAAGTCTTTTAAATTTTGATTAAACGCACATCCAATATTTGTGTGGCACTTTGTTGGTCTCTGGAAAATCACTTGGAATGTTTTGTTTGCTTAAATTGGCGATCTCTCCTCCACGTGCAGCACATCATTTACCGACTCTTTTAGGTTTACATGGCTTAAAGATTTTCAATGCCATAACAATACGAGATAACTGAACATTTATTTTCACTCCCAATTCCTCTGGCGTTGACTGTAGTGTATATTATGGGGATACAGAGTCGTATTGAATGCGAAACCGTCGTCTTAACCGCAAAATAAGTGCAAATAAAATTGTGGCAATTACCACTTAACCTCACATATGCCACACAAAAACACACACACGATGGCACTCATACCTCTGCCCCCTGCCTCACCAGGCGACGCTACTTCATTTTACATTCATTCCATATTTATTCAAATGACATGTCATGCTAAACATTCGAATGTAAGAAAACTTGTAAACGAAACTAGTACGACGAGAATCGCACAATAAAATATTATGGCAATACTAAATTCAAGACATTCCCTGTCGACAGTAACATTTGCAAGGACTCTTATGGATGTGCAAGCCGAGCAGGATGAGGAGGAGAACGAAAGCAACTTCATTTGATTTTTACAATGCGGTTTTAGTTTATTAGAGCATATTCTTGTCACTCAGTCCGTCTGTCTGTCGGTCTGTCTGCTGATGCTTCTGTTATTGTTTACTGCACTTTTATGATGGCTTTTAGTTCTTGTCTTTTTTGTTTTATGACTTTTTTCCTTGATGATGATGAATACTACAATGTGGAACTGCAACTAAATCTCGATTACATGTGCTATTCGTAGGTTTGCTTGTTAGTAGGTTTCCTTGAGCGCTTAAATGCCCTGGAGGCGGCGTGGGTGTAGCTGAGAGTATCTGTCGGTAATTTGTTACCAATAAATCTGCTTGGAATGGAAAAAGCAATTTATTTCTAAATTGAAACGATTAAATGGCAATTGGAAACGCATTTCGCAATGTGACACCTAAAACATTTAAGCAAACCCGGTAACAACAGGGGAAATAGCAACGACGGCGACGACGACGACCTAACAACACCCTTGTACCACATCCCACTTACAACAACAATCAAGAAGGCCGGGGCCTGCCATAAAATGGGTTAAGGAGAGCATACTCATGATTACATCATCATCGCCATCCATCCGGGCTGGCGTACACTTGTATTACATGACATGGGAGGGACATTAAGTTTGTGCCTCGTACCCGCTTGCCAGCGATTACACCCTGGGGTAAAATTTATCTGCTGTCATTGCAAGAAAATTCGTTAACCATCCATCCCCTCTCCCCAACCCTCCACTCCATTTATGAAGACGTTCTCGTATTGTGTTTTGTAGCAGACGCTGCTATTGAAAAGCTTAAGATTTATTCGATGCTTATTTTGAGTGTATCGATTTTTGGAAAATCCGTTGATTTCCCACAAATGCTCGGGGTGGGGCCAAGTGGATAGCTGGTAGCTTTAATTATATACGCTGCTGCAGGAGTATGTTGCTGGCCGCTGGTGGTACACAATTTACTTGGTGTTGTTCTTGGGAGAGTGCAAACAGAGGTTGTTTCGCACATCACTAATTAAATGTTGTTTCGTTTTGTCCCAAGAAAGTTTCCTTTAAGTGCCGTCTTAAAAGTTGGTGCAGAATCTGTGATTTTTTTTTTGTATTTTTTTTGTTTATTGTGAAGTAGTCGTCGCACATACCGTCATCAGCTTCTGGTGCTTTGATATAACTAAAGTGTTTAACAAACTTCTTTTTAATCACACAAGTACACGACAAGAAATTATTTTATAGCACAATTTTAGCTGTATTCGCATCTACAAAATTCAGCGACAAATTTACCATCTCGTAAATGCCGTTGACACAAAGCAAAAGCTTCGCTATGAAATGCTTTAGCGTTTTAAAGCCGGCCCAGTAGGTCCCGGTCACTCAGTATAATTTGGATCAGGTCGAGCACAGCTCACATATTAAAGATAGGTTGGCCGATTGTTCCTTAATGCTAGCTGTATACAACACTCCGTTCTTCAGAAGGTTCAGCGGAAATGTCCTTTGTATGAGGGCTGTATTAAAATATGTATCATTATCGTCGAATTACAGTAGAAATATAGCTAATAGTCGCTTATACCAATCTATACGAAATTTGAAGTCATTTCTGGATTCTTGAGCTAAAGGAATTCGTATCGGGTGGGACCTATTGAATGATATAGTCTACTTCACCAGAACTTAACTGGGGAGTTAATGGAGGTGTATAGCGAATGTTCACTTAGTTTAGTAAGCACATATGTGACAGCGCATAGAGAAAGGGATCTAAGGGTAAAAAAATCAATTTTCACATTTTTTTTTGATGTGGGCAACATCTGAGCATCGAATGAGACCGATCCCATGCCCCAAAAGTGTTCCCTCCCAGAGATATGCGCATTTTATGAAAGTGATGGTACGCTAAAGATACACGTATTTAAATCTTTAAAATGGCTCTCCTGAACAAAACTGGTTTTTAACCTTAGGTCCCTTTCTATTTTTCGCGGTACATATAGCTTATCCACAGCTGACATCCTCACCCCCTGTTCCTTGTGAATCTGCGTAGGCGGTTTAACCTTAACATCGGCGTGGAGAATATTCCTTCGCACAATGCCTGTTTGGAGGCAAAGTTGGCAGCCCCGACAGCAGATCCGGAAGCGGTACCCAATAAGTTTAAATGAAACATTAACGAAACTAGAAAAATGTACTAAGAACCGATCAAACGACAACGACTATTGGCACGAATTGGATCTTGGAATGCTAGAATATTGAACCATCCAGACTTAATCAGCTATGCAAGGAATTCACAAACTATTATAAGTATATCCTTATACTGGGCATCATTGATACCAATGGGTGATCTAAGAAGAGATACTTTTTTCAATAGCCTTTTTTGACAGATCACATGCGAGTCATGCTATGCTGTCATGTTATTTTTGTTTAGTATTACTTGGCATTTCATCACGGAAAGACTTACGCCTGAACAACGTTTACAAATCGTTCAACTTTATTACGGAAATTCACGTTCTGTGAGGAATGTGTTTCTGGCTCAATGGGTGTGTAAACAAGCAAAATTGCCTCATTTGGGCTGAAGAGCAACCAGAAGACGTTCAAGAGCTGCCACTTCATCAAAAACAACGGTTTGATGTGGTTTGTGGGCCGGTGGAATCATCGGTCCATATTTCTTCAAATTGATGCCGGTGAGAACGTAACCGTCGATGGCGATCGTTGCCATTACAACCGACTATTTGATACCTGAAATTGAATCTTGATCTTGATCTCGCATCAATCATTGGATTTATTGAAATAACACTTCGGTAAGCAGATAATTTCACGTTTTGGGCCGGTCGATTGCCCCCAAGATCGTGTGATATCACATCGTTAGACTTTTTCCTGTGGGGATGTTTAAAGTCTAAAGTTTATGCGGACAAACCCGCTTCGGTTCTGGCCTTGGAGCAAAACATAAAGCGTGCCATTCGCAGTTACCAGTCGAAATGCTCGAACGAGTCATCGAAAATTAGACTCAACGGATGGACCATCTGAGACGTAGCCAAGGTTTGATAGACATAATCTTCAAAAAATAAATGCTACAAAATGTTCATTCAAATGATAATAAACATTCCCCATTCAATTTGAATTTTCTGTTTTTTTTCTTTAAAAAAGTAGGGAACCTCGAAATGGATCACGCGTTATATGGCCTGAGTTTGGAGAACTCAAAATAACTCTATCACTCAGATGACAGTCGGTAACACCGGTAAAGCTTTTGTTATAGCCCTAGAACAAGGGTGTATACCTCTCACACGTATTCGTTCCGATTTTGATCAAATTTCGTATAGTATATTTCGATGAACAAACATCTAATCTTGGAACAAACAGGCTTGATGGAAAGTGGTATGCATGATGTTGGTTTGGAAAGAAACACACCCCGATAGCAAAGAGTTCGTTGCCATACTCCCTTGACCATGATGGAGGGTATATAATCTTCAACTTGGCCAAACTTAATTTGTCCACTTGTTTGTTTTCTGTAGGTTAGTGTATATTTGAAATTGTGTTTTTAGTTGGGGCTTCATTTGAGGGAACTGTAGAGTAATTTTGTATGTCTTGACAATAAAAATCGTATGCCTTTTGCAAATTTTTTTCGTCTAGCTTTGAATTCATATTTCAAGCCACATAACACATTATCTGTGTTCTTTTCAGGCTATTAAACTACCATTTGCATGGATGTTACTCGGTTAGGCCTTAACTTGCCTATAAAACGAATAAGAGTTACCACACTTATTTTTCCTACAAAAAATCACCCTACTTTATAAAATCATATTGTATAGAAAAAATATAATCAAACAAGAAGAGATACTATCGGCAAAATCATATTGGGTTCATATGCACGAGATAAGAAAAGTTAAACAAAAATTCAATAAAACTGAAGAAATTTAAAAAAATTTTATATATTTTTTGATATTATATATACAAGAGAAACAATGTTGCCATGTTATTCACAATTTTGTAGCATGTTGCCAGATTTCCATATTGCCCACTAACTAGGTAACTTAGCTAGTTAACTCAAAAGAACACGGCTATTTTGTATAAGAAAGAACTCTTGCGTTTGTTGCTTAGTAAAATGTTAACGAGAAATAAAAATTATTTTCTACAGAGTCCGTTCCGTTCAGCAGTACCTTCGTTAATGACCAGTTTTACAAAATTTATCACCATTGATGCTTCTCAGATTTCTTTCAGTGTAACAGAAAATTAAGTATATATTTTTTTGTACGCAGATATGTCTGAGCATAAAATGCCGTATATTTATGTTTTGCTTTTTTCGGATGAAAAGTAAACTCGGAGAAAAGTTTGTGCTTCTCCATAAGACGAGAGTAGGTACGTTTGGAGCAAGTACGGTTGGCTTGTGCAACAGTGCGAAAGCGAGTGGTGCTAAATTAACAGTGTAAGTAATTAAATCCTTTGGCAGCTAATGAACTCTCTTCTTGCTAGTAACCGTGAAACTTAAGTACTCCTTTACCTTTGAACGAGACTTGGCATTTGATGATGCGCTTTTTTGCTCCTCACATCTTTTTATGTAATTTGCTACTGTTTTTTTTTTTGCTCCTGTGCTCCCTTGCACAAGAACTACACAACAACAAAATGAGAAATATTTCTATCAGTATAGAAGGTAAAGATGATAACATTCCAGTGTTGGCAATGGGTTTGGAAAAATCTCTGTTTGAAATCAGTATCAAAATGGGTTGTGTAAATTTGGGAATATTTCAAAAACGACGAATACTGCACTCATTCAAATTTAAGATGTGTTCGGATGAAAGTGAGTATTCCCAACCTCTGGTTTTCGTCAATTATGAGCAAGGACATTGCTTTGTCTGGTTAAGAACGTACACTGAAGTACTTTAATGTAAGCATGTAAAATGTAACCTCTGCATACACACACGGAATGTCTCCTTGAGGTTTTATCCACATATGGGATATGCACAATACGAGCTTTGGACTGGCTGGATACATGTTTTGTTAAGATTTGTGGCAGATGATAATTTTCCCTTGATAACCGTATAACTCGTCTATAGCTGCAAGCGAGGACACATGAACTTTTTTCTGTTGTGGTGTTCCGGAGTTGGTGCTTTGGCTAGATATGATTTTTCACATCATACACACAAGTCCACATGCAGACCTCTATGCCATGAACGATAGCCATGAGTATATTGTGTATTAATTTGAACTTACAAAATACACCCATCCTCCCACCTACTCGTACATCCAGAATTTGAATATATTTAAACACGTTCCCACACATACCCGTTTATGTTCGTAGAGAACTAAACAACCTATAAGATAAATTAGATGCTAATGCTTTTATACGAGAACTCATGTTGAAAACTCCAAATTATGACTACAACACCAAAAGGCTGGCTGCAAAATGGCAAAACCTGGTAGAGATGCCATGTATACGAAGGTCAAATTATTCCACTAAAATTTAAGGAAATCTATTCACGACTGTGGGCCAATTTCAAAACTACAGCAGCATTTTAAAAGGGCTTAGTTATGACACTAGTTAATAGTCACAATAACATTGAAGTCTCAATTTAAATGATTGACTCTAGATCTAAATTAAACATTTACTTTAGATAAAGTTTTAGCTTAGCTACAGTTTTTGAGATATCGTTGTAATAAATTTCGAATTGTAATTTCAAATTACTGAGTTAGATAAAAAGGCTAAATAACTTCTATATAATGATCTAACCCATAGCCATTTTTTTTTACCTGCCGATGATAAATTCATACAAAAATGCCTTGAGTTTAGACATTTCCTACAAGCTCAAAATAAAGCGCACAGATTTTTTTACAGTCTTCCACAAACGTACGAGGGCGACCGCAAAACTAACTGGCCTGGCACATTTTCTGTTTTACTAGCACCTTTTTGTTTGTTTTTTAAAAGCAATCTTTTATAAGCCATCTGTCAAAATTTCCGAAATATATAATGATTATTTTCTTTGTTACAGGTGATTGAAGTAAACAAGTTTTAAAATTTTTGAAAAATGGAAAATAAAGAGTTTCGTGCGGTAATTAAACACTTTTATATGAAAGGTTATACGCCACAATTAATCAAAAATGAATTGGATTCTGTTCATGGTGATAATGCACCATCATACTCCACCGTGAAATCCTGGGTTCAACAATTTAAAATGGGTCGTTCAAGTACGGAAGATGAACAACGCTCTGAAAGACCGAAAACTGCTACTACTATTGAAAACATTAGAAAAATATTTAATGAAGTGACTAAAGATAGACGAATAAAGCTCAAAGAACTTGCTGATATTGTTAAAACACACGAAAAACGAGTTTGGAGTATTTTACATGATGAACTCTACATGAAAAAGCTATCCGCAAGATGAGTGCCGCGTTTGTTGAATTGGCCCCAAAAAATCGTCCGTTGGACCAATTCCGATCAGCTTTTAGTGATTTATCAGCGTAATCCAAACGAGTTCTTGCGCCGATTCATAACTGTTGATGAAACATGGATCCATCACTACATCCCAGAATGCAAAGAACAGTCAAAACAATGGATAGAAGCTGGTAAAAGTGATCCCAAGAAGGCGAAAACTGTTAAGTCAGCAGGAAGAGTAATGACCACAGTATTTTGGGATGCAAGGGGTATAATATTTATTGATTATCTTGAGAAAGGAAAAACTATAAATAGTGAATATTATTGTGCATTATTGGATCGGTTGAGCGAAGAAATCAAGATAAAACCACAGCATTTAGAAAAAAAAGTTCTCAAGATAATGCTCCTTCACACACTGCATTTTTAACTCAACAAAAACTGGCCGAATTACGATTTGAAATTGCTCCGCATCCACCATATAGTCCAGATTTAGCTCCTTCTGATTATTTTTTGTTTCCAAATTTAAAAAAAAATCTCAGTGGCAAAAAATGTTCGTCCAATAGCGAGGTTATTGCTGAAACTGAGGCATATTTTGAAGGTCTTGAAAAATCTTATTTTTCGGATGGAATTAAAAAACTTGAAAAACTTTTGATGAAGTGTATTGAGTTGGAAGGAGATTATGTTGAAAAATAAATAATAATAATTCTAAAAAAAACGGTACTTTTTATGTTAGGCCAGTTACTTTTGCGGTCGCCCTCGTATTCAACGGAATCTTTTTACAAGAATCAAAGGTATCTTAAACAATTTAAAACATTTTTCTATACTAGAAAATGATCTAACTTGGTTTAAAAAAGATATAGGCTGGAAGCAAACAAAACAAAGTATTGAGCATACCGGTTGCTCAGAATATAATCGACAGACTCAATACGAGTACATAAAAAATATTTTACGAATCTCAATTTTCAAGTCAACTTTAAAAAAACATTCGCATTAGATAATATTGAATTGCTTCTATTGTAGTTTTATTCAGTTTTTAAGTGCATAGTATTTTGTTATGGCAAACAAGTGGCTCAGGGGCAAACATTTTTTGAATTGTGAATATTGTTTTGTTAGAAATAAATGAATTAAAAAAACCGCCCGTTTTGACCATGCGGGACATTTTTTTATTTCACATAAGCCAACAGTCGAGTAAATTGGCCAAAATCCTGAGCCCATTGCTGACAATCCAAAACAGCTTATGCACATCATATTAACAATTGATTTCCAATTTTAAATGTTTTTTTCTCCAACAGCGAAAAGATTATTGATTACACTGTGCGACAGCCACAATCGGTTTGGGATGAAACCACCGGGGAAAGTTATATCGGTCAAAAAAAGGTCATACGTGTCCCAGCGTTTCGTTGGGTCTCATCTAGGAATCGGGATATATCGATTTGAAGTTAGTAAGTATCGTATAGGGGAATTTGTCACGTTTTTTGCTCTTTTGTTTGACATAACTCGAGGAACCACTCTTCCGATTTAGCTGAAACAAATTTAGAAAAATTAAGAATTACAATTCCTCTAATCTGTTCTTAAACCGTTTTCCTACTTAAGCAACAGTTTCGCAATTATAAATAAATGTATGAAAAAAAAAAAATTATTTTTGCCTAAAAATTAAAATTTTTTCTTCATGCGCTTATTTTTAACTTGGAAACTATTACTTGTAAAGGAAAATAATATATGAACAGATTAAGTAAATTGTAATTATTGGTTTTTTAAAATTTATTTCAACTAAATCGGACAAGTGGTTCTCAAGTTATGTCAAACAAAAGAGCCAAAAACGTGACAAATTCCCCTATACGATACTTACTAACTTCAAATCGATATATCTCGATTCCTAGATGAGACCCAACGAAACGCTGGGACACGTATGACCTTTTTTTTACCGATATAACTTTCCCCGGTGGTTTCATTCCAAACCGATCACTGACCCTTACCATTTGTCGCAGAGTGTTATTTTAACAACGACTTGTTTCTTAAATCCCACTAAGAAACTGAAATTCCTGGATATTTGGCACCACTGTTAACTATAATATGGATGTGTACATACACTAATGGCCATTCCATAGATGTACTCGTATGTATGTATCGACGCCCATACATACCGACATAATTTCACCATGCCAAGTGTCCCATACGAGGAAATTATTAAAATGTTTCTTTTGTGTATGTGTGTGTGGAGCACTGATCATGTGGCACATCCTGAAAAAGAATGCAGAAAATTCATACTCACATTTTATTATCATAACGAGCTGAATGTTGATAAATTAAGTGTTTATCCATTTTATGGTCCTGCTGCTGTTTTATGGATGTCCTATGCCCGAAGACTATACCATGACAAGGACTACGATGACGACGATGATTATGGGGTACAACCAAAGTTGCCGCCTGCCTTCATGGGGTGTGGAGTGGCTTATCTGCACGTATTCAAAGTATAATTAGAATTTTATCACAGAAAAGGGTGTTTTTACGTAAACGCTCTCTCTCTCTCTTTCTGTGCCCGGTTTGGCACAAAAAGGTCGCATTCGGGCCAAACAATGGCAGCGTCAAAATTGTAGCTTTCTATTTTAAATTATGCAAATCATATGCCGTTGTTAAAGTTTAAGACGTTACCGATGCTGGTGCTTTAAACGAAAAAGGAGGACGAGAGATCCTGCTCCTTTATTTTAGAGTGCTCTGTTGTCGTTAAAGGTCAAATCGAGATGACTTTCTTATACAAATACGTACAGATATTAAAGATAACTTCCGCTCTATTACGTGACAACTCACGTGGACAAAAGTAAGTGATACTCGTATACTCCACCTCTTCTAGTATGACCTGGGGGCGAAAGAGGAAGAGAGAGACTGTCAAGTGCTGGCAATTCCTTTGGTCAGTTAAACAATTTTACGTCATTATGTCTTCTTCAAGTGGCTCATGCCTGCCCTTTTTGGCGCCATTGAAAAGCTATCAGGAACAATAGGGCTAAGAGAAACCCCATCTGAGACACCCCCATTGTTTGCCGACATAGCAGTCATCACATACAACATAACTACACCGTCGTCGTACTCATAGATTTTTTAAACAATCGCTGCGAAAGAACGCAAAAGAAATATTACAAAAATGACGGACAATAAAAAAATCTCAACCTGTGGTTGTTTTTTTCTTTGCCCTCATAGACCACTTCCATCAGTTCTATTGTTCGCGTCCCTGAATTTGGGTCCGGTCCATTGAACACAATTGCGTGGATGAGAGAAAAACTTCTCTGTACGAATTGTGCCATAGTTTGTCCTGTTCCCAAGCAGTGCTGGTGTATTTTTCTTTGTCATTTATTATTTATGGCCTTTCACAGATGAACGGTCGATTGGACATTCAAGAACTGTTTGTTCAGATATGAGTACTCGTCCGTGTACGCGTACATGGCCATACATGCGAGCACATTCTGTGATATATCACTGAGATGCCTTCCGAATGATAACACTATCTATCCACAACAAATGTTGTGCCTCATCAAAATTGATTAGCGGCAATAAGTCAAAAAAATTGTATAAATGGACCTCTGAGCACTGAGCAGGGAGCGCCTTGGTAGGGGAGACAATTGATTGGAGTATTGTGTGGCACTTGTTCTAGTGCTGGTGCTGAGTGGTCAGGGGCCCCTTCAGCAACGGTCAAACGGGGTGACAGGCAAAGAGAGGGGTTGGTCATTTTATAATTATGTTGAATTGCTCAAAATATTTTCTGCCACCAAAACTATTTTTTTAAAGTAACGCTCATTTCGCAGTGGGCATTGGAAGGGAGATGTTATTATTGTATAAATTCTGACTCGATATTGTCATCATGAGAGCCTTCATTATGCAGAAGTGTACTTAAAGTTATCCTAAATTCTTCAGAAAAAAGTTATTTAAAGCTACTATGCCAAAGGTTAGCCCTATGTTTTCTATAGGAATTTCTAGAAACAGAATATATACATACTATTTCGAAGATAGGATTTGTTACAGAAAAATAAAAATTTTCAGTTACAGAGTTGTGACTTGCGAACGAATTTTTTATAAAAAAAAGGTGAACTGGTTTACGTCGGTAAAGCCGACTTCATATCCTCACCCAAAGAAAATTTATTTTCAATTTTTTTTTTGGGTGCTATCAAGAAAGTGGGGTTAATTTTTTCCAATTCCCGCTGTATTAGCGTACACCGTGCCAAATTTGAAGTTTCCTCAAAGAAATCATATGTGTTATGTGTGGAAAGTATCATAATTCGCTATGGTTACTACAGGGTGGTCCAAATAAGACTGAAGGTTTAAAAATATTCACATTTCTTTTTTGTTTCTAATTTTCTTTCTCTCTTTTGCAGAAAATATAGTTTTTTATGGAAGTTGTTGAATTTTATTATACTTCTGGCAAGTCTATTACCTCTACTTACCGAAATTATTGTCGTCTTTTAAATGTCAGAACATCATCAAGTAAACACATGATTTTTTGTTTGCAGTAACGATTCGGTGATTCTGTAACTACATCTTAACAATAGTAGTCAACTTTTGGCTTCAGTAGGCTACTCTGGCGAACGAACTGTCAAAAAAGCGAAAAGTACAAAGAAGAATACGAAAAATACAAATGAATACGCACCACAAAATGTTAGAAACGTTTTATTTTGAAAATTAATTAATTAAAATTTTTAGATTTGGATCACATATATATGAGTAGAATAATATATAAGTATGTACAATAGGGCGTACCTCAAAAAAAAAGTTCGCCGTACACCTTCGAATATGAAGTATTATTAAAAGGTAGTTTCAAAATTTTATTTTTTATTTTTTTATGCCGAACGTAGGGGTCGCACTTTTACATTTTTCTATATAACTTCTGCATTTATAAACGGATTTTAAAGTCTGATACATCGATGTTTTTGTCTCGACGAGGCCGATTTTTTTGTCTTTGAAGTCATTGAGCTCAATTACCCCCTTCTGGTACTACTCTACCACTCTAATATCAGAAAATTAAAGCTCGCGCGGGGTGCTTGAGCTCAATGACTTCAAAGACAAAAATCGGCCTTGTCGAGACAAAAACATCGATGTATCACACTTTAAAATCCGTTTATAGATGCAGAAGTTATATAGAAAAATGTAAAAGCGCGACCCCTACGTTCGGCATAAAAAAATAATTTTTTTTTTTTTGAAACTACCTTTCAATAATACTTCATATTCGAAGGTGTACGGCGAACTTTTTTTTTTACTTGTAATCTGGTATGCTTTAATGTACATATAATAAATAATTTCGAATGCATTTTCATGTAATTTTCCTTTTACCATTTGCACATTGATTGAGGATAGCCATGGTCGTGGACATACGCATTCTCATTATATTTTAGGGCCAAAATGGAGACATGTGTACAATCGATAGCTCCGATAGTGTCTCCTATAAATGGCGAGGGTTCTAAAGCAAACACTCCTTTAGCCGCTTGGCGCTCCACTTGAGTCATTGGCAATCTCACCTTTGCAAAAAACTTGGAGTCGTTTATTGCGTCCGTTACACGGTTATATACGAGTAAGTATAACGACTCATTGACGTTTGACTCATTGATGACCCCCATTGCTCTCCCACGGGCCGTTTGTAACATCCTGTTGCAAAGAATCTTAAGGCAGCTAGAACCTAGCAAAACAACGCTTCTAAGTTAATTCGAATATGACCCTTTGCACGGTTTTACCTGTTTGTCAGTCGAAATTGCTGTAATTCTCGAACCTGTTAATTTGCCATCAAGCTGAAAAACAAGATTTTCAACTATGTCTGGAGATAATCTGCAGAGTTTTCGAAATTCGGTTCCAGTCAATTCAAATGGGTTATCTAAATATCGAAGCAAGTGCCTATCAAATGCTGGAACACGATTTGATGATTCATTCCTCGACAAATTATATGCCAAATACTCAAAAGACATTTTAAAAACGTTTAGAACAGTTTACCGAATTCTTAATAACACGAATTTGTTGTTAAGTAAAAACAACAGCTGATTTTGCAGTAACTTCTATCGTTAAAAATTTTACTGAATTGCAAAATCGACAATTTTGTTGTTAGCCATTTTTAACCATTCCGATATCGTTAAAGAAGTTACAGAATCACACTACATATGTTCTGTTTCGTGAGGTTTTATGGTTGATAACGTTTTCAGTCCATGTTTTTTTTGAAAATGAGGAGGGTCAACCAGAAACCATTAAAGGGGCTCTGAATAGGACTACGATTGAACTTTTTTGCTTCCGCAAGTTGAGAATAATCCGAGCATATGGTTTTAACAAGATGAAACAACTGCGTATTCAGAAATAGCTAAAATTTAACTTCTTTAAATTTTTTTTGGTGAACCCTTCAGTCTTATTTTGGACACCTAGTACTTTCGTTTAAAACGCTTACACTAATATTTGGATAATACTTTGGAGAAATCTGTTATATCTGTTATACTGAAATTGGTTCATGTCTGATCATGTTTCAATTCAGAGGCTTTACCACATATTAAATGACAGGCCAGAAAAAAACTCATTTAAAATAGTAAGTGACCAAATAGTCACAACTAACCCTCTATCTTTCTTTAGCTTGTCAAGAAGCTTCAAATTAAAAAAACACCTATCATCTAAAAAGGGTAGTACCAGGGCTATAGAGTTGAAGGTTTGAAAACTTGGCCAAAATCGAAACAGGAGTCAAAAAAATAGGCACGCCACAGTCCAAAAGATAATACTTTATGCCACAAATGTTTTTGAATTACGTTTAAATTACATAAAGGTGCTTAGTTTTTATTAAGACATTTTCTAGTCAATTGTCGGTTCCATTTTTGCCACTCGTTTTATAACTTCTTGAACAACAGACGAGAGATCTTATAGAGGGTAAGGGAATCGTAAATAAAACAAAAGGTTTTCAGAGAAACAAAATGTCTTAGAGAAATAATATTTAATATTATGATAGAAGGGACTATGATGAGGGGACTACGTCAAAGTATAGCAAAATGCTCGCCAGGGCTTCGGTGACCTTCCTCTAACCGATGGACCATATTTTTAACGACTCTGAAACCTAACGGAGGTGTTATGTCGTTAATCTGCCGTATTCATCAGCTTTTGAATTGTTCTTGTTCTTTTCTAATAAATATTTCCAGTAAAGACCACGGCCAATGAATTTCTTGCGCAAAAGGGCTAATATTTCGTTGGTTGTGTGGCAAGTGCACTATCCTGTTGGAAATATATATCGTCCTGGTACCCATCCCCTATTTCTAGCCACAAGAAGTCCGTTATTATTTCGCGATAGCGAACGCCATTTATGGTTACTGATTGCCCGAACTCATTATCGAAGAAGTTCGGCCCGACGAAGCCACCTGCATTCATGAACTGGGCGAGTATGCATAGGAGTTTTCATACAGTCCCTGAATCCATTAACCTTAATGCGACGCCGTGCTCCGGAGATTGGTCTTTAAAGAACAACTTTGTCCACAATTTTGCACAAGAGTTTGCATTTGTTTCCATTTAAGATTCAGTTGACACAATAGCTTCTTCCTCAAGACCATTTACGGCGCCGTACATATGCCAATAGGATGGTACAGCTCGCCCATGACAACCCCGATTTTCATAAAAAACATAATGAGTGACGAGGCACATTTTTTTGAACGGACATGTGAATAAACAGAATGCCAGTTCTGGGCAATGGAAAACCCTCAAATTATTGCATCCATTAAAAGTGACATTCTGGTGTGCAATTTGGTGAAGAGGAAGCATTGGACCTTAGTTCTATTAAAATAAAAACTACGTAACGGTTACTGTCAATGGGGAGCGATATCGTGATATGATTGAAAACTTTTTAACGCCAGAACTGCATGCTTTCCCACTTGATTAAGATGTGGTATCAACAAGACGGTGCCACATCGCATACAGCCAGGATTACAATGTAATTACTGCGAGAACTCTTTCCACAACAAGTTATTTCAAGACATGGTAATGTTGATTGGCCTCCTCGGTCGCCTGATTTTACTGCTCCGGACTTCTTCAAACAAACCAGAAACGCTTGAGCAAATCAAACAAAATATTTGTGAGGAAATTAATTAAATACCGCGGGAAATGTGTGAGAATGTAATGAAAAACGTGCTCACAAGGGATCGAATTTGTGAAGCTAACAGAGGCGGACAATTATCTGATATTGTATTCCATACATAATTGCCGAAATTAAATAAAACATTTATCAATATAAGATCCATTCTCTTTCATATAATCAAAAATTATAAACAAAACGAAGGTGTTTACCTTCCCGACGGACACCCTGTACATTGTGGTTTCAACGCCTATTTTTGTAAAACAAACTTATCAGGTATGTTCTCTCTATGGTCTCTATGGTCGAATGCCAATTACTGAAACAAAAAATGTTAAATTAACTTGGGCAGATAATTTGACGTTAAGGTGTGACTGACAATTAACATCGTGCATTATGGTTGGACCACCCTCTTAGTATCATGAACATGTTATAGATAATGATCGTTGCTAAGACACAATTACCGTAGTAAACAATATAATTGGACTCTTTCCTAAGTAGAGAGTGCATAAGAGTCCGCCAATGTCCTTCAAGTAATAATTTCGGGCGTTATAACTTCAGGTGTCCCATAGATACTTTTATCGACTTGTCAACACAGAAAATGATAACAAAGAAAAAAATAGCTAGAAATTCTTAAATAGTCTTAATAATAGGACAGATCAAAAACTCAAGTTCCCTGGTAGTTTTATGAAATGCAACACTGCTCCCATCAAGTACCATCTGTTAATAGACTTTTGTCAAATTTTGCTAGAGTTCCGTCATTTAGTTTGTGTTTAACAGCTGTGCAAAACATTCAACCTTGTAGGTTTAGTTAAAAATGAAATTTCGAGTCCTCATTAAACATTATTTTTTGCGGAAAAAACCGACAATTAAACGAAGGAAAAGCTTGGTAAATACTGTAGGACTCTGCGACATCGATTTTAATGGTAAAACAGTGGTTTAATGACTTTCGTTGTGATCGCACAAGTACAAATGACGCTGAACGTTCTGGTCGGCCAATTGAGGTCAACACAGCTGAAAATATGGAAAAAAGTCCACGATATAATGTTGGCCAATCGAAAAGTAAAAGTGTTTGAGATTGTTGATGCCATACTCATATCATGTGGCAGTGTGGTTTTGATTTTACATGATCAGTTGGGTTAAAGAAAGCTGTCTGCAAGATGAGTGCCGCGATTACTATTTCATCAAGATAATGCACGGGTGCAATCGTGTGCAGTCTCAATGGCAAAACTGCATGAATTTGGTTACGAATTGGTACCACATCCGCCATATTCTCCGGATTAAGCTATAATGACTATTTCCTTTTTCCAAACCCAAAGAAATGGATCGGTGGAAAGAGATTCAGCTCTCAGCTCCAATGATGAAATTATTGATCAAACAAGTGCCCATTTTTTGGAAGGGATACAAAAATTGAAGAAACGTTGCATTATGTGTATTGAGCTGAAAGGAGATTATGTTGAAAAAAACTGTGTTGTACTCGAAAAGTCACGGAATTATAGATCTGCCCTCCTAATAACAACATATAAATTCGAAACGCGGAGTAGACGTCGATGAGGCTTTTTCTGCGGAATTTTTGGTGGTTGGTTTTCAGTAGGATGTGCTTCTCTGAGATAAGTAAGCTCATTTTCATGATCAGAGTGTTAGCTCGTATTTAATATAGAGTATTGAACAGATTGGTATGGCATATGCATTACAGTGGAAATTTGTTACCAGCAGTTCTGTCCGTATGTGTAACGGTCTTTACACAGAAATTCAAATAAAATAACCGCTAATATAACTTCCTCCTTCTTCCCCTAACCATATCAATATTGCAATATCTTGTGGGTGTTAGTCTGATAAATTAATTGACGTTTGAAGAAAGGTTTGAATGTTTTTATATTTGGTTTCTTCGAAAGAAACCGAAGTCAAGAGTTAATTTTCGGAATCGGAGTTCTGGTCAGAAATTAGGGTCCAAAATCGGTATCCGCAGTCTTCCAAAGTGCCGCATGGTGGTCCAGAATTTAAGTTTACTGGCCAAAAGTCCAATATTTTGTCATTACAGATTTCTTAAATTTTAATGCCAACAACTGTAGCGACAATCAAAACGGAGAAATGTTATGGATATCAGTGAAGAAATCAAATGTGAAACTTTTGCAGAAACCTAGTATCATCAGTTGCGATCACAAAAAAGCTCAAATCAGTATCCATCATATCAACTCATAATTGCTGCTGCAATTTTTTTCTCTTATTGCTATTTAAATTAAAAACAAAAAGAACATAGAGAAAGTTCACTATTCCTTTTATTTAATAACGAGGAACAAATATTTTTTGAGAATTTTTACAAAATTGATTATTACCCAGCGTTATAAAAAAATTCAAAAGTTCAACTTTGACCTTGAAAATTGGAGAAAATATTAAGGAATATTAAAATATCTCTAACTGTTTAAAAGTTACCGAGTTTTTGGCAGTAAAAAAAAATCCTAAAACACTGTGGTTTGGCGTTCAATTATTTTCAAAACTTAACAGAACCACATTTTCAGGTCAAGTGAAATGGGAATTATTGCTATTTAAATTAAAAACAAAAACAACAAAGAGAAAGTTCACTATTACTTTTATTTAATAACGAGGAATAAATATTTTTTGAGAATTTTTACAAAATTTATTATTACCCAGCGTTATAAAAAAATTCAAAAGTTCAACTATGACCTTGAAAATTGGAGAAAATATTAAGGAATATTAAAATATCTCTAACTGTTTAAAAGTTACCGAGTTTTTGGCAGTAAAAAAAATCCTAAAACACTGTGGTTTGGCGATCAATTATTTTCAAAACTCAACAGAACCACATTTTCAGGTCAAGTGAAATGGGAAAGGTTGTCCCATGTTTGGCAGTTCATCCACCTTGTCATTCCCTGAAATGTTTTGTCTTTCCCTGTCTACTATGCAAATTAATAAAATTAATTTAATTAATTAATTAAATTAAAGTAATACAGCAATGCATTGAATCAATTAAATTTTACATTAACTTATCGAAAGCTTTAACGTTTCTCTTTAACTGCCTACACTTTATGTTAAACAAATTGGTCAGGTGTTAATATGATTGCCTTGCAGATTCTGAGCTGTAAGACATCATGTAGGCGTTTTTAGAATTTTGAGTAGAGGCCTGCCGTTCTTCCTCCCTCATAAGACATTTTTTTTCAAACCCATAAAATTCAAAGCCTCCCAGTGCCCACAAAAGTAAAACCGAAACCATTTGTCACACGGAATTGTTAAACATGACTATTAAACCAACGACAAACGACCATTTCGTTGGCAATTGAAAAACGTTTTAAAATCAATCACTGACCCAACTCCACAGCCACAAACGTGTGAACAACACCGCATTCCTCGGAAACCCCATGTATGCTACTTGTATTGAGAATTGATAGTCCTTCTTTTTATTAGCATGTCCTGTGCATGAGTGTGTGTTGGAACACACGACCTACGTTGTAAGCCATTAATAATTCCTTGCATGCTTGAAACCCCATCCGAGCAGATTGGAATTTCACACTTTGCCCTGTTCTGCTCGGTGCTTCTGTGGTTCGATGTTGCCTAGTTGATAGAGTCGTACATGGGGAACGCCGGCACAGTAGGAGTGGAGCAATTTGCAATTTGTCTATTTACCATCAGCGTCCAGTTGGTCATGCGGTGATGGCCTGATGATGCGAACACAAGAATCCATGTTCAACTCTTTCCCAGCAGCGATTGGTGCTCTATCGATGTTCCATGTATGCCAGTGGCTGTGTGGAGTGTGAGTGTGTGACTTTTGACATTTCACAAATATTTGTTTGCCTGACTTTCCACTTGAGTGGGGTGGGGGAGTACTCCTTCCTTCTTGCTAATGGGGAACAAGAGTATCATGTTTGCGTTGTGCCAAATACGATGGAGTGGTATCGGTTGATTGGTCACTCCAAACTGCTGTGAAGTGGAGTGGAGGCCAGTTGTGGCTCGTTTGTCGGTTTGTTTATGTTTCATGGTGGCAATCACGGTTCATGGCGAGTAATTTGTCAAATTTGGCCCTTATCGCTGGACTTTATTTACTCGTAAGCAAATTGATAGCTGGTCATCAATTTGTTGTATGCCCTTCGCAGGCGGAGCATGGGCGGCGGCGGTGGCAGCAGCAGTTCATAAATAACCGGCGTCTATTAACTTTATTACGATACTCGTATGCGTACGAGTGCCGTCGATGTGTGAGTGGATAAATGTGATTTTAATACGATAATAAAAATTAATGAATTGTACCATATAAATACATACTCGTACTCGTCGTCCATGAAGAATCATTGCATGTAATCCACTCTCCATTTGTTCCCTTGCTTTTTTTGCGTGCGTTTGGTATGATTGCGCAAGGAGTCGATTTGATGAAAAGGGGGATGGAAGGAAGCCTTTTAAATTGTATCCACGAAGAAATATTCAAATTCCTGAAATAAAAAGTGTAGTTTATGCTTTTTATTATTTTCTTTAATATTTTATGATGATGCGATTTTTACAGACATGCTAGAGTTATGTGAGGAACCAACCACCCCGGTTTACTGGGTACATTCGAAATGGCGTGTACGTCGCCGTATGTACGGAGTACATACACCCTTCTCAAAATCGCGAATATTGGTCTGCGGCATTCTGTGTGAATATGAAGCAACAGCATTAACTTGTCAAACCTCAGCTAAAGGCAACATATTTTTCTTATTTCACTGGCATCATACAAACGTATGTATGCAAATAAGTACGATACATTAGACTGGGTCAAACTTATGACAGCATGACATTCGGGAAATCACAATAACTGTGGCGATGCGATGAAAACGCATTATAATTTCCAAAACAAAAAAAATGTTAAAAGGTCGATCTGCGATCAATTTAATATTATTTCTTTTTGTTTAGCTCGTTTGTTTTTCGTGGAAAATTGTGTAAAGAAAACTTGAAAAGTAAGGTTTACAACAATAGTTCTCATTCGTTTGGTGGGAACCTGGCCTTATAGAGTTCGGTTTTACTGTCAACAATTGCTGTGAAGCTTTCTGAAGAGGGTTGTAACGGAGCCGAAATAATGATAAAAGCAGTGTGCAGCCACGAAAATCAATGTCACTTTGCCATTTTGTTAAAAACTTGTATTCTATTTAAATATAGATGCAAGAGGTCTTTAGCCGGTTCATCCCTGTTCAATGTGCATTATTTTTTTTAATTAAGTGTTACAGAAAAATCTTAACTCTAATTTAGTCCACCTTAGAATGAAGTGTGTCATCTGGCACGGTCTGACTCCATATCGCACTTGTCGAAATACAGAAATTCTCTAAAACATTTAGAGTAAAATTAAGAATAACTGGAAAAAACAATAAATATTTTTTTCATTGGATAGATAAAGTGATTGAGTCGTCTTTTTACAAAATGTGAAATTTTAATAATTTGGAGTTAATATCCTTATGTTGAACAATTGCAATATATTCAAATTAGGCCGTATATCGATGTAACCACAATACAAAAGTATTTTTTTTCCGATTTAAGGTTTTTTCTAGATTAATTTAAAGTACGATGGTGATCAAATTATTTTTTTTGAATTGCATTAGTGTCTCTATTTCTTACAGACTCTTGTCGCATCCCTATTATGAAGTAATTCGCCGTGATCGTGTTGAACGGGAGATAACGAATGCAAAACATAAGTTAAAAGAAAATGTTGGTATCGAAATAGTTTGCAAAAAACAGAGAAGTATTAACTTATTCAGTGTTTACTCTCCTTGTGCTGGCAACAACGACCCAAATAGAAATACATACTAAGAGTTGCCTGGCACCATCTGACATTTCCATTGGAAAGTTTGACATTTTTAGCAAAAACGAACTCAGAACGCTTTGACGTACGGCCATCATTTGTGCTGTTTACTTGCCTTGAAAAAATCAATTTGGCAAAAAATATAATTAACTCGTGAACATTTTCGTGCGATCATTTTTCACAACTTTCGACGTGGATTATCATGACAAGAGTGTATAGAGGAAGCACCATCCTATAGCACTGTGAAAAACTGGTTTAATGAATTCAATCGTGGCCGACGCTCGCTCAAAGACGAAGGTCGTCCAAAAATGGCCTTGTGCCAGAGAACATTGATGCCGTGCGTGAACCGATAATGCTAGATCGTCATGTTTCTTCCACCAGCATACATTAGATATTGCATGAACACCTGGCCGTAAAAAAAGGTTTGTTCTCGTTGGATCTCGCACAATTTGACAATCGTTAAAAAAAGGCTCGTGTCGATTGGTGCTTCAAAAGACGTTTATAAGATCGTTCTCCTCGTTTAAAACTATGATAATCGGAAGATTAAATTAAACTGACAAATATCAATCTAGAAAAAGAAAGAATTGTTTTCTCCCACCTGTCAGTTAAATTATGGATGGTTGTGATATTCTGGTCTTACTCTGTAAAGTTCTTGGGCATTTTCTAGATAAAGTTCACAAAACCACTTTTCAACGTCATATAATTACATGAAGAACAAAGTGAATCTCAATATCAAAATTCTTTACCCTATTAAGTTAGTTACTCTTCGATAAGTTACTTAAATGAAATAACTTTACTCAAAGTATTTTTTATTTCATAATTTTATATGGGTGTCCAGCATGAGTGAGTTCCGTCATTTAGTTTGTGTTAAAAAGCTGTTCTACAAAGACAACCTCGTGGATTGTGTTAAAAATGGAAAGTAAGTTCGAGTGCTGATTAAATATTATTTTTTGCTGAAAAAGAGCGCCAATCAAACCAAGGAAAAGCTTAATAAATTCTATGGGGACTCTGCACCACCGATTTCAATGGTAAAAAAAGTGGTTTGCTGACATTAGTTGTAGTCGCACAAGTACAAATGACGTTGAACGTTCTGGTCGTCCGATTGTGGTCAATACACCCGGAAGTGTCGAAAAAAATACACGATATGGTATTGGCCGATCCAAGAAAATAGTGCGTGAGATTGTTGATGCCAGAAGCTTTTATTAGCATATGCCAGTTTGGTTTCGATTTAACATAATGAGTTGACAAAATTGCATGAATCGGGTTACGAATTGGTACCTCATTGGCCATATTCTTCGGAGTTAGCCCCAGAGACTATTTCCAAACCTAAAGAAATGGCTCGTGTAAATGGATTCAGCTCCAACGATGAAATTATTAATCAAACAAATGCCTATTAGTCTATAAGACTTCGAAAAATCCTATTTTTTGGAAGGGATAAAAAAATTGGAGAAACGTTGCACTAAGTGTATTCAGCTAAAAGAAGATTATGTTGGGAAATATTTATTTTTTGAAAAAAAAAACTGTGTGTAATAACCAAAGTCACGGAATTATTGATCTGCTCTGATATGGCTTTTCAAATTAAGGCAAATTTCATTAAGAATCCAAAAATGGATACATTTAAATGCTTTGGCTTAGGCAGTGTAGGACTTATAGACGCAAGGAGCCCCAAAAACGGATATTTCGGTCAATATAATCGACATACACATATACCTATCAATAATCAAATTAAAAGCAATTCCGTACCAAATACAGATATATATCAAGACAACAAGTAATCGCGCCTCTGACTGCAGTTTGGAAAAGATTGATATTAATTTGTGACTTCTTCTTAGGGATATATGAAAACATAGGCCGACATGGCCTATGTTTCGTAAAACGGCACGGTTATTTCAGAAGATGGAGGAATATGGACAAACTTTGGTTGAAATGGGTATTAGCTAAAGGATGAAATATGTGACTTCATGAGGGACCTTTGTGTAGGGGCCATTACAATAATAAGACCGATATGATCCAATATCGAAGTGGGTGCTTCGTACGCTCTGTGCGAAAAGTGGTGCGACTGGATATCGGTCCAAAGTTGTGAATAGTTCAAAATATTTAAAAATTATTTTTCAACATTTCTTTTCTAAAATATGTTGTTATTCCCAAAGTGGATATACTGCGGTATTATAGTATCGAGAGTAAGAAAATTTAGTTTCGCATGTTATATACTGTTGGAATGGTTAATTTGCCTAGTTTGTCAGTGTAAGATTTATTTTTACGGTTTTAAAAAACTTACACAAAAATAGGAAAATATTCATGCTGAAATTTAGATAAACGTGGATATGCTGAAAATAAGATAAACGTGGTTTTGAGTTAAAAAACATTTTTTTTTGATAGATAAAATGTCGCATCCTACTACGAGACCATAAAGCTCTAAAAGGAAAAGACATAAACTTTATTTTGAGCAAAATAAAAAGGACCATTTTATAACAACAGTAAAAAAAATGATTTAGCAAAAAAGTGCAATTTTTTTTATTTTTTTTTTAAGTTTGAATAAATAGCTGCGGTGCGTAAAACACTCGGAACAAATATTGCTAGAAACAAAAGGAAATAATTTGCATGGCTGCAAGAAAACACCTGTTGGGCCAAATTGTCAAAATTTGAACCCCTCTAAATCAAAGAGTCCTTGACCGTTACTGTTCTAAACTATTATCCAATGGGACTAACCTTGGTATAAGTTTCATCCTGATCGGAAGACATCAGTTCTCCAAGTTGGGTCATTTGACATAACCTTTCTGTAAACAACTATTCCTGCAGAACTATGTTGCTGATTTCTAAAGACAAATAAAAAACAAAATTTCGTAACGTGTTCTAAAAAACAAATGTTAAGGATTGTCTACTTTATATAGGAAAGATCAACACCTTTTTGCGCGACCCACCCTAATGCATCAATTTATGAACGAACGTTGTTACATCCATTTCTCATTCGTGTTCTTTTCGTTTTGCTGAGTACTCGTATACGTGTGTGCGAGCGTAATGTTCTGTAATACTTTGTGCGATTTGAACGCGATTATAAAAGCTTTTCGCAATATTTTCCTATAATTTATATGCCTTCACAACATCACTTTTTCTGTTAAATTATGGTTGCTTGTAGCAGGCTTGTGAAGCCAGTCACCCAGCCTTCCCAGCATCATCAGCAGCGCCATCTCACCATGGCCGTCATCAATGTTCCACCGGATGTTCAGTTGCTAATGCATCTATTTAAATGTTTACAAGTCGTGTTCTTGTGTTGCGCCTTTCTTGGAGTCGACATGAACAGATGAAATAAATTCAAATGAAAATTTATGTCTGCATTATGATCTTGTATTCGTGCTTGTTTGTATCCCTACGAGCAGTCATTGCAGCCAAAATCCGCCGACTTGTATCTTGCCCGTCTGTCTTCATTTTATGGAGTTTTACTTGAGGTGTTTTGCGAACAATTTGTATGCTCCTATTCTCAATAATTTCAAAGAATGCAACGTTTTAGCTTTATGAAACAGAACATAAGAAATCAACATTTGGTTTCTCTACCATAAGGATCTTATAATATGGGATTTTATGTCCATATTTAGATCACATTTAGGCAGTCTTAAAAATTTACCTATTCGGATCCAGTGCAACTCCGGCCTCATTTTTGCGAAAAATTATAAAGCGCAGCTTAATGAATTCCTTAAAGAAAACGTCTTAAGCCGGACCAAAAGCAAGAGCGACAAAAAAAAACGTTTCTTTGTAGGAGACCCTTAAGTAGTCCTAAATATTTCTCCCTATGACGAATAAAACATCGAGTAGCTATTTAAATGAAAAACGCGAAATAAACTCACATCAAAGAGCAGTACAATAAGGTCTATAGCATTTTATAGGGAAGCATTTAAAAGACTTGGAGATAAATCTCTTACTCTTTAAGTCGATGGAATTACTCGATGGAAACATGCTATGGGACATTTGGGCAATATTTAAATTATATATGACTTTTGGAGCTTATGAAAACATTCTGAAAACATGGACCTAAAGATCGAATTTCACTAGAGTATAGCTGCAGGTTCCGAAATAGGAATATTTAGTATAATGTTTTAACGAGGGCTGATATGGACCAAGTTCCTTGGCCCAAATCTTAACAAGATGAACATTTCTTCAAATCTTTGTTTTGCAACCTTTATTTAGATTGCAACGATATATGGGCAGGTCTACGGATGGATATCGCTCACTAGAGTCAGGTAGTGTTTATGATTCAAATCCCACTATACCCTTTAAAGGCTTTTGAAGGAAAAAAGTTCTGTTGCATTAAAGTCATATTTTTTTAAATCGATACGAGATACAGTAGAACTATGCGGCCCTATATGTAATACTCGTTTGAAAGGCACAATTAGGCGACTGGGTTATCTTAGGGCGAGCGTATCAATTGTTCGCCGCAAACAAGCGAATAAACATTCTACGATAATTTTCTCTGTGAGCTACGTCGAGTATTGTTGGATCGCCCTAAATTGTTGGACTGTCAGCTAAGCCAATGCGGCGATTTGTTCCACATTAATGGTGCGAAATACATTGACTTAATACTTATATAACACTGTATGACAAATTTAAGCTTTTGGTTGCACACATGAAAAAAATTAGTATATTCTGAAAGAGGAGGAAAAAATAAAATGCACGTGTATCCCACTTTTTCTGCATCAATTCGTATATTTTGCAAAAAATTTATGGATATGGACTTGTATGTTAATACAAAATATGTCTATATAAGTGGTTTTTAACCAAATATATATTCACATTTTTCGCGAAAATACGAATTGATCTAGAAAAACTGGGACACACGGGTAGTTTATTTTTCGACGTAGATTCCGAATATATAGGTCTTCTTCATGTGTGCAAAAGCGTGTTGAACGGTGTAATATGTCACTCAATATTGGTTTAATTAAATTTCTTTCTGGACACCCATGTTTTGGCATACTTTTAACGATATAGAGTTAAAGTTTTATCTTTTTAATCTAGCTTTTCAATCCGCTAAATTAAAAAAAAAGCAAAACTGCATAGATTTTCAAATCTTCAAAAATTCGCGGAGGATTTTTTTTAAAAATTTTCTGGCTGAAACGTTCTTTAGGATGGGCCATTTCAAATTTTAAGTTTGAATCGGCTGTAAAAAAGGTACTGATAATATTTTCAATTTTCTGGTTTTATCGGAAAGGTTGAACTCTGTTATAATGGAATGCCATCCAATTCATTTTTGCTTCTCCCAATGGGCTGAGGATTGTTTGACAGAGATGAAGATTTTTACAGAAAAATTGTATTTTCAAAATACCTCCTTTTTTATCTCTGTGGCTACGTCAATAAGCAAAATTGCGCATTTGGGGTTCAGAGAACCCACGTGTGACTATTAAGAAGCCGTCGAGTGACTGTTTGGTTCGAATTTTCTGCTGGCGGCATCACTGGGTCATTTTTCCTCGAAAATGAGCAAGGAGCCGACTTTACCGTCTACAGTGAACGTTTCCGCGATATGGACAACGAATTTTTGTTTACAAGTATTTAAGAGAATCTCATGGACGACATTTGGTTTCAACAAGACGGGGCCACATGTCACACAGCCAACGCAACCATCGAAACTGTCCATATTTTACGAACTGTTTTTTAAATTGAATAATCAGCCGAAATTGTGATGTCACTTGGCCGCCTCGGAGCTCTGATTTAAGCCCTTTGGACTATTTTCAGAGACAATTGAAGCAATTGAATCGAAATTGCCATTTAAGAGATTTGACCTGAAACAATCGAAAATGTGCTGACAAATTGGGTTGATGGCATGAGGCACTGTCGAGCCAGTTGCGGTTGTCATATAAATGATATTCCAGTAAAACCAGAAATTCGAAAAAATTATCAGCACTTTTTTTTTACAGCCGATTAAAATTTTAATTGTTAAATCGCTCAGCCTGCATAAAACAAAATCTTTCTAGGTTAATTGTGTACGATTTGTTTACCCTGCCTCGGAGAAGTTAAGTTAACATAATTATAAGTAGGAAAAAGTATGATTGGGATAACAATATTCGAAGAGCATCAAACTATTTTTTTTTTTTTTTTTTTTTTTTTTTTTTAAACCAACACTCAGGGGATGCCCCCTATACATGCGGTGCATTGCGTTGGCGAGTTTAAATTAATGGATCGGAGGGGGGAAAGAGGGAGTAATGTTTGTTGACGCTTGCCTTGAACTTCTGGATGTCGCAATTAGTGGGAAATACATTTGCCGGAAGTCGATTCCACATACGGACTGTACGAGCGAAAAACGAATTTGATCTGTAGTGTATAGTGCGGTCAACTGGCCAATCGATAACAAACGGGTGTGAATTCCTAGAAAGTCGCGTATCCCTGCCGAACATCCTCACGTCAGGTATAAGGCGACGGATGTCTGATGAACACACACCATGAAAGTAACGATAGAACAGCGTCACGCAACCCACATTCCGACGATACTCAAGGGAAACAATAGAGTTGGATACCCTACTGTCACCTATCAGCACCATCGCTCTCCTTTGAACACGGTCAAGTAGCTCCAAGGATGATTTTGGAGCACCTGCCCATATATGGGAGTTGTATTCCATCTTCGGCCTGATGAAAGATGTATAGATATTGAAAAGATCAGTAGGAGTGAAGTATTTCTTGCACCGCTTTAAAAAGCCTATGCACTTGAGTGCTTCTTTCGACACTTCGAACACATGTCTCGCCCAACGAGCGTCACATTGTATTTTCATGCCCAGAACATCGAGAGCTTCTGATTGTTCAATATCCGTACCATCGAGAGAAATTGACGATATTGTTGGGTCAGCGAATCGCTTGTGAGACAACAAGCAGCACTGTGTCTTACGTGCATTAAAATCTACTCTATTCACTCGACCCCATTCGGAAATGGCCAGTAGATCCCGGCCAAGTGTCTCATCCATAATTCGCCTTTTGTCTTCAATATCTTGAAGGCTCGGCCTACGGTCGAATGAATACGAATGACAGAGGTTGCTATCATCTGCGAAAGAGTAGATTGGATTCACGGTCTGACCCAATAGATCGTCAATGAAAATAAGAAATAAAGAGGGAGAAAGGACAGAGCCCTGTGGTACACCTGCGGTCAGCCTATGTGTGTTGGATGAGAACCCATCTACAACAACTCTAATAGTGCGATCTCTAAGAAAGCTCGATATAAACCGAGCAAATGTATTACCGGCACCAAAAGCGATCAGCTTTGATATGAGTGCACCATGCCAGACTCTATCAAAGGCCTTGGAGATATCTAGAGCCACGACCTTACTCTCACCAAACTGGTGGATAGACCGACTCCAACGCTCCGACAAGAACGCCAACAGGTCTCCCGTAGAGCGGTTTCTACGGAAGCCATACTGTCGATCACTTAGCAAGTCGTTGGTCTCTAAATACCTCACAAGATGGTGGTTTACCATGCTCTCCATTACCTTGGAGAGCGCAGAGCAAATCGCAATTGGCCGATAATTCGCAGGATTATTGGCTTCACCCTTTTTAGGGATCGGCTGGACGTTCGCAACCTTCCAACACGCTGGGAAAACTCCCGCACGGTAAGCAAGGTTGAAAAGGTTGCGTAATGGACGGGCTAGCGTCGACGAGCACTTACATAGGACAAGTGCAGAGATACCATCCGGGCCCGGGGATTTATTTACGTCGAGGTTCGCAAGAACCCTTTTAACTGCACGCGTTCGAAAAAATATCTGAGGCATGGAACTTGATACGCTTTCGACCGCGGGGAGTGGTTGATTGCTTTCCGGCAAGGAAGAATTTCCTGCAAATATTTCAGCCAAAAGGTTAGCTTTATCAACAGGGTTAGTGAATGCCTGGTCGTCTTTAACAAGAGTTGGGATAGATGAAGAACTATCCTTTACTCTTCTTACAAACGACCAAAAGCTCTTACTTCCCCTAGGAGAAGTAAGAACCTTTGTACGTAGACGTTGTTCGTGCAGAAATTTTTCACGTCTAAGCACTCTGGCACACGAAGCTCTTGCCTGTTTTCGCAGCAGTTCAGTAATGGGGTTTTTGTTTAAACGCCAATTTTTGAACGCTTCCTCCTTTGATCTGACAGCATCCCTGCATGCCTGGTTAAACCAACTGTTTTTGGCTGGTTTAGCCGACATAATTTTATTTGGAACAAAAGTCTTTATACCAGATAAAATTATATTTTGGATCATTTCAGCCGCAGCATTTACGTCGTTATCAAGAAAGCAAAGTTTCCAATTGAAATGCTGGAAAAAGTGGTTGAGCTCATCCCAACGTGCCTTTTCGTAGAAAAATACTGTCCGCTTTGGGGCTGGTATCGAAGCGACACGAAGAGCGGAATACGGAAAGGATGCTGAAACAATGCAGTGATCGGAGTTACCAAGAGGTGAAAGTACATTAACTTCGTACTTTTCAGGGTGCGAAGTTAAGTAAAGGTCAAGAATGTTATGTTGGTGCCCTTCTACACACGGAATATGTGTCGGTTCATTCACTAGTTGCGTCAAGTCATTTTGCGCGGCGAAGAGCTCGGCGTATTGGCCCTCCGGAGTTGTATGGCTCGAATGTGAAAGCCAGGCGGAATTATGGACATTGAAATCTCCAGCAACGACAATTTCACTGTCCGGATAACTCTCCAAAACTTTCGATATTGAATCGGAAAGGGCGTCAAAGCCGTTAAGGGAAGCCTCCCTTTCCGAGTTTGGACTTCTATAAATAAACCCAAAATGTAGTACGTGTGTTCCAATCCTGAACTTAACCCAAAGGGAGTTAAATTCTGGATCTTGTGAGTTCAAGTGTTGCTGGCTCTGAAACACTATGTCATTACGTACATATACCACTAGACCTCTGTGGGAAATAAAAAGAGATAGGGTGTGGTACCCAGGAACGTGAAAATCCTGTGGATCAGAATCCTCACGGACCTGAGTCTCACTAAGAGCTAGAATATCAGGCCTATGAAAATGAATATGAGAAAACACAGCGAAAAAATTCGCACGCAGCCCTCGTATGTTGGCAAAATGGATATATGGTTGTGGTACAACAGTATGATTCAAATACAACAATACTATGATCTTGACAACCATACTATGATCCTTACAACAATAGTATGATTCACACATAACCATACTATGATTCCAACAACCATAGTATGATTCACGCTTAACCATACTATGACTTCCACAACCATATTATGATCCGCACAACCATAGTATGTTTCACATACAACCATAGTGTGATCATATACAAAATGTATAGGTGATGAGGCAAAACGGACACTCAGTTCGGATCCAGGAGATTTTTTTACATAAGAATCAGTTGATTTTGTCTAAAGGAAGGCTCAAAAGTTATTTTTTATGGAACAATGTAAAATCTCACAGGCTGCAGAAATGTTTAAAAAAAACCTAACCAGTATGTTGCTGTTGCAGTGTGCGCGACTGACTGTTTAGCCAAGTTTAACTCCGGGTAAACCCATCTAACAGTTCAATTAGCAGCGGGTTTTCACCTCGTAAATGCCGGTGACTTTACTAGTAAGAAAATTATATCTTAGCCGTGTCAAAAAAAGTATTAGACGCTCACAGCTGGCGTTAAACAGTAGGACCCACTCCATCAGTATTCGAATTATAACGTGCATAGCTCACTGATTTGAGAGGTATTAATGGAATGTTGTAGGTATTCAGTAAGTAAGGGTACATAAGACTCGACATGGTTGAACTTTGAAAACGTTTTTACTTGTAAGTACGAATACTTTATTTATGTTGATATTTAATAATATAAGTAGTGACCACGCCACAGAAGTTTAGCTTTATAGTCAAAAACTCCGGCGTAAATAATTTTTTTTTATACAACTCGAAAAAGGCTTGTTGCGATGAGTTGCCTGCGTCCTCACTCTTCGTCTTACGAGTAATACTTCACATATGCAAAATCAAGAGCCGTCCCACAGGAACGGCGAAATGTGTGTCTACCAAAAGGTGATATTTTGGCTTTAACTTCTCTGACTTACTGTTTCTTGCCCATGTAAGAAAGAAAGTAAAATCGTTTAAGTTCAGCACCTAACGCAGATCCTTACAGTCATGATTTTGAAAAGCAGTTTTCCAGAAGCTTTTTTCCTTCTTTATCTTAAAAACAATTGATCACAAAGTCAAACTTTTTTGGTTAATTTCTAATTTACCACACAAAGTTTTAAAAACATATGAAAGATTTTCACAAACTACAATAACGCACCAATAAAAAAATCTATCCAAAAATTCATAGATTGCGAATCATGGAACCTCAAATGTCTGTCATCCAAATATCTCAAGACAATACACCAACCTACACAAATCAACTCTTCTAGTGATTTAACAACTTCTGCGGTATGTTCTTAAATCATTTAAGTACTCGCTCCATTAATAATAAAAAATAAGTAATTTAAATACCCGGCATATCTGCAAAGCCCACGCATCATTGGCGGTTTTATGGCAAAATCGTAAAACTTTCACTATGTACTCCACGCCGTCCGCTTGGAATATCAGGCCAAGGCTGCGCCAACACGCTAATGCTGCAAACATCATAAATTTTCGTAAAGTTAATCTCTGGTAATGAACATATTCCCCGAAAATCTATAAAATGTCTCTAAGACCACTTCGAAAATGTCTGTACGGCAGCGTGTCTACCAAAGGGGGCATGGGGCGGGACCATTAATAAATGTATCATAAAATTACAAAGGCTGTTATTTTACTTACGTACGTACGAACGTTCTTCCCCTACAAGTAATTTACATTTTAATGTTGGCCTTATAAATCATGTGGCACACACACACATAGACACACACTCGCACTCGAGCGGTTTTTGTTGCAAGATGTTGGCTAAAAAATGGCAGGAATGAAGAACGTTTCGCTGTGTACTGCACTGCTTTTTAAAGTCATAAAATTAACAAATTGATTAAACAACAGTTTGCCTTCCATACCGTTCCCTTTCGGTAACAATGACAACGGCCCCCGCTTGGCCCGCGCTGCACGAGTACAAGGAACAGGTACAATAGGCAGACAGACAACTATCCGACGGTGGCAGCCATAGACCACCGACCGACCTATGCCGTGCGAGTATTTGATTATGCGTGATAAATGAAGTCATTCTACGCTCTGGCAGCGACCTTAATTGTGGAGTATAGAACACTTGTTCCGCTGGCTTGCGTCCCCGCCGGGTGGATCCTTGCGAGGGAAAGTGAAAATTTTCATTAAATTTCTGCGGTTATGAATGGAAGAGTTGGAGCTGTAGTTTGGCTTTAATTTTGGCAAAATGTCGAAAAACGGCAAAAGGTATTTTTTTAAGTGTGTAAGTTCAAGCGGCAATAGCTGGTAGGACTGAGCTACTCGAGGGCTGGCTGGTTGGCGACATGGCCAACATGGCGTGAAGACAGAAAAGACGGGGACAGCACAACGGAAACAGCATAATGGAATTTCCGAAAATCGATGACACCCCAGGGGCGCATTTGTTATCTATCGTATTTGTATGACGTTCGCAACACTCGCAAGCCCACCCAACCACACACACACACCCGTATATGCACAATGGGAGTTATTCGCCTCTGGCGTGGAAATTTGTTTCTCGTTTGTCCCATGTCAGTCGTACGTAAAATCCAGTGCGAAGGCCGTATAGAACATATGCTTAACGTGACATGCATTCAACTATGCATTCGGTGACCATCAGTTCGCTATTATAAGGAACTATACACTATTTTAACCTCTTATACACCATTTTTTTACTGTTCATTTTTTTACCAGTGGGGCTGTGTACACTATAAAATGAGAAACCATTTTGTACACTGTTTCTTTATCGGTTTAATAGTCACCGTAACTATACTGTTATAAGAATAATATTAATGCCACGATTCCATCAGTGTCATATGATCATGCCACATAATAATTTTATGCTTATCAGGAACATTATAAGACTGTCGGCAATCATTTCGGCATTTTTTTTTAAAAAATAATTTTTATTTTATTTAAAAAATGTTAATTATTTTAAGTGTTCGCGATTAGCAATTTTTTTTTAAAAATTTACGGAATTTACGTTTGACATACCCCAAACAGTAAATCAGATTTTTAGGATCGCCATTGATGAAGTTTTCATATTCAAAATTAGCTCTGCATAAAAAGTTTAAAAACAATATATGAACTATTTTTTAAATTAAAGTGATGGGATGTCTTTAGTCTTTTGTCCGTACCTCCTTTTTTCGAGAAAAGTGTAATTTGCATAATTAAGAAATGTTCAAAGAAAAACAAAACTGGTTAGAAAGCTTAAGTCGGGCGTTGCCGACTGTATAAGTGCTGTATAATATAGTGCGAGGCCGACTATATTATACGTACGGGGTGTCATATACGGGTGTTCCGGAAATCTAACTTAAAGAAGGGTTTTGGAACACCGTGGTCTTATGTCATATTTGAATTTGTGAGAAAATTTTATTGTTTAAGGTAAAATTGATTAAACATATATGTGGAAGCTATACCTAAAGCTCCCGTACCTGACAAACAAAACTTACGAGTACTTGTGCCATATTTGTATCAAAATTCGATATAATATGTGTCTTTTAAAGCTGAAGGCATAGAATCGGATGAACATGTGTGTACTCCAGCTATCACTACGTCTCAACCGATTTTCTTCGTCTTTCCTTGTTGCAAAAAACTGACGTATGCCAAGAAAACCGGATGAACATCTAAATCTGAAACGATTTTTTCAATTTCAATAAAGCCCTTCCTTGATAATTAAGATTGGATGTAATTTGTGACAGTTTGAGCTAAGAACCTTCAAATCGAATGAACATATGTGTTGGAGAACTATCTAAACCTGAACCGTTTTTTTTCAATTTCAGTATGCCCAAGGGATCTCTTCGTAGCTAGCGAATGGTTGGAAGGGAAGGCTGTCACTAAAGGTGCAGTTTAAAGAGGGAAGTCCTTCCCTTCCAACCATTCGCTAGCTACGAAGAGATCCCTTGGGCATACTGAAATTGAAACACTATTTTGCATATATGTTCTATGTATAAGTAGTTTAGCGGTATCTGTTTTTTTTTGGGCTTGGCGCAATTCAACTATCTGGTGAGTTTTAGATTTACGAGGCCGTAAGCCGTACTAATACGGGGCAATGACGTAAGGCTTCAGCCATTCACATAATAAAGGGTGTGGTTTTTAGTAGAGTGGTTTTCAATCTGGCCACACTTTTTTCGGAGTTCCCCTTTTTGACAGCTATTACTTGATTTATGCTCAGTTTGGTTTGTCATTTGATAAAACGAGATGGCCACCGATGTTTATTTTTACAAGTGTTGTCATATGGCCCCAAATGTTGCAAAAAGTGGACCTCTCGGCTGGAATTTATTTGAGCCAGCCGCTGCGGCCACTTGCCCGAAATCATTCTTGAAACACATTGGCAAACCCTTATCTTAATAATACTCATATAGCTAAGTTCTTGGCCATATATTTAAATTATATACGTTTTATTTCTTCTTTAAAACGACACATCTGAAAAAAACACCCTTTAGTAAATTTTAATCATGGTGATTGGTGCAATCCATGCAATCTTCCATTTTATAAAAAGAACGCGGAATACTGAGGATCATCAGAAAAGGTTTCACTTTATCAAATTGTGGTCAAAAGTTAATGCATGTCCTTAACAAATCATCCCCTGCAGCAACTGTGGACCTATTATTTTAAAGTTACGCCATTACACATTTAAATTTTTCTAGCTCCGGTTATTACGAGTAATGTGCTACACGGTCATCAGACATTATTACTAAATCGTTATCTTCAACAGATTCTTTAGGCATCAATTGGTTGATACACTTTCCGTTACTCTCTCAATTTTTCAGATTCTATCTCTATTAAAGTTAATATTTTTTTTGCGCCCTCTGATTGATGTTTTTTTAACAGTTTATTAATTTATTGAATCTTGTAGGAAATGAAAAACAACAAGTATTTAAATCTTAAACCTAGATTATTTTAAAAGGTGTTATCAGTATAACGAATCCTGCTAAATAATCATATGTAATTTAAAAATATAATATTCGAATTAAGTTCATAAAAATATTTACTAAAAGTGTGAAATAATAAATAAATTTTATTCAAAATTATAAATATTATAGTTGAAGGAGATTGCCCTAAAGTTTCTTTATCATGTCCAAGGAGTTTCTTGATGCGCAGGATGCTGGATTGTCTTCTTTGTACCTGGAATAATGACCTTCATGCGCAGGATGCTGGATTGTCTACTCTGTACCTGTAATATTGCTCTGCCCAAAGCTGAATACCGTATGTCCAAGCTGGTTTAATGGTCGTAATATAGAACTTTATATTCTAATTGTAGAACCCTTCAGCCATTTGCAGGTGGTTTGATTTTATCTTTATTTGTGATACTTTTGTATTGTATATTGTGACCGTGACTGACGACGTTCTAAGTGTATTCCTACACAATCCTTTTACTTTTGGGGCAAAATAGAATTTAAGATTTTTATTGGAGGACACGACTCCCTTCTGAGGGAAAAGGTTTCGTATGTGTTGGAGAAGAGGGCATATCAGCAGTAAATATAAGTATAATGCATAGAATAGGTCCAAATAGGATTTTTTGAGGGACACCAGCGTTTAATCTTGTGGTATTAGATAATATGCCTTTTGATTTTACTTTGAACGACCGCTAGCGAACAGTTTATGAATGTTGTCTGATAGAAATCTTTACATTTTAAACAAAACTCCTTTGTGCCATACCTTGTCTGAGGTATCTCAATGTGCAACGGATCTCCCTAAATCCAAACTAGTTGTCGGGGATAAGGCAATTTTTCAAAATGTAAACTTTTATTTTTTTCCGAATATTCTTCTTAAACATTTTTGAAAGCAATGATTACAAGCTTCGCGGTCGATACGAATAAATTTGAGTTGCCAGGCATATTCGAGGGAAATAACCGGGGCGTTAAATGCAGTTGAGATAAAATAATATTGTTCTAATAGCCGAATGAGAAAGTTCTTTTACCATTTTCAACTTTATTCCATCACCTCCTTCAAAATTTTTCAGTTTGAGATCTTTTATCAAGTGTTTGATAACTGATAACTGATTGTGAGCAAGTCTCGGTTTGGGGTTCCTGTACTGTTCATACTTGTAGAATCGACGATAGCTGAATTAATATTTGGTGTAAATATGGTTTTGATAAAGTTAGCAAATGAGTTTATTTTCTCTTCGATAGGGATTACCCAACCACCGTTGTAGACTTAGAGGTATATCATGAGCTATCGGATACTTGAATCATTTGCATGTCTTTGTAATTTTCCACAGATTATAGTCTGTTTCTTCTGATGGTTCCAGTTTCCGTAGGTAATTCTTAAGAGCGAGTCCCTAAATTGACTGCAAGGCAGCGTTAAACTCTTTCTTACAAAGTCTTTCTATTAAGAACTGGAGAGCTTCATTTTCTCTCTAATACGATAGTCGATGTTTAGTTTCGTTGGTAGAATAGCCTTTAATGCTCAAGCAATTTCTAATTGTAAATTGTTTCTCATAGACTAGGAGTACATCAATTCTAAAGAAAAACTTCTACGTCGAGCGATAAATTCCTTCTTCACTAACTATAAGATGTCGTTTTTCATCTCTAAATCTACCGGACACTTTGTATTAATGAACCTAATACGTTTACAATATCATTATGAAATATTTATTGAGGAGTTCCCATTTTAGAAAGATATTTATAGTCAAAAAATAAGTTGAAGTGATATTATTTTAGCGGGCGCGATTGTCATACAAGTAAATTAGGTTTATATCCGAAAATGAACATCAAACATTTAAGTTATAGGGGGTTTTACAACGTCCAAGCCAGCAAGCTCAAGATTACGAGAATAATCTGCAAATCAGGTTATTTATAAAAAGAAGTCATTCGGTTTCGCCATTGAATAGCATGTCTCAGCCGGTAGTTAAAAAAAGCTTTCGGCAGGTTTCTTCTGTAGCTCTACTCAGAGCTCATAATCTGTGATATCGCGTTGCTCTTAACTAAAGTGTTCGTTTTTATTATTGTAATGTGACAATTATAAAATATTTTTTAAATAAAAAAAAATATTTTTGTTGTTATCCTTTTTATAAAATCCAAAAGTTTTTGTATTAATACAAATAACGCAACCTTTAATATTGTTTGACAATTGTTGTACAATTTGAGTGGTAAAATCCTCTAACGCGATATTCCACCAGAGACATATTTTTTTCTTTCTGATCCAAAATATATCTGTTGTCATTAGCCGTGTTCTTTTGAGTTAACTATCTTAAAGCCTACACAGGCGACAGCGTTAATTTGCATAACCAGACTAAATGGAAATTAAATCGTGCATTATCTCCTGCAAAACTACATTAACTCTAACGTAAATGCACAAAATATAACTGAATGTATACTGCATTTAGGTATTACAGGCTGGCAACACTGTCACAATTTATCACAAACAACCGCTGTGAGTACACACTCAGCGGCTGCGATCAATCAGTTTTTATTGAACCACCTGTTGTCAAATTGTTTATGGTTGGTAGTGCAAGTATAATTTTTACATTGTGGGACAATTTCAGCAAAATTAATTTCAGCTTTCATTTAAATATATTGTGATTTTCCATCAACTGCTAATAGTAATTCTTTTTTTTATCCATTTTACATCGACGGCAAAAAAATAGTTGAAAACTGTTGTTTACAATCAAACAGCTGTTTACTATTTGCAGTTACTTAAATGCAGATACGGTCGCCTGCCACCATTAAATTTTAATTTTCATAATTTTGTAAGGCGAATAAACTCTGTCTGTGAACGCTATTAATCACGTAGTTAGTTTGTAATATGGTAGTCTGGCAACATTGTACAAAATTAAGAGCTAATGCCAGCCAGCAATGTTTCACTTTGAATACACCAAAGGTAATTGAGGAGGCAGAGGGTTCATCGGCGAACTCGTCAAAAGCAGACAATAAAATATTTAAAGTGCAATAAAATAATTAATTGAATTAAAGAATAAATCAACTTTTACTATGTAAACATGTTTTCAATTTGATTATAGTTGATTTGATACCTCTTTCTGTTTGATTATTTTTCAGTACAAAAAACAACAACAAAAATGTTTTTATAAAGCAGAGTGTGTCACGTATGGTTTTTTTGTTGGCAAACTTGAGTCCAAATCGCTTGCTAACCGACTAGCCTCCATACAAATGCTAGTTTCGTAGCCTCAGTACGAGTAGATCACAGCACATTTTAGCGGTTTTTATACGGAAATCTAGCCATTTTCTGTGCTCAAGAGTTGGCAACAGTGCTCATGGTAAAATTATTTTTTTAATAATTATTTTCGTTAATTAAGACACTTCTTTCCACCCACTGTGCGCCTGTATACAATCAGATCAATGTTGTACGAGCATTGCGTGTACATGAAAACCAAAAAATTCTGTTAAAAACACCAAACAAAACAAACAACGTTTGGGATGCATTCACGATGGATGGATTTGGAGAAAAAGAGGTACGGTAGCATGGTTGCAGAGCTAAGAGCGGGCGGGGGTTGCTGCTCGGAACTGAAGCGCAAAACTAAGTTGTCTGTGAAATTTAATGGATCCGTCGTTGTTTTTCGATAGTAGGCAAATTTAAATATGTTCTTTGCGATTTTAGGCAAAACACAAATGCCAATGTGAACATAAAGAATTGCCAAACAAATAATAATAGCAGCGAATGATAATAAAGTTCATTTCATGATTATCAATTGACTCACGTGTCAACAATTTGTCTTGTAAACATTTATTTCTTCTCGTTACGTTTCGCTTCTAGTCGAAGGCAACGGCATTTCGCCAGGGGATTAACTTATAATTTTTTAATAGATTTTTGGGTTAAATTCTACTGCTTGCTGCCTGATGGCGGCAGGCGCACTGGCGTAGCTGTTGTTAAGGATAAATAATGACAATGGCAAAATAAACTGCCAACAGACATGCTCATCACGTAACACAGTTCAAAGCTAATATGTTTGTTACGTTCTTAATAATACGTACCTACGTAAGGATAGACTTCCAAGGTAGCGTACACACACACCCAAATACTGACAGCCATACATAATAGATCTAACCCGGGCAGGCCGATATGTTTTTGTCTAAAGCAATTCAAGTGTTCCACAACACACCCTCCTTATGTGGGCCTACGGGAGTTGTTTGGAAATTCAACAGGCGTCCGTTCAGATGTCGTCTTCCTTCGCTGAACACTTTTTATGGGGATACTTAAAGGAATTTATTGAAGTTTTTAATTCGTTTTTGTTGCAAATAAATTCTGATTTATTGGCAATAAAGGCCAAAGCAAACAACACATAAGCAACCGAGCGACCAACCATCGCAGCCATCCCACCGACAGCGTACACACATGCACGCACAGCGGACCAATATGTTGTCATTGTCGGCCGGTTGGCCAACGGGGAGGAGTGTATGGGAAAGGTCGCCGTGTCCAGTCGGCCATTAGCAAAAGGGACATCATTCAATTTGAACAGGTCAAATATTGCTTCGTGTTGTTGTTGTTTATATTTAATTTTGAAACAAAAAAGGCAACAGCAGCAAGGATGAAAAGGACACATACTTTTGTGTGCACTCTCGTTCCGGCAGCTACTTGGGACTTGCTGTTCAAGAGTATTGCCTTAATTTCCCTCGAAAACATGTGTGGAATCGACAATTTGTGCCGTAATAAAAAAGTTGTTTGTAGCAATTTAAACAAACAGCAGCAGATGTTGCATGTTCTTAATAACATTTCGCTCATATCAAGGACATCTTGTCACCGCCATCGTCATTGCCAGCGCCATAGACTTGCCGGACATCAACAACATCATGTACCACATGATTGGCACTGACCGTATGCTCGTACGTACATAGACGCTGACGATTATTAAAAGATGTCCTTTGAATTTTTATTTGCAAACCATTTTGAGGTCAGTTTTAAAAAGTTTTTTTCTTTCTCCCCCCAAAATAAACCAAAAACAATGAAACACTTGGGAAATTCATAAAAAAATTATGTGAAAAGCATAGAGAGACCACAAACTCAAATATCAGCCATCAACCATCAATCTGCCGCAAATCCGTTCGGGGCGATTGGAAACAAAAAATGAATTCAAATGTGGTGTTACATGTTGTTTGGAAGGGTGGGTTTGATGAACAACAACTGGTCTGGTTTAGCGGTCTCATTGATGTGGTGATGACAACGATGCTATTGCCCTGGTTACGATCCTCTGAGTAGTCTGACTTGCACATGAAAACATTGCGTTAAAATTTGGTTACAATAAATTTTAGATATTGAAGGTAGCATCAGCTTATGGAGGTTTTTATGTAGAATGCGCTTCTAATGTAGAACTGCTCGAGTTATAGTTAGTTTTATATATTTGAAACCCAATGTTCTAAAGGGTATGAAAAATTTGAGAATTTATACTCGTATAACCGTCTCGGTCCATATGCGTGGTCCCATAAGTTTATTTTCTTAGTACATTTATACATTATGGTCTAGTCCGCTTAATTATTGCATATGTCTTCCAAATTCTAATTGCATCCTTAAAGGAGTAATTACGTTAGGAGCAACATTTAAGGACATGTCTTAAAATCCTATACACCCAAGTTTCTATAGACAAATCATTTCTATGTATTTCTATTTCTGACCAGCATTTCTAGGAATGAAACCGTTAGACACAAGTTCCCAATCATTTTGCACAATACAAACTGTTTTGACAACACCATTAGGAAGCCAAAGAAACTTTTTGATCAACTAAACATTTTGTCTTAAGTAGAAACGCTAAAAACCCAAATGTATGTAAGTAAATCGATCAATCTATCGGCTGGCAACTAAAATAAAATTCTGATATTTTTTTAAATTAGCTAAATAGAAGTAAAAAAGCTAAGCCCGGATGGACTATGAGATACCCTTTTACCACTTTGTTATTAAGAGCATTTTTCGACTTTATCAACGCTTTATTTGAATAAGATCTAGTTTATAGATTTCATCTAGAACGGTACTACTTTAATTTGGAAAGCTCGTATGTACGAGTATAGAGGCTATATCAAAAAATTGAAAATGGTAGAGTTTCAATAGAAATGGTTACAAGTTGCACTATACACACGCAGAGAAAAAATATGGTTACTATATGGTCACGACAACAATAGTATGTTCTCTGCAATAAAAGTATGATCGTCGCAACCATAGTATTGTTTTTTGAATTTAATTTTGACAATAGTATGTTTCCGTCAATATTAATATTGTTAAAATGTAACAATAGTATTGTTGCTAAATTTAAAAATAAAAATATGGTTGTAGCAACAATATAAATATGGTTGTTGCGACAAAAGTATTGTTTTTTTGGGTTTTATGTTAACAATAATATGATTACGGTAATCATACCAGCAAAATCGTATTTTTTTTAATTTGGCAATGTTATTGCCAAATTAATAATAGCATATTTTATATGTAAATAATTTTTTTCAAAACAAACTACTTTGCTTTAGTAAGAGTATAACTGATAATTTTTTAATAAGAAAATTTTTTCTACTGTTACATAAGTCACTCCGATTATTAAGAGTTTAATGTATTTTTACATAAATTGCTAAATAAAAAATCTCTATTGTTGAATAGTAACTTAACATAATCCTTACGAAGAATTTTGGGGATTATAGTATGATTGTGCGTGAGTCATACTATGATTGTGAGGATCATACTATGGTTGTATGTAAAACAAACTATTATTATGAGAATCATAATATGGTTGTGGGGATCATATTATGGTTGAGTGTGAATAATAATATGGTTGTGTGGACCATATTATGGTTGTGTGTGAATAATTATATTGTTGAGAGGACCATAATATTATTGTGGGGATCATAGTATGGTTGTGTGTAAACCATACTATTGTTGTGAGGATCATAATATTGTTGTGCCACAACCATATACATACCTAGCAAAAGTATGATCCTCTTCGAATATTGTCACCCCAACCATACTTTTTTCTGCGTGCACACTATGTCAAATTTGTGCATCATCGATTTTGAGTTGTGACTTCTAGAGTGGAAAAACCTTAGCTCGTGAGGGACTTTTGTTTGGCGCCGTGTACAAAGGGGCTATTTGAAGTGTTGCCAATTCCACGTTGGCAATACGGGAAAAGCGAAAATGCCAGCTATATCAAAGTCATACCAATGACAGTTATTTATATTGTTTAATAGCTACACGCAAACAAAAACTACGATTGGGGTGACAACATACGAAGAGCATACATTATTGTTGGTTGCGACAATATTATAACGATCACAACAATAAAATATTTCACAAACAACCATACAACCACATTATGGTTTACAATCAAATATACTTTGAACCCCAAAACCATTTTATGATCCTCACAACCATAGTGATGACTCACACGCATGTTATGTTATGATTCATAATACGATATGTTACGATAACCACAGTGTGATCTTCCCCAACCATACTATGATCCCCAAAAGTTTTTATTAGGTTTAGGTTATGTTATTGAACAATAGAGATTTTTGAGAGATGACCCTTTGTAGATATTTCTAACGGTAATAAAAAACTTTAACTTTGGTAATATTTGTGATTTAAAAATATTACCAAAGTTAAAGTCTTCTAATTTTAAAGTGTTTAAAAATAATGTGGAGACCGTTGCTCATATTAATTTATTTATCACTTGAAAATTGAAACGTGTCCACAAACAACTTTTATTGTGTCATTAGCCAACATAAAACCATTTACAAAAAAAAATCGAAAAAAAAATTTACAAATCTTTTCAAAGTTGAGGTATTTTTTTTCAAATAAAATTGTTTTTAAAGAAGTTTATTTTTAAAAAAAAATAATGTCTTCTATACTCTATGTGTAAAGGTAAGTTGGATCACCTTTTTTTTACTTCTTTTAATGCTTCTTTATGACCCTTTGTAGCTATTTGTAATGTAAATAAAAAATTCCTTAAATAAAAAATAATATGGAGACCGACAAACATTTTCATTTTTAACTCGAAAAGTAGAAGCTGGCCATTCGAAACATTTTTTGTGTCACTATCCAACATAATAACCATTTACTAAATTTGTTTTTTTAAAAAATCAAAGGTAAATTTTTTCCAAAATAGGGAAAAAAATATTTTTTCGTTATATAAAAAAATGTTTAAAGAATTTTTTTTTTTAAAAAAATATATTTTGCAAACCTCAATTTAATCCTGATAGTTTAAATACAATCTCTCAAATGTCATAACTAAACATTAGTTATGAGTTGTTTAAAGAAACGTATTGAAAATGTTGCCACTGCTGTAATTTTTGAAATTCTGAATTTTCAAAAAAAAAAAACCCGAACTAAATTTTTTTTGAAAACCAAAGTGAACCAATGGACAAAATTTCGTCAAAATCGAAGACGGATTTCACATGAAATCGACGAGCTGTCAGATTCTCTATAAACGAGAACCAGTCGGCAATAGTTGATTGCACTGAAGAATATGAACACAATAAAATTCCCTCACTGTCTTCTGATTTTGCATAGGTTTGCATCACTAGCCGTGGGCTGTTGTTGTTTTTTTGTGTGAGTGTGTTTTTTTAGTATGTCTACTTATATTTGAACTTTAATGTTTAGTTCGTAGTCACAATCATACAAAATGAATGCCGTAATCAATTTATTGTTAACACAAAACCCTAAAAACAATATTTTTTATATGGTGCACCAAACATTTTTATGTGGTTGCACCCAACATTTGTGTATGGTTGCTACAACCATATTTTCATTTCATACGTATGCACTTACTTGATACAGGCAACATTGCCAAACGCAAATCACATAAAGTGGTTCAGAAATCCATATCGTTGTGGTAATCAAATAGCCAAAGAATTGAAAATATTCCAGCGAACCATCCAACGCTTCTTCCAAAATAAGCTCTTGGTGTACTCATAAAAGTTCCAAATGGCACACGATCTTACAAAAACCTTGCGCGAAGGTAACGAATTTCTAAACATTGTGTTCTCTGATACAAATTTTTCTTATGTTTACTTAACTGAACGCACTGACGAAAATTTGAGCCTACAAATAGCCCCCTGAAGTAATAGATATTATCAAGTGATGGCATATGGTCCAGTTTAACCGCAGTAAATTATTGGTTGTCGAACCGCCGTGGCGTGATGAAAGTGTGCATGACTACCATGCCACTAAACGCTTTAAGGGGATTTTGTTGGACTAAAGTAAGTAAATTATTGGTTGCTCATCGGATGTCAATTCTGCAAGCGGGAAAAACTTTTGTGTGATATAAAAACCAAGACCGATATCGGCTAATTTAGTCAGGTTCGTTCTTAGTCCAACCTGAACTACTTTTCAACGAAGTGCGAAAACTGCTTTCATTACAACGGTCAGACGGACATAGCTCAACGAAATTAGATAGTAATTCTGCATCTACTTAATCTAACCTAACAGCCGACCACTATTATGTGGTTTGACTCATTGTATTTTCTTATTACATCCTTTAAATTCATTTTGAATAGTTTTTTCTATGTTAATTCTAAACTTTTGAAACCATTCGAAAACACTAATGTACGGCGAGATGACTAAAAACAGGGTTCCAGGACTTGGTGCCTAAAATTTGGATTGTGTCGTCGACTGTATTGCCTTACATGCAGTTCTCTTATACCAAATCGCCTTTGCTCAAATCTGTAACCTCCGGTACCGTAAATCGATTACGTCATTAAATCTTTCAGTTAACGGTCGTTTTGACTAAATTCGAAAGCGCCCGACGACATGTTCGATCATAATAGTATACACCTCGCCCTGATGAGGCCTCCTTGGACTTCAGCGTATTGAACAAGCTGTATTGATGTAAAATTAAATCAAAATGTTACCAAATCACTTAACAACATATCGAGGGGGACAAACAAAAAACAACACATATTCAGTTTATGAAAAACACTCTACCGATATGATTGTCACTGTCGGAACACGGTCTGAATTATACGGTTTTCGGTTCATTGTTTTATTGGGTTTGTTTTCCTTTTTGCCGTAGTCTATTTGTCGGGCTACTCGCAAAGTCACATGAGCTGGCGGCATGCAATCCTGTATGGAATACTCCCTGTTGAATGTCTCTTTCGCTGCTGGAAAATGATGTTATTTTGATGATGACGCTAACGATTATGACAATGGGTAACTGGCTGACGATGGGGCGATATGACGCGCTGACGACATACGTCGCACGTCTCACAATGCCATTACAACAGACGTTGGTCGTTGTTTTACCATGCAAAGCTTATGATTGTCGAGTCGAGTGCTCGTCTCGTTGTTGTTTTTTTTCGTCCTGATAATGATGATGATTTTTTCCATTTTCCAAAAGGTAAAAAACGATAATGGCAGCAACGTCTGCATACGGATGTGCCCATGTGTGCCTTGCTTTTGTTTCTTGTTTTTGTATTAGAGGACATGTTCATGTAGTCTGTTGTCTCGTTGTCTTTGTGGCAACATGTTGTGGCAGCAGTAGGAACAGCAGTATCCTTGGCAGCAGTATGTTATCATCGTTAAGCTTATTATCAGAATTGCATATTTTGTTGGGAGCCGCAAGTATATCAGCGGAATTTTAAGGCATTTTCCGTATATTTTATTCCCGGCTTTAGTGCTCTTTGAGAAAATATCATTAATTTTAATTTTAACACAATTCCCCTTGTAATGATGTGAAAATCTCTTAAGCACTCCTGTCAACGAACCGACGCCGTACACCACGCTCACGTACATCCATCTGTGATACATGCTCCCCTCCGTTTCGAAGCTGGGAGATGTGAGAAGGTATCATCCTCATCAGCCACTTTCACTTTCTCGCATCATCATCCAAGTTGACATATGAAATTCATCAGGCATTATGGTTGACATCTGTGTAGTTTTTTTCTTGCTGATGTCCTCCTCTTCCTGTTGTCATCGCTTTAATATTTCATCGCCGAAAACGTGACCGAAATACGTTTATGTGGGTGGGTATTCTCACCACGCCACGCCACGTCGCTCAGTGTTATTGTTTTCCACGATTTTGACCGTTGGACGTTTTGTTATTGTTTTTTGTCTTTTGGTTTTTTGTGATTTCGGAATTTTAATTTAATTTGATGTGGGTGTGTTGGTGAAAATGACCGGAAGTATACGGTTGAGTTAAGTTATTAATATTGTGTGAGATCAAGTGAACTCTTGATAGAGCAGACAAACCTACAAGATTTCTGGGGGAACATTTTGTGGTCATTGTGAGGAAACAAAAGCTTCGTATTTGAGGATTGATGATGAAATAATAGTAACAAATGACACTTAATAGGCACAGTTTTTGAACAAAAGAAAACAAGTGCTAAGTATTCGCAAAGAAAACAAGTCTACCAACAAAAGCGACTGCATAAGTATAATACCCTCACCTCACTTCTTAGACCCCAGTGTGTATGTAGTATGACCTATAATTTCAAAGTAATATCTGGAAAATTTTTGGTTATCTTATTTAAGAAACAAAAATCAAAACATTTAACTTTACTTGTTTACTGCAAAACCGACTTAAATTAAAAATCCCACAAAACACTTTTCATTATATTTTGGTTAATAATCAGATAGGCTAGACCCCACATCAGGACATTGACATTTAATCATGTAGCGATTTTATTGCAGCAATTCAAGGCAGCTTAGTCTATGTGCTTACCAATGCCGTGCTCAAAATCCGTGCTGATAAAAATTTGATGCTCGCAGAACGGTTGGACTCCAAGGCAGACCCACCAATATCAATCCCATTTTTTACAGACGTTTTCCATTGTAGAATACTTTAAATGCTTTGTAGAATAAAATATAATGTGTTGACTGAACTTCAAACCGAGTTTTAAGAGATCATATCCTTTTTTTGTAAGTGGATTGTGTTCATTCTCAGATCAGAGGTTAGGTCAGAGAGCATTCCATTCAATAACTTAAGACGCACCAGATACGATGAATTTAGTGCGCAAGTTAAGTCTTATTTGGCGAATACACCTTGGAAGACAGCATCAGTAGATGATGTGGAACTAGGAGTAGATTAATTATGGAAACTGTGGATGGTTGTTATGATAGAGCGATAACATATTCAGAAAAAGATAACAATGCAATTGATGTAGCACTAAACTGAGAGATCAAAAAACGATGGTTATTTAACGAGATAAAGCTTGGTAAATAGAAGATTGAGGAATAAAAAAATAGTTTCAATAAATAAAAGGGAAATCTTAAGGGTACTAATAGATACAATTTTCCCAGTTTTTTTTAATTTCCGAAAGTAAAACATTCAGATTGAGGCGAACAGTAATAAAAACCCCTCTTGTATCTTGCATTATTCAAAATAGATACGGTTCATGGACTAATTCTACCCCAGACTCTCTTTCTCTACTTAGGAAAACCACGACACAATGGTGTGATTGGGAAGTCGGATAATGATAAGAGAAGCAGCTTCGGACACATATCTAAAATACAATAGTATTAGGGAGATTGTCTCATCGAGTAGAGTATCATAGGTGAGTTAGACAATTCAATTGAACAAATTGCCAAGGTAGGATGGTATTTTGCTGGAAATGATTCAACAAAAATAATGTTAATTATACAAACTGCTTCCTCCTGAGGTATATAAGTGGAGATAAATGGTTTTCATTCCGAAAGCCGGAAAGCAGAGTCACATAATTTCAGGCTTCAGGCCATTTTGTACGACGCCTTTTTCTACTTTGAACCCGGGAACGACTGTTGGATCTGCACTTAAGGAACTCATTTGATACACGTGTTAGTAATGGGGCTCCGCTAGTTTATCTAAAGGGAAAATCTGCTAAAGAGTAGGGGGATGATTTGAAAGATACCTGACCAACAAGAAGTATACAATTGTCCAGCCATTAAATTATCCTTCAACAATAAACACATAACTAGTCCCAGAGTATTAAGTAAGGTTGATTGCGAATATGATTGGAAGTATAATTATTAACTTAAGCTTAGGCTCGAGGACTACGATGAAGTTAGTTAACAGGGAACACCACAGGCAGGGCAGGGAATTCAATATCCTCTTCTGTGGTTTCCAGCAGTCAATGCCACTCTGAGAGTTTTAGAGCAAATGAGCAGGAAGATGGAAGGATGTACCGACAATGTGGAGTTATTAGAATCGGCCATTTTGTTCAGAATATCAGTATAACTTTAAATAGAAGATAATAGAAGATTAGTTCACGCAGTAAACTGAATTTATATAGCGGTTATTAGTCCTAGCCTCACGGACTAATAACAGCACACAACAGTGTGTGGCAGTGCAAATAGGGACCGTTTAAAGTACGCAACTGGCTGTATTGTACATAAAAATACACCTACTTCCTTTAAAGGGCATTCAAATAGAAAGATAGGGCATTCAATAGATAGGCAGCCAGAAAGATTTTCAGACTCATTGAATCATCAGTATTCGAACCGATGCAATAAGGTCACACGAGGTCCTTTACAAGGATAGTCTAGCGTCTATAAGGAATATTTAGAATACTTGGTGAAGAGAACTGAAGTTCAGAATATGCCTATTATGAATATAATTTAAAATGGAGGCGGGTACAGGAGCGTGAAAGTTCAGACAGACGGATGACTGCAACGTACTCTAAGGGACGTTTTAGCTATCTTCGCGGCTGCGGAGGAAATATCATGTGGTTAGGCCTCTTTTTATAATGTTTAAATCAAACCTCTTTTAAAATTCTCAAATATGTGAACACCCAAGGACTGCAACTAAATACGCACAAAATCGCAACCTAGAAAACTGAAGGCCTTCAACTTTCTTCATAATACAAATCCAAAGTTCTTCACTGTACTAATAAAGAGTTCTTTACTCTCAAAAAATAAAATTATTAAACAGGTCGGAAATGACTGTGGAGTTCCGTTTCCGCTTTATCACGAGGTTGAAGCAAATGAGGCTTAAACTTATAGATCATGAGAGCTTAAACCTTTTCTTAGTGATGGGGTCCCTGGTAACCTTTTTTTATTTAGATGCTGGAAACTTTTTTCTTTAGTTTGTTGATATCTGGCAGCATGCTTGTATATAGAAGATATGCTATGAATCGAAGATATGTTATGAATCGATTAAAACGATTTTTACATTGATAAAAAGCCCCCTTCGAGTTTTATAACAGTTTTATTGAAATTAGTATGGATCTTAGTGATGAGGTTCCGTGGAACTCTTTACTATTATTAAGATAAACTTTAATCTGTTCATGCTTTGATGGTCTTTATATGTTATTGCAAAACGGCACTAGGCAATGAGGGAAAAGGAAACACATGCAATAGTTGACCGTTTTGCTAATTTCTTGGGTGGTTTAGCAGATGATGACGACTACCAGCAGAGTGCCGAAGGCGTGATATCGTACTGACATGCCCAGATCACTTTTCCTACGTTGAGAAAGATGCCTATGTTAACATTAATTAAAATACAGACACACAGTACAGTAAACAGTTTATTTAGCAGGACAAAATCTCGAATAAATAACGAAGATAAATCAGACGTGTATACCAAATAAAGTACAATGGTGAGAAGTCGACATATGTCAAAAGGTATATGCCGGCACTACTAAAACTAAACTGAAGACAAGAATTTCGTCCCACAAATCTGACCTAAAAGCCGTAAATAGGCCCATAGAACAAAAGACCGCACTTGCGGCCCACTGTACATTGACTGGACATAAGCCTGACTTTACCGACGTAAAAATTGTAGCGCAAGAGAGAAATTATAGAAGAAGATACACTCTCGAAATGCTTAACATTATTGACGTACCTAATGAGAGGAGAATTAATTACAAAACGGACACAGATGGAATCGCACACATATATAGAAATGTGGTGCATAAGCACAGACGCAAGCTGAAGAGTAACACAAAAATCAGTAGACAGCGATAATCAGACGGACGACATTGTTTTGTTAATGTAATTATTTTTTAAATATTGTGTTAATGTTTTGTTTATTAAATGTAATCATGTTTTGTATTTGTTCAGTGACAATCCCTGAAGATGATTGACGAAGTCAATCGAAATATTGGGATAAATAAAAATTAAACAACACATAGAAGAACGAGTTTAAATAAATGACCTCAAGCCGAAAAATAATTTTATAAAATAACAACACTAAAGGTCAACTATTTACTTACAACATTAATTAAAATAGTGAGGATGAGGAAGCTGTTCTCCAGCAGCTCCTACCATGTATCGAAAAATCTATAGCAATGGAACAAAGCCCCTCTACAAATCAGCCGAATACTTTTGCATAACGTAGTCGACTTCAGAAGAACAAAACCAGGTCCTGTGACTAAAATGTACGATCCTACCGCTTTTTTAATCTCTGATTAAAAGTAATATTGCGAACCTTACAGAAAAGTCAATCAGGAAATAGCATGATTAAAATTCTGGGAATTCGACTACTAATAAATTGCGAAAGGCTTTTACATTGATCGAAGTTATACAATCAGTCCGCTTTCGAATTTGGAATTAAATCTTATGATTCTATGCTGCTATAAACACATATTATTTGATAACGCAAACTTTAGACCTGAAAGATTGCAAAACAACAAATCAGTTGCAATCGATGATATATGGAAAGTTCTTCATCAAAATTTGAATGCTGCTTATATTCCCCATGTAAAGCTTACAGTGGACAAGCAGTTGTTGGCATTAAGGGATCGTATGATATTTATTCAATATATTACGTCTAAGCCGGCTAAGTACTGAATCAAAGTGATGATTTTTACATTTTTACAGAAAAAATCAAGTTCGAACTTTTGTCCTCAAATATCTTGACTCTGGTCTTACAATTAACGCTGACAAGTTCTTCTCAACGTTAGATGTATCTAAAAGATTGATAATTCGGCGAACTGATTTGTCGGAACAGTTCGATCAAATAAATCATACATTTCGCGATTTCGTTGTGCTCGTGTTTTTCTTCTGTCTACACATACGAGACAGAAAACTCAATTTTGTCTTTAGGTTTTACATGTAGTAGTGAAGCGGAGCAGATGAGACAGAAAAAGCACCGAGTTTAAATCGAGCCCCTTCAATTAAGTTCTTTCTGCAAAAAAAAGTTTAAGAACTGTTTTTTTTTGCAGAATTCTGTGGCTGTAATGACATTGGTGAGTAAATTGGACCTTGCGTAATATTTGATGACTATGCTATGCCGTTTAAATTGAAGTTATTTTCGATTAGAGTTCTTCATCAGTAATCAATTTGTCTTAATGGGGATTTGTTAATTTTTATCCTTTTTTCTTGTATTCGTTAATTACTCTTCGTATTCATTCTTGCAATTCTGGGTTTACTTTACAGCTCAACATATCAGAAGACCTCATAAGTATGGCTGAACTTGTGTTCATACTGAATACACATCTATGGAAATCGGCCCAAAATTGGACCGATCTCGTAGCTGATTCATAGTATTTGAGTTCGGATTGATTTCCCTGTTCCATTAGGTTGTTAGGCTTATCTTATGCATTACCTAGATTATATCAACACCAAAAGTACTTTCGAATGAATCAGTATGATTGTATATGAATCCGTAATAAATTATAAATTGTTCTTTAAACACTCAGGACTTAAAGTCGTTTTAAAATAGTTTTTCTTATGTTATAAACTCATCAAGTTTTGTCCATTATTTTGCAAAATTGAATCCGGTTGAATTATGGGTTCCTCTGCAGACTTCGAATCCTGCGATATTATCTAATTTATTTTCCATCTACATACAGCCACAAATCCAATCCCATACACTCACATCCGTCTATACAGCGTACACTGACATACTCGTAAAAACCATATGTGGTCGCAAGCAATCAAGAGAACTTCCAAGTTTCAGCAACGACATGATGAACATCCTTACGACGATATCGAACGTCGCAGAACGTAAGGACGTAAATAGTGTAGTCGGTGTATCCTCGAAAATCTTTACTCCAAAATTCAATTATAAATTTTCTTGTTATTCTTTAGAGAGAACCATAATTAATTGTCCTTAGACGTCTCCCCCAAGGACAGCAAGAAGAAGACAAAGATACCACATGTACATGAGCACAGGTAAATAACCAAATTATCCTTTGTTGCAGAGCTTTAGCGCAAAGAATGCATTTCTTAAAGTTACATTTCGTCTACCAAAGTCAAATGGGATTTTTTTCCATGACAATTTGTGGGCTAGAACTTGCCATTAACACTTCCTTAAAGCGTAAAAACGTTAGCATTAAATCTGGGACACAGGATAAGCAGGACATTGTGTAAACACTCGATTTAAGTGTATCATAAAACGTTTTGCTGTGGTCCCTCTACCGCACCAAATATGCCCTTGCATGTCATGCCGTTTGATTCGTTTATTGGGCGAAATAACGACTTTTGAGTATAAAAAATAGACCATTACCCCAGAATACCACAAAAAAAACAAGGACACACATACCCTTATACACACGTACGCACGTCCGTATGAAAGATATCTAAAAAGGCGTGAAATTAATTTACATAATTTTACGCTCTTTGATCGCTTTAAATTACCCTCCTTGGCAGTCCCCATTGCAATCATTGTTGCCATTGTGTGGATGAAATCTAAAAGGAATCGCAGGATGCCCAGGGCCATGAACTGGCTTAGTTGTTGCAACGATATTGGGGCTACTTTTTGCTCTTTGACTCGTGAGTGTAAGTGTGTGTGAGTTTTTTTTGGTCATGCTTTGTGCTCGGGTGTCAAGTGAAATTTACGCCTCCCCGTACGCCAATATCCCCGTTTATCCACAGCAAATATATGCTAAATACCGGAGCCGTTAAGCTGTGAACTCTCAAGTTGCACTTGAGATACCTAAAATGTCACTTTACAACCTCTTGGGGAGTCCACCAATGGAATGAACTTAAACAATGGGCCATTAAAACGCTGCATACCCTACAAGCGACAATTTGCGTGTTAAATATCAGTGGGATGGCAAATATTGATGATATTCATTTCCATTAAGTTAAACCATATGAAATCAACGTAATGGTTTCCCTCTGCCGAAAGTGCATTTAATGCATTGTGGTATTCTGGTTTTTATTTTAATAAAGGGAATACGATAACACAAATATATCAATCAGATATTGTGGAAAATATCACGTCTTAAAAATTAAAAACTGGTGAAAGATTTACTAAAGGTTTTTATTCCATTTAGGACATAACAATTTTATACTTATATATTAAAAACATGCAGAATATTTAAGGTTTAGTGTTCAAATTTATTCCAGGGGTAGTGCAAATGTTACATTTTAAGAATGGAATTCGCTTCAGTCATATGACCACCATGCGCCCGTGTACAGCGATCTATTCTTTGGACCCAATTTTCCACCACTCTTGCACACATTTCGACCGGAACGTTGGCAATTTCGCGTTGGATGTTGTCTCTGAGCTCGGCTAAATTTGTTGGCATAGACCAATGACTTGATGTGGCCCCACAAAATGAAATCCAATGGCGTTAAGTCGCATGAACGAGGTGGCCATTCGACCGGATCATTTCTCGAGATAACCCGTTCACCGAATTTACCTTTCAATAAATCGATTGTATTGCGACCACTGACTCAAAACTTCGGTAGTAGGTAATTTTTAATAATTTCCAAACGTTGCTCGAAAATGAAGTTTACCATGATGTAAACGTTAGTCGAAACGTTTTGACACTGAAAGATAGTTAAACTTTTTTGAGGGTGCGTTGACATACAAATACGATATTATTATGTTCCTAATAAAAAAAAACCTTCTCAATTTGCGTACCAGGAAAAATCTTAATTAATTCATCGTATATACTGTTAGTTTACATCCGATTTCATACATTTTTGAAATGTAATGATACTTTTTCCAATTGTTAGATATCTGAAAATTTCAATTTTATCATTGCAGTCCCACTTTCAACATATTTTGTAAACGTACCCAACTGGTGGAAACTATAAGAAAAATGACGGAAAATAAATCTCAGCGAATAATACTTACCGTATTATATATATTATTGATCGATCGATTTGTGAGTATACATTGAAGATTCAACTATGTCCATTTTTTACTTACCAGGCCCGAGACCGCTTGTATCTGATTAATAAAAGAATAATAGAAGAAAAATTTTTACAAAATGGAAAATTGACAATAACTCACCAGATATTTGTTTTAAAGTTGGCGATCGGTTGGTAATAAAAATACACCAAATCGGGCAAATGAAGAAATAGTTCCCCTTTGAGGGATTGAAAATAGTGCAGAACAATTATCTTGGGCTTTACCACTATATATTCAATATGTTTAACTTGAAAAATAGCTTTGCTTGGCAGTCATCCATAGACACATTAAACGACTTAAAAATTGGCGTGGTCATTGGAATCTTGTAAATTTTATAAAGTTGTCTCAATTGCAAGTTTGGGCACACTAACTTCCGGGGGTCAGAAACCATTGAAATGTCAAATGTATGAGACATATATGTGACGAGCAAAATAGAAAGGGACCTAAGGGTAAAAACCTTTTTTGTTCAGGAGAGCCATTTTAAAGATTTAAATACGTTTATCTTTGGTGTACCATCACTTTCATAAAACGGGCATATCTCTGGGAGGAAACACTTTTGGGGCATGGGATCGGTCTCATTCAATGCTCAGATGTTGTCCACATCAAAAAAAAGTGAAAATTGATTTTTTTATCCTTAGGTCCCTTTCTCTATGCGCTATCACATATGTATATATCACGAGTCATGAGTTGAATTCAGAATTGAATTTTCTTATTTTTGATTGAATTCTGCAAACATTTTATAACGATTGGTCCATACTATCGCTATAAATAAGATTTTTAAAAAGGGGTGTAACACAACGTAATTTTCCGCTAGGGTGTGTTTCGGTTCATGCAAATATCATTTGTTCCAAATACTATCGTCATATCACTAATAGTGCATGAGAAATGGTCTTTCTATGTGCAGGGTTGTGTGGGCGGTACAAGCATTTCCCGGCCAAACGTAACATTTTCGTAACGACCGTTGTTGAAAGTATTGATATATAAGCAAAAAACCCGACAAAAATACTACAAATACCATGACTTTTCCAGAGTTGCGCTCAATCCTTGTGGGGGGAAATTGTTACCTTTGGCATATTTTCAGTACCAACCACTTCAATCCATCAATACAAAATTTCATCCGTCTAGCGTCAATGATGCGACCTGTAGTTTGCCTTTCACCGAAAGACAGATGAACAAGGATATATCATCTTAGAATTATATGACGATTCAGAATATATATACAAGGTGACGCAAAATTAATCACCCTATATAAAGATGTTATGACATATATTTATGGCATTTGTGAAACAGACAGCTGCAAAATACAAATAGGCAAGAAATGGAGAGCTATTTTTCGCAAGAGCGTGGTAATACGAGTATTGTGTCGATTTAGTAATATTCGGTAGGTGGTGTTGGCGCAATATGAGTTTCGACGTCGATTTCCTAATCGTGTCGCGCCACCGGCGTTTCCGCCACCGGAGTTTTCGTTCATTTGAGGATATCGCGGAAGTGGATTCCGATGCCGCTGAGAACTATGAAACATTAACCAGGCGACGGACTAAGCAAGTAGGCAGACGTTATCAGAAGCACCCCGCAGCGAATTTTTAGTGAAATACTTGCATATGTTCCCGTACAAAGTGAGAACAGCGCATCAGTTAATGCCTCTGACCATCAGTCGCGTATAAAATTACTGTCAAGCTATCCTAGTCATTTACACGTCGCTTTATCTCCCACATTGGCAATTTGGCACGGCCTGAAAGATTCTATTATTGGGCCTACTTGATGTCAAGTGTTTTGCCAACAAGCCTCAGATAATCGCAGACCTGAAGAAGAAATCAGGACAGCAACAGAAATTCGAACAGATTTTACCGGAAAGTTTGCGTAAAGTCAATCAAAATGCGGTAAAACGGGCACAAACCAAGAAAAACCAACAGCAGCTTTACTAATCGACTCATTTTCTTGCATATACGGAGCAGGGCAGCAGCAGTAGACCATATTTCTGCTGGTCGAATAGGTCCCAGCGGAACTAGCAGATGAGCGTGGTGGGGTCTTAACTTAAGATCAGAAGGTTAGCCAACGAATACAAGTAAAACAAATGGCTAGATCACTTAATGTCCGGAATTGGTAAGTTGGGAAGAAAGGATGTATAAGTCGGGGCCTTAACCAAAACAAGCCCAACGACCTTCGACACGGTCAATCATTTCATTCTTTTCGAGCAGAAACGTCTGTTCTGTCTTCTTTGAAACGTTGGATCGTAAACTATAAGTGTGGGCGCCAGTAATTTTTAGAATTAAGAGACAGTAAGTCGGAACGCCATAGAGTTAAACAGGGAGTTCCAGAAGGGAGTTACGCTAATGATTTCACTATTCTGCCGTCTGAACCTTAAGTGTATGAAATATGTTATAAAATTAACTTCACTGCGAGGAGCCCCCAAATCTTCAGCCACACGGTTGCCACTTAATGTGAAAGTCGATGACGTCAGCATCCCGACAACCAACTACCAAAATCCTTTTGGTCACATTGGAAGCCTTTTTCGATCCTCTGCACATGCTACAGCTGTTTGCTCTTGTCTTAAAAGTAGAAACTAGGCCTCTAACAAACCACTTAAAAGCGCACTGTAGCGAACTATGCAGCGCCGGTGTGGTCGGCGTATAACACAGTGAAAGAAAACTCAAACTTGCTTATATTTTCTGAAAAACATTTACATGAGCTGGGTAAGGGTAGACACAATTTATTTTTGACCGTGAATTATATGCTTGTATGGCTTCGCAGTAGTCATCTCAACCTCCATCTCAAGGACAGGATGCCTCCACCCAGACAGATCAGGCACGATCTTTATGATCTAGAAAGAGAGAGGCCAGCCGTACTAGAAAATAACCTTCAGATCATCGATTTATTAGGCAGGTGTGAACGACATTCACGCTGATGAAGTCGCAGCAACGGTATTCAGCTATAGCATGAATGTCGTGATAGGGAAACATCGCTCGGGGATTTAACCAGAGGAGAAGACGCTTCATCGACAGCTCAGCTGAGATCTTGATGGTGCAGCCGATACGAAATCTTATTAGGCGCGAATTGATGGCAAAGTCCCAGATATTTTTCCAGCCATCCAACAGGGACTACGTACATGAAGTTCTGCACGTCTTCAGTTGTTCGACCACTGGGAGCATCCAGTTCAAATGACGCGTTTCCTTTCAACTGGATATCAAAACAGATTCCCTATATAGACTTAGAAAATATAAAATATTGGTTTGGTTGATTGAAGCTAATAAGACCTTGGTTTGTTATTACAACAACTACTTGGTGCAAATAAAGATTTCCCTCACTTACATATTTTTTTAGAAAAAAGTTAAATTCTGAAATTGATGATTATGACCCTGTATTCTATGATAAATGGAATTTCATAGGCTTGAGCCAAACTGAATATTTAGCTTCGGGCAAACATTAGAATTTGAGACAAGTTTTTGTTAAAAAAAAACCATTTCGGCCGGGCTCTTATTAAGACTCACTAAAATGCCGGGTTTTTCTTGGTTTAGCCCTGTTTGAATGTATTGAATGTCGAAACACATTGCAATAGAATATGTGCTAATAGAGGAAACCAAAAAAATTAAAAATGTTGCATTTGCTATTATTGTCTATTCTGCTTGTTTCTTAAAGCCTCTACCAAATGTTTACTTTAAAATATTGATTTGGGTTTTTTTTGGTGAACACATCCCGTAGTCGTTGTTTCTATTCCAGCATGCTTTTCCGTTGGTTTAATTAAGACTTAACAAGGTCTTTACACTTCTCCCCACATGTCCGTTGCTCATACGCACTGGGTTGAATTTGAAAATGGTTGGTCAGCCGCACACACACACCCAAATGCACGAACACACTTACATTTGAAGGATGAATTTAATTTTTATTTTATTAGAACCACAACTTATGTAGCTCGAACGTAAAGTGGATTTTGAGCAGGGACCTTTTGTCGGCTAAGCCATCAACATCTTTTTAGCCTGTGTCGGCCAGTCAGTCTAACACACCCCACGCAGCAGCAGCCAGCAGCCGGCCAGCTGTGGTCTGGCTGCAAGCGGGACACTTGGCGTATTATGCCCGCATTAACACCGGACACAACAACCCATGCGAACAAAGAGCAGTAGCAAAAGGATACAACGTCCTTTTTTCCTGTGGTACTTCATGTAGTGTGTGACTTATTTTAGCTTTGGGACATTTCCGCACTTACCAACAGAGATGAAACCCCCCTTAAAAAAGGCAACGAACAGCACACACATTATCAAACAAATTTCTCGAGAGCTGGAGTGGAAAAAAACGCATCAAATTGTGTTGAAATTAACAAAAAGCGAAAGGAAAGAGGGTGGGGTGTAGTTATTTTAAAATCGAATGTGTGTTTTGTTTTTAAGCTGAGTCTACTAGAGCTGCTCGTACACCGACCGTAACACATCCTTTATTTGCAACAGCAAGAACAACAAATACGTTAACATGTGTTGGTAGCAGGAGACTGTCGGCTGGGTGGGGTAGGGTTGGGTCATTGTTCGCTCTTTTTTTGCGTTCTGCTGCTGCCGTAAATCTGATTAAAATTTTTAGAATTTGCCTTTTAATGTGATTTTTGATCAAAAGTGTTTTACATGTACATATGTCCTCGAGAATAGGCAAAAGGGCATTGGATGTGCCACTCCGCAACCCATTGTTCGTGTCCATTGTAACTTCTGTCATTTGTGGACACTGTCCACCTCCTGTATGCCAGTGACAATGGGTACGGGTAATATTCAAATAATGTTACGCATTATTTTGTTGGGGCTACGGTCGAGTGGCGTCTGCAGAGAAGGGCAATGAGATAGGGGGTGGTAGTGGCCAGTGATTCATTGTTATCAAATCTTTTATTTGTTATTGTTTTTGTTAATTAAATGAAAACGGAATTTTTATTTGGAATTTCTTTCTTTGACATTTGTTGTCCCATTCTGTTCGTTTATCACTCACTACTTTCATGGTAATTCCCATTTAATGATAAATTAAAAAATTTCCATTTGTACAGATATTAACCCTTATTTTCACTACACTCGGTCCAAGTTTCCGATCGTACTTTAAGATAAACTTTAGTACAGATTTTTCTGGAAATCATTCTTTTGCGTTCCCGCGATTGAAACTTAAGGGATGATGGAAGAGATCACCCTTTTTCTGCTTAAAGAGTTTATAAGTATAGGAAAGTCAACGGCTTCAAGATTACCTGTCTTTTTATATCCTACACTGATAAGCAGATAGTAATATGCCTTAAAACCAAATGTTGCTAAAAACTGGAATTGAACTTGTTTCAGGTCTCATCGGTCTAAATGGTAAATTTTAAATTTTAAAATTGACGTAATGCGTTATGAGCTATGTTATGTTTGACAATGAAACAATCGTCATGAAATCCGGTCAATGTTTTTATATAGCCCTCATGATAAAGGTCCGAACCTCTTAAACGTACTGCCAGCCAAATGTAAGAAGACTTTCATATTCCATATTGAGTACCATAAATTCTGGCCCGTTTGTCTCTAGACTATTAAATTTTAAAGAAGAATTGTATCAAGGATAAGTTGTCCGTTTGTTCCTTAACGAGACGTGAAGAAAAATGCGTCTGTAGCCGGTCGACTATGTGAAGAAATACACTCAACTGGGTGGAACATCTAGTGGTTTATTTTTACATATATATTATGTTGTCGGTTGCAGCTCTTTCTTGTTTGAAATCGTATTCTTAGGTATTGATGGTGTTAGTTGGCTGGCACTGAGCTGAAGGATCCACATGTTATGCAAACAATTCCATGGCATTTGAGCCGAATATCGAGTCTTGATGGAGTGGGTTGATATTCGTATGCCCTTCCCTTTTCTCATTTCCTTGAATTTGTTTTTAGGATTAATTCAAAGACAGAATTTAGACGACGCTTATATTAAACATTTAGTTCAATAGAAACCAAAAATAATTCAAAAGCAGTTCAAAATGCCTCTAGTTGCAGAAGGGTAAACTGCAATTTCGGTGAACGCTACTTGACCATCCTCAGACCACAAGCAACGATTGTGATTGACCTTTAATCACTTAAGAGCAGACAGATTTCTAGTAAACCCGAAAGTTAATACAATACAATTCCTTACACAGTTTCGCAATTCTTTTAAGAAACTTGGATTCCATTTTAATACGATTAATACGATTTAAATCTTTAAAATGGCTCTCCTGAACAAAACTGGTTTTTACCCTTAGGCCCCTTTTATTTTGCGCGTCACAAAATTTGCCTTATTTAGAATATTAATGATATCCATTTTTTCTATTGTTTTTTAACAAATCAAATTGTGATTTATAAAGCAAATTCTTAAAAATGTTTATTTTTCGAGATACCTTTTAGGCAGATAGAATGCCTCAGCATTTTATTTGCTTCAGCCTTATACCAAAAATAATTAAAAGTCATGTACATGGCGCAACAAAGAAGGTAGAGTTATGCTAACAGCTGATTTACAATTTTTTCCCGTAGTACGTTAAATCGTCAATTTTGAGATTTGACAATGGCTTTTGTTAAATTTTGTAAAGGAAAAACTCTTTATCCAAAATTCACAATTACCATCAAACATTCACAAACATGTATTTTTGGTATTCTCTTTCAAGTGACATTGACAATCTAGCGGACTATTTTTGATGTTGTTGGGATAATGATGACTGTTCCTTGTTTATTGTACCATAGACATGTACTTATATTTAACGACTCACATAAGTGATTTGCTTTGCCGAAAAGAAACAAAGCGAGGCTAAAGTTGCCCATCTTTCAACTTTTGTAAAATTTCTTCTGCTTAAAATTTTAAAAGAAAATATTTCTGTTTGTATTTTCCAAATAAAATGAAATGTATGTAAATGATACGAGTATGTGGAAAGAAACAAATAAAAACATATATCAAAATTTTATTTTTTTTTAACAAAATTGGTGTGAAAATGCGAACAATTTGTTAGTGTTTCCGATTAATATTTCATTGTGTTGCATCCACTCCTCGATAAAGGGTATAATAACGATGAATGAAGGGTGTTATATATATTACGGCGCCATCTGACATTTCCATTGGAAAGTTTGAAACAAAACACCAATGGACCGAGTGGGTCTTCGAAAACAAGCCAAATCCAGCGAAAGTTGTTCGTGGAAGAAGCACTTCGAAGCAAATGGTTGCCGGCAAAACTGACCATGACGGTCAATTCTAAGTGCTGCACCGCAATTTGTTTGCCTGAAGTCTTCGGAGAAATTCAAAAAACGAACAAGAGAAGACGAGTCATTATGCACCATAGCAATGCGAGCTCTCACACATCGGGGCAAACCAGCGCCTTTTTGACCGGCCAAAACGTAAAATTGATGGGTCATCCACCGTAGAGCCTTGCCTTGGCACCAAATGACTTCTTTTTATTCCCGCACATCAAGAAAAAAATGCGTGGTCAATTTCGATTCGTCGCCAGAAGATGCTGTTGAAGTGTTCGAAAACAATGGTTTTGGGGTGCCTCAATCGGAGTGGAATAAGTGCTTCGACAATTGGTTTGAGAGCATGCAAAAGTGTATAAATCATGTTGGAGAATACTTTGAAAAACAGTAAGACCATTTTTGATGATAAATATTTGCATTTCCATTATTAGCCTTTAAAAATACCTTTTTGGTACTTACCAGCCATAGACGAGAATGTTCAATTATGATCAAGTGAGCAAGTGGTGCGGGACCGACTAGAAGTTAGAAGACTCTGCACCACTCTTGTTGAAAATAATTCTCGCCTTCAACTGGAGTTTGTTCAAGATCTGACTTAGCGAAAAGGATACAAAAAATAAACCGATATGGTCAAATGAAAAGTATAAGTCATTGGGTGTACATAACGCACTTTGTCTTAATTAAAATGTATCAAGCTAGAAGACAATACTTCAAATCGGAAAGATCTATATATGGAGGCAATATAAAAAGATCGACTGAGCTTACGTAAGAATGGCAATATAACGTACAATGCCAATTTTGAGCGTAATAATATTAAATTCATGACTTTCAAAGCGGGAGGGAATGTCAATATTATTCGAAAACGTGGTCCGAATGCACCTACTTTGACAGGGCTTGATATTGATCGCTCGTAGCGGTTTATACTTATAAAGGCAGGTTCAAGTGAAACGCACGATGTTAATTGTAAATGAAACAAAAAGTTTTCAGAGAATTATCTTAAAATGTCTAGAATGATAGAAGGATGTGTTAAACAAAATATCAGCCAAATGCTTGCCACGGCTTCGGCAGTATACCTTTATCCGATAGGCCATATTTTCAATATCTCTGAGACATAATGGTGGTTCAATGTCGTTATTGTGCTGAATTATCTTATCTTTTAGTTCTTGATTTCTTCTTTGCTTATTGACGTACACTTTTTCTTTTACATATCCCCAAAAAAAAGGCCCAACGTCAAATTACTGGACGTAGCCAACTAGCATCGCCACTACGTGAGATAGCTCGGCCATTGAATTTATCGCGCAAGAGAACCATTGTTTCATTTGCTGTCTGGCAAGTGGCTTCATCCTGTTGCAACCACATATTGTTCTGGTCCATATCCTTAATTTCTGTGCACAAAAAGTCCGTTACCATCTGGATTGACCTCATTTTCAAAGAAGTACGGTCCGATGACGCTGCTAGCCCACAAACTTCATCACACTGTCACAGTTTGTGGATGCATCGGCTTTTCAGCCGAATACATTGAAGTGTGCCTCGTCGCTGAAGATGATTTTCTTTGTAAAGTAACCATTCATTTATGTCTGTTCAACCAACCATTCGGCGCATTTAAACGCTTAAAATGGCCTGTAGGCTTAAGCTCTTGAGTTGGTTAAACCTTGTAAGCCTGGGAATTCAAATATTTATTCAAAATTCAATGATGTTCAATTGTTGGTTACGACGACGTGTTGAGGTCTGTCTTCTGCCACAATATCGCGAACAACACGAATATTTTCCGCGGAACGAATTGAGCGAGCATGCACAGGTATTTTTCATTTCCTACAGACTCGGTTTGCTGAAATTTGTGCGCAATTCCCCCGATTGTGGACACATTTTGTGGATTTTGCTGAACAAGAAAATCACAAGTGCACGAAATGTATTTTGACTTGAGCGCTCATTTCTGTAAATGGCTTCAACAATCTTTAAACGTAGCTTAACTGGGTACATCTCCATGGTTGAATTTATCAAATACTAAAACTAATAAATGTCAAATTAAGTTGGGAAAAAAGTAAAGGTGTGACTCTCAATTAACATCGTGCATTATGGTTGGACCACCATTTTTGGCTTCAAGAGCGACAGGAACCCTAAGCGCGAGAAAAATTTGTCTGGAGTCTTTTTTTAAAATATTGGCCGACATAGTCTAGTACCATTGAAACGAACCAATCGCAATTTGAGAATGATTGTATTTAAATGAGACTTGTACAGCGACATGGCTTCAAATAAGGAGGGACCATTGAGTGGGAACAATTTGAAAACGTGGACCGACAATGTCAAATTTTACCACAATTAAATATTGGTTGCAAGTGTCAAAATCGGGAAAGATCTTTGTATTAAAGCAAAAAATGGACCGATTTGGAGCATTTTAACTAGAATTTGAAAAGTGTTGGTCTTTGGCTCAACCCCAAACAGTGTATCAAGTTTCGTCAATATCGGTTTATATTGGGGAGCTCTACTTTGACTATAGGCATAGATCAATAGACGGACCTTACTCCATGGAATCAGAAAGTAATTCAGATTAAATCAGTATAATAAGTATAGGCTACACAAATGCTGCTCCACAATCTACGCAATTCGATTGCTTCTGTCTTTGTGGTGCGATACATTTACAGGACTTCTTGTTTTACGTTAATGCGATATCAATCGGTGTCGGTAGTTTCGATCTGTAGGATGTTTGAAATTTGTGCTAAACATTTAAGGTTCTCTGTGCTGCGATCCTATCACATCACGACATATTTCCCATGACAGGTTTCCCCCTCGTCAATTCCAAAGACTTTATGAGTAAGTTTCTCTATAGAAGCAGCATCTGTGTATAGGCTACTCTTAAAAGTCAATTTGAAAGTAATTTAACTACCAGGCATCCAACCTTACTTCAATTAAAACTAATATTTTCCACATTGAAGACACAATATCTCTTGAAATATGTTAAACTGAATCGACTGTTATATCACAATACCGCGATATAATGCCATGGTCCGAACTAAGTAATATACGTATAAAAATGTGTATTTAAAAGTAAATGGATGACCCTTTAAAGCCCTTCACATTACAACACCATTTACAATTTCAGTATACGCAATCGAGGTAATCTACGAAATTGTTCAAATTTCCTATTTTCATTCCTTCAGCAAATGTTGTTTTTAGTTTTGGCATTTTGAAAAATCACTGAAGCAAACATTAATGTTAATTAGGAGCTCCCAATGTGTTGGGACGGTTTCCTTTGGTTCACTTTTTAATGAAAGCCTTGGGGACTGCAGTGGCATGGCGTGGCGTGGCACGGCGTGTACTTATTATGAACAGCAAAAATGTTAATGAAGGGTCTGTGTTGAACCAAATAAAAAAAAACAGCTAGTGAATTTAAAAAATAGACATCATCAGTCAGCCAAGTCTGTCAGACCGCCAGCCACTCAGTTAACAAGTGGTCACTTTGATGTGGTGCAGTCTGTGGTAAACGCGTAATTTATTTCGATACGAAGAGGACGACTGGCTGGTTGGTTGGTTGGATGGCCGACTCCATACGGTCTTCCTCGACTAATTTCAATTATGTTCTCTTTGGCAATCGTTTCGAAAATATGCTTTCAATTTATTTCCTTAAGAAATTAAGGAAGAAAAAAAACAAACAAACTAGAAACGACCACTTCCACGGCAGCTGTAGCTGTAGTGGCAAGGACAGCTTTGAAGATACGCATGTTTTTGACTTTGATATGTAAATTTGTTTGTATGTTCTTTGAGAGGTTTAACCACAACAGCGTCCGGTTTCGGGTTTGGGATGATGGCCGTCCCTTCAAGAACATCTTAGAAATGTTAATTTCTTTAAAATCTTCTCAATGACTTGTCCAGATACTTTTAGGGGTTCGCATACGTGTGCGTGTGTACATGTGTGTGTGTTTACTGGGACATTTGGTATATTTGACCAAATGCAGCCATGCATGGCTAACACATTCAAATGAATGCCCCTCACATGCACATACAACCATTCCACGCTGCTATGGTATGTGTAATGTGACTATAAAACGAGAAACAGCAGCATCCGCTTTTAATGGTCATAGTACCGAATAATTGACAGAAGAAGATATTTATAATACATACACACATACGTACATACGGACACGGGCATCAATGCCGGGAGGAAAGTTATTTGGTTGGGAATGATTTGAGTGAGTGATTTTTGTCTTAAGATTTGCCATATTTTTGTTTGTGAAGCTAAGACCCCTTGACTAATGGCTGATAATGCTGGCATTAGAAAATGAAATCTTATAAATTGTTGTTATTTTTGCCGGGACCTAAGGAAAACCTTACCTTACCCACACAGACATACGAAGAGGCACAACTACACAGTCATACTGGCAAGCAGACAGACAGACACTAACATGGATTTATGTAGTGTGGTAAAATAGTTTTGCTTCGTAAGTATTGGCCCATGTATGTGTGAGTCCAGGACTATAAGTCTGCGAGTGTGTGTGTGTGCGTGTAGGAAAGCATATGTATTTGTAGCTAAAGTTTTTATAACCCTTGAGTGCACATGCAAACAAATAAACAACGACAGCAGCAAAACGTAGCTTCACATATTCCGCACAAAAACCAACTTGTCCTGTTCCGATACATGTTCTAACGTACGAAATAAATGCATATTAGGGTGGCCCATATATCTACTTTGTTTAATGTATTCCCCTCAACATCCTATTAACACACTAGCATGGTCATGTTAGTATACGATCAATCTCTTGCCCAATGATTACAGTTGACAAAGAAGAGCTACTTTATGCAAAAATATCTATATTAAATACTTAATTCTCTTAACATCACAAAAAGAAATAAACGGCTAACCCCTCTCGAGAAAATGAGCTGCACAGAATATAATTCTTATACTCACTATCTGTTTATCTAATAAAACTTGAAACCAGTAGAGAAATAAAACCAAGTTTTAACACATTGTACCACAGAGTGCTGCAGAGTTTACAATATCTACACAAATTAAATACACGCTAACATTAATTCTTAAAATCCATGATTCGATTTTAGTCAACAATAATAATGTTTTTGCAGTTATTTCTGTATTTCCACAGTGGTGCATGCGACTTCGGCTTCTTTTAGATGATATCATTTAAAACGATCTATGCAAGTCAGTGCCACCCTAATACTCACTAACACCCAAAGAAACAAGCAGGCCTTCGGCTGTATCTGTGGATATTTGTTGTTATTGTTACCCTACAAACAGTAAATTCTTGTAATTCGTTTTTAGTCGTTCACTGAACTATTTTCCAGCACATCTGGTCAAAAATGCAACCCATTCACCAAAAAGACTTGTATCCCGTTACAGCAACCGTTGACGTGTTAGTAGAAGTAATACATATACCAGATCGACGAATATAAGTTCGATCCAAAAATACCCTAAGCCTAATTAAGTTAATGGTTAGTACCCTACTAAAGCTATGTTTAGGCATGATCGATTTTTGATCCCACCTCTATGGTTGTTGTTGTTGTTGTTGTTGTAACGGCACATAGTACCGGGGTGACAGCCCTTGGCCGAAGAATTCCTCCTTTGGGTCGATCCGGTGATTAGAACCGGCTGTCGTGGTCCCATGTTTAGGTGGCAACTCGGTTAGAATTCATTATGAGCTGCGATGTTTGGTATACCCGTACATAGGGAGCTTAAAGTTTTTTTAAAGCTAGCTAGATATTTTAGGGAGTGAATCGAAAAAAATTGACATGAGGATCTGAGAACATTCACTCTGTAAGGTAGGTGCACATAATTTTGAATATACTTTAAAATATCGAGTATTTGACCAGTAACTGGTAATTTCAACGATGAATCCATACAAATTGTTTTTCAAGTTTCGAAGCAAGTTTAAGTATTTTAAAATATTCCTTTCAATCGTTTAAAGTTTCTAGTTGGACCTAACCAGTGGCTTAAGACAGTAGATATAACTATTCCGAATCAAAGACATATTGTTGGTTGCATGTCTGTAGGGTACACTTCGTTGCTTGTGTTGGACACAGCGTGAGCGGGTGTATTTCACTTTTTCTTTACTAATATCCTTAAACCAGTGTATTTAGTAGTATGCGTGTGAATATGTGAACCTTTTGCTGTGTATGCATCTTTGAATGTGTGTCGTTGTGTGCGAATGGGTATCCCTTGGTCCTTGCGTGGTGTTATTTGTGCAATTTGTATGCTTGAAAGCATTTTACGACTTTCTCAAAACTTTTCTCCAAAAACAAAAAAAGAGGAAAACGGACCCAAACAAAGCAACTAAACTACATTATGTACTCGTGTCAAACTATACAAGTATTTAGTGTTTCTCTTGCCGTCCGTTTCTGTTGCTGTTCCTACGAAATCTCTGAGCCATTATCTCGGTTTAAGTCTAAGGAATTTTCAATTTTCTTAAATCGTGTTTCCTTGGTGTCTTAGATGATGTGGTTTCAATTGTGAGTGTATGGAGGGGATTGCACTGGGTTGGAGGTGGGCAAGGACAACGTTGACCGGTTTCATGTTCCAATTGAAATACGATTACATGACCAAAACACGCACTAAGTGAAGTCTTAAAAGGTCAGATTTAGCATCATTTGTTGTTGTCCCGTTTGGTTGTTGGGCATTTGACTTTGTTTGCACAAGCTGGCGGTGTACGTTGGGGTCAGGTGCTGGGAAGAAGAATGATAAAAATTAATATTATTATCTTCCGAAATTTATAATTCCAAGACGTGAATATGGGATTTTCAAACTTAAATATTTTAAATAACAGGAAAGTCTTTGATCATTTGTATGAAGATAATAGACTAATATTTTTTATGAAGGTATACAAAGCAAATACTGAACGTCAATGAAAAAGCGTTTCTGCGTTTCGACCATTTTTTTTAAATGACGAACACCCAGGGAATGTCTCACTAACGGATGTGGAGCTTTGCATAAGCGAACGGGGGTACAAGGAGAAAATAGGTCAGGTATGTAGCCGATATCGAAACTTCATCAAATCGACAAAAAGATTCTTCTAAACTTGTTCATCAAATTGATGAGAAAATTCGTTGATATGATGAATAAATTCTTCAATTTGAAGTATTTAGTTATTATGGTATTTTTTCTGCGTTCATCAAATTGAAGTATAACTCAACATCAATACTGCATATGAGGTAGACTGAGTAACATACTCGAGATATTTTTATTTTGTTTACTTTGTGCGGTGAGAAACTTTACTGCCAGCAGTTCTCGTTAAATACGAATATCTCTGCTCTTAAGTCTATAGCCGCTGATCATGGTAAAATCACATTCATTCGAAATAAAGTAAATTTTCCTAAAAGTACTCGTATGTAAAATGTTCATTAAGAAAGGAATACCTTAAAGTGTATTGTGTAATAGTGGCACTAACATTCAACTTGGCTGCGTAATATTTAACACCGGCGAAGGTATAGCTTCTTATCAAGTGACAGCTTTTCTAAAGACATTGGTTCTGCGTCAATTCCATAAGATCACAACAACGCGGAACCAAAATAATATGCATTGTTGACGAAATTGTCATTGTAATCAACGCTTAAGCACTCATCAAAGTAATTGAGAAGACCTAGAGATCGTACGTGGTTCGAAACATTGGGACTTTAGTTGTACGATCACAAAACAGAGGCATTGCAAAAATATCGAAAATATGAGGATTAGAGTGCGGGTCCACGCGCTTAAAGTAATATTTTTTTAATTGATGAATTCGAACATTGATTTGATGAATTTGGACATCATATACCAACCTAAAACACTGTTCTTCAGGTTAATGTTTCTTTAATTTCTTACATAAATTCGATGTACATTGTTCATCAATCTAAATAACAGTGTTGATTAAATTGAAGAACAATGAAAATAATCTTAATGAATATTTTACATAAGTTTGTGAAAATGTACTTTATTTCGAATACCATGATCAGCGGCAATAGACTTAAGAGCAGAGATATTCGTATTTAACGAGAACTGCTGGCAGTAAAGTTTTTCACCGCACAAAGTAAACAAAATAAAAATATCTCGTGTATGTTACTCAGTCTACCTCATATGTGGCAGCGCAAAGAGAAAGGAACTAAGGGTAAAAAAATCAGTTTTAATTTTTTTTTCTTTTTTTGATGTGGACAACATCTGAGCATCGAATGAGACCGATCCCATGCGCCAAAAGTGTTCCCTCCCAGAGATATGCGCGTTTTATGAAAGTGAAGTCGACGATTCTAAGCGCAAATAGAAAGGGACCTATTCTTTAAAATGGCTATCCTGAACAAAACTGGTTTTTAACTTTAGGTCCCTTTCTATTTTGCGCGTCACATATGCAATATTGATGCTTGATTGATGTTGAGTTATACGTACTTCAATTTGATGAACGCAGAAAAATACCCTAATAACTAAATACTTCAAATTGAAGAATTTATTCATCATATCAACGAATTTTCTCATCAATTTGATGAACAAGTTTAGAAGAATCTATTTGTCGATTCGATGAATATTATTTTTAGTTTGAATCTCGCCCTTCGTATTAGCTTAAATACTTATAGATTATGCTAGATAACTGGTGAATTAATCAAACAAGGTGGACCAAAGGCAGATTGATGGACCTTCTAATTCCCACTGAATTTTTAGGGCGTGGTTAACTGCTACCTGAATAATTTTTGAATTAACAGAATTATACATGAGAGCTCGCCAATTCTGTTAAGCTATGTGGATTAGTAGTAAAACGTTAAAACGATCTTAATCTTATCTCAAATCATCCTTAATGGTTGTCCCATATGTGAAATTGTTTAAAGTATAAGGGGTGTGGTTCAGTACGTTTGTTTGCAATGTCAAATCTTACGTATCAGTTGAGCGGACCTCTGGCATCAATGACGATTGCATATCTTAGGATCTCAAAAATATGATATTATAAGCGATAATAATGAAACATAACTTTTAGAAAGTTTAATTTACAAAAGTTCCCAGACCTAAAATTTTTATACTTGAAAATTTTACACTGTGGCTCTTTTGCAGGTTATAAAGTATAGGGTAATTCATTTAAGACTGGCCAAATTTCACCAGCGTGTTTCCTTGCTCATTTCATGAAAATATGTCCATCTACGACCATGCCCGAAAATTCAAGAGGGAGAAATAACAGTAGTTTGAAAATTTTCGGATTGGTGGTTGGAGGGTACAAGGGTAAAATTGCTAAGTTCTGAACCAGTGGTTTCTCTAAATAGATATCCCTACCTTTTACCTTACCAAAACTACCTAAACGAAGTCCAGAGGTCATATCATTCCAAGGTTACGAGTAAAGTATATACGGGAGTTGCTAGCCTAGGCAACATTAGCATAAACGTACTCAGAAGGTTTGACGTACGACCATCATTTGTGCTGTTTACAGTGACTTGAAAAAATCAATTTGGCAAAAAATGGAATTATCTCGTGAACATTTTTCGTGCGATCATTTTTTACAAATTTCGACGTGGATTATCACGACAAGAGTGCATCGACGAACTTAAATCATTGTATGGCGATGAAGCACCATCCTATAGCACTGTAAAAAACTGGGTAAATTTAATAAATTCAATCCTGGCCGACGGTCGTTCAAAGACGAAGGTCGTCCAAAAACGGCCGTTGTGCCAGAGAACACTGATGCCGTGCGTTAACTGATAATGCAGGATCGTCATGTGACTTACCGTGAGATAAAGGCCTCGTTGGGCATTTCTTCCACCAGCATACATTTGATATGGAATGAACACCTGGCCGTAAAAAAGGTTTATTCTCGTTGGATTTGACAATCGCTCAAAAAAGGCTCGTGTCGATTGGCGCAAAGAAATTTTGAAAAACTACGATCGAGGTGCTTCAAAAGACGTTTATAAGATCGTCACAGGCGACAAATCATGGATCTATGCGTATGAGCCCGAAACATAACAGCAATCGACCGTGTGTATTTTTTGAAGACGAGCCAAATCCAACGAAAGTTGTTCGTGGAAGAAGCACTCCGAAGCAAATGGTCGCCTGGTCAAGGGGTGACTGTACCGCTTGAGCAACGTATGAGGTCAATTCTCAGTGGTACACCACAATTTGATTGCCTGAAGTCTTCGGAGAAATTCGAAAAACGAACAAGAGAAGACAAATCATTGCGCACCATGACAATGCGAGCTCTCACACATCGGCTCAAACCAGCGCCTTTTTGACTGGCCAAAACGTAGAATTAATGGGTCATCCGCCGTACAGCCCTGACTTGGCACCCAATGACTTTTTTTCATCCCCGCACATCAACAAAAAATGCGTGGCCAACGATTTTCGTCGCCAGAAGATGATTTTTAAGCGTTCAAAAAACATGTTTTGAAGGTGTTTCAATCGGAGTGTAAAAAGTGTTTCGACAATTGGTTTGAGAGCATGCAAAAGTGTATAAATCATGTTGGAGAATACTTTCAAGAACAATAAGCCCTTTTTTGATCATTATTAGGCCGGAAATTTATATAGCAGCCCTCGAAACGGAAATTTAAAAAAATTAAACGTGTTAGTTTATAAAAACAAATAAATGAGAGCTGTTATTTCCATTTCAGTCAAATACTCATACTCGTAAATTTTGAACGGTAGGACCTCCGGGCAACCGTAAGGTAATTTTGGAAAGGTAAGAGCTAAGGCTATTTTTTAAGAGACATTTTTGATGACATATTTTTATGAAATGAGCCAATTGAACAATTTTCACGCAGATAATGTGAGCAACACGTCAATTTTTTTTTAATTTAGAATTGCTAGAACAAGTCTGAAATTGTCGTCGCCATTTTATTGTCAGGACAGCACCTACTAATAACATGATTAGGGACTTAGTCTCCCGTTTAGAGAATTTGGGACTAGTGTCAGAATCCTACGTTAAAACATCAGCGTCAATTACACACCTTCAGATGTACTGTTTGGTGCGGTGTTATGGATGATAGAGTTATCGGTCCTTCTTTGAAAATGAGGAATTTCAATCAGAAACCATTAACGGGGCTCTGTGTAAGACTATGAACAATTATTTCTTCTGCATGTTGATATTAATCCTAACATTTGACTTCAGCAAGATGGAACCACTGCACATACAGCAAGAGCCACAATGGAACTTCTTCGTAACCCTTTTGGGGTACCCTTCAGTCTAACTTGGACCACCCAGTACTACCAGCAGACCACTTTTTTTAAACAAAAAGGATACACTCGTTATACAATTCAAGGATTTCAGATATTTTGTGGATCCTGTTTTTAAAAGATCATTAATTGCTTGCCATGAAAATAAAAGATTTCGTGTATGTTTTTGTGTTCAATTGCTTTGGAATTTTGCCAATAGTCGTAGATTATCGTTTAATGTCCATCCTCATATATACTCATAACAATTTGAATTTGGGTTAACTAATTGAATCGTTACAGAGTTCCCTCGCTCTTACTAATTCCAATCAAATGACAAAATGTAGCCAAAATGGATTTTCCCTTACTGGCAGAGGCTTAATGACACATATTTTATGAAGTTTCTTTTATCAGTTTCCGCAGCGAACCATAGCACAATCGATTTAAACCAATATTAAAATGAAAATAACAATTCCTTTTGAGATTTTACAATTTAACAACTGCTAAACAGCCAGTAAAGCCTACAAATAAATAAAACAGAGAAACATCATAAAACGGAATGTGCCTCCGACCGTAGGAAGCAACAAAGGAAAGGTACGGTCGGCAATCCTTATTGCCTGGCAAAGGATTTCTCAAAACAAAACAACAAAAAACAGCAACATTAAAGATGATGGCAAATCCGTTTGATAGCACATTTCTCGAATTGTGCGCCGGAGACTAATAAAATCAACGATGTGGAACTATAAAGCAATGAGCCTCGATTGCCTGGAAACAACAAACAACGACAGGATGCAAGTGAGCACGGAGACACTCGCCCCACTCCCATGTGGATGGCAAAAAAAGCTCCTTGGTTGTCTTTTGCATAAGAGCACAGCGAGTGAGTCAACATCCTGCATGATTTCCTTGAGGATAATCCTGGCAGGAAGAGGAAGTAGTCGGCCATAATGTACGGGTATGAAACTGTTTTAAAGAAACCTCTGACTTTGGCGTTGCTTTTTTTTCCAGAGGATCTGCGAAATTTTTTCGAAGGGCAGAAAGCAAAATTTGCTCGACGGCCTGTGACCCGTATTCATAGTGAAGGGGTTACACTGCATCTGGGGGTGGCCGACAACTGTTTCCACTAATGCTGTCAGAGGAGGAATGGGTTTCTATTTGCGCGACTCCTTTCGCTTTCTTGCGATTATGTATTAATCACTCGGGCATTGTTGGTGCTTAACCAACGGAACAATGGTGCTCTCGACCAGGCTAAGGGATTATAAGTAATTCGGGGTTACTTTAAAAAGGGCCGGGAAGAGATGGAGGATGCAGATTTGGTTTATAATTTCAAGTTGAATATCCTTTGGATGAAAATGTCTGTCGTGGTGCGGTAGATTCACTCCCAATTTTTAATTGATTACCCACCGATACGTAATGTTTTTTTCACCAGAATTTTAATGATTTTTTTTTCGCAGCCCAGTAAAAGACACCCAATTTTATGGTATGGCATTAGGGCATTTTCTTGTTCATTTTTTTAATTTATTTTTTTCCTGTTTGGTCGGCAGCATTTTCTTAATCATCTTGTCGCCATTAATAAATCACAGTCATTAAAAATGCAAAAATCCAGCTGCGCTAAAAGGAACGAAAAAAGGTTTTTGTTTGTTTTCCATACAAAACACCAAACAGCAGAGTAGAGTGTCGGCAGCACAATAGCAACCGGAGGCAGGGTATCTCAAGGAAAAGTGTAACAATTCATTATTCGTCCAATCGAGATGAGGCCAAGACATCGTAAGCAGTGTCCTTAGTTCCGGGGACAGCGTCGCCGAACTCAAAGTGTGAAAGGAAAATGGATAGAGGACAGACGAAAAGGACTCTTTACAACCGAATGAATCTAATTAAAATGTAATTATAAATCTAACCATTGAACGGAAGTAACCACGGGATACTATCTCATAATCGCCAAAGACACAACCAAATGATATTTTTAATTTTTCTTTTTTTCTATAATTTTATTTTGTCCGGTTCCCTTCTGCTAGACAAAAATTAAACGAGACAAAAAACGAGAGGGAAAATTAAATCATGGAGAGATAACGCAAATTAAAAAGATTCTGCTGGCAGAGGTGCGGGGTCACAATTGAATGCGGTGGATTTCGCTAGAGAAAAAGAAAGAGATCTTGCGAGGTCTTGTTTGTTTTCACGGATTAGAAAAAATACATATTGTGCAAGCAGAAATTTAACTTTGTTGCTTACTTAATGTACACAGATCCTACTTCGGACTTGTGTTGAATCAGTATTGATACCTTTTAACTGTCACTGATACTTTTTACTCGATACATTGCGTACAATGTGGTAACTTTGGTTAGAAAGTACCACTTAATATCGATCATTTATAAGTTCAAAAGAATATCTTATACATGGTTCATAAAGCACTGAATGCGGTTTCAAATAAATTCTAGCTAATGCAAGAAGAACAGAAAACGACATTTAGTAATAAGAAGACTGAATTATGCTAGATGGCGCTCTTACCGTCCACTCAGTAATTAAGGTACATTTCTTTAGCAATGTAATAGTGGGATCAAACATGTGAGAGGCGTGGCACGAGAACTATAAAGCACTTACTCGGCCGTTGCCCAGTTTTTGCGAGATCGACACTGCAACGCATAAGGCGGATGTGTTGGAGTAGGAACAAAGACGACAAAGAACATTAATAATGAAAGAAAATGATCAAATCATCGACCAAGAACGCACAGCAAGCCTTAGGTGTATTCCCTTAGGTCCTTCCATTTAGAGCTCATCAATTTCAAACTAACAAACAAAATCAAAAATTGCTCAACGAACTAGTAAAATGCATGCCCCTTTTCTGGGGGTTGCTTACGACAAAGAACTAATCTGTTGTCACCACCAATTATTGGAACTAATGTAACATGTAGAAGGTTTTTCATGAAGGACATAACCATTTTTATATACTTAGTAGTGGCATAAATACTGTTACACACGTTTTATGCTGTAATATAAAAACTACTGAATGTTTTTCTACCAAATATGTTTTAATATATTTATTGATGTATATAGTATCCAAAAAAAATCTACTTATTCGAAATGTCCGCATTTTGCCTTTACACACGCCTTAATTCGCACTGGCTAATCGTCAATAGCTGCACGAACCTCGTCCATTGGAAAATTGACCACAGCTCGAACCAAAGCAATCTTAAGAGATCCAATGTTGGGGTATCTTTTGTGACAAAACCTTGTCCTCTAAAACCGTCCATAATTTGTAATCCAATGGGTTCAAATCTGGACTGCCTGAGGGCCATTCTTCAGAGGAAATGAACGCTGGCAAATTGTTTCGAAGCCAGGCCTTGGAAGTTTTAGCTTTATGGGCCGGCGCATAATCCTGGAAAGTCCATGGCTGGGTTTGGAACAAATATTTGTTAAGAGGCTTCAAACAGCTTTCAAATCGGTTTCTTGGTAAACTTTGGTCGATGTTTTGACTCCTTGTTCGCAGAAATGCAGTTCAGTGACCCCATCGTAAGAGACACCCCACCAAACCATGACTGAAGCTGGATGGTGACTCTTTTCCACCCTTGGGATCAGTTCAGATGCTTCCTTAGATGACCGCGCATGCACTCTATCATTTAGCTTGTTAAATTTTTCCTGAACGGTAAAAATTTTTTCATCAGTGAACAAAATTTTTCTGTGCAAGTTATCAGCGTGCTTCACCAAAAGACGTTTGCATTTTTCAATCCTATTTATTTATAGCTGCAGTCAATAAGTGTCCGGTACGTCGTTTGAAAGCCCCCAGTCCCAAGTCTTTTTTAATAATTCGACTCATGGACTTTTGCGTGATATTCATTTCACGGGCCATGATTTTCTGTTTTCGGAGCTAATTTCTGTGAATTCTTGATTTAACGGCTTTGATGACATGCGGTGTTCAAACAGAGCGTGGGCGGTCCGACCGGTGGCGCTCTTTTACATCTCCAATTTCCTCTAACAGTTTTATGCATCGGTAGACGAACATGCGGCTAATCCCTAGTGGCCGGAGCAATTTGAAAACATCGTTTTTCACACTTCATTTCACACTTGAAACGCGTTATTACAGCGATACGGTTCTCATTATCTGACCACTTCATGATGAAAGTTGAAACAATTTTAAAATCCCGTTACAGACTAACGCTTTCAAAACCCATATGACATTAACGGGGTATGTTCAGTTCTACTATTGAAATGGGTGTGTTCAATGTTGTTACAGTATTTATGTCCCTACTAAATATTAATAAAGTACAGAATATTTAATATTTATCTGTGTACTGCGATCTATTCTTTGGACTCAATTTTCCACCACTCTTGGACATATTTCGACCGGAACGTTCGCAGTTTCGCGTTGGAGGTTATCTCTGAGCTCGCCTAAACTTGTTTGCTTGTTGGCATAGACCAATGGCTTGATGTGACCCCTTAAAAAAGAAATCCAATTGCGTTAAATCGCATGAACGAGGTAGCCATTCGACCGGACCATTTCTCGAAATAACAATTGTGACCCTTGAAGCACATGTGGGTTTGTATTTAACGATTTACAAACGTTGCTAATTAGTGAACTTTACCATGATCAAAATGTTGACTTTGAATAACGTTTTGACACAGAAAGATCATAAAATGTTTAAGGGTGCTTTGACATAAAGATACGAAAATGTTATGACCCTATTGAAGAACCCGTTACTATGTTATTGGTTGGTTTCCGTAACCACCACTTGTGGCAACCACTGGTTTTATTCATTTCGATATTGTCTGTTTTTACTGTAATATTTTCGTAGGAATGTTGGTGATTGCAACAAAAAGTCTGTATATCCAACCGAATCTCTGTAGTTCGGAACGATATCCAACTGATTTTATTACTGTGTGACTACAACCTTTGTTAAAACGTAGATGAACATGGATCAATTTAAATAGGGTTCGTCCCTGGAAAAAACGATGGACATAAGCGAAATCGATTTATTTTGTGACGATTTATTTTGTCCACGATGGATGGACTAACGGACAGACATCGTTCAATCGAATCAGATAGTAATTCTGAATCGTTCTGAATAATAAACATGATTCAGTCTTCTTTCGTTACAAAAAGATTACAAAAAAGTTACTTACAGCGATAAGTAATAACACTTTGTGGCGCAGATGATTGCATAATAAATGTTTGTCATTCCTGATATGTCAAACATACCTATGTTCATAGATCTATAGTTTTAGCGCTAAACGATCACAAAAATTCATCACGAATCCAAGTATGCACATATTTTAGTTAAATTATAATTACTTTTGGTCCTGGATTCGTGAGCTTGTAGGGACCTTATATCAAGTTTATCAGAGAAACTGATACTTGAAGACAATAACATTTCCTCACGAATCCAGTTATATTTCAATTATAATGCACGTAGAAAAAACGTTTGGTTTGGATAACTATATTCAAAGAGCATCATAATTTTGTTGGGTATATGGTTCTGGTACAACAATATTATGATACTCACAATCATCGTATGGTTAATACGATGATTCTCACAAAAATAGTTTGATTATCACATAACCATACTATGATCCCCACAACCATTGTACGATTCACACTCAAGCATACTATGATCTCCACAACCATATTATGATCCTCACGATCATAGTATGTTTCACATACAAAATTAGTATGCTCCTAACAACCATAGTAACCATGTGATGATCCCTACACCCATAGTATCATCTCACTCAGCCATACTATGACTCAAATATTATTTATTTACGACTGGATAATGTTGTCTTCAATAAACATCGGCCTTAGCCCTTTGACCATATAAGCTGAAGAAGAGTTTCTTCAACACATGGACGCAAGGATATTAAAGGGTAACAATATATAATACGAATCCAAATAAATTTTTACTTTTTAGATTTGGCTAAATTATAGTTCCTCGATCAAGGTACATATGGAACAATGTGGACATAAATCCAAATATGCACTTATTTTTAAGATATTACTACGTTTTGTTTATTATACCAATTTTGACTGAAGTAAGGGTTTGACTACTTATACATTACTTTGGAGACAATTATCCTACTATACACAATATCTCCCAAAGTCGAATTATCTCATCATTTACAATAAGTAACATGTTCTGCTCTATACTTGTATATGGCAAACCATACTCGAATCGTATTTAATAACACGACTCGACGTTTTCATCTATATAAGTAGTTGCCACGCTGATACAATTTTCATTTTTAATCTACTCGTAAATCATGCGGTGCACATTTGAAATTTGAAATATTATTCAGTACAGCATACAAGAAAGAGCATATAATTCCAACTACTTTAATGAACATAATTCCAACTACTTTAATGGCCAACCCCAAATTTTAATTATCCTTAAGAGGCGGTTTAATGTGATAATACATCTAAAATCATCTTAAGTACAGCGACATCGAAATGCCATACACCTCTGCCACCCACCCGTTACAAAACTCAACTCTGCCTTTGAGGTTACATGACCAACCCACCCGTCCGCGTTCATCACGCTGATGTGTTGACAAAAAGCCGTCAAAATACCAACTTTTGTTTCATGTTACATAAAGAGTATCATCGTACCAACAATCCTTTGTCGCATCTCAAGTGTTAAAGGACGAACTCACTTAGAGATGAACTTAAGGGAGACAGCGTCGAAGAAATCCTTTAAAATCTCCACCCCACCTCTGGCTACAGACGAACGTCGTTGTTTGCTGGTGTTTTAGTGGCATTGAATTCTTGAAAGGAGACACGGAACATCTTATAATGAAAAGTAAATAAGAAAAAGACAAAACGAAACGAAAAATTAGCGCTGATAATGAAGACCAAAGCGACTCCCCTTTGATATAAGAAACTTCAATAGATTCCGAACCACTATTGAAGTAATTGGATGAACCTGCCGCTGTGCGTGATATTAAAGGATGACTATTTAAGTGAAATCTTTTTATCTCAGTCGTTTAAAGTACAACTAAACGTGAAAAGATGGCAGTGTTTGTTTGAATCTAATGACTGCTGCCATCCTCTAAAAGGGCTACTCTGCCGTGGCCAAAGGGCTTGGAGGACGTTTTGTACACAAACACATACAACAGCATGGACTCCAACTAGACTAGAGGATGGGTGCTCAGAGAGTATTTTGTTGAAAGGGCCAAAGTTCATTTACACAGAACACACTCACACACATACATTCAAGCACACATCCTTGCGATTATAACCAATAATAACACATTGATTACGCACGAAGTGAACTCCAAGTCAAAGTATTTAATGTAACACTATTGTCTTTGGGTATAGATGTGTATGTGTTGTTACTTAGCCATACATACACGCATGTCCTGGTCCGTTTGGTTATGTGTATTTAAGAGCCTTAGAAAACAATGTAAAGATTTTCGGTCCCTGCTTCCCTGCAGCCCATTCCCCCTCTCAAAATGTTTCGTGGTTGTTTGACTACAATGCCTCTGCCACCACATCCGGTAGCCCCCACTAACTGAAAGTCCTTTGGGGAACTAAATTTTATTTTGTACAGACTGGCTAGTCTTTGCCAGCCCATTTATACGGGTAGACTGGTAAAATGTAAAACAGACGGCATGGGTGAATTTGCGGCCTTTTTCAAATTCGAACATGTCCCGTTTCTGTGTTATTTTCATTAATTTGGGATAAATTAAAAACCCCAGCAGCTGCAAATGAAGGCAAAGTCAAATGCAAATAAAGGGTGGTCCAAGTTCAAGTATACCATTAAAAAATATATTAACAAAATATAAATTTTGGTGAGTTGTATTTGAAACGGCTTAATTTCCCCAAATCGGGTTGCCGAGGTATGGTAGTAAGGGGCACACAAGTTACCCAGGTTCCAATTCGATATGAACATCTTACATGTGTACAGGAGCTTCTTTACGAAATTTTGACTATTTGCTTTGAAGAGCTTCTTCCACGAACAACTTTCGTTGGATTTGGTTCATCTTCGAAGACCCACGCGGTCGATTGCTGTTTTGTTTCTGGCTTATACGCATAGATCCATGATTCGTCGCCTGTGATTTTTTCAAGTCACTGTAAACAACACAAATGATGGTCGTACGTCAAAAAATTTTGAGTACGTTTATGCTGGAAATGTCAGATGGTGTCAGGCAACACTTAGTGTTGCCTAGTCCAGAGATATATATAGCAACCTTCGTAATGGAGGTAGTCAGAAAAATATTTTTGAACCAAACTTAATGTGATTCATGGTGGTTTTTCTTTAATTGCCAACGAAGTGAATAGACCTTTCATAGAAAATCTATTTTAATTTAATCATTTGGATCTGTATATACAAAAACAAATGAATAATAAGCAAAAAAATGTTTGCGTTGGCAGTGACAAGCTATGAGATACCCTACACCATGCTGCTGTTTAGAGGATTAAGCACCGTTGTCCGACCTTGGTCGAGCTCAATTTGTTACAGTTAATTAATTGTCGCTTATAACGTACCATACCAAGTGCTAGAGTGTTTCACTGGTCCAGAGCTGGCCTGAAGTTATGGGTTCGTTTAAACAAATACTTCTTAAGTTCAATGGTTCAAAATTGGTCCAAAAATCAACGATATTTTTAATACTTTGATGTAACTTTTTTTTAAACAAAGAGAATTATTTCTGTGGTTTAGAAAAAAATAAAAATGTTGTTTATAAAAAAATACTCGTACGTAATATAGATGCGTATTAATGTAAAAAATGCTTTCATTGTTTCGATTTTTGTGTTGTAAACCGAACCATCTTCTTATACTCTAGAGTAAAATCTTGAAATACTTATCTGCGAAATACTTATCGCAAAATTTAAAGGCGAAATAGCTATCTTCGTCTGTCCGCCCTGACTGTTGAAAGCAGTCAGGACAACAAGAGCCAGAGGCTTATAAATTACCAGATATATGTTTTACGTTTGCAGATCGGTTGGTATTAACAATGGTTTAAATCGGGAGAAAGGAAAAAAGGTCCTCTTTAGGGACTAAAGTCCTGACCCAAATTTTTTCATGGATATTTTCACTATATCTTTACTAAATTGAAAAATAGCTATGCTCAGAAGTTGTAGCCACATTAATGTTAAAGATATCAAAAAATCAACTATGGACTTACTATACTTCAGACTTTGCCCATAAAGGCTTTGACCCATGGATATATGGGTATAAAAAACAATAATATTACGCCTCGAATCCGAAAATCAATTTGACTATACTATATTTAGAAATTACTATATTATTAAAGCCTCGATCCATAGGTTTCAGGACCCTGCCAAGAAAAATGGTTCGGAGTACCAGAGAAATGTTGTGAAAAATCTGAATATGATATAATTTTACGATTTGGCTTAACTGGAGGTTTCAACCTATGGGCTTGGTCCCTGTACCCTGCTGCCCAAAAACTGTCCCTTAATGTGCGGGGATATTCAGAAAAAGTGAAATTTTCTAACAAAACCAAATATGTACCTATATTTAAGTTTTATTTCTTTAGAACCCAGAACATATGTGCGCAAATATCGGGCTCCTTTTACTATGAGCATATCGGTTTTAAAAAACAATAAAACTTCATCACGGATCATTATATCATATGATTAATGACTAATTTTATGTCATTGACCCATTAGAGTATAAAATCGTTAAAAAAATACCCTTTCGAAAATGGGCATTAACACTCATTAAACAGTGGAATTTTTTAAATAATTTAAATTTACAATACGTTGATATGAGATGCCTTAAAATATGGGCCCAAAAGTCGTCTCTTAATGTTCAGGGAGATTTGGGTATACAAAAACGGTAACGTTTTCGTTCAAATCGGATTATTTAAGATTTGGGCCAGTTTTGCACTCGGTATAATAGGGGCACGAAATCGGCCCCTTTGAAAATGGGCACATGGGTGTTAAACAAAACGAATCCGACATTACATAACATAAATTTTACGATTCGAAGGTAAGTTAATTTTGGTAGGGCTATCTTTTTTGGTTCAGTTCAAACAGCGTTTTGGTTATAAGTTTAGTTGATAGACAACAAAGTGAAATCGTTCGGCCTAAAATCAGTTCGGATCCGTTTCGATCTGCATCCCTAGGTTAATAAGACTGACGCAGTCTTAGATTAATCTTAACAGATCTGACCCGTCTTTAAAATCCTTGGGTCCATGAGTTTGATCTACATTGCAGCTAAATCTAGGCTTCCATATTAGTATTAATAGTAAAACTTGTTTTGATGCCCACATGTAACGGTGGTTCGATAATTTGACCATAAAACTTATTTTTTGGCCCCTTCTGTCAATGTGTCCGACAGCTGTCTCAACCAAAACTTTAAAATAAGCCCATATTTAGATTCCTAGCTACTATACACATTATAAGGTATTAAGTGCGCCTTAACGAACAAATTCTATGGAAACCATTGTTGTCTAAAATCTCCTCTGAGTTATGTCCAGCTCCAGCATTAACGGTCAACAAATTGCACTACAGAAATATGGCATTCAAAATTGTGGGACTACATTTGAACCCCATGACCTTGGGCCATACTAACAGGCGCCATTGCCTCTTCATCAGGTACATATTGTTAGGGTACTATTTTAACTCTACTAAAAATATTTTCCAATTCTATCTCTTTCCACGTTGATTATTGGACAACGGAAAACCAGCGCAAACTACAAACGTGTCGATATGATTTAATGTTCAGCTGAGCTTTTCAATAAAACCGAAAATGTTTTTCGATAAAATCTCTCGGAAAACCAACACACAAAAAAAATTCCATAAACGTTTTTTATGATACGAAATTTGCAATGCCTCCATTACTGCTCGCTGCACTTTTTTTCTACTTTTGTTTTTTGTTTTGCATCCGGCAATTTGGCAAAGTGCTACTCGCCAAACGCTAGACAACCTGGTCGTGGCTTTGCAAAATACGAGCAGAGGTGGCTGAAAATGACAGCCACCGACTGGTACCAGCCAGTCCTACAAACCAGCGCCAGATACACGGGGGTAAATAATTTTACGTTAATATTTGACTTTGGCTAATTTCGATTTTGACTGGATATACACGCTGATTTGGCTGTTTTCGTAGTTCGGTCTTTATTTTGTTCTGTTATTTGTTGATTGTTTAGAGCCCGCATGTGGTTGGAGCGTCTCGACCCACCTCCGCCCAACCGTTAAATTACAATGATTTTGCCAGCTTGGCTGGGTGCACTTTTCCGTTTAATATAATTTCGTGTTCGCAAAACGGCAGACTAATTTAAAATCGTTAAGATAAAATGCAAATGAAATACCACAACAGCAGCAGCAACAACAACAATTATGGGCCGATGAGGTGGGAACGGCGCAGAATAAAAGGACTCATATTTTTACTGGCTTGCACGAGTTCCGTGCGGTCCCAGGAAAAGGCGCATCATGAAGTTGGCGCTAATCCTCATTTAATTTTAAAGTTCGAAGGTGTTGAAGATAAATTTGTCTACTTCTCCTCGCAGAAGGACTAAAACGGAAGCAGAAGAAAGGATTGTGAGCGTGTGTATCTTCGAAACACACATACTCACACCACTTCCGACTCATACATGCATGTGGCTGTCTCTGCGTCTGTGTGTGTGAGAGCTTACGACCAAGAAGCTGTGAAAGGCAGCGTTCAGAAGCTCATAAAAATACTTTATGTATCGAGGATGTACTGCAACCTTGCAAGAGGCAAACAATGGGGAAATCCAGAAATCCACGACACTGCCACAAAACATTCCTCGCTCGCTCGCAGGCGGGACGGTATGGCTGTGCGAACGGGTGTGGTGCAGTGCACACCTAATGTTGTCAGATAATGTAATGGTGGCAGACATTGTCTTATGAATAAATTGTTATGGAAATCGAATTAATGAATACTGGAGCTCTAGACACATCCTAAGACGTTCGCATCCGGAATTACGGCGTACATGGGACTGTGTACCCGTGGCACTCTCCCATGGCATGGTGATAGCTTACGAGGTAGTTCGAGGTTAATACCTGAGCTTATTTGTTCAACTCTTTCGTTTGTACGTAATTTAATTATATGTTATACCAAATGTGTCTGTCTGTCTGGGTTTCTGCGTGTGTATGTGCTTAATATGTGGAATTTACAGTTGTGTTTCTTAGAATAGCAAATAAGATTCTACGGAGAATTTAAGGGAGATTTAGAATTTACTACTTAACCAAAGAAAGGGCTGCTTGTCCGCGATATAGAAGTATCGGGTGATCAATAAAGAAATATATTTATAAAAGTAAAAATATACAAAAATTCAAATCAAGTATGGAATCTTTATTGTTCATTTTAAAGGACATTTTATGCTATTTATTTTTGAAAACATTTCCTCCAAATGTTGTCCGCAACTACACCTCAGTGTGTCCATTCGGAGGGTCCAATTTTGAATGACTCGTTCGAACATTTCGACCGGTATGGAGTTAATGACAATGTTGGCTTCCAAAACCTGAATCGTAGCTGGTTTGTCAGCATAGACTTTGGACTTTACGCAGCCCCATCTAGGCGGCCAATTCACCGGTCCAAAACATGAAATTAGCTGCTCTGCGAAATGACTTCTCTTTATATACATTGTTCGAGCAGCTGTATAGCAAGTGGCACCGTCCTGTTGAAACCAAATGTCGTCAAGTTTATGGGCTTCAATTTCAGGTACCAAAAGGTCCGAAAAGGCGATAGCGATCAATATTCAAGGTTACGTGTGGGCCATCATCAGTTTTGAAATAATATGGACCGATGACTCAACCAGCCTGTAAACCGCACCAAACCGGCTTTCGCTGGCACATCTTGAAAATCTTCCGGTTGCTCTTCAGCCCAACTGCCGCAATTTTGTTTATTCGCATTGCTGTTGAGCCAGAAATGGGAATCACTGAACAAAATTTTGGTCAAAAAACGTTTCTCACCGACCAATCATTTCCGTTATACAGTTGCACAATTTGGAGACGTTGTTGCGGTGTAATTCCTTGATAAAATGGCTAAAAATACTGAAAAGAGAAATAAAGTTTAATACAACTCATGCGTAATTTGTGAATAAAAAAATAATTCTAGAGTGTTCGCCTTATACATGGGGATTTGAACGTTAGTCATCCTCTATCACCTATCATAATTTCGAGGTTTCGTTTTTTAATATCAATGGGATCTGTTACGAATCGTGTGGTCATCCCTAATGTGTCGATGTGCTCAGAAAGATTATGTTGGGCTCCTTATACTCAAGTCAGTGTTGTTTGCTGCATTTTCACAAGTCTCTGCAACAAAATGTTGAACAAATTGTATGGTTTTTTTTTATCTCTTTTTTGGTGAGCCTTCGGTCCATCGGAACCTACATCCTTATTATTTTTAGATAAGGGGCTAAGTGAAAACACTCGACGAAATTTCGATTGGCAAATCGCAAGCGAAGCATGATGAAATGACAAACTTGTTGACTAATGCGGTTTCATAATAGAATAAAATCGTACAATTAGAAAGCCTGTCATTACTACATGGTTTTTGCTTTTTTAAAGCAAAAAGAGAACATATTTGTTGCCATAACCGAATTTTTTGCCGACCGAGTGATTAAGGTTGCATGCACCTCGAGTATTCCATCTGTAATCTAGAGTAAGTTGGTGATCTGTTTTTTTTCATTTAGTGCAACTAAAGTATCGGTGTAATATATAAGTACAAAGAGACAAAAAGCTGTTAGCACACGACAAGTACTCCAAAACAAAGGGACGAAAAAGCCGAAAGGATAATGGAGAATTTTTACTAAAACCATTTTATCGATTGGCTTAAGGTCATTAATAATCGAATTATTTTATATTATAATGCCTAGTTAAAACAACATAGTACTATTAAACAATCCGTTTTGGTTATGATTAATTAGTTATCAGTACTTAGAATTGGTTGCAACAACAAATTGTTTGCAAACCATTTGTTGCAATTAAGTATCTTTGCCGCGTTTTATTCACAGGACCGATCAACTTGTTGTGTATACAATACAAGGATATTTTTTGTGACGTGTTGTTTTCCATCTGGCCACATTTTTTTCGGAGTTGGTCTTTTCGACAGCTGTCACTTGGTTTATGCTCAGTTTGATTTGCCATTTCCCAATGAATAGACTTACTCCCAAAACTAGATGGCCACCGATCCTGATTTTTACAAGAAAATGTTGTTCAGCGATGAAATTCACTTTTGGTTGAATGGGTACGTTAAGAACCACAATTGTCGCAATTGAAGCATTGAAAATTCACAAGTCATCGATGAGACGCCGTTACGAGTACATCCCTCAAAAAGACACTTTTAAGTGTACTCTAAGGGCAGATGGAATCATTGGTCCATATTTCTTCTAAAATGAAGAGCCATGATTTATGACTTTTTTGTACCTGAATTGGAGGATTTTGATATGAACGACCTTTGGTTCCCACAAGACGGCGCTACATTTCAAACAGCCAACGAAACAATCAATTAATTGTGGGAACATTTTGGTGAGCGCATTATCTGTGGCCTGTGGCGTGGCCTCCAAGATCGTGAGATTAAACACTGCTGCAATATGCAGATAATCCCAACACGATTGAGAGAGAGAGAATATTCGGAGCATTATTGCTGACATACGGCCCCAAATGTTGCAAAAAGTGGTACAAAATTGGGCCTCTCGGCTGGAATTTATCCAAGCCGCCGCGGCTGGCTCTCTTGCCTAAAATCAAATTTAAAACAACATGGCAAATCCTTATCTTTATAATAAAGCAAAATTCGTAGCATTATATTATATGCATTTTATTTCTTCTTGAAAACTGCACGTCTAAAAAAACATCCTTTCGAACCGAACATACACGCAGAAAAAAAGTATGGTTGGGGTGACAATATTCGAAGAGGATCATACTATTGTTGGGTATATGGTTGTCACACAACAATATTATGATTCACACATAACCATACTATGATCCCCACAACCATAGTATGATTCACACTCAACCATACTATCATCTCCACAAACATACTATGATCCTCACAACCATAGTATGATTCACACTCAACCATACTATGATCTCCACAACCATAGTATTATCCCCACAACCATAGTATGTTTCACATACAACCATAGTATGATCCTCACAAGCATAGTATGATTCACACTCAACCATACTATAATCCCCAAAATTATTTATTAGGATTGGTTATTGTTGTTATTCAAAAATAGAGGTTTTTATTAAGTATGTTATTTTAAATTACATTACTTTTAGTTCATAGCCAGATTTGAGGCCATGTTTTTATTAAACATTTCATTCAAGAAACAAAAATATATATTCCAACGGTCAAAAATACTTTTAGCTGCCAGCAGGGGTGAATGCTACTTCACCATCCGTAGACACCAAGTAACGAATGTGATTAAACCATGATCAATGCCTATATACTTAAGTGCAGATTTTTAATAAACGAGAACCAGTCGGCATAAGAGTATTTCACCGAACAAAGTAAACACAATAAAAATCCCTCGAACTACCTTCCGATTGTTGTTGTTTCTTTTAATGGACAGCAACCATTCACTGTATCGTGTGTATGTGTTTTTTTTGTATATCAAAAAAAACATACGCACACACATACATGTATGCTCTATAAAACCTGTTTTGTTATGTTCATAGTCGCAACCATACTGTATGATTGCCGTAATCAAATTATTGTTAACGTAAATTTTAAACAACAATACTTTTGTTGCACCAACCATATTTATATGGTTGCTACAACCATATTTTCATTTCTAAATTTGGAAATAATACTATTGTTACATTTCAACAATAGCAATATTGTCGCAATCATACTATTGTTAAAATAAAATTCAAAAAACAATACTATGGTTGCGATGAACATGCTTTTATTGTAGAGAACATATTAGTGTTACGGTGACCATAGTGTAACCATATCTTTTCTCTGCGTGTACATTACAATTATTGACATTTGATGCTTGCGACTGAAATTATTTTTTGTAGTTCCAACCGACTTCCAACTAATAGGAATGAGCTACAAATAGGAATGGATCTTTGAATGAGGGTTTTGATAATTAATGGACCGAAACGGTCCAATAACGATGTAGTTGGTTACTGTGGAATTTTCAACTTTGTATGTCTCCCAAGCCCATGTTTCCAATATAAAAAGTACACATAGGGTACAGATTCGTTGACACAACCAAATTTTTGGCTATAGTGGAATGATTGAGGTTGCATATGCGAAATGCTATATTTGAGCACAATCAACTAAAGTGGGACTTTTGTATGAGGCTATACGCAAACAAGGGCATATGTTCGAAAATGTCGGCCGATTCAATGGTTTAATTTCGTCAGTAATACTTTTAGGTTTCGTACAACGCAATATTCAAAATTGAGCAGGATCGAATATATGCCATCGAAAAGTTAAATGGGGTCATATACGAGTAAAAATATAAACCGGTATGGTTCTGTTTCATAAAAGTTAATAAGTGATCGCTTAAAACGTTAAGCGCAAAATTTAATCAACATTAGATGTAGGTTGTGACTTTTAGAGCGACCCTAGGTCGGAAGGGGACCTCTGTGTGGTGCTATACAAAAACATGGATCGCTAAAGTTGCTTCTTCACCTGAGTTAATAATTGGTCTCGCATAGCCTACCATGGAATATTTAATCACGATCGAGTTTATGATGTGACTTTTAAAGCAACAGGATCTTAAATCTGTAAATTTTGTGTGGGGGCTAAGCATAGACCGACACAGTAACTTGTTCTCTTTTTCAGATTTTAAATTGATCTCTCATAACTTACCTCGCAAAATTAAGCACGAACGGTGATTGTATCTTACTTTTAGAACACCAGGACCATAAATGAGGAGCGACTTCGTGTGGTGCTATTAGAAAATATGTTGCCATAAGGTTACCAGGTAGTGCTCACTCGTAACGCATTGTGCACAATTTTGTTAGAAGCGGATGCAATAGATGTTTGCTGCAGGTTCTGATGTCAGAAACGAACATTGTATACTAAAACTTGGACCTACTTATATATGTATGGACGAATTTCAATTGGAATCGTCATAAAACTAAGCAATATAACGGGTTTTTCAATATGGACATTACAATTTCAAAGCTTTATGTCAACGCACCCTCAAAAATTTCTAATGATCTTTCAGTGTCAAAACGTAAGTCGATATTTACATTTTCATCATGGTACTCGTAAAGTTCACTTACGAGCAACGTTTGGAAATCATTTAAAAATACTACCGAAATTCTGATTCGTTGGCTCTGGCAAAGTTTCATAAAAATAAAGCTAATTGCTGGCTGAGTTATTTTGTTAATAAACAAAATATGCGCTATTGGACTGCAACAAACCCACAAGTGCTGCAAGAGACACAATTGCATTCCCAAAAAATTACTGTGTGGTGTGGTTTTCATACTGGAGATGTGAATGCGTCGTATTTTGTCGTAGATGAAAACAATAGGGGGCGCTATCGTGCCATTTGAGAACATAATTTTTGGCCAGAATTGGATGAGCTTGACATCGCCGATATGTGGTTTAAACAAGACGAAGCCACTTGCCAATCGATGCTTCAATCGATTTAATTCGGTGAACGTGTTATCTCGAAAAATGGTCCGGTAAAATGGCCACCTTGTGCATGCGATATAATGCCATTGGATTTCTTTACCAAGTCGTTGGTCTATGCCAACAAGACAACAACTTTAGACGAGCTCAGAGACAACATCTAACGCGAAATTTTGAACGTTCCGGTCGAAATGTGTGCAAGAGTGGTGGACAATTGGTTGCAAAGAACAGGTCGCTGTACACGGGCTCGTGGTGGTCATATGACCGAAATTGTATTTTATTTTTAAATCAAACATTTAAACTACACCTGGAATAAATTTAAACTCTATATCTTAAATATTTTGTGTTTATTAATATAAGTATATAAAATTGGTCAAAAGCGGTTAATATTTACGAGCAGTGCTTTGATTACAATTATAGACGGAAAGGTGGACACACGTGTTTCGTTTTAAATTGATTTTCAATGTTGAATGGAAAACGGATTTACATAAATAAATTTCCCACCAGTGATGACTAATTAATTAATTACATTCAAAACTCAACGCTAACCGCAATAGTCTGTCATTTTTGTTGTATTTTTAAATGTATTTAATTGCTATGTTTTCAATAGCATCTACAGTAGTTTTGATATAAAAGTCTATGTTGCTATGTTTTCAGTAGCATCTACAGTAGTTTTGATATAAAAGTCACTCCTTAAAGAAGCTAACAGAAACTACAGAAAATCTCAAGTTATGTGAAAATGAATAAAGAATATAGCGTTTAATAAAAACCAAAAAAAAAAAATTTAGATTCGAATAGATGTTGCCGGTATTCTTTGCTTTTTGCGAATATGTTATAATCTTTAAAATAGAATGTGTCTCTTAATTTTTATCTGCTACTATTGCGCACACAGCTGTTACTGTGCACTGTTCATTTTGTTTGCCTTGCCATAAACCAAAAATAAAGTCTTCGTTCGTTTTTTATCATTTGCTTGTCTTGGAATATTTTTGGTTTTTTAGTTGATTGCGTATGAGTAGATGAGGTTTTGGGTCTCACATTTGCCATTCATCATCAGGAATAAATTAATATAATTAAAGTTATGGGTGGTTATGGATTAGAAGGGGAGTCTGTCCCAGAAGTACTTGAAGTTATTTCAAGTGCAAGAGAGTAGACATTTAAGAAATTCCTACTTTTTAATAATTAAAGTGCAACGATGCTTCTGTTTTGGAATAAAATATTTCTTTCTGAATAACAACTCAGTGCTACAGAGATAAAATTAAAATCACCCTATGAGAGTAAGAATTCGATCGAAACTACTATAATTATGCTGAAACTGAATCCTTACTGTTTTAATTTTCAAATATCAAAACAATGAAATAGTTGTTTGAAGGGTTTCCACAAACACCAGGTCTGGTGACATCAATTTTGTAGAACATGGTACATATCTATGATTGGTAGTGCCTTCGAAAATGTCTTTCTTTTAACTAGCAAATGTTTTGTTTTTGGTGCAACTTTTCAGTGGTTACTTCGACATCAGGACAGGTTCTAAACAATATTTTAATAAAGTGGCCCATTCTCCTATTATTTCGACACCTTCCATGCTAACTGTGCTAAACATTTCTAGGCATCAATAAGGTTTTCACGGTACTGAAAAAAATTGCTAAAATAAAAATGTATAACGTAAAAATGTACAGGTACATACATGCAAACGCTGTTATTCGGTTGGATGTTTTTTGTGCTACATGGATTTATGAAACTAAGTGGAAATTTGAATATTACACTTTAAATTAATTCACTCAAAATATTTTACTAAATTGAAAGCTAAATTTGGCTACCAATCCAAATATAGCGATTTCGTTGTTTTGGCAGAGATAAGGATTGGACGCATTGACAGAAAGGGCTCAAAATGTATCACTTTGTGCTTTGGTAACGTAGGTATGTCTAGCGTACATAAGGTTTGGCCTGGCCGACGTTTTTACATGTTATCTTTGAAACATTTTTAAAATTCGATTAAAGATCCAGTAAATGAGTTTTTTTTTGGAAGTGGAAGGTATAGATTCTTTAGCCTTCCCGTAAATTACATGGGCCCAGGGGACGTAGGACCTAAAAACTTTTCCCTAATGTTCGGGTATATATGGTTATCCAGCAACTTTTCACATATCCAAATATGCATCTATAGTTAAGACGTGGACCAATTTGGGATTCGAATCATAGGGGCCCAAAATTCGGCCAGCATGAACTAACAGAATACCGCAATAATTTACCAATTCGATAAAATTTGAGGCCTCGACCCATAGGAGTAATGCCCCTATAGTGCGGAAAAATAATGTGGGCATATGGGTACTAAGAAATTGTACAGTTTTCTGATGAATCTAAATATGATATACGAGTACATTTTCCCAATTGGCTAATTTGGATGCCTCGACCAATGTGCGTGATCAAAGTTCCCTAGTGCCGATAAACAGGTCCCTTCGAACATCGAGACTAATCTCAGTATGCTTTCACTTATAAAGTTTGTCGAAATGTAAGGCCTTAATCAACAATGGACATATGGTTTCTCCAATACAGCGAAATTCACGAATGGTTCATAGGGTTAAAATGTAGTTTTGTGAAACATGGGCCCAATACGGTCAATGTCATACTACATCGCAATCCATAGTAGGGAGTATAAAATCTCCGGCTTGGGCAAACTAATGAAGTGTCCACTCATTATATTATATAACCCCATGAAATAGGTCCCTCTCGCCTCCATTATTGGAACATTTTTGGATAGAGGAGCCTCTTAGTAGGAGTGTGGTAGGAAATCACATGTCGGTGCCATCGAATTGTTAACTTTGATTAATTGTTAATGATACCGAAGCCTAATGGTAAAGTACTCATTTTCAGTTGAAATTATTGAATTCTATTTTTTTTGGAAAATTGATTTGGATCAGGAATGCAAAAGTTAGTGCATTTGTAATTTTGGAGTCTTTTTCGGCATCAAAAGCACCGTGATACAATGGCTGCTTCGTTGAGCCTTTTCTAAGACATTTTATAAATCTTCGGATCTTTTGGCTTTTTTATTCCCTACACCACACTGTTGTAGTGTGTGGTGTAGGTGTAGGGTATAATAACATACTTCTGATGACCTTAAAGCAGTGGAAATTGACCGATTAATTGAGAATACCTACATGATTCCATCGCAATTATAAACCGATAAACCACATAAACCTGCTACATGGTTCAGGCTTCGGCTAAGTACAATATCTATTGAAATTGATCCACATCGGTACATGATCGATATCGAACAATCCTTTTTTCGGATATAGGGTACTGCAGCTCTAGTAAACCTAAATTTATGCATGGCTTTGTTTAAATTTTGTATGGTTCCTTTTGAGCGACCATACATGTCCCTATAGAAAGGTTCATCCCGATTTAAGATCCTACAGCTCTAAAAGCCACGTATCGGTTAAAGCGCAATAAGGACCAACAATTATCTATAATGAAATTGGATCATATTGATTCATATTATCGAATAACCCCAAGCCCATAGTTCTTTGATGCTTAGTCATAAATAACATTTCATTGTGGTCAAAATTAACATATTGAGTTATTGCCGTTTATTATTTTACTCTTTTAAAGGTAATCGATGTAGATTATACCTCGTGCATTCCAAAAAGCTGTTGCCTATTGGTCGACAAAGTTTCTTTGGCCTTTTTCGGAGCCGGTTTGGTTTGGTTCACACAATTACGTTTATGGTCAATTGGGAGCAAACGCAGCACTCATCTTACAGAAAGAAAGCTTTCTAAAATCCAACTGATCATGTAAATTCGAAACCACACTGCTACGAGTATATGAAATGCGTGTGGCATCAATAATCTCACGCACTTTTACGAGTAGTCTTTGATCGGTCAACAGCATGTCGTGGACCTCAATTGGCCGTCCAGAACGTTTAGCGTCATTTGTACTTGTGCGCCCACACCGAAAGTCAGTAAGCCACTTTTACCATTGAAATCGATGGTGCAGAGTCCCCATAGTTTATTAGGTTTTTCCTTGGTTTGATTGACGGTTGTTTTTCGCAAAAAATAATGTTTAATCAGCACTCGAACTTGCTTTCCATTTTTAACAAAATCCACGAGTTTGTATGTTTTGAACAGCTGATTAACACAAACTTAATGACGGAACACTCTCAAAATTTGTCTATTAACAGATAATACTTTATGGGAGCAGTGTTGCATTTCATATAACTAAGAGGGAAGTTGGAAAAGCACGGAATGGTTGATATGCCCTCATAGCGTCCCTGCTCAATATTCGAACAATGTCCCTGCTCCATGCTCGACCAATGTCTTTTTACAATATGTAGTTGATAGAAACAGTATAGAATGTAAAATTATATTGACTTACTATTTCACCTTTTAGTTCATGAAGACCACACATAACCGCTTTCATAGTTAACTTATTTTTCCCATAAATCTGCACAGTGGGCTCTCTATCAACGTGTATTCATGAGCATATTTCCAAAGCAAATTTCAAAATAAATACCTGCCATTAAAACACGACATTAAATTTACGAATGAGGGACCTTATCTGCATGAACTTTCAGAGAACCAAATAATGTGTCTTTAAAAGGCCAACTCAGAGCGGGTGTAATTAAAAAGCCATTTTCCAGTTTTATCACTTAACCTCGGGCGGAAAGCCTAAGAGCTTAACATTCACATTTCAGAATGTTAAAGACATTGTTGTTGTTCTTGTTGCTACTTCACTTGTTTCCCAATAATTTGCATAATGTCGTAACAGGCTGATATTTAAACGAATGTTTTGTAGACTTTGGATTGAAGGTATTGAATAGCACTTTAAGGGTAAGGATAAGAAAACATCCTTTGATATGTCTGTCGTACAACAAAAAAGCTGAGATGTGGCAAATCCGCTAACGAACGAATAACAAAACCCCTGATTGCACTCAGGACCCTTGAGTCAAGTGAAAAAAACTCTAGAATAAAAAATAATAAACATGTTTGCTTTAAACAGAAAGCACAGGAAATCAAGGATATGGAACACACATGCATACGTACGAGGGTCGAATTAAAACATAATAATTAGCATAAATTCAAGCATCAGCAGAGTAAACATTATTTCTGTTTCTTTTCTCTGTTTAGTCCTTTAAGCACTAGGAAAAATGCCTTTCATGTATATGCAAGACTTAAAAAATAGCCGAAAAACGGACTTTTCCAGAGCTGTAAACTTTTTAAAATAATAACAATTAAACTTGACTTTAATCACTTTATTTAGGGCTTTTAATTAATTTAACACAACTGCCTTTGTGACGGGGACCCCTTGGCTCTCCGCCTCCTGCATCTGTTCATTTATTTTGGTCCGCTTGAGGTCCTGTGTCTGTTTGCAGATGCAGTGCAAATAATCCTCGAGTTGAGTTGTCATAAAATACATGTCAATTTCTCTGAATAAATGTTATTTTTACATCAAAACATTACAGGGATTTTTCGTACTGGCTCTTTTTCATCCCCCCGCACTGTGTGCCCTGCTGTTTATTTAGGTCTGGCCAATAAAAGACTTATCATCTCAATAAAAGTATTTAACACAAGCGTTTACTGTTTAAAAACATTCCTCTAAACCTTTTTTTACTTCATTCAAAAGAAGAAAAAAAACGATACGGAATGTTTTCCATGTCATACTGCCAGCACGGGAATATATGATGAGAAGTGCCGGGCGGGCCGTGTGGACCATTTGGTCATGGGAAGATGAGAAAAAAACAAAAAACGGAGGAAAACACAAAAAGGAACGAATGTGGAAAAAATCCCTTAATCTTAGAGAATGGCATACAATTACCATGTACAAAGTGGTTGGTAGCATCGAGCCAACGCTGGGACGGGCGCTATATGATACTTAAGTGAAAGTGACCCTTTCCTCAAAGGATTTAAGCCGAAAAAGGATTTCACAAAAAAACGTGTTCTATGTAAAGCTGAATGTTAGTATCTTTCCCAGTTCTCAGTGTTGCACGGTCTGTCTCTGATACGTGTTGCCAAGAAAGGGATCAAATTTAATCATGAAAACAGCATCCACTGGTAAACGGAAGGAAAATGTTAAAAGTCTTTACACACACACACACACAGGCAGATACCAGCACTTCCGTTCGCAAAGATACAAACGTTGCCCGATACCTTAACTGGCAGCTCTCGTTGTTTCAAGGAAATTGGTTACAACTCAAATTTGCATCTTATTATCGGTGTTATCTTAGTTGATATTCATCGGATCAATTGTCCCGGCCAACGAACTGACCCATTTAACGAACTGACAAGTTGAGTATTGCGACGGGCGGCACGGATTTTATTATACACAAGATGGGTCTAAATAAACCCTTTAAATCCTTGAAAGCATATTTAATCCTGTGCCATAAGGATGACTGGTGTAAGGCGATTTTATAATGCCACCTTGAAAGTCTTATAAATTGAATGAGTGGAATGAAAATTGAAACATCGTTCGGTTTGTTTGAAATGCTTTCGCTACTAAAATAAATTTAATACATTTTTCCAAAATTCTTCTTCTCAAAAGAATAGCAGTGAATGTCCTCTTATTACACCTCCTCGTAATAAGCATGAAAGGATTTGGGCCGATAGGATAATCTAAATGATTAGAGATTCGATTCTAACAGTATAAGAAATCAAAATACTTGTATGTATATATAAGTAGCAATGTGTTTCGAACTAATCAGGATTTAATATATTAAGTTATAGGAATTAAATTATTTGAAAATTTCAAATTAATACTTAATGCAATATAACCTATTGTGTTGGTGGATTGGTTTATGTGGACTCTCCAAAGAGCGTCAATTAGTGATATACTCACTATGTGCCACATCAAACCTACATCACACCGATCGTCAGTAATCTATGTTTATTTCTTCCAGCAAGGCATTCACAGTGAACGTCTTCGACCTCAGTTAAACTCTATTGTTAGTCTTCGAGTGTCCCAGTACTCCATTAGATCGGCTTGAAATATCCTTTCAGTTGTGCCTGATGAGAGATTTTGTCCTCCCACTATTGTAATCCGGCCAGGTTTGTTTAAATATCATGCATGATTCCAAAGCACTCCACCTTACGACTGCAATTCCGTCATAATGTCTATGGACTTGCTCTTAAATTGCTCCTATCGATACAGATACTTCCACTGGATATTGTTCCGAGGGTGATCCACCTTTTACCAGGTTATCCGCCTGTTCCATATAGGTTCCTATGTCGTGGAATTCACACGGACGATATACACAACTTGAGTGAGTTTTTCTTTGAGTTGTGGTCGCACATTAAGAGCCAAGAGAGTCGGCTGGCTGTCATCGCAAATTCATATGCGATCCGTATAACCATTTGCTGACAATAAAGAACACGCCCCATCAAGAGCCAAAAGAGTAGTGGTGGCGTAGATGCGCTATATCCCATATCGATGGAGAATACATCATTCTGCTCCACATGGCATTTTGAAGCCGTCAGTATATACTCTGACGTCGTGTTCTTATCCTGTTCGTATCAGGCTATTTTTCTTTTCACTCACTTCTGAAAGGTTATCTTACCTGGAATGTCTTGTCAAAGACAAGTGTTGGATAGCTATAATTAGGCGATATCCTTAATTCCATCCAGAGCTTATCTAGGATGTTGATTGGTAGCAGCTGTACTAAAGTGTCAGTTATACTAATTTTTGAAGCCATGTCACTTTTGCTACCTCTGTGCCAGAGAGCCCCTTTTTGCCAATTCTTTAAATTTTAGATCCACCGAAGGATAGCTGTTATACTAAGTTTGTCATTTCGGTTGCAAACTATTGATCTGGGACCCTATAAAGTGCATATATTTTTGATCGTCGTAAATATCTAAAACGATCTAGCCATCACGCAGAAAAAAGTATGGTTGTGGTGACAATATTCGAAGAGGATGATACTATTGTTGGGTATATGGTTGTGGTACAACAATATTATGATCCTCACAACAATATTATGATTCAAATACAACCATACTATGATCCTCACAACAAAGTATAATTCATACATAGCCATACTACGATCCCCACAACCATAGTATGATTCACACTAAACCATACTAAGATCTCCACAACCATAGTATGATCCTCACAACCATAGCATGATCCACACAACCATAGTATGATTCACACACAACCATGTTATGATCCCTACAACCATAGTATGATCACACGCAATTATACTATGATCCCCAATATTATTTATTAGAATTGGTTTAAGTTGTAAACAAGAGATTTGAATAAGGAAAGTTATTCAAAAATACATTAAATGCAAAACAATAGGAGTGATTTATTTTACAGTAGAAGAAATAAGTTTAAATAAACGTAAGCGTTTTTATTAAAAAATATTTCAGTTAAATAAAGCCAAAGCAGCTTGTTTAAAAAATTTTAATTTCGATAAAAAAATACTATTTTGTTTGTCATTTGTTCTTAAAAGCATAATTAAATGAAGAAAAATTACAATCATACAGTATGATTGCCGTAATCATATTATTGTTAACATAAAACGCAAAACGCAATACTTTTGTCGCACCAACCATATTTATATTGGTGCTATAACCATATTTTCATTTTTAAGTTTGGCAATAATACTATTGTTACATTTCAACAATATTACTATTGCAGCAATAATACTATTGTCAAAAATAAATTCAGTTAGCAATGCTATGGTTGCGGCGAACATACTTTTATTGCGGTGAACATATTATAATATAATAATATAATATATATAATAATAATAATTATTATATAATAATAATAATTATTAATGCCGTGACCATGTAGTAACCATGTTTTTTCTCTGCGTGATGTTTGTCCGTTTATCCGTGTACCCATCCGTCCGATAGCGGTCGAACGAATTAACCTAGAATCCTTAAATTTTCCATCATGATGACTTATGGCGATTAGCTGTTTTGTATTGTCCAATGGCTGAATCGGCCCAGGATGTAAAAAGTTTGCCTTTATGTGACTAAATGTACCTCGGTATAAAGTAAACTTTTTAGAGTATATGCTAAACAAATCATAATTTTTTGTGGACTTTAAAATGGGCTCTGTTAGTTCGGACGTACAAAATAAGTCAAAAAATGCATAGTTGCTGCACTTTTTGGCTCTGTGACCCATAAAAAATGACGTATGGTCAAAACGTGTGATTTATTTTCAATATGGGCATAAAAGTACTCAAATTTAAGTATATTTTGCTACCAATTCAAATAAAGAATAATTTTAAAGTTTTCACTGAGTTTAGGAACGAAAGGGGTTATAAACATTACCATTTTTTGGCGCTTAAGTTTAAGTTTGGCCTAACTTAACGACGTTTTTACTTGTTGAAATTCAAAAAGGCCTTTTAAAAGATAAGCGTATTCATATTTCTGAGGTTTAGGGTTGCTCCGGGGAAAAAGTAATGCGTGATACACTAGAGGTATTTTTTCAAAAAAAAAATATATAAAAATTTAAATCAAGTGTGGAATCTTTTTTGGTAATTTGAACGGACATTTTATGGCATTTATTTTTTTTAAACAATTAACTTCAAATGTTGGCAACTGTATTATGGGAATGAGCGTTCGGTGAGAAACGGAAAAATCCGTTGTTTTCGACCAAAATTTTGTTCATTTCTGGCTCAACGGCGAAGTCAATAAACAAAATTGCCGCATTTGGGCTGAAAGAGCAACAAGAAGAGGTTCAAGAGGTGCCATCATACCCAGAGAAAACCACGGTTTGGTGCGGTTTATAAGATGGTGGAATCATCGGTGCATATTTTTTTAAAAATGATGATGGCCGGAACGTAACCGTGAATGGTGCTCGCTATCGCGCCATGATATCGATCTTTATGCTACCTGAAATTAAAGCCCGTTATCTTGACGACTCTTGGTTTCAACAGGACGGTGTCACTTGCCATTCAGCTGCTCAAACAATGGATCTATTGAGAGATCATTTCGAAAAGCAGCTAATTTCAGGTTAGTTGGCCGCTTAGATCGAGTGATATCACACCTTTAGACATTTTTCTTTGGGGTTACGTAAAGTCCAAAGTCTATGCTGACATGCCAGCTACGATTTAGGTTTTGGATGCCAAAATTACGCGTGTCATTAAAGCCATACCGGTCGAAATGCTCGAACGATTCATTCGAAATTGGACCCTCAGTATGGAAACCCTGAGGCGTAGTTGCGACCAATATTTGAAGGAAATTATATTCAAAAACTAAATGCCATAAAATGTCCTTTCAAATTACCAATAAAGATTTCGCACTTGATTTGAATTTTTTTTGTTCTGTAAAAATACCTCCTGACGGATCACCCTATACTATTATTTTTTTGGCTTACGCTACCCATTATGGCTACTCGTAGTAGTGTGTCAGAGAATGTACATGTGTTTTGAATTCTAGCACACGCATACAGGATACCGACCTCTAAACAAGCGGCTCGCCGCTGTCAATTCGCTTTCTACAAGCACTGACACTTCGACTTAACTTTTGGTGGTCAAATATTGATGAAATTGGGCAGAGGTAAGTTTTTGGACCTAGGATAGACGCCATTAAATATTATTTATGTATATTTACATCCGATCTCGAAAAAAATTGGCACAATTTATTATGATAGATCAGTCACCAGCTCTGATAAAAATGGGTCATATCGGATATATAACCCTTCCGATTTTACATACAACCGCTCAAGAATAACAAATATTAGTTCCGATCAAATTTCGTATAATATATTACGATGGAGTTATTGTTCCCATATTGTATGGGGGTCCAAAAAAATCCACATATGCGTGAGGCTAGACGTAAGACGGATCAACCGACTGAAACTAAAATAAAATAACTTTAATAAAAACTGAGAGTTATAGGACTTTCTTCTTTTTTCTTTCCCGAAGGAATCGTCTTTTAACGATTTAACCTAAAATCCTGAAATTTTGCATAATGATGGCTTATGTGCCAAATCGTCCGAGGGGGAAATGTTTCCCTTAAAGCGACGCGGTAAAAATTACACTTTTTTGCGTGTTTTCATAACAAATCATATTTTATTATATTTTTTCTTCATGTGGCCCAAAAAATGTCCCGTATGGACAAAGTGGGCGGTATATAGACAATGTGGGCGTTTGGGTACTCAAATTAAAGCAAATTTTGCTACCAATCCAACTATAGAGAAGAGAGTTTTGGCTAAGATTAGGGACGGAAGCATGGACTCAAAAAATTGGACCTTTTTTTTGCGCTTTAGTATCGTAAGCACAATCGGTATAATAAACATGGGAATATCTCCTTTACTTTTATTATGTTACAAACGTTTTTAAGAAATAGATTATCTATTGCGTTTGCTGTAATGCCTTAGTTTTCGAGGCTCAGAGAAGAATAACCCCTGATCTTCAACGAAAGCTGACAAGTCAGCCAGGCGGGCAACTACCTGAATTCCCATCAGTTTTTGAATAAGCATAATCAGTTTATATGTTTTTGTTAGTTTGCTTGGGTCAAATGTCCAGTGACCCAGAAACGCGTTCTATTGCATATTTCTGTGTCACTCCGACTAGAACTCCCATGGTTCTTGAGGTTATCTAATGAAGTATTCTAGACAAATACGCACCACAAATCACATGGCACTACAATAGTTCTTTGCAATTTAATGAACTCCTCTCAGAGGAATTCAAAACAAAAGCAACATTTTGAAGTTAATCATAAATATAATTGATTGTAAATGAAAAAGATTGATTGATTAGAGGACATTGAGTGGCATGAACGCCGAACTCCGGCAAAAATGTTACTAGGATGCCTACTACATGAAATGCCTTATGAGTAGTTCAGCGTTGAACGGCAACTTGTGCACGTTTTTGAAATGAATTGAATCATGGACTCATTGAATCAACTTGAATGTCAATAACAGTGGAATTCAATTAATCGCTCCTAACAAAAACTTATTAACAAACACGTAATTAAATAATAATAATAATAACGGCAGGCCATTGTAATGACGGCCAGGGCAACCAACCGCCCATCCCCTCCATGCCTCCCAAAAATTAGCAACGAATTTTTCGTAATGAGAAATGGTTGCCAAATTATTACATCATTTATTATCATTATGGACGGCCAAGCCGCATGTGAAGGGGTTGGTTGGTAACGGGGAACAACAAGAAGAAGCTGAAGAAGTGACGGCAGATTGACATCAGCCCCATGGTGGTTGGTGTTGGCCAAGGGGTGGATGGACCGACTGTTTCTTTAATGAAAATCGACGTTGCACCTTTCATTTCCAAGGAGACTTCGCAAAAGCTATCACAAGCACGCACACACACACACTCCCACCGACACAATGTTTTTGACAAAACCAAACTGAGACTGACATGACGTCTCGCTCAGAGAAAATAAATTAAGGAATAGTGACTTTCTGGTCGGCGTGTTGGTTTCATCTTCCAAGTGTGATTTATGCAGGGGCGGAAGAATCTGTGAAAAAATTAAAAAGGTAAATTTTAGTGAAAGTATTCCCTCTTTTAAACTACAGTCAAAATATTACCATTTTTAAATTTCAGATTTAAATTTCAGTAAAAATATTTAAATATTTTTTCTTGAGTAGGTAAGGGATAAATCTTTAAGCTCTGTTGCCTGTTTTAACTTGTAGGTGCCAGTCAGCGGGTACACGAAATTGTATCGTGACAATGTTTAAGTGTTAAAGATTTCCCATCCTCTACTATGGTGAGCACAATTCGTTTATTGAACAAGCGGCAGAACTTCATCGACCCTCTGTAAAGAATGACCAAATGTTTATACAGGACATTCGAGAAATTAGTCTCCGTGATACAAAACGTATTTGGCTGTAAGTCGTGAATATTTTATCGAACTCAGCCCCATCCGAATTGCATTTCGACGCTTATATTTAATTCGTTCTCGTTGACGATAGCTTGTCTAAGCCGATCTACGGGAGTTCTGATGTCGATTTCGGACCAATGGAGTCTATCAATTCATTGGCTTGGTAAAAGTAAGATAGTGGCTCTAAATATTTACAAAACGTTTGATAGAATCAGCTACGGTACAATCTTATCAAAGTAAGTTGCTAATTGGCGTCAGTACGAAACATATTTATCGATGCACAACAAGTTTCTTAAAGATTCTATATCTGGTATTTTAGACGGAGTTTCATTAGTAGTGAATGCTAAAAAATGCGGGGGTGCCGAAGGGCTCTGTTCTTGATATTTTTCTCAATTACCTGCTGAGTCAGAAATCTAACATTATCATTCCTACGCTGACGACTGCAGCATTTGTCACTTATATTCGTTTGACGGAAGACTGGGTCTCACTAATACATATTATTAGAGACAAATTAATCAATCCATGGACTTAACGTTGTCGGCACTATTGATGAAAGGAATAGTTGTCGAGAAGTCAGACTCTCTATATGTTCTGGGCATAAAAATTCAGTGTGATGTTTTCTACATTCACCTACATTCAGCCAAAAGTGGAGTACAACTTTCCCTACTAGGCGGATTCTCCATGGTCCTCTCGGAGTTTCTCGACTGGCTTCGGATTCTTAGTTGAAATTGGAAAATTAGTTCCAAATACGGCTGTTTAGAAATTGACAATGTCATACGGAAAATTTAGAGGGTTATTTATCTAGAGGTAATTTTTTCAAAATAAAAAAATATAAAAATTCAAATCAAGTGTCGAATAGAATTTATTGTTCATTCGAAAGGACATTTTATGCCATTTATTTTTTGTATATAATATCCTTCAAATGTTGGATGTAACTACGCCTCAGGATGTCCATTCAGGGGATCCAATTTTGGATGACTCGTTCAAAAATATCGAACGATATGGCGAAATGCTCGAAAACCATGGTTTTCGAGGTATTAGCCTATTCATGATCAAATGCCAAACAATACTGAAAAAAATAAATAAATGCCAGATAAACAATATTGCCATTTAACTCGAACTTTGTCATAGGAAAGGTACAATTGCTTTGAATGACGGCAAATTGAGATTGTCTGGTGTACAGATTTTTTCACAGAAGCCGTATTTTCGCTCTAACCATTTTTACAAAGACACACGGGTTTTGTTACACCTGGCATTGACCCAGTTTCCTTCGATACTAAGTAACATCGTCGGTATTGCATAGTTGAAGCTATGATTTCAAGCTGCCTTTTTTCCTGGTCCTACTTAAGAAAATTAAGTAACCTTTTGGAACAATCGGTGTTGACAGTTGTGACACAAAGGCAGAACACCGAATATATAAAGGGTGGTTAAATTTCAAGAGCCGATGTTGAATGTATACAAGACCTAAACGTCAAGTTTTTTTCTGAATTACATTTGATATTTATCAATTTCAGACTAATTCAATTTGAACCATGTAAAGATACACAAGCGAGCAACGCGTTAACGTAATTCAGGCTTATTATGAAAATCAAAATCAATTTTCAAAGAAATCATCTTCAGTGATGAGGCACATTTTCACCTCAGTGGATTCGTCGATAAGCAGAATGGCCGCATTTAGGCGAGATGATAATGATAAGAGTGATTGTCGAAAATGCACCAACAAAAAGGGACTACTTGGTGCGGTTTGTGAGCTGTCGGCATCATCGGGCCGTATTTTCTTCAAAATGAGGCCGGTCAGGCAGTTTCTGTATGTTTTGTTCGCTATCGTGAGATGATAACGAACTTTTTATGGCCCGAATTAGAAGATATGAATGTGGACGATATGTGGTTTCAACAGGACAGTGTCACTTGCCACACAGCTAACGAAACAATGGCTCTTTTGCGCGACAAATTCAATGGCCGTGTTAACTCACGTCTTGGCGATGTTAATTGGTCGCCAACATCATGTAATTTGACACCGTTGGACTTCTTTCTTTAAAATGTGTACGTCGATAAGCCTTCAAAAATGTATGAGATAAAACAAGAGATAATTCGCCACATTAACGGCATAGAACCTCAATTATGCCTCAGCGTCATCGAAAATTTGGATCATGTGCCGCCGAGGTCGCGTTGGCCATTTGGCCGATGTTTTGTTCCATGCAAAATTGAACCATACCAATATTATCATAATAGAAAGAAATGACAAAAATTTCCTAAATAACCACCCTTTATAATAGGTTTGTGTGGATGAAATTGTTATATCTTGACCGATTTTTTTTTTCAAAATCAAGATATAACAACCCTCCAAAGTGGGCGAAATGGTTCAATTGTGTGGGAGGTAATATTGGCCATAGGCAGTTTTGAAAAAATATGACGACATGCTAATATCAATAACGAATCTCCATTCAAGAGTTATCGAGCGAACAGACGGACATGGCTCAAATGACTTAAAAGTCTTGAGTTCGTCGATGGATTTGGTCAAAACGTATGTAGGGTCTAAAATGTTTTTTCGATAAGTTTTTGTCCTTACACACAGAGTAAATATCAGTTGGATATCGGTACAAACTACAAATATTGGCATGGATAAACATAATTTCTGTTGCAATCTCCAGCATTCCATGGTATTGATGACCACATGGTTCGACTTAGCATCAATAATTGTACGATATTTACATCAACAAGTCGGTAATGCCTACCGAATTCAGAAAATCTGTTGGTTGGTACAATTGGTGGTTATGACACCCAACCAAATATGAAGTACATATTACTCTGGTACTAATAATTAGTAGTGACAACAGATAAATTCTTGGTAGCTCGCTGTTGTAACATATTACACTATGCAAAGAAATTTCGGACTTTCTCGGTGGGTAAAATAAACTTCTTATGATTTCACTTTAGATATCTCATTACGAAAATTCGCTAAAGCATGGAATATTTACTACTTTTATCTGGAACCTACCAGGGCTGTTATTCATGGTCATGTACTATAATAACCTAAGTGTTTTTTCTTGTAGAAATAAAACGAAGATCTGCCCTGCTAGGTTCCAGTTATTTTTATGAATGAAGTAAATATTCCTTGCTTTAGCGAATTTTCGTAATGAGGTATCTAAAGTGAAATCATAAGAAATTTATTTTCGTTGAATATTTAAATCTTTTCTATTTGTAAGATTGGAGTGTCCTCATCGCCCCCTTTTCGAGGGACTTTTAATGAAGAAATGTAAAAAAATGATTCGTTAACTAGAGTTGCAGAATTTTTATGTTGGGGCCTGTTTATTTTATGAAATAATATAAATGGACGTGTTTGGTAAAAATGTTCTACTAAGTTACTACTATTATAATTCTAGTATAGATCGTCTCAAATAAAATCAGATTATTTCCAAGAAAAAGGGTCTTCTTTCGTCCTTTTAAAACAAATAATTTTTTATGATAAAATTTAATGAACAGGTTTTTTTCAGAATGGAAACCTAAATCGACATAGAGGGCGATTTTAAATACAATTTTTTCCACCTATATATTTTAAACGAACTGGAAAATATAACCGATATAAATATATATTTCCTAGCACATCTTTAACCAAGACTTTACATTAGCCCTTTATTGGCCGGATGTAGTTAGGGTTTAAATTTCACTTTACTTCATTCTTTACATAAACCATATATCCTAATCAGCTTTATCTTGAAGTTATTTGACACTTTAAGCCAAAATTATCGTTCAAATTTGCGTTCACATATATTAGATTCAAAAGAAAAAAACAAGTTTAAAAAACACCTGCTCATAATTTAAATAACAGAATAGATATTTTCAAAAAGTTAAATATAAAAAATAAATGAAAAAAAAACCGAACCAGTTATTAAATTCTTGTGGTAATGACAACCAAATTCAAAGAGTACTTATATCCAACAATCTATAACAACAACCAATACATACGCAACTTCAGTTCCAAATATCATCCTTATTAGATAGGCATACCGATGCTTCGTCTGTTCAACGGATACTGTCAGTTCCCACTACGGAAAATTGCCTTCAATATGAATATTCGGTTGTATCGGCGATTTACATTTAAGTACGTGGAACCACCAACATTAGGTTGACAACAATATCGATTGTGGCAACCAAACGGTTATATGTGAGTATAGAAAGGTATGTACCGTCCTACTCAATAAGGTGAGGGTATATAAAGCATGGACAGTGAACCCGAAAGGAGTTTGGACTTATATAAACTGTCATTGTTCATTAGCTGTTCTTTCAAGTATTCGGCACGTTCTTGGCGAAAAACGAAATGGGGTAAGGACACGGAACAACGAAATCACCGACATCACCTGGTTTGAATCGAATGAGGGAACAGTCTTAGAAAACTAAGAATCTGTAGACCTATGAAGAAATTCGAGAATGTCAGATGCACCACCAAAATACCCCTTGAAATCCTCCTCACGGTAATATATTTGGTCATGGTTTGAGTCATTAAATTCTATGAGCTTTAAATTCATTTATGTTGAGATTTCGTTTTATACGGAAAAGGAGTATTGAAAAATATGTTTTACTTGTTCCCTTTATGTTCGAGTGTTGTACTAAATATCTGAAACAATATCCTTAACAAGATCTCACAGACAATTGTGCTTTTGTAACAATTTCATAGCACATTTTTTCGCCAAGAGGTGCCAGGAAAGTGGCAGGTTCGTGGGATGGATGAATGGATGGATACAAACATAGCTTTGGTGAATAGCAGCAGCATAACATGTTTGACATTTTCCAGGCCATTCATTTTTTCATATCCATAACCACTTGTATTCCCATCTATAGCACATATGTACGAGTACAATATTGTTGTCAGACTTCAGCTCATGCTCGTACTATAGTCACATGTTTAAAATCCTGCCACAAAAAAAGGAACAACGACAAGGACGCTGACATGAGGATTCTATGTACTATTCCATTATTGTGTACGAGTATGCAACAAAAGTGAAAATATCAGAATGCCAAAGATAAAATGAGGATGGGCTGACTGACGGTGGAGTCACTTTTAAGTTGACAAAAGAAATTTTGACAATGTCTAGAATTGTCGGCTACAAATAAAGCACAAACAATGTCCATGAGCATGTCCTTTGCTGAAAGGTGTATGAGAAATATACAAAAACAAAAAAAGGAATATTGTCCCAAAGAATTATGATTCAACACGAACAAAGACAATGCATTCTCTTTATGCGAAAAAGCAGATACTGCCAACAAGCTCAACAATTTATATCAGCATATCATTTGAATGACTTAAGGTGGCGGCGGTAGGAATTGGAATGTAACATTTTTCTGGTCGAACCACAAGATGCTGGAGTCAAAATCTTCAAATATGATTGGGATTGACGCCATCTATTTTGAAGCCGAATTAAAGCAGGACTTGTCAACTGGTCTGTGGTCATTAGCTAAACTTATTAGTGTACCTTTAGTCCTGTCGGCGATGTTTTAAGAGACAGAACGAATGATTTCGTAATACCTCTCTTATAGAAATATTTTCAAAAAATTTATATAATAAACTTTTATAAAACAACTAAAAAAGGTTATAGCTTATAGTGCACTTTCTTAAACATCCTGATAGAGAAAATTTTGGAAAACGCCAAAGTTGATAAAAACAGGCACAATAAACACCAACCCACTTTCTCCTAGCGTATGCGGGCGTCATTGACATTGTCGGAAGATCTAAAAGAGATGTTAATGGTGCGATTTCCAAAATTGAGATTGAGTCGCCAAAAATGAGCCTGGTGGTTAATGAGGACAAGACAAAGATGAAGCTGACAACTGCTAGAAAGACACCGCGGATCCGCAATAAAACAAAAAAAACGATCAAAGCACTGAGATAAAACGAAGTATCATCCTGGCTTATACTCGTATACCTGGCTTATACCCTATGCTACTTTGGGCTCAGTAAACAGCCTAAGAACAGAGCCCCCTCACGAAGACAAAAATTACATTGTACAACACGTTGATACTACTTGCTATATTTGCGCTGACACATGGACCCCTATGCAAGCGTATGAAGCAGTGCTGGGTGTATTTGAGAGAAAGATTCGTAAAATGTATGGGCCTATCCGCGTGAACGGATCACAAGACAGCGATTGCGCTGGCTAGGACCGGTCGGCAGAATGGAAATGAAAGACAGGAAAGACCGGGACTCCGGTGGAAGGACCGATGTGAGAATCCTTCGTACTATGAACTGGAGACAGCACGCACAAGACCGAAGTGCTTGGAGGTCTTTTATGCAACAGGCTAAAAACAACAACGGGTTGTTTTCCAAAAGGGACATAACCATTTCGTATCGTTACGTCAACGCACCCTCAAACACTTTTAATGATCTTTCAGTGTCAAAACGTTAGTCTAAGTCAACATTTTCATCTTGGTAAGTTCACTTACGAGCAACGTTTGCAAATCATCAAAAATTACTACCGAAATTCCAAGTCGGTGGCTTTAGCAAAGTTTCACGAAATTCCAGAATTTCATCGAAAAATCATCTTCAGCGATGAAGCTCATTTCTGGCTGAGTGGTCTTGTAAATAAACAAAGTATGCATTAAGGACAGTAAAAAACCCACATGTGCTTCAAGAGACACACTGTGTGATGTGGTTTTCATGCCGGAGGTGTGATTGGGCCGTATTTCATAGTCGATGAAAACAATCGTCATGTTACCGTCAATGGAGAGCGTTAGAATTGGATGAGCTTGACTTCGCTGATATCTGGTTTCAACCGCTTTACTGAAATGCAAATTCGGTGTATGGGTATCTCGAAAAATGGTCCGGTGGCTACCTCGTTCATGCGATTTAACGACATTGAATCATCTTTAATGGGGCCACATCAAGTAATTGGTCTATGCCAGCAAGCCAAAAACTTAAGACGAGCTCAGAAACAACATCCAACGCGAAATTGCCAACGTTCCGGTCGAAATATGTGCCAGAGTGGTACAAAATTGGGTCCAAAGAATATATCACAGTACACGGGCTGCTGGTGGTCATCTGACCGAAATAAAATTTCATTCTTAAAATGTAACATTTGCACTACACCGGAAATAAATTTGAACTTTTTTTTAATATATTAGCTGACCCAGCAAACATTGTTTTGCCTTCAAAATTTATGTCTGGCGCCGTTGCAAAGTCGTGTTGGATTGATATTTCGAAGAAGAATGACAGGTGCACTGAACCGGAATACAGACATAATTCAAATAACTTTAACTGGAACAGAAATAATAGAATGAGGTATTCTATTTGTTTTATTGAAATCTAAAAAAAAGAATGAACAATGATATACGAGTATTTAATTTAAGGCTGCACGATTCACTATAGTTTTTGTTTTCTGCTCTGCAGCATAAATAAATAGTATTTTTCGGGAATCAGTTCGAATTAGAAAGATTGGACATCGTGCTAACTATATGTACCCCAAACCATCATACCTAATTTTTTTTAAATACTGTTACCAGAAGCAGAAATAATGGATTTTACATTTTTGATTTGTATGGGAGGTACTATGCCCAATATGCCGATTTCATGCAAACTACACATTAACCATCTACAGACCATCCCCAACGTACCCTAGGATGGTGTACCAATTGTCAGCATTCTAGTTTAAAAAAAAAGTTTTGTCACGCCTCTTACAACCACAGTCCAAAATTTCGTGTAGCAATTATGAAGAAACCCGCAGAAGGAAGTATCCAGTTTTCCCCAGTCGTTTTCAAGTTTTAAGCTGTGTTAAAAACCACATTCCATATTTATACATATAGATAAAATTATTATGTCTTTAATGCAAAACCCTGTATAAAACAAATGAACTATTTCATCAAAACTATGAAAGTTGTCTTTAAAACTTTGAAATGTTATTAAATACAATTATTATAAGCTGTCTACATGTTTCATAGAATGAAAATATAAAAATTTGGAAATTTTACGAAGATAGCTTCTCAGTGTATGGAAGTAATATTGAGCATTGAGTATCCAAAGTATTTTGTGTTCCATTTCGAAAATCTACACGCAGAAAAATAAACATGGTTACTATATGGTCACGACAATAATAATATGTTCTTCGCAATAAAAGTAGGTTCGTCGCAACCAAAGTATTGTATGATAAATTTAATGTAGACAATAGTAGCCGCAATATTAATATTGTGTAAATATAGCAATAGTATTATTGCCAAATTTTATTATGAAAATATGGTTGTAGCAACAATATAAATATGGTAGGTGGATTTTATGTAAACAATAATATGATTATGGCAATCATACTGTATGATTGTAATTTTTCCTCATTTAAAAATGCTTTTTAGAACAATTTTAATGTTACGAATCTAATGGAATAATATTACTTTTTTATAAAGAAATTAACAATTTCAAACAAACTGCTTTTGCTTTGTTTAACTGAAATATTTTTAATAATAACGCTTACGTTTTTTAAACTTATTTTTTCTACTGTTAAAAAAATGTATTTTTAAATATTTTTCATAATTCAAATCTATTGTTGACTTAACCTAATTCTAATAAATAATATTGGTCGATCGATTATGGTATATTTGTGTGTAATCATACTATGGTTGTTGGGATATTACATGATTACGTGTGAATCATACTATGATTGTGAGGATCATACTATAGTTGTATGTGAAACATACCATGGTTGTGAGGATCATAATATTGTTGTCCCACAACCATGCACCCAACAATAGTATTATGCTATTCGGGTTTTGTCACCACAACCATACTTTTTTCTGCGTGTAGTTCAGGTGAATTAGGAATGTTTAAGAATAATGGGAATTGCAGGAGAAGAATTCCAAGGTCTTCTCAAACCTTCGAGAAGGCTTTCTTTTTACATTCAACACACATTCGATAATGCTTTTAAAAAAACACATTCTAAAAGGCCTTCTTTTTATATAAGAAATGATCCCGCATACATTCTCATGCGTTTCTTTATCGAAGCCTGTAATTAATCCTATACTCTTCGTCGGTGCATACTTTAAGAAGGCCTGCAAGAAAGCCGTCATATTTTCAATGATAAATATTGACTTAACATTCCTGGCACCCTTATTGTGGCAGTTACTTAGTGAGCGCCTAGTGAGCGATGGCAGCACGGAAGCCGATTGTCACAGCGATGAGTGGTGAAGTTTTTAAGCCGTTCGACGTTAATGTACAACTTGGCCAGTACGTAACATAACGGAGTAGTTGTCATAAATTTGTCCTTAAGAAAAATTAATTAAATTGAGTAAAACAGGGTGGCTGATGAATATTACTACATTAAGAAACTCAAATAACTTTTTTTCAGTGTATGTTATTCATTTTTCTTTTATTTTCATGGAGTATCCGTTTCATGGAGTATCTGTGGGTTGGAAGCAATCCATTTTCGACAATTTTTTTTTTATGTTGCCGTTTAAATCGAAATGGGCCAGTTGAACATATGTTCTTTCTCTCCAACATTTAAAGCATCTTATGGCAAAATTAAAAGCGAATCGGAAAGTCTGCTGCGCTCAGTTTTTTGGCCATTTGAACTTTAAATGGGAATAAGCCCAATTCTTTGTGCATGATTGACTGCAATGACTGTCTGCTTATACCCATTTGAGCAGATAAGCTTCTTGTCGAAACTCTTGGATTGTTTTGTATGGTAGCAGCTACAACAGCGATTGTTTCCTCCGTCCTAACTGAAGGGTTTCGATAGTGGGGTCTTCTGTTGACTGTCCCATGCTCGGCAAAATTGTAAACAAGTCTCATTATGGTCTATATTCTAGAAGAATTGCCGCTAAACGTGGGCCTATACTCTCTTTGAACCGATACTACGGACTCCAGTGCGTGATAGTGGCGGACAATCCAAATTCTTGTTTCCACCCTGTGGAAATTTCTCAGTTACAACTTTTTTTGTTTTGTATACGCATTCTAAAGGGTGGTTAAATTTAAAATGTCTAAAATGAATTTGAACCACACCTAAACGTCAAGTTTTTTTCCGTATTTCATTTGATTGTTCTCAATTTCAGAATAAATCAATTCGAACTATAGAAAGATACACAAGCGAACAACGCTTTAAAGTTATTCAGGGTTATTATGAAAATGGGCGTTCAAATCAAAATGCATATCGCGCATTTCGTGATTTAATCGTTCAAAAGTGCGTACAATCGGAAAAATCTGTAGGAGATGTGAAAATACAAGTACATGCTCGTACAGCTCGTATAGCAGAAAATATAGCTGCAGTTCACGATAGTGTGGCTGAAGAGCCGTCCACCTCAACTCGTCGTCGTGCCCAACAATTGCACCTCTCACGCTCGTCGTTGATGAATATTATGCATAAAGAGGTGCATTTACACGCTTACAAGGTGCAATTGATTCAAGAACTAAAGCCTCTGACCATTCCAAATGTCAACAATGGTCAGAATGGTGGCAAGCAATGACATCGGCCCTCAAAAATTCGCCACCCTTTAGAAGACTATTTTCTGCTCTGCAATTCAACCTAGTGTTAATTTAATATGAGACTAGAATGCTCCGTGCATCCTAAGAAGTCATCCTGGAAGACGTTGCCAGGCCCTTCCTAGTCCCGCTGGGATCTTGTAGCACTTTAAACATATTGCTTACCATTGATAATGCTATAGAATATTGAGAATGTTAAAGGGCATTGAGAATGCTGGGAGACATTTAGAAAGTTGGAAAACATTAGGAATGTTAAAGGAAATTTCCAATACGTCTTATCTAAAAAGGATCAATTAAGTGTCGTAAAGGAACCAAAAAGGTTATGCACTACAGTTAATAACGAAATCATTTAATTACGAAGAAAATGTTCCATTCCTAAATTTTCGTACCTATCGTTCTAATCTGGTCAGCCTTTCATTTACACGGTCCCACATCAGTATTTGTAGTTGTTACAAACAGAATTTAAGTGTGAGTCATCGTTGTGCAAAATTCAGTAATTATGTTATGTACAATTATCACTTAAGTAGCCCAGGTTTAAAACAGAGTTAGCGTCAGTTTTTCCACCTCGCAATATCAACTACTTTGCGAGTAGGAATTTTAACCTCAAAGTCATGCTTAGGCTTCGCTGTTAGTGTTAAGATTCTATGCTAATTAAACCATTCTGCAGAGTTTTGGTTTTTATCTTTTTGATATTATTCTCAAAAAGATCATGTATGAGCTAAATAGGAGATTTATTCCACTGGGTGCTTCAATAGGTAGGTCATTCTAAAAAAGAAAAGACTTCAACTTAAGCGACGAAGCAGAAGTTGCATGTATTTCAGCCTAACATGCAGTCCCAATGTTTTTTGTTCCATCACTTTGGCAACACTCTTTGCAGTTTTTTTTTAATTAAGTGATATAAAGAAATAATAAAAGACGACTTCCATTACAAACACTCGCATTCAGATTTTCAGTATTTCCGGTGCTATACGCCGCTAAATAAAGCGACAACTCTTTGCGAGACACAGCCCATAGACACAGAACATCTAAAGACTCGACAAAAGGCATTTTTTATGTGAAAGGAAAAAGAAAACCGAGGAACAACAAGAAAAATTAAGGAAATTAGTTTTTTCCACATGAGAGATGCAATAACAAACACAAAAGCAGACGCTACTGCCGAACAATTTATTGAAATTCTTGTAGAACAAAAGTCGAAAAGGAGCACACCCAGACAGGCCAGCACCCACTCACACACACGTACATGTGCACTCTGGCGAATCTGGTGTGCATACAACACATGTGACGGTTATAAAGAAGGATCTCGTGGATGTAATCCACCAAGGAACAAGGACGAGATGAGATTACAGAGCGCACAAAAGCAAGGAGTCAGCGTGCCACGGTGCCATTAAATTAAATTGTAGCCGAATAAAGAAGGGACGACTTACATGGCACAAAGCGCACGAAGGCAATAAGATTTGCTTAAGGATATTGAGGACATGGGCTTGTGATGTAGTGTCTGTTTAACAGTGTTTGTGTCTGTTTTCGTGGTGAAAAGACAAAAACTCATTGCACATATGAAATTGCTTTGCTATTATCTGGTCTACCATAAAAAAAAAGGAAAGCGGTAAATATTAAATAGAAATAGTAAAATAGGTTATTCAATTATAAACGACATCACCACACAGAAAACTGATTTGTTACCACAACCGAATGTTGGTGGTTGCAATTACTATCCATGTATTCCATTGTTCCAACCGAATGTTGATTGGGTAGACTGCAAATTTCCGTAGAGAGAGCTGAAACTTTTGGTTGAAGAAAACAAGTATCTGTAATTAGAATGATTATTGGAACTGAATTTGTAAATGTGTTGGTTGTTGTCATAGATTGTTGGTTATAAGTACTTTTTGAAAAAATTTAATATTTTACCGCCTTGCAATGGGTCAACTGATCAGTAAAATTAATGCGTCTTTGGATGGATGTTTTGATAAGCATTGCAGTGATGCCCTGGTCTTAAAAAATACTAATTATGTTGTTTCTATATTCTTGAATTTTTTTTTATTGTAGATCGTTTATTTTTATGGCAGTATCATTTACATGTTTTCACCATCTAACCCAAGAAACTGTCTGACCATTTTTTTATCTTTATCCATTTTTTGGGGATTTCGAAATTTTTTTTCGTCCTAAATGAAGGTTTGTTGTTACAAGAACCTATCAAATACTCGTAATATAGGGTTTATTTTTTTGACGTTGGTATAACCACAATTATGTTCTAACCGCCACCTAAACAGGGTTTGGTCACTACAAAGATATAATCTGTTGTCACTTCCAATTATTGGTACCAAAGTAACATGTACATCACAGATTGTTGGTTGCCGTAACCGTCAGTTGACGTCAACTGATTTTGGTTTGTATAACTGTGTTATTGGCCTTGATATGGTTGTAGTTACCATAATATGATATCTTGAACCATGTTAACATTAATGTTATGTAATGTTGATCATGGCAACAGTATTCGGTTTATCCAACTGAACTTTTGTAGTTCGCACCAATATCCAACTGATTTTCTCTGTGTGCATGTATAAAGTGACTGGGTCCCTTAAGCCGGTTATTCGATGTTCGAAATTGCGTATATACTCTGCCAAGAGTACCCCAAATTGTTTTTCTTGTACTGATCGACTATGCACCACTAGCTTCGAACATTTCACACTGCTTCGTATAATTCGTAAGACCCATATGCGAATCTGGATTAGGCATTTTATTATTTTGCAAGTGATAAACCGAATATTTTAAAACTGTAAATTTCAGGTACAGGTAAATACTGTTTACTTGGAATGTACTCGTAACATGTTTGCCAATTTCCAGTCAACGTTTAAAGTGCTAATTTTCCATCACTCTAAGCGAAAGTGAATGTCTTTTTACACATATTAATTACGTTAACTCTTTTTAAGTTTAAATGTTGTATTAGCAACGGGACCAAATCCCTGTGTATCTCAAATAAGACAGCTTCTATTTTTATTATTACTCTTATTATTTATAATTTTATATTGCAGGCACTAATTTTTGATCCAAAATTTGCTAATCGGCGGCAGCATTACTCGCACGTCATAGCTTATGCCACAGGTCGCATTAACTACTAGTTAAGATTGACTTTACGAGGGTTGCTTTTTATATTTCGGGTCCTGACAATACTGGTGTTCCCAGATGCAAACTGGAACTTCCATTGGGAACTAAGACATTTTTTTGCATAACGTCACTCAGAACGTTTTGTCATTTGAGGACGAACTGTTTTGTTTACAGTGTGTTGAAAACTTCATCTCAGTCAAAAAAAGAAATTATCCCGTGAACATTTCCGTGCGTTGATATTTAACGATTTTCGGCGTGGGTTATTGAGACAAGAGTGTTTAAATCCACTTTTTCCTACTTTTGGCGATGAAGCACTTCGTTCTTCGCTCCATGAATTTCGTGAGGGGCGTCCAACTTCGTCAAGTTTTCCAGAAACCGTCGATTTTGTGCGTGAACTGATTAAGCAATACCGACATGTGACTTACCGTGAGATTACGGCATCCTTTGGCTTTAGTATGACAAGCATCAATAAGATATTGAATGTTCTTTTGGCCGCGAAAAAAATTGTTCTCGTTGGATCTCACATAATTTGATGATGGTGCAAAGAGATGTTGAAAAAGAAAAACTGCGGTAGCTCAAAGGCAGTGTGAACATTGTCACAGGTGACGAATCATGGATCTACACATATGGACCCGAAACAAAACAACAATCGACCATATGGGTCTTTCAAGACGAGCCAAATCCAACAGTAGTTGTTCGTGGAAGAAGTACATCGAAGCAAATGATTGCGTTTTTTTTGGTATAACCGGCCATGTTGCCACAGTGCCTTTAATGGAACGTAGGACTGTCAATTCTGAGTGGTATTCCACCATCTGTTTGCCAACAGTGCTTAAAGAAATAAGGAAAGATAATAAGAGAATTCGGATCATTTTGCATCACGGCAAAGCGAGCTCTCACACGTCAGCTGAAACGATGAGCTATTTCACCAATTGATGATGAATTGATGGGTCATCCACCGTACAGCCCTGATTTGGCACCCAATGACTTCTTTTTATTCCCTACCATCGAGAAACAGCTGTTGAATGTTCAAAAAATCAATCGGTGGCGCATGCAAAAGTGTGTTGATCTTAAAGGAGAATATTTTGAAAAACAATTAAACCATATCCAACAATAAATAGCAGCCCTCGTACACTCAGTCTTCGGAATTCCAAAAAAAAAAAACAAAATAATATAATTATTTTTTTTAAGGTAAACAGCTCCCCTCTTTGTATGTCTCTGTACCCGTAAGTACCCTTTGCTCGATTTGTTTAACGAATCGTTGGAAGAGGGAAGGAACGAACGAATGGAGCAACTTAAATTAAAACATACATTTAATGGGTTCCATTTCATTTCTCATTTGGGGAAGTGTCCAAGTATTTGGCAGCCGCACTGGTACATTGTTGACTTTACAAAAGAGTGTACCCACACAGACTCATTCATTTGTTCGTTCATACATTACATTTATTTGTCCTCGGGGGAGTTGCAGTGTTGACCGTTGACTCGGGCACGGCGGCCGCGTATACCCGCATTTCTGCTGCGAATTAAATATTATTATGAGCTCGGTGGGAGCTGAGTTCCAGTATTTCGTTGGTCATTATGGTCTGACCGCAGCGACCAAAAAGACTCGATGTGTTGTTGTTACATCACTTGGTCACTGGCCACTGGTCAGTGGTCGCTGGTCTCTAACCGCACTAAATCACTGCAGGACACAATGACCAGTTACGACAACAGTTCGGCACAGCTGGTGAGAAGTCGGAGGAGGAGGAGTGGATTTGTCTGGCTCGAATGCCAGCGACATGTGCATTATTTGTCCGAGGTGCTTCCTTTGTGCCAGCTAATGTGTCGGTCGCCGGTCGCAGGATTCTCATGTGTACACACACACCCGTATGAGTGCGGGGGAAGTGAGGTGGGCGGGGGAGAAAGAAGTATTTCCGTTGTAATAGCTCTCATTAAATTTGAGTTTATTTCGCAATTAACGCCTGTTGCTGTTATTTGCCGAGTTTCAGCCGCCCGGCTCTTGTTGTTAATGATGTTGACAGAAGCGTTGGTGCATGTAGGCATACGAGGGAGGGTGTATATGTGTGTCAGTATGTGTGGGGAACCAGGCTTAAGTGTGTTCAAGTATGTGCGAAATTTCACTCTAATGCGAAAGTATTTCCATTTAACACTCTATTAACTACCAAAGCAAGAAAGTGGAATGGGACCACAGATTCCTTCTCATAAAGGTGGGGAAGGGGAGCAGATTTTGTGCTGTCGAGGGAAAGGTTTTGTTAATTTGTGGCTTATAAACTAATGCCTTCTAAATATTAACTAAGGTTGTCGTGCCTGAAAAACCAACAGGTGTAAATGGGAATACATTAACTTTTGAAACCAACACATACGTAAACACCAGATCATCAGCATTTGATAACTGAAGTATGTATTCACACACACACGCACATGCCCAAGTACACTGTTTATTTTATATTAATAAGTAATTTGTTGGAAATTTGTGGGTAATTGCAATGGTAACAACACATTCGATAGCACTGGTTTGTACTTTCTCTATAATCCAGGTCAAAAATTAAAAGTTTGCGAAATGTTGCCGAGTCTACTTTAAAATGTGGTCCACCATGGAGTCATGGGCAGAGAGCGAATTTGTTAGGCAGAAAAGGCCAAAATAACTTTAAAATGTACTAAGAATTCAAAAACTGTGTAGTAAAGAATGTTCAGCACATCTTAAGTTTAATTTTTCAATTGAACTCCACATGCATATAATCTGTCCCTCTGTAAAGATATTTGAGGGGGGGGGGGGGCGTCTTGGTGGGCACGTTTTTACTATTTTTCGGAACATTGTGCAAAAGATTTCAAATAACGAAGTAGCCCGTTTGTATAGGAACCCAACAAAGCATAATGCAATTGAATTGATGAATAAACTTACAATTAACAAATTTCTACAACTTTTCATAAACGCCCTTATAATAGGTTTACTAATGTGCAAAGTATAAAGTATTTTTAAAGTCTTTTTAAACGCTTCCCATCGTTGTAAATGTGTTTGCAAAAGAATTATGCTCACAACAGTTTTGTAAGTGTTTTTGCATATAATGTGCCATTATTCGAACGCGCATGCATTTTGCTTTATTTTTTAAATATCTCAGTCTTTTTGTTTATGTTGATAGGTGAAATTAGAAGTGAGTGAAGTAAATAAAAGTAAATTAAAATATATAACGCAAGTAGAAAATGCCGTACAAAACAAAACAAAGTGTTCGTAAACAATCAAAAGAAATTGTAGATTTCCTATTAGATGCTAAAAGACGTAATAAATCTGGCTCATTTTATTTCTTTTTAAAATTTATAGATGCTATTTCTATTGGATTGAACAGGGATAGTTTTGTCCACAGTACAAAATTTATTTATTAATTTGCCAAAACTAGGCAAGAGAGCAAACAAAGATATCAAAAAAACAAAAATAATTATTTCTTAACCTGTGGGCATTAATAAAATAATAAATAAAACATAAATATTCAAAAAATAGTTGAAAATTAGAGCAGCCTAATTCGTAACAGCTGGCGTATGCTAACTTTAGCCATCCGTTATGAACAAGGCTATTATTGCGTAATTGTATTCATCATCTTGAAAAACGCTTACAAAATTAAGGTTATTATAAGCATGATTAGAATAGGTTGTTCTACAATAACATTTATAAGCTTATTGTATATTACAGACTAGAAAACTTATCACAAGGGAACGTTTTTGTTGATTATGGAATATATAACAAGCCTTTTACAATAGTTGTCACAACGCTTTAGTAAGCTTAAGGCTTATCATAGTAAATTTTTTACAAATTATTTCTAAAGCGTTTTGGTTTGCTGGAAGGTACCAATAAGTGCTTGGTTGGATTTAAAATTATAAGTTGCTTAGTTAATATAAAAATGTTAACCTTACAGGATGCACCACTTTCTGGTCTAATAATGAAAATGCGAATAATTATCATAAAAATGGTTTTATTGTTTTTTAAAGTATTCTCTAGAATGATTTATACACTTTTGCATGCGCTAAAACCAATTGTCGATGCACTTTTTCAACTCCGATGGAGACACCTCCAAAACATAGTTTTTGAACGTTTGAAAAGTTCACCACGCATTTTTTAAATAGTCATAACTTTGATTCGACGTTTTGGCCGGTCAAAAAGGAGCAGGTTTGAGCCGATGTCATGTCAGCATCTTCTGGCGACGAAAAATCGTTGACCACGCATTTTTTTCTGATGTGCGGGAATAAAAAGGAGGCATTGGGTGCCAAGTGAGGGCTGTACGGCGGATGCCCAATCAATTCGACGTTTTTGACGGTCAAAAAGGCGCTAGGTTGAGCCGATGTGTGAGAGCTCGCATTGTCATGTCAGCATCTTCTGGCGACAAAAATCGTTGACCAAGCATTTTTTTCTTGATGTGCGGGAATAAAAAGAAGTCATTGGGTGCCAAGTGAGGGCTGTACGGCGGATGACCCATCAATTCGAAGTTTTGGCCGGTCAAAAAGGCGCTGGTTTGAGCCGAGAGCTGTGAGAGCTCGCATTGTCATGGTGCACAATGATTCGTCTTCTCTCCACATGACCAGTTGTGCAGAAAAACAGGCGACCATTTGCTTCGAAGTGCTTCTTCCACGAACAACTTTCGTTGGATTTGGCTTGTCTTCGAAAATCCACACGGTCGATTGCTGTTATGTTTCGGGGTCATACGCATAGATCCATGATTCGTCACCTGTGACGATCTTATAAACGTCATTTGACGTACTGCGATCGTATTTTTTTCAAAATTTCTTAGCACCAATTGACACGAGCTTTTTATTGAGCGACTGTCAAATTTTGCGGGATCCAACGAGAACAAACATTTTTTACGGCCAGGTGTTCGTGCAATATCAAATGTATGCTGGTGAAGGAAATGCACAAGGATGCCTTAACTCACGGTATGTCACATGACGATCTTGCATTATCAGTTCACGCACGGCATCAATGTTCTCTGGCACAACGGCCGCTTTTGGACGATCTTCACGACCTTCGTCTTTGAGCGAGCGTCGGCTACGATTAAATTCATTAAACCAGTTTTTGCAGTGCTATAGGATGGTGCTTTACCATATAAAGATTTAAGTTCATCGATGCACGTCGAAAGTTGTGAAAAATGATCGCACGAAAATGTTCACGAGTTAATTTAATTTTTTTGCCAAATTGATTTTTACAAGTCACTGTAAACAGTACAAATGATGGTCGGACGTCTAAAACGTTCTGAGTACGTTTATGCTAAAAAATGTCAAACTTTCCAATAGAAATGTCAGATGGCGCCAGGCAACACTTAATGTTGTCTAGGCCAGAAATATATATAGCAACCCTCGTACCAAACCAAATTTGGTTTGTCTTTTGTTTGGTAAACATAGGTATAATCAACATGAAGGTTTATAGCTAGGTCATAAATTGTGTTAGAGAAAAATTTGCAACACAAGGTGTATTTTCCGAAAGTCGTCTGGCTTACGAGTTATAGCTCATCAAAGCTTGCAACTGGTTTTACTCCATTTCTAGGGCTAAAAGTCGTGACGGACTGGCCGGTATCCATCCGATTGAAAAAATGTTTGCACGGATATTGTTTTTGATGACCAATATACTAGAAAATGAGCGGGGAGCGGAAAGAATAACACTTTTCCATTTTTCTACGTATTTCATGGGCGCTCTAATATACATGGACATATTCTAAGTATGAAATAACAATACAATTTTCCCAAGAAGCCAAAAATAAAATTATTTTTGCAATTTGGCCGGGTAGACAAAGACTCTAGGTTTTAAGTGGACCATAAAAACAGTTTTCTGTGATTTTTCTGCACATCCAGAAGTGAAGGGAATAATATAGACCGACTCGTCAGTCTATAGCAATATTTTTGAAGATTTTAGATACAAATTAAACTTTTTATCTTGACATCTTTTGATATCGTGTGATGTTAAAAGGGAAACGCTTCATAAGGTTTGGCCAGGACGAACCTTATATTCCCACCACGATGGATTTACTACTGAAATGGTATTCATCGGTCCATAAGTCCTACCCCAATATCAACCAAAACTTTAATATAACTCCATATTAGGATTGTAAGTGCAATTTGCTTTAATGTTTTTATTGATCGCTAGTTTGGATCATACGGGCTGTTTGATGGCCCTTACACCAAATTTTAGGCAAATTTTAATATATATAACAGCGCATAGAGAAAGCGACCTAAGGGTAAAAAAATAAATTTTCATTTTTTGATGTGGCTCTCCTGAACAAAACTTTTCATCAACTTTTCACTTTTTTTGATGTGGATAACATCTGAGTGTCGAATGAGACCGATCCTTTGCCCCAAAAGTGTTCCCTCCCAGAAATATGCGCGTTTTATGAAAGTGAAGTCGACGATTCTAAACGCAAATAGAAAGGGACCGAATCTTTAAAATGGCTCTTCTGAACAAAACTGGTTTTAGCCTTAGGTCCCTTTTTATTTTGCGCGCCACATATATGCATTCATCGAAATGTAACAAAATCTAAATATCATTTGACTTACTACTCGCATATATCTATGTTTAGGGCCTTTTTAGAGATTTTAAGCGCGTCTCAACAATCCGTCTTCAATTAAGCCAGAAATCACATTGATTTAACCAGTTCGACCCCTCATGGATCTAAATTTTAATAGATGACAAGGTTTTTACAAAATGCAAAGAGAATTGTGGAATCTTCGACAACAAATGATATCATGTGTTTATTAAATGATCCAAAACGTGATCTTTTTCCGTGGCTCCTTTAGTGAATAATCAAATCAGACCTGACAGAATAAGTGAATCTCTCTTCCGGACAGTAAAGTTGTCATTGCTTGGGATTTTCATGTCTCTTGCCGCACAAAACGACCTAACGCAATTTGTGAATGAACCGATACATATTCCGTGTGTCGAAGGGCACCAACACAATATTCGTATAAGGTTTTATCAACTTTTTTTCCTGAACTTGCTAAAGGCTATTTCTTGAAATTTATTTTTATTAAAAACCAAAATATCTTTATTTGTGTGCACTTTAAAATTGTTGATTATTTTTAAGTGATATGATGATAGTTGAAAGATAAAAGAAAACACAGCATCCTGAACCTATTCTTTACTCTGCAAAGTTCATGTAATTGCAAAGTTAATGTTATTGCATCTATTGGTAATTCCGAACATTGCATTGTTTTGGCATCATTTTAGTATTTCGCTCTTTATGTCGCTTCGATTCCAGCTCCAAAGCGGACAGTTTGTATATACGAAAAGGCACGTTGGGCCGAGCTGAACGACTTTTTTTAGTATTGTAATTGAAAACTATGCTTGGCTTACCAACGACAGTAATTCTGCGGCTGAAATAATCTAAAATATAATTTTATTTAGAACGAAGAAATTAATTGCAACTAAAATTATGTCAGTTAAAACATCCAAAAACGTTTGGTTCAACCAGGCATGTGATCGAAAACGTACCTAGGCCAATGCCTTGAATATTTTTTCAAACTCCTGGTATGGATATCGAACAATCAGACGCAATTCCTTCTGAATGACAAATTTAGCGCGGCCAGGCTGCGGTATATACCAATGGAGGTATATCATTTAAAAATCGTCCAAAAAAGTAGTGAATTTTCGGATTTTCTTCATTTTTAATAAAAGCAAAGCTTAAGATTTCAAAGCATCAACGAATGGCCAAACATTGCAAATATGCTTTAAACAGGCCTGTTCAGAATTGGCACTTCTCTTAAGAAATACGAGTATATGTACAATTATGTAATTGAACGTGTAGTTTTCAAAAGAAAACTTGATTTCTTTTGACGAAAAGGAACATTTAACCTTTTTGCACGGTGACTTAAGGTGTTTACTTTTATGTGGGGTGCCCCCCGCTCACCGTTTTTTATAACTTTTACTGTCTTTGTTATTGTTTTGTAAGCCAATTGTCTGATTTGTGACTAAATGACATTTTATTGTCAAAGTCAATTCAAATCAAATGATACGGAAGCAAATCACTTAATATGTGTTTGTTGCTATTCCCCATCGCCATCAAGAGAATCACCACCACACCAGCTTCCGCACCATCGCCACCACCGTCAGCGTCATCGTTGTCGACTTCGTCGCCGTCATCGTCAGAACAATTGACAAACTTTCATAAAGCAACGTTTGCTTAGTCATACAACAGGAGCTTTCACATGTGTACGTATATGAGGATGAATGTGCATATGTATGGGTTTCGCTTCCTTTTACTAACACATGTATACCTGCACACACACCACCTTTCCTTTCATCGTGTATGAATTTCCATCAATGTTGTCTCAATTTCAAGTAATTTCCGTTCGAATGCGTAGCAGCCTCAACAGTAGCCGGCAACCTCTGCGGGAATCTGAACGCTGGCGGTGGCAAATGAAGCGAGCAATGGCAGCATTTTACTACTCTTTAAGCAACATTCGTACATACTTTCACGGTATTAAGGATATGCCGTAATGCCGTCATACCTTTGGAGCTTTAAAGGTTGAATTGATCTTTTATTGGGGATTGGGATTAGGCAAATGTTTTATTGGCTTTTTAGTCCATCATTCGAGCATACAATGGAGGAACTCTTACGCTGGAAGTTCTCTTCGGCTGTAACAACATTAAGTTGTACGAGTACTTAAGTGTTCTTAGGCGCTGAGTTATTTTTGTCAAGAAGTCATTGTTAGCGAAAATTCAATTGGACCGTCGTTTCTGATTGAATTGTAGCGACTGGTTGGAGCACATGTACCTATGCCTTGGGGTTGAGTTTTGTTAAGGAATAATTTGATTTTATTGGAATATAACTTAAGCGTGGGTAAGGGTATTTAGCAGGAATGAAATGGTAAACGAAAAAAAACACTGAAACCTTGACATAATTAGACGAGATTCAAACTGATTATTTTATGCATCTTTTGAGCCATATTGGCTCTAATCTACTCTACTCCACTGCTACTCGACACATCATTATGCCATATTTTAGAATTTATTTAATTTTTCAAGTAGAAATGCTGTTAAATTCGTCGTGACCACCACCGTGAATTTAATTAGCTTATTTTTGGGAGTCCAACCCCTTGGTGTCCCACCCCTTGAAGCCAAATCTTCAAAATAATTATATATTTTGATTTGTAGTAAACCCAGCTTTAATTTGAGTATCCAAATGTCAATATTTTTTCTATATTTTCCGAAAAATTTAAAATAAATCCAAATTCGCACTTTAGTTAAAACTGCTGTAATTTGTGCACTCATATAACTACATTCACTAATAATTGCCAGTTTCGATGGACATTTTTGAGCTACCTCAGTCGAAACAGCAACTATCCCTTGTTTTGATAGAGTAAGCGCGTTTCTTCTTACTATCCACTTATAAAGTTCACCAAAAATTATGATTTGCTTGGCAATTAAAAAAAGTGTTCATTTTTTCGAGGTACCTAGTGCTCTATAAAGGGAAGTATTTTTGCGACATTGTCTTAAAATGCTTTTGTTAAAAACATTTGGTAACGAAAACTACAGGGTTAGGCGATTAATGTTTAACCTATTCAAACGACTCTAGTTGTTTGTGTCAAATTAAACCAAAACCACACTGTGGTACAGGGTATTATGACTTAGTTTTGATGTTGCAACACATGAAATTAAAGGAGATATCCCTATATTAAGTATACCGATCAATTCTGTATTACTTTCTGATTCTTTTAAACGATGTACGTCGGTCCGTCTATCGTAATCAAAGTATTGGTCGAAATTAAGCACATATTTTGATGAAACTTGGTACATTCTGAAAGTTTATTTATTTTTCCCCACTTCAGAAAAGCCACATTTTACATCAGATTCATACCAAAATTTGCATGTTGCATAAGGAGCGACTCTTCTTCATGTTCTTTAAGGTTGAACCATATTGGCCCATCTTTCCAAATATCCCCCAAACAAAATTTCTCTCCTAATTTAAGATCCTACCTACTTAGTCCTCTGAGTAGCTGAGTGGTGTACGATATCGGCCATGCATGACTCTAACTTTTTTTACTTGTTTTTTTTTTTTGATTTGAATGTGTAAAAATAATTAGAATTTCAGAATTTATTTACATAAACTACATTTAGTCACATTTTGCATTGACTATGCCCTTCAAGCGGTAAAAAATGAGTTGCATGCGGCACGAATATGATCTTGTGTTGTTTTAGCCCATTCCATAGCATCCAAACTGATACATTTTTTAGTTCTCACCTTGCTTTTCAAAACCCAGATGGAATAGTCGATTGGATAAGCTACTAGCGAATTCGAAAGCCATTGTTTAAATGAAATGAAATGTGAAACGTGTTTGTTTAATAATTTTCGATCCCCTCGAGCCTTAGCGATACCAAACCTTTTTTGAAAGTCCATGGTGTACGACCGGAATGTTTGCGCTGTAAACTAGCTTCCAACAAATTTTCCCGATAACAGGTCGCATTAGCTTTGACACCAGGCTCGATTAAAACGATTGGATGGACTACATCGGTAGTTCCAGCTGTCCATACAATCACCTGAGATGAAAAATTACTTCGGGTGACCGTTCGTAGGCTGAAATATTTGTCAGTGCGTTCAGTTAAGTAAACACGATCACTTTGAAAGGTAATGAATTGCTCAATAGGAAATTTGGTCATCAGAGAACACAATGTTGGAAATTCTCCTCGTTAAGTACTTGTAAAGCTGCACCTCAAGCTCATTTTTGAAAATGCGTCGGATCCTTGCTAAGATATTATCAGCTCGTTAGCTATTTTATGTGGTAAGTCGAGTTTCATGAAAATTTCGTCCACCACCATATGGATTGGAAATGCTGCCTGTATCATTTTAATGTCTGCATCAATTCAACATTATCAGGAATAATATCTTGTTGTGATTAACCGGCCAAAAAAGGCAATCAATAATTCCGTGACTATTCCATCGACCCTAGTAGATATATAAAATGTAACACTGCTCCCATCAAGTACTATCTTAGGTCACTTTGCCAGAAACCATCGATGCTGTTCGTGAACAATCTGTTCAGGCCGACATGTGACTTACCGTGAGATTGAGGCATCCTTGGACCTTAGTATGACAAGCATCAATAATAAATTGCATGTTCATTTGGCCTTGAAAAAAATTGTTCTCGTTGGATTCCACATAATTTGACGAATGCTCAAAAAAATGCTCGTATGGATTGGTGCAAAGAGATGTTGAAAAATTATAACTGCGGTAGCTCAAAGGCAGTGTATTACATAATAACAGGTGACGAATCAAGGATCTATGCATATGGACCCGAAACAAAACAGCAATCGACCATATGGGTCTTTCAAGACGAGCCAAATTAAACAAACATTTTTTGTCGAAGAAGTACATCGAAGCAAATGATTTCGTTTTTTTCGGTATAACCAGCCATGTTGCCACAGTGCCCTTAGTGAAACTTAGGACGGTCAATTCTGAGTGGTATACACTCATCTGTTTGCCAACAGTGTCCGAAGAAATGAGGAAAGAAAATAAGAGAAGGCGGACCATCAGCTGAAACGATGAGCTATTTGACCAATTGATGACGAATTGATGGGCCATCCACCGAACAGCCCTGATTTGGCACCCAATGACTTTTTCTTATTCCCTAGCACCAAAAAAAAAATGCGTGGTTAACGTTTTTCATCGCCCGGAGCAGCTGCTGAGGCGTTCAAAAATCATGTTTTGGAGGTGTCTCAATCGGAGTGGAAAAAGTGCTTCGAAAATTGGTTTGTGCGCATGCAAAAGTGTATTGATCATAAAGGAGAATATTTTGAAAAACAATAAAACCATTTCCAATGATAAATTATTATGTTTTTATTACCGGACCCGAAATACAAATAGCAACCCTCGTAATATCTTGTTGTGATTTCACAATCACACTATTACGAGGGTATATCAATAATTCCGTGACTTTTCTAACTTCCCCCAAGTACCATCTGTTAATAGACTACTGTCAAATTTTGAGAGAGTGCCGTCATTTATTTTGTGTTCGACAGTTGTTCAAAACATATAACCTCGTTGATTTTGTTAAAAATGGAAGAAAGTAAATTTCGAGTGCTCATTAAACATTATTTTATAGAGGATTTAAAAACACGACCAAACAAAAAGTTATTTTTCTTCAAGATAATGCACGGGTGCCCACATGTGTAGTCTCAATGCAAATTGCATGAATTGAATTACGAATTGGTACCTCATTGGCCATATTCTTCGGATTTAGCCCCCAGCCACTACTTCCTATGTCCAAACCTAAAGAAATGTCTCCGTGGAAAGAGATTCAGCTCCTACGATGAAATTATTGATCAAACAAATTCCAATTTTATAAACTTCCAAAAATCCTAATTTTTAGAAGGGTTACAAAAAGTTGAGAAAAGTTGGACTAAGTGTATTGAGCTAAAAGGTTATGTTAAAAAATAAGTTTTGTTTTTCAAAAAAACTTTGTTTTATTTGAAAAGTCACGGAATTATTAATATGCCCTCGTACGTCTGAATTTCGTTTCACTTGAATAACTTTAATTCTATAAAACTGCATATCAGTTGTGGTATATTGTAAACATTATAAACAGTATGTATATGACATAGCTGGCATTATCGGTTTCGCCATCAGTATTGCCAACGTGAAGTTTCTAACACTTCAATCGCCCTGCCCTGTATACCCATACTGCCCACTGAGGTGGAGTTATACTCGTATCTTGCACATTTTTACTTATTTATCGATCAAATAGCAAACGTATTTTAAGGATTAGTTCGAACTTAAGTCAATAAATAAATACTGGCTGCCATATGAGAATCGAAAAATACACCATTTTTAGTTAGCTCTCAATTGAATTCAGTAAAGTTTCTTGTGCTTTTCGTAGAAAGATTTTTCAATGTTCGCGTGGCATTTCATTTGAGATTCTTTCTAATCCCAGATACTTATTAAAGCCGAACAGCATCAAACAGCTTTAAAAAATAAATATATTTTGTGAGTTTCAACCTCTATTGAAGCGAATGTAAAATGAAATAAAGTTAAGAAACACTAGCACTTTTGAGACAAAACCTCCCCTTTTTTTCTGAGATAAGCGGCAGTGTGCGTTTGTTTGGGTTGATTAGCTGCCATTACGGAGACGCGACATAATCTCGCATTTAGTTGTTGACAATAACAATTGCAAGCAAACGCACGAGCAGCAGCCAGCACAAGAACACCATCATAAAGCAAACACGACGTACTTAGTACATAAATTCCAAACAAAAATTGGGGTAAAACGCTTGGTGAGCGGAAGGAAGGTCTGGCGATGAGGAGCGAAAGTTTTGCATTGAATTTGTAAATATGTCCCAAATGCCGAAATGGCGACCGCAAGAAAAACAACGGCACAGCGATATGCAAGACACATCTGCCGCGGCTGTTGTTGTTCTATGCTGGTATTGGTGGGCCACCAATATCGCGATGCTATAGTCCTTGGCCAAAGCCAAGATGTGTTAAAGACTAGCAAAGCAAACAGCGACCTTGTCGCGTTGTTTGGCTAACATGAGTGTAGTCGCATTGCTTCCATTCAAATGTCTTTCTTTATGTGTCTCTCTGTCTGTCGCTCTGCCTACCAGATTGTCCTTGCTAACGCGAGCCTATGAGAGTGTTTACGAATTTTACATGTCCTGCGGTGGTCGTTTGTTTATTAAACGCATAAATCGTAGCTCTGCATTCAGTGCTTGTACTTGTCCCAGTGGCGGCAATGACAGTTGTTGTTGCCCATAATAGCGTGAATGTGTGTGTGTGTGTAAGGATAACGTTTACTTAATTATAAAGGGGGATGGGCAAGGTAGCCCGACCACCCTACCCAGTGCGGCAACAGCTTTGTTGGGAAATCTTACCTTGCCGTGTTTTTGGTCAGGGACCATCTGTGCCTTTGTGGCGGCTAAAGTGACTTTCAATATTCGACTTTAAATTTTAATGTTGTGTTGTGTTCTTCTGCTGTTTTGTTTGGATTCCAATTTAATTTTGATTACTTTCCCCGGCACCAACACTGTCGTCTTCCCTGGCCAAGTGCTTACTTCTGTTGGTCGACCTCAAGTCAATTTGAACATGAAAATCCACTCTTACGTCACAAGGAACTCAGGAACGGACGCCCAGGCGTAGGGCTACAATGGCGTCAGCTGCTTATGTTTCGTTCTGAGATTTCCTAATCTGACGTTCTAATGAATGTCATAAATTTATTGTCGAGCACCCTCTAGCTGACGGAGTCCGTCCGTCTGTCTGTCTGCTGGGCATTTGCTAGCAATTGGCTTCGTTTTGTTGCATTTCGATAGATTTTTTTTCGAACATTTCAATTGAATTGTGATTTCGTGTTTTCTGTCGTTTATTTTTATTTTTTTTTTGGCTCTTCTTGTCCTTATCTCAGATTCTGTTTGTATAAGCTTAATAACAACTCCGAGAAGATGTTGCGAATTTCCCCCAGGGCAAAGACTCTTAGTCATTGTGTTCTGTCCAACTGGACTGAAGTGACACACAGTGAAGGCCAGCTAGCAAGCGAGTGAGCAAGATACCGAGAAAACGACAGAATATTCGTATAGTGGACATGCCGACAGAAAACTGAAAATGGTCAAGTGAAAAGTTTCTGCACCGTATAGAGAGGGGGGAAATCGAACTTTTCAACGTCATCATAATAATAATGTGTAGGAAACTCCCACACACACGCACGCACTCCCCGCATACAACACGCACTACAATAACAATTATGGGAATAGAGCCCGCCCGCAGAGGTTAAGATGGGTTGGTGTCTGTCAATTGTTGTTATCCGATGGAGACTATCGACACATTTGACATGCACCATGTTCCAACAAGATAATCACATTAGTCAACAAGACAAACTACAAGGAGCAGATAGATACGATTGTGGTGGCCATATCGATCTCTGCCACATATGACTGGATAAATGGAGGCATGCTTACATGAATCGATGGATGGCTGGCTGATGGCTGTAAAGTCAGACAACGCTAAATTGATGTATTGTTTTATTCTGAATGAAATTTGACCAGGAAAAGAACTTAGATCTTACCACAACAATTCATCTAGGGCTTTGTTATTTTTTGGTAGTTTCCAAAGAAATTCCTCGCTGGCTGACAATTTACATACTCGTACTTTGGTTACATGCAGAAGCATCTCGCATTTTGCTCCGCTACGGTGCCGCTTTGTTTATACTTATAACAACAGAATTTTATGCAAACTGAAACTGAATTGGAGTCAGTGTACAGAATAAAATAAGAACTGTCTGACTTGGATAATGGCATTAAAAGTAACCCCCCCCCCCCTTAAGACTTCTTCATCTTTCCCTGCCTTTATATTTTTTTCATTTAAACAGTTGGAATCTAATTATTCATCGGCCTGTTTGGACTCCCAGCCTTATTGTCGCTCAACTCACACTCCCGCTGCTCCGCGTTTTCCTCCATTATTATTTTTCCTGAACAATTTTGAAATATTTTTTATTATTTTGTTACGAATTTATCCCGCGTGGCAGGCAGTCAGTCAGTTGCCTTGCTCTTCCGTCTTTGTATAAAGTACATTCACCACCCACCCCCTGCCCCCTCCTTCATCATACTTTACGCTCTGTTAATTAGCTTTGATTTGTTAACGTTTTCCTACTTTAGCTTGAATTGACATTGATTTTTTCCCCCCAACGTGGAAAAGGCGTTTTGGGAGTTTTAATTAAAGCGACATCTGCCACAGCCACCAAAATAAAAAAGAATCTTTTATTACATTTCAACATTCATTCATAGAAAAACATTTGTTAATATGTTCAGTTTAAATTTGAATCACTAGACTTTTTAATTCTTCAAACATCAAATATTTGTTTGCTATCACAAAGCGTTCCCTCCCCCGCAATCGATATGTTGATTGAAAAAGGTTGTCTTTCACTTCGTTCTTTAAATAATCTTGTACATAGTTATGTATGTACAATGGTATGTACAACGTAGCTATTGATATTGTTAAGCGTTTTGTCATGATGATAGGTCTTATAAATATTCTGACAAAGGACGAAGCGAGAGGAGTTTCTTTGTAAGAGGGGCTATCGAAAACCATGGACTAATGAGGGGCAATTGCTGCGTGGCTAGTGGTTAAATTTTAAGGGCCGATGTTGATTTGTCGCCCAAAAGAGCGATTCTTTCGTTAGCTGTGTGGCAAGTCTCACCGTCCTGTTAAAAGCACATAACGTTCACGTCCAAATCTTCCAATTCAGGCCATAAAAAGTTACAATAGCGAACATCATTCACAATAACTGCCTACCGGCCTCATTTTGGAAAAAAAGGCCCGATGATGCCGCCAGCCCATAAACCGCAACCAAAAGTCACTCTTAGTGGGCGCATTGTTTTTTCGACAATCACTCTTGGATTATCATTATCACTCAAATTGAATTAGTCGGAAATTGAGAAATATCAAACGAAATGCAGAAAAATATTTGACGTTTAGGTGTGGTTTACATTCAACAATTAAAATTTAACCGCCCTTTACTAATACTGGTGGCAATACCGAACCATGCGAAAGACGAGAAGATCAGACTTGATTCATCCATCTCGATGGAATTCCGAATCGAGATGGACTTTCGAGGGCGGCTAATCGAAAAATGGGCTGATAAGGTTTTATATCGTAAGTTTTTATTATTTCTGGCCTAGGCTGCACTAAGTGTTGCCTGGCGCCATCTGACATATCCATTGGAAAGTTTGACATTTGTTAGCATTAACGCACTCGGAAAGTTTTGAAATACGACTATCATTTGTGTTGTTTACAGTGACTTGAAAAAATCAATTTGTCAAAAAATGGAATTAACTCGTGAACATTTTCGTGCGGTTATTTTTCACAACTTTCGACGTGGATTATCACAACAAGAGTGCATCGATTAACTTAAATCTTTGCATGGCGATGAAGCACCATCCTATAGCACTGTGAAAAACTGGCTAAATGAATTCAATCGTGGCCGACTCTCGCTCAATGACGAAGGTCGTGAAGGTCGTCCAAAAACGGCCGTTGTGCTAGCAAACATTGATGCCGTGCGTGAACTGATAATGCAAGATCGTCATGTGACATACCGTGAGATAAAGGCATCCTTGGGCATTTCTTCCACCAACATACAAACGATATTGCATGAACACCTGGCCGTAAAAAAAGGTTTGTTCTCGTTCGATTCCGCACAATTTGGCAGTCGCTAAAATAAGGCTCGTCAATTGGTGCAAAGAAATTTTGAAAAATTGCGATCGCGGTGCTTCAAAAGACGTTTATAAGATCGTCACAGGTGATAAATCATGGATCTATGCGTAAAATTACGATCGCGGTGCTTTCAAAGATGTTTATAACATCTTTGGAAGCACCGCGATCTATGCGTATGAGCCCGAAACAAAATATCAATCGTCCGTGTGGGTCTTCGAAGATGAGCTAAATCCAACGAAAGTTGTTTCTTTGTTGTTTTCTTTGGAAAAACTTGAGCAACGTACGACTGTCAATTCTTAATGCTATTCTGAATGCACGTTTGTTAAATGGACCAAATGAAGGTTACATTTTTTAAATTAGGTTCATACTTAGTATAGTTTGACCGAAATAATAAATCTGGTTAACTTTGTATGTACAGTGGAACACTTTTCTGCAAAAAATTGGTGTAGTGGGTCATAAAGTGAAATTTCGGTTTTAAAGTATCCAAGGAAATTTGAAGAAAAAGCTAATTATGATTAAAATACCTAAATTTGTTGGAAAATTTAACGAAATGCTTTTTCTATGTAATATGCTCTTAGGTTTTTTTTTTTATCAATTTCCACTTAACACAATCTTTTATTAAATCACTAATTAGACTGTCCAAAAAATCGAGACTTTTATGGAACAGAGTCGCGACGAAAAAATCTGAAAGTGCATGTTGAGTAGACCTTTTTTAGTAGAATAAACTTATAGTCCAGCTGGTCCGGCAGAGCTAAAATCGCGTTCTTCTTCATTTCCCGTTGTCTATTGAAATACAGGGTGGAGCGCGGAAATTTGCTTACATAGGAATGCAATAAAAAGATCACGAACCTTAGAAAAATTGATTTTATATTGAACAGTAATTCTTAAATTACATAGTTTGAAATAGTGTGTCTGGCAAATGTCGACCTTCGATATCCACACACTGCTGCATACGTTTTCTGAAGTTTTCATGAACTCAAGCAAGCATATCGACTGGTATTCTGCCAATTTCAGCCTCAGGTCTTCCAAGGTATTGGGACGGTTGATATATACCTTCGACTTCACGTAACCCCAAAGCAAAAAATCACATGGGGCTAAGTCTGGTGAGCGTGCCGGCCAGTTCCCCTTAATCACCCATCACCCCTTAAAGAGATAAACCGCCCAGGTTTGCCTCAAACAATTCATGGTAACCCGCGCTGTGTGTGCAGTGGCACCATCCTGTTGGAACCATATATCCTCAAATTGCATTGACACAAGAGCCGGCTGAAAAAAAGGCTGGAAATGCCAAGAGCAAGTGATTGCTTCCGAGCAGAGCGTTTCGGATATTGCTGTACTGCTGCTCTAACTCTCTCGATGTTTTGTGGTGTTGTAATCCTTCACTCAGTTCCTCTTTGTATACATGACACATTCCCTGCTGTTCTCAATGAAGTTACCCATTATACAATTCATTGCCGTCCAGTTACAGGTCTGCGCGGCGGAACAACGTATCTTAAACGAAAAGCACGCTGCACTGAAATGATCGAGTGCGCTTTGGAAAAATATGCTTCAACACAAAAGGACCTCTCCTCACGTGTCCAATGCATGATGGCAACTGAAAGGCAGACGAATATAAATCTCCCGTCAGCCACTATAAGTCACGCACACTCTCCACTCTCTTCGACCAACAGTGCCGCCGCAGCCTGCAGTGCAAAAAAGCAAATTACAGCCCTTCACCCTGTACTTATATATGTTAAAAACTTATAAAAACGTTATGTTATTGCAGTGTCTCGTAGATGAGTCCAGTAATATATTGATTGTAAGCTGTTGACGCTTGTTTCATTGGTTTCTAAACTACCGGAAGTAGAAAAATACGCAGCGTAAGAAAAAGAAAGCTTCAGTGCGCCCGAGTCTTAAATTTATTTTGTTTTAAATATACATTTGGTAGAAATTATAACCGATAAATGTATTATAGAGATTGTATCCTGGTGTTGGAATAACGGATAATATGTTACTGCATTGAACTCAACAGGATTTGGTTGCTACAAAAAACTTATACATATATTGTAACAACCAATTATTGGTCCAAAGTATCATGAACTTTAGAATTGATTGGTTGCCTTAACCACCAGTTGTGCAACCAATAGTTAAACTAAATTCGGTTGCTATAACCATTTTTTTTGGCTGTGAGTACCGGAATACTATTGTAGCAATCAAATTTTTGATATGAGAACCATGTTACGATTACTACCATCGAATGTTGGTGACTGCAACAGAAAGTCTATTTTCCAACCGAATATTTGTAGTTCGGACCGATTTCAAACCGTTTTTTTCCACCTAAAACTTTGTAAAAAGAAGTCAATTTTTTGGCTTTTACATATTGCTGGTTAAATTAGAGCGTAATTTATTACATACTTCATACTTATTTTCAACTTCAGAGTGAAAAAATCAATGGGTGCGCTATATAAAATTTAAAAGTATGCCTCAATGAAAATGTCATTCATATTTCAGCTAATAGTTCTTAAATGTATTATACGATTATAAACGTACTATCGTCATATAAAAATAATCCAAAAATTAGTAAGATCTTTGAAGCAAATTACAAAATTGTGTCTGGAATTTTGGAGATGTGGTAAGAACAAATTACTGTTCGTCGCATAATTGTAAGCAGGAACATAAAAAAACCGCGATGTGAATGAATTTCCTATTAAAAGTTATTCTTCATGGTGTGTCTTAATTATTAATCTACTTAGAAAAATTTAAAACAACATACTTACATACAGGGAGGCTGATGAAAGCCGCTACCAAAAAAAATTGAATAACTTTTTTTCTATTTAATAAATCTAGTGAACTATTTTTTTTTATTTTGCAGATTGATTTTGAGATTAAACAAAAATGGATAACTGGACACTAAAACAAGAATTTGGATTGCCCCGCCGCTATTACGCACTGGAGTCCGTAGTTTCGGTTCAAGGAAAGTATAGATGTAGTTTGGAGGCAATTCTCTGAGCAGATGGACCACAATTATGGTCTATCTGCCCGAAAATACATGCCACTTTGCCATTTTGTAAAACAAAAATGTCTTTTATTAAAATATGCAAGAGGTATTCGACCTTTTACCGTAATAAAGAAACGTTCTTAACAGCGGACAAAATATTTTGGAATTCGGTTTTTAACATAGTAATCTTAATTTCTGAAGGGAAACATTAGTAAAATATTGATTCCACGGCGTCAAACCAGTCTTGCGTACATACTTCATGAGAGAAGGACAAATATAATAATAAGGAAAATATGATTATGAATCTTTTTCGAACAGCAAAGTAAAATGCTTTTGCGAAGCTTTTAAGAAACCGGTTATTCGAAACAAAAAACCTGATTATTTGAAAACCGAAAAGAATAATTTTTAAGAAACCGACGGTTTATTCCTTCTGAAGAAACCAAACCGTCAGTTTTTAAAAACCGAACTGATCACCCTACCAATGAGTCGGATGAGCATTAATTGATATAGCAACAATGTAACGACGATACTCACCACACATACTCCCGTTGCCCATACCAATATCTCTGTCATCTTCTAATCCACAGCAACATGTAATTCCTTTAAAACTTTTGAAAATAAAATAGTGCACAAAACGATACAAAAAATGTTATTCTGCACATCTACTTGTATGAGACAAACAAGATCTATCTATTCATATTATTCCCAAAAGGTTTGTTAAAAAAATCTTAGCCGTTTTAATTTATTGATTTGTCTATCTGAAACATGTTGTGCAAATAAACGAAACCGATCCGACACCAAAAATCTGTTAAGAAAATTGATTAAAGTGATTAAAGTGCTTACAGTAGCTTTTGTGGAAAAATCAATTACAGCAGACTTGATTAATCTTGAAATATCGGGATTATGTCCACGACATGAAATATTCTAAAAATCTAGCCTTATGCTTGAAAAATACCTCCTAAGGTTTGGATTAGCCATTTAATTAAGTAAGTGAGGGAAATGCATTACTTATATATGATCCACCCCGTGTATGTGCCGCCGTCTTTGTGAGTAAGAAATACAAGTACTCTGTAAATGCATAGATTCTCGGCTAGACGACATTTAAAAGTAGGATTCACAGATTTGCATTTAGTTGTATTAATTGGGATGATGGGAGAAAATATCGGGTAATCATTCTAGAGGTATTTTTATTTAAATAAAAAAAGTACAAGAATTCAAATAAAGTGTAGAATCATTATTGTATATTCCTTCAAACGTTGGTCGCAGTTACGTCTCAAAGTGCCCATTCTGAGGTTCCAATTTCGGATGACTAGTTCGAGCAGTTTAAGACAAGCGTAATGTTGGCTTTCAAACCCTGAATCGTAGCTGGTTTGTCAACATATACTTAGAAAAAATTCTAAGGGTGTGATATTACACTATCTAGGTGGCCAACTCACCGGTCCAAACGTATTATTAGCTGCTCTTCGAAATGACCTCTCAATAGATGCGTTGTTTGAGCAGCTGTATGACAAGTGGCATCGACCTGTTGAAATCAAATGTCGTCAAGATTACGGGCTTTAATTTCAGGTAGTAAAAAGTCCGATATCATGGCGCGATAGAGAGTACCATTCAAAAAAATTAGGGTCGATGATTCTACCAGCCCATAAACCGCACCAACCCGTGGTTTTCTCTGGGTAAAATGACACTTCATGAACCTCTTCTGCTTGCTCTTTGGAACAAATGCGGCAATTTTGTGTATTGACGTTGCCGTTGAGCCAGAAATGGGCCAATGAACAAAAATGTGGTCCAAAATAACGGATCTTCTTCGAGCCCACATACTAAAACGGTGGCTCACAGGAACTTTCCATAGTTAAATGACAAACAACACTGAAAGGAAAAAATAAGTCAAACATAACTCAAGCGTATTAAAAAAAAATACCTCTAGATTATAGATAGATATTAGATAGATATTAACCGTTGGATCTATTTCCTGGGAAGTACGTATTACTTAATCTCAATAGGAGTCTACAACGATTATAATTTAAACTTTTGTGTTACAGAGAAAAATTGTATTTTTGCAAAATTTTGAGGCTTGTGCAAAAACTAAGTCACTTTTGCTCAAATTACTGAAAAATGTTAACTTCAAAATCTCGTTGCTGACAGGGAAGTGGCAAGCACCATAGAGAAGACGGACCGTAGTACTCGTATTTACGAGTTCGATGCAGCAGCCTAAATTGCGGGCAACGTTTCGAGAGTTTTAAGAGTTTGTTCCTTCCATTTTTCACTTAAATTAAAAAAAAATGTAGAATTTCCAAGTTTGGTCATTTTTATCTGGCCTAAGAAGAAGGCCTTATATTAAGATAAACAATCCGTTATTAAACTAACCGGCGGCAAAAGAACATTGAAAAGGTGTCCAACCCTTGAGTAGCGGCTGCCAGCACGTGATGCCTTCAGTATTTCCACAGGTTTCAAATTATACTAAGCCCAGTGCTGCCAAACGCTAGCTGGGTTATTATCGTCAAATTTTTAAAACAACATTTTTGATTCCAAATATTTACAGAATTGTATCTAATTTAACTTTTGTACTGAACGATTATTAGGAATTATATTGCCAAACAACGTTCGTAGATGAGGTCTGTGTAATTTCTCCTCAATAGAGCACAACTCGGAATGTTCGCATACCTGCAGTGACTGCTGAACACATCTCCGAAAACATGTGCTTCAGCAGCTACAGCAGCGGCAACAGACACCAGACACCGCTGCCAACAGAGTCTAGACTCCGAATGGGGCGCAGGGCGCATGTCTCGCTCTTGGCACATTCCAAGCGTAAGGACTTCCCTCTTATGTGTGAGCATTGTCCATGCGGTGGCTCTTGGCATAGGACCACCATTAGCTAGGTGTATCTGTGCGAAGGAGAGAAAGAACGCCTACATTTCCTTCCAATGGTCGGATGGCAGTTGACACACCACAAGGAACTGCATATTCCATTGTGTGGATGAAAGCTACGTATTATATACATACGTTTGTATATACTTCTATGTACACAGTCACTTGTACTTGAGTACATACAGCTCTTATGTATTAAATTATGATGTTTTTTTCTGCTGCTCCACTTATATAAAGTCCTTTTTCAGGGTAGAGCCACTGTATGTGCGCGTGCATGTTTGTATGAGTGAGTTTATATATATGAAGTTTTGAAAGGATACCTTTCGAAATCCATCAATGTGTGTGCATTTTGCTTGGTTTGCTTTTCTAAATAAATTTTGTTCCATGTATACTCTCGTCATTTGTTGTTATTGTTGCTGTTGTTGTTGTTTAAAAAATTTAATTAATAAATAAACGTTTGAGAAATATGCATTCGTGTGCATAAAACTAAAAGGGATAAATGTCATTCCACCTGCGTTGTTTGTGCTGCAGGTTGCAACGCTGGCCAGCTTCCCCCGAGGAACATTTTGCCAAAACCATAATGATTTCATCGTGAAAAGCAAATATGTTGCATAGCCCACAATACCTAATTAAAATATTTATATTCAGTCCATGACGTGTTAATGGCAATGCTCCGATTGATCTTCCTAGAATATTTTAAAAGAAATAAGGAAATCTAAAAATTTTGTTAAGTCACTAAGGGTCTAAAAGACCATGGACAAATCGAGAAGTTTGTGTTATTAAATCAGGAAGAATTTTACACTTGTGTTTTGAAAAAGCTAGTTTCGACAATTAATAAATCTTTAAAATGTGAAAAGATAATAAGAGCAAGTCGATGTCAAAACTGTTTTCAGTCAGCTTAAGTGTCTGATTTTTGCAGGCACTAATTGGAAGATGTTTCTCCCACAAAAGATTTAACAACCATATCTGTCAACGGATTTTGGCGAAGTCTGGAATTTGGAACTTAAAAAATACTTTAAAACTTTCTACATCATTTGTTGTTACAGAAAGTTGGTTAGCGCCCAATATGGTAAACCGAACCACCCAATGAATATTTATGGATACCGGAACAATACTAGGAATTCAGCTTGTTGACTTTGTCGCTAAACTATAAATTGGTCCCGCCCGAGAACATGATTTTCTTTTCGTAAGTCCGGGCCTTTTACCAACATTTTCAGTTCGGCTTCAATGCCCGCTCAGCTTACGAGTTTTTGAACGTATAATGTTGTTCAACACAATTGCGGATCACCAAAGAGTCGACCCGGAGTCAATATCAGTATAAGATTGTGGAAATCAAAAGTTAAATTCAAAACGCTGTGTTATTGCGCTCAAACAATATGTTTTGATGTTCGGTTTTTGGATGTGCCCCATATATGATCCAGCTAGAAAGTCAACAAGAGAGACATGGCGACATCAAAGCATTTTATTTCTTTCGAAATAGTGCAGGATAACTAGTTACCGTCGGTGGACAGAAGGTCCACGGTATCGATCGGTCATCTGTTGTCCGAGCACGAGCGAGCACTTCAAGAATTGTCGGCGATGCTACGGTGGCCATTGAAGTAATAATTCAAAATAAGGAACAAATCATTCTTTTTATATCGGGTGATCAATCTTAAGGTATTTTTCAAAATAAAAGACCCTAATAAAAAATGAAATATTTGTGGTTCTTTCGAAAGGGCATTTTATGCCATTTATTTTTTGAATATAATTTTCTTTAAATGTTGGTCGCAACTACGCTTCAGGGTGGCACTTCTGGGGGTCCAATTTTGGTTGACTTGTAAGAGCATTTCGACCGGTTTGGCTTTAATGACATGCGTAGTGTTAGCTTCCGAAACCTGAATCGTACCTGATTTGTCGGCATAGAATTTAGAATTAGCTGTGATATTATACGATTTAGGCGGCCATGTCACCGGTCCAAAACGTGAAATTGGCTGTTCTTCGTAATGACCTTTTAATACTCGTAGATCCATTGCTTATGAAGCTGTATGGCAAGTGGATTCGTCCTGTTAAATCCAAATGTCAAGATTACTGGCTTCAATTTCAGAAAGCAAAAAGTCCGATATCAAGACGCGACAGCAAGCTCCATTCACGGTTAGGTTCCTTATCATCATTTTTGAAAAAATGTGGACCGATTATTCCACCAGCCCATAAACCGCACCAGACCGTGGTTTTCTCTGGGTACTTATACATGGACACCTCTTGAACCTGTTCTTGTTGCTCTTCAGCTAAAATTCGGCAATTATGTTTATTGACGTTGTCGTTGTGCCAGAAATGTGCCTCATCACTGAACAAAATTGTGGTCGAAAACAGTTTCTCACCGAACCCTAATTTCCATTATATAAGTACAGTTGCACATTTTGAGACGTTGTTTCGATGTAAGTCTTTCCATGATAAAATGGCAAACAGTACTCAAAAGAAAAAAAAAATAAAGTTAAAGCGAAATCAGTGAAAAAAGGCTAGTGTAAAAATACCTCAAGATGGATCACCCAATACGAGGGCGGTTCGGAAAGTTCTTAGCCTATCAATGAAAGAGAATAGTTAGTTTTTCAAAAATATTTTTATTTTTCAATATAATATCCTGAAACTTCAATACACTTAGTCCGACGCTTATCTAGCAATTCTATCCCTTGATTAAAATAGTTTTCCACAAGGTCTTCAAAATAGTGGTTTACAACTGTAATTGCATCTTCATTTGAGGTAAAACGCTTGCTAGCAAGGAATTTTTTTAGATTTGGGAACAGGTAAAAGTCACTGGGAGCTAAATCAGGAGAATAAGGTGGGTGGTCAAGCAACTCGTACTTAAATTCGTTGATTTTAGCCATTGTTAAAACACTCTTGTGCGCTGGTGCGTTGTCTTGATGAAAAATTATTTTTTTGTGTTGTAAGCCAGGACGTTTTTCTCGAATTTGTACATTTAATTGATCTAAAAGGTTGCAATAGTACTCTGAATTTATTGTTTTACCCTTTTGCAGATAGTCAATGAATAAAATACCTTTGAAGTCCCAAAAAACCGTTGTCATAACCTTACCAGCCGATTGAATTGTTTTTGCCTTCTTTGGGGCACTTCCTTCAGTTTCAGTCCATTGTTTGTATTGTTCTTTTGTCTCTGGAGTATAGCGATGGATCCATGTCTCATCAACAGTTATGAAACGACGCTTAAAATCCATTTTATTTCGCTGAAAGCGATCCAAACATATCATTATGAATTTCTTGTCCCGATAAACCTTTTTATGTAAATATTTCTAATTTTTCCATTGTAAAAAAATCGCGGATGCGTCTTTTGTGAACACCTGTTTCTATATGAAGGAGTTGCCAGATCGAAACAAAATTTAACATGTGTTCATAGCAGGAAGTTTCCAAAAAACTTAACTTTTTTCTGTTTATACCGCGCTTTTTGTGCTAGGCTAAGAAGTTTCCGAACCGCCCTCGTATATTCATTATTAAAAAAATAAATGTTTACAAGCTCAGTTTTAATTTTTCACTAAAAAATTTAACCACGTGGATTTCAGGGTCTTCTAAGAGTTGTGGAACTTCATTTATGATGAAATTTAACCACGTGGATTTCAGGGTCTTCTAAGAGTTGTGGAACTTCACTTATGATGATGTTCTTATTTCGAAAGTCTTCTAGGATTCAAGAATATTGGGTTTTGAAGATGACATTAATTAAGTAGAGCTACACATAAATGAAGCAATAACACAAATTAAAAAGAGGACGTTTCATAGTAAAATCTGACGTACCCAAAAACATCTGAAATCTTCCTTAATAGGTTGTAAAACCAATGTCGCCTTTCTGCAAATTAACGATATCCCTAAATATGGTGTGTACCTTAAAAATGTATCAAAGCATTTGTACCGCCGGGTGTCAAGGATTCCAACGGCGGATTCACTCTTTGCCAATGGCCAATATAGCCATGTAAAATATACCGTATTGAAACATTAGCCGTTTGGAGCCGGCATTAAACAACAGGTCCTAGATTGAAACAATTTTATAATAATGCTTTACATTTCTGGCCTAATAATGAAAATTCGAATATTTATCATCTAAAATAGTTTTATTGTTTTTCAAAGTATTCTCCAGCATTATTTATACACTTTTGCATGCGCTCAAAGCATTTGTCGAAGCACTTTTTCCACTTCGAATGAGACACCTCCAAAACACGGTTTTTGAACACTTCAACATCATCTTCTGGCGACAAAAATCGTTGACCACGCATTTTTTTTCTTGATGTGCAGGAATAAAAAGAAGTCATTGGGTGCCAAGTCAGGGCTGTATGGCGGATGACCCATCAATTCGACGTTTTGGCCGGTCAAAAAGACGCTGGTTTGAGCCGATCTGTACGAGTTCGCAGTGTCATGGTGCACAATGATTCGTCTTCTCCTGTTCGTTTTTCAAATTTCTCCGAAGACTTTAGGCAACCAAATTGTGGTATACCACTCAGAATTGACCTCCTACTGGTCATGTGGCGAAACAGTCAGATTTGCCGAAGAAAGAGGCGACCATTTGTTTCGAAGTGCTTCTTCCACGAACAACTTTCGTTGGATTTGGCTCGTCTTCGAAGACCCACACGGTCGATTGCTGTTTTGTTTCAGGCTCATGCGCATAGATCCATGATTCGTCACCTGTGATAATCTTATAAACGTCTTTTGAAGCACCGCGATCGTATTTTTTCAAAATTTCTTTGCACCAATCGACGGTATGTCACATGACGATCTTGCATTATAAGTTCACGCACGGCATCAATGTTCTCTGGCACAACGGCCGTTTTTCGTCTTTCAGCGAATGGGATAGTGCTTCATCGCTATACAAAGATTTAAGTTCATCGATGCACTCTTGTCCTGATAATCCACGTCCAAAGTTCTGAAAAATGATCGCATGAAAATGTTCACGAGAGAATTCAATTTTTTTTTTGCCAAATCAATTTTTTCAAGTCACAGAATGCAAATGATGGTCGTACGTCAAAACGATCTGAGTACGTTTATTCTAAAAAATTTCAAACTTTCCAATGGAAATGTCAGATGGCGCCACTTAGTGTTGCCTAGGCCAGAATTATAAATAGCAACCCTAAGCGGACATAATGGTACATTACTGTGGGAGATAGTCGATAAAGTGTGGCGATATGTTCCTTTTTCAATCCCATGGGTGTTTTGGAAATTATAAGGTCATGAAAAAATTAAAATCGCTTTGGAAGCTCCTTATGGACGTGACTCAGATGACTTAAAAAGACATGAAACGGATTTGGTCAAACATATGTAGGGTATAAAAAGCTTAATTCAATGCATTTCACTTTTTGTCTGTACCAGAGGTTATAAACCTCTTACCCAGTAGAGTGAGGGTATAAAATTAATTAAACAAAAGGAGCAAATATTTTGCAGTTCATTGAAGCACAAATACAGTTCAACACGCTTTTTGGAAATACGATTTGTTTACGGTAATTTTTTTTTTGCCAATTTTTCTCAATTTTTGAATTATGGTACACTTTTTTTGCGTCGAATTGGAGTTTTAGTACTTTTTTGATACTTCGAGGCGGTTATATCGTGGTAAACCGAACGAAATAGTGCTAAAGTGTCTCAAGCATGGTTGTAGCTATTGAATGGAAGAAAAAAATGCAAAACACACTTGATAAGAAATAAACATGAAACTAAAAAACAAAACAATTGCGGAAACTTAGCCAAGTTAATGACCAAAAGAGACAATTTTTATGATTTTTTGGCAGTGGATGCATTTTATTCGGGTAGTTTGCTTTGCATTTTATTTATAGCAATATTTCGTTCCGTTTATCGCCTCAAAGTATCAAAAAAGTGCTAAAATAAACTTGAGCCAAAGTGGCAAAACGTATTATGCCAAAATTCAGCCGATATTGACAAAAATAATGCTCAAAACGATGACAAAATAAATGTTGCACTGTGACTTGGGCCATAATTATTCTCACTAGCAGCCCATATTACGTCAGTGCTATCCGAAAAAACTACTCGATTTAGACAACATAATTTCAAAGCCAACAATTGGATTTTGACTGTTTTGGGAGACACCGATAATGCCGCAAAAGAGCGTAGATTTTTAGCAATAAAATATCAATAAGCAATAGCGTGATTGGAAAAGTTAGAGGAAACAGCGTGGCGAAGTGAACGTGTCTTGAAGGCCATCATTTCCAATCTAAATCGAATTAATCGATTATAAGACTGTCGGTATTTCGTTTCCGCTTCCGTTTTGCCAAACAACGGAACTAAGCAATTGCATGAAGTCAACCTGCAAGTCCTCAAGCCCCGCCATGCTCTGGCGGCTCCCTGCTCGCATGTTAAGCAACCGAACGAGCGACATGTAAAGCGTTTGACAACTGTGGAACGCAACAAACAACAACCAGAACCGGAATGGCAGCGTAGAAAGCCGGTGGTAGTGGCATAGAAAAGAAGGGTTCAAGATTTATTGGCGCTACAAACCCTTTGGGGAATTTTATGCTGCCATAGACATGCCGTCTTAACAAAGCATTTGACTTGGTGAAGCGTGAGTGTGTGTGTGTGTGCGCGATGGTTGGTTGAACAATGCCATTTCTGCTGGTTGGAAATGGCCACACACACGTACACAAGCACACACATTTTGAAGACACTTTGCCGGAATCAGCAGTTTTCTTTTGAATTTCTTTATTTTATTTTATAACGTGACAACATGCAACTCCTGTCAAAGCAGCTCTCATTGTTACTGCTTCCAACCCCCCTAACGTGGACTCGACCGCTGCTGCCTGTTTCCAGCTGCTGCTGCTCGACCTGTTTGTAGTCGATTAACCCTAATTTATAGTTTTTTATGTTCACACGATTATAATCAATGTCGGTCTGTCCCTGCTCTGCGTTTAGCGTTTTCTTTTCTTTGCCAGCTATAAACAGGAAATGTGCACATATCACTGATTTCTTTTTTTTATTGATTTCAAATCAAGCTAAAGACGAGCGAGCGTCTATGGATTTGCAAAAACTATTAAAAATCTTTGATTCGATTGGAAATAACTTTGAATGCCAATTGGATTTACTTCGGAATTTCCTAACATTTCGAGTAATAACAAGACATTATTTATTTATGGCGAACATATTTCGTTTTATTGTAGAGATGTCTTGGCTCTAGAAAGTATTTCGCCAACTATTCAAATGGTCCATGTCCACACCGGACGGACAGCGGGTGGCGTTATTGTCGATGGATTTCTATGGAATCTGCGGCAATTGTTCCCGATTCTGAAGAGAAAAAGTAACAAATTTAAATTGAATTTTATGCAAATGTTATTCGTCCTTACACACACAAGCACACGCATACGCACACACATTCACGTTCACGTACATGTTTATTGTTGTGTTTATTTTATTGTCATAATGCGTGACAATTTGCATTGCTTGTTGTTGTTGCTGTTATTGTCGTAGTTATTGTTGTCAACAAACCCAACATCTCTTTACGTATGTCAAGCACACACACACGTACACATATTCCTGCGCGTGTGTGTGAAGGAGTTTTTATTTTGTCCTGCTATTGTTTGGCCTGTCAGGAAATATAATTTACGCATGTGACCCAATGTCCACAAGTCAACAATACTCCGAGGACTCGGGGTGAATGTCTAAAAAGAATTTGCAAATATTTTTCCTCGCATGCATGTGTTAGTGTTTATGAATGTGTGTGTGTAGAATTTCCATTTATTATTTTGCAACATTTACGGTCAGAGTTTGCAATGAAGTCAGTATTAAAATGTACAATTTTTATACTAGTTGTGATAGCACATGGTCTATGAAGTTGGACATAGCCATTCCCCAATCTAAAAAATGTCATCCTAAATTTCGATCTTACAGTGAAGATAAGCTCAAATCGAACCTCAATGACTTTCGTGCATTTAATTAAAGAATAAGACGTGAATATCGCGCTTTTTCGCAAAACACATTATTGACGCTTAATGGTTAGTGTACAAGAGCCAGTTAGTCCAGGTTCAACTCCGGGTAAGAACATCTAACATTTTTTCAGTGGCGGGTTTCCATCTCATCAATGGCGGCCACATTACAAGTAAGACATTCCTCTTAGAACTCTGTAAGCATCTCACTATAAAATGCATTAGCAGTAGGGACTGGGCTTTATTCGCAGGAGGTCCCGGTTAGGGGGTATAAGAACTACTGCCTTGATAGGAGTTTTCCATCGTTCCTCAATGAAATGTCCGGGGATTTATGTCAGTAACAATGGTCAATCTATCGACAGCCGGAATGGATTGACTTTAAGCAGCAATTCTTTAGCCGCTACATCAACAACAGTAATATTGATGGCCGCTGGACCGTAATATTGGCAGTTCCAGTTCGGCACTTGCAGAACTGGGAAAATGATTATATGTGGTGGGTTCATGTTAAACAGAACATCACTTTCGGAACCGTATGGATCATTAAGCTATGGGTCAATTATTTAGTCCCTGAAACGAATGTCAGCTTCGTCAGAGAATTCCATTATTGAAGAATGACTACTTTTGGTTTTCTAGAAAAATCTTCAAAGTTAATGCAGGTTATAAAGAAATTCAACTGTTTGTGAGTATACAATGTTTCATATTCAAATCGTTTTTATTTTTTTTGCATTTTTAGGACACATAATCCCATAGTTAATAGCCGGTCCGGTCCGAACACCAAATTTCCTTAAATATCACGTATTTAGATTTGTAAAAAAGGCACAGTTTCTAGCCACCCATGTTTCCCCAAATATAAGGCGACGGTTTTTGAGACCCATAATGCCTCAGGACCAGGCATTATGGTCCTGAGGCATTATGGGCCCTAAAAACTAATTTAAAAGTTGTTTACTTAAGTTATATTAGAGGTGGGCCGAAAGAAAATTTTCTTTTTACATTTTAGGTTATGTTGACACTGACAGTTTGTTTCTCGCTCGAAATTTTGACAGAAAGTCAATATCATACCTCGACAAAACGAAACAAGCAGCTTAAATTTGATAACTAATCTGGGTAAAAAATCATGTTTTCTTACAAGGCACATTTTCATCTCGGCGGGCACGTTTACGAGAAAATTGTCGCAGCTGGGGCTCGGAAAACCCGCACGACATTGTCGTGAATCCAATGCACTCACAGAGAGTAACAGTTTGGTGCGGATTGTGGAGTGGTGACATCACGCAGAAAAAAAGTATGGTTGTGGTGACAATATTCGTAGAGGATCATACTATTGTTGGGTATATGGCTGTGGCACAACAATATTATGATCCTCACAACAATTGTATGATTCAAATACAGCCATACTCTGATTTTCTCTTGAAAATGAGCCTGCGAACAACTTTTTGGTCAACGGTAGGAGTTACAGAGTCTTGTTATCTGATTTATTTTCTGCAACTGAAAGCATTAATATGGACGACATCAGCCCATGCCACAATCGATGTTTCGCGCACCAAACTCCCAAATCTCGTTATCAGCCGCCTTGACGATGTCGATTGGCCGCCACGAATCTGTGATTTGAACCGTTTGGCGTTTTTTGTAGAGAACCGTGAAGGACGGATGTTATGTCAATAATCCAGAAACTATTCAAGCACTTACGGCCAATAACATTCAAGCAATCCGCGAGCTACAGCCCGAAACTATTGAGAATATCTAGGGTAACTAGAGTGGCAGAATGCGTTACTGCGAAAACGGCTGGTGTATTCCATAGTAAATAGTAATGTTTATTCTGACTAATAAAGCCATAATACTTAGAAAGAAATTAGTTTAGTTATTGCACTTTTAAAAAAAACTTGAATAGAAACAAAATATTTTATTATTTTATTTAAATATAAACAAAACAAAAACATATTTTATAAGGATTGGAACTCCCTAATGTGCAACACATGTATGAATACATGTACAACACACACACTCTGTGCTTTTGCATCGGTGGTTCTCAACGAAAGCCCACGCGAAACGAAGAATATACGTAAAACATAATTCTCATTAATTATAATGAGACCCCCGTATATGTCATTTGATTTGTAGCCGTGGGAAACGTTGCCAAAGACTGCTGAAGAAAAACCTTAGCGGGTTTAAAAACAGCTGTTTCACCAATTTTTTTGTTGATTCTGAAAAAGAAACAACAAAACGGTCTCGAACCAGAATAAAAACTGTTCAAATCAAAATTATTTTATTTATTTTATTGCACTTTTAAAAAGATACTTGGACTAGTAAAGTCTGAAAAATTTGGTCCCAAGTTTTTAAGAAACTTTCTCTCCTTTTGCTAGATTAGGAAAAAAAAAACTGACCCCTAGGAAGAATATGGAGAAACTGACGGCAGGACAAACAGACACGGCTATATCGTCATTAAATTTGATCACTTAGTATGAACAGTCAATTCTGATGCAACGAAAACTAGCAAACTTATCAAATTAGCTCGCTTAAAAGTATTTTTTCTTAAGTGTTTTCCCTTCCGTTTAACCACTAAAGCCTTGTATATCCTAAGATAGCCAATACTTATATCTGTGTATCTGAAAGTTGATTAGCTCTTCGTCTGTTAGGTAGAAAATGAAGATACAGTGTACCAATAATGTCTTCGTACAGCAGGTAGTAAAAACTTTTTTTTTTTATAAAAACGGTAACATATAGCAAGAATATTAAAAATGTTTTTTGCAACTATTTTTAGAAATAGCTTCTTTAGCCATATCAGTAACAACAAACTCAATTTTGACTTTCATTTATTAGTTTTCAGCTATAAACGGAACAAAGTTGCTTATTTGCTTCCAACAAAGTCTTTATACACTTTACGTTACGTTTACGTTTTGCTCTACAATTTATCAATAGTTTTTCTTAACCAATAACGGTTCTTTACTTTCATAAACGCACAAAGCCCGCCTAATATATTCGCAGCAAAAGAAGTAGAAATTTCAGCATATTTGTTTTAAAAAAAATATCAAAAATGCCAGGAAAATATTTAACAGTGGCATCCCGCAGCCGATCTACCATCCAATCCGAGATCAGACGGTTTAAATATGAAGGTCGCGTAGAAAATAAACCGAAATCAGGCTGGCCTTCAGTCCTAGATCACGGAGATCAGCTTCAAATCAAGCGCATGCTTGCCTCGAATCCGTTCAAATGTGCCAAGAAAATTAGTGCAGAACTCCTTCAATCCAAACAAAAAGATGTCCACCCAGAAACTATAAGAAAAGCCGTTCATGATGCGGGGTACAAATCTCGCACACCTCGAATAAAGCCGCTGGTAACTGCAGTAAATCGTCCGAGATTATCAAAATACGTCTCTTTAGTTCTGGAACACTGTTATATTCTCGGACGAGTCCAAATATAATATTTTTGAGCCAGATGGCCGACTTAGAGTGTGGAGAAAGCCGGGAGAAGCCTACAATCCAAAAAACACAATAAAAACTGTGAAACACGGCGGGGGCGGCGTGATGGTTTGGGGTTGTATGGCTGCCAGCGGAGTCGGAAATAATTTGGAATAATTGAAGGAATCATGGAGCATTGAGCATATATTGAAATTCAAAAAAGAAATTTGAAGCCAGGTGCAGAAAAACTAGGGTTATCTGACAGATTCTACTTCCAACAAGACAATTTTAGTTATAAGTGTACGAAGACATTATTGGAGACAAATAATGAGTTTTTTGTTTTGTTTTTGGTTATTAGCTTAAGTTACTGCTAATAACTCAATATTTATTATACAACTTTTTGGTTTTTATCTCCTAACATATATAACAGTAAGGTGTACGAAGACTTTATTGGTGCACTGTAGGAAGGTATTTTATGCACTTCTTTTCGTTCTTCCCGTTTCTGAAGTATTCGCAGGTGCCAACTTCAAGTCTCTTTGCCGGACTTCTAGTAAAATGGCTTCTTGTCTTTTCCCAATCATGGCAGCTCACTGCAATATAAATTCATATCCGAGCCCTGTATTTTTTCTATGGTTTTTCTTCTACTTTGTAAGCAAACAAACATTCTTTCAAATCAAAAAATATGAAATTTATTTTGGTGGTTCACACTTCAATGACCACCACGAGTTAGAAAAAATAAAAAACAGGCTTCTGGCCACAATGCGGTGATTTGGGGGATGGGCTAGAAGCCACCAGTGTGGGTAATGGAAATAAATAAGTCTCTGGCTTTTTTTTCATGCAAATAAAAGCAATCACATCATTGAAAACTTTTCAATACTTCTCGCGTGTACGAGTACACACTTTGGCAAATAAAAAGAAAAAAACACGCACATGCACCCAGACCCAAAAACCACATCCCATTTCTTTGCACTATTCATACGAAAAACCCGAATGAAATTCATAACATATTCAGAAAATTTCCATGCGGCAAGCATAACGTACCCGCTACTTATTGTTTCCATAGCCTGAGGCAAGGACGCCTTCAGTCACCCACACCCATGTTGATACCCCCCCTAAATCCGATCCCCACTGTGACCATACAAGACATGCTTCAATATTTGAAATAAATTTCAATTGGATACCAAATTCGATTGGATGGGAGTGAGTGGCCAAAGATGTGCCAGCTAAAGGAACGAAGAAACAAGGAGAACCCCTAAGATATGAAACCCAAATGAAATGAAAGGGTTCATTACATGATTTTGAATTTGTAATAGACGGTTTTGTTTGGATTTGCGACCCCGACTCAAGTGCTAAGCGGCGCGGGGGAAACATCACAAATATTTATGAGCAAATATTTGATAAAAATTTATGTACACTTTGATTTGCCATGAAGGCTGTCAAAGAAAAGTCATAAACTACTGTCAAACACCCTTTGATTTCGTTATCTGGGATACAATTTCAGCCTGTAAAAATATTTAATATTTTATGGCAATTTTTAAATTCTCAAAAATCATAAAAATTGTGCTGGGTAAATCCCAACTTTGTGGGTTCAGCCACCAAAAAAGTTTGTTTTGTTTTTTTCCATTCTTTCTAATTTTAAATGTGTCAATGACTTTGTGCCTGATTAAAGTTTTTCCTTAAAACTTGGAACCGTCTTTAGTGCCAAGTTCTAAACACTCACACACACGTTCCTGCACACTGTCTCATATACCTATATGTGAGTGCTAGGTGTATGTGTGCATGACATTGATAATAGGAATAGCAACGACCTAGGAAGCAAAACGAAAGAGTTCCTTCTAGTTTTCTAGACTTTTTTTCTAGACAGAGCGAGCGAGCAAGCGTGAGAGAACTTGGCTGCTTTCATTTCATTCATTCACTTTCCATTACTGCCGTCACTCTGAACATTTTGTACGCGCGATAACTTTCAGTGAAATTATTCAAAAGTTTGCCGACTTTCTTAACAAACACAAAAATTTATATGGCTGTTAGAAAAATTAAAAACTTTGTATTCCTTTTCTTTGCAAAACTTAATTCTTTTCACTTTTTCGGCATTCGCTTTTCTTTTTTCGTCTTCGCCTTCATCGTCTTCTACTTCTTTTGTTATTAGTTGCACATTCCGTTATATCCTCTCGGAGTTTATATCCTTGCCGGTGATTTCGTGTTGCATAAACAAAAACGCCAACAAAATTGCGAAAAAGGTATCTTTAAGGGTCATTTAACCCATTATGAGTGTGGCCACCACATGGGAAATGCCTTCGAAGCGTAGACCACAAGGACGTCGATAAAAAAGATAAACAGAATAAATGTTTTGACAAAAAATTGTTTGGAAGAGGATATAATCACACTGTATAAAGGCTGGCAACTTTATCTTGGCTTTGTCCTGTTCTCGAATGCCAGACATCAACGGGAAAATGCATAGGGATCTATTCTTTCCCTAAGGGTCATCTTCCTACCGCTAGGTATCCAATTGTTGATGACATTCTGTTCTTCGAAGTGGTTGCTAGTAATTCTGCCACAAATATGTCCGGAAAATGCACATACGGGAATGAACAAGTCACAGAAAATCACAAAGCTTCGCCACCTATAGAATTGGCATTCGCCAGTCAGGGGTAGTCTGAAAATTCAAAAAAAAATTAACTTTCCAGGAACTATTATAAAAATCAAAATGCGGCAGCACTCAATCAATCATGGCATTAGTAGTGAAATAAATCTGCAGTTATAAGATAAAACAAATAGTGTTAGCAAAACCAAAGTCTAAAGTCAGCCTGTTCTAACCATTTTATACTGTCCCCACAATCTTTAGACTCCATACTCGTTGCAATTTCCATGTAATATCTCGTAATATGAACAAGAGATATGTAGCGGGCCTTTAATTAAAAGTCTGCTGCAAATCACAAATTTCACATACCAAAATTTATTAAAATCAAGTGAAATGTTCTCTCTTGGATAGTTTAAATCCGCAAGCGGGAGAAATCGGGCTGCGTGGAGACCATGGATAGAGCTGGCCGGATTTCAGTTTATTTCCGCCCCATTATAAAACATATTAAATTTTATTGAAAGCTGATTCAGTTTACGTTCTTAGTTATGTTGGGTCATCAAACCATGGACCGACGATCTAAATTTAATAGAAATCCGATAATATTTGCCGCTGTTAGAAATCAGGAGGTACGTGTATTTTTGTATTACTGGAGAACATTGACTCCCATTAACCAATTTCATAAGCAAACTGTAAATTCTATTGAAATTTGTGAATTTCAGCTCTAGAGGCCACATATTAAATATGATTTTGAAATAATGTGCATAGAGCGACCGATCTTTGATTCTTATAAAACTAATCGAATTTTTGTCCCGATTTAAGGTTCAGCAGCACCAGAAACAACATCGTTGGACCTAAATTTTCACATGTTATGTCGTGAGCTGGTGAAAACAAATATGGTGAAACTGGGCAAAAACGACAGGGGAATATCAAAAGGGAGGAAAAAATATCGGTGCCAACCCCCTTTAAAAATCGCTTTTATGGCCAAACTAATGGACCGAACAGGCCAAAAAGGACGAAACCAATGAATTCGCAATTATTATAGACTGTTTTATGGTAAAATTGGATTAAAATCATCGTAAAAAAAGGCGGACAGTGTCACGACCTCTTTAAAAAGTCGCACATATGCACAAAATGAAATCAATGACTATATAAAATTAAATATAAAAATAAATGAACTATATATTTTATTTTGCTATTCGTTGGAACTGTGGATCAGATATTGATCAAATTTACGAAATTTATATTTATATGAAGTTTTACGCATTTTTCACGACAATACCCGAAAATACAAGGGGAGAAAGCCCTAACTCGTACCTTTTTACAATTACCTAAACGAAGCTTGATCTTGCCGTTCCAAAGTTATGACTATTTGACTAAAATGCAAACATATTTTTTTGTGTTAATTTACAGAAACAAATAAATGTGTGCTTCCTAAAAAATAAAAAAATGTATTTCAGTCAAATAGTCATAACTTTGAAACGGTAGGACCAACCTTCGTTTAGGTAATTTTGAAAAGGTAAGAAGTAGTGCTATCTTGTAAGAGAAACAAAAAGTCCAACCTCTAGTTCAGAACTTAGCAATTTTACCCTAGCGCCCCTATCTGAAAATTTTCTAAACGCTGCCACTTCGCCCCCTTGCATTCCGAGCATGGTCTTAGATGGACATATTTTCATGAAATGAGACAAGGAATATGCTGGTGAATTATGTACAGTCGTGAATGAATTACCCTGTATAAGAATCCAATTCGTAATGAAATTAATATATGTGACGCGCAAAATAGAAAGGGACCTAAGGTTAAAACCCAGTTTTGTTCAGGAGACCCATTTTAAAGATTAAGTCCCTTTCTATTTTCGCTTAGAATCGTCGTCTTCAGTTTCATAATACGCGCATACCTCTGGGAGGGAACACTTTTGGGGCATGGGATCGGTCTCATTCGATGCTCAGATGTTTCCACATCAAAAAAAGAAAAAAAAATTAAAATTGATTTTTTTCCCTTAGGTCCCTTTCTCTATACGCTGCCACATATAACAATAAAACAATAATATTATTATTTCTGACCATTTTTAAAGTTTGATATTTAAAGTAGACTAAATGTGTCCAGGGACTATTTTCCAATTCAAAATTCTTCAAAATTTCGTGTAGTTTCAAAGACAGGAAACAAGAAATATTTTTGCGATACATTTGGTTTTCAAAGTCAAAACCAAAACAATTTTCTTTTTCAGATCTACAAACTTGTATGTCTAAACAAATTTAAGATTTAATTGCGAATTTCCTTAAACTAATTTGTGAAGACATGAAAAATTATCAAAGTTTTTGGTGTTTAACAGTAAAATTTAAGTTCGTATTTTAATAGGAAGCGTATTTACTAGTGTTCAAAGTGAACACGTTTTATATTGTGTGTTGGGTTATGTTGGATTGTTGATATATATTCAAGTGCGGCGAGAATAAATATCGGATTATTTGTTCGCCTGCAATTAAATGTTATTCTTCGAGACAAGCCATGAACGCACAATCCCACGAGATGCACAATCCAATAAACGCACAGGGCTATACGGGCCTGTGAAAAGTGCAACAGCCCGCTCATGAAAAATATTGATAGCTGCCTTAAAAATAATAAGATCAATGTGGCTCGCTTGATAAATTTTTTGTACTTTATATATAGTCCAAAGCGAACACATTTTAAATAAGTATGAAACCATTACTAGACCTAAGAAGACCTTAGTACCTCTTAAGTATAAAATAAATACGCACCAGAAGAAGACCTTACAACACTTCTCCAAAATAATGTATAATCGTATGATTAATTATACAGGGATATCCATCTAAAAGTATTTTTTCAGAGCAAAAAAATTATAAAAATTCAAATCACGTGTGGAATCTTTATTGGTAATTTGAAAGGACATTTTATGGCATATTTTTTTGAAAATAATTTTCTTCAAATGTTAGCAACTGTATTATAGAAATAAGCATTCGGGAAACGGGAAGATCCGCTGTTTTCGACCAAAATTTTGTTTAGTGATGAGGCCCATTTCTGGCTCATCGGCAAAGTCAATAAACAAAATTGCCGCATTTGGGCTGAAGAACAACAAGAAAATGTTCAAGAGGTTATTATACGCCGAGAAAACCACGGTTTTTTAAAAATGATGATGGCCAGAACGTTACAGTGAATGGTGTTCGCTATCGCGCCATGATATCGATCGTTACCTGAAATTGAAGCCCGTAATCTTGACGACTCTTGGTTCAACAGGACGGTGCCACTTGCCATACAGCTGCTCAAACAATGGATCTATTGAGAGGTCACTTCAAATAGCAGCTACTTTCACGATTTGGACAGGTGAGTTGGCCGCCTAGATCGAGTGATATCACACCTTTCGACAGTTTTTTTTGGGGCTACGTAATGTCCAAAGTCTATGCTGACAAACCAGCTACGATTCAGGTTTTGGAAGCCAACATTACGCGTATCATTAAAGCCATACCGGTCGAAATGCTCGAACGAGTCATCCGAAATTGACCCTCAGAATGGAAACCCTGAGGCGTAGTTGCGGCCAACATTTGAAGGAAATCATGTTTAAAAAAATATATTCAAATGTCCTTCCAAATTACCAATAAAGATTCCACACTTGATTTGAATTTTTAAATTTATTTTGTTCTGAAAAATACCTCTAGATGGATCACCCTTTACAACTTGCTAAATGGATAGTATTTTTCACTGTTGTAATACAAAGTGGTTAAACATTATACAAATTTACATTTGAAACACTAGGAAATTTGGAAATGTTGCCCGCTTTCCCGGGAAAAGAAAAAGAATCAGAAAACCTCTAATAAGGATCTAATTTTTAAAAGTAGAACCAAATATCGGATTTTCCTAATCGCGGCAGTCACATCCAGAAAATAAACAATTCTAATAGGGTTGACTTTGTCACAACTCGTCTGTGATTTATTAAATGTAGCGTTCCATGATCGGAAATAATCTCAAAAAGCATTTAAAATTGTTTTTTTCTAAAACAAAAAACCAAAGCGTGTAGGAGTTTTTGTTTGTTTCCCTACGATCATTTTCCAATTTAAATTCACAATCAACACATGAAAATGATTGGACCGTTCCCCTAGGCCACTTGGCCATCAGTTTTCGTGCGTCGCCTTCCCCTTTGTATATATTTCTTTGGTTATAATATTTCATAAACAACCATTATCATTACACAAATCTATGTAAATTTCAGTTTGTTTTTCCTTGTGTTTTTTAGTCCTTGCTGCCGTTGAAGTTGTAGAGTCCTGTGACATCAACAACAAATCACCCCCGTGGCTGGTATACCATATCCAGTGCATATCCCCGCACAGAGCCCACAATATTGATGGCTGCTTGTCAACCCAATGATATGCGGATACAATTGTCAAAAATGTATGGAATACCAAAACGAAATGTCAAAACACATCGAAAGGCTGCCGGCCGGGGTGGGAAGGGGGTTGCAGGGGGAGTGAAAAGGGAATAAGAAAAATACGGTATTTAAAGTAAATTACACCATTGTGACCACAAGCCAGCGCCAGCCATCACATCATACAAATGTAAATTTTCAATTTAAATGCAAATATCAATTTGTCAATTTTATTTCAGCATTTTTTTTGTCAGGACTCCCAATATTATGCATAAGGTGTTGTTGTCGTCGGTGTGTGACAGGAGACATCGGCTAGCAAATGAATGCCTGCCCGGCTAGGCGAGTCTAAGACGTTGGCAAGGAATCATATTTGGAAATCCTTAAGGATACTTTTTGTCCTGGTTCTTTTCGTGCCGGGCAATGTTCATATTTAATATTTAAAGTGTGCACTTGCTTCGCCGGTTTATGGGATGCCATTGAATTCCCACGTGACCGCTGAACGGCAAAAGGCGAACAAAAAACCCAAAAGGAAACCGTTCATCTGTTCCTTCGTCCCTCCTTGTTCGACATGACGGTGATTTCATTTTTTTCTCGGTTAAAGTGTAATGTTTTCCAAGGGATTTTTTGTTTTTATTTTTTATGAGTTTTATGCATTTTTCGTTTGTGTGGCTTGGCGTCATTCTGCGTCACTCACTCGGCCGCCCCGGCCTGGTGCTCTTAATTAAGAATTCACATCGTTTTTTATTTGGGTTAGCAAATTATGTAAAACATCAGACCGCTAAGAGACTGCACGTCTTGCTCCGAGCGGCTGTCGCTGCTGCTCCTTGTGTTGATTTAAACTTAAAAACAACAACGGCAATGGCGTTATAGTTCTCAATGAGCTGATATTACTTTTTTACGATTATTATTTCTTTAAAAATTTTTGCCATATTTTCGTTGTTTTTTTTGGCAACCGTGAACTAAGGCAAGGGTTGCTCGCTTTCATGTTGCTTTCCTATGGGGTTTTATAGAGCATTTAAACAGTTTTTTTTTTGCATCTTTTGATGTTGTTGAAGCGTTTTTCACGCCTATCATTACATGGGCCTCTTATTGTCTTCAAGTCAATCTTGTATCTCGTTTTTTTCTGGGCCATTCGCCTCACCGTTTTTATGCAAATTTGTATGTATTTTGAGTGCTGGAAGGCTTGTGGCGGTTTTAAGCCTTTTTCTCCTCAACAGCATATTAAGGTGGGTTCGGCGCTGAATTAACACGAAGTAATAAAAATGCAATTATGCTGTACTGGTACTTCTTCAATTTTATACACTTCATTAGTGAGCCACAGCAAAACAAACGCCCAAAAGTAAAATGTTAGAAAAAAAACTGTTTTTTTATTGCTGACAAAAGGGTTTCAACCATCCATTCGTCTATCCATCGGACGAGGTTGTAACCACAGCAACCATTTAACCAAAGTTCATTTCGTGCGTAGAGTGGATGTTGCATAAAAGTCTTGTTTACTTCGACATTTTCAGTTTTAAGCTTTTAGGAAATTTAACAAAAAGGCGCCTCGAATACAGCTTCGTTGATTATGCAAAGAAGCCCTTTGGCATCACATGAAGGGAAATGCAGAAAACTCGTACCAAGCTGAAAGCTTCAATCTGAGCCTTTAACAAAATGTGGTATCGCCTTCCTAAATCTATGCTAATAAAACGTGCCGATGAATGTATAAGTATTTGTCTTGAATGCAAGTGCTTTAATAAAGGGTTTCAACATTAGTACACCTTTATATCCTTAATCATAGGATGGAATATTAATCTCCTTGATCGACGTAAAAATCCAAGACGAACGTGTCATGTCTCTCTGTCGGTCGGTGGAGAAAGGTTGCGAAATTGAAATTAGGATGCTAGTGTTGATGCGATGATGCTTTGAAATGGTTTATATTCGAAACGGGTCAAATCGGTTTGAGAGGAAGTGGGCTAAATTTTAACAGGTGAAAACATAACAGACCCCTGTGTGACTGAAATACATCTAAAACAGTCCTATTCATCCTTTATATCTGGATGGTGGCAAATATAGTGCAGACATAATTTCACTAGTCAAAGCATGTTGAGATAAAACTGGAGAAAATTTTGTTCGACCAGGTCTGACTGTCAGACACTTCTTTCAGCCTGGTAATCAGGAAAAGGTACTCCAAGGAGTTGTCCTGTTACCAAGGTAAGGTTTTGGAAAACGGGTGCTACGACCCATTGAGGTGTATGATTGTCCTCTACATCTCTGAAAGAGAGAGGATTTACACACACAGCTTAGCTTGTACTAAGAACTATTAAGAAAGACGTTGCATTATAGCAGAACCTAGTTTTATGGAGAACCATAGTTGAAGTCTAATGACGAAGAATCACGTTACACCGCAACAAAGTTTAGCCAAACTTTAGAAAAATCACAATATTTTCGAGAGTTTCACTATAGACACCGATCGTAAAGTAAGTAAAAACGAGTAAGTGTTATTATGTTAAATGATAAGTAATTATTTTTACCCTCATATAACTAGTAAATTCACTCATTATTAATATAGAAACTTGGATTTCACTGTTCAGCACCATGAAGCTTTCCACACATTTGCGATGCTTACAGATTTTAACGAGTTAAGTATTTTATAATATTCGCGATTATAACTTAAGCAATTTTGAAGGTACATTGGCAAAGAAGATATGTGCTTCTTCTTTGCAATAATCATTTCGAGAAGCAAATGACTTGGACTGGTGAGTTGGCCGCCTAGATCGAGTGATATCACACCTTTAGACATTTTTCTTTTGGGTTACATAAAGTTCCAAGTCTATACTGACAAACCAGCGATACGACAACGATATTATAATTGTGAGAGCATACAATTGTTGTCGTGAAGCACAATTGTTGCTGTGCTTGCACAACTCAGTAAAACTAAATCGTATTCATACTTTAGGAGCAGGCACATACCCATTGATAGCTAATTAAAATTTGCATTTGCAATTACAATTTCCGTATGATTTTTACAAATAAATCGTTTCTGTACTTTCAAAATCAGGCAACGAAAAAATAAAAAAAATATTTGTCTGTGGCACTTACCCGTTTAGTTTTACCATATTTTAGGGTTTTCCATTTCGTTTATATGACCACCACTAGCCCGTCTGAAGCGATATTCTTTGGACCAAATGTTTTCCTCTTGTACACATTTTGACAGGAACGTTGGCATTTTCGCGTTAGGTGTCGTCTCTGAGCTAGTCTAAAGTTGTTAGTTGGTTGGCATAGCCTAATTATTCGATGTGGCCCCATAAAAAACAACCAATGGCATTAAATCCCATGAACCATCCCATGGCCATTCGATAGGACCATTTCTAGAGATAACACCCAACTTTTCTTTCAGTAAATCGATTGTGACGCGTGCTGTGTAGCAAGTGGCACCGTCTTGTTGAAACCACATATCGGCAATGTCATGCTCATCCTATTCTGGCCAAAAACTTGGTATAATAGCGCTCAACATTGACGGTAACATGACAATTGTGATCATTGACAAAAAAAGTAAGGCCCAATCAGAACTCCGACATGAAAACCACACCATACTAAGTGTTGCCTGGCGCCATCTGACATTGGAAAGTTTGACATTTTTTGGCATAAACGTACTCAGAACGATTTGGCGTGCGACCACCGTTTGTGTTGTTTACAGTGACTTGAAGAAACGAATTTATAAGTAGCAAAAAAATGGAATTAACTCGTGAACATTTTCATGCGATCATTTTTCACAACTTTCGACGTGGATTATCACGACAAGAGTGCATCGATGAACTTAAATCTTTGCATGGCGATGAAGCACCATCCTATAGCACTGTGAAAACTGGTTTAACGAATTCAATCGTGGCCGACGCTCGCTCAAAAAAGAAGGTCGTGAAGGTCGTCCAAAAACGGCCGTTGTGCCGGAGAACATTGATGCCGTGCGTGCACTGATAATGCAAGATCGTCATTTGACATACCGTGAGATAGAGGCATCCTTAGGCATTTCTTCCACCAACATTCAAACGATATTGCATGAACACCTGGTCGTAAAAAAGGTTGGATCTCGTTGGATCCCGCACAATTTGACAATCACTCAAGAAAAGGCTCGTGTCGATTGGTGCAAAAATTTTTTAAAAATACGATCGCGGTACTTCAAAAGACGTTTAAAAGATCGTCACAGGTGACGAATCATGGATCGGCTCAAACCCAGCGCCCTTTTGACCAGCCAAAACGTCGAATTGATTGGTCATCCGCCGTACAGCCCTGATATGGCACCCAATGACTTCTTTTTATTCCTGCACATCAAGAAAAAATGCGTGTTCAACGATTTTCGTTATGCTCTAGAAGCAGAAGATGCTCATGAAGAGTTCAAAACCATGTTTTAAAGGTGTCTCAATCGGAGTGGAAAAAGTGCTTCGACAATTGGTTCGAGCGCATGGAAAATTTATAGATCATATAGATTTATAGATTATTTAAACAGTTTTTATTTTACATGTTTTGATGTTGTTAAAGCGTTTAAGCGTGCGTTGACATTAAGATACGAAATTGTTATGTCCCTTTTTGAAAAACCCGTTATAAGATTGATGTGTCTTCTTTATAGAAATCCAAATTATATGTTTTTGTCTTTACGATATTTCGAACAATGTCTAGACGGTCAGTTATCTTAACCTCCCACTCAAATCGATGATAATCGCACAGATTTCATATGTCAACACTTGACAACTCAGGTCTATCAACACGCAGAAAAAAAGTATGGTTGGGGTGACAATATTCGAAGAGGATCATACTATTGTTGGGTATATGGTTGAGACACAACAATATTATGATCCTCACAACAATAGTATGATTCACACATAACCATACTATGATTCCCACAAACATAGTATGATTCACACTCAACCATACTATGATCTCCACAACCATACTATGATCCTCACAACAATTGTATGTTTCTTATACAACTATAGTATGATCCTCACAACCATAGTATGATTCACACGCAACCATACTATGATCCCCACAACCATAGAATGATTAACACTCAACCATACTATGATCCCCAAAATTATTTGTTAGGGTTGGTTGTTGTTGTTATTCAAAAATAGAGATTTTTATTAAGTTTGTTATTTTAAATTGCATTACTACGAGTAATAGTTCATAGCCAGATTTGATGCCATGTTTTTATTAAACATTTCATTCAAGAAAAAAAATATATGTATTCCAACGGTCAAAAATACTTTTAGTTGCCAGCAGGGGTGAATGCTACTTCACCATCCGTAGACACCAAGTAAAGAATGTGATTAAACCCCATGATCGAAGGCTATATACTTAAGTGCAGGCAGATTTTAAATAAACGAGAACCTGTCGACTTTAGAGTATTTCACCAAACAATGTAAACACACTAAAAATCCATCGAACTACCTTCCGATTGTTATTGTTTTTTTTAATGGACAACAACCATTCACTGTATCGTGTGTATGTGTTTTTTTTTGTATATCAAAAAAACATACGCACACACATGCATGTATGCTCTATAAACCCTGTTTTGTTATGTTCATAGTCGCAACCATACTGTATTATAGCCGTAATCAAATTATTGTTAACGTAAATTTTAAACAACAATACTTTTGTAACGCCAACCATGTTTCTATGGTTACTACAACCATGTTTCTATGGTTACTACAACCATGTTTTCATTTCTAAATTTGACAATAATACTATTGTTACATTTCAACAATAGCAATATTGTCGCAATCATACTTTTGTCAAAATGAAATTCAAAAAACAATACTATGGTTGCGAAGAACATGCTTTTATTGTAAAGAACATAGTATTGTTGCGGTGACCATAGTGTAACCATATCTTTTCTCTGCGTGAATACAGTCAAATATACAACCATAATTCTCTCATCATCCTCTTAATTAGCAGGAGAGGATCTGCTCTCAAATTAGTGTGATTTTGGTGCTCACATCACCTCGTTGACATTCTGGCTGCAATGTTATCCCACTGCTGAGAATGCCCGCTTCCATACACAATTTCATCTGTAAATCTGTGATTTCGCTCGCTCCTTTGTCCCATTTTTATTTGACTTCGTAAAATCACGCAGAAAAAATAGATCCTTCTTAATGATAAAAAACATAATAATAATAATAACAATGCGAGGGTGTCAACAAGAACGGGAAACAACACGAGAGAAGGAAAAAATAACAAAATCAAACGAAAAAGAAAAAAGAAGAAAAAGCCAACGATATTGTAACTTCTGTCAGTTGCATGTTCGAGTTTAACAATCGCGTGTCAATTTCATTACTGGTGGCAGGCAGAATGGATAAAGGACATGACTCAGGGAAGGAAGACCGTCCGTTCGTCTGTCCGTCCGACATTGAGAAGTATGTACAACAGTTGAAATAATTGTTGAAATGTTGTTTTTTCTCAGTCTCAGTTCTAGGCTGGCTGTCATTTTTTCACTGGTTCCCACATTATAATTGCGTTGTACTCGTAACAACATCGATTTCTTTTTGTCGTCAACAGTTGTTGACTTTTTGTTCCGGCTCTGATGTCCTTTTCGTGTGTTTTCAGATTGGACGGCCAACGTTTAACTTCCGCGTGACATTGTTTGATTGTTATTTAATTGAATTTAATTAGCGCTCCTTTTTTCCTAGTGCCTGGCTGGCCATCGTGGTGAGTTGGGGCTTTAGCATAATTCTCACGATTATAGATAAGAGTCCATTTCATATGGTGTGGGGTTTTTCGGTGTTGATTGTTTTCAAAGTCCTTGTTTTCATGAAATAGAAAAATCATTGCTCTGTGTTTGGGTGGGTGGGTGTGTGTGTATATGTCGATGCATGTATGTGTGTGTTAAATATTGTAAAACACTTAACATCCATCTTGAGTTAATTCGTTTCCCACACGCAAAAATCCAATAGAGACGGTGATAATCATACGTAGTGCCTTCACATGTCTGTGGTTTTTCTAAACAAGTACTTACGAACGAACACTTACGTATGTACGTCGTTACAAGCCCACGATACCTGCGTACGATACGTATTTACTATTTACTGTTTCTAATGCTGATTTGCTGCAGTTGGTGCGTAATACAACATTTACTTAACACACCGTAATCAAATTCAAATAAAATACTCGGATACCGCACACCGACCCAACCGCATTTTGAAAGTTAAATTGCTTTCAATTAAAACTGTATAAAGTTCATGCATTTAAACGATCCAAAAGCACTGCCTAAGAGATAAATGTTCAGGTGGGATACCCAGTAAAATATTTTTACTCGATCTTTTTTAGTTGTCGAATATTGAGAGCTCAATGTTTATTGCCTTCGAAATCGATGTTCAGTACCGATATGAAATATATAACAAATTAAGGAGACTTTTTTAGTTCAAATTTTACAGAAAATAAAAAAAGTCAAGTCATAAAAATAATAAAAAGACCGAATAAATGTAAACAAAATAAAAAAACAATAATTTTATTATGCATTAATTTGTTGAACTTATTTTCAATGTTGGCCTAACTCTAGTCAATTCCAAGTTCATGTTATAATTTCAAGTGGTATTTGGCGATTGGCGAGAGTATTGTCCACGTTTAATCTCTCTAGCATAGCCACCATCTGTACTTTGAAACTAAAACCCACAAGGAATAAGTGTTCAGGTGTGAGATAGCATAAATAAAATTACTTAAGACTTTTATATACTAAAGGGTGCTCCAACTAACACGCACTATGTTAATTGTAAAAAAACAAACAGTTTTCGGTTATCTTAATATATTTTATGATGACGTAATGATCTATGACAGTTAAGTGTAAAATAAAATGTTTGCCACGGCTTGGGCGGCATACCTCTATCCGATAGTCCATATTTTTATTCACTCTAAGACATAATGGAGGTTAAATGTCGGTAATGTTCCGAATTATCCCATGCTTAAGCTCTTGAGTTGTTTTTGGCTTACTGACAAAAACTTTTTCTTTTAAATAACCCCAAAGAAAAAAGTCCAACGGTGTTAAATCTCTTGATCGTGGCGGCTATTTAACATCGCCACTACGTTAGATAACACGGCCATTGAGTTTCTTGCGCAAAAGAGTCATTCTTTCGTTGACTGAGTGTTAAGTAGCACCATCCCGTTCATATCGTCCATGTCCATACCCTTAATTTCTGGCAACAAGAAGTCCATTATCATCTCACGTTAGCGCACTTCACGTAACTACTTGGCCGACCTCATTTACGGCCCGCTGAAGCCGCATGTGAATGCATCGGATTTCAACAATCCTTTGTGGATTCTCATTTGCCCAAAAGCTGCAATTCTGCTTGTTAACAAAAGTCTGTTGACACATTTGGTCGATTATGCTGACCAAAAAAAAACACGAAATGCATTTTGATTTGAAAGGCAATTTTCGTAAAAGTTATAAACTCGCTTAGCTCTTAACGCGCTGCTTAATTGTGTACCGCTCCATGGTTGAATTTGTCAAACATTGAAACAAAGAAATTAATTTGGTCCAGAAATTGACGTAAAGGTATGACTCACAATTAAGTTCGTGCACTATGATTGAACCACCATATTTGTAATTTTTGAATAATTGTTGCCAATCCTAACTGGTGTCTTCTGATAGCCCACAATGATTGCACGCACGGCATTTCATTTTAAAAACTTCTGCAGAAGCTGCTAAGATGAAGAAGAAGTGAACTAAGTGCGTGCTAAGCTCCTGCCAAGGACAGCACGAGTACCGCCCATCTGGGGTGTAGGCTTTTCAGAGCAAAGTCTAAAGGATATAAAGTTTGAGTAAAATCCAATGTCAATAGAATCAAACATTTTTTCCAAAGGAAAATGCAAATCTATTGTCCGTTAGGTTACAGCTTCAACTACATATTTATCCACACGCCGTAATATCTCAAGTCAAATTTAATCGGATTGCTAAGTTTATTAGCTTGTTGCATTCTGATTTCAATACACTAAAATACAACAACACTAGTAAAGAATTTAAAAAATGTATGCAGCTCAAAGTAGCTTTTTGTAACGAAAATTCGAAATTTCAGTAGAAATTTGCCTATATCTTAAACAATTCTTATCCGAAATAAATAAGCTCTGTATATCGTTAAAAAGGTCAATTTCTCCTTAAATGCTTAAGATTCTTTTTCAAATTTTGTAGCCCAGAGTAATTACACAGTACAACAGCCAATCTGGGGAGTAAGAAATTCCAAGTCAGGGTGATGGTACTAGGTCAGTATATTAAAACCCTCAAAGGGTTTTGCGTTCGTATGTGCCAGTTTTTTTATGACCTTTTACATTTTTTCCTTATCTTGATGTTTTTTTCGCTTAGTTGTAAAATGTTGGCAAAAACGTAGTTTGACATAACTCGAGAACGACTAGTTCGATTTTGCTGAAATAAATTGAGAAAAATTAATAATTACATTTTCTTTAATCCATTAATATACTGTTTCTCTACCAAATCAACATTTTTGCAATTAGAAATAAATTTAAGAAGAAAATTTTGCCAATTTCTTTAAACTGGCACATACGAACGCAAAACCCTTTGAGGGTTTTAATATACTGGCCTAGTACCATCACCCTGACTTGAAATTTCTCACCCCCCAGACAATAACCCCAAAAATGTTCCACAGTGTTATTAGGCCCCGTTTTGAAATAAAAAAATTAAAAAGAAAGTAAAATAAATACGTTGCTTATTTATATATTAAAATAAAATATGAACAGAAATTCAATAAATAATAAAGGAAAATAGAAAGCTAATGTATTTTATTTTAAGTTCACTGGCGAAACAATAGAAACTTTTGCTACACAAAAACTCAAATCAAATTTTCTTATATTGGATTTTAATATTTTAGTGGGTATCCATTATTTTAAAGGAGTGTATTATAGCGTTGAGACGAGGAATTAATTAAACTATCGATAATACCCTTAAAAAGAATTGTTCACAACGTCTATAAGATTTGGCTTGCTCGTGTAATTTCGGGTTCGAATTTTGCAATCTACTATTTCCCACAGATTTTCTAGAGGATATAAATCTCCTTGTCCAGTAACCTGATTTAAATCCTGTAGAAAACCTAACTTTATTTCTCTTAAATATTTGAGATCATTGAGCGGGATATTTCGTTTGTTTTTGAGATCTTCATATTCACTCTCTATGAGAAAAAAATTGTGTACTGGAAATGTACCCTTATACGTGTTTTTTTCTAATTTGCTTTACCAGAACCTAAATTTGAGTAATTTCTTTGACACATGAATAATCTTTAGTTTTTTTATGGAAGTGGCTGCGTGTAGTAAATTAAAATATTTTCTGTTGCAATTTAATCGATTTCAACCAAAATTAAATTAAAATGGGTCGAGGAAAATCTTTATCTAACGAGGAAAAGTTGAAAATTAAAATTTATAAAGAATCCGGGCACTCAATCCATAAAATCGCTGATAAAATCGGAAGAAGCCGAAATGTCGTGTCTACGTTTTTGCGAAATGAGTCAAGCTATGGCAAGAATATGCAAGGACGAACAAAAAGTGTGCTTTATACGAGTACTACTGATAAGCGAGCTATACTAAGATCAGCATCAAATTCGCACAATTCATCATCACAAATTAAAGCTAAAACTAGCGTTAAAGCTAGTGTTAAAGCTAGGTCCAACGAGTTATTTCTAAAGCTAAGCATTAAAAGCGCCTAAAACTAAACAAAAAAAGCACCCCTTAACGATAACCGCAAAAAGATACGCTTGGGGTTTTGCCGCAGTCACATGACATGGAATAACGAGTGGCATCGCGTCGTTTTCAGAGACGAAAAAAAGTAATTTCGAGGGCCCAGATGGATTTAACTATTATTTCCATGATCTTCGCAAAGAGGAGCACCATCTGGATCGCTTACATAGCTGAGTGGTGGTGTCATGGTATGGGGGGCCATATCCTATTATGGTACCTGCGAATTACAATTTTTGTCCACCACAATGAACGCAAGTTGCTATAATGGCGTACTTCAGCAAGCTTTTCCTTACTTCAACAATCTATTCGGATACTTACAATAGACATTTCAGCACGATAATGCACCGGTCCTTACTGCTCGAGTGGTGAAGGCATGGATTCGGGATCAAAATGTCAATGTTCTTGACTGGCCTCCCTATTCGCCAGATTTGACCATTATAGAAAATGTTTGGGGATGCCTCGTCCCCAAAGTTTATGCTTCTGGTAAGCAATACAGCAACAAAGACGAACTAATTGAAGCAGTTAAGAAAGCCTGGTCTACGAGTTCACTTGACTACATTATAACATTGTATGATTCGATTCCCAGTAGACTTTTCGAAGCTATACTTAACAAAGGAGGCTCTACACACAACTGAACTTTCTTTAAAATTCATAATTACTTATTTAAAATCTAATAAAATGTATAATTTTGCTTTCAAACTTTACAAAAGCTATTATTTGATGAGGGGGTCCTAAAAACCGAAGCTCTGTTTTTTAGTTGTTTTAATAAAATGATTTATAAAATTTACCAGTATACATATCAAATCCATTTATTCCCCATTCCTTTCAGAAGTAATGCACTTTTCATACAAAAAAATTAGATTTAATTCATACCGTTTTCCTGCTGAAAAAATTAAGTTTTAAAAAACCCATCGTGGGGGCCCTATTCATGTGACGGGGAGTGTACTAATTGAATTGTCTCTAATTCTTGACCCTTGACACCCAGCATTATATAACCTCCTCCAAAGATTGCAGTTTTGTTTGTGTATTCAGTATTCTATACCCGCCTGGGCCTATTTATGCGTTCTTTTGCAAACTTTATCCGGGAAAAGAGATTTTTCACCTAATTATTTTTTTTGTCGGACATTAACATCTAAGACCAGCTTTATTCGCACATCGTTCAACAGTACGAGCGCTTATTTGCTGTTTTAGGTTATTGATATACTCCTTAGGCAGTATTTAGGATATTTGTTTTTATTCTCTTGTTGTTAAATAACCCTGCCATTGAGTTGCTTAACAAAGATAACAAATCAAAAGTTAGGTGGTCACCATTCCAATGCCCTAAAATTGTTTTACTAATTTTTAAAATTCCTGATTTATTCAACGAATATTTGCGCAAATATTTGAGTTGTATGGTATAAAATTGTTGAAATTAAAAATAAATTTCACTGAAACAGCATTTCCCGGAAAAAAAATTAAAAAATTTAATTTTTTTCCATTGTTTTGTTACTCTGTATACAGTCCAGTTTCACCAGAGTTAATTATTGCTTGCACGTAAAGCACCATGCTTAATTTGAACATAATAGGATACAACTTGTAGTTCCTAGATCTGCAGGGTCTCTTTGTGAACCAATATGGTGTAATTGGATGTCTTGTACCTTTTAAAGATCCATGCGAAATTTGGTCCAAATCGGATATGATATGTGGCTTTTGGAGCTCGAAAATCGGAAAGGATCTTCGCATGAGAGCTCAACGAAACTATGGTCCAATATGTCCAGTTTCGATAGATTTAATAATTGGTCACTCATACCATGTACAAAATGAGAGTGGTCGGGTTATATTTGTGGCTTCTACCTGCTACCGAACCTCATAGCGAATGTGACATTTGTGTGGGAGCTATTCGAAAACATGGACCAATATGCACCAAATTTATCTGGAGATGTGTGGTGGTTGCTTGTAAGGCTATAGCCAAATTTTGTTCGGAGTCAGTGTAACTCATTTTTATTAATGAGAATTACCCTTGGCGTATAGTCTTCGAACTTTGTTTGTGGTTTTCAACGAAGACCCATGCGAAACAGAATTGGTGGAAATGATATTGCGCGTTAAAGATTGAACCCAATTGAAAAATGAGTCTCCCGTATAAGTCATTTGATTTGTTGACCAAGTAATCGTTGCCAAAGAGTGCTGAAGGAAAACCTTGGCGGGTTTAGACACAGCTGTACAGTCTGCCTGGCAACCGTAGCAAATACATTTCACCAATTTATTTTTACGTTGATTCTGAAAAAGAAACAACAAAAAGGTCTCGAACCAGAATAAAAACTGTTCACGTCTTTTTAAAATTATTTTAGCTAAATTATTTTAAAAATTTCGGAGATAAATTAATTAAAATTATATCTTGACCAATAGAAGTTTCTAAAAGAAATCAAGTAAGAATTTTATAAAATTGTTTGCAATCATTTATTATTAGTTTGTTGCTCCGAAGTCTGCTGTATGATATTTTGAGCTGATCTAAAAGCTAGAGTCAATCTAGAGAAACTGTAGAAAGTGTGAGATCAGTGTACCCTAGTTATTAAAAATCGATGGTACAATCGTCATCAAATACCAAACGTACGATCGTCTTCATGAGATTGCAATAATGAATATAACCAAAGTTGATAGTTAAATTAGTGTTAATGTAACGAAATGTATTTTTGCTTCCAGTTGACAAAAATCCCACCATCTTGCACAATAACTCCGAATAAACTCGTGTCTAAATCACATGCGCTAGTTTCAGTCGGCTAAACCGACTTTCTTCATGGAGGAATTTTTTAAGAGGTTAAAAAGGTGACGTGGAACTAGTGCGGTCATTGAAGGTTCATATATAGAAATCAAGGTCCATAAAGGGTCTACGGGCAGTTAAGACAGCGGTTTTATAACGAAATGAGGGTGTGGCCTGAAATGGGATGAACGCGCAAAAATTGGGAAACTCAAAGAGAACCGTATGCAATTTAAGGACACTCCAAGTGAGGGTGAATAATATCAAACTACAAAGTTTCTTCATATCCTTTTTTGACCTATCTTTCTAAAAAGAGTTCACTAAAAGGCATATCCCATTTAGTCTTCTCTGTCGAATGCCATACCAAACGTTTTTCTGGGTTAAAATAAACGCTTCGGCAAATGTTGTAAACTAATGATAGAATCCTTACGCACTATTGTCGATTTTGAAGTACATCGTCGTAATAGTCTCCTTCTCATGGTGGATTTTGCTGCCAATCGTGCTGTAGTGCTTAGAACGCTTTAACTGGTTATTAAACCAACACAATGTGCGGATACTTAAATGGAGTTTTTTTCTTCTGCTCGCAATTAAGCCTTACGTGAACGGCGTTTAAGTCGCGGTGTTAATGAGAAATGTTTGCAACAAATCAATATCTAATAAGTAAATCTTAATGGCTTTATGCCCGCACAAATGGGCAAGGATAGTACGAGCGTTTTGTTTACCGCACATAAACAATTTAGATAACGCTGCTAGATACGAGTATCGTGGAATACGAATAAGGACATGTGTATGTATGAAGTTCTTGCTGCATCTAAGAGCATGATATGTTTTGGTGTTAAGGTCCTTGTAATGCAAGGGTAAGAATGTATATATCCTTCATTTTAAAGTGTTTTAGATATATTTTTATCCATACGTATACAAGTGCAACTATTGATATGAATCTAATTTGAAGGACACTCTCTGTATCAGTTTTAAAATGATTTGTGCAAGTCAGACTGTACTCTATTAAGTTAGAAATATTCAATTTAAAGTAAGATTGAGTTTTGTCTTATTCTAGTGTAATATTTGGCATGAACAACATTATCAATTATGGAAATTTATTTGGAATTTGCAAATCTCCTCATTGCAGGATGATAGAAATTGAAATATTTCAACATTTATTGTTTGGAATGCGTAATCGCATTAAATCTTCGAATTTTGTATTTTCGTTGTCCGTAGAGTTTTGGGCGTTATTTTAAAATTGAATTTTTCGATACACCACAAAGGAAATGGATCAATTTCTTACCAAACCCATTGGTTTGTCTTATAGAATAAAATTTCAGACCAACAATGGAAGCCCAGCTTTCTAATAACAGCCATAAGGTTTTCCAAAATGCTATTAGGGCAATGATCAGAAAAAGAAAAACTGCGCTATTTTATAAAAAAAAATTTTGTTGGGCCGGCCCTCTATATGTATTACGAGGGTTGCTATATATACTTCTGAACTAGACAACATTAAGTGTTGCCTGGCACCATCTGACATTTCCATTGAAAAGTTTGACATTTTTTAGCATAAACGTACTCAGAACGTTTTGACGTACGACCATCATTTGTGTTGTTTGCAGTGACTTGAAAAAAATCAATTTGGCAAAACTACGGAATTAACACGTGAAAATGTTCGTGAGATAATTTTTCATAACTTCCGACGTGATTATCACGACAAGAGTGCATCGACGAACTTAAATCTTTGTATGGCGATGAAGCACCATCCTATAGCACTGTGAAAAACTGGTTAAATAAATTTAATCGTGGCCGACGCTTGCTCAATGACGAAGGTCGTCCAAAAACGGCCGTTGGGCCAGATAACATTGATGCCGTGCGTGAACTGATAATGCAAGATCGTCATGTGACATGCCGTGAGATAGAGGCATCCCTGGGCATTTCTTCCACCAGCATACATTCGGTATTGCATGAACACCTGGCTGTTAAAAAGGTTTGTTCTCGTTGGATCCCGCACAATTTGACAATCGCTCAAAAAAAGGCTCGTGTCGATTGGCACAAGAAATTTTGAAAAAAATACTATTGCGGTGCTTCAAAAGACGTCATAGGTGACGAATCATTAATCTAAGCGTATGATCCCGAAACAAAACAGCAATTGACCGTGTGGGTCTTCGAAGACGAGCCTAATCCAACTAAAGTTGTTCGTGCAAGAAGCACTTCGAAGCAAATGGTCGCCTGTTTCTTCGGCAAAACTGGTCATGTGGCGACTGTTCCGCTTGATCAACGTAGGACGGCCAATTCTATGTGCTACACCACAATTTGTTTGCCTGAAGTCTTCGGAGAAGTTCGAAAAACGAACAAGAGAAGACGAATTATTGTGCACCATGACAATGTAGCTCTCACACACCAGCTCAAACCAACGCCTTTTTGACAGCCAAAACTGACTTGGCACCCAATGACCTCTTTTTATTCCCGCGCATGAAGAAAAAAGTGCGTGGCCAATGGTTTTCGTCGCCAGAAGATGCTGTTGAACCGTTCAAAAACCAAGTTTTGGAGGTGTCTCAATCGGAGTTGAAAACGACAATTGGTTTGAGCGCATGCAAAAGTGTATAAATCATGCTGGAGAATACTTTGAAAAACGAACAAACCATTTTTGATGATAAATATTCGCCTTTTCATTATTAGGCCAGAAATATATTTAGCAGCCCTCGTATGCTAGTAAGAAACGTTATTTAATGAGGTCCTTTCATGTTTGTATTTCTTGTTAACGCAACATTTCAAAAAGGGCCGCGTACACTCTTCCAAATGGAAAATGTGTTGCCACGGAAGTATCCTTTGAATTGCATGAACATCAGATTCACATCTTAAATGCATACAGATAATGAAGATGAATTTTATTCTATTTAACTTGGCACTATCCTCACTTCTTCACATTGGCTGGATGGAGTTGAGTGTTAATCAACAGTCAACAGCAAAGCCATAATTACATGAAATCCCCTTACCCCATGAAACAAATTCAAGCATTTAAAAGAAATGAAAAAGGAACGCATCCCCGTAACATGGCAGGAAGGAGGGCGCACATCAAACGTGAGCGAGTGTCAACAGAATATTTAAAATAAAGAAATACCAGCACAAAAAAAAAAAATAGGAAAGAACGTCACAAAGCCAGGCGTTCAGTCGCATTCGAATGACGGTTACAAATGAATCCTTGCGATAGAAAGACAAAACGCACACAGAGGAACGGAAATTCAAAACCAAACATAATCAACTCATTACAAGAACAGACGGAAACCATGAGCTGCAGTCCGTCGCACAGTGAGTCGCACAGACAGTCAGTCAGACCCAACATCAGACATGGGGAAATCCGTGAATGCGAATTAACTGAGCCACATTTTAAGGAAGAAAAAGAAAAGGAAGAGAAAATAAAGAAACAGGAAAACAAAATACGAGTAGATCTGGAGGATTGCTAAAGATAATGCATTCATTCAATTCGCGGAGTCAAGGCAGCCTGAATTCCTTCGGAGGAATTTCTATAAGACCTTTTTTTCTTGCTCGTTCATCTTGTGGAAGTGTCACAGACTCCAGCTGTGATTTTTTTTGCTCTTGCAACTGCTTTTCCGTTTTTTGTTTTTTCTGCCAACACCAAAGTAATGCTATACTTTTGGTTACTATTTTCGAGCTCTCTCTCTTTCTCTCTCCAATGACTTTCCGAGGGTCCTTGTTAAAATATTTGCCAAACGTAAGGCGAGTGGGTATGGCAGAATGCATCATACCACCACGAACAACTGGCATCTGGAAGCTGGGAACAATGTCATTTAACATTTGGTAAACGAAGGAATTTCTGCAGAGAAATGTACACACAAAATGGAGAAATAAATAAGCAAAAAGGATTTTGTTTTTGCGGTTGTTGATGGCAGAGATTATGTGCAGCAGTGCGAAAGGATTTCGGTGCTGTGCTGCCGCACAGTCACACCGACGAAGCGTGGAATGCAAAGACACCACCACATGGCTCAGTCTTCGGCCTTCTGGTGCCAGACGGCGCGGTAATGGATGTTCTGGCCTCCGGGGGGTTGGGGCCCGCCATTCGCTGTGGCGTTTTGGCGAACGAGCAAATGCTTTTTAGCCAACATCTTTTAACGTGTTTCTAGCTCATCAGGCTGCATTGGAAACGGGGCGAACACAAGAGTGATAAATGAAATTAATTGCTGAGATTGAATGTGCGATTTTCTTGGGATTTCTTGGGGATTATCAGTGCTCGAAAGGTTAATTTTTTCGTTCGCTTGAGCCGTAAATGAAATGAAAACAGCTCGTACATCAATAAACTCCTTCAGCCGTAAACGCGCCGAGCGTCTTTCGTTGTTCTTAACACTTTGCGCGATTTTCCCAACACTGTGTACTTAAACGCTTAAAAAGAAGAACTTTAATTTTACCGCCACGTTGCGGCATGTTGAGACTAAGTCTGGCTGGTTGGCTGGCTGTATAAATCTGCCTCGAACTGAGTGTGTGCTTGAGTGGGCAACATCAGGGAAGGGGTTGCTTTTTCCATTACTCGTACTTGAGCGGAATGTCTTTTGAAATTTTTTTACTAATTTTAATTTTTGCCACACGTAGTGTCTGAAGGCAACATCACCCATCATTGTCAAGTTTATTGAAAATGTGTAGCAGACTTAAACGTCATCGACATTGTGCTAGACGAAAAAAAAACGCAAAACGACTTAAGAGGCCTCGCACAAATCCTTTTCCGTTCACACACACAAACGCACACACTGTGGATTTAACTCTTTCGTCCTGCGACATCAAGTATTGAGCCAACCAGCCCAGCCAACAACAGTCGTGTTTATGTTCGACTGTTGTTCTGTGTTGATGCCAAAGGATTACTCAATTAATTTAATTATGTGCCGTCAATCATTCCGCAGGATTTTTGTTTTTTTTTTGTTTTTGCCTTGCTGCCGTTCCAATGACTGCGTCCGTCCGCGCGATGTCTGTAATGGGTTTCCATTCATTCAGCGATTCGGTCTTTCATTAAAGCCAAATGTCTTTTTCTTCTACACATAAATTAAGCCAAGGCTAAAAGATTGTGCGTATGCACAGGATACAGGATTTCCACTTTCTTCTAAGAAGTCGGGACGTTCTCGACATACTTGTACATATTTTGAAAATCAAAAGCAAAAAAATAAAACGGAATCTTTCTCGTACCACTCATATTTGACGGCATTTTTAATTTCACCGACTCCATTAGTGGCATTATTTTGGGAATGCTCAGGCCACACGCTCTCGCCATGAAAGGGGTGCAGTGGCATTATGTCTCTGCTGGCATATCCTTAACCGCGACAGTGTATGTGTGTGTGTGTGTGTGATTGTGTATGTAAATATATTGTGGTAATTTAAAGAAATCGAAAAACCCGAACTTTGTCATCTTTGTTCATGTTTATCAAGATTTGTGACTTGTTTTTTCCTTCTCTTCAAGTGCGCTCGCACACACACACCTACACTCCCAAACTCGTAGACAGTTGATGTTACACTGTTGCGGATGCCTGGCATGTCCTTGGGATATTGTTCGGCAGTTGTACTCCTTGAAGACAACTTTTTCAAGTGCGGTTTTGTGGCTATGCCTGAACATATGTTTTGGCGCTTTTACGTGAGCCGGTGTGGAATGGCGAACGGGGTTTGCCTTCATGAATGTCAAGTTTTCCATCTTAAGATTACATTTTGTAGGTTTTTAATTATTTTAATTATATGTTGTCGTACAGTATATACATATGCATGTATACATACATGCATATGTAATGTTAACACAAATGTACATAAATTGCATACAATTTTGGTCAATTATTTAAAATAAAACAGTAAGAAGAGGCTTAGGTCGGGCGAGACCGACTGCATTACCGACCCTCACAATACCGTTAAAATCCATGCTTGACCCATGTTCAACCCATTATTAAAATCTGATTGTATTTTCCGATCTTAGGCAGTTGAACTACAAGCGGAGGAACATGGTCGGTTAGAACTCAAGTCGGAAAGTGGCCCCATACTATATCAGAACTTGGACCCACTTTTCCAAATTACAATACTGGCCGTCATTAGCCCAAACGAAATAATGTGGAAAGTTTCATCAAGTTCGCTTTATTCGCACTTTCTTCTTCGCGTCACAAGTATCTGCAGAAACTTATTCATGGTGTGGAGAGGTTATACACATGTTGAGTCCTTTTAAGTAAAAAATTAAAAATCTCGATTCTAGCAACATCTGAAACATGTGCGTACAAAATACTATTGATCGGTCTATAATTATTTGGGCTCATTATAGGACATGGTGGGCCAAAATTTATCATGGGGCTTACAATTTTAATAATTTTTTCTTTTATAAACATTTTTTTTTTTAATTTTTTAGATTATTTAATTAACACTTGGAGAATAAATAGTGGAGAGATTCACAGCTGAGCAAAGAGACAGAATAATAAAATTTTATTATTTAAACCAGCGATGATTTATTTTAACGCAAACGCATGAGTGATGAAGTTCATTTTCATTTGGATGTCTTTGTTATTAAGGCCCATTTAGTCTCGACGGTTGACGGTGGACGGTTAACGGTAGGCAATCAGCTATTTCAGTTGAGGGTTGCATTTTGCATGTGTTAGAGGGAGATAACTACAGTTTGACGGTTGACGACGGTAGACTTCTGCAGGTTGCAGAATCTACCGTCAACCGTCAACCGTCGAGACTAAATGGGCCTTTAAGCAGAACTGTAGGTTCTGGGGTTTTGAAAATCAACGCCAATGGCACCCCATTCGGTGTACAGTATGGTGTGGGATTACATCTGCAAATATCATTGGACCTTACTTCTTCTCATGAACGAAAGTGCAGTAATCGTAAATGGAGAGCGGTATCGGCTTATGATAGAACATTTTTTACATCCTGCTCTTAAAAACAGACCTGAAATGTGGTTTCAGCAGGACGGAGCAAATGCCCACACAGCCCAAGACACAATGGTTCTTTTAAGTCAAATTTTTCGATAGCGAATAATTTCCAGGTAAATTCGGAAATTATTTGGCCAGCGCGATCGCTAGATTTGTCAGCACCCGACTAGTTTCTTTGGTGTTATTTGAAGAAGCGATTATATGTGAACAAGCCCGAGACAATCCTTTAACTCAAGGCCAACATTTTTGCAGAAATTCCAACGCAACAGCCACAAATTTTATGGAAAATGCTCTAAAGCGAGCCCATTATTTGGAAGCTGGAAAATGGGTCATTTAAGTGACATTATTTTTCATACTTATTGTAAAAATATTTCCATTTTGTTCATTATATAATGTGAGAAAAAAATAAAAAACAAATTAATAAATAAAAGTTATTAAAGTTTTTAACCCCATAGTTACTTTTGGCCCACCTTGTACAATGTACAATTGGAATTATATTAATATTAAATAATTAAAAACAGCTCTATAATTTTTATGCTCAGCTCTTAAAATTGAAAAAAAAATATGTGACAGCGCATAGAGAAAGGGACTTAAGGGTAAAAAATCAATTTTTCTTTTTTTTTCTTTTTTTGATGTGGACAACATCTGAGCATCGAATGAGACCGATTCCATGCCCCAAAAGTGTTCCCTCCCAGAGATATGCGCGTTTTATGAAAGTGAAGTCGACGATTCTAAGCGCAAATAGAAAGGGACCTAATCTTTAAAATGGCTCTCCTGAACAAAACTGATTTTAACCTAAGGTCCCTTTCTATTTTGCGCGTCACATATGGAGAAATGAAGAAAAATTAATCACAACAAATAGTTCTGATGCGTCACTACCTCGCAAACACCGGTGAAAGCCTTTCCCTAAAATGATTTATTATTCACAGAAATTGTTGTTATGCATTTCTGCCTGTTTCTTTAGAAATTGACTCAAGATTCCTGGCATTTATTCAATCTCTATACTCAATATACAATCATTGTATTGAACTTATAAAAGATGTTATGTTAAGTACTTATAAAGTTAACATACATTCTAGTTGACGTAAATTTATTTAGGGCCATATTCACCATAAAAAAGTAAATTAGTTTTAACTCATGTTGTAAAATTTACTTCACTCATATTCGTGACTGACAAATCACACATAGAAAATTTCGATTAGAAGTCGGTTCGAACTACTAAAATTCTATAATACTTAAACATTTTCTGTTGCAATTACCAAATGCTTATTGGCGGACACTTGGTTCTATACACCACAAGATGATTTAAATGCCAATATTAGGGAACTGCTAACTAACTATTTGGTTACACTAATTAAATAAAGTTTAAATAAATGGTTAGCAAAATCGCCAAATGGTGCAGTCACCATATAAAAAAGATCGCTGGTGAAAACAATTGGCAATCAAAATAATTTATTTTATTCTTATAACCAAAACACGGGTATGGCATAATCCAACATGAATGCCAAACAGATTTCGTTAAAAAAATTAAACGCATAGAAGAGAAACTTTAAGTGTTCACGGAATAAAAAACATATCATCAAAAATAAAGTAAAAATATTTTATCTTCCAAATATGTCAAATTAGAAATAAATTTTATATACTACGACTTCGTTTTATTAAAGTAAAGAGAATTGAAGACATCTAACGAGAATTCTAGGGCAAGATATAACAATTGTTGATGTCATGAACTACTTAAATTACACGCTTCGACAATTAATGGATGACAATCCGGTTGCGACCACAAATCTGTTCTTCGTATGTAACAAATACCAATTTATATTTATCGGATGCAGAAGGCTTATTGGTTTCGCACGGAAGTCAAGAAAAATCGAATAAGGTTTGTGCTTCTAGAGCGTCGGTGTCTAAAATCGAAAAGCGGAAGATTTTTACTGACAAATTTAAGTTATAATTTCAGCAATAGGTTACAACAGCAGAATTGCTGCAAACTATTGGTTGCTACAAACACCAGCTTAAAAAGCTACGAATTTTTGCCGTATTTTATTACTATGGCCGATTATTTTTGTTTAAGTAAAACACTATGATCATATTTTTAATTTAAAAATTAATTCCTGTAATAGTGATCACATTTAAAAGCCCCGAGTCAGCGCTCCGGCGCACAGTGGTTCCTTTTTAGGTTTTGCGTAGCTAAAACCTGAAACTTTATTTGTTATTGTCTGATTGAATCGAATGAATGTATATTCTAGCTGTGTGCAAAATGAGTGTATATTCTAGCTGTGTGCAAAATTAAGTCGGTACTTTCAATAGTTTTAGAGTTATTAATATTTTAAAATGATGTTCTTTTATTTTTACATCCAAGTAATGTTTCATTGTTCATTTACAAAAAAAAATTAGATGCCGGAAATTTATACGAAACAGATAAATAAACTTGCTAAATTGTATTCTTCCCAGACAGCAAATATTCCGAATTTTCTAATAGCATTAAGGCATCATCATGTGGTGTTTTCCCCATTTACTGTGTAAAACAAAATCAGTATGGGTTTAAATAACCACATTTTCAATATTGAATATTCTGTTAGTAGCGAGATCTAAAAACTCTTGAAGTTATGTTATTTTAGCCTTAAAGTTAGTTATTTCAATTGCATTTAGGGAAGGGTAAATTTTGCAAAAAGACATTGCATTATTTGCTAGGTACAATTTTGGATTCATCGAGTCACTGTTGGGTGTGCTCTACGGCCTCTCTTTCCTTCCCCATCTTAACCAATGCACTGTATACATAGGGGACACCCCCTCAGTGTTGGCGTTAATATATCATAATCATTGGTCCCTATTTCATCATGTCGCCTGATGTTGATGTGGACGTCCTTTGGTTCCAACAAGACGGCGCAACATGCCATACAGCCAGCGAAACAATCAATTTATTTAAGAAAACTTTTGGTGAGCGCATTATCTAGCATCGTGAGCCTGTGTCGTGGCCTCCAAATTCGTGCGATTAAAGACCGCTGGACTATTTTTGTGAGGTTATGTGAAGTTGTTTGCCTACGCAGACAAGTCCGACACGATTGACGCTTTGGAAGAGAATATTTGGCGCGTTATTGTTGTCATACGGCCCCAAATGCTGCAAAAAGTGGTCGAAAATTGGTCCTCTCGCCTGGAATTTATTCGAGCCAGAGCCTTAATCATTTTTAAAACATAATGACATACCCTTATCTTTATAATAAAGCTAAATTATTGGCCATAGCATTAAATTAAATGCCATTTTACTTTTTTCTTGATAACCACACGTCTGGAAAAACACTCTTTACTTTATCCGTGCACTGAAAGTTTCAGTACATGAAAAAATTGTACTTGATAAACTTATTGTTCACTTAAGGATTAAATTAATCATTGGCAGTTATTTCAATTTCCTTGCTGGAAATATAATTTGGATTCCAAAAAAAAATTGGACTTGAAGACTGTAAAGTTATTTTTTATTTATTTTTTTTTTTGTATTTTTATAACCTCCACCGAAGGCTGAAGTGGTTACTAAATTTGTCATTCATCGAAAAATCAATCGGAGACCCTATAAAATAGACCCTAAAAATTCAAAGACAATCTTGCCATGTCCGTCATTCATCGAAAAATTAATCGGAGACCCTATAAAATAGACCCTGAATAATTAGAAGACGATCTTGCCATGTCCGACTGTCCATGAGTCTGTTGCACGATAGCGGTCATACGAATAAAGCTAGGACCCTAAAATTGTGTACGATGTCTGCTATAGTCATAGTCCGTTTAGTATTGACATTGGGCGATGAGGGCTCAAGGGGAAAGTATCCCAAAAGTATTGAAGGTAGCTCGGAAAAAATACTTGTTTATATGTATGCTACCACCTCACCGAACTTAATAAAGTTTTTACTTCCCCCAGTTTTTTGAAAATTAGGTCCAAATTATATGGATTATGGTGGTGTTATGGTTGGTGTGCATGCGATAAGGAAAATATAAATGAAAATCTTTACGGAAAGAGATTTGCAATAAAAGGTAGATTCCCGTAAGTGAGTATAAGTATTTATAGTGCACAGTCCACTGATACTTAAGGGAATTTTGAGAGAATTATGTGTGTTCTACTTACATAGTAAGTAGAATTTACAAATTAGATTTCGACGAAGAATTCGATATAAAACTGTTCATTAACATTACATGCATCTCTTCCAACTACTTGTAAGTATCAATTTATGGTAAGTTTAACTCGATTTCAGTCAAGATAATTAATATTTCATAGGTGATTACAACAGAAGGTCTTTTCGTCTTAAGAATTTTTGGAAACAGTGAAGTAAAATGTTCCATTGACAATGTTCAAAACCGTCTGATAGAAAATTATGTTTTTTGTGACTAATATGTTTTGGTTCAAAGTAGGAAGTAATAACTGTATTTCTACGTTTAAATGCAACTGGACGTGGACTTAAGGCATGTATTAAGCTGATCGTCGGGAACTATTTTTACTCAAATTTGATTTGGAGTTGTTTATATTTCAGACAAACCTGGAGTTGTTTATATTTCAGACAAACTTGGTCACTTTTTTAGTATTTTTTAAAAACAATTTACAGACTGGCAAAATGTTGTCGAAGACATAAGGTATGGGTACCAGAAGTGTCACATAGCCGTAATTTATTTATATTACATATCCAAATGTGCAAAAAATAAAACAAAAACTTATGGTGTTGTACTACTGTTCTAAAACCTATCGAGGTGAAGGAACAAAATTCGAAATGAGGTCCATTATTTAAGTCCCATATAGGTACATTCAAAATTCACTACTCTAATTTAGGCATTAGATAGCACATCACTGTTTTTTTCGTCTCACTTCTTCAAATTGTATTTCCAAAAAACTTTTAAAGAAGGTTTGATTACACTTTTTGTCAAAATTTTACTGAGAATGAACCACTTTATTATTATTGGATTTACATATTTATTTTCACATATTTTTTTTTCTTATAATCACAAATGAATGCTTTACACGAAACAACAAAATAATACAAGGATTAAACTATCTAGTACAGATGCAGGACGAAGGCGACCCTAATGCAGTTGTCAGAGCGGTAATGCACATGGCAGGAATTTCCTATTAGCCGAGTAATCGCTTTGATTAAAATCGACTCAAGGCCGACCGACGGCGAGTTGAGCAGCTTCTTATGCTTTGTGGTGTGTTGTCAGGCTGTTGTCGCAGGCAAGACGTCGCCGTGTTGTTTTTGAGTTAAGCGTTAACGAACAAATAGACGATTTGAAATTCACTATTGAAAGGCTAAAGCGTTTAAAATTCGCTTCTTTTTTTTCTTGCCTTTCTCAAGATTATTATTTAAAACAGTTTCCAAAATCGCCACAACCATGAAGGAATTCACAATTAAAAACATTCAATGTGCAGCTGATACGTGCGTATGTACGTGTGAGCGCATGAGTGTGAGTGAGTGAGTCCTTTGTGTGGTGGTAATGGTGACCAAGTATCACTGAATAGCTGGGGAAATGTTCGTAGCAGTCAGTGCAAGTATTTCTATTGTTCACAACTCGTGCAGAGACTACAACAAAAAGGGGACCAACACGTGCTCCAAAGGAATTTTCGGAGTGTAGAACAGTTCAGCAAAGGCAAAATGCAAGCAACATGCGCAGAGGCGACGGTAAAGAGACGGCCACTGTTATACGGCAAATAGAAGGGCCGCCTGTATGTGTGGGTGCTGCAGCCGAGACAAGTGAGCGTGGGGTTTTACTCCGAAACCACCCACCAACGAGCACCACCACCACTACGTTTTCACGGTGTTCCGGCAGCCGCTGCTGCGAGCGAGAGCTTTGTCGTCTTTGTGTCTGTGGACAGCATACATGATACTGTTTTCGTTGACTCCTGTTTAGTTGAACGTTACAAGTTGCCAACGTTGATACATACGGTGGCAGAGGAGCGCAGGACTAACGCCGTACGTACGTTTAAGGATATTCCGTACAATACAAAAGAGCCGAGAGTGTGCATGTGTGAGCGTGTGTGTGAGCGAATAAACGAACATTCACACAGTGCTGCTGCATTCGACAACAAAGTTCGACAACTTTGGAAAACTCTGCTCGGGCAGTTTGATGCCAGTAAGTTGTGAACTTAGAACAGGTAGAGACGCCGCGCGCTTTACAGTTTTCCTCGAAAATAGAACACACTCACACATACTATATACAGACACGGTGCTACTAGCCACTCTACATTCTAGTAACTGGCCAAGAAAAGCCAGTCAGTCAATTTTCCACAACGACAACGACATCCACAGCCCAAGTGTAATAACAGAACAACAACAAAAAAATGAAATAAAAAAATCCGAAACAAGACAACAATTCCAAAACTACATAAAAACGTTGTAATATCACTTACAACAAAAACAAACGCCGAGCCGTGCGCCGTCATTGTTTTTGTTGCCACAGAAATTGGTGAAAATACAAAACACCGACGAGGAGCATCGGAAAACTTATCGCCGTGCATTCCTCGCTGGCTGCTGGCTGCAAAAGTTTATTATGTCAGAAAACGTTGGCCCAATCCAAGGCACTCCGTTTCAGCCGACCCACGACCAACTTGGCAAATGCATCGAATAGTAACCATTTCGGAAAGTCGCCTCAACTTTTCCTAAGTGCAACCGTCGCACAAAACCAAAGAAAACCAACAACAACAAACAAAAGTTCAAAACTCCAATAAAAAAGGAAACACCAGAAACAAGCAAATAAAAGTGAAAAAAGTTAACAAACTTTTGTGAATAAAAAAACAAATCGTCATAAAACCAAACGAGACGTCTTCGAAACTCAATAAAAGAAAAGAAAACTAAAAAAATTCAATTCAAATCGAAAACGGTAATGAAACTTTTTAGACGCGGCCAGTGAATGAACCCGCCCGGCCCAAACTAGTGCTAACTAACACCAACGACTTTGAAGCTGAGCTACCTAAAGAAAGTACCTCCGAACAATTGAAAACTGCCACAGAATAGGTAATTAATCATATTCAAACTAAACTTTATCACTATTTATAAATTTCGAATAGAAAAGAAGAGGAAGAACGAAGAAATCTAATATTTTGAAATGTATATGCCAAAAAGAAAATTCAATGCAACAAGAATTGTCTCCAAAAGAAATCTTAGAAATCATCTCTAGTGTTTTCTTTTAGTTCTGTTCAGTTAATTTCAATATTTTATCTTGAGTTGTAACAAAATGTTTATAAATGTTTTGAGTTTAAGTTTTCTGGTTTTGCTTAAGTAAGTTCGATTTGAATATTTTTGGGTTTTTAAAAATGGTAACTGCTGTTTTTCAAAAAATTCACCACGATTTCAGTTCATTTGCGTTTTGTATTAATTTGCCATACCTTTTGCTAACCTTTCCTTCCCACCCACCCCCACTCGTCGTGTTTCGACACAACTTCTAGACATTTAAACAAAAACCAAACAAGAAAATATAAGAAAGAGTGGGAAAACTTCCCTCAGCCGAAAAGCGCCATGGCTCTACTGAAACGACCCTTAACCAAGGAAACGACAATTGTCGAAAATAACAACTGTAACGGCAACAAAGTTGACACAGAATACGAAACAGCTGTGAAACGCAAGAAGCGCTCCTCACGTGATGACGAGGCCAACAACAACCACAACAACATCACAAACCATGCCAGCAGCAAGTATGACGAACGTCTCTGCTTGCCGCAGAAGAAACGTGCTCTGAATTCGTCCACCTTGGACGGCATAGGCAAAACACCAAATGAAGATCAGGACGATGAGACGTTGATACGCGAAACCCAGGCCGCCCTGAAGAGTCTATCGGGCAGTTGGCCAGAGGCCCGTAATAATCCGTACCGCTTGCCCGAGCAGGATGAACAGCCGCCAGCATTTCAGAATCTCTTTGAGGAAAAGCAAAAGTATGAAAACAGACTGACCGCACAGCACAAGGACGATATTTATACCCCCATTGATTTCTTACGTTTCCACAGACAAAAGGAAAACGACCAGGCTCGCTTGAATACACAGAATCTGGCACAGGACTCCGGCTCACCATATGAGGATCGCAAAAAGAGTGCCTTCTCGCAGGCATCGGCCTTCAAGCCGCCCCTCGATATCAAACGGAACGGTGTCATGGGCTATTCAGCATCCATGCCCAATGGCACGCACTATCACGGCTATGGCAGTGGTGGTGCGGATACCAACGGTGCCAACTCTTGCCTAGGCTATCCACCGGCTGCGCCTTCAACCACCTCACATTCGCACAGCACCGCTTCCCTTTTGACCTCACGTTCACCGTACGATATGGCAGAGCGCATAAACACCGACCCTATAAAGATGGAATCCGATGTTGGCCCCAAATCGCACGATGACACCAAACAGTACACCATCCTGCAGCCAGCCGGCATAGGCAGTCGAGCCGCCTCAGTAATGCTGGACATCAGCAGAGATGGCCCGATAACAGCTCCTGTTGTTGCCGGCAATGCCGTCGAGGCCACGGCCGATGGTGAAATCTCGTCGACGGCCAATTTGGTCACACCGCCGACCTACTCGCCGGGCAGTTTGAATCGTGGTAAGTTCATGCATTTGGTAGCCGTTGTTGTACTTTATCATTTCTTGATTATTCATCTTGAGTTTTTGGTTGAGTTTTCAAAACCAAAATAAAAAAACCGAATTGGCGTAAACTTGTGCTTAACTTCTTGTTGCATTGAGTTTACCGTGTTGTTGAACTAGATAAACTAAGCTTGATTGTATGGAAAACGAGGACAATAGGTTTCCAGGATGTTGTATCTATATTCATAGAGAATGATTGCTAAATGTTGTGAATGATTAGTGAAACAGTGAGGTGTGTTTGTACTATTCGATTTCAGCTATGTGTCTTAGACCTCGATGTGATTTTCCTGTTTTTACATCATTTCAAAACCATTCGATAACAGGTTCAAAAAGCTTGAGTGAGTCATACATTTCCTTAAACGAACAGTATCCTTTTTGAATGAGGAAATATCTAAGCAGTAATGCATAGTTTTCTTTCTTCTCTAAGGGTGTTGTTAATTACTGATCATCCTATTCCGACAGGAGCTTCTTTATACACGGAATGGCCGCTTCAACTTCTCAATGTGACCGATTTTTTTATAGTTATTATCTTTTTTTAGCTAAGACATATGCTTCAAATAACAGATTTTAAATGGTTTTGAGTTCATCCTTAAAGGCTTGTGAATTGATTTGAAAAGGAAATCATATTTGATAATGCGATTAAATTAACATTCGATGGATTTCCTGTTACTGTGGTTGCGCTGTCAATTAAAAAAAACACTTTAACTTCCGCAAGTTGGAAAACCTTCCAAATAATTCCTTTAACGTTCATTGTAGATTTTATTGGTTTTCAGACAGCCAGAAGAAAAAGCAAGTAAAAGCATCGTTAAGTTCGGCCATGCCGAATCTTATACTCATATACCCTCCACCGTCCTTAGGCTGCTAAAGCGCAATGACCCTTTTGGGCCATGTGTCCATGCCCATAATCTCAGCCAAAATTACTGTATATATGAATTCTTAGCAAAATGTCCTTCAATGGCATCGCCCATATGTCCTTATTGACTGTTTCTCGCCCATTTTGAGCATGCGGGACTTTTTTTGGGCCAAATGAGCTAAAAAGTCCAGCAACTATGCTCTTTTTTGAAGTCGTTAGTGCGTCCCAACTATCAGTAAACATTTTTAACATTGTCCGTCCACAAGAAAATATTATTTACTAAGCAAATACTCAAAAAATTTAACTTTTTACTGAGCTACCTTTAGTCCCGTAAGGGGAAACTTTTTTTCTGCTAGGCCGATTTCGCCCATTTACAATCCCAAACAGATTATGACCATAAGCCATCATCCTGCAAAATTTCAGGAATCGAGATGGATTCGTTTGACCGCTACCGTGTTTGCAACAGACTCGCCTAATACAACCCTCGGTTATTGTTGGGCCGCCGCGGTGTGATTGAAGTGTCCATGACTAGCATGCCAATTAACACTGGTTCAACGACGGGTAAGAACGTCTAACAATTTTTCAGCGGCGGTTTTACACCTTGTACGTAATTGCCGGCGACTTTACGAGTAAGAGATTTATCTCTAAGCCATGTGAAAACTTCTCTATAAAATGCACTTGCCGCTTGGATCCGCTATTAAACTGTATTGAATCGTGCTCAGTTCATTGATTTGAGAGAAGTTCCACCTTCTTCCTTAATGGGATGTTGTGGGACTTTAATAAGAATCCACCCTTCGGCCAAGTGTATAAAAAACATCTTAGGAAAAAGCCTCGGTGTGATCGAGCATGTACGATTGATTACCATATTTGTAAAATAAAACGGATTCAAAGAACGTCAGACAATTTATGGCGCCAGCCCGAAGAACTGCGGTTTTTACCATTTATAACGCAAAAACCCTCCGTAATTGATCAAATCTCTTTTCTGAAGCATCTGTCTAATCGATACCAAAGTTTGACGAGAAATTTTGTCACTACCCCTTAACATCAGATTTGCGATAAATGATTACGTTTGATAAATTTAAAAGTCACTTTATTTCATTTAAAAAATACTTTTTGGTATACTATACTATATGGTATTCCAAACTGGACGGTTCATGCTTGTACATGTATTTAGGACCTTGTAAATCACCTCAAAATTTAATTTTCTTCAAAATTCTCTGCAAAACGAATTTTTAAATGTTACTAAAAATGTATCAAAAGCCTCATTATATTCGTTATGGAACGATTTTGTACATTCCTTGCCTTATTTTGAGGTAAAAGAACTTTTCGCTAATGAGCGAAATAATTTGAGGCATAATTGAAATCAACTGCTTAAGCTGGCTTAACTTTAGCGCATCCAGGGTGAACTTGACCGATCTTTGCTCTTTTACTTTTGAGGTTACACTGAATAATACGCAAAACATGTGAATGGTCCGTGTCTTTGGATTGGTATGGTTTCTAGCACCTGTCAAAACAGTTTAGCTGTCCAGCAAAACCACAATGTGAAAAAATTAATGTTGTGTGCCGAAAACAATGGGTTTTACACAGTATTTTCAAAGGACGGAGAGATTTTTTTTGCTAACTATTTTTTCATCGCTTCCTAAAAATTTTTTTTATATCATACTACATATTACAAAATAAATAAATATAGGATAGTTTAACAACAACAAAAATTAGCCATACTTGGACTCCATCTCTTGACATTTTGAACTTATTGGGCAAAAATTTCAACCTAGCCTCAACCAGCAAAAGGAGCATTTCAAGAAGATAATAAACATAGTTTCTACATACTTACATTTAATGTGATTTTTGGTTGTCATAAAATCCGATGGCATTCTTTCGAAGTAGTTAAAAACCAATAATATTATAGCGGTGGCACCTAAAACCTCTGCGAAGTTTTATTTAACAATATTTTATGTTACTCAAAAGGTTATAATTGACCTTTCGAGGAAACTCCCAGAAAACTTATCTGAAATTCATCTTTATTTTAAAGTCTGCTCCGAAAGGCTGATAAACTTATAGAGAAGTGTTTTGTGACTTTTACGAGATAAACCACCGCAAAAAAATAAGATATGTCTTAAACCAGGGCTCTTTTAGCACAATGCGGACCGCACAAAAGCTGGTAAACAAATTTGAAATTAGATAACAAAAATGACATTGTTCGTTAGTAACTAGCATGATCAAGGGTATTAAAAGCATAAAATTAAGTATGTACAACCTTTATCAAGGAGTATTCTCATACTCATATTTAATATTGATTTTCCTGATAAGATTTTAGGTCCATATGGACCAAATTTTCTATAAATCTTTGCCAAAAATATTTTTTATTTGAAGGCGAATACTAGCGATACCCTGAGGCTTTGAAAAATAAAATACAATTTTAGTGAAATGTGTGTTTGATGGAAATAAAATAATATTGGATTTTCCCTGTTTTGAAATTATGTTATAAAATCCCTTTTATCTAAAAGGGCCATAGGACTGAGTATGGTTTGGATAAGATTTTAGACTGAACTCGACTCAATATTATATTTTCACTTGCTTTTAATTTCTTTGCCTAGAGGAAGACATCAATGTGTAACATTCTCTTCAGGTTTAATTGTGAAATATTAGTTATTGAGGTCGATTTTATAGTGTGTGCTACATACGCCTTGTGAAGTCACTTCCCCACCGGTACCCATCAGCGAATGTTGCCCGTTCGCCTCAGAAACAGATTATAAAAGCTTAAACAAAAAATCATGTTCAAATAAAAAAATTCAAAAATAGAGACATAAGGAATTTTAAACTTAAAATGCTGTTCCAAATTTAAATCCGACTGGCAATTTCTATACTTTCAGGGCATAGTATTGACTTAACATTTTTAGTGACTTAACAACTGTCCTAGTACCGAACCGAGAACCAAAACTAAACTACCATCATCTAGTGTGTCAGAATTTTTTAAAGCTTTAGGTGATGCATCGAAAGTATTAAACTACTATTTTCTATATTTTACGATAACTGAAAAACCTGTTGTTTAACTTTATGTCATGCTTAGCAAATACTACTATTTTCTATATTTGACGATAATTGGAAACCTGTTCATGATTGTTTGAATTAAAATATTTTACTTGGGTGCTATTTTGAGCGTCCTTTAATGACAATATATTGATTGCTTCTATCAAAACAAATAAATATTTTGACTAAAATTGTCCGTTGTCTCCTTTATCCGTGTACTTTGTTTCGTTTGAATATCTGTTCATTTCAATTTGGCGGTCTTAAATCTGGAAAGTCGTACACAATGGTATAGCTCCCCTTTCAATTCTCAATATCTTTATGAAGGGTTCTAAATTTATTTGGCTTGTAACTTAGGAATCTTCCGCAATGTTCACATTGCTCTTTTATAATGGCAATTAATGCATTCTCCGTTAGGCTAAGTACTGACTCCTAAACCTACGAATTAGATCTCCCCTAATTTGAACTGTAATTAAGCCAATTGATGTCGATGTCGTCGCTTTCAATTTATCTTGTGCTGTCGTGACAGGAGCTTTCCCCCATTAGCCGCTAAAAGGCCAACAAAGCGAGCACAATATATTTATTCAGAAACCAGAAAAACAATAAGTACTCTCCTTACCCGCAGCTCACGTATACGAGTACTAAATACATGAGCCGCCGTACTCAAGTGTATGTGTGAGTAAGAGTGTATGTGTGGTGGCAGTTAAACCTATTTACACACGCATTATAATTATAAGTATTGTTATTATTTGCACATTTTGCCAGCACTTAAAATACGTTCTTTGTCGAGGTAGCATCGAGACTAAATATTAACGACACCAAGAAAGGCGGAAGGATAGACGATCGGACGGACAGACAGAGAAACGATATACGAGTATACACTGAAGTCAAAGCTTTTAAGGTTTGTGCCTATTGCGACGAAACGCCTTACCAGTCAACCGTAGCTAAGTCAGCTAAAACATAACATTAAGAAGCCCTTGTCTATGGCTTTGTCATGGCAAAACAAGCGACAAACGACAGCAGCAACAACTAGTGCTGGAGCACACACATACTGGCACAAACATTTCGATGTACATAAACATGTAGTCGTATGTGTCTGTGTAATAACAATGATTTAGGCAACTCCAATAATAACAATTTTGTCACACTAATTTCCGTGCACTACATTCATAACCTGGGAAAGGAGCAACGCCAGCCAAAGGATTTTATTACGGAATCGTGGAGCTAACCCTAACACACACACGCATACAAGTACAAATAAAATACAAGAAATTCTAGACAAAAAATGCCGCTAAAAAGTATTTTGGCTGTGTGGAGACGACACGTTCCATAAACCACTTACGCATATTTATTTTGTCATTATGGCATACACACACACGCTCAGTGAAAAGGATGCAAATGAAGGGGTTTCTCTTTGAACGTGTGTGTGAGTGCTTATCCGTTTCAGGCTCAACATTTCAATGACTTTTTAAATAGTTTCACTGTTTCGTCTACTTTGGAACGCCAACAAAAACAACAGTCAATCCTTTTACTAATAACTCATTACAAAAATGACAGCTCTTTTTTGTTGCTGTTGTTATTTAACTTTGAGCTAATGTGACTTAGTTGGCTTAGACGACAACAATAGAGCTTTGCAGGATAATTAGGTGGCAGCCAAGGTCTATGCCAGATGGGGTGGGTAGCCCGTAAAAAGTCTAAAATGATTGACATTTTATAAAATATTTCGGATGAATGTTCCCATTTGTCTGCCCCGCCGACCCATGAAACGGAAACTTTTGGATTTGTTGTAAAAAATAATGCGTATGTGTGTATGCAGATAAGTAAGGAATATGTCACTCTTAAAACTAAAAATAAGAAAGGGATTTGCTAAAGGAATTTTATACCATCACTCCATCGATAAAATATGCAGGAATTTTAAATTTAACTTATGTATATTTTATGTATATTTCGGTATTTTTATTAGAAATCCTCAATTTTGACACAGCGGACAAACCAACGCCTTCGCAGTAAAACAGGATCCGCTTGCAATTTTAAAAACGTATATTTGTAAATCAATTTAGGTTCCATTTGGTGAAGGGATGTTGTTTGTAATCTACAAACCCTCCATTGCTTCAAATAGAATAACAGTAGCAAATAATTTTCTACAACAACTATGCTTTTCTATCCTCTAGGGGTACAACCTATAATTATCTTAGCTCGTTGGAGGATTAAAAGCTGGTGTTAAGTTAAACGAGTTTGGGTTATTGATTTTGAGAGTGAATGTTTTTCAGTTGAGGAAAAACGTAATGCCAGCGAATAATTACACTACCACGCTTGGTAGATGAATATAGTTGGTGATAGAGGACTTATGAATTTCAATATTGTGTGCATTCATTAATCGATATTCCTTTTATTTAATAGACTGTTCTATTGATGTTGTTTCAGAGTTTTTTTGATTAACACTTTTCGTGCCACCGTGTCAATTTATTTTTAAAACCTAAAACCTCTTTGGAAATCAAGCGATTTCTATATTTAAGACATGCCAAGAATCTCTATCTTTTAATGGTAGGGAAATATAACTTTTTACATTATTTCGAAACTTCTTAACAAAAATTGAGAAGATAAAATAGCGTCTCGACTTAAAGGTTAATAAAACTAAAATACGAGATAAAAATCAATTAAAATATAACCCTGGGATGGAGTTTAGAAACAAAATGATTAGGTAAAACTTCAATAACATTCTTTATGTAAGAAATATTTTTTTTTTGTGGCAATTGGAGCTATCTAAGATTTACTAGAGATCGTCACTAGCTAGGGTTTATCATTTGCTCTGTACCGAACTCTCTAGAAGGGTGGAGAGTATAAAACTCCCATTCAGACTATTAACGTTGACGAAGTATTTTTGGATAACCCAATTTACTGGACTAACGACTCGTGCAGTCAAGGAAAAAATAATCGATGGGAAGCCAATCCTGTAGGCACGAAAGCCAACGGACGAATGATCGCTATACGTCGACAGTGGCTATGCTTGTTGACACAGTCGCTGAGCCGATGGCCACGTCCGAGTAGATTTTTTAACCAAAATCCAGATCTCCGGCCAATATTTTCAGCTTCCATATGAAGAACTCATTGTTCTCAAGCTATCAATTGCGTTAGTTTCATTTAATACGAATGTAGGTCCGCATCAAACCGCAAAACAATCCAGGCTTGGCTTTCTGACGGTGACCAATTGATTTGATCCTTTTTTATACTAGCAACAACAGCTAGCTATTTTTACTTTTTACCAAAGGTTACCAAAGACTTACAAAGTTTGAGCGTCAGCTCACTTTTAACGACGTAGCCCTCACAACCGACGTCACGACAAAGTTGGCGTTGCGTATTTGCAACTGAAATGGAACTCCGGGTAATTTTTTGAATTAGCTCGATGAAATTGCAATCCTTACTGGATATTTTGAATGTGAAAAGGCCTCGGTAACATTAACAGATTCATTGTTGATGGTCATTGTTTTGTATCTAGTAAATGTATAAAAGTTATTACTTGTAACGAATTAAAGCGATCCGTTAGGTTCAATCCGCTTGGGCTTTTAATAAACTGTAGGTAGCAACTAGAAATACAAGGGATATTGATGAAATTTTCTTTAACAATATTAATGATACTGCCACGATTGATCTACAGTAAAAAAAATTCAGTCCCAAAAATTTTTCGAATGATCCTTGAAAGATCAGCTCAAGAGGTTAGCTGTGAGTAGTTTTTTGCATGAGATTCTCGTTATAGCCTCACTTCATATTGACGTCATCTGTTTAAAGTTTATCACGAGAGTAATTATTTTAAATTGGTAGTAGTGGATATGGCATTATGAAGTCTAAATATTTCATATCATCTTCTTTTAATCGCAAATGAGTAAAAAGCAGCAGCGACGGTGTATACGTACGAGTGTTTGTGGGAATGTTTTATTTTTGGTTTTAATTAAATTCAATTTAGAAGATAAGTTTTTCTAAAATGTGACAACCATACATACTTTAGCAAATATTACCTTGTGCCCTCCTTCATACTTAAATACAGTGTGCGTGTGTGTGTATGTGTGCTTATGAGTGTGCTTGAGCGTTTGAGTGGCAGACAAAAATACTTTCTAAAATTGTTCCGAAGAACCCTTTCAACCTTGTTCCCTCACCCCCGTTGAATGGTACTCATACGTTATTAGGATTTTATAATAAGGATGCGACAACATTAGACATCCTTACACATACAGGAGCAGTTTTTTCTCCATAATCGTCGTCGTCGTGAACTTGGTAAAAAACTCAGACAGGTTTTTACGACATTTCGATCACAGTATCAGTGTGTAGGTGAGTGAGTGTGTATGTGTGCCTGTGAGTGCGTGTTTCATGCGTCATGTGAGTAAATAATTCAAAAACTGTTTTCCATCAAATTTTAATTAATTATTTAGCAAAAACAATGTTTGTGAAAGAGTTCCGCCCGTCATGGTCGTCGTCCTTGTTGCTTGTGTTGTTACATTCTTCGTCTTTTTAATGAATTACTACAGTATCGGCTAAAGGAGGTAGACACATTTAGAGGAGCTGTTCTTCGGGTACATCGAGTTTTTCGATATTCTAGTGTTGGTTTTGAAGGAATTGGAAGTGGAGGACGTACAAGAGTTGCTTTTGATTTCGCTCGCATACATAATTTTTAGGATGTTTTATTTGTAGTTTATGCTTTTTGACTCCGCACTGATGTTCCATGTTTCCTCTATTGTAGATGGTAACAAGTGCCCCACTCCCAATTGTAATGGCCAGGGTCATATTACTGGATTGTATTCTCATCACAGAAGGTACTTTAGTTGTACTGTATACCAAAGGGTTATCAAATGAGAGCTATATATGTTTACGAGTATGTTTGATTATGGTCAGAAGGGTCGTAGAAAGACGAGGAGTTAAATGTATTCATTCCATAGGAAAAGTTTTGATTCGCTTTATAACACTAGTTTACAGCCTTACTGCTATACAGATCGAATTTTGCAAATTGCAATTACTTTAGTTGAATATTCTAGCTAAGCGCAAACGCCAAGTTATAATAAAATCTTGGAGTCGAATTTGAAAATCAATTTTTCAATTTTATCCACAAGAGGGGAGAAGACAATTACAAGTGCAAGACCATTAAAATTCAAAAATTTTTATTTTCGATTTAAGTTGTAAAAAAATTTATATGGCAATGGTTTTCAAATATCAATAAGTTTACTTCGCTTACTGCTACTTTAGAACCATTTTTAATTTTTATTTGTATTCCTTAGAAAATAAAAAAAAAAACTTTAAAGCCGAACCAAAAATGTTAAATCAACATTTTTTATAATTTAAATGGTCTTGCGCGAAATTCGCGTATTTTAAACGCTTCAGTCAACCTAATATTTGGTTTTTATGTTTTCCGAATTTTACAGTATTTTATACAAATAACATTTTCTTGAGTCAAATACTATCAAACACTCTTGTTCAATTATTGAATTGTCTAAAACCTCACCCAAGAAAAACCAGTGTAAATTATTCTCCGACCGAAGGAGTCATTGGACCTCTCGGAGTAATTTGAGTGGGTTGTTCCAAATTCACTCTTTATCGACAGGCAACAGACATATCGCTTCTGCCGCTTTGACAAATCGGCAATTTCATATTTTTTATTTACTAAACTTTCTTAAATTCTCATTGAAGAAACGGAAAATTTCTATTCAATCAGTGTGCCGAGCAATCAGTGAGCCTTCAGTGACCAGGACCAATTACATAAATCCATGTGAGCTGAAAGTTCTTTCATATCAGTACCTAAAATCGGAAATTTAATGAAAAATACTTATCTTTAAGGCGCAGTAATATTAATCTGTAAACTAGCGTAATTTTTTTTTAAGTTTTTTTAAAAAGAAACACATGAAGCTTTGTTTTCAATCGTTACAAATTTTAAAAGCTATTGTTTAAGACCTGGTCCATGAGAAGTACGTCAAACATAATATGTAGCATCAGTTTGGTAACCCTGTAACTGGCATTTGCCAAGCCATGCCAAGTCAAGTGTGATATCTAAAACGTCTTCTTAATACTATTTCCAGTTTGTCAGGTTGTCCCAAGCGTGATAAGGTCACATCGGAATGTAAGTTGTCTACCTTTTAAGATACTAAGTATTTAGTTTGCTCTCTCTATTTCTCTCTCTCTCTCTCTGCCTGTTTGTCTCTCTTTCACTGTCTCTCTCTCTCTACTACTACCTAACAAACGCATGTATGTGTGTAACTTCTAAATGTATGTGAGTCTCAGTGTGAGTGTGTGTGTGTCTAATGCATGATTATCCTGATAATCACCACTGACATAGCTGCTCTTCTTAACTATTATCTCCCCCTGCTCTTGTACATCTACTTTCTACCACTTACCCTCTACTACTACAACTCGTATTACAACTTCAATCAGAGGTCGTCTTTCATTTCCTTCCTTGCATCTGTGTCGTGAGCTTAGTTTGTGCTGCTGTGTAGATCGTGTACCTTTGAATTATTTCCTTATTGACGGCAAATCCCTTTTGTTTTCTCTTGATACGACGAACGACAACTCTAGTATTGGCCTTGCATGAGCAAATTATAAAATGTCCCACTCCGGGCTGCAATGGTCGTGGCCATGTCCAGCCTCACCGTAGTGTTCATCGCAGTCTGTCCGGTTGTCCGAAGGCGTCCAAAGGGGTGGCCAAGAAACAATTAAAGTTGCTCGTTTGTGGCTCAGAGGATGAGTGTAGTCGCCCAGCTTCGAGGTGTCCTAAAGGTTGGTTGCCTCAGCTTCTTACTCAAAAATGCTGCGGAAACAAAAACATATGTATACGCCAGTATTTAAATGATTTGCTTTCTAGTTTCACATTTTATATCAAGTCAACGCAAGACCTCTTCATCTACTGTGTATGTAACTCTTGTGTACGAATTTTCTTTGCAGCCCCCGCTGAGTCAAAGGATTTGCATCATTTGGACAAATACAATAAAATCTCGACGAATCAATACTTAAACAACAACAATACGAATTGTGTTAACAACAATAGCAGCGGCGGCAGCAGCGGCCTCAACAAGTTGAGTGCAAGCCCTTCGCACGACAGCAACAGCGGCGGCGGCAGTGGCAATATGCCCATCATCAAGTCGGAGTTTAGTCCAGTGGCCAATATCAAATCGGAATACAACAAGAGTCCAATGCATGCGTATCTATCGAACGACACAAATGCCGCGGGACGGGCGAACTCCAACAGCACCAGTTCCTCAGTTTCTACCAACAATGCGAGCAGTGGCGGCGGCAGTGGTGGTGGTGGTGGCAACCCAGCTACCGGAACACTTCAGCAGCAACAACAACAGCTGCAGCAGCAGTCCCACAACGATATGAGCCGATTTGTAGGCATGCAGTCACACTCCATCAGCGATCAGCAGAGTCCACACAATGCTCAAACTTTACACCAGCAACGTGGTCCGTTTATCGAAGGTTCATCTGGCCTAATGATGTCCGCGGGCAACACCTCTTCCGGTGGCGATGGCAATGAGCCATACCACAATGACCATCACTCCCAACAGGCGAACTCACAACAGGCTGAACAGCAGCAACAACAGTATGAACACATGCGCTACAGTCATCATGTGGCGAATGGCGAAGGTCTCAGCAAAGCTCCAGCGGGCTATGGGCCCAGTGATATGCTGTCCAGCAGCAACGGCAATAGCGGGAGCATTTCGCCCAGCTCACGCAACTATGATCCTAATCCTCCAACTTCAATATCATCCAGTGTATCTTCGTCGTATGTGGACTCATCGACACCCTCGGGGGTGACTGGACTGAGTACAGCCTTTGAACGTTACGATCCCAATTGCAATGGCCAGAGGCCGGCGAACATGTATCCCTATCTATCACAGTCGGCCGATGATATACAGGCGCAACAGCAGAAATACCTGCAGGACCAGCAATTGCTAATGGCTAAAGTGGAGCATGACGAAATGGCGAACGGTGGCCCGATTTATCCCAGGCCAATGTATCATTATGACCCCAGTATGGGTCCCCTGCCACCTGGTTTCTCGGCCATTAACTTGTCGGTGAAGATGGCAGCAGCTCAGGCGGCCGCCGCAGCTGCAGCATATCAGAATCAACAGCAACAACAGACGCAACAGCCTTCTCAGTCAGCGTCGCAACAATCACAGCAACAGCAGCAGCAATCGCAGCAACAGCAGCAGCCGAAGCAGAGTGGTTCTCCCTCTCCCACGGCGGCGCCGGTGGTTGATCTTTCAGGTTCTACATCGGTGACATCGTCCAGCCCTCAAGGTTTCAATTCGCCAGCATCGCATAACCAATACAGCCAGCGGATCGGTGCAGGAAGTCCCCAACCCGGAGCGAGTCCGAATGTAGCTAGTCCACAAGTGCCAAGTCCGCAGGGTCAAACGCTGGATCTGACGGTAAGCCGACTGCCGCACAGCATCATTACGAGTCCCCAGTATGGAGCGCATCCCGATGGCGTGGTTGTAGGTGCTCATCCCCAAGGATTTGGACCAGGATTGCCGACATCGGCAGCAAACGGTACGCCTCGATCTCCTCACATGGAACCTGTTGATTTTAGTGGTCCTCCTCGTCCTTTAGGCTTTGGTCTCGTTGGTCATATTGGTGGTCCCCGGCCCTATAGTCGTGAATCTACCCCGGACAGTGGTGGCTCCCATTATATCGACAGCTATCGGGATCCCAGTGGTAAGTTTCACCATTTCCTATTTGTCTCTAGGCCTACGGACGGTTCCTACAAACTCTCTCTCTTCCCGCCTGTCGTTGCGCTTATCTTTGCAGGTTACTCGCCCCATCCAGGCTACGGTATGGTTGTACAGTCTGATTATCCCCCAGCCGGCTATCATGGCTACGGTGCAGCCGCCGCATATCAATGTAGCAATCCTTATGCCACTGCTGTCGGTCCCGGCGGATATCCGACGCCTGTGTCGGGTGGTTACTCGACCAGCCCAGCATCGTGTTACTCCATGCCACCGCCCCAGCACATACCGCAACATGACAAGACTAAGGATAGGTTAGTTGAATGGCAAGTTTCCCCCCAATACTAAACTTAATATTGTATCTTGGTAACCATTAAATTTAAGTTTATTTCTCCAACATGAACATGAGTTCACATGTGTGCGTCGGTAGTGTGTGTGTGTGAAGGACTTCCTCAGACTGAAAAAAATAAAAAATCATTATTATGATAATGAAAAATGATGATGGCGTGCGGTGTCCATGTTCACATGGTGAACGTGCGACATTCGCATATGCAACAATGACGCTGGTCCTTCCATGTGTGAGATTTATCCTTTGAGCTGAGGAGTGCTAGTACCACACACACACACACATACACACACTCATTGGCATGTGTATATTTTAATATTTATTAAGATGTGTGGCTACAACCAGAAACAGGACGGTCATAAAATTTACAGTCCTTCGAGAATAAAGGTTAATCTAAACTATGCAAGACCTTCCACTCTCCCACACACACACACACACACACACACACATGCAAATAACTAAAAAATCTAATTTGTATGTTAAACTGGAAGAAGTCGTCCTTTCCGGCCCTCTCCCTGCCCTTTGTAACTCACTTTCGTTGTGAAACAATGCCGCTCCGAATTTAAAGAGCACTTTAAGAAGTCATTGTTTCTGGGCGAGTTACAAGGATGCTTGCAAGGATAGTTCTTGTTCGAAATCACTCAGCCATGCAACAATGACCATTTGCTGCTGCCCGTCGTGATAGCGCATAAGACGTAGATAAACTTTTAAAAGAAAACTATTTTTACAATTTGAAATTCCTTCGGAAGTGATTGATTCAAAGGATTAGAGAGAACAACTTTTTCTTTTTGAATTTGATTTGATGAGAGGAGAAAATGCGTGTTGGCTGTCTGCAGATAAGAAATTAATTGAAACTTTTCTTTAAACAGCTTGACCGGCTGCCCACGAACGGATCGCAATCACCTGCAGCCGCACTCGCAGGAGCTGAAGTGTCCCACGCCCGGCTGTGACGGCTCTGGCCATGTCACTGGTAACTATTCTTCGCATCGAAGTCTGTCCGGCTGTCCACGTGCCAACAAGCCGAAGAGTAAACCGCGCGACGGCCAAGACTCCGAGCCCTTGAGGTAAGTGTGCGGAGGCTGAGAAGGAGGCGAACATTTGCTAACTTTTATCAATTCATAGGTGTCCGATACCGGGCTGTGATGGTTCTGGTCATTCCACCGGTAAATTCTTATCGCACAGAAGGTAAGCGAGTGGAGGATAAGGTCTCTTCATAGACACAAACAATACTTATGCGAGTTTTGTTCGTTTTTAGCGCTTCTGGTTGTCCCATAGCCAATCGTAATAAAATGCGTGTCCTGGAAGCGGGCGGTACGGTGGAACAGCACAAGGCTGCCGTTGCAGCCGCAACAGCCATGAAGTTTGACGGTACGTATTGGAATACCCCGGACGAGGTGGAAGGAAATGCATTCTCTTGTTCTTTCTCCACAGGATGTGGTTCGGCGTCGCAAGCTATCAAGAAGCCCAAGTTCGATGAAGTCACCATGGTCTATCCCAAAGGCTACACAGGTGAGTTGCACCCCGGCACTTATTGCCCCTCCTCCAAGCCACCCTACACCTCCTCTAACTTGTATATGTAGGCAGTAGCGTACTGTAGTGCTGACAACGTTTTTTTTTTGTTTGTTTAAGTTGTGTGCGTGTGCTAACAAATTTTTATTCAGAACTCTTACGTTTGGCTTATGATTTCCGTGTTGTGTTCTTGAGTTGTTTCGGAAACGAAGCAAACAGACAACACCGATCCCCCGTTTTTCGTTCTGAACCAACAGACTCACTAACTAAGACTCACTAACACACCAAGTATTAGCCACTACTAACACTTTGAAAGAGATCGTAGAGCAGTTTTTGAAAATTGGATTTCCTGTTTGTGTTTTCTTTGTTTGTGTTTCGTTTGATGATCGTTTGTTTTGTTTTTTTATTTTAGATTATGCGACATTTTGTATCGGGGCCGAATATCTTCTGTAAACAGACAAAATACATGTAAATAGATACCACCCACAATAACAAAATATCCTTCAAAACTTATGTAATCCAAATAAGACCAAAACTATCATAAGAGCCAAATTGAAATTGTCAAGTGCCTAAAGGTTGACGAAGCGCGCAGAGGTAAGATGAGCCATGTTTGAAAGCAGATTTCAAGCGTGTTTTTCTCCTTTTGTTTTGTGTTCTCTTGAGTTTTTCTTTTTCACACAACACCGGATGAATACAGAGACGACAATGAAAATTGCTTAGCACACGCTCACGTTTTCGATGAAATGCAGCGATTTGAATGGCTTTTGTTTTGCTTTGCTTTTCGTTTAAGGTATGGACATGATGATGAATGCGGTGGGCGGCGGTTCATCGGTGTCGGTGTCAGCATCAGCATCGGCGTCGTCTTCGTCGAACATACCTCTGGGCGCTAGCAGCTCGTCGAGCATCTCCAGTGTCGCGGGCATGCTGCCCGACAGTCTGTCACAGTCGGTCAGTGCATCATCGTCGTCATCCGCGACAGCAGGTATACATTCAGTTACTACTCGTAATGAAACAAATGAGGATCTTAATACTTTAGAGGCTGAAATCACAGAACTGCAGCGTGAAAACGCCCGTGTCGAATCGCAGATGATGCGTCTCAAATCGGACATCAATGCCATGGAGTCACAATTGAACACCAGCGATAGGGTACGTAGGCTCAGGTTCGTTGAGGCAACATAAGTATTTCCTAGTTTAATTCCGTTTGCCTTTTCCGTCTTTGTTTCAACTTTCGTTTGCATTTGCATTTCCGTTTCCGTGACTTTTGTCTCTATTGGCGGCAATTAAAATTGCATGTTTGTTATGGTTTAGTCTTTTGTTGCTGCCGTCTTCTTGCACTTTCTTCATTTACTTCCGGCTTTTGTTCAGGAAGAAACAACATCGAAAGTATACCGGCGTTTGTGTGTGTGTGCAAATGTGTGTTTGTCTAAACTTTCTTTTAAATTAGTTTTCAAGGACGTCTCAAAAGTCTTGATTTCGTTGCTGAATCCAAACTTTTGTGCACCCATGTTCGAGGGTGAACAAAAAGTTGGAGTTTCCTAACAATAAAACAAACTTTGTTTTAACGCGCCGCCGTAACTTTTTTCTGTGCCAAACTCGCTGTGGCTGTAGCTAAACTCAGAAACCCAAACATAAAGTTCTAATTTCTCGCCAACATCCCCCTTCTCCCCACACATTGCTCGCGCTTTGTTGTTATTTAAATTATTACTAACTTGACTTTGTGTGTTTTAAGCCCAAAGCGAGCGGCAAACTTCCCGCCTTTCCCACTTCCTTAGTCGCGCTTCATGACTTCAGTTTTTTTGATCAAAGTTTATCAATTAATTTTTATGAAAAGTAACAGCGTTTTTGCTGCTCTTCTTCATTAATGTTATGTCGACGTTTTCGCACGACTTTAGGTACGATTTTCGGCTTAATATTTTCAAAACCGGCAAAACAAAGTTTGCCACAGCCAGTCAAAATAAAATTTGGCCACGCTTCGAGTTTCGAAACAAGTCTAGTGATACATTTTTAAGCATACCTTTAGAATTTCGAAATTTATTGTGTCCAAAAAAGAAAAAAACGACTAACTAAAAACACCTAAAATATGAACACAATAGATGACAGCAGGTCCTTACAATAAATGTGCCCTGACTTTGGGCAAATGCATTCGACACTGTCTGTATGTGCTGCTTGTTTTTGGTTTTGGCCCAAAATCATTTTCAAAATGGCGCTGGGGCTAAGAGCCGAGTAGGGCTACCAATGAAAATTGCCTTAGAATGCAACTGTTGTGCAGCGATGGGTCTGTCTTCCATCCAACAGCCAGCAACCCCTAAAAGTCGGAAAATCCCTAAAGGTACGGCATACACATAAAAATGTCCATGCGCGCAAGATGCATTGGAAGGCAGTCTGCCCCATCGCCCCAACAGCCTGCCAACCCCTCCGTCATAACAGCCAGCGAGCCACCAATACCACACCTTTAGCTCGCACACACACACACACACACTTTTATATACACTCACGGAATAAGAGCCTCAGCACACACAGACACATTCGTTAGCAATATCAAACAAAACAAACAACAAATAGCGCGCCTCAATAGGATTTGACTCCCCATTCAACTCACACTGCGTGTGGCTCTCGCTCTCTTGCTGGCTTGCGTTGAATCACTCGAGACTGTTTTATCTTCGTTTAACCTTTGGCCTCCCAAGAGGGCAGGCATCACATGTACGTGTGAGCGTGAGTGTGTGCACGTGTGCGTCGATGTGTGTATGTATTACAAGAGGCTCCTGTCGTTTGCACAAATACCAATGAAAACCGTTGTGTCGTCTCGCAACAACATCCCTCTAGAATAGTGCCACCCCCAAAACTCATACCCAAACAATGGGTCTGTATCTGTGTGTGTATGTGGGTGTGTGTGTAGCGCACTGCTATAGCCCCAACTTTTTTATGTAACACAATGAAAAAAGGGCGTCACAATATTTTTCCCTTTTCGGGTTTTTTTATGTTGTTGCTTTCATATACATATATATTTGTGTATATGTATTTATGTACATCCTGCTATGTTTTTTTCATTGTTTTTTTCATTTATCTGCTGTGTATATTCTCTCCTATGCACAGATGTGTGAGTAGACGTGAATACTCTGTTGTTTGTTTATTGGTAACAACATGAGTATGTATTTGTGCTCCTTTTTTCTTCCATATATACTAACACACACACATCCGCATACACTAACTCACACACACACATATGTACATAGAGTATTACTATTATTATTATTATTATCGGATTCCAAAGACCTGTACCCAAGTGCACTTCAAATGATCCTATTCAGTTTGAGGCAGTGTCTTTGTTGCTGCGAAAACCAATAAAATTGAATTAAATATAATTCAGTTGGTTGTGACGCATTATAGTAAAGTTGTGAGTTTGCCAATATTGTTACTGCTGCATACTTAGTGGAAAGCAATATATGGGCATATATACTCGTAAATATACATATCCTATGGAACTATGAAGCTACTCACAATCAGCAAGTTGTGAGTTTTACTTCTATATTCAAATGTATTAGGTGGACTTATTGATTACGCATGCCAATGATAAGACGGAAAATCTAGCAGTGTTGACCATTCCACTCTTGGAAAATACAGTCACACAACTAGCTGATAAATAATGTTCATTTTAATGGTGAGACCTTTATTGTATCATCAATCAGGGATCTTTATTAGGTCCTAAACATATATCGTCCAATTTCCCCTGAAATGTTTTTAAAAGAGTGAATTACTCCACAGTAATGTGTTCTACCACATTTGATCTGAAAATTAATAAATTTGGAAAAATTACATGTGCATGAAAGAAATTAGAAAGAAATTATGCATTAATTTCATTGAAATCGCCAAATATTTATACTCTTAAGGGATATTCGATTCGACACAGCACAAAGTGATATTTGTGGACAAAGTTATGAACACACAAGCAATTAATCAGAATTACCAATGAAAGGCGAAAACGTATTTAGTTACTCCTACTAGTGGACCAACAATTTGCAAAATTTTTGTTGTTGTTAACAATTATTGGCGATGAATGCTGTAATGTTATCACAATTTAAAACGGGTTGCTTATTGAAACTTATTTTTATATGTTTAAATATAGGCCTAATTGAAAAAATGACAGCTAATCGATTAATCACTTTTTCCTCGACATGGACGTTTTCATCGACATGGATGTTTTCCTTATGTTTTGCATTACCTGAAGTGTGCAAGCAATAAGATTTTGATGGAAATTACATTTTTTTAATTTAATACCCTTCTGTTGAACGAGTTTTTTTTATGAATTTATTTCATAGAAAAAAATTATAAATACAATGATTTTAGCGTCTCCGCTAAAATAGAGACTAATTGGCTAACATTTATAGAAACTTATACAAATATTTTTCTGAAAAACAATTTCAGCAAAAAGTATACAAATGTTTCCAAACTAAAGTCAATTTAATATGACTTTAGTTTGGATTTAAAAATTAATATTCTAGAAATTTCTCTGATATCGAGACATAATTGATTAAATTCATGAGGTCCAGCATACTTAATCTTCTGCTTTGTTAATTCAAGCCTGTATTCAATTGAGAAAGATCAAATAAATCTTCGGAACAATGCGTGCTGCGTTATTCCGACTAAAACATATCGAATATTTGCCTCGAGCTCGTCCAAAGTGATAAGCTTGTAAGCGTGGACTAATGACTTGTCGTAGCCTCATAGTTTATAATCATGTGGTGCCAAATCGCAGTATCACGGCTATCAACAACACGTAGCGCCATCTTGCCATCTTGTGCTTTATACCGACATAATTAACGACATATTGGTCTAAATATACATAAAATATTAATGAACAGTCAATATTTACGAAAGCCGTAATACTTTGTCGATCACTTTTGCTATTTTACTCTTTTTGACCTTGTGGTCGTTGTACAAACCGTCGTTATACAAATGTGACTTAGGGCTTTTGCAATCTTGCTTTCGATATTATTTCTTAGTTGCCGAAAACAAAAAATCAAAAAGGTGCTTCACTTTCAAAAATGTTTTACTTTAAATATTTGTACTGTGAAATGACCTACCCTAATCTAAACTTGTTTTCTTTAACATTTTTTTTCGAAAGAACTCTCCTAGTGCCAATTCAACACAAATACTCGTAGTAGACGCAAAAAAAAAGTATGGTTGGGGTAACAATATTCAAAGAGGATCGTACTATTGTTGGGTACATAGTTGTGGCACAACAATATTATGGTCCTCACAACAATAGTATGGTTCACACACAACCATAGTATTATTCTTACAACCATACTATGGTCCTCACAACAATAGTATGATTCACACATAACCATAGTATTAGCCACACAACCATGGTATGATTCACACTCAACCATACTTTGATACCCACAACCATATTATGATCCCCACAACTAAAGTATGTTTTACGTACAACTATAGTATGATCCCCAAAATTATTTATTAGAATTGCGTGAAGTTGTCAATAATAGAATTGAATTATGAAGTTGTATAGAAATTTGGTACTGCATAACCAACTTCAAATACCAAATTGGATGGAGATTCGAGATCGTTATATTTTTTTGATATAACTTTGGAATCAAGAAATATAAAATATAGACTGATATGAAGGTTAAATGAGAATTTTTAAATTAAAAGAGCCTACTCAAAACCTGTTGTTATTGTAACAACAATGTATTTATTTTGAAGTCACGTTCGTCTATGGCGGATCTGCTTCGATATCCAGGGGGAGAAAACGCGCCATTTGAACTGGGTGCGTCCACAGAGACCTGGAGTCAGCTGAGTGGTCTTGGCCGGACAATTGAAGAGGTGCAGCACATCATGTGGTCCCGGATGGCAGGCGGGACAGATGTCCGGAACGTTAGCATTAATTCATGCCCAATTGAGGCTGCTGCACCATCCAAATCTCAGCTGCGCCAGTCACGCGAGTCTGCCGAGGTAGTACCTTTTCCTCAGGTGAAATCTCCGGGGGATGTTCCCCTAGTACTACATTCACACGGTAGCTGGATACTGCTGCTGCGACATCATCGGCGTGAATGTTGTTCAGACCTGCCTGATAGTTTCGATGATAAAGGTTATCTCTTATACCGCTGGACCTCTTTCTCTAAATCATGAAGATCGTACCTGATCTGCCTGGGCGGAGGCATCCGGTTCAAGGGATGGTGGTTAGGATGACTGCTGCGAAAACACCCTAGCAGGTATTGCTTAGACAACAGGAAATTGTGTCTGCGCACGGTAAGGACCTTCTTCTCCTCATATAGATGGTCCTCAGAAGACATAAGAAGACACCCTGTTGATGTTCTGAGGGCGGCATTCTGGCAAGTCTGAATTTTCTTCCACTGCGTCGTACTCACGTTCGCCGACCATACAGGTGCTGCGCAGTTTGCTACAGACCGACCTATCGCTTTGTAAGAGGTCAACAAGGTTTCTTTGTCGGCTCCCCAAGTACTGCCAGCAAGTGACTTTAGGAATGTGCAGAGGATCTAAAAAGGCTGTCCAATGTGAACCCAAGAATTTTGGGGTAATTGGTAGTCGGGATGTTGACGCCATCGACTTTCACATTAAGTAACAACCGCACCTCTGCGGTCCATGTAGTAAACAGTGTGGCTGATGATTTGGTGGCGGATATGTTCATATTCCTCGCAGTGAAAAAACGTGCTAAGTCAGTGAGCTAACGGTTGATTTTCTCGCAAATGTCATCCACTTTAGGTCCTGACGTCAGAATTGTGCAATCGTCAGCGTACGACACAATATCAACGCCGTCTGGTGGTGCTGGAAGTTTAGATAGGTATGGGTTAAACAGAGCCGGGGATATAACTCAACCCTGGGGAACTCCTTGTTTAACTCTACAGGGCTTCGACATTCTGTCTCAAAATTCTACATATGACTGGCGCCCACACATATAGTTAACGACCCAAAGTTTCAAACTGGGCGGAAGGAACGTTTCTTCAATGTCCTCGAACAGAGTGTAAGGTCAAGAGCCACGAGGACCGTCCTGTCGTTAGGCTTGTTCAGGTTAAGGCCGCGACTTATACGTGTGGTGATGGCGTGTAAAGCAGTTGTGCTGTGCTGCTTGCGGAATCCATGCTGATGATCAGCACTAGGAAAGGGTTCGATCAGGCTGGGGAGGAGCAGTGCTTCAAGCGTCTTTGCTACTGGAGAAAGCAAGGAGATCGGCTTGTACGAATCTCCCTTACTTGCGTCTTTGTCTGGCTTCAGTAGCGGGACCACTCTGCCCATTTTCCAGGCATCGGGAACTACGTGAGTGGCTAGCGACAGATTGTGCACTTTGGTCATGTACTCTACTCCCAGGGTATTCAAATCCTTTAACATTAGCATTGAGATTCCGTCCGGACCCAGCAGCTTTGATGACTTTGCGCTGCGGATGACATGGTAAATTGTGGTGGTTCACCAACGGTAAATTGTGGTGGTGCCTCTTCGACTCGGAGAACGCGGATACGACGCAATACTCTTCTTTTCGCCTTATCATTCTCTGGGTGCTCAATAAAAAGCCGGTTAAAATAACACGCGCACTGCTTCGGATCTGTCACAGTTCTATCACCGAACGTGATAGCTGTCCGATCATCCTTCCTTACAGGGTTAGAGAGCGATTTGACCGTTGTCCACAACTTACCAATTCCGGAACTCAAGTTGCACTGCTTTAAGTGGTCTAGCCATTTGTTCCGCTTATATTTGTTGACCAACCTACTGAACTCAGAGTTGAGATCCCTAATTCTAGGGTCAGTAGGGTTGGAGCGACGAATGTTATCACGCTCATCTACGAGTCCCGCTGCGTCTGCTGGGAAGTTTGGTCGTACTTCGGGTATTCGTACTTCGGGTATTTTACTCGAAACCTTGCATATTACGCTGTTATGTAATCAGAGAAATCGCTCCCAAATAGTTTATACTATAAATCTATTTTAAAGGTTTCGAAAATTAAATAGAACTGAAATATTAGAAGACAATTCTAGAAGTGTTAAAAACTAGGTGCTGAATCGAAACTACATACTGGAAACTGCACTAATTCTCGGCTCTTTATGTATCGTACTCGTATATTTATATTTAGATATAGTTAAGGGACAGTTTTGTGGGCAGCCTAATAGGGAAAACAATTTTTCTAATAAGTCCATAGTTTGGGCAGCCAATTTTTGAGACCGCATCCTGGCCATTATGTATACAAAAAAAGCTGAGTGTATATTTTAATTTGCCTGCGTTCATTATTGGAATTGTAAGGAAATGATGCTGCGAATATTTGATGCAACATATTTAGTTGGTTTTTATATTACAAATCCGTGTGCTTTGCCTTATTTTGGACGATAACCACATCTATCCTATCAAAAGAGGTAATAAATATATTGAAGCTTCATTGTCTTTGTTTCATTGGAATAAAAAGTCTGCTAGAATCAGGCAATATCCTTGCATGTATATTGGCTAGACAGTCTACGAATTTTACGTCTATCAGGAATTATAACCATTATCAAGTCCAGATCAATATATCGTGGTGTTGTATAAGTATATGGAATGATTAGTTTAATATATCATCCACCCTTCGATGAAGGGTGAAAAAACCCCCCTTTTTCATACAAACACTGACTTTGAAAGGATCTAACACGTGATACGCTTGGCTCTTAGTCACAAAAATATTTTATAACAACTTTTAAAATTTTTTAGCTTAAACACATTCTAATTGATCTATGACTAAGCGTCAAAAGGGTCCAAATGTCATTAATAAACTATTTTTCATTTAAGTAATTTATTATGTGAATTTGATTCAAATTACACCATAAATACTAAATGTAAATATGTTAAAACGGTGGCGCTGTCGTAACATATTTACATACCGGAACCAATCTTTTGAGAAACGTAACGGCGGACAAAGCTGTCCACGTTTGATGTTAACCGGTCTGGCGGCCCGCGAACTTAAGGCGCTAGTACACCGAACATTATATTTTTAAATAATATTTATTACAAATCGACAGTGTAATTAAGGCTTTTTTCTGGAATATTTCAGTGAGAATTTATGTTTTTATGAAAAAGGCCGATAAAATTAATATTTCTAGCAGAAAGCAATGACTAATAATTTTATTGCCCATATTATGGTCGTCACAGGAGAGAATTCTCCTTCTCCACCCCTTACAGAGCAAATTTTAACAATGCAAAAAGGCTGTCAAAAAAAAAAGTTTCATGACATGTGTGGTTTTTGTGTTCCTTTTTTTGGGGGGTTCCTACAAAAATAAAAAATCATTTTTGGCATGATGCATGACTTTACTACAGAGTTCTTTCCTTTCACTTGATTTATCTTCTGACGGTGGTGTTCTTCATTTTTGTTGGAATTTTTTAAATTTTTTTTTTAATAATTATTACCGCTCTATATTCATTTCTGAATTGTTTCTCATTTCATTTTAGGAGACTTCTCCGCTGAGTGCTCATCAACAGCGTTCTCTCGCTTCGGTGACTAGCACTGCTGGAGGAACAGCAGCTCTTGCTGCAGTCTCCTCCAGCGGCTCGACCAGTTCACTCACAGACAACATCAACAGCGGCAGCAACGCTAACAGCACTACCAACGGCCTCACGAACTCCTTCTCCAGCATCAACAGTCACTTAGGAGGAGGCGTGTCCAACAGTGGGGGTGGGAGCTCCGGTTCCACGGCGGTCAGCTCGAACTATGACTCCTCTTTAGCGAGCTCAGCAACGGGCTCTTCATCCTCCAACATTAACAACTATTACGAGAGTCTGCGTAACAATGTCATAACACTCTTGGAACATGTGCGCATACCACCAGCAGGTCATAATTCAGCTTCGTCGGTCGGAAATGGTTTAGCTTCAGCCACAAATGTGACCGGTGTTTCTAATCAACATTCCACCTATGCCAGCCATCCGTCTCTTATACCGCCAGGTCCTCTGCCAAGTCCATCGATAACGGCCAGTAGTGCCGTCTCAATGTACGGCAGTTCCATGCACCCCTTGACCTCGTCACATCCGGGTGCCATGCATCCGCCGCCACCACCTCCGCCGCCTCCCTCACATACACACTCGTCAGCGGCACATCATCCATACACCGTGCATCATCCCGCAGGTTATCCGCACCCGGAACCTTTCGATTCGTACATTTCCAAGTTGCAATCATTGTGTGTGCCACCCGACGTCTATGCCTTGCCCGATGACAACGGCAGACCCGTATACGATTCCGTTAAATCCAGTTTGCATCAGGACTACACCGTCATGCCCACGCCCATATAAGGTTCACCACACTCGCAGTGTCTGATGCAATGTTGTAAATATTAATTAAATTTTAGATGATAGAGAACTACGATATTTTATAGAGTTATGAGTATGTACATCTAATGCCCGATAATTTGTTTAGAAATCAATTGGCAGTTGCCTACTACTGCCATGCTAAACGAGTTCTGTTAATTGCTTTTGAATTCTTCTGGCAAGGTCTACTTTAACTGGGCCTTGGTGCCATGTAAATACTTTTAAGCATGCCGAATTGCAGGCTTATCAGAATGTCAGGGCATGTACAGTGGGCACCTGCTAAGGGATATCGTGTTGTAAATACCCCAAGTATAGCAAAAAATTCAAAAACAGATAACAAAAGTAATTAGTAAATTTTTGAAAATAATTTAAACTTTTAAAGTGTCTAGGCATACGTATATCAAATATTATCCACACTCCCAAGAGGAAAGTTGATAGTGTAAAATAATTAAACTCAGAACCTAAAACAATTTTGTAAATTTCAAATGGCATTTTAAGGATACGAGTGAGTATGGCTCGAAATATTCAAAAGAGTATTCAAATAAAAACACATGTGATTTTTAGTATTCTATAGCTAACTAAGTATGTTTGTATGTGTGCCAGAGTAATGAGATGCATGTATGTATGTCTATATACTAAAGCGACTATTGGTATATTCATTCCATGCTTAGGATACATCACCCTCCCTCTGCCGCACACACCCACACTTGAGAGTCGCTTTCGCAAGTATTTTAAATCAAAACAATTATTATAGAAGAACAAAAAAAATACAGCCACTATACGAATAACAATTGAATGAATGCAATTTAATCGACTATAATTTCCGTAGATTTAAGCGTATCCATTTTAAGTGCAACCCCTCTACAATTAAGTGCAATACTATTGAATACTAAGAGCCATTTGTCATTAGGTCCATAATTGTAAATGTACATACATAACTACATATATACTTTATATATATATTTAGTCTATATCTATATACAAATATTCTGTGTAAGAAACAGAGTCGCCCTGGGAGGGACTCTTAAAAATATTGCTATTAAAAAAGTATTAAAACAAATAAAGTATTTCAAATAAATTAAATGTTATGTATGAATGAAGTGAAAAGAGAAAAAAGCGAAAACAATAAAAATTAAAATATTAGTAAATAAATATTACAACAAGTGGGTGTTTATTGTGTCGCCTGTTGCAGTTGTGAAAATTCCCCGATGATCCGGAATTTGTTTGTCCTTTTTTCAAAACGTACCAAATAAATGCTATTATATATTGCAATAATAATTTAACATCGATGTGATCTAATGTTTGTACGCTCCATCATAAGCTGGACTGTAGACTTGACTTGCAATTCCGATTAAATCACCTCAATATATTGACCGAAGACATTTTGTAGTGCATATATTTTCAATCGTCGTAAAATTGTAGGACAATCTGTACGCGACTAAACGAATCGACCTGATTGGAATTGCAAATTGACGCAGAGGGAATAATGTTTTCTTTAAAGGGGAAAAAATAAAATTTTTAAATAAAAATTAAAATTGTCTGGCTCGAGTTCAATAAAAGTTCAAAAAACAGGTGTTTGGTGATATCTTGTTATTTGTTTCATTTTATATTTTTTCCAATAAGTCTTAGTTGTGCCAACATATGCGAAAGCTGCTATATACTTATATATTTCTGGTCTAATACTGAAAATGCAAATATATATCATCAAAAATGGTTTTATTGTTTTTCAAAGTATTTTCATGCATAATTTATACACTTTTGCATTGTCGAAGCAACTTTTCCACTCCGATTGAGACACCTCCAAAGCATGGTGAATGCTTCAACAGCATCTTCTGGCGACGAAAATCGTTGACCATGCATTTTTTTCTTGATGTGCGGGAATAAAAAGAAGTCATTGGGTGCCAAGTCAGGGCTGTACGGCGGATGACCCATCAATTGGACGTTTTGGCCGGTCAAAAAGGCGTTGGCTTGAGCCGATGTGTGAGAGCTCTCATTTTCATGACGCACAATGATTTGTCTTCTTTTGTTCGTTTTTCGAATTTCTCCAAAGACTTCAGGCAAACAAATTGTGGTGTATCATTCAGAATTGACCTCTTACTTTGTTTAAGCGGAACAGTAGCCATATGACCAGTTTTGCCGAAGAAACAGTAGACCATTTGCTTCGAAGTGCTTCATCCACGAACAAATTTCTTTGGTTTTGGCTTGTCTTCGAAGACCCACACGGTCGATTGCTGTTTTGTTCCGGGCTCATACTCGTAGATCCATGATTCGTCACCTGTGACGATCTTATAAACGTCTTTTGAAGCACTGCGATCGTATTTTTCAACATTTCTTTGCAACTACCGACACGATCCGTTTTTTGAGCGATTGTCAAATTGTGCGGGATCCAACGAGAATCTTTTTTTTGGGCCAGGTGCTCATGCAATATAGACTTATGCTGGTAGAAGAAATGTCCAAAGATGCCTCAATCTCACGGTATGTCACATGACGATCTTGCATTATTAGTTCACGCACGGCATCAATGTTCTCTGGCACAAGCGCCGTTTTTGGACGACCTTCGTCTTTGAGCGAGCGTCGGTCACGATTGAATTCATTAAACCAGTTTTTTACAGTACTATAGGATGGTGCTTCATCGCCATACAAAAATTTAAGTTCATCGATACACTCTTGTCGAAAGTTATGAAAAATGCTCGCACGAAAATGTTCACGAGTTAATTCCGTATTTTTGACAAATTGATTTTTTCAAGTCACTGTAAACAACACAAATGATGGTCGTACGTCAAAACGTTCTGAGTACGTTTATGCTAAATAATATCAAACTTTCCATTGGAAATATCAGATGACTCCAGACAGCACTAAGTGTTGCCTAGGCCAGAAATATATATAGCAACCCACGTAAAGCAGAGTTTAGGAAAACATTAGGGAGTATTTCTGGAAGAGGTTGAGAGGAGTTTGAATTAACTTGTAAAGATTATTACAAAAAACGATTTTAAAACAAGTATCGGTACAGTATCAGACAAATTAAACTGAATTAGTTTCCGTATTTTCAACAAGTCGGTAGGTATTTATGCCGGCTTAGATTTATGCATCTAAGGGAAGAAACATATACATAATAATAAAACACAGAATATTTATCATATAGAGTTAAAATTTATTCCAGGTCTTGTGCAAATGTTACATTTAAGAAATAAAGTTCGATTTCGGTCATATGACCACCTAGAGCCCGTGTCCAGCGATCTTTGGACCAAATTTTCCATTACTTTCGACCGGAACGTTGGCAATTTCACGTTATATGTTGTCGCTGAGCTTGTCTCAAAATGTTGACATTGACCAATGACTTGATTTGGCCCCATAAAATGAAATCCAGAATATTTAAGATATAGAGTTAAAATTTATTCCAGGTATTTCCGTCATATGACCACCTCGAGCCCGCGTCCAGCGATCTTTGGACCCAATTTTCCATTACTTTCGACCCAATTTTCCATTACTTGGACCCAATTTTCCATTAATTTCGACCGGAACGTTGGCAATTTCATGTTAGATGTTGTCGCTGCGCTCGCTTGAAAATGTTGACATTGACCAATGACTTGATTTGGCCCCATAAAGTGAAATCCAGTGGCGTTAAGTCGCATGAACGAGGTGGTCATTCGACCGGACCATTTCTTAAGGCCGAATTTGCCTTTCAGTAAATCGATTGTAACGCATGCTGTGTGGCCAGTGGCATACTTTTGTTTTAACCACATATCGGTGATGTCAAGCTCATCCAATTCTGTACAAAAACAATTTATATCATGGCCTATTGACGGTAACATGACGATTGTTTTCATCGACGAAAAAATACGGTCCAATGATAACGGTCAATCAAAACCACACCTCACAGTAATATTTTGCGGATGCAATTGTGTCTCTTGAAGCACATGTGGGTTTGTTGCATATTTTGTTTATTGACAAAACCAATCAGCTAAGGATGATTTTTCGATGAAATTGTGGGTTTTCGTGAAACTCCGATTCAGAATTTCGAAAAATCCAAACGTTGTTGACTTCGACAAACGTTTTGACACTAAAAGATCATTCAAAATATTTAAGGGTGTGTTGACATCAAGATACCAAATTGTTATGTTCCTATTGGAAACCCCTTAGTACGTTTATTACACAGTACAACACATGATTTGCCAACTCAATTCTGAGAACAGTATGTGAAATTATACCCAAAAAGAATAATTTCCTGCCGAAATATTTTTAATATCGATTTGAAGTTAGTACTATCGTATAGGGGAATTTATCACGTTTAGGCCCTGTTGTTTGACATAGCTCGACAGGTCCGTTCAGAATACCTGTTTTAAATACATTTGCGAATAATGACGACCCCTAAATGTGCGTTGAATTTCTGTAAAAAACAGGTAGCCAACTGAAAAACCCATAGTAAGCAAAGTAACTTTTAATTATTTGGGGTTTTCACATTTAGGGGTGGTCATTATTCGCAAATGTATTTAAAACAGGTATTCTGAACGGACCTGTCGAGCTATGTCAAACAAAAAATATGTAAATAGTTTTTTTAGTTTTTATAAATTTGAATTACTTTTTTATTTAACTCTATGTGACACAAACAAAAAAAACATAATATATATAAAAAATTAACTTGAAAAAAAAAATGTTTATTTAAGATTTTGTGTACATGGCTTATACGCCATTTTGTTAGCCATCTTGCTAATTTTCATCTAGCCAAAATTCAAAAAAAAAAATATATCAGTTCGTTTTCGAGATATTAGGTTTTTTACTTTTTTTTCATATGGTGGCAACCCTAAAAATGTCCACTATTACAAAAATCAAAAAACCCACTTGTGCGTGCTCATGAAAAGGTCGTACATTCCAAATTGCAGCCATATTGACCCAAAACTTTGGCTGTAATTAATTATGGCCTAAAAAGCAACTCAAATTACCCAGTGTGCATTGGTGCTACCTTTGGGTTTGGTGGGCACACATACTCGTAACCTTTTATATGGACTATGAGGCCAACGATCAGCTTTTGAGTTATTATCAGTTATGTAGCTCTCAAAGAAAGATCTTTTATTAAATTTATGAACAGTTACCTTTATGCCATAGTCGTTGTAGTCGAAAGCATCAAGCTGAAACGATATTGTGTGAATAAAAGTAAATGCTTCAGAACTGCAAATATTCGACGTAGAGTTCGTGGTCGCTCGAAGCTTTGGTGGAGAGATTCTTTAAATAGTAATACTTTAAAACATGCGGCCAATAGCAAATATTTATATTTCAGTACTCATTTGAACTAGGAAACGAAATACGAGTATGGATTTATTTTGACTTTTGGCTGCCTATGCCATTTCGCCCACTTCATGTATTCTGGAATACTTGTTTTATATTAAATACTTAGACGATGCTACCAAAATCTACACTCAAGAATTTAGCAAAAAGGTTAACTTCGTGACGAATAATTCTTACCCTGCCCCTTCCGGCATCCCATAAAATTTACCCTGTTCCAGTGCAGTTTAGAACCCACATTCCTTGGCACACACTTGGCATACACTTTGCATACGTTGTGAACTTCATAATATTTTTTAAAGCGACTTTATACGTCGTCCAAAAAGACACGCCCCATTCTTGTAAATGCCGTTCAAATTGACCGTTCCGCCCATTTTTGTTCTACAGAGGGAAAACAACAGGTTTCAAATATTTCCGCATGCATACATATTAGCAAGAAATATATAAATGTTTGGAACATGCTCCAAACATCTACATGTTTGGGTCACAGCAAACATTTGTAGCAATGTTCCCAAACATTATGTGCAAACACATATTTGCTTGCACATAAACATTAATATGTTTGCAGAAATCTAAGCAGACATAAATACCAACCTACATTGTTATTAATACAATCTTTTACAAACCTACAACAATAAACTCTTCTATCTATCTGATACTGAACACATTCCTTTTTAAAACCATCGATTTTTATATCCTATGTAAGAGATATAGAGGGTATATTCATTTTGTCATTCTGTTTGCATCGAACTACTGGTCGGAGACCCCATAAAGTATATATTTTCTGAATCGTCGTCAAAATTCTAAGACGATCTAGACATGTCCGTCTGTTTTTGGAAAGAAAACTACAGGTAGTATTTTTAGAGCTAGCTGGCTAAGTTTTGCAGAAACATGTGTTGATGGACTGAAACTGTTCTCACTAAAAATGGGCTAGATCGGCCAAGAGGTAAACATTTTCCTCTGGAAAAATCCACAATTCTAAACTTAAAAACACTCATAAACTATTAGAGAAATGACGGCGATGGAACAAATGATATATGGCATGTATCGAAAAACGAAAAATGTTTATGGCCAAACTAATACACCGATCATTCTAAAAATTTTACATAATGAAATAAATGACTAGGCAATTATTATATTATGAAAAAATTTAACTACGGGGTGAAGCACCACCCACTCTACCCTGCAATTTAAAATACAATATCTCTTGAACTATTGGATTGACGACGATATTTGAAATATATTATTTTGGCATAGATCAAAACACATCCAGGAAAAAAGCCCCCTTAACAAATCAAGTTTACGGCCAAACTAATAGACCGATCGTCCTAAAATTATAACACATTGAAAGCAATGACTGGACAATTATTATAGTCTTTATTATGAACAAATTGGCGCCGCCCACTTAGCTCTGAACTTTAAGAGGCTACATTTCGTAAACTGATACTGTTATGACAAAAGTAATTGGTGTATTGTAGAAAAAAAGACCAGTGCCACGCCTCCTTGACAAAACTTTCATATTGGACCATAATCCATGATGCAGGCTATGTAAGCTTCTGGACGGCCGATCCTAATTTGTCCACTTGTTTTTAATAATCTTTGTTAGTTATTTTAAATTGCATTGTATGCAATGAAACCCTTCCACCAATACTCAACTATGACTGTTTTTACGCCACGGTGTGAAGTTATGTGTGCATGAATATTACGCAAGGAAATCCTGGGAAGAACATCTGAAAAACTTTAAGCCTTCTCATAGTTTGGAAACTAAATGCCATGTTGAGGAAAGCGCAGCCACGAATGGCACAACTATCAAACTATAGGTTGCCATAGGTAAAATTGAAAATAGTATTTTTTAGTATTCCTCTTATCACGAAAACCCCCTTCAGAAACTAATAAACGCCATGTCAGTGTGCTTGGAGACCTTTGATTGTCTTTAGTTACGAGAACTCGTTTTCAGAATTAGAAATATTGCGCAACATCCAATATGGCGCTTAACTTGATTTATAGTGGCTTCATTAAACATTCCAAACATTTTGCTAATGCCATAAGTACTTAATACTTTGTTGACCATTAAACAAACCCGCAGTATGTTCACTGCTTAGAAGATAATTGCTTAGAAATGAAAATGCGGGTAGTAACTACTAACTGGACTACGAACGGGAGGAGGGATACTCCTCCTCGAACTTGTGCCCACTTAATAACTGGCAACATTCAACACCGACACACTCGTGTTCGGCTGTGGTGCCGGGGAGCTTTCAATAACAGCTACTAACGTGGATGAAAGGTCTGCATGTGTGTGGTTACCAGATCAGCAGCATCTCGACATGCTGGACATCCGGCCTCCTTATCATTAACGTTGCGTGCGTGCCCAGCACTGGCCATGGGTCAGAGTCCGAGTTAAGTCTGCCATGCCAGGCCGTTATTGTTTGTTTTGTTGCCACAAATATTTGCATAGTTACCTTTAATGTGGTGGGACATTTTTCGGGGTGAACACACGCTCACATACATACGCAAACCAACTGTTAAAATAGAAACTAAAATGTTGGAATTTTATTGAAATTTCTAAAATTGTTGTTTGTGACGGCACTGAATGAAACACAAACAAACATTGATTTGAATTTTTCCAAGAACTCTGCAAACGAGTTTTCTCCTCCACAATGGAATCTGTGACGAAATTCATGAAATGGGTGGTGTCTACTGAGAACCGGATCACCCTTCCTTCCGCTCTGCTGCGAAAATGAATCATGACCATTTGCTTTTTTCACACATACGAACGAGTACATCGAAGATTTATTGTCCATAAGATGTGTTATGCAAAAGAAAGGGCTTCAGCTATGCTAAGCCACCACCACCACTCGTTGGGGAACATGAAAGGGACAATTTGGACACATTTTTCTTTTGTTAATTACGCTCATGTTGATCAGGCTTCTGCTGACAAGGTCCAACGTGTATGGTAGGTATGTACGTATTTTGATTTATTCCATGAAGTGGGTGGAAAAAGGCTTAAGTTCCCTTGTAACGTATTTTCTCCATTTGCTACACAAGTGAGTTTTAAAAGCACATAACAGTTGTTACTTTGTAGTGAAAACTATTGCCGTTGTAGTAACACTTTTGTGTTTTTGTTGTGGACACCATAGAAGATTTCGGATAGGTTAGAGGGACATGTGCCTTAAAAAATTTACAATCCGAACATCCATTCGATGACCCATGTGGGGTCCATTGGTGATTCCCTTTGTTAATGAAAAAAAATGCTCTATAATTTCTGCGGAAACCTTTTAGAAACTCAAGAGATTTATCATCTAGCTGAAGGATAACTCTTCCAGTTTTTAAGAAAGTACTTTTCGGGGAGACAACTAGAGTGCCCAAAACAGAAACCTAAAAACCAACATCCAGGATTTTATGTCCAAACCCGTCTGAAACCCTATATGTCGGTTTAACCCGTTTTGTTGTTGTCGGGATTTTCGCTTTATTGGTTGTTGTATTAAAAGCAAAGAAAATTCATTATAAGCATGTTCGGAATTCGTACTAAAGTCCAACAACATCCAAGTCAGGGACAATGGGAAACATTTTTGAGATCAGTAACCTGTGCAGCTAATGCTGCAAAGCTCACTGATTTGATCTCAGAACCGCTTATGCATTATTTTATGGAAATTTGTATATGGCTTTGAGATAAATTTCTTACTCATAAAGTCGCCGGCAATTACGAGATGGAAAATTAGCCACCGGAAAATTGTTGGATGTTCCTACCCGAAATTTAACCGGGATTACTGGTGCACAATTCCATCACACCACGGCAGCCAACATATTTACGTAATAGGAAACTACCGAAAATATTTGACTAAGATCCACGATCGGATAACGATCGGTTCACTAGCTGATTCGATTTAACGATAACAGTCTGTCCGTTTCTCAGTTGTCTATCTAAAGCCTGTTCTCAAAATACAGGTCGCAGTTTTTGTCGGACCTTCATGAAGTTCGACAGAAGTAAGTTTATTGTACAAAAATTTAAGTTAATCGCTTAAAATTTATATTTAGCTTCCTTACATATGTTCATCCGATTTTGAATCTTAAATGGCATTACTGATAACCGTTGCACGTGTGTTGCCACCACCTTCAAACAAAAGTAACATATGGGAATTGGTTATCCAACAATTCCACCTGATACTTTTTCAGTTTGCCTAGACAGAAGGAGTGCACTTTTCCTTTATCCTCAATGAAATTTTAGTTTAATATTTAACAAATACACCTGTTCCTACTGAGTTTAGGCCAGACCAACTAATTTTGTTAAATACGAGGGCGACCGCAAAACTAACTGGCCTGGCACATTTTCTGTTTTACTGGCAACTTTTTTTTTGTTCTTTAAAAGCAATCTTTTATAAGCCATCTGTCAAAATTTCTGAAATATTTCATGATTATTTTCTTTGTTACAGGTGATTGAAGTAAACAAGTTTTATAATTTTTGAAAAATGGAAAATAAAGAGTTTCTTGCGGTAATTAAACACTTTTATGTGAAAGGTTATACGCCACAATTAATCAAAGATGAATTGGATTATGTTCATGGTGATAATGCACCATCATACTCCACCGTGAAATCCTGGGTTCAACAATTTAAAATGGGTCGTTCAAGTACGGAAGATGAACAACGCTCTGGAAGACCGAAAACTGCTACTACTATTGAAAACATTAGAAAAATATTTAATGAAGTGACTAAAGAAAGACGAATAAAGCTCAGAGAACTTGCTGATATTGTTAAAATACACGAAAAACAAGTTAAAAAGGCGAAAAAGGTGCCGCGTTTGTTGACTTTGCCCCAAAAAATCGTCCGTTGAACCAATTTCGAGGAGCTTTTAGCGATTTATCAGCGTAATCCAATAGAGTTATTGCGCCGATTCATAACTGTTGATGAAACATGGATCCATCACTACATCCCAGAATGCAAAGAACAGTCAAAACAATGGATAGAAGCTGGTAAAAGTGGTCCCAAGAAGGCGAAAACTGTTAAGTCAGCAGGAAAAGTAATGGCCACAGTATTTTGGGATGCAAGGGGTATAATATTTATTGATTATCTTGAGAAAGGAAAAACTATAAATAGTGAATATTATTGTGCAATTTGGATCGGTTGAGTGAAGAAATCAAGATAAAACGACCGCATTTAGAAAAAAAAGTTATATTTCATCAAGATAATGCTCCTTCACACACTGCATTTTTAACTCACAAAAACTGGCCGAATTACGATTTGAAATTGCTCCGCATCCACCATATAGTCCAGATTTAATTCCTTCTGATTATTTCTTGTTTCCTAATTTAAAAAAAATTCTCGGTGGCAAAAAGTTTTCATCCAATAGCGAGGTTATTGCTGAAACTGAGGCATATTTTGAAGGTCTTGAAAAATCTTATTTTTTGGGATGAAATTAAAAAACTTGAAAAACGTTTGATGAAGTGTATTGAGTTGGAAGGAGATCATGTTGAAAAATAAATAATAATAATTCCAAAAAAACGGTTCTTTTATGTTAAGCCAGTTACTTTTGCGGTCGTCCTCGTACCAATTCCAGTCGTGGTAGTTTGTGGCTCTTTGCATGTGAGTGGTCATGTAGAACCAACTTCAACATCGTCAAAATCACGTGGTGACATCAGCGACACGTCCATTCAAAATTGTGCTTAAGACTAACATGCCTCGGTACTTGGATGTCTACGATGATTTATTATTAGATTCGGATACGCTAAACTAGAAAATCAAGTTTTGTCTTTTAAGCTTTTGAACATGCAGCACTTGTTAGTAAGCAAACTTGTTTAACGATTTGAAATATATCACTTGTTTAGATACAGTTCAATAATTCAAAATTTGTAATATTTATGCAATTTTTTATAAGATAAAGTCTTTTTAATTAATATTACATATTAATTCATTCTGTTAAAATTTGATAACGATCGGTCCATTAGTTTGGCCGAGATTTGTTGAAGGACCGTGGCACCACTCACGTTTCCATGTTTCGATTCATGCCAATATCACATGTACCAAATATTAGCCACATATTTCAAAGCAGCTATAAGTTATAAATTAATTTATTAAATGAATTGATTAAATTACTTTTTTTTTCAATAATGCACTTAAGTAATACTGCTTATCCTTATATCTTGAGTAATTTTTCTAGTTTATACTTTTATATTGTAACGCGTGATCCATTTCGAGGTTTTCTACTTTTTTAAAGAAAAAACATAGATTATATCTATCAAATGTTGGCCGCGGCTACGTCTTAGATGGTCCATCCGTTGAGTCCTATTTTCGATGACTCGTTCGAGCATTTCGACTGATAACTGGCTCCAAGGCCTGAATCGAAGCATATCCCCACAGGAAAAACGGTGTGATATCACACGATCTTCGTGGCCAATCGACCGGCCCAAAACGTGAAACTATCTGCTCACCGAAGTGTTCTCTCAATAATTCCATTGATTGATGCGATGCGTGGGAAGTGATCACGAGCTTCAATTTCAGGCATCAAATAATCGGTTATCTTGGCACGATAACGGTCGCCATTGACGGTTACGTTCTCACCGGCATCATTATTGAAGAAATATGGACCAATGATTCCACCGACCCACAAACCACACCAAACCGTTGTTTTTTCTGAATGTAGTGGCAGCTCCTGAACCTTTTCTGATTGCTCTTCGTCCCAAATGCGGCAATTTTGCTTGTTTACGTACCCATTGAACCAGAAATGGGCCTCATCGCAGAACAAAATTAGGCTCGATCTTTATGGAATTTTTTAAGAGCCCATAGAGCGAAGCGATGTCTCTTATGAACGTCGGGCAGCTTTAGTTCTTGCACAAGCTGTATTTTGTACGCTTTTAATTTAAGATCTTGACGTAAAATGCGCCAAGTCGTTCCATACGTCAGTCCGAGTTGCTGAGAACGGCGCCAAATCGACTCTCCACGGTCTTGGTGTACACTACACGCTACATTCTCTTCACTGCACGCTGGACGTGATCTATTCGGTCGAATATTATCCAGTAATGAATGCTGGGTCTCAAAATGGGTAAAGGTGTTGCGAATAGTACGCTCAGTAGGCCGATTATGTTGACCATAAGTTGAACGAAGTGCACGAAACTCATTCCTCACAGAACGTGAATTTGTGTAATAAAGTTGAACGATTTGTAAACGCTGTTCAGGCGTCAGTCTTTCCGTGATGAAATGCCAAACAATACTAAACAAAAATCACATGACAGCATGACACGACTCACACGAGATCTGTCAAAAAAAGGCTATTGAAAAAAGTATCTCTATTTGGATCACCTATTACTTTAATGCTGACAGGGGTAGATTTTCCAGCATACGGTTATTAATATTATCAAAACCCATGGTCTTCCTGGTCTTAACAGTAGGTATAAGTATTATTGAACGGGCGGTATTTGAGATGGTGTAATCCCATTGAGGTGGAATAAAAAATTTGTTTTCAAACTGTTGCACATGATTTTATATTAAATTAATGTGTGGTTTTTTAAAAAAAAAGTTTTTGGCAGCAAATTTTCCCCCTCCTTGCTGGTATAGTTAATATCCGTATTGACCTTCAGTGGGGGACAATTTGTTTCCTTTTCTTAAACACCTTAGTGAGGTTCCAGAAGGGTTCGGAAGATTTGTCTAGTCAAGTCTCATAAGTCGTTGTAGTTTTTGTCATACAATTTGCCTTCTCCTTGCAGGTATAGTTAAAGTCCATATTGGCCTTCAGTGGGGGGACAATTTGTTTCCTTTTCTTAAAAACCTTTGTGAGATTCCAGAAGGGTTTGGAAGGTTTGTCTAGTCTCATCAATTCTGAGATCACCTATTTTTACGAAAGATTTGTATCTTTTTGCGGATGGAAAAATTATATTGGTATATTAATACACGATCTGACATTTAGTCTGAATCTTGATAACTTACGTTTACGGTAATTCCTTATTCGTTTTAATTCTAAAAAGTCTTCTGGAAGTTTAAAGCTGTTATCAACCTGTTGGACTAAAGGGACCCATTGTTCCACTGCATCAATTAAGTTGATCTCAAAGTGCTTTCTAAGTGCTGAGTCAATTTGGGAAGTTTCGCTTAAAAAGTCCTGGGAATTCGGCATCTCAGTAAGTGCATTTTGAATGACTCTTTTGTACTTCATCCAGTACGCTTTATTGAAATTAAAATTCTTACATTGAGTTGCACTTGGTACAGACCCTATACAGAAGGACACTGGTAGTTTGTCAGAATAGAGCACATTTAAGGTAGTCAGTTGGGACAATATTGATGGAACGGTAACAGGCACTAAGTTGAAGGAGTCGTGGAATAAGGTATATAAGTACTCGTATATGTGCGAGTGTATGGGTGAAACATAATTTCGTTGCCTACGTTTTCTATTAATTTAGTATCAATGTTAGGAATTCTGAATTGGATCGATTCTTTATGACAACAGCAACACCACATTCTATACCGTTTCGATCACGTCTTATAACTTTATAATTCCGGTGAAAAAATGTAACATTCGGTTTGAGCGGCTTGATGTTTCAGAAAGTAAACTTAAATCAACATATTTTCTACACATAAAATTAAAAAACTCATACACCTTGTTACAGACACTTCTAAAATTCCAATTCCAAGAGATAACTTAGCAATTGCATTAAATTGGTCTTTAGAATTAATCCTTGCTCCCGCAAATGAATTTTAAAACAATAGACATTATATTTTTGAGGAAGTTGGTTATATTCTTTTTCATGTAGCAAATGAATGAGGCAGAAGCCCTATTATCGGTCAAAGCCTTAAACCGCCACCATTGTCATCATTGTCGTTTTCGTCATTATCGCTAAGCTGGAGTGGTGTGCAGAAATATATTCTGGACGATGTTTTGTTGCTTGACATGTTTTCTTCGGGTGGTTCGCGTAATCTCTTGTTAATTTTTAGAGTAAGAGCAAACCAAATAATGAAAGAAAATACAAAAACGTGCGTATTTATATGAACACAATATGCATATTTGGCAGTTAATGCTCAACTACCTCATATTTCAAAAAGTCTATGAGATATTCGGTTTTTATGATCAGGATTGTTGATTTTTCCAAAGGTTGACCCACTTTTTGTATGGGGAAATATTTTCCTCTAAACCGATCTGGCCCATTTTCAATACCAACATATCAACATGTTTCTGCAAAGTTTCAGAAAGCTGGCTTCAACGAAGCTTACTTGTTGGATATAGTCTGCATGTACGTAGTCCATATGGCTTTATAATAACTATTAAATTTTCTCACGAACTTTAAATAAAGTTATTTTTGCAGTTTGCCTAAATTTGCCGGCTCTATGAAATAAAGCCCCAATAAATTAGGCCCCAATAAATAAGGCCCCAATAAATAAGGCCCCAAACTCAAAATAAAGCCCCAAAAATGGGGCATTATTTCGTTATGAAACTTACAAACATAAAATGAAACATCCATTTAATTTTTTTTGTTTTTTTTTTTAATGAACTAAGGCCCCATTTTTTTGAAAAAAATATAGTTTTATAGTTTCTTTTTTGAAAAATTAATTAAATATTAAACACACACCTGCATTGTATCTTCAACAATTTATCGGCAATATGGATATTTATAGTGCTCTAATCCCTTGGAAATCGCAGCTGCTTGCAATTTAAAATTGCATTTTCTATTTGACTTCAGCATAAGCAAACCTAATTGAACCTGACGGCAACAACGGAAGTGACATTATTTTATGATAAGCTACATATGATGCCTTCGAAGCTTTGATAGAGTCAAGCTATAATGTACGGCTACACATATTTCGCCTTATAGCTTGGCAATAATGAAACCTACAAAAATAATTCGTTTTAACAATCAATCTACACTTTCATTAAACTGAATATAATTGGAATTTCAATTTTAAGAAATTGTAAATTGGTGGTATTAGGAAAAAAAGCTTTAATTTTGTTGAAGCGTAAAAGGTTTTGAAATTAAAAATTCGAGCGAATTTTTAATTTCTACACCTTTTACACTTCGATAAAATTAATGCTTTTTTTTCAACACCACCATTTTACACTTACAGAAAGGCGTGTGCAAATGTTATTCAGCTTGTGTTTCACAGAATCTCGTTTTTTAAGAAAACAAAATAACACCCCAAAAATAATATTTATGGCTTTATTTCATTTTAGAATTTAGCACTTTATTTTATTATGAAGCAATGCCGTAATTACCAAAACGAAATAAAGCCCTAAAAAAGAAGAAACAACACCCCAAATATCGTTGTTGTTGCTTTCTGTACAAATTTTTGGGGCTTTATTTCTTGGGGCTTTATTTCACAGAGCCAAATTTGCCTATGTCCGAAGATCTCACCTTTTTAAACATGGACATATGGGTACAAAAAGCAATAAAATGTTCACGCAAATTTCAAATATGACCTTATTGTTAAAATCTCTGAACATTTGAGGAAGCCCTTGCGAAAACCTGTTTTAAATTGGCTTTACTGCACATCCTGAAGTGGAGAGTATAATATAGTCTGTCACGCCCGACTTAGCTATTTTAAAAGTTAATTTTCAAATAAAAACCAAACCTTTATTAGAAGCAATTGATTTTATTTCATGTAAAAGTCTCAAAATGGACACAATTACTGAACTTTTGATTGGGAAAATATTTGCAATTCGAGGCAAAAGGCTAAAATAGAAGTGTCGGTTTATGTCGTTATTTCACATAACGACAGTTGGCTTTTTTCAAACAATGGCTTAAAATATATGGAATTTTGCAGAGTTTCCATCATCCTTAAATGGGCCACGACGTAGAACTAAATCTGCCACCTCGTTTCCCCTAACTTTACTATAGGTGCGTCTAGTTGCTCTCGTCAACAATTGAGCAGCAAGTCTTTTAAATTTCTCAAGTGTTGTCCTAAAGTTTCCCTTACTCATTGATGCCCACCGGACTCTGGAGCCATACGTTAGGATTGGTCGAACTACGACTCTATAAATCCAGTTCACGATGTCTGGTTAAGGACCCTAACTCGTGCCTACTTAACTTTGGCGAACATAAAGCGTATTTAAACCATTCTTCCTCAGTGATTCTCTTCCAGCTGAACTTGTGATGCAGAACCACAGCGAGCATTTGGCCTATGGAGATACAGCTCTACACCATCTAATGACAGTGTTCTTTAGTTCTCTGACTTATATTTGGGAGTGAAAAGAACTAAAATGTTTGCATATGTGACAGCGCATAGAGAAAGGGACCTAAGGGTAAAAAAAAATCAATTTTAACTTTTTTTTGATGTGGACACCATCCGAGCATCGAATGAGACCGATCCAATGCCCAAAAGTGTTCCCTCTCAGAGATATGCGCGTTTATTAAATCTTTAAAATGGCTCTCCTGAACAAAACTGGTCTTACCCTTAGGTCCCTTTCTATTTTGCGCGTCACATATACAACAACCGATGTGAGTACGATTTTTATAACCAGCGGCCAAAGCAGTGGGGATAAAACACCGCCATGGGATATGCATCGAGTAACTCTCATTATAATTACTACTCTCGTCAAAGAATAAGTTGATTATGCGATTACATAACCTCGAGTCATAACTTTGTGATACCCTGACTTTTGTGATACCCTGACTCCTATAGTGTCGGTTTTAACATTGTTAGACTCCTTTCACAACACATCATTCGCTTCTCATTTTTTCTCAATATAGCTTACAACGTTATGTAAGGCACATTCGGCATACCTACTCATAAGCTAGATGTCTTGTACACTACTGACTTGCCCGTTTAGATTGTTTCTCAAATGTAGTGTTAGTAGAGAATTCAGAAGTAAGGAGGACACACTAATCTATAGAGGCGATTGAATAGATTTTCCAGCTTTCGGAGGAAAACCTCCTTAGCTTCTCTCCGTTTCATAGGGATATAATTTGCCGCAGACATGGCTTAAAAATTTGGCAAGATGCATAATGGTAAGCCATCAGGACTTCGGAATTAACGCGTGATCCATTTCGAGGTTCTCTACTTTTTTAAAGAAAAAAACACAGAATGTTCAAATTGAATGGGGAATGTTTATTATCATTAAAAAGAACATTCTTTGGCATTTATTTTTTGAAGATTATGTCTATCAAATGTTGGCCGCGGCTACGTCTCAGATGGTCCAACCGCTGAGTCCAATTGTCGATGACTCGTTCGAGCATTTCGATTGGTAAATGGCGAATGGCACGCGTGATGTTTTGCTCCAAGGCCTAAATCGAAGCGGGTTTGTCCGCAGAAACTTTAGACTTTGCATATCCCCACAGGTGGCCAATCGACCGGCCCAAAACGTGAAATTTACTGCTCATCGAAGTCTTCTCTCAATAAATCCATTGATTGATGCGATGTGTGGGAAGTGATCACGAGCTTAAATTTTAAGGCATCAAATAGTCGGTTATCATGGCACGATAACGGTCGCAATTGACGTTTACGTTCTCACCGACCTCATTTTGGAAGTAATGTGGACCGATGATTCCACCGGCCCACAGTGGATGAAATCGTTTTTCGTTGGCCAAAATTCGGTAACTTTTGAACCGATCAAAATATTTAAGTTATTTTTTTTAATGGATAGATATTTAGTTCAGCTTGACTCAGTTTTTATTACTTTAAAATTGATTGAGGACTTTTTTTAAACTTTTGTTTTTTTTTAACTTTTAGAGTTAAATATGGGTTTATTATTTTTTTTATTTATTAAAAAATTAAATATTTTGATTTTAATAATAATTATAAATATTTTTTGTAATAATAGAATTTTTTTTAATGTTACACCCAAAAAATGTTTAGACTCAAAAAAAAAAAAAAAAATAGAATCTGAAAATTTTGCTATTATTACAGAAAAATTATTATATAAATTCGTTGCTGTCAAATTTGCAAATTTGTTTACACTCAAAGAATATTTACACTTAAAAAAAACGTTAATAATATTATCTAAAAATCTTGCTATTACTACAGAAAAATTCATTATTTTTTGCTGTCAAATTTGATAATTTAAAAAAAAAACATTTTTAAAATAAAAACTGCAATATATTTTAATAGAATTTGTAACAATGGTAGGTTCTGTTTATTATTATGTTTTACTAATACTATGTTTTTTCGTACTTAAATAACAATTAAATTCAATTATAATTATTATTCATTTGACTCAAATATTGATTGCAAATATTCCATATTTTGTTCTGTGCTATTTCTGTTCTTTTTGGCTTCTTCATCTAAATCCCGATGTTCCACTTTCCATTGATTGCGAATACTGGAGATGAACGGATCTGATGTTGCGAATAATATATTCAATAGATCTTCATTTGTAGAATTTCGTGAAATTTTTCTAGTATTGTGCTCTCTATAAAATCTGTTAACCTCGTTCCTTTTTTCCTGAGCCTCCCCAGATAATTCTCCAAGTGGCACCAAATGATATTTAATGACATATTCTCCATGGTAGGGACTTTGTGAACTGTTGCAGAAATATTTCTCCATGGGTAGTTGGTTGTATATATTTTTGCAATTTTCTTTGCACAATCTCCAAATTTTCTAGAGTCAATTTCGCCATTGCACGCAAGTACTCTAGGATTTTTTTAAATCTGAAAATAAGGCTTAAGTCCACTCCTGTTATTACAGATGCTGTTTCTGGATCTGAAAAGAATCTTCTTGCGGTATTGCCATCATTTGTATTGCCTGACTCTTGTTTTGGCCGATCTATAAGCAATCCAAATTTCCGATATTCATCTTGAACATGTTTCTTTATTGAACTTCTTAAATCCTTGTTGGATTCGTTGTTTCTTATTGATCCTGAAGACCCGAAATCTAAATCATAGCTGATTTTTAGTATGTGTTCCATAAGTCGTATTCTTGTAGTGGTGATAATCCAAATTCATATGCATCGGTATTATCTAATGATTTTGTCGGGACTTGATTTAATTAGGTTGATGTTGCTTGGGATATAATGCAGCTGTATGCAGCCTTCGTGCTAGTCAAAGCATGACCTTCTTTTCCATCTATCATTGTCAGCACTAATTGGTAGCTTACTTCAATTTGCTGCCCATCTAACGGTAATTGTAATGGCTGTAGTGTTGCAATTTGGGCCTTGATATCACTAACTTCTTTCTTAATGCCAATATAAGTTTCTTTTCTGAATTCAAATTTGATTGGCCTGCAGTATTTCGTAGAAGATGGTGTCTGATTTTTCTAAATATCCATTGTTTGCGTTCTACTAGTCGAAGGCTCTGAATGATACCATGAACTTATCTGAGTCCGAAATATTTCCACATACAACTAGTTTGTATTGTTTTTGTCCCGAAGAACCATCACATCCCCATTTACAAAAAATAATTAATTTCGTGATTCCATATTTCTTTAACTCATTTGATGTTACTGATTGTAGCAAGCGTTTGGTTGTGTGATCAAGTAGAGATTGTAGTTGCACCTCTGCCGAAATTGGTGTGATTGTAATAGTGTTCTATGATGGCAAACAGTCCAATTTAGCAGCGATTATGTGATGATATGCTGGATAAAAATTTGAGCCCTTTTCAATCGCACGCAATCTGAGCTGAATATATTGCTGTTTTGTTAACTTCAAATCTAGAAATAATGATAATGCCTCCACATTTGTAAACTGTTTTGCATTGCTCGGAGTTGGTATACTTTTAAGAATCCGTTTTGTTCTCACTGGACTAGCTTTAACAACTTTTTCAATGATATCCACTTATGCAAATTGGTTCTGTGATCGTAATTGATGTAGGAAAGATTCGTTTATATTTGTACAACCAACTTCATCGTTAACATCTTTAAGTTTCCGCCTCTTATATCTATCGCTGCAGTTGTCCAATGATTTGCGTGGTCTTCCAGCCTTATCTTGCTTTGCTGTTTTTGCAGTGACAGTAAGTTGGCCTTCAAACAAGTTTGCACTTTTTATATACAACTTTTGTTTAATGTAGCTAACTTCTTTGTATCGCTTTTTTAGTGCTTTGACGAAATTAGATATTTGTTCTTGAATTTCGGTACTACACGAATTTAAGTTTAATTTTATTTTAACGTAACTAAGAACATCTTCCTGGTTTTTGTTTCTAAAATACTCTTCGACCAGTTCTTTATAACTGAATCTCTCTATATATTTCTGAATATTTTTATTTGCGTCTGTTATGTTTTATCACTTGCGAGTATACGTCCGTACACTTAAAGGATTAACTCATTACTGAGTAAACACTTATCGAATCCGTTATTGTATAGAGTTTTAGATACATGATACTCACACATTGATCTTTAATTTCATAGCAGGTAGTACTTAAATTGAACAAAACAGCACTTGTTACCAAGACCTTAATATCAGGTAAAACTAATTAGTATCTCGCCAATATGGGGTTCTTTTCTATTTAGTGGTTTAATGTTGCGATTATTGACACACTTATAAAATTGTTTATGAATTTGGTTGACCCTACAATTTTATAACAGGTAAATTTAGAAAGAGATCATATGACTACTGTAGAAACTATTGTGATAACTTTATGACTTATTTTTTGCTGATCAAAACAATCCATAAATCCCTTTCCATAAGCCATAAAACCCTTTCTAGGTATATTTAATTATAAGCTATAAAATACCTAAAGCACATATTTAATAAACCATTGTACACGAGTACTTATAGGGCTCTTTAAATTATCGTAATTTGATTTTTTTAGAGTAATTTCATTAAAATGAAAAAAGTGTTCTACCCCAGGATCGTCGCGGGTACAAAAGTATATATAGAGTTAAAGAAGACACTTTCATCTTTCTCCGGGTGGTACACGTTTCTTGTTCCCTTTTTTTCCCTAGAAGTTCTATTCCACTAAAGTTTAAATTGAGAAAAATATAGTAGTTTCATTAATATTTCATAACGCCCCTAATATTAAACGCTAGAGCTGTGGCCACTTACAAAAACTAAAGACAATAATCCTACCAACATTATAAAAAGGAAAGCAGGCCATTATCAATGATAGCTTGCGAGTAGTAACCATTTAGTTTGATAAAAAAAACAAAAACAACACATTTTTTTCTGAAATTAAAAAAAAGGTGAGTTTGACAGCATGCCACTCCCACAATTAGCAACAGTTTAACCTAATTTTTTGGCTACCTGAATCTGGATATATAAGCTACAAAAAGGGGTAAAATGTTAAAAATCGGTGACTAAAAAAATTACACTTTTGGTCAACGAAATCAAAGTTTCAGACACAGTGCGGCCACCGAACCACACCCAACCGGTGTTTTTCTGGATAAGGTGGCAGCTCTTGAACCTCTTCTGCTTGCTCTTCGTCCTAAACGCGGCAATTTACCTTATTTAAATACCCATTGAGTCAGAAATATTGGCCGATTATGTTGACCATAAGTTGATCGAAGTGCACGAAACACATTCCTCCCAGAACGTGAATACAAACAAAAAAATTGTGGACCGATTTGCGAAACTTTTTTTTTGTGAAACTTTGAAAAAACTTATGTTTTTCAATTCAATTAAATGTATCTACCGTTTAAATAAAAACCCATAAGAAGATTACTTTTGGAGATTCACTTATCACATGTTTTTGATGCATTTGCAAAGATTAACCCAGCTAAAGCAGACCATCAACATAGACAAAAGGCACATCACATTAAAAAGAGTACATCCGAAGAACTAAAATAACCTTACCAGTTGTGATCTAAAACTTCATTCTACGAGTAGTTCTGAATATCTGACGGATGATCTACTTTTTCAAGGTTTTTTCATATCGTCTTCAGTAGTGCCTTTCATAATATTTTTCATTACTTTTTACAGACATTAAATCATACATATGTAGATATTGTCCTCAACATCCCATTAAAACACAAACGCGCAAACATTTCTGAAATCAGTGAGCTGTGCTGTGGGTTCGATTGTACGAGTTGCATTAAATATATTTCAAGAATACAAAAAGTAGTCGTAACGATACGTTTGCGTGGGAAGTACCAAAAGGGGTTTGGCATTATGAATCATTTTCAGTCCCATAGGTAGTTTTGGAAAAATATTGCGAATTGCAAACTTTAAAAACGGGTGATAGGTCCTTTCGTGAGTTATCGTGCGAAACAATCGCCCAGACGGACATGGCTGAAATTATCAAAAAGTGAGGCATGTATTTATTTTCTTCTTCTGAATTATTAGTAGAATAATACAAAAACATAGATTTCGATCAAATTGATTTTTATGCCCCGAAATCTATTTTCAACTAAGATTCAAGTTGTTTTGACCGATGACTTTATCATCATACGAGTCAGATGTAATGCTGTTAAGAATGCAAAATTATTCTTCTTTTTCCCAAATGTAGACAAAATAGAAAGAATATTTTCCTGGCAAATAAATTAATTACCAAATGTTAATTTTGAATAATTACTGCGCTGCAACCACCGTTTTTTCATGGCATAATTTATGAAAGACAAGCAGAACAACAACGGCAGCAGATGATCCTTTGCCTTTGAATGTAAAAGCACACACATGATTTGCTGAAGGGTTACCCAGCCTCGGCAGACTTGTTCCATTCTTATCCTTTACAGCAAAAAGATGAAAAATTTAATTACATATGAACCCATAAATTAACCTGCGTCACTTGGTGTGGAAACATGAGACACATACACACGCACAAGCACACACTCACATACACATATACAACAAAATATTAACCAACCGGGAACCGGAAGTACTCGTACTTTTAGAAACAAAATGTTAACTGTTTTTCTTTTTTCGTTTTGGTGGATTCATCTTCATTCATGATTTAAACGTTTTTAGCAAAACATTAAGACTTAAAGGGTGGATGGGGATCGGGGGGACATGGAGACCCTGTCCATCTGCACCGATGTGGTATTTATCGAATTTAATAAACTAATTGTGTGCAAAATTCCTTTGAGAATTCTATGCGGCCTCCGACCACTTGCCGCAATGGCTTGTGAGAAATGGCCCTCATTAATGCTGCTCATTAGCAGCCGCACAAAGGCTGAGGGAAAGAGTGTCAACTGCCAAATGATTTGCCATTATTCACTAATAAAACTCATCACATCTCGCATTGTGTGCCACGGCCCCAAATGTCGGAAGACATGTGTGGAAGGTCTGTCTGTCTGTCGCGTGGTCTTGCTATACTTGAAAGAAACTTTCAAAAGACAATAACCTTTAATGGCGTGGCATGGCAGGGGAGACAAACGTGCTTTTTTTGGCCAAAATATAAAAATTGAACATTGCTCTAATTGTGCACTTCCCGCTTGTTGACCAAAGATTTTCAGACTGGCACACACGCACAGCATACAAGCATCAACCCTAATCAATGCATATGTATGTGTGACAGGCCAAGACGGACATCGGCAAGCATCATTTGTAACTCTTGGGATGTGGGTGAGCTCAGGAGTTCGACAAAAGATACTCGTATGTGACCTATTGATGATTGTATGTGTATGGGATTGAGCTTGTGTGGGTTGCGTTGTATGCGATTTGACAGGAGGTCCCATGTGGTGTTCGTTTTCGTTCGTCTATCTATTCATTCGATCTATGGAGATGTGGGACATCTTCAATGGAATGCTCATCTTTTTTTCGGTTTGGTCTCACTTAACTTTACATTTAATTTCGTTTATTCATTCAAATGACCACAAAATGACATTTGCCTCTTGGGCTGGTGATGAGAAAAAGGATGCACACAGGCGGCCCCCACCAACACATACAACGGTGCTGTCCTACATAATCTTATGATAGATGCTTTTATTTCCAATTTGTGAAATGTCCGTTCGTAGTCGCATTTTACAAATTGAAAATCAGTCTTGGCCCATAGGTTGAGGAAGGGGGTTAGTGAGTGGTATGTGCATACATTGGTAGTGACCGTTATCCATTGGGGTTATGTGTAAACTTCTTATGACAGATGGGTACCCGCTTCTAGCTAAGCATACGAGGGATGGTTATAAACTTCTCCAATACCAAAAGAGACATTAGCGGTTGAGAATCTATTGCCTCAATACCAAAAGCTACAAAAGTGCTCTAGATGCCAATATCCGTTATCGGCTCATGGTTTCGAATAACATCAACACAAAGATTCCTCCTGAGTCTGATTCTGTTCGATGGTGACAAATTTCATCAATATTGGACATTTTATGTGATTTCTTCAGCTAAAGACATAACATTTGTTGAATATACCAGAGAGAGCTTTATCTTAATATAAACAGGCTTTCTTTTATTTTAATAACGTCCATCCTTCGTCTAAAAAACTTGAGTCTGCAAAATATAATCAAGATTGGGCTTAAGCTAAATAATTTAAGTCGGTTAAACATGTTTGTGGGAGCTATTTCTAAATCTAAACCGGTTTTCTTCAATTTAAATTGCGGCCTTGTTCCAAAATCCTTAGTTGTGCCAAATATTAGCAAGATTGGATTTAATGTATGGCTTCTAGAGCTAAAAATATAAAATCGGAAAAACATCTGTGTGGAAGCAATATCAGAATCTGAAGCGATTTCCTTTGATTTCAATAACTTTCTTTTTTGGTCCAAAAAAACTAACTTGAGCTAAATTTCATTAAGATTGAATGCAATTTATGGCTTCTGGAGCTAAAAATATTTGGATGAACATACATATGTGTGGGAAAATAGGGATCGGCCAAAATTTTGTTCAGTGATGAGGCCCATTTCTGGCTCAACGGCGAAGTCAATAAACAAAATTAACGCATTTGGGCGGAAGAGCAACAATAAGAGGTACAAGAGGTGCCATTATACTCAGAGAAAACCACGGTTTGGTGCGGTTTATAAGCTGGTGGAATCACCGGTGCTTATTTTTTTTCAAAAATAATGATGATGATGATGATGAACGTAACCGTGAACGGTGCTCGCTATTGTGCCATGATGTCGATATTTATGCTACCTGAAACTGAAGCCCGTAATCTTTACGACACTTGGTTTCAACAGGACGTTGCCACTTGCCATACATACACCTGCTCAAATAATGGGTCTATTGAGCGGTCATTTAGAAAAGCAGCTAATTTCATGTTTTGGACCGGTGATATATTATATTCAAAAACAAAATGCTAAAAAATGTCCTTTCAAATTACAAATAGAGATTCTACACTTGATTTGAATTTTTATATTTTTTTTGTTCTGAAAACTACCTCTACCTCACCCTATATACTATATCTTATTCTTACCCAATTTTTTTCAATTTAAGTAGCGTCCGTCCTTATTCTAAAAAACGTACTTATAGATATCAACAACAATCATCTACAAAATGTATTTATTTTGCAATATTTTTATTGCTTGTTCAAAATTTTCTTTTATACTTAACTTGTCCTTACAATTATGAACACTGCAAATGCACGAATACCACAATCGATAAGTTTTTAATCATCCTGAAATTTACCTAATTTACTATTTAAAATAAGAACAACACTTAAACCCAATAATAGTAATAAGCTGTCGTCGTATAAGTATATTGTCATCTAAATGCATAAGCGCAAAAAGCCCACTTTAGACACGCCTCATTGACCAATGTAAAAAAATTCGATTACATCTATACCAATAAATCTAGTTATTTGATTTGTAAATTTCTCATGTTCCATGCCGCTGTGCAGGTCCGAATGTCAAAAATAAACGTAATTTATTAAAGAAATTGATGTGGTGAATCTTATAAAAATTTTACTATAAAAGCAAAACAAAAATACATATATATTAGAGAAAGGCGCCCCACAGTGATCCGTTCCCATACTAGCATGAGACAAAACTTGAAGGAGTATTCAGAGTACACTGAAACTTCATTTCTAATTGAATTATCATACGCTGTTTTCAAAATATTATCGGATTTTATGTAACATACGAGGTTTTCTTTTAAAATTATTTTTTTTTATTTTTTTAAAGAATCGAAAAAATCTTAGGCTCTCTTAAAATAAAAAAATCGGCGAATATTTCGTTTTTTTGCAAAAGACGAAAGTCCAAACTAATTTTTTGTGCAAAAATATTCTGCCGAATTTTTCGAATAAAAAACTCATCATAGTCACTTTAAAAAATTAAAATCAAAAATAATCGGCAAATGTCTGCTATGACTTGTTTTTTTAATAGAAGAAAGTCCAAGCTAATTAATTCTGCAAAAAAAAATTCACAGAATTTGATGATGTATTTTTTTATTTTACATCAAAAATAAATTTTTTTTACATATTTATCTAAAAAAAATTAAATTATAAAAAAAATAATATTTATAAAATTTTAAAAGAATTAAAAAATACTAAATTTGTACCACTCCTTAACTGTTCAAAAATTAAAAGTCATATCTATTCCGTTCAAAAATGCGTCTTTGAGAAATATTTTCGTTCAACTACTCAGGAACGAAACTACTTATACAATGTTGATTAATTCTGGATGCAAATCGCTCACTTTGAATGGATCTGGAGCCAGTCTAAAAAATTCGTCTTTGACAAAAATTTTCGTTCAACGTCTTAGGAACGAAATTACAATATTAATTAATTCTGGATACAAATCGCGTTCTTTGAATGGCTCTATCTGGAGCCCAAAAAAGCTATTTCTATGAAAAAATATTATCGTAGTTTCTTTAGTTGGAAAGTTACTTTCAAAATGATATCAAAAAAATTAAATTTGAATAAGGTCAGTTTTCTGATTTTTGTCAATGAAACGGAGCACTGTGATTGTCGAAACTTTAGAGAAACCTTCTGACAGGCAAAGCTTACACATTGCCAAAGTTTGCTGTTAGCCGGCCTACCGGTTCCAGAGTCTAAGGCGCTTGTGTACCTAACGTGACATTTATTTGTAACAATATGCATCTATCTATTATAATATTTTTAAGCTACAAGTTTAGATGGCGATTGTTTATTCCATGTAGATTACGATTTCTTAATAGTATCCAGCAATGCTAGTTTAAAAATTTTCCTCCCGCTCCTCGTTTATTCGAGAATACAGACAATGATTATACAGATACCTATAATAAATGATGGCAAACATGAAAAATGTTTCGCCTCCGAAGGATTTAAGCATTTCTAATGACTTTCACTTAAAGTTGTTACAAAAATTACCTAATTTTTTCCAATTGAACCCGTTCCCAATGCATAGCCAGAGCAGTTCCCAAAAAATATGCAATTAATGCTTGCACTTATGCCGATAAAAAGAAAAGTGCCGGGAACAAATGAGAGCCGCCTCCTCAATGAATCTTGTAAGTGCTGACTCGACATGGCATAACTTCGGGATGTTTGTTCGCTACAACATCAATGACAGCAAAAGCAATTAGCACAAGTTCCCATGCCATTCCGCACTCGCACTCCTACGTACAAAGCGATACTTTAGACACTTTGCAATGTTTTTTCTGCTCCCCGGTCGGTGGGAGGAGCAAGGAGCATAACAATTACCACACCATGACACTCCCACGTGTTCTTCTGGCCACAGAGTTAAACTATCAGTGCAAATGTGTAGTGCTGACCAAGAACATGCCCGGCTCGGGCTCCTACTCGTATTTCAATGAGTTCGGAAATGTCTTCCATCGAGCAGTGGCTTCTTGTGTAAACACCAATTATTTATGGATAATCTAACCAGCAATGGGACGTTAATTACTTTTGGTTGTCACTTGCACCATCTCACGTCGCTGCTGTGGTAGCCTCTCATAGTCCTGGTCGATAAAGTGTGAAAATATGTACGAGTGTGTGTCCTTCCCGGGCGGCGAGAGATTTTACGGTCATTTAGTAAAAGTAGTTATTTCTCCCACAATGTTTTGACGCAAATTTATAATTAATTATTCCGTCGTGTTGTTCTGTTGCAGATGTCATGCATTTGACAGTGTGCGGAAAAAGTTGACACATCATTGTGTTTGAACCTTTAATGTTCACCTCGTCTAACTATTTAAGGTGTAGGAAATGAAGCAACTTCCTCGTGGTCAGCTATGTTTTTTTTTGAAATCATGTAGAAAAAGGAGTGCAATACATGCTGCATGGTGCAATAGACTTTTGCAATTTATTGCTACCTTATTCTTAACGAATAGTTCTTCAAATCTAATGTAAAGGATTAAAAGGGTTTTAAGGGCCGATGTTGATTTGTCGCGCAAAAGAGCCATGGTTTCGTTAGCTGTGCGGCAAGTGGCACCACATATCGTCCACATCCATATCTTCCAATTCGGGCCACAAAAAAGTAACGATAGCTAACACCATTCACAGTATCTGCCTGGCAGGCCTCATTTTGGAAAATATACGGCCCGATGATGTCGCCAGCCCATAAACCGCACCCAAAACAGTCGCTCTTTGTGGGTGCATTATTTTTTCGACAATCACTCTTGGATTATCGACGAATCCACTGAGGTGAAAATGTGCCTGATCACTTAATATGACTTTCTTCCAAAATTTTTTTTTCATATTCATTATAAGCCTGAATAACTTTAACGCGTTGCTCGCTTGTGTATCTTTCCTTGGTTAAAATTGAGAAATATCAAATGAAATGCTAAAAAACACTTGACGTTTAGATGTGGTTCACATTCAACATCGGCCCTTAAAATTTAACCACCCTTTACATATCGTGTGTATCAACTCAACTCATAAAAACACATAAGTAATGCATCCTGGGTCTGTTCCAGAGTAGAGTGTCCAAAACATCCAGGGCTTTCAATAAACCTGCATTTGGTTTTTTTTAACAAAAACATTTCAAGTTTTTTAAAAACTGTATTTTGAAAAACCGAATATAGAGGATTTTAAAATGTAAAAACCCGGAATTGACCGACATTCCGGTTTAAGTCTTTTGCCTAAGAATAGAAAATTTTTTCCAGTCAGAAATGAAGAAACTGTGTCTTTTAATGGGCTCTAAATTTACACAGATTCTAAAAATAAGGTCACGTTTGAATTTGTACGTCAATAGACTAAATCTTCGTTTCTAAGGGGAACTGAAAAACCGAGTTTGGTGCGCGAAGAGCCAGAAATCATTTTAAGCCTACTGTGCGGTGCGGCATTTACGCTAGAGAAGTGATTGGGCAGTATATTTTTGAAAATGCCAATGCCGGCAATACGGTCGCTGTTACTGGTGAATGCTACAGGACCATTATAAACTGTGTCTTAAGCTTCGTTTTCATTATGTCAAATTCAATGGCAAACAGAAATGGCACATTCGTCGACATTTGCATTTGGTGTCAAACGCGTTTTCACTACAACGTCATAACTGACACAAAACCCAAATGGCAACATTTGACATCCACATTTGTTGTCAGTCATTTGCCACACCGTTTTCATTATGCTAGCTAAACACATCTGTCGTCATATGATTTTTGCGAGAAGAAGAAGAAATTAATTGAAATTTTTGTGTCAAAAGCGACGTGGTAGCAAAATTTTCAATTTTTTTTAAACAATCGAACTGGCGACGTCTTCCACATTCATGATTAGCACATCGTCCATGTCTATTCTATAATTCCAGAAGTCCGTTCTTGGCGCGATTTCCTCCTTTGCTCGTTTTCTTCCTTCGCTTGTTGAAAATGCCAGCAAAATCAGCTGTTTGCATGCCAAATGTGTTTGCATTTGCCAACATGTTGGCAAATGGATTCTCATTGTCAAATGATGCCATATCGGTCAATTGTCATAAATTTGCCCGTTTTCACTTGACTGCCATTTCGTTTGACAAAGCATAGTCATATATGACGTCAAACGTAAATGTCACCATATGACTACCCGTTTTCACCTAACTGACTACATTTGCCATTGAATTTGACATAATGAAAACGAAGCTTTACTGCCGGAATTGGATGAACGGGGTTTCGCGAACATGTGGTTTCAACAAGACGGTGCAATCGCACACACAGCACGAGCCACAATAGATATTGTAATGGAAGTGTTTCCTGGTCGGGTAATCTCCCGTTTTGGCGATTTGGCAAGTAAGATCGCCTGATTTAACCATCCCATACTTCTATCTTTCGAGCTACTTATGGTCGCTGTTTTATGCCCAACAAGTGACGATTGTGTGGTGAATAATCGACAGGAATGTGAACAGTTATCACCGGAAATCTTGCGGAAAGTCATGAAAAATTCGATGAAATTTGAACAAATGTATATAAACACTTGCGGCAGGCACTTAACGGATGTCTTCTTTTCAACTTAAAAGAAAAAATTGCAGAGGTCCAAATAAAGATTTCCATAACTCAAAATCATTTTTTTTATTTACTTAAAGGTTATTCAAAAACAAAATTGAATAATACAGTTTGCGCCAAATGTCCCAAAATTCATCAATATTATAAATATGTATTTTTGACCTTCAGAACTAAAGAGATAACATCGGTTGAATGTGAGGGAAATACATCTAATTTTTACCCGCATTTTTGAAAGCCAAAATGCCTTTGTCAAAAAACTTACTTCTGCCGAATTTCAATACCCGTAAGTATATACCCAGCAGATGGGCAGACAGATAGCGTTAAGTAAAATCAAGTGGTGATCATGAGTCGATCAGTCCACTTTAAGCTGAAATTTTTTTGAAAGTTATTCCGTATTTAAAACTAAGAAGTTTCTTTACTTTGAAAGTTATTCCGTACTTTAAAACTAAGAAGTTTCTTTACTTTTACAAAAAAAAACCGACAAACCTGATTGCATTTACATTTTCACACTTTTTTAAGTAATCGACTGTCGGGTTTGGTCAAAACACCGGAATGTCGGTTTATGGACAGTCTATTCCAGAGTGAGTAGACACCTCTATAAGATGGGTTGTAAGGTTTGTTGAGTCTCTTGGTAATTATATACACAGAGAACAGATTCGTCGGCAAAGCCGATTGCACTTACACTATTTTTCAGGTCTGTTTGGCATTTACAGGGAGATATTTTAGACCAAACTATTAGTTGCCATCCCATTAGTGCAACCGGCTTATAAGAAATCTGGACCACAGCTTTCATTTTATGGTACTTCGAACAGAATAAATTAATTATGTTAACCTTGATTAACACATGGTGATTGCAATAGAGAGTCTCTCCAATGAATTTGTCTAGTCCGAAGCGATTGTCCAGTAGATTTTTCGCCTAGCTATACCGAATTTTCATTGCATACTGGCAATCAAAGACGATAAATTGTAGATGATGGGAGATGTGGTTCTTCTTTAAAATAATGAAGAAAAACAGCACTTCAGTAACGCACCAATTCTGGGTTTATTTTTTCACATTCGTCTGTACACAGTCACAAGATCGCTAGAAAGTCAAAACTGATACACAAAAAAAAGATAAGACTAAATTCGCACACTTTAAACACACAAATATACAGCATTCCCAAAATAATTTTTACTTATCTCGATTTCTCGATAAAGCTCATATGGCCCATCTTCCACAATTTATCGTCATTGCTGACAATTACAGAACAAAAAACTACAAATACTGGTTGAATTGCAAAATTAATTGGTACCTCCAAATATCGATTTATTATTTATACAATGAATTGATATAGTCCGGACACGGATTTAACCCTACTCCTAAACTGTTGACGACTGCCGGAAATGAATAAAGGGTCACTATTATCCTTCAAAATAGAGAGTCTTTCCAATGAATTCCTTCAAAAATTAAAGTCAGACAGTTGCCAAAAAAAAATACCCATTCGAACGTGAATTTGTGAATTTGTGTAAGCTAGCCAGAATCAGGAGCAAAGCTCAATTTTTCTTCATCAGCCTTATTTGAGCATATGCTCGGATGATAAAGACGAAGATACATTTTACAAACGCCTTGTCGTTTTTGGCATACATCGAGTTGTACGGCAACTGAAATGCTTATCTCTTACAAAGCGATAGGTCAGTCTGTAGCGAACTAAGCAGCACCGGTGTGGTCGGCGAACGTGAGTACGACGCAGTGGAAGAAAATTCAGACTTGCCAGAATGCAGATTTCAGAACATTAACAGGGTGTCTTCTTTTGTCTTTTGAGGACCATCCACAAGAGGAGACGGAGGTCCCTGCCGTGCGCAGACACAATTTTCTGTTATCTAAGCAATACCTGCTAGGGTGTTTTTGCAGTATTAATCCTAACCACCATCTCTTGGACAGGATGCCACCGACCAGCCAGATCAGGTACGATCTTCACGATCTAAAGAGAGAGGTCCAGCGGTACAAGAGAGAACCTTTCGATCAACGAAACTATCAGGCAGGTCTGAACAACTTTCACGCTGGAGATTTCACCTGGGAACAAGGTACTACCTCGACAGACGCGAGCGGCTCTGGTTCAGCTGAGATCTGGATGGTTCAGTCGCCTCAATTCTTATTAGTCACGAATTGATGATAACGTCCCGGACATCAGTCCCACCTGCCGTCAGGGACCACTAAACGTGCTGCACCTCTTCAATTGTCCGGCCAAGGCCACTCAGCTGGCCCCCAGGTCTCTGTGGACGCATACAGTTCAAATGACGCTTTTCCTCTACCTGTATATCAAAGCTGATCCCCTATAGACGAACAGGACTTAAAAATAAAATATATTGTTGTTACAACAGCAACACCAGAGAAAGTAATCAACGAGCAAGAAAGTAATCAACGAGCGAGAATGATAAGGATCTGAAAATAAACTTTGACGAAAACAACAAAAACAAATAGTCCGTCTCAAAAAAACGAAGCACTGGTGCCGACGTACTGGTGGCACGTACCAAACAAAAGTATGATGCTCTTCGAATATGGTCACCCTAACATACTTTTTTTCTTGGTGCAGCAGCTAGTTTGCACTATCTGGAAATCAAACTCCTACCCGATGGTTAAAACCTTAACGTGCTACGCCCATTTTACATAAACGGCGATAAGAATAATTCTCCTTTCTGTAGAAAATTTTATCGACAGTGCTGTATGAAATACTAAAGCCAAAACTTGCTTACCTGATCTAACCGTATCAGAGTGGTTTCAGGAGATCTACAAATCAAGGTTGTATAAACATACTTTCTGTTACAATCTGCAACAGTTCATGGTATTGAAAGTTACATGGTTCGACTTACCATAAGATGGCAGCTACAATAATATTGCTGTTCTTACAGACAATAAGTCGGTTATACCAACGGAATTCAGTAAAACTATTGGTGATAACTATTGGTGAAACTATTAAAATTTTATACATAAAACTTAACCATCTGGTGGTCCAGTTAACTAATACTTGTGTTAATAACAAACGAGTTCAAAGAGTTCTTATCGCCAATAATCTATAACAACTACCAATATTTGTACAAATTCAGTTACAATAATCATCCTAATTAGTTGAAGTTACCGTTACTTTGGCTATTCAAGCGATACTGCTAGTTCACGCTGACGAAAATTGCAGTGTACAGTGTAATCTCCATTCGGTTGTAGCGATGGAATACATGAATCATACGTGCAACCGCCAATATTCGGTTGACAAAATATTGTGGTGTGGCAACAAATCTGTTTTTGGGTGTACGCCATAAACCAAGAGACAGTCAAAGTAATGGAATTCAAAGGTGAATCTACTCCAAAGATGGTATTTTTGTACGGAAACGTCACGGCCACGATGTTTTGGGATTACAAAGGAATATTCCCAAGGACTTCACTAATCAACATTTGGTTATAAGTTTAATAAACAAATGTACACTTTTAAATCAAGACTAAGCTCGTAAAACCGAAAAAAGCTTTCGAAGTTAATGGAATCTCTTTTATATGATATCTTTGTATATAACATTCTCATTGTACAGCCCAATGGCATTCGAATAGTTTTAAAAGGGATGCTGTCAAGGATAAATTGCTTTCGAACTTTTTAGTGACTGTGGAATATGCTGTAAAAAAGCTGGAAATAAATATAAATGCTGAATAAAAGTCTAAAATACAGGCGAATGTATCAGTAGAGTGCAGTTAAAAAAGTTTGTGTTAATTTAAGATATTCCTTAGCTCGGTACTTAGTACCGGTTTCGAATTATTGTGGTCTTATTGAGGTCTACTTCATGTCCTTGTAGAGATGTTCCCAATTTAAGGAGTGGTCAAAATCTAACCCTCTTTTTAAAAATTTAAAATATTTATTTATTCGAAATGGAAAATATTCTCTTTATTCATGGAACGCCATTTCGTTCATGTAGCCATATTGGCAGGCTTCTTAGTAGCGCATCTTGTCAACCCAATTTTGCAAGACCATTGCAATTAATTTTTGGCTCCACCTTACAATTGGCTGGCTCGATATTCACCTTGAAAGCCGGAATCGTAAATGGATTATTCACATAATGCCGGTCCTTTTTGGAATCCAAAAAAGGCCAGCGGCTTATAATCTCAGATCCGAGGAGAGTAGTTAAAATCACTGCAAATATCACGATAACTGAACCTGGCGCGCCATCCTACTGAAATCGAGAAAGTCAAATTCCATGTTTTTAATCAATGTTTACAAACATTGACTCTGTAGTGCTCACTGTTAAACAAAGTGACGTTTCCAGTCGCATTTTAAAAATAGGGCCACCCTCTGCTTCAAAATTTGCTCACACCGATAACAGATTCGTTGTCGCAATCGAATCGTGGAATGGATCAGTGCTTAAAACGTGAACTAGAAAATAAATTCTATTAAGCAAGCTTTGACTGCGCTTTAGACTTCAATTAAATGAAGTCCATCAACAAAGTTTATTTCCAAATTTATATTTGTGTACATTTTCCGGCCTGTATCATTTTGATTCCGTTTACATTAGAATGGAAACCTTGAATTTCCGTTTCAATTGTTTGCTGCGAGATTAAGCAAAATGGTTTTAGAGAATTATCTTAATAATAGAAGCAACTTCGGCCAAATGCTGGCCACGGCTTTGGTGGCATACCTCAATCCGATGGTCCATATTTTCAATGACTTTGAGACATATGTGAGGTTCAATGTCATTAATGTGCCGAATTACCTCATCCTTTAACTCTTGAATTGTTCATGACTTACACATACACTTTTTCTTTTAAATATCCATAACGAAAGAAGTCCATCGGTGTCAAATCACTTAATCGTGGCAGCCAATAACATCGCCACGATGTGAGATAGTACGGCCATTGAATTTCTCGCGCAAAAGTGCATCTAATTCGTTGGCTGTGGGACACGTGACACCATTCTTTTGGAACCTCATATCGTCCAGGTCCCAGATGCTCAATCACCTTGCAGTACCGAGCACCATTCACGAGTCGAAGTTGACGGCTCAACATCAATGGTTTCCGCAGAACAAACTGGGAAAGCATGAACAGGTTTTTATATATCTACAGACTCGGATTGCGCACAATTCTCCCAATTGTAAATATATGTGGTCTATTTTGCTGACAAAAAAAATACAATGTGCACGAAATGTATTTTGATTTGAAGGCCTATTTATGTAGCATGCTTCAACAATTTTAACGCACTGCTCAATTGTTTACTTCTTCGTGGTTGAATTTGTCAAACCCTGAAACAAAGAAGTGCTAAATTAAGTTGGACAAAAAACTTGAAATGATATTAGTACTTAACCACACTTGAAAATATTTAAAGGCAAGTGTCAATAATGACAATACTTTTTTTACACACAAAAAACCGAGAATGAACAGCAGCAGACACATCTGCATATGTGACGCGTAAAACAGAAAGGGACCTAAGGTTAAAAACCAGTTTTGTTCAGGAGAGCCATTTTAAAGATAAGGTCCCTTTCTATTTGCGCTTAGAATCGTCGACTTCACTTTCATAAAACGCGCATATCTCTGGGAGGGAACACTTTTGGAGCATGGGGTCGGTCTCATTCGATGCTCAGATGTTGTCCACATCAAAAAAAAAAGTGAAAAGTTGATGAAAATTTTTGTTCAGGAGAGCCATTTTAAAGATTAGGTCCCTTTCTACTTGCGCTTAGAATCGTCGACTTCACTTTCATAAAACACGCATATCTCTGGGAGGGAACACTTTTGGGACATGGGATCAGCCTCATTCTCTGCTCAAATGTTGTCCACATCAAAAAAAGAAAAAAAATTAAAATTGAATTTTTTACCCTTAGGTCCCTTTCTCTATGCGCTGTCACATATATACTTATACGATTACTTAGTAGGGACACAAATACTGTTACACACGTTTTATGCTGTAAAATAAAAAGTACTGAATGTTTTTGGACCAAATATTTTTCAATATATTTATTGATGTACGTATATTGTATCCAAAAAGAATCTACTTATTCGAAATGTCCGCCATTTGCCTTTACACATACCTTAAGTCGCACTGGCCAATCGTCAAAAGCTGCACGAACCTCGTCCATTGGAAAATTGGCCAAAGCTCGAACCAAAGCAGTCTTAAGAGATCCAATGTTGGGGTATCTTTTGTGACAAACCTTGTCCACTAAAACCGTCCCCAATTTGTAATGCAATCGGTTCAAACTGGACTGCCTGAGGGCCATTCTTCAGAGGAAATTAACGATGGCAAATTGTTTCGAAGCCAGGCCTGGGACGTTTTAGCCTTATAGGCCTGTGCAGAATCCTGCTAGAAAGTCCATGGCTGGTTTTGGAACAGGGAATTGTTAAGAGGCTTCACAACAGTTTCCAGAACGGTTTCATGGTACACTTTGGCCGATTTTTTGACTCCTTGTTCGCAGAAATGCAGGTCAGTGACCCCATCGTAAAAGACACCCCACCAAACCTTGACTGAAGCTGGGTGATGACCCTTTTCCACCCATGGGATCAGTTCAGATGCTTCCTTAGATGACCGCGCATACACTTTATCATTTTGCTTGTTAGAATTTTCCTGAACGGAACAAATCGTTGAACAAATTTTTTCTGTGCAAATTATCAGCGTGCTTCACCAAAAGTATTTGCATTTTTCAATCCTATTTTTTTATAGCTGCAGTCAGTAAATGTCCGATACGTCGTTTGAAAGCCCCAAGTACCAAGTCTTTTTTCATGATTCGTCTCATGGACTTTTGCGTGATATTCATCTCACGGGCCATGATTTGTTGTTCTGTTCGGAGCGAATTTCTGTGAATTCTTGATTTAAAGGCTTTGATGGCATGCAGTGTTCGAACAGAGCGTGGGCGGAACAGAGCGACTGGTCACGGTCTTTTACATCTCCAGGCTCCTCAAACAGTTTTATGCATCGATAGACGAACATGCGGCTAATCCCTAGTGGCCGGAGCGTTTTGAATAATATCGCTTTCTTTCATTTCACACTTGAAAAGCGCTATTACAGCGATACGGTTCTCATTATCTGACCGCTCCATGGTGAAAGTTGAAACAATGTAAATCCCGTTACAAAACCCATATGACATTAACGGGGTATGTTCAGTTCTACTATTGAAATGAGTGTGTGTTCAATGTTGTAACAGTATTTATGTCCCTACTAAGTACATACGCTTCACAAGTTCACACATTTTTCGTTGCTATCTCTTTTTTATATACGTATAACCACGTCATCATTCTCTTTGCTCTAAGAGTGCTCCGGTACCCACACAACACAACTGTTCGTTGCCGCTACATCAGTGCGTGACAATCTGACAATCTGTGTTTCGCAGTCGGGCAAATATGTTTAGATGTTGGTCACCCTTATCATTTAGGGGTATAATAAATAGATGTTGGCCGATGCTGAGACCTACCCGAAATGCACCCAAAATTTCATACAAATCGGTCCAGCCGTTTCGGAGGAGTTTAACGCCAAACAATCTACGTGATTTCGGGATGGCGATTTTTTGACATGGACGACATTTGATTTTAACAACAAAATGTAATAGAGCTAACTTAACCATCGATATTTTACGGACTGTTTTTGAAAATCGAAAAATAAGCCACATTTGTGATGCCCAGTGGCCGCCTAAGAGCTGTGATTTGAGCCCTATGGATTATTTTCAGTCACTAAGGATAAATGTTACGCAAAACATCCAGAGACAAAGTTGCCCTTAACGTTTCGACCCGAAACAATTGAAATTGTACAGAAAATTTGGTTGGATCGGATGACGTACTGCCTGTTGTGGTAGTCATATTGTAAATTCCATTATTGAATGACATAGTTGAACATTTTAAATAATTATCAGTATTTTTTGTTATAGCTCATTCAAATTAAAAATATTTAATCGTCCACCCTGTAGAAAAGAATAGTTAGTTGTCTGTGCCATTATGTTATCAAAGTTAACATATTAGGGCATTTCGAAACTAATTTCCAGCAATATTTTATATAATTTGGCGATTTTCTTTAAAAATTACTCTTGGTACTCTGTGACTTTGTAAGAAAAAGAAGGTAAACGACACTTTTGAAATTAAAAGGGACTTTCGCCTTAAAAGGCAATACATGAAGTTTACCTTAAACTTAAAAAATACCTTGTCTTGAATACGAAAAGCTTGTAAAGTAGAAACGAAGCGAGAGAAATATTTATTATTTTTTTTATTTATTTTATTTTAATATTTTGCAAAAATAGATACTAACTTCGTTTAAATGCCAGAAAATGTTTTGGGACTCTCAAACACATTTGCTTTTAACTACAAATTTGTTTCTCTGTTTATCAAATTACAATTCGATGTCGAATGTCTCGTGTGCCCCATCTAGCGTTTACAAACTGCAAATGACTTCTGTAGGATGAAAAACTTACAGTCCACGATGGTGGTGAGTTTCTGGAACAGCTTTAGCTCAGAAAGCTCTAAGGGTTGTTGTCCTTCACAATGAACACAAGGTGTTGCAATGAAAAACACGACAGATGGGATGGTTTTTGTCACTGATACAGAGATAACAGCTATTTGAAGAACATTTGGTGTTTTAGGGAATTTTCGTTACAAAAAAATTGTTATAAGTCACTTATTACCATGAGTAATTAATAAAGAAACTGCAAAAAGAATTTTAGCTTAAGTTAGATAAGAAAAAAAAACTTAATATGAATTTCTTTTTAACCATTTGAGATAGCTTGTCATGGAGCGATTTGAGATTATCAATCAAATACTCTGACAATAAGCACTTCTTAGACATGTTACTCTACTGCATAACCCTTTGGTAAAAAGAGAGCTGTGAAATGCTTATCTTTCCACAAAATGGCTGATTAGGACTGAATTATGGTAGGCCATAGATAAAGGCGGCAAAATAATGTTTTTTTTTACGAGAATGAAACGCAGTCGTCGTTGGGACCTGTTGAATGAAGAAGGATGGTACTGGAACACTCACAGAATGCCTTTCCGTGTCACCAATTATATTGTTTTGACGATTAACAGTGACCGGCAAAATCGGCTAACTTGCCTTTCCTATGGGGGGTTTTTGAAGTCAACGACCTATGGGATCCAGCTACTGGCTCGGAAAGTTTTTCTCAACAACAGTCCAAGAAGTTACCGCCAGGAGTTTTGCAAATGCTTTAAATAAATAAATGGAATTTCCCCGCAAAAAAATATAAAAATTAATCTTAAAGACTTATATAAATAAATATTAAGGATTAACAATAAAATCATTTTTTCGATTATAATTTTATAATTTAAATTTATGGGAAATGTGTTTAATTGGAGTGTTTTTGGAAAAAAATGATATAAGAGTATATGAGGGGAAATTTTTTCCAATTTTTCGTTGCCGAGGTAATATACTAATGGGTGATCCAAGTAGATATACTTTTTTCAATAGCCTTTCTGTGACAGATAACGTGTGAGTCGTGTTATGCTGACATGTCATTTTTGTTTAGTATTGTTTGGAATTTCATCATGGAACGACTTACGCCTGTACAACGTTTACAAATCGTTCAACTTTATTATGGTCAACATAATCGGCCTACTGAGCGTACTATTCGCAACACCATCACTCTTCTTGAGACCCACCATTCATTATTGGATAATATTCTACCGAATAGACCACGTCTAGCACGCAGTCGAAAAAAAATGTAGCGCCGTAGCTGAGAGTGTACACCAAGACCGTGGAGAGCGATTCGGCGCCGTTCGCAGCAACTCGGACTGGCGTATGGAATGACTTGGCGCATTTTAAGTCGAGATCTTAAATTGAAAGAGATCAAAATACAGCTTGTGCACTTCGCTTCGCTTTATGGGCTCATAAAAAGTTCCAAGCAGATCCGACGTTTTCGAGCTATATTTTGTTCAGCGATAAGGCCCATTTCTGGCTCAATGGGTATGTGACGAGCAAAATTGTCGCATTTGGGACGAAGAGCAACCAGAAGAGGTACAAGAGCTGCCACTTCATCCAGAAAAAACTGCAGTTTGGTGTGGTTGGTGGGCCGGTGGAATCATCGGTCCATATTTCTTCAAAAATGTTGAACCGTCAATGGCGACCAGTATGGTGCCATGATAAATGACAATTTGATGCCTGAAATTGAAGCTCGTGATCTCGGCGTCATTTTGTTTGAACAAGCCGGCTCCACTTCCCACACATCGTATCAATCAATGTATTTATTGAGAGAACACTTCGGTGAGCAGATAATTTCACGTTTTGGGCCGGCCGATTGGCCACCAAGATCGCCACCAAAGTAGGGAACCTCGATATGGATCACGCGTTATTACTTAATTGGCTAAAAGCTAAGATAAAAAATAATTTAATAGTGTACGACTTATATATGTGGTATATACATAGATAAAAAATTGTCTATTTTTGCTAGCATCTGCCATAGATATTGTAATTTGGAAGACTAAGCAAAAAACTTCCTCATATCGACAATATAAAAACCAAGACTCCCAGAAAAGATCAAAAGAAGTTTAATGGATCCACAAGTCAGAAAACACATCTTTTCAGTAGAAAACTAGTAAAAAGGGCTAAAGTCGGCCGATTATAAAAACCCTACACCAATTTTAGAAAGATTCCGCTCTTCTGTTTATTATTATTATATTCTCCACCATGAATTGCTTTCCAGTATGCCATTGGCAGTATTGGGGGAAATGGTTCTTGTTGATGGCCTTCAATTAATGTCATACTCAGGTACGTGAGAAAATTTCATTTTTTAAAGGTCTATACAGCTTGTAAATACAGACGCGATACTAGATTAGTAGGGGACTGACACCGTATCGGAATGCCCATATTATAAAGGACGTATGTTACGGCACGCTAGGGAACTAAGTGATGGCCTTAAATTAAGTCGAATTGTAGAATTAATATAATGTTCTCACTCGCGATGAAATTGTATTGGCTCTTGATAAGTACACATGTGTCCATAGTTTAAAAAGGCCGTTTTTTAGGCCACGGAACCCACAGTAAACGATTAAAGCCCTAAACTTCATCAAATCTTAAATATAAATACATATTTGGAGTGGCCAGAAAATTGCGCTGTCTCTGGTAGCCAGATGAGCATGCCCATGAGTCAAGGTGTCCAATTTAACCAAATCGATAAATCAATTAAATTTTCCAATTCGTGACGAAATGTTGTTGTCATGTAATTCCCCATATTATGGGTACACGTGTGGATTTGTGAGAAAATGTCGATTTGCGGATTTTAAGCCTCGTAAGCCATTTCAAGTACCGGTTTACCTACGACTTCTAAGAAATGTTTAAGTTGTCAACAAAAATTTACCCTCAGTTTTTTAGTTCCTCATAGGATACTTTTATCGCCAAAATAAGTACATCTTAGATCCATTTTTAATATCATCTGTTTTCAATAAATCTGTTAAATTAAAAGACTTTAGCTATGTTTATTTTGGACTTAATCGTTCGTATTAAGAATAATACGACATTAAAATTAATATATACGTAAAAAAAATCTGGTACTCTTTATCCTATGTGACAGCGCATAGAGAAAGGGACATAAGGGTAAAAAAAATCAATTTTCACTTTTTTTTGATGTGGACAACGTCTGAGCATCGAATGAGACCAATCCCATGCCCCAAAAGTGTTCCCTCCCAGATCGTTTTATGAAAGTGAAGATCAACGTATTTAAATCTTTAAAATGGCTCTCCTGAACAAAACTGGTTTTTACCCTTAGGTCCCTTTCTATTTTGCGCGTCACCTATGGTGGTCAGTATACTTATACAAATAGTTTTTGCGGTATAAACTAAATTTCTTGTGTAATTCGAGAAAAAATAAAACATGTTATATATTTTATTTAAGCAACAAATATTGTAGTTAGTATTTGAATTTCTTTATCACCGTATTTTCAATTGACTATAATTGTGCTAAGACTAAAGGCAGGTCCCTTGGTATTTCTTAGAATAGCATAAGGATTGTCATTTTGCATCCGACCTCAGAGAAACCAACGCTGCAAAAAATCTGTCGATGTGTGCCAGTCGATTGTAATAAACGCATTTGTTGCTGCTGTTGTTTATTCGCCTCTGAGCAACTTTTCTATTAAATATTGCTGTGGTGGCTGCAGCAATTGCAGTGGCCTTTTGTTGCATTTATTGTTGATGACGGTTATTATCACCTGTAATCTGTAACGTGCCGAATTGTTCAAAATTCGCGCAGTGGTTGCGCTGCTATTGTTGGAGCGCCCGTTGAATGCAGCACTTCGTTCTTGCGAGTACAGCAGTAAATGGACAAGCCATCGGTGTGCCTCCGGTAAACGCTACAACCACTTGTATCTGATGGAGCATGCTGCACGCCAGCTCTTCGCTAAGCTAATAATTGCAACGTGTTTAGCATAAAACCGGGAAACGATTTATTGCCTTTACGTTTTACGTTATCACAGTATTTTTTGTTGGCTGCTTGGGGCCATTACCGCAGCCTTCGCCCCCACCTCCACCATTTGCAAATATTTTCCTCTGGCTGGCGACAAAGGCAATTTTATACGCTGATTGACGTTTTTCTTGCCGAGATTACCTTTGAAGTAGGGATTTTTCTCTAGTCTTTAAAGGGAAGAGAAGAAAAAAATTGAGTGTTTATTTTACGACTTTGTTGAAGGATTCGTCCTTTGCTTTTATTTTGCCTTTTGTCTCCTTAATTGTCTTGAGATGTGGTTGGCGGCGGGCGTGTTTCCATTTTCTTGCTCTCACTGGCGGTATGTCATTGTGGCCATGTGATGCCACAGCATTCGTATCAATCAGTCTTGGTCTCGCTTCTTTGCCAATGAAAAGAAGAAACTGATGTGTCAGTTGAGGAACACCGCTTTGAGACACATCCGTTTGAAAAGTGCACCTTGGAGTATGCAATGAAGTATTCTGCTGAGTGGTCGGGGCTTCTCTTCCTTCATCGAACATCGTCGCTGTAAATGTTTGTGAAAGTTTGAGGGTAAGTTTTTTGATGAGCCCGTATTTGTCGTGATGCCTTTGTGAGGTGTTCGCTATAAAAGTTCGCACTCTCTCTCGATTTAAAGATAATGGCGGAGGATGTTAGTTTCCGTGCTCGCTGCTACAAGCGCACCTCCAACGGGTTTTGTTTGAGGTGTGCTAGTTAAACATTTAGTTTAGTTATTGTAAAAGTTTTGTAGTTTAGTAAATCGTAGTAATTGCGATGCAGCTGGCGATAGCTGAAGATTTGAAATTTTCCGCTTGCAGTTTCTTTTCTTGTTGACTTGAAATGTTTTCTTTGGCAAGAAGCACTTGCAGGTTTCCAAGTGCAAAAAGTTTAGACACAGTTTTGCTGCTGTCGACCGACCAACTTTGACTTCCACATTCGTGTATGTCGACGTACGAACATATGAGTTCATCAATGCCAAACCGGCATAAACGTTAAGCCTTTGGAAAAGTACAGGATTTTGTTCTCATATAAAAATTTTTAACATTTTTAGCCATAGCCGAACTTATTCTTGAAAATAGAAATTCGTGACTCCCGGTCTTGACTTGAAATGAAATTAAAAATTGCCACTTATATTACAGCTGCCATGATGTCAATCAGCACCAATTCGGAAGCGGATCCGTTGTACGTCGTTTTGTCACTGGTTTCACCCTATGAAAAAAATTTTCAATTTGTGACCATGCGTCGATGGCAGATAAGGACGAAGAGACGAAAGATAATTTTTATAACGACTAGAACAAACTTACTACCCACACCCTGGTCATGATTTTAAAATCATTCTAGGGGATTTTAATGCCAAAGTTATCAGGGAAGATATCATTCGCCCTACCATCGGAAAGTTCAGGCTCCATGAAAACACCTCTGAATAGAATGAGCCTGATCGATTTCGCTGTCACCTGATGGAAAGGCGAGAAATAAAATCGATCATTTTGTGATTGACGGTCGCTATTCATCCAGCGTTTTGGTCTTACGAACGTTCCAAACAGCTAATATCGATTCAGACCACTACCTTGTATCACAAAGGTACACAGTAGATTAAGAGCTGCAAAAGTTGTACGTAAGAACAACAAGAAAAAGCTGGACGTCTAAAAGCTGCACTCATAACAGGCAGCGGAAGCCTACTTCACGAAGCTATCTCAACTGCTCCTTGCAAAAACTCCTTCTACCGATGACATAAGTGCTATGTGGCAACACATACTGGAGTCCATAACAAAAGCCGCCAAAGAAAAAATTGGACTGAAAGCGGCGATAAAGGAATCAATTGTATAATGAAGAGTGTAGCGCCGCGCCAGGGGCAAAGAACATAGCCTTCAAGGCAAGACTAGCGCCTATGGCTACTTGAGCAGTCTTAGAACGATAACGGGATTAGAGAAGGGAGAAAAGAAAAAGAGTCCAATGTGAGGAGATCGAAATGTATGGCAGTTAAACAGAAGACGAGGGACTCGTCTTTTGGCATTGCTTTATGGAAAGATGGAAAAGGAAATCTGGTTACGTCGCGTGTGCTGAGGGCTTGGAAAGCGATTTTTTCCAACTTATTGCCGACTGAATATCTTTTAGATGGCAGCCACGCGATGTTAATGATGGAACTGAATGTCCATCCCCGACCCACGACAAGGTCAAAAATGCAATAACCCGGCTCAAGAACAACAAAGCCGCAGCATCCGACGGAGGAGTCCGAAGGAGCGAACTGCATGCACCAGTTAGTTTGCATTATCTCAGCGTACCATGCACAAAAAAGGAGACAAAACTGTATTTGCCATCTACAACGGAAACATTCTTCTATCTATCGCAATAAAAATACTATCAACTGTGTGAACAATTTAAGCCAAAACTCGTCGACCTTATCCAACCGTATCAAAGCGACTTTAGGCCGAATAAGTCGACCAAATCATTACACTGCATAAATCCTGTAGAAGACCCATGGGCAGCAAAAACATACTTACTCGTACCACCTCTTTATCGACTATAAGACTAAATTTGGTACTCCGATAAGAGATAAACTATTTGAAACCATGTCAGCGTATGGGATACCTTCAGAACTTGTACGCCTTTGTAGAATGATAATAGCCGTGTTCTATTGGCAACTCGATTAGGAGGTCGCTAACGCGATAACTTCACACTATTGTACAAAAATATAGAAATGATTTTGTTTTCAGGTTTTACTTTCAACAATTGCAGCAAAGCTTTCTGAAGAGGGTTGTCACGGACCCGAAATCATGATAAGAGTGGTGTGCAGCCACGTAATTCAATGACACTTTGCCATTTTGTTAAAAACTTGTCTTCTATTTAAATATAGAAGCAAGAGGTCTTGAGCCGGATAATCCCTGTTCAATGTGTTTTCAGAAAACTTAAAGCAATATGCTTTAACTCCGGTTGATTTCAATTATTAAAATTTTTTGGGAAAGTTATACAAGAATAACCTTTAGCGAGCTCGGTTCTTACTCTGTAATCGTATTTGTAGGATAACCTTTTTTTGCAAATTACAAATTTTCAAATCAAACGTTTCACAATGCATACAGCCAAATACTTCTAGTATTCAAACAAATTTTAAAAAATCTTATAATGTTTTGAAGTTATCGACTTAGCGATAACCAAGAGAACACACCTAAGGAATATAAGCGAGTACCAAGAGAACACGCCTAAGGAATCCCACCAAACCCTCACTTCAAATTGGAATGGACCACTCCAAACCATTCAACACGATAAGAGGTCTCAGGCAGGGTGGCAGCTTATCGTGTAACTTCTTTAACATCTTAATAAAGAAAATCCTAGAAAACGCAAAAGTTAATATAACGGGCTCAATTAACACCAATGGCCACGTCTTTTTCTCGTATGCAGATGACATTGACAGTGTCGGCAGAACAGAGCGTGATGTAACTGGAGTCTTATCACAGATTGAATTTTAACCTTCTATAATGGATCGGAAAGTAAATGAGCGAAAAACCAAAATGATATTGGCAACTGCTATGAAGGCGCCCCTACGAAAGAAAGTCGAGATTTTTTCGGCCGGCAGTTGCAACGTCGATGTAGTCAAGGATTTGTTTACCTCGGATCCGCCATAAATCAAAACAACGATGTCAGCACTGAAATAAAAAAATAAAATAACTCCAGACAAAAATGCATAAGTCGATAACTACCACGGAAAGCGCAGGCAGGGAAGACCGAAACTCCGGTGGCGAGATAAACTAGAGGATGATCCGAAGATCCCTAGAATTATAAACTGGGCGAAGGACCCCCAAGATCGAGCTGTTTTTTTTAAATGCGTTTTTTTAGACGTGAGGATTTCAATCTGGCCTCACTTTTTCGGAGTTAATCTTATTGACAGCTGTCACTTGATTTATGCTTAGTTTGGTTTGCCATTTCGTAAAGATTAGACTTACTGCGGAACAACGTTTTGCAAATCGTAGTGAACGCGCCCAAAACGAGTTGACCACCGATACTACTTTTTACAAGACAATTTTGTTCGGCGATGAAGCTAATTTTTGGTTGAAAGAGAACGTTAATAACCAAAATTGGCGCATTTGGAGTAATAAAAATCCACAAGCCATTGTTGAAATGCCCTTACACCCTCAAACAGTCACTGTTTAATGTGCTCTATGGGCAGAGATAATCATGGGTTCATATTACTTCAAAATTGAAGCCGGGCATAATGATGCAGTCAATAAGGAACTCTATAAAGTCATGATAAATGAAATTTTCGTGACTGAATTGAAGAATGTTGATGTGGACGACCTTTGGTTTCAACAACACGGCGCTACATGCCAAACAGCCAACGAAACAATCAATTTATTGAAGGAAACTTTTGGTGAGCGCATTACCTCGCGTCGTTGGCCTGTAGCGTCGCCTCCAAGATTTGGGATTTAGCACCGCTGAGCCATTTTTCTGGGGCTATGTGAAGTCGCTTGTCTACACAGATAACTCGGCAAGACTGACGCCCTAGAAGAGAATATTCGGCGCGTTATTGCTAACATACGGTCCCAAATGCTGCATATCCAACCTTTATAATAATCCATATCTTTATAATAAAGCTAAATTCTTGGCAATAACATTTAACTGTATCCGTTTTATTTAATTTTTTTGAAACCCCAACGTCTGAAAAAACACCCATTAAACCTTTTTTTGTGCAGGCCCGGGCCGACAAAAGGTTGTGGAGCTAACCTAAGTAAATAAGTAAGGTTGGTGTAAATGGGAGAAAATATAGTCGCTGTAGCGGCCAGTAACGAAGAGGACCTAGAAATGTCTAGATTATAGATTAATTTAATATCGTCACCTAAAGGACTTACGTGCATATTGAACCGACTTCTAGAATCAATGGACACGAGGCCAGGACAGAACAAATTTGATATCTACCTGTCGAAAACTTATTTTAAAATATGATGGTGGCGTTCGTTTCGAACAAATACAGATCAGTGTCAAGCTGTAACAGAGTTATTATGTTCAACGATCAACGCCTTCAATGTGTTAAACCAATAGAAGGGAGTGAGGTTGACTCTAGGAATTTTGCTTCTAAAGGGTGTTTTTTATTAAGGTATAGAACTTCGAATTGAAATAAAACACAAGAAAATCGTTTTAATGTCCATCAATTTGGCTTTATTGTAAGGATAATTTTATGCCATTAATGTTTAAATATGATTTCGGGCATGTGGCCGCCGCGGCTGGCTCGAATAAAGCCAATTCTACAGGTCCAATTTTCAACCACTTTTTCGAGCATATGGGGCCGTATGTTGGCAATAACGCCACGAATGTTGGCTTCCAAGTCCCCTAACGTGTTTCTGGTTTGTTTCTGGATGAAATGGCAAACCAAACTAAATATTAATCACTTGACAGCTGACAAAATGTCCGCCAGTTAAAAAAGTGATGCCAACTTAATGTTCTATACCTCAATAAAAAACACCCTTTATATAGCAAGGAAACTTATGAAATCTTAGTCAAGCGACAAATTTTGAATATTTCCCAATAATTTCCAAAATCAGTCTCCCTATAAAAATCAGTCTCCCTATATTATAATGAAAAATATATTTTAAAACCAGAACATGAAATGATCTAGCATATCCGTACCACTAAGCCCTATACTAGTGGTGTTTAGGTTAAGGATAAAAAACCGTAATATTGAAGATATTTGTCAACAAAAATTGTCAAATCAAAACAAGTCCAATAAAAAACTCTGCTGTTATCGTTTCTTAAAAAATAATTTGTGTAGCTGTTAAAGTTCTTTGCATGTATAGCAATCAAGTACGGCTACAATATTGATTTTTTTGTTTTTAAAGAGTCGAGTACAGCAGGATATTTTTCTTTAGACATGGTAAAGCTAAAACTTTGTGTTAACGACGATCGATATCCAATCTTAGTAATGGAGGCTTAACTTAAAACATCACTAATGTCAGTTAAGCCTGTCAAATTTCGCATGCTTTTATCTCCATTTGGCTAATTGCTTCTTTGGTGGTTTCTATCACCATGGAATGCATCATATTCTCTTGGATGTACGAGTATACGAAGACATTGAAGACAGCCTGTTATTCTTTAAACAACCGCTCCTTACCCGCACCTAAGGTCTCATATACTCTCACTGCGAATGGGTCAGGCCACATGCATGCCGCGTTTATTTCTCCTTAAAGGCATGTGTGGGTTACTAAATCTTGTCATACACTGTGAGAATATTGAAAAGGATAACGGAATTTGGAAATAAGAACAGATTGTGTGAATAGATCCATGCAGTTCAAAAGACATTTTTTAAGTAAATGAATATCAAAATAAAAATACTTTGAATATACAACATTTTCATTCGGTATTATAAATAAATAAATTGGGTCACTATTTTATTTTAATAGTCGCACTATTTTGTCGCTTTCGGATTGAATGGGTATTCCGGTTAGATTGAAGTTGGAATATTATGGAAAGCAACAGAAGGCTAAACCTAGTGTTCTAAGGTTAGGTGAACTAAACAAGAATATCCTTGGTTTTTTTAAGTGAAGATAATACTTGATTGAAATGTTTGGAGAAGAGTTCCTAATTACACTAATGCTTACAACAGGTTAAAGGTCACAGCGAATCTAAATGAGCTTTTTTTGCTTATACAATTTTGAGACGATCTAGCCTTACTGAACTTAATATTTTTGTATCGGAAAAGCTGAAGAAATACCTTTTGTATTGGTAATAGGAAAAAATTTGTATTTTCCCATTGGCCAATAATATTTTTTTCGGCTCCCATGAACATCCAATCCTTTATATTGAACCACTTAATTGTTATTGAAGCTATTATTGAACTATAATTGAAATTAACTAATGGCGTATTAATATAAAAAAAACATAAGCATCCATTACACGCCAACTACTACTGCCCATAAAGCCTTTGAGTACGTGTGTCATTGACACTCATTTTGTTTGGAAATGGTAAAAGCGAATATAAATTATTGAAACAATATAAATTGAAATCAAAATACAAAAAACTTTGCAACAAACAAATTGAAAAATTACGAAAAGTAATTGAAATTGCAATGCATCTCATTTGTTTTTTTCTGCCACTGATACATATTCCGCAAAAGTTGCATACAAGAGGTACGGGTATAAAACAAGTAAAAAATGTTAAGTTTGGCTGTGCCGAACTTTGGATACCCTTCACCAGATTCTCAAATAAAACCAAATTTGGTGCGGAAGTGTGTTCTATATGTGACGCGCATAATAGAAAGGGACCTAAGGTTAAAACCCAGTTTTGTTCAGGAGAACCATTTTAAAGATTAGGTCCCTTTCTATTTGCGCTTAGAATCGTCGACTTCACTTTCATAAAACGCGCATTTCTCTGGGAGGGAACACTTTTGGGGCATGGGATCGGTCTCATTCGATGCTCAGATGTTGTCCATATCAAAAAAGAAAAAAATGAAAATTGATTTTTTATATTTATTTATATGGATTTCGAATCTGAAGCAGGATAAGAATCCTTGGGACCGATATGGTACACCTTCGCAGGCATGCTTAAGAAAATGTGTCTCTTATCTGAAGGAATAGTCAATAAAGAGGTTGTACGCATTGATTTGCTGCTCGTAAGTCTTTTCCTGAAATTGAAGCAGTGTAAATTGAGATCGGTTGTTTATTTATTCGTGGTTAATTCAGATTTTTGAGTTTGTGTTTCACATTATAGTCAAAAGTATACACGATGGATAAGAGCGTTAAACGATCTTGTCGCCATTTTCCTAAATTGCATATGATCGTACATAGCACGCTGAAGTACCAATGATGGGACACACGTTGGGTATTCCAAATATCGGAAACTTGCTGATGCCTAAATATTAGTATAAGTAGTATCAGCTTGTCTCCACCGGTCTTATAGAGCTCTGCCTTAGGTTCCTAAGTCTTTATTGTTCTTTGTATCAGCCAGATTCCTTTTTGCATCTCTAAACGAAGCGTCCTTTGACTCGTCGATGGTCGTCGAAAGAGATAAGTCTGGGTGCCAATAAATAGGGATTATTTACAAAAATCTCATCGACATTTGGCTTTAAGAAATCTGGAAAATATCAACAATCGACACCGATTTGCAGAAAGCACAATAATACAATGGGACATCCCATACAAGCTGTGACTGTTCCTTGTGCAACTATGGAAAAACAGTATGTAAAAGTATCCCTGTCCACTATTAAAGCTGGACGGCTGAAATTTAGCAGAAACAAGTGCTAATGGACTGTAACGGTTGGTATTCTAAATGGGCCAGATCGGCAAGAGGTACACTTTTTCCACTCAAAAGGACTGGAAAAATCAACAACCCTGAACTTATCTCATAAACTATTAGAGATATGACAATAATATTTGGAACTTATGATGTTGGCATAGACCGAAACACAAACCAGAGGGAAATGGGCAGTGCCACGGCTCCTTTAAAAAACTCCACATTTTTTAGTAGGTACACTAAATTTTTACAGTAAAAATCAACAATTGGGGCGTGGTTTCACCCATACAACCAAAAAACTTTGAAAGGCTAATACAGATATGACGATAATTGTTTGTATATTTGATGTTGGTATCGAAAAAACAGACTCTAATGGAAAAAGGGCCGGTGATACGTCCCTTTGACAACATTTTCTTACCGGACCTTAATCCAATGTAGAGGGTATAGAATCTACGGCACGACCGAACTTAATTCGTGTACTTGTTGATTTTACCTTCCCAAAAGACTCCGTATGGGATTAATAAATGGAGAGAGAAGGTCTTTCTGAACGCCTTAATGTTGCAGCCAATAACGAGTGGTTTTTGAATCTGAAACTAGAAAACAAAAATCAGTCCATTAATCCGACTTCTGTCTTTCCGTGTTCTATTGCCTGAAGCGTACCAATTTTTTTGTAAACCGCTTATGGCATCCACATTCTTCTTATGAGCGGACAAAGACGAAGTTAATATACGAGTATTGCAGAAATTAGGGTAAAAAGTTATGTTGGTTTTAATCTATGCTCGGATAGTGTAGTTTGTGTGGGAAGCTAAGTGAGGTGGCTAAGGGTACAATTTTTCGTCCGCTATTATATCGATTTTATACTTACATATATTTAACAAAATCGAATAATAGGTATTACAATTATAAAGTGAATACCAAAAGTAGGCGGAATGGTGCATTTCCACTGGACGTATCAAAATCGGGCGTGTCATCCACTCTTTTGCGCGTATAAAGCCGTAATAAAGATATTATGGAATTTGCAATGTAAGCGAATTACATGCACTAGGAGAAAAGTTATATGGTCTCAAATCTGCTCTAGAAAAGGGTCATTTGTGTGGGAAATAACAAAAAGGGCGTGGCAAAAAAATCCAATTTTTTTTAATCCCATAGGCAGTTTTGGAAAAATATTATGACATGCGAAATTGAAAAACGATTAGTAGATCCCTTCGTGAGTTATCGTTCGAGCCAGCTGCGCAGACGGGCATGTTTAAAATGGGCGAAAAAGTCGCGGAACGAATCTGGTCAAAACAAAAGTTGGTTCTAAAATGAATTTTTGAACGTTCAATTTTTGTTCATACCAAGTGATATAAACCATCTTTTCCAGTTAGATGAGGGCATACAAATTATGAAGTTGCATGAATCTTTATTCATCGTTGTGTTGGACTCCTTATTCAAGGAATTCGCGGTGTAAACCTGTTTGAAATGTGTGTGTAACATAACCGCGTCCATTGCCGTACGTTCGTGTGTGTGCGTCTCTAGGTTAGCTGTGTCTGTGTAAAGCTCTGAGTGTATGTGTGTGTGGGTATATCTGCATTTCCGCTTGAGTGGAGTCTACCCATGGAATCTGCATGCACATACATATGTAAGTGTATATACATATGTATGTGTGTGTAATGTATGTATGCATGCATGTGGCAAATCATCAAAACAATTGTGTTAAGCAGGCTCAATGGTACTTAAGACGTAATGACACCAGCTCATGTTGCACTTTGCCACTGTGTTCAGTTGCATTTGCGTACACTTGAGTAAATTTTCCCTTTAGTAGACTTTGAATCATCGTTCTATTTACTCTTGCTTATGTTCAGGACATGCCACGAGGCACGGGGCCGGCGGTTGCGGTGTTGGTGGTGGTTGCTTTGGCGTTAGTTGTTGCTGCCGTGTCGGTTGCATTCAACAACAAATTTGCATAAATCAAGGCGACATGAGAACATAACAAAAAAAAAAAAATAACCACTGACAGAAACGGACTGACTGACTGACATTCGTTCAGAAACAACATTTCTTCAATTACGTACACGATGGATGTCATCCCACTTGCATCTGTCCGCACCACTGCTCGACGAGATTGTCAAATAAATAAGTACGATTATGCAATTCATGTGATGCCTCAGATCCACAACTTTGAAATGTTAATTCCTAATTGTACAATGATGTCACATTTGCATAACTAGCCAGCGCTGTGTACACAAATGACCGCAGAACGGGGTCTGGCCCCATTATATGAGCTACACTGCCCCTTTTCAAAGGGAGCCTACTTGAAAGAGAGAAGTGTCACTGCCAAAAACGAGACCAAAAACAACCTCTATTGCGGAGTGCACTGTTTTGGTGGAAACAATGCTCGAAAAGAAGGAAAGAGAGTTTGGGTGGGATAGAGATAAAGGGAAAGGGGAAAGAAAACCACACTTTCCGCCTGGTGATTTATGTAATTTCTGATTATCTCCGTGTTTCGAACACTTGCGGCGCGGCGCGGCACGGCTTTTGTTGTTTACGCCGTTCTGCAGTAAAAACGATACAAGGAAACAGATTTTCGTGATAAACCACAAGAAGGTTCATTGGATCGTCCATTGTGGCTGCAAATTTCGCAACTGCATTTGTTGCCATTTATGTCAACGTGATAGCAATAAGAACCGGATCAAGGGTCGACTGCCTCGAAGCACATGCATGGCGGAGGACAAAGTGTAACTGAAACTGATACAACCAGGATGATGCTAAATGTGTATTTAATAACGCACTGCACCCAAATGAGTGCTATGATTTATTAGTATGCACGGGATTCATTAAGCTGGCTCTTATATGCAATTATAGTACTAGTATAATGTATAAGTAGTTCGATATGGTCCAACTTTATCAGAGTTGGTTATAGGCCACTGATTGAGAAATATGTTCGATTTGAGCAAGATCGGATTTAAAATGTGACCGGTAGTGCTGCAAGACCTTTAAACAAAGGGACTTTTTGATGGCAACGTGAACCAATGGTTCCAATTTCTCTTTCGTTGCTATAGGTCGGATAAGACCGGACAAGATCAGACTAACAATTGATGTGTGCAGAGCGGCATTTCCACATATGAAGAGGGATCCTGCGCTCTTGTCCTAATGCGCTAAGTTTTCATCCTGCGCTCTTGTCAAAATGTTTTAAGTTTTCATCCCTCGCTGCGAAATAATATATGATTCAAAAAGAAGACTATTCATGGGCCTCTCGGTATATACGTATTGCATTTCCCGGTACATCATGTACTCAAGACTCTTATTGCAGTATTTAAAACAAACTTTCATTTTAATCAGTTTGTGCCGATGTTTAAAACAAGCAAAGGAACTGCGATAGACCCATTAAAAATGATACCGATTTTTCTGTCGATTTACTAATGTAATCAAACTGTAATCACTGTGCACCTTTTGTTTTTGGCTTATTTTGCGTGCTATTGAAATTGAGAGAAATCCCTTCAGGTTCAGATATAGCACCTGAACTACCCGACTTCGGCTCTAGCCTACCTAACAGCATACAAACAAAAAAATTGGTCAATTTCCACACTTATATTTCCTCCATATGATGGAGAATTCGTCATTAAATCGTCGTTTTGGCCGGTGAAACAGGCGCTGGTTTGCGCCGATGTGTGAAAGCTCGCATTGTGTTGGTGCACAAGGATTCGTCTTCTCTTGTTCGTTTTCGAATTTCTCCGAAGACTTCAGGCAAATAAATTGTGGTGTACCATTCAGAATTGACCAACCTACGTTGCTCAAGCGAAACAGTCGACACATGACCAGTTTTGCCGGAGAAACGACAATTTGCTTCGAAGTGCTCCTTCCACGAACTACTTTCTTTGGATTTGGCTCGTCTTCGAAGACCCGCACGGTCGATTGCTGTTTTGTTTCAGGCTCATACGCATAGATCCATGATTCGTCTACTGTTACGATCTTATAAACGTCTTTTAAAGCAACGTATCTTTTTAAAATTTCTTTGCAGCAATCGACACGATCCTTTTTTTGAGCGATGGTCAAATTGTGCGGGATCCAACGAGAACAATTTTTTTTACGGCCAGGTGTTCATGCAATTTCGAATGTATGCTGGTGGAAATAATGCCCAAGATGCCTCTATATCACGGTATGTCACATGACGATCTTGCATTATCATGTTGCATTAATGTTCTCTGGCACAACGGCCGTTTTTGACGACCTTCGTCTGTGAGCGAGCGTCGGCCACGATTGAATTCATTAAACCATTTTTTCACAGTGCTATAGGATGGTGCTTCATCGCCATACAAAGATTTAAGTTCATCGATGCACTCTTGTCGTGATAATCCACGCCGAATGTTGTGAAAAATGATCGCACGAAAATGTTCACGGGGTAATTCCATTTTTTTGCTAAATTGATTTTTTCAAGTCACTGTAAACCACACAAATGATGGTCGTCCGTCAAAACGTTCTGAGTACGTTTATTCTAAAAAATTTAAAAATTTTCCAATGAAAATGTCAGATGGCGCCAGGCAACACTTAGTGTTGTTAGGCCATAAATAAATATAGTAACCCTCGTAATAAAAGTTGTTTGAACTTTATAACGAAACAAATCAATACAGTGAAAAAAGGTTTACTATCAAAGGACTCAAAAAACATATGTAAAAATTCAACTTTTAGGGGGTATTTTGTATTAAAGTCGGAACCATGGGATTGACCTAGGCTGCTGAAGCCTGGTAAGAAACTTTCTTTTGAATAAGGTCTATTAGGGAAAGAATATGGGCTAAATTGGTAAATGTTTTGATATAACCCCTATACAATGTACCTTCTCGAGTTCAGGTGCCGGCGTTTTAGAAACTACCTTCAAGTCAAGATCAATAGTCTGATCTTGACATACACGCAGAAAAAAAGTATGGTTGTGGTGACAATATTCGAAGAGGATTATACTATTGTTGTTTATATGGTTGTGGCACAACAATATATTGATCGTCACAACAATAGTATGATTAACACACAACCGTACTATGATCCCCACAACCATATTAAGAGCCATACTAAACCATACTATTATCACCATAACCATATTATGATCATCACAACAATATTATCTATCACATACAACCAAAGTATGATCCTCACAACCATAGTATGATTCACACACAACCATATTATGAACCCTACAACCATAATATGATTCCACTCAACCGTACTATGATCTCCAATTTTTTTTTGGAATTATTCAACTTTAGAGATTCTTATTAAGCACGTTTTTAAAATAAGCTCATAGGCTGATTTGAGACAATGTTTCGTTGAACATATTATTTAAGAAACAAAATATATTCAAAAGGCAATGAGGACTTTTAGTTGCAAGCAGTGGTGACTGCAGGGGATGAATGCTTCTTTACCATCTGTAGACCCCAAGTGATGAACGTGATTAAACCATGGTGAATGGCTAAATACTTAAGTGCAGGCAGATTTTAAACAAATGAGAACCAGACGACAGTGAGTATTCCACCGAACAAAGTTAACACAATAAAAATCATACACACTGCCGTCCGATTGTTGTTGTTTTTTTATAATGAACAACAACCATGCACTGTATCGTGTGCGTGTGTTTTTTTTTGGTTTACCAAAAAAAAAACACACGCACACATAGTCTTTAAAACTTGTTATGCTTTGTTCATAGACTCCACCATACAGTATGATTGCCGAAATCATATTCGTGTTAACACAAATCTTTAACAACAATACTTTTGTCGCACCAACAATATTTACATGGTTAATACAACCATATGTTCATTTCTAAATTTAGCAATAATAGTATTGTTATATATAAACAATATTATTATTGCCGCAATCATACTGTTGTCAAAATAAAATTCAGAAAACAATACTATGGTTGCGACGAACATGCTTTTGTTGTAGAAAACATATTATTGTTGCCGTGACCATATAGTAACCATGTGTTTTCTGTGCGTATAATTAGACACAAAGTAGTTTCACGGCATTGAAATTAACTGTTTATTATTTAGACCATATGGCTCTGTAAGCTACAGGGTTTTCCATTAGAGACATAACAATTTTATATATTAATAAAACATAGAATATTTAAGATATGTGACAGTGCATAGAGAAAGGGACCTAAGGGTAAAAAAATCATTTTTTTTTCTTTTTTTGATGTGGACAACATCTGAGCATCGAATGAGACCGATCCCATGCCCCAAAAGTGTTCCCTCCCAGAGATATGCGCGTTTTATGAAAGTAAAGTCGACGATTCTAAATAGAAAGGGACCTAATCTTTAAAATGGCTCTCCTAAACAAAACTGGTTTTTAACCTTAGGTCCCTTTCTATTCTGCGCGTCACATATAGAGTTCAAATTTATACCATTTGTTTGCACTACAAATGGAATAAATGTTACATTTTAAGAATGCTATTCGATTTCGGTGATGTTACCACCACGAACACGTGTACATCGATCTATTCTTTGGATCCAATAATCCACCACTCTTGTACCCATTTTGACCGGAAAGTTGGCATTTTCGCGTTTGATGTTGTCTATGAACTCGTCTAACGATGTTGGCGTAGACTAATGACTTGATGAGGTCCAATAAAAAGAAATCCAATAACTTTAAATCACATGAGCGAGGTGGCCATTCGATCAGACCATTTCCAGAGATAACACGTAGACCGAATTCGCCTTTCAGTAGAGCGATTGAAACGCGTGCTGTTTGGCTAGTGACACCGTCTAGTTGAAACCACATATCGGCGATGTCAAGCTCAGCCAATTCTGACATTCCATTGACGGTAACATGACGACCAAAACTACGGTCCAATCACACCTCCACCATGAAAAACACACAGTAATTTTTTGCGGATCTAATTGTGTCTCTTGAAGGACAAGTGGGTTTGTTCCTGTCCAATAAAGCATATTTTGTTTTTTGACAAAACAATCCAGCCAAAAATGAGCCTCATCGCTGGAGATGATTTTTCGATGAATTTCTGGATTTTTGTGAAACTTTGCCTGAGCCACTGACTCAGAATTTCGGTAGTAATTTTTAATGATTTCCAAATGTTGCTCCTAAGTGAACTTTACCATGATAAAAATGTTGATTTCGATTAACGGGTGCGTTGACATAAAGATACGAAATTGACAATATATAAGAGGCTAACTAGAATTACTAAATTGGAAATAGAAAAGGCCTATGTGAAATGAAAACAAAAAGGCCTTCTACAATAATTTTATGATAATTTCTATACAGAAATGCACATAGGGCTTTTTCTAAATCATGAACCAACAAAGATATCGGAAAACGATTTGGTGGGTACATGTATGACCAATATGACTACTAAAAGCGGCAACAAAAAAAGTCAAAAAGTTGCACATAGGCCTTCTGCTGGGACATACGACGATATGTAATTCAAACGTTATTGTCTAATTGGGTTTAATTTGGCCAGAACATCAGAAGCTGCTATTTATTGTTCGAGAGTTGAGCTATCACAAAGATCGATGTGATGATACATGACATGATACAAACATTGACAAAAGCTGTGGTGGTGGATGACAAAATTCGCAACATCACATGCAATTATTCGGAAATTGAAGGATCGACTTCAACGAAATCCAAGTCGTAGTGGTAATCAAGTTGAGAAAGAACTAAAAATCTCCCAGCGAATCATCCGACGCATATTTCAAAAGAAACTCAATGTTAAGCTATACAAATTTCAAAAGGAAAAGCTCGTGTGCCCCAAGAAGGGTCAAAAAATCATGTTCCACACTTTATTTCATCAACACAATGGGTTTCGAATTCGACAGATGAACAAATTAAGTGTGGCCATGCCGAAGTCTACCACCCTCTTTCGTGAAATTTGGCCCAAAATTAAAGTTTTGTCAAGGGGGCGTGGTACCAAGATTTTTTGTATCAGGTAGTCTTTCTTTCCACAAACATGATATATTCCAACTACCATCGTCATATCGGAATTAGTTCACGAGATATAGCCATTCAAATTTTGGTTGGTGTGGGGCCAAGCCATTAAGTCCATTTTAACGCAATATAGCCTATTATAACACTCTGCGACAAATGGTAAGGGTCAGTGATCGGTTTGGAATGAAACCACCGGGGAAAGTTATATTGGTAAAAAAAAGTCATACGTGTTCCAGCGTTTCGCTGGGTCTCATCTAGGAATCGAGATATATCGATTTGAAGTTAGTAAGTATCGTATAGGGGAATTTGTCACGTTTTAGGCTCTTTTGTTTGACATAACTCGAGAACCACTCGTCCGATTTAGCTGAAACAAATTTAGAAAAATTAAGAATTACAATTCCTCTAATCTGTTCTTTAATCGTTTTCCTACTTAAGCAACAGTTTCGCAATTATAAATAAATGTATGAAAAAAAAAAATTATTTTTGCCTAAAAATTAAAATTTTTTTTCATGCGCTTATTTTTAACTTGGAAACTATTACTTGTAAAGGAAAATAATATATAAACAGATTAAGGGAATTGAATTTCTTGGAATTGTAATTTTAAAATTTATTTCAGCTAAATCGGACGAGTGGTTCTCAAGTTATGTCAAACAAAAGAGCCAAAAACGTGACAAATTCCCCTATACGATACTTACTAACTTCAAATCGATATATCTCGATTCCTAGATGAGACCCAACGAAACGCTGGGACACGTATGACCTTTTTTTGACCGATATAACTTTCCCCGGTGGTTTCATCCCAAACCGATTGTGGCTGTCGCACAGTGTAATATGCTAATCGTTAATTTCATTCTGTTAAATTTGTAAGACGATCGGTCTATTACTTTGGCCAAAAATTAGATTTTTACAGAGGGTGTTACGCTGCCCTCTTTTTCTCCAGGAGGTGTATCGGACATTTTCAATACCAAACTTTTTAGTCTAACATCGTCAGCCACCTAGCTTCAAAAGTATGCCATGTTATTTGCTTTCCACAAAAAGACCGACGGACAGATATCATTTAAGAATTCAGAATATATATGTTGCAAATGGAATAACAAAGTAAATATACCCTCCATTCTTTAATAGAGGGTTCAACAAATACCCCAGTATGGATGCGCTGAAGAATGCCATTGTACGGGATTGTGCAAAAATACACTAATTTTTTATGGTTGGAAAGCTATAGTAAAGGCAATATGTGACCACATCAAGGTAATGTAAATAGATTCTGAATTTTTGAATATTTATCCACATTTTGTAATTGGAATCAATAAAAAATTATTTCATACAAAAAAACTATTTTTGTTTTAATAGGTAAACGCATAACGTTTTATAGAACTCACGCTTTTGATTGTCGGTTTGTTTGATGATTGCCGTTAATTTTTCACGGGGGCTGTCTGTAGATTTCTACAGATTTTGGAGTTTCTCTTGAAAAAATTGTGCATATAATTTAGTTTTTAAGATAAACTCAGTATTTTTCATTTACCGGGTTTTCCACTTAAAAGTTAAAAATTTTATATATAAATAAAACACAGAATATTTTAAATATAGAGCTCTAATTTATTCTAGGTGTATTGCAAATGTAACATATTGGGAATGAGTGGCAAAATATTAAGAATGGCAACTTCGCGTTGGATGTTGTCTTTGAGTAATTACTTTGTTGGCATAGATGACTTGAAATAAAAAGAAAATCCATTCGACGGGACAATTTCTTAAGATGACATGTACACCGAATTTGTTTTCAGTAAATCGATTGTAACGCGTGCTGCGACCACCGACTTAGAATTTCGGTAGAAGTTTTTAATGATTTCCAAACTTTGCCAATTTGAAACGTTGCTCGTAAGAGTAAAGACAATTTTTTTTAAAATATTTATTTTCAATTTAATCCTGATAGTTAAAATGGTTTTCCCTAATATCATAACTAGAACAAAAGTTAAGAGATTTAAAAAAAACACGTATTAAAAATGCTGCCACTTATGTAATTTTAAACAATTCTGAACTTTTTTCGAAAAAACGGAAACTGTACACATTTAGAGCACAACAGCGAACAAAACGTCCAAAATTTCGTCAAAATCGAAGACCTACTTGTAAAAAGTGATCGGTTCCACATGGAATTGACGAATATTGTGGGCCGGCGAGGTGTAATGGTTAATGTAAACGACTTTCATTCCATTAAACCCAGCTTAAACTCCGGGTAAGAACACATTTTCAGCGACGGGTTTCAACCTCGTTAATGTCGGCGAATAAAGGAGTAAGTGAATAAACTCTAAGCCAAAAAAACTTGCCAAACTATTGTCGCTCGAAATCGGATTAAATCGTAGGTCCCGGTCAGTGGGTGTAAGAATTATACATCTTACTGATTTGTGATAAGTTTCCCTTTGTTTCTTAATGAGACTTAAGTAAGGAACTTTTTAGAAAACGTGTTTTTAAAATGAAATGGCGAAGCTTGGCCAGTAAAGCTGTATATCGCATGGCATAGTTGATATTTGCAAACTTTAGCCTCTGCAATGTCCCACTGTGCAATGTAGGGTTTCACTGCAAATAATTATCTATGCTATTTTATTGCCAAATGCTTCTTTGTGGATCCCATTGTTCTTTTGAATTGTGTATCTTCCATTTTATCACCAGTGGCTACAATTATGACCAAACCGCAAACAAAATTTGTATGACAAACACCTGTCGTAACTTAAATGCTTGCCCTTTGCCAACTTTAACCCTTTACTTTTATTATAATTAATGCACCTTTAACGCCACCACCCTCCTGAAAATCACAGAAATTCCAAAGTGTAAATCAGTCTTAAAGATATGAATTTTAAAAGGGGATTAACCCATAAAACACAAAAGACGGGCGAGGAATTTAATGCCTGTTAGTTGTGGGGGTTATCATCATTACAATTTGGAGCCATACATTAACTGAATGAGTTAAAGCTTTCAAATGGACCGGTAATGTTATAAACGCCTTTGAGATACACTCACACATACATAGACACAACCTTTTACACACATACTCGTATATATATTTGTATTATTACCGTATTTCAGGTCTTGGCACAGATTGCCATCTTTACTGCCTGCTACCCTGTTATCGGACGGTGCTGTCCCCTTTTCTGTGAAGCGGCCAACCAATCATTGCCATAAATATCTTCAGGCTCTGGGATTTTTTAACACCACAGGATATTCTCGGCATGCCATGCACCCAATTTCTGCAGCAAAAGTAAGCGACCGAAATGAAACAAGTTTAGTTTATGGGCTCAACTCTCCATGAACACTTTCAGTTCAGTTCGGTTCGTTCGCCTTTCTGTTTTCTGTTTTCCGTTTTCAGATTTTGTTTTGTTTTGTTTTGGCTTTTTAAGGACTCGAAGTGAAAGTATGTTAATATGGCTGGAACGAAAGGAGTGAACTAAATTCCTTGGTGTATTAACAAAAGGAGGAACGAGGCAATACGATTATTAACCCCGCCTTACCATTCCTCTATTTTGTTGTACCTAGCCCACCCTCCCGATCCGTGGCCCGTTATTGCGCTCTTCCGGCGAACGGCGTTCATGGCAAATGCAGGTGGCGGCGGTGGTGGTGCTCAAGGTAGTTGTAGGGTCCATCGGCGGCTCCCAGATATCCTTGTGGGCTTGTGTAACTGTGTGCGTATATGCGAGTGCAAGTGTGCTGCTCGTCTGCGAGGAGTTGCCATAGCATGTTTGTGGGTTTTGCAATGTCTGAAGTGAAAATTAATGGCTACACATTTTTATGGCAGCATTTGTCACAGATTTAATGGTGATTTACGCGTGTACATGGACAGCGAACAAAACCAAAGTGTCAAAGTGTGCAGTCGAGCGTTGCGAAGGAGAAAAAAATGCCCAAAAGGCATGTTGAAGCTGTTTGTTCCTGTCGACACAGGGATATCGTTTTCATTGAATTTCCAACAAATTCTTTTCAATGCGAGACGACTTAATTTCATGATAATATGTTTTCAATTCAGCGAGGATTTATGTACTTCGCATTAAGTTTGGCTGCAGGATACTCCAGTACACTACAAATTCCTGGCAAATAGAATTATCTAGTAGATGTTTGAACTAAGCAGGTACGTTGAAACTTCATTAGGGGAAAACTTCATCGTAAATAATCAGATTCAAGTTTTGTTGGAAGAACTATAAACACTTTATCATTCGGGGCTTTCGAAGATTGAAGGTTTACGTGCCGCACTGGTTAACAAGTAAACTCGGGTTCAAACCCGGTTCAACTCATAAATTCTAGCGACTTTATGCGAAAGAGATTATTCTGTTAGCCGTAGAAAAGCTATTCTAAAGTCTTCTTAAACGAGTATATCCCGGACAGAGATGTTAAGGGAAATATAAATCGGGTTGTTGAAGCTTTAATTTTTAAGATACTCCCAAAGTTCTTAATTTTGTGCAGCTGACAAACTATTCAGTAATATTTGCTATTTCATCTTGCATCATTTCACGCCCGCCAAAGGTGTTTTTTTTTTATCGAAATAACGGCTATGCAGAAAGGATACGTGAACAGCGTCGTGAGGTCGTTTTCAGTGCACCACGGGAAAGTTCAAGCATAAGTACAGGTTTTTGGACCTTAAATCACCAACCAGACAGACATATTTTAAAGTAAATAAATATATTGAACAGGGATTAACCGGCTCAAGACCTCTGATATCTTTATTTAAATAGAAGACAAGTTTTTAACAAAATGGCAAAGTGACATTGATTTTCGTGGCTGCACACTGCTTTTATCATGATTTCGGGTCCGAGACAACCCTCTTCAGAAAGCTTTGCTGCAATTGTTGAAAGTAAAACCGAACTCTATAAGGCCAGGCTCTCCCCACACTAATGGGACCTTCTGTTGTAAACCTTAATTTTCAAGTTTTCTTTACAAAATTGCCGTGTGTCATTTTGCTAACTTGTCTTCTATTTAAATAAAGATGCAAGAGGTCTTGAGGCGGTTAATCCCTGCTCAATGTCTAAAAGCAACAGACCGAAATAAAACAAACGAGCCAAACGTAAAGAAATAAAGCCGTCGTGGAGACCACTATCAAAGTACACACGAAATGATTGTTAGGACACAAGAATTAAAGCCAAACAACCATAGACAATGCCTTGTGTTTGCCAATTTGAAATGGTGGTCGGATCCGTGACGAATCTTTATGTTTTTCATACCCATATGTCACAAGTTTAAGGATGACTATTTTTTGACCCTTAGAACCCAAATGGAACGGCCCTCGTTCAAAATTGGCACAAATCTTATATATAAAGTACATATTTGAATCCATAGTCCACACTCATTGGTCAAGGCTTAAAACTCAGCCAAATATTAAAATGTATATCTTATTCAGATTTGTCAGAAAATTTCACCGTTTCTGAGTACCCATATGGACATATTTTTCAGCGCCCAAGGGAGCTTACCTCCAGTACAGAATCAAAATACAAGTAGTATTGTGTTTTGATACCCATATATCCGATTTTTTGGTCTCTTGATCCTGCATATTAAAATTAGTAAGGAAATTCCATTTTCTTCACTCTAGCGACCTTCGACCTATAGGCCAGGATCCAAATATAGGACTTGTATGAACATTTTCTGGATATACAAGTAGTTATGATTTCGAAGATAACGTAACGGTTTTGGGTCCTAGGGCACATAACCCTTCCCTATAGGCCAAGCAATTCAAATAACCCAAATCGTTAGACTAGTGTTATATTTAGATTCTTCTTAAAATTCACCCGTTCCGAGTACGCATTCGAACATGTGCGAAAGGACCAATTTTTCGGCGCCATATTACGAATTAGACTCAGTGTTCAGGAATTTAAATTAAACATATCGTTAAATTAATATGATATTTCCATCCGTGACGAAATTTTAATGTTTTTTAATATACTTGTGTCTATGGTTCATATAGGCCGATTTTAAGGCCCCTGGGCCGAGTTCTATATTTGAACAAATCTTATAAAAAGGTACAAATTTAGAGTTATTAGACAGATTTCATTGCTTCTGATTATATATATATATATATATATATCCCTGAAAATTAAGGGACTTTTTAAACCCCACGGCCTATAGACAATGCTTATAGGTCAACCGAATCATAAAATAAATAGCATATGTGACGCGCAAAATAGAAAGGGACCTAAGGGTAAAAACCAGTTGTGTTCAGGAGACCCATTTTAAAGATTTAAATACTCGCACGTGTATCATTGGTGTACCATCACTTTCATAAAACGCGCATATCTCTGGGAGGGAACACTTTTGGGGCATGGGATCGGTCTCACTCGATGCTCAGATGTTGTCCACGTCAAAAATAAGTGAAAATTGATTTTTTTGCCCTTAGGTCCCTTTCTCTATCTTAAATATTAAATTAGGATTCGTTTGGAGATTTCACCGTTTCTGTATACCCATATATACTCGATCATTAGAGGACTGTTTTTGTCCTCAAGGGTCCCAGGACCCAATGGGCCAATAATGCCAACTCTCAACAAAAAAAGCGCCAAACTCGCATACCCAATCGCTTACAGGTTCAAATAGATCTTGTAAGTTAAGAATGCGAGGTCTTTGTGCAACATTTTTATTGGGTTATTGCGTAAAATGTTCAATGAATAAAATCGATTTTCCAGAGCTGAGTCGCACACTCTTAGATGCTGCATCACAATCTAGGTCGATGCCAATAAACGGGATGCTATTGGTAAACAATTGGAACGACCGGTCTAAAATATAACAATTTATTGATTGTTTATACGCAATTGGTCCTTAGAAATAAAACACGATTCGAAGCAACAGTTTTCCATATTTTGGACATGGGAAGTTTTAACCGTTTTCACGCTTGTTTTGTTGTCTTCTAAAGGGTGTCCCAAGAAGAACGCAATTTTTAAATCTGGCAACATTCGAAGTGTCATTGTTTGACATTTGAACAATTGTTATTGTTTGTTAGTAGAAGGTACGAGGTTAGTAAAAATGGAGCGCTACACGAATGAACAACGCATTCTCATTGTGAAATTGTTTTACCAAAATGGTGAAAGTTTTGCGGCTACAGTTCGCAAATTGCGATCAATTTGGGGTCACAATAATGCTCCAAAAGAGTCAACTGTAAAGTGATTAATGGATAAATTTGCTGAAACTGGGTCTGTTAGTGATGTAAAGACAACAACGCGCCATCGACCAGGTCGATCGACCGAAAATGTCGCAGCTGTACGTGATGATGTCGCTCAAACTCCATCCACCTCAATTCGACACCAAGCTCAGCAAATTGGTGTCTCCAAATCCACTTTGCAGCGAATTTTGACGAAAGATTTGCATCTTCATTCATACAAAATTCAATTGACTCAGGAACTGAAGCCAGCTGACCATGGACAGCAAAGGGAGTTCGTTAATTGGGTATTGGAGAAACAACATGAAAATGCTGATTTTGCCGATAAAATCATCTTCAGTGACGAGGCCCATTTTCATCTTGATGGCTTCGTCAATAGGCAAATTGTCGCATTTGGGGTGCGGAAAATCCTCGAGTGATTCACGAGAAGCAAATGCATCCTCAACGTGTCACTGTGTGGTGTGGTTTTTGGGCTGGAGGAATCATTGGACCTTTTTTTTATGAAAATGAGGCAGGTCAAGCGCAAACAGTCAATGGTGTTTGGTATCGTGAAATAATAACCAGTTTTTTCTTGTCTAGAATTAAAGAAATGAATGTGGAGGGCATGTGGTTCCAACAAGACGGCGCCACATGTCATACAGCCAGAGAAACAATTCAATTGCTGCATCAGTCATTTAAAAATTGCGCTCTTCTTGGGACACCCTTTATATATCGAAATGTTAATGTTTATCTCTTAGTTTTGGATTTATCCGACCTATTAACGGAAACGAAATTTGTTTTAAAAGACATTTTGATAAAATTTGATGTGTGCCAGCTTGCTTTATGATTTGTGAAAGTCTTGCCTTCATTTATTTCAATTAATAGAGAAAAACTTAAACTAAAAAAGTTTTCTTTGAAAGAGCGAATAAAGACCGTAAAAATTTTGAGGCCACATAACAAAGTACTGGTGTATATTTCACAATGTTTGATTTTAATTAATTTTCATTTCTATGTAAAAAAATTTAAATAGAAACTTTTGTGTAAAATCTGACATCTTACAGTGATTTTTTTAATTTCTGTTTTTTATTTAAAGTATCATATGGGTTCGCTGTTTAAAATCTTTTGATTTTTAAGAATGTTTGGTTGATCTTTCTTGATTGATTTGATCAATGTTGGTTTATTTTCCATTTTATCAAGAACTACACTGCTCTCGATAGAAATTGAAAAGCATTAAACAGTCTGTACATAAAGAGAAAAATCTATTTTCTTAAAATTCCAGAAAACATAATCCGATAATGAGTAGGAAAGATACTTAATACTCCATTATTAATCGGAAGCACTTTATTGAACGCTACTGATTCACTTCGCTGCCATCCGGTATCGAAAACCTGTTTGTCTGCGCCAAACTGGCTATCCATCCTAAGCTAGTAACGAAGTGCCGAAGTTATTAATGAATTATGGATGTGTTTATAAAAAAGTTTCGCTTAAAGCTGCTATTCCCTGCTACTCACATAAATGTTTATGGGTTTTCCATAAAGTACCTGCTCCCATTGTTAGAGTTGCTTAAGTAGCCCACCTTCTCTACGGCGCGGGATGCGGGATGCGATGATGGTGTGGCGGCGACGTTTCCTCGTTAGTCGGTCGGTGTTATAATGAAGGACCAATTAAGTTTTATTTGATTTTATATTTAACCTCAAATTGTTGGTAGTAAATCTTCATAACTGAACTAATAAAGTTCCACCTCGCTGTGTCGGGTAGTAGCAGGAGACAATAGAAAAGGAATGGAGAATAAGCGTGAGAGGGAGAGTAAGGTAAACTAAATATAAACAAGTATTGTTTTTAATGATGCCATCTAACCCGTAAACAAAATTTACGCTGGTGAACAGCAGACCGGCCATCATCTGAAATCTAGCTTTGTATCACATTCCCCCGCTCCTCGTTAGGCCAATAACATATTCTCAACTTCAATTTGTCTGTTGTTTATTATTTATCACAGTCTGTGTAAGTGTAATAATCACTCATACATACGTCATCTTTCCTTCAACTATGGTAGTATGTATGAAGTTCGTTACAAAAACTTGGTCTACACCCAGCAAACCGAATGTTTAAAGTTCTGTGACATTTCTTTAGGAAAGTCGGCATTTCGGATCCTCACCAAGTCTGACCAATTTCGTTACATAACATATGTACATGGAGTTATGAAAATCGGATGTGTTTGTCGACTCGTAGTTCAGAACTCTGAAGTGCCCTGTTTTTTTTTTTTTTGATGACCAACACTCAGGGGTTTTCCCCTTTACTCGTACATGCGATGCATTGCGTTGGTGAATGGAAAGTAAGGGAGTTCAAGGAGGAAAGAGGGAGTAATGTTTGTTGACATTTGAATTGAATTTCTGGATGTCGTAGCTGGTGGGAAATACATTCGCCGGAAGTCGATTCCACATACGGACAGTACGGGCGAAAAACGAATTTAATCTGTAGTGTATAGTGCGGTCAAGTTTTTGATGTGTTAACGTCTATTGGCGCTGGTAGGGACTAAACTAACAACGTGAACACATTCAAACAAAAAAGCACAGAGATTTGTCCGACTGCGATCACACATTGTTTGGCGTTAAACTCATCCGAAACGGCTGCACCGATTTGTATGGAATTTTGTGTGCATATTGGGTAGGTCTCGGAATAGACCAAAAACTATTTTTCATACCCCTTATTCTGTTGAGATCGGAAAAGTCCTACTGGTACCTCCCACACTAACGGTCTCATAGGCCTTGAAAAATAATATGACAATAACTCACCACACACTTGACCTATCGAGACGAAATTTTCGGCATATAGATTAATATATAGAACAGACTTTTGCACTTAATTTGGCTAAGATCGGAAAGGCCCTACTGGTACCTCCCACACAAACGGTCTCATGGGCCTTGAAAAATAATATGACAATAACTCACTCCAAACTTAACCTATCGAGATGAAATTTTCTACATAAAGATTTTTATATAAAACACACCTCTGCGCCAAATTCGGATGAAAATTTTCTTGAAAAGGCATATGTCAAATACATATGCACAAATAATATCAAGGAACAAATTCCAAGGGCCAAGATTTGACACTAAAGTTTTATTTAAATTCCAAGGGCGAAGATTTGTCACTAAAGTTTTTTTTTAAAGATTGAGTTAAAACAGCTTAGGATAGGTCAAACGACGAAAGTCAAGCAGGCAACAACTAGGGTCACAGCGGCAAAAGAAATGGGAAATGAGGCCATTGGTTCACGTAGAGAAATTATATGGGTTCTGTTTGATCACGGCAACAATACAATGTTCTTTGCAATAAAAGTATGTTAGTCGCAACCATAGTATTGTTTTTTGAATTTTATTTTGATAATAGTATGGTTGCGGCACTATGAATAATGTATTATTGCCAAATTTAAAATTTAAAATATGGTTGTAGCAACAATATTAGTATGGTTGAGGCGACAAAAGTATTGTCTTCTTGTTTGTTTTATTTAATAATATAATTAATTTTAAAAATTGGGTTATGTTTTTTAGAACAATGGTATTGTTACGAATCTTACACAATAATAGTACTTTAATTAATTTTTTTTTTGAAACAAACTGCTTTTAAATAATTAAAATATATACGTATCTTTTCTATTGTTTAATAAATCACTCCTATTATTTCGAATTTATTTTTGTTTTAAATAATTGACTTAATAAAAAGCTATTGTTGAATAACAACATATCGCAATCCTTATAATTAATTTCGAGGATCATAGTATGGTTGAGTGTCGTCATAATATGGTTGTGGGGATCATAGTGTGGTTGTGTGTGATCGTACTATTGTTGTGAGGATCATAATATTGTTATGACACACCTATTTCCCCAAAAACAATATGATGCTCTTCGAATATTTTTACTCCAACCTTATTTTCGAGTTGGAAGAGTAATTTGTATAGCTCGAATACAAATCAAATTAAAAGCCCAAAATTTGTTTTGCTATTACACATTGGGATTTTGTTGTGGTTTACATTAACTTTTACAACAGCCGACGTACGAAGTTATTCAATGCAATATCTTCACAGATTGCATGCATTCCGCCAGTCTGTGTCAGTCCTTCATGTTGGCCGGGCCAACTTCTCCTTCGTACGAGCATTTCGCAGTCGTTGTTGGCATCCCGACCAATGCGCAGGCAGTGGATGTAAGGCAGCGAAGCGAAATAAAATGAAAACACCAAGAAGAAGAATAAGAGTTTGAAACGGAAACGGATGTCATCACTTTGATGAGTTCATCATGGAGGAAGGAAATCGCCTGAAATTAATTTTACATTTTCCGGACTTTGCGAAACTAGCGACCCAGCAACACAAGGCTACTGCACCGGACGGATTCGGCGGCCGTTGCGTCGGCCCCCGCCGTCTGTCGATTAAATCAATAATGATTGTAAACACAACAATAAACAGGGTGCGCAATGCATCTCCTGCTGGTGTACGAGTACTCTAGTCGCTCGCTTAGTTTCCGTGTGCCAGTCAATCAATCAGTGCGTCACTCAGTCAGTTTGTCAGTCTGTCCATTCTGCTAATAAATGGGTCTGTTGAAGGAAGGCATAAAGTGCAGTTGCTGTTATTGTGGCTTCAACAGGATTCTTTTGAGGTAGGTGTATGTGTGTGTGTGCGTTATGTTCATGTATGTCTGTGATGCAGTAAACAACAATTGGGTCACCACTACCACCGTCATACGTACGGCTGTTGCATTGATTCGATATATAAGTGAGGAAAGTTGTGTGTTTGTGTTGCTTTTCACTTTGCCACTTCTACCAGTGTGAGTTTGTGGCACTGCTATTGCAAACGGGGCTGGGATGGAGTGTGATGTCGGTGATGGCACCAGACATTGAATTGGGAAAAGGGGTCTAAGTCTGTTAAAAGTGACAGCAAAATCAATGCAATTTCCATTACGGCGAACGGCAAGAGGTATGACATTTACCTTTGTGCAATAACATCTACATTGTTTTATATTGTACCGAAATATTGTGTCGATTTACACTGGTCTACATCGATTTAGGGTGGTTGATTTCTGATATATGATTTCGTAAGGTTTTTGTGTGGTTTGTAGCTATTACAAAATAATCATTTAAATTGGAAAGGTTTTACATTTTAATGGGTCCTAAGGAGTAAGCCGAAAAATGGAATAGAGTTTTTTGATATTAATTAATTTACTTCACTTTTTGGTGCCGATTTTACCCATGAGAAATTTGATGTAGTCGATATGTATACACATATGAGCAGAGTGAAAATAATATCTTTGCTAGAGACTTTTGTATCACTACCTGAGTATCCACAGCTATGTGCCCTAGATGTGCATTGCTCCTAGAGTGTGTGCGATATACTCTAGGAGATTTGACCCTGTTCTGTAACGAAGGAAAGATATATTTGCAAGTAAATGGGTTGCCCCAAGGTGTATGTGATTCGGGTTTATATGCCACCATTCTGCTGGATTTTCTTCTGCTGTGCCAAACAGCTGTGCTCTTTACTTAAAACAATTTGGTATGGTATATTAAATACGTCGATAATATTCTTATGTATATGCACACACTCAAAAAAAAGTGAACCAAGAGACAAGTAAAAATGAACTAAATTTTAGGAAAATTGAACTTCGTATGGCACTAAAGCTTTTTTCCTTACGTCAAGTTCATGTATTTCCTTGAAATTAGGATATGGTTGAACTTGATTCTAGTTTATTTTTACTTCATATAACAATTTTTTTTGCTCATAATAATTTATTTTTGTCCTAAATCAATAACGTTTTTTACATAATGTAAGGAAAAAATTCACTACAAGCTAGTGCAATTGAACTAAGACCGAGGAAATTTGAAAATTGTTTGTCTTGGAACCATGTACATTTTTCTTTAAAATTAGGACATGGTTATTGATGTTAGTTCAACATAAATTATAAAGCAGAAAATTGTTCAGTATACATGGTTTAGTTTTTCCTAGGTGTTAGTAATGTTGTGCTGTTCTGCAGTACAAGTAGTCATTCTTAGAAGAATGTTTTTCGTATTAGTTAGTTCATGGTGTCATAAGATTAATGACAAATTTACTTCATTCTAGTATGTAAAATCCTCGGTGTAAAAAAATCTTGTCGTTACAACAAGCAAAAATTTACTAAAGTGAAGTTCGACAAAAACTTGTTCCAAGTTCATTAATGAAAAAAATTACTCAATATAAGAAAAATTAGCGTTTTATTGATTAAATAAAGTTTGAAATGTTCTCGATTTTAGATGTGTCTCGAATTGATACTAGTTGTGTTTTATTTGAAATAAATTTATTTATACAAAAAAATAATAAAAATTAAAGTAAAAATGTTTAAGTCAAATACAATAAGACATAATAAGCTAATAAAAAGAATAAATAAATCAGTAGTATACATAAAATAATTAAATGTAATAAATAAATCATTCTGAGTATTCCCATTCGCATTTGTGGAAGATCCTGAAAAAAAAGAAATTTTAGTTAGTTACAATTTCATATTTATTTCATATAAAACTCAATACGCACCATTATTTTTTGTCGGTTTTTATTTGAAATATCCGCAATATCCATTCCAAAGCCAGAGTAATACATCAGTCAGTGAGAAAAAGAAGAAACTATTTATAAAATTAATATTTTTACTATGAATTCCTTCATTAACAAAAAAATATGCACTACTCGTATTCTACACAGAAAAATTACATATAAGTATGTACCTTGAAGATTAAAAAAATACCAGCTAAAAGTGTAAATTGACATCGTCCAGTGGTCCTGAACTTTATTGTTGTACCGAGATATTAAAAATTCTAAACAAAAATTTTAATATGTTTTTAATGAATATATATATTTTTCCATTTCCACTGAAGTAATATGAATCTTAAATAGAAATCTTAAACATTAACTTTAAAAATTATTATGGTTTGCACATTCTTACAAGTCCAAAAACGAAATACATTTATTTGCATAACATTCATTTTGAATCCACTAATTGCTACCAAATTTAAAGTTTAGCTTTATGAGCAGTTACTCAGTTTATTATAGAAATGTTTTTGGTATCCATGCAAAATTTTGTATTGAAACATATTATTTGCTTATTAAATACATTGTTATAAAATTATCATAAAATTTATTTGTTCAGACTATGTGAGGTGTATTAATTTTTAAAAGTAAATGGGTTAATATTTTTTTAAATATTAATTATATAAGTAAACTAAATACACAAAAATGGTTTATTAATTGGTTTACTTAATATAAATAATAATAAAATGTACATAAATTAGGCTGTTAAGTTTATTTAAAGAATGTTAGTGACTGATTTTAACGCAAGCAAGAACACATGCAGTACTCGTAATTCGCCTCTACAACTATCGAGTGCAAGTAGGGAAAAATGTTGTTGAATAAACATCCAGACCTTTTTGCATTCATCTGGATACTTAAGATTAAGGACGTGAAATATTTTAAAAACTACATCAATACATACTACTATATTCGCAAGTTTGTAGAAAATATCGCCGTAGTAAACAAAATATTCATTTATTTCGTGATACGAGTTACCAATTATACATATAAAAGGCTGCAGGATGTTCTTCTGAGAAAACTGGTAATCAATTTTAATCTTAATTTTTGGCTTGAGCTCAGATGTATTTGAAGCCCAAATAAAAAATGCATCCCGTGAGTCTGCGATCGTTGTTTTAGTAAATTTTTTTTTCTTCGTTTCTGTGTTTATGAAGCATTTTCTGGCACTTGACTTTAAAATACTATGCATTACATGAATTAATATAAGGTTTTGCTTTTCTGGAAAAAAAATAATTAAACCATTATATTGATACAAAAACATTGTCCTTTAAGTTAAATTTTTTAAAAGTGCAAGTAAGACTAATAATGAACACCATAGGATTTAGCGCATATATAAATTTTTCAAACACGGAATGAAAAATTCGCTCACCACAGTTCAGTTCATAGATTCGCAGTTTATATATATATATATATATATATATATATATATATATATATATATATATATATATATATATATATATATATATATATATATATATATATATATATATATATATATATATATATATATATATATATATATATATATATATATATATATATATATATATGTATATTTAAAACTGCGATACTATGAACTGAAATGTGGTGAGCGACTTTCATCAAACCGTACCAATAATTTATCATATCCGTTTCGCAGCACATAGTCTAGCAAATCTCAATTCCGCCAGTTAGATGAATATCGTTATAAGCAGTTTTGACTAAACAACTGTATGGGTAATCAACAAACATGCAACAATCTCACAACACTTATATAGGGTGTTTTTTATTGAGGTATAGAACTTCGAATTGAAATAACACAAGAAAATCGTTTTAATGTCCATCAATTTGGCTTTATTGGAAGGATAATTTTATGCCATTAATGTTTAAATATGATTTCTGGCATGTGGCCGCCGCGGATGGCTCGAATAAAGCCAATTCTACAGGTCCAATTTTCAACCACTTTAAAGTTGATGGACAAAGCTCCAATTGCTGTGCACGGTGGCGAATCGATTCATTCGGGTCCTCTTCAACACATTGCTCTACAGCGGCAATTGTTTCTTCGGTGCGCACTGTTCGAAGTCTCTGCGGATGCGTATAATCACATAGAGTAAACGTAGTGCAAAAACGATCCATGGTTAACCGAATTAATTGCTCTGATGGACGATTATGTCGACCATAAAATGGTGAACTTCGCGAACTGAACCATTACTTTCGAAATAAATTTGCACGATTTGCAAGCGTTGTTCTTTTGTCAACCTGTTCATGATGAAATGGCAAACCAAACTAAATATTAATCACTTGACAACTGACAAAATGGCCGCCAGTTAAAAAAGTGATGCCAACTTAAAGTTCTATACCCCAATAAAAAACACCCTTTACTTACTACAAGAAAAACGAAACTATAGTTTTACATATTTAATTACCTGAATTATCTTTGGTTTCTTCATACTTTTCAATAAGATGCAAGATATCGGGGTTTTTGCTTTGTTCCTTGCTCAACTTAATTAATGACGTGGAGAAGTTATCCTAATTTCAAAAAAGACAGTCTTCTTTTCCTGGGAAAAAATTTGAAAAATCTGATGTAATCTAAAATACTCATAATAAGAAAAATTGTTCTGTATTGCAAAATCGTATGTTTACAAGTTGATGACCAAATGATTGCTTCAACGACGGCCACTCTTGCAATATTTCATAAAGCGAATGATTGCATTTTATGATTTTTTTCCTGAGAGCAAATGTTTCTTCCCATTTTTGCAAAACTTGCTTTTCCGGCTCAACATTAAATTTCAACCACGCAACATTGGTTTCACCTAAGAAATTTTAAAAATTAAGAAAAGTAGCCTTACTTTGCAACTAAAGGTATAGTTCAAACCATCAAAATTTCAGTGTTGTCTGTATTAAGTGCCGTTAACAATAAATAAAGTAAATTCCAAGTGCAACCTACCCACTTTTGTATTTCGCTTAAGGTAAACTAATACATATTTCGTATTCTTCTAGAGCTGAAACATCTCTTTGAAACTGGTTCCGCAATGTTTGTTTTATGATAAAGTAATTACGTTTATGAAACTGAAGAAAATCGGTTCAGATTTAGATATAGCTGCCACACACATATGTCCAACCGGTTGCACGATTATAATTAACTATAGAAATCATATACTACATCCAATCTTGATGAAACTTTGCACAAGTGCAATTTTTGAGCTTTGGAGAAAATAGGTTTAGTATTTGACGGAGCTTCCAAAAAGGTGGCAAAACAATTTTACCAAAAAATGTAATTTTCTCACATTAGATTTAAAATCTGAGTAAATTATTTATTTTATTCCGTTTTAATTGGCTCAACGCACTTTCTTCTATAAATTTTTGTTCTACAAATTAAAAAAAACGACATTTGACAGGAAATTTGCACATATTATCCGCCAATAAGTAAGTTTATTTTTTTAATAGGATTTGAAATTTTAGCTTTGTCAAATTAAATAAGTCTTTTATCTTTATTGGTAACAGCCATACGTGTATATATTTTTATTTATTTTTTGTTAAATGCCGTCAAAAAGAACACATACAACAAAACAATACATACCTCCTTCTATTGTATTGGTCTGTTCATGGTTGAAGGTTTCTGAAAAATGCCTTCCTTTCTTAATTTGTATGAGGAATAAATTTGCTGTAAAGGCAACCATCAGGTTTTCTTCCTTTCTTGTGAATGTTATATATTTCCTAATTATAAATAATAATATTTTAAGAAATGCCCACTACAGAACATTTTTGTATATAATACTTACTTTATTTTCTGTTGGAAAAAACTTGAAATACTTTCTGCTATTATTTCAAAATGTTTAGGAGAAGGCGTAATTGAAGTTTCGAGAAGGAATTCCGTAACACATCCCGAAATTCTTCGATACTTTTGGTTGAGCCTCGAATTATTTTTATAAATGTTTAGAACATTTTTCCCATTTAAGGTTCTTACTTAAACTTCTTCAATAGAAAACAAAAAAAAAATTGATTAAGAAAAGACGTTAAATTCGGCTAGGCCGAAGCATTTAAAATCTCCACCATGGACTGTTTCTAGTACAACAAATGCAGGATTTTTGGGTCATGGGTCCATGTTTGACAGAACTTAATTTTTGGGGCCCAATGAACCATTGTTCTATTCAGTTCGTAAAGAAAATGTCAATGTTTTTTGAGAACCATATGTCTATTGTTGAATAGGACCGAAAGGGTAAGAAGGGCAGCCCATAGATAAGGGTTTTAAATTTAGAAACATTTTTAAAGTTCATGCAACAGACGGAAAAACTTACATATCCAATGGTGGAAATTATAAAAATATGCAAATAATGTTATGTTGTTGAACAAATAAATTATCGTGAGGACTGGATATCGAAGAATACTAATTTAATTCAAAGTGTGCAATCGTAACTAACGGTGAAAAAAAAAATATTCTTATTAACCAGATAATCAAACACTATTGCATAATGTGAACTCCAAGTGTTGAAAAAAGATGAAATACTATCGCATCGAAATCCAATGAATAATTGGTAAAATTCAATGGAACAATATTTCCAATTATAGCACTTGGAGTTTGACCATGCAACTGGGTAAAATAATCTAGAAGATGAACAATTTTTCAGAATCCTGCGGTAGTGGTACTCGTATTTATTATGGAAATTTATTCTTATTAACCAGATAATCAAACACTATTGCATAATGTGAACTCCAAGTGTTGAAAAAAGATGAAATACTATCGCATCGAAAACCAATGAATAATTGGTAAAATTCAATGGAACAATATTTCCAATTATAGCACTTGGAGTTTGACCATGCAACTGGGTAAAATAATCTAGAAGATGAACAATTTTTCAGAATCCTGCGGTAGTGATACTCGTATTTATTATGGAAATTTATTCTTATTAACCAGATAATCAAACACTATTGCATAATGTGAACTCCAAGTGTTGAAAAAAGATGAAATACTATCGCATCGAAATCCAATGAATAATTGGTAAAATTCAATGGAACAATATTTCCAATTATAGCACTTGGAGTTTGACCATGCAACTGGGTAAAATATTCTAGAAGATGAACAATTTTTCAGAATCCTGCGGTAGTGGTACTCGTATTTATTATGGAAATTTATTCTTATTAACCAGATAATCAAACACTATTGCATAATGTGAACTCCAAGTGTTGAAAAAAGATGAAATACTATCGCATCGAAATCCAATGAATAATTGGTAAAATTCAATGGAACAATATTTCCAATTATAGCACTTGGAGTTTGACCATGCAACTGGGTAAAAGAATCTAGAAGATGAACAATTTTTCAGAATCCTGCGGTAGTGGTACTCGTATTTATTATGGAAATTTATTCTTATTAACCAGATAATCAAACACTATTGCATAATGTGAACTCCAAGTGTTGAAAAAAGAAGAAATACTATCGCATCGAAATCCAATGAATAATTGGTAAAATGCAATGGAACAATATTTCCAATTATAGCACTTGGAGTTTGACTATGCAACTGGGTAAAATAATCTAGAAGATGAACAATTTTTCAGAATCCTGCGGTAGTGGTACTCGTATTTATTATGGAAATTTATTCTTATTAACCAGATAATTAAACACTATTGCATAATGTGAACTCCAAGTGTTGAAAAAAGAAGAAATACTATCGCATCGAAATCCAATGAATAATTGGTAAGATTCAATGGAACAATATTTCCAATTATAGCACTTGGAGTTTGACTATGCAACTGGGTAAAATAATCTAGAAGATGAACAATTTTTCAGAATCCTGCGGTAGTGGTACTCGTATTTATTATGGAAATTTATTCTTATTAACCAGATAATCAAACACTATTGCATAATGTGAACTCCAAGTGTTGAAAAAAGATGAAATACTATCGCATCGAAATCCAATGAATAATTGGTAAAATTCAATGGAACAATATTTCCAATTATAGCACTTGGAGTTTGACCATGCAACTGGGTAAAATAAATCTTGCGGACTGGTATGGGCGAAAAGTGTAAAATATAAATACCTAACAAAATGATACCATTTAAAATGTTTAATGTAATAGTGGAAAAGTGCTAAGTCTTATCGCCTTGATTATCTTACGACATTTTAACAATGAGAACTCAAAATGTTGAAAAAAGATGAAATACTACTGCATCGAAATCCAATTAAGTTTTGGAATGATTCAATGGAACAATATTTCCAATTATAGCACTTGGAGTTTGCACATGAAACTAAATAATATGATCAGAGCGAAATTTTGAATGTATCCCTGCTTTTCTAGTGGTTATCCTTTACTTTAGTCAACAGAAACTTGCTGTAATCTCGGAACATCAGCAACCAAAGCCACCTTGGTAACGCCTGGGAAACTATGACATACGAACATATAACCAAGGTATGCGGATGTGATGACCTAATAGCGATTTATCAGGAAGCTGGACCTAAGCTAATTCATAAACACCGACCAAAAGAATGCTCGGGATACATTCAATTGACGAATCATCTTTCAAATACCTACCTTTCTAATACTGATTATTAACATATGGATATGAAAGAATAACATTAAATGTGATTAACTGAGAGAAAAATTATGCAAACAAGTGCAGAATCAGAAATTTTTGTAAAGAAAATGATTCTTCTAATCACCCTGATTATCTAACACCATTGCATAATGAGAACTCCAAGTGTTGAAAAAAGATGAAATACTATTGCATACTATTGTATGGAACAATATTTCCAATTATAGCACTTGGAGTTTGAACATGATAATACATAATATGATCAGAGCGAAATTTTGAATGTATCCCTGCTTTTCTAGTGGTTATCCTTTACTTTAGTCAACAGAGACTTGCTGTAATCTCGGAACATCAGCAACCAAAGCAACCTTAGTAACGCCTGGGAAGCTATGACATACGGACATATAACTAAGGATTGCGGATGTGATGACCTAATAGCGATTTAACAGGATGCTGGACCTAAGTTAGTGGATAAGTACCGACCAGAGTAAAGCCCGGGCTACATTCAAGAGGCGAATAATCTTATATCACGTGTATTTTGATTGTATTTTGTATTTTATTATGTTGTACTGAAAATGCTGATATTCAAAACAGTTAAGTATTCGAAACATCAAATGCAAGCAAGATAACATGCGTTTGATATTTCAGAAATCTGCTCAATTTTCAGTACATCCTTATTTGTTTGCAAATTAATTAGAGTAGATCGACTTTTTTAGACAACATGGAAAAGGTGTCACCGTTGACCATTAAGTTTTTCGTATGTATATTTCTAAAAACTGTCGCTGAAGAATCTTAATCTATCTAAATTCATTTTTGAACCCTTATGTGAACGAGGGAATTACTCGTAAATTCAAAATGATTTTTGACTTAAGTTGTTGCAACAACGAAAATTCTTAAAAACAACAAAAAAAATCTGGTCAATAAACCAAAAAAAAACCGATCCACTCTAACGTACAAACAACATACACACACAATCACTATTCACATATGTATACATACACTAAATTTTCACTTTAGGTCACTTTAATTAACTAAAAATTCACTACACTTACCTTAGACTTCTTCCTAGATACTCCCGAAACACCTATTGAGCCCAGGCCGCGCTTCTCTGCGACAAAAATCTGCAAAAATTGAAAGTTTAATCTCCTTTATAAACAAATTCTATCATTTTTTACTTACCCGTTGTTGTTACACCAAATTCGTTTGACAAATAATATTTTGTTTGTTTTTGTATGTATCACAAACCGAACAAAGCGAAATAAAAACACAACGCCTACTTCCTGCTTTTGAATTTCGTACTTCAATTTTCTCGTTGAGAATATTTTAGTTCATGTTTTCCTAGATTCAAGGAAATGTATGTTTGTATGTACGAAGTATTGAATTTGAAATAATGAAGTTGTATTCGTTGTTGGTTCATTTCTTTTCGTTTAAGGAAATTTTTAATGTTTGAAAAAATATATTGAACTAAAGTCTATTATGGATTTTTCTCTACATTAAAAGAAAATTTCTATCATTCTTATATATTTGAACTTAACTGTAGTGTGTTTTTTTTGCTCTTAGTATATATATGGAATACGGTTGAGTTAATTCGAAACATCCTTTCAGTATTTCTCTCCTCTGATCTATTACAATTTTCTGCACAGAAAGTAAATATTTACTATTTTTTATGATTTTTTTTATTAGATTAAAAAAAAGTTTCCCACACCTAAAGAAGTATATTGTTTAGTATTAATAAAACTATTATTTTAAACTAAGTAAATGTGTAGTACTGTCAAGAAGCGATTTGAACGACATGTTAGGATTATTTCATATTTTTTAGTAAATATTTCTTAAGTTGTTTTTATTTTATATGTAAAATTTTTTCAGTATTTTTTTCCTAAAATTTATGTCAGTTTTACTTAATGAACGAAAAAACTTATGCAGTTATAGTAAATATTTACTCTAGCAATGGAAATTACTTTTAGGAAAATTGCTTCTAAATTTCAAGTACATGCATTTTTACTTTGTCCTAAAAATAAGGAAAATTTTCTTGTACTGAATAAATTTTCCAACATACAAGTAAAATTGTACTACGTGGTAATAAAAACTATAAACTACATTTAAGTATGGATTGTACTAAAAAATGTATACCATATTTTTCTGAGTGCAAGGACAACATTACCTTACTGCAAAAAGCCCTGGAGGACTGCACTGGACTTGGATTTACGCTCGAACGAATCGAACCTGTAGAGTTTCCTCCGTTGGATGGTAGACCCATAACTGAGCGTATAACATTCCTAGATATAGATATATATAAAAGTATACCCCGTTTTCTGGTTAAGATGTATGTTAAAGAGGTGTCTAGTGACTGTATGTGTCACTATTTAAGCTCACGTAAGCTATTATGGAAAAACAATACAGTTAAAGGTTATATACGTCGGGTTTTGGAGAGGACAAGCAACTGCTACCTGCTGAATGACCTGTACGAAATATGTCGACGATTCAGAGCAAATATGTATCCAACAATGATGATTGACAAGCTTATGTTTTCAATGGTAAACTCACATATCTCGTTGTGTAAGAGGGCTGTTCGCGGTAATGCTAAGGAGGGTGTGCGACATGAAATACTAAGTTTGGGGGATTTATACGCCCGTTCCCGGCTGCTTCTCCATTATATAAAGGCAGAGCATGTTTGCCCTTCACCTGTCAGGGCATGGAATCCTATCATCATTATCTGCCTCCTCTGAAGTTTGTATGTGAAGGTTTTAGTGAGTTGATCAATTGGATGTTTGCTAACCTAGATGTAGGCGTACCTACTTATCGTAATGGTGATGCGCTCTTTTCACGCCTTGGTGTGCATTTATCCTCTCCTGACCCTTCCTATGAGGGGGGTTCGTCTACTTTGATTGAATTATGCAGTTTTCCTTCTTGTATCAGAACTTTTATCCTATGTGATCCCCAGCCGTTACACGATATGTTGGACAATACAAGTAGTATAGGTGCTAGTGGCCATCCCTCACCTTTGCCTTGCAACAAAATGAATTTAAACCTCGATAGGTCCACTCATCTTAATTCTTCCGAGCGGATTGCTTTGACTAAGCTGATTTTAGATCATATAGGTGTGGTGTGTGAGGATCTGGACCAGGCATTGGTTCCCCGATCGATTCGTTCTATATATGTTAAAGTTTAATAAGTGCTTAATAAACATGCGTGATACGCCAAATTTGTAATTCCTAATTGCTTACATTATATTCCTGTGTATGTATGTATTTCTCAAAAAATGTATTTCTCAAAAAATGTATATAAATAATAAGATGCTATATTTTCCTAGTCGATTTGCTTTGAATCTAGTGTTCTGTTTTATCCTGTGGTGGGGAATTAATAAAAAAACGCCTAAAAAATGACTAGAATATACAAGTGTCGCATGAAGATTATGTGCACAAAGTGTCAGTCCTGTAGTGGGATACTTGTATCTATTGCCGAAATATCTTGTGGAGGAGCCAGTCACTGCTCTAACGTTTTCCAATGTAGTGTACTGTTTAGTATTGCATGTATTTGCCCTATATCCTTTAAGCTTCATGTCTTATAAAGAGCACAATTGGCTCTATATTAGACTAGTTTCATATATGCCTTACAAAAGGCACCTAATTGAATGTAAATGAATGATTTTAACACAGGTACAGATTACTCTGTAAAATCCGCTGCTGAAACATTTTAGATAACCTTTTTTCAGCTCGACTCGGCTTTGAGCGCCCAATCTGCAATAGCCCTTAACTATTAAAAAACATGTCTGACCTTCATAGCCCAGCGAAACTAGTACGTCTTTGCATCATGACATTGACTAAATCAGAATCTGTCATTTTAATAGGAAAGGGCATCTCCAAACTATTTAATACGAAGAGATGTTTCATGCTAAGATTATGAACACACAAAAATCTTTTTAACATTTTAATATTCTTTTCCATCAAAATAACCAAAGCGGTGTACATATTTTCAAAAGTTTGTTAGTTCTTTAGCTTGTTTATTTACTTCGGCATTTTTGTGTAACAAATTGAAGAGGTACTCGAGACCACTAGTATTTATTTAAAATAGAAGACAAGATTCTTACAAAATGGCGAAGTGAAATGTACAATCTTGGCTCAATGCTTTTATCATGATATCGGCTCCGTGACAACCTTCATCAGAAAGCTTGGATCCAATTTTAAAAGAAGGCTTTTGCAGCAAAGGAAGATAGCCCTAAGTTTAATTAGAGCAGTGAGCAGTGATAGCAGTGTGCCACCATAAAGTTGTAGAGCTAGACACCATGTATGTATACAGGTCGATTTGTCACAATAATGAACCGATTTCGATGAAATTTAGAAATTGGTCAGTTTAAAGAAAATTAAGCCAAAGAATTGGGTAAATTTCAAAAATCATTAAAATTGTTTTTCTGTTGATACTTGTAACACTGTGTGAATATTTTAAGTTGTTTAAATATAACCATACGATATACGGACACCACGACGTGATAAAAGACCAAAAAACAGTCCCGTGTCTTCCAGATTTCCCAAAGTCATGCACTTTTTTATGGGCCCCCAAATATTTCGGACCTCGTTGTCATTTGTGCAAAAAAGTAATATTTTTGTAAGCTCATATTTGGCAACCCGTTCGGAATTTTGATTTACTCTTTAGGCAAAGTTATAGCTCTTGCCACTAACAAAAATTGTGAGCACATAAAATCAAAAAAACTTCATCTTCAAGGTCAAAATTGCAGAAAACTTTAAAAAAGTTTTTCGATTTTTTTATACCTTTTTCCCCTTTTAAGGTCCTTAGGTAGCACACAATCAACTACAAAAATGTACCCAAGATCTTAAAAAACAACTTTCTAGAACATATGAACTACATAGTAGAGATTCTTAACACCATTTAGGTAGCCGCAAAAGTGAAAAATTTCCAGAAAATTTTTTTAATTTCGTTTGCTTTTTCTTAACTCCTAAAATATCATTGCTACTATCTACTACAAAAATAATTTTGCAATTCTGACCTTGAAGATGGAGTTTTTTGATTTTATTATTATTACGAACATTATAAAATCAAAAAAAATATTTTTATTTATCTTTATGACAAGAGCCTTACAGAGTAAATCAAAATTCGTTTGGGTTTGTCAAATATGAGCCTACAAAAAGATCACTTTTTTTTGCAAAATTTATACCGAGACCTTAATATTTGGGGGCCCATAAAAAAGTGCATGACTTTGGGCAAAACTGGGAGAGGCGGTTTTTTTTTATCTTTTATCACGTAGTGGTGTTCGTATATGTGACGCGGAAAATAGAAAGGGACATAAGGTTAAAAACCAGTTTTGATCAGGAGAGCCATTTTAAAGATTAGGTCGTTTTCTATTTACGCTTAGAATCGTCGAGGGAACACTTATGGGGCATGGGATCGGTCTCATTCGATGCTCAGATGTTGTCCACATCAAAAAAGAAAAACAACGAAAATTGATTTTTTTACCTTTAGGTCCCTTTCTCTATGCGTTGTCACATATAGTTTTATTTTTTCGTGTTGCACTGTGTAATTAAATCAATTCCGCATATATAATATATTTTATTTTAATCCTTTTTCCACTCAAACCTATTAAATTAAACGGGAAAGTCAATATTTTATAATAGTCCCAAACTACAAAAATATAATGTTTGATATACGAGCTTAAGATTCGCTTGACCATGAATATCAAACTTGAACCATATGTTACCAAAAGCTGTCGGAAGGTTTCTCTTAAGTTAAGTCCCAATAGAGGGCGCTGTCGTTTAAAAATGAGAAAAATTTGTATTTAATAGATATAAGTTCGCTGACGAAATTTGGAACCGCTCAGTGTCAGCGGACTTGATATAAAAAGGAAACCCTATATGATCTTCGGAGTCGATGAAAACATCCGTGTAATGACTTAGATACATCTAAACTACATTTGTGGTGGTCACAAGTACAAAGGATAAACAAAGATGATACAACTACAAAGGATTACCTGCAAAGCGGGCCGTGTTCAGCTAGTATTAATATATTTGCAATTATTTCCAAAATCACACAATTTTCCTGGTTAAAGTTACAGAATTAATTGTTAACGAAATTTATTTTATCGTCTTCCTCCACCTCATAGCTATCGAGGGAAAAACCCTCAATATTACGAGGGCGACCGCAAAACTAACTGCCATGACACATTTTCTGTTTTACTAGCAACTTTTTTTGTTGTTTTTTAAAAGCAATCTTTTATAAGCCATCTGTCAAAATTTCCGAAATATATAATGATGATTTTCTTTGTTACAGCTGATTGAAGTAAACAAGTTTTATAATTTTTGGAAAATGGAAAATAAAGAGTTTCGTGCGGTAATTAAACACTTTTATATGAAAGGTTATACGCCACAATTAATCAAAGATGAATTGGATTCTGTTCATGGTGATAATACACCATCATTCTCCACCGTGAAATCCTGGGTTCAACAATTTAAAATGGGTCGTTCAAGTACGGAAGATGAAGAACGCTCTGGAATACCGAAAACTGCTACTACTATTGAAGACATTAGAAAGATATTTAATGAAGTGACTAAAGATAGACGAATAAAGCTCAGAGAACTTGCTGATATTGTTAAAATACACGAAAAACATGTTTGGAGTATTTTACATGATGAACTCCACATGAAAAAGCTATCCGCAAGTAGGGTGCCGCGTTTGTTGACTTTGCCCCAAAAAATCGTCCGTTGGAACAATTCCGAGGAGCTTTTAGCGATTTATCAGCAGCGTAATCCAATAGAGTTCTTGCGCCGATTCATAACTGTTGATGAAACATGGATCCATCAGTACATCCCAGAATGCAAAGAACAGTCAAAACAATGGATAGAAGCTGGTAAAAGTGGTCCCAAGAAGGCGAAAACTGTTAAGTCAGCAGGAAAAGTAATGGCCACAGTATTTTGGGATGCAAGGGGTATAATATTTATTGAATATCTTGAGAAAGGAAAAACTATGAATAGTGAATATTATTGTGCATTATTGGATCGGTTGAGTGAAGAAATCAAGATAAAACGACTGCATTTAGAAAAAAAAAGTTCTTTTTAATCAAGATAATGCTCCTTCACACACTGCATTTTTAACTCAACAAAAACTGGCCGAATTACAATTTGAAATTGCTCCGCATCCACCATATAGTCCAGATTTAGCTCCTTCTGATTATTTCTTGTTTCCAAATTTCAAAAAAAATTCTCGGTGGCAAAACATTTTCGTCCAATAGCGAGGTTATTTCTGAAACTGAGGCATATTTTGAAGGTCTTGAAAAATCTTATTTTTCGGATGGAATTAAAAAACTTGAAAAACGTTTGATGAAGTGTATTGAGTTGGAAGGAGATTATGTTGAAAAATAAATAATAATAATTCCAAAAAAACGGTTCTTTTTATGTTAGGCCAGTTACTTTTGCGGTCGCCCTCGTAAATGAATGTTTCATATTTTAAAAAAAATTAACACTCCTTTGATATTTCCTTTAATTTAGACTCCAGATCTCAAGGTTGTAACATTTCAAAACCACAATCACACAAGATTTACATTGTCCGACTTAGAAACGTCATTCGTTAGCTGTGACTTCAGCTTTCTAGGACTTTAGTTTGCGTTCAAGGTTTTTTAATTTTCAAGACAATCTTTGTTCAGAGAAAATGAAACAAAAAGGACAAATGTTTGAGCACGTTTGCCGTAAAGACCTTAAGCGTTACAATAACTTAATCCCCAGAAAGTGTGCTGATGTGGTGGTGTACGACCTAATCATCCTGGATGCCGAGCGTGAGCTTGGAGTGCATGGTGTGCTGGTGGCTCCCTAGCGTGCGTGTTCCACAACTATGATCGTCTTGTAAAACTTGATGTTCTACACATAAGATGTCGTGTTGTCTACTCACAAGGAGCTGTGTAAGTGGAAGATGTAAAGAGAATGACTGACAATGTTTGTGTGTGTGTGTGTGCGGCTGTAGTTTATGGCCTTCTTCCTGAATGTGTTGTAGCACCCATGTCCGTGGATTCATTTAGCAAGTCTTCGTGCATCCCGACATTCATCTATCCGTTCATTTCTCCCTTCCACTTATTCACTTGTACGCCTGTCCGTTTGTCTAACCATCAATCTGTCTCTTGGTTTTAAATGAAAAACTTTTATTTTATTATTCGAATTTGGCCGCAAGGATTTAGCAGCGGCAACAGCAACGGTAGCGACAGTAACATCAGCAGCAGCAGCAGTATCACGACAAATACAACTTGTAGTGCGACAGTGAGACAGAAAAGTGTCGATTGAGGGTTTGAACTTACACAGCCATACATCTTCCACGTTCTGTGTACATGGATGTGTGCACTATGTGTAAGGATTTCCTCCTAAGAGGGTGAATGATGATGAAATTTCATTCTTGTGAATGCTTCCAGCAACATATGGCAAGTAACTCTTTAAAAGTAATTATTGCAACAAATTGATTCTGTTACAAATACGGAGCCCGCCGCCGGCCGGGCGGGCAGGCGGTAAAGTGGTCGCTTGTTTTCGTTGCTAATATTTTTCTGGGGGAGAATTCGACTTTATTAGTTGGCCGACAAACAACATATGAGTAGCGTCTGTATGGACTAATATACACATATGTCAAAGTGGGACAAAGTCTGTCCTCTGGTCCTACTGCGCTCGCATTACGAGAGGGGTGTCTTCCGTACATTTTAGTCCAGTGTATCAATATTGTGCACGTTGCTGATGTTGTTGTTTTTGTTTGTTTGTTTATGCTTTCAACACATTTTCATATCCACAGCACACATACAGGCACCCACGCCGGGCCACAGTAGGTGCACGTTTGAAAAGATGCAAATATGTACGCTTCGTAAACATTCTGCCGGACTGGACCGATTGCTCAGACACCAAGTCATCACCTTGTAACTGGATTCCTAAAAGATATGCACACATACACCCACACTCCCTCACATTCATCCCCTTACGCAGTTGAACGCTGAAGTGCTTTGTGAATATGTACGAGTATTGGTGTTTCTGTGTTTGCTTTTGTGGGACTATTTACATTCATGCTTGTTAGCCCTGCAAACATTTTTTGATCGAGGATGAGACGAATCACCTTGACGATGCATTGAATAGCGGCGATAATCGTGTGTGGCTGTCCGGTTCAAAGCATGTTGCCAATATGAATCGCATGAAAATCTTCGTGATGAAAAGCCTATGATTCATCTATGTGAATCTGTGGCTACTGGTCCGAAAGAACTACTTGCGATTAATTTAGGCGATTCACTTTGCACCGGATAACCACGCATGTAATTATTCCCAAGAGAACTAGCCACAGAATCGCATGGGAAAAAACAGGCGATTCACTAAAGCGGATTTACATTACAACGGACAGCTGTACTCGAAAGGGGATTCACGTTTTATTCTCTAATGATGATCGCCGCAATTACATTAATCCTTCAGAATATTTGCCGATAGTTTTTCTTATTCAAGTTAAGAATTAATGAGAAAAATGTAATATTATATGCATTAACATAAATAGGGTCGAGAAATAGGCCATTAGCACAGTAGAACTTATTGTTAAAGTAAAGTTATATATGTATAAAAAGTGATTCATTCACGACTGGACAAATTTGTCCACCTACGATCAAGCCCGAAAATGCAGGGGGCGGGGCGAAATGGCAGCGATTCGAAAATTTTCGATTTGGTGGTAGGAAGGTACTAGGGTAAAATTGCTAATTTATGAACCAGTGGTTCAGTGAGATGAAGAATTTTACCGAAAAATTAAGACGAAGATGAAGCTCAATTTCATCTCGGTGGCTATGTCAATAAGAAAATTTACCGCATATAGAGTTCAGACAATCCACACTTGGCTATTGAGAAGTCACTGCATAACGAGTCACTATCTGGTATGGGTTTTAAACTGAAGGCATCATTGGGCCACTTTTCTTCGAAATTATGTAAGGAGCCGTCGTTAATGTCAACGATGAGCGCTTTATGTTTCCAAAAATACAGGGTGGAGCACGGTTCAGGTATCCCAATGAAAAAGTCACAAGGGGCTAAGTCTGGTGAGCGTGCCGGCCAGTTTACATCACCCCTCAAAGAGATAAGTCTTCCAGGAAACATTTGCCAAACAATTCATGGTAACCCTCGCTGTGTGTGTAGTGGCACCATCCTGTTGGAACCATGTATCCTCTAAATGCATTGTCTCAAGATCCGGCTGAAAAAAATCTAGGAAATGCCAAGAGCAAGTGATTGCTTCTGAGTAGAGCGTTTCGGAGATTGCAGTACTGCTGCATTAACTCTCTCGATGATTTGTGTGGTAATTTTGTAATCCTTGACTCAGGTCCTCCTCGTACACATGACACGTTCCCTGCTGTTCTCAATGAAGTTACCCAATTTACAATCGATTGCAGTCCAGGAACACGTCCGCGTGGGGGAACAGCAAATCGTAAACGAAAAGCACGCTGCACTGCAAAGATCGAGTGCGCATTTGAAAAATACGCTTCATCACAAAATGACCTCTCCCCACGTGTCAAATGCATGATGGCAACTGCAAGGCAGGCGAATACAAATCATCCATTAGCTACTATAAGCCAAGCATACTCTCTACTCTCTTTGACCAACTGTGTCGCCCCAGCCTGCAGTGTAAAAAAGGAAATTTTTGCGTTCCACCCTGTACAAAAAAATGACATGGACGACATTTGGTTTGAGCAAGGCGGAACCACGTGTCGCGCAGCCCACGCAACCATCAATATTTTACGCACTGTTTCTGAAAATCGAACAATCAGCCGAAATTGAGAGGTCAACCCTTTGTATTACTACTGTGGGGAATAATTCAAGCATTATAAAGTCAAATCGAAGATGAAATTGAAGAGATTCGACACGGAACAATCAGAAATGTACTAAGAAATTTGGTTGATCGGATGAGTTGCTGCCCAGTCAGTTGTGGTAGTCAATTGTGACAAAATTCAATTCCTTTCCAATAAACCAGAAATTTGAAAAAAATATCAGTAATTTGTTTACATCCGATTCAAATTGAAAATCGTAAATCGCCCACCCTGTATGAACTTCAGTTTATTATTTTATGGTTTGTCTACAGTGTATGCAGTTAGTTTTTAAGTCAGCAGTACTCCAAATTATATGTGGCAAATATCTGTTAGGGTGGGTGTAAATTGTATTACAAGTTCAGAATTAATCTATCTAAAGGGTGGTTACATTTTAAGGGCCAATCATCCACTGTTGCCATTTCTCGCCACCATTCTGACCATTGACGACGTTTGGAATGGTCAAGAGGCTTTAGTTCTTGAGTCAATTGCACCTTGTATGCGTGTAAATGCAAGTCTTTATGCATAATGTTCATCAACGACGAGCTGAGAGGTGCAATTTTTGGGCACGACGACGAGTTGAGGTGGACGGCTCTTCAGCCACACTATCGCAAACAGCTGCGATATTTTTTGCAGTACGAGCTGTACGAGCATACAGACCCGGCTTGCTCAAACTTTTGCACGATTTTTCCGATTGTACGCACATTTGGACGATTAAATTGATCGAAAAAGTAAGGAAGTGCACGATAAGCATTTTGATTTGAACGCCTATTTTCATAATAAGCCTGAATAACGTTCTCATTCGTTTGGGGAGAGCCTGGCCTTATAGAGTTCGGTTTTACTTTCAACAATTGCAGCAAAGCTTTCTGAAGAGGATTGTCACGGATTCGAAATCATGATAAAAGCAGTGTACAGCCACGAAAATCAATTTCACTTTGCCATTTTGTTAAAAACTTGTCTTCTTTTTAAATATAGAAGCAAGAGGTCTTGAGCCGGTCAGTCCCTGTTCAAAGCCTGAATAACTTTACCGCTTTGCTCGCTTGTGTGTCTTTCCTCGGTTTAAATTGAGTTTGTCTTAAATTGAGATATATTAAATGAAATGCAGAAAAAACTTGACGTTTAGGTGTGGATCACACTCAACGTCGGCCCTTAAAAGTTAACCACCCTTTAGTTATATCTCCCATACTTCTTTTTCTAATTGTTTCAGTGTAAATTTTTTGTTATTTATCAAATAGCTTCTCACAACAAAATAAACCATCCATCTTTTACAACAATTAAGTAAATCAGGACCATAATATTTTTTTTGATGGTTGTTTCATTGCCTTCAACATTCGCCTTATAAATGATCGACAAAATGAAACGCGACTCCTTCGCGAATGAATCTTGAATTCGGGACGAATGTTTTGTAAATTCATCTGCCCAAACGATGTTGGCGTCATTAAACGACAAGACGAATCGCGAATTCATCGCCTCGTGGCGATGTTTGCAGGGTACTGCTGCTACTGATGATGATTTCCTTGAATGGTCCAGTGATTTAAGTGCACATCCCTCGGAGCCAATGTTATGTTTCAGGAGAAAGTACTATCAGCACAAAGAAACTCCACTGACCGTGGCGTATTGGTTCGCATTGATAGCTACCTAATGGAGCCACTGTAATACTCTTACAACTACAGCAGCAGCAGCAGATCTACTACAAACACACAAAACCAGTTAGTGCTTCCAGTTTAAGCGATTCATCTCCAATTTTGGGATTTGCTGTTCAAAATTGTGATGCATCTGGCGATTACAATTAATTTTTATGGAATTTGTTCCTGGATTCTTTTGGAAAATTTAACTAATGAACAAAAATGATTTAGCTCGGCGTAGTTTATTACTTACTAACTTAAGTCCCACTACAGTCTATTAAAGGACAAGGGGGGGGATTTTTCCAAATCAGTGTTAATTCTTATACTTACAGACCGCACCTACTGTTTACCGCCAGCTCCGAACTGCTAATGCATTTAAACGAGAAGTTTTAACATGACTTAGAGACTTATCTCTTATTCGTAAAGCCGCTGGCATTTAAGAGGAGAAAACTTGCCGCTTAGATGTTCCTAGTTAGATGATGTATAGCCGGATTTAAAAATGGGTTTACAGACATGATAGTTGAGCACACTTCCATTACGTAGTATATTGTTATTGCTTTGGGCGACTTGTACCGAGTTTTTTCGAACTCAAACTGGTAGAAGCTTTGGCTATGACTTAAGTGACTTAAGTGTGGTACCACGGGTTGTCAGGATAAAACTATCGTAGTGGACTTGGTACGGTCCTACGGGGGTGACTTTGGTTTAAACACATGTCCCAGATGTATAGTTGAATCGAAACCTGGTTTTAAGATCCATAGGTCAGTAGAGGTGTTAGATAGTCCTCGAGCCCTAGCTCAGGGAAAAATTATGTAAACATAAAATAACTAGGCTGTCCTTAAGCGACAGGGGCTGTGGCACAAAATGTTTTCCAGTAAGATGGTGCTCTGTGATCCTACAATTCACATGTCAATGCCTATATGTCCATATTTAAATAAAGTGAGTCCACGAAAAGCTTACTAATCACTAATACTTAAAAAATTATACTTTTTCTCCAAATACCTTTAATCTCTTAAGAAGAAACTTTTACACTTTTAAGCCGATATCGCCTAATTCTTCTCAAGCGGCATACGTCTAAAATCTATAATAATGAAATATTTCACGGTCGTAGCTTAATTTATTTCACAGCTATCGTGATTTATAAAGACATGCAGGCGGTGAAATAGGGGTATTTTTTTTCAAAATAAAAAAAATACAAAAATTCAAATCAAGTGTGGAATCTTTATTATTCATTCGAAAAGACATTCTATGGCCTATATTTTTTAAATAAAATTTCTTTTAAATGTTGGCTCTAACTGCTGCTCGGGGTGTCCATTCTGGGGGTCCAATTAAAAGTAAAAAATATGGATCCAAGATTCCATCAGCCCATTAACTGCATCAAACCATGGTTTTCTCTGGGTATAATGACACCTCTTGAACCTCTTCTGGTTGCTTTCGGCCCAAATGCGGCAATTTTGTTTATTGACGTTGCCGTTGAGCCTCATCACTGAACAACATTTTGGTCGAAAACATAGGATCTTCTTTGAGCTTCTGAAGAGCCCAAACACTAAATCGGCAACGGATTAAGTCTATCCATGATAAAATGACAAACAATACTGAAAAGAAAAACAAATAAACAACTCACGTGTCTGTGTAAAAACCCCTATTGAAAAAAATACCTTAAGATGGATAACCCCTTATTTCAAAGTGTCTGGGATCCATATTTCGAAACGTTGCAAATAAAATGAAAAAATTGTTATCCTACAGTGGAAGTTATAAAAATAGTTCTTTCCTCACAATCTGACTTTTGATAAAAATCAGCGTTAGCAATTTTTATTTTGTTTGTGCTTTCTACGAGTACGTGGATTAATTCAACGCGGTATTCATTGTTAACACTTATGGCCATGCATAACGTGAAGATACCAACAACAGCCGTAACAGTAACTGTTTCCATAATGGCCTCCCTGCATTCTCCCTACCATTCCCCAATGGAATGAATACAAACGTTTCAGCTGAATTTGCATTCGAACATAAGTCGGCTTAAATTTAAAATCGATAAAGGCAGCTTGTATTATCTTTCAAACAATTACAAATTGCCAATTTTTTCCTAGTATCCGAAATTCAACAATTAGCTGCAATGGCCGAACGTACGTTGTGGCTATACATTTCTGCCACTCAAAACATGATGCATTCGATAATATGAAATATTAAGGCTTCAAACCGTTTCTATTTGTATACTTTTCAACTGCCGCAGAAAATCATGTATGAATATTGACTTTGCACAGTGTTTGAGAACTGCTAAAAACGACTACCTGAACTTGGATTATTGACTGATATTTGTAATGTTCAGCAACTTTACAGTTATGATCCAGTGTTGATCACTTAACTCATACAGAAACTCATAGATGTATTGAAGGAGTTTTCTCATTAAAATGATTTTCAATAGCTAGAACCGAAATACGGTTTATTGGTCTGGTATTGCAGGCAGGAACGCTGCCGTTCAAGCAACGTGTAGTCGAATACAGTGTGATTCACTTATATATTTTTTAATAATTTTTAGGATTAAAACAGTTGGTAAAAAACTTTTTTTGTTTAACAAGTCTTCACGATAAGAATGCAAAATATAAGAGTGTGCACGATAAGAGTGCAAAATATTTAAGATGTTGGGCTATGTAACTATGATCTACTATTTTTGCGTTGAATTTTGATCGGTACGACATTGCTGAGACCAGCCACATTTTTAGTTATGGCAATTGAAAAATGCACTGTTTAGTGCAGGTTATGATGTAGGACGAATGATTCCGGTCTGTATTTTGTTGCAACTGAGTTATTAAATCGGTGTTGATTGACGAGATGCATTGGTATTATGTAAAAAACAATTTGGTGAGCACCTAATTGCGGACCTGTAAACAGTTTCCTTAGATCGTGTTACATTACATACGAGGATTTGGTCGAATTTCGCCAGGGTTACTTCTTGGTCGCATGTAAGATATCGTGCGAGTTCTTGGGTACGATCGAATTAAATTCGTTTTATTTATTAATGTTTTATTTGGTATTATTGGATCTGCTCCATGGAAAGCTAACAATAAGTATAATATACAGCGCATAGAGAAAGGGATCTAAGGGTAAAAAAATCAATTTTCACTTTTTTGCCCCAAAAGTGTTCCCTCCCAGAGATATGCGCATTTTATGAAAGTTATGGTACACCAAAGATAAACGTATTGAAATTTTTTACCCGTATTATTTTGCGCGTCACATATGGATTTTTGTGTTATGCGTTCTCTGCGTCTTTTGGCAGGATTTGAACTAATTTGGTCACAGTGGCATGTCAACTGTATTAGTTTAATATTTGGATTGAGTAAAGAACTCTTGGCTGGTAATGTGGAGAACTCTAGTTTTATAAAACTCTTGATTGGTAGAGTCGATTTTATTCATATGGCCTACAGTAGTACGTATAATACTACTGTAGGCCATTGAACGTTCACATAACTGAGAATTTGAAACCAGATTTGGTTTAAACCTTGAAAAATAGAGGTTGAGGTATTTATTTCAAGACATTTCCGTTTTGTGTTTTGACTACAGCAGGGATCCCTTGTGAGAGCATTTAAAACACATTTGGTTTAAACCTCGTGAAGTAGAAATGAGGATTCTACACACGCAGAAAAAAAGTATGGTTGTGGTGATAATATTCGAAGAGGATAATACTATTGTTGGGTATATGGTTGTGGTACAACAATATTATGATCCTCACAACAATAGTATAATTCAAATACAACCATACTATGATCCTCATAACAATAGTATGATTCGTACATAACCATAGTATGATCCCCACAACCATAGTATGATTCACACTCAACCATACTATGACCTCCACAACCATAGTATAATCCTCACAACCATAGTATGTTTCACATACAACCATAGTATGATCCTCACAGCCATAGTATGATTCACACGCAACCATGTTATGATCCCTACAACCATAGTATGATCACACACAATTATACTATGATCCCCAATATAATTTATTTGAATTTGTTTAAGTTGGCGACAATAGATTTTTTATTATAAATGGTTTAAGTTGTTAATAATAGATTTAAATTATGAAAATTATTCAAAAATACATTAAATTCAAAATAATAGGGGTGATTTATTTCACAGTAGAAAAAATAAGTTTAAATAAACATAAGCGTTTTTATTAAAAATATTTCAGTTAAACAAAGCCAAAGCAGCTTGTTTAAAAAATTTTAATTTCGATAAAAAAAGTACTATTATTGCATTAAATCCGTACCAATAACATTTGTTCTTAAAAGCATATTTAAATGAAGAAAAATTACAATCATACAGTATGATTGCCGTAATCATATTATTGTTAACATAAAACGCAAAACACAATACTTTTGTCGCACCAACCATATTTATATTATTGCTAAAACCATATTTTCATTTTTAAATTTGGCAATAATACTATTGTTACATTTCAACAATATTAATATTGCAGCAATTATACTATTGTCCAAACTTAATTCGGTTAACAATGCTATGGTTGCGACGAACATACTTTTATTGCGGAGAATATATTATTATTGCCGTGACCATGTTGTAACCATGTTTTTTCTCTGCGTGCACAGTCTTTTGCGCAGGTATAGTTTAAAATACCTTGAGTTCATTTCTCCAAAGTCTTGAAGTGCTCGGATTACATAGTAACTGTCTAATTAATATGTTGCCGTGTCGTTCGAGCCTCTGTTTGTGCCTCATCTGGATATCTTGAAGTTCATCATGACGGGGGGTATTTTCAGATCTCGGTAAATGTTTTCGTTCCTCATATACCAAGGGGCTCCGGTAATCAGCCGCGAAGTCCTCGATTAAACTCTTAGGATTTTGTCGAGATTGCTGTAGGTTGCTTTGCCCCATAGGTTGCACTGTTGTATAAGGTCCTGCTATTCGAGGCTAAGTTGGGAGTACGCGTTAAGAAGCCAGTGAAGTCGATTAACCTCGAGTTTCAGTTGAGTCTTCTTGGTTTCGATATGGCTTCTCCAGGTGAGTCGGTGATCCAGGTGGATTTCAAGATATTAACCACTATTAGATTCAGAAAAAGGGATATTGTTTTGTTTTTGTAGGCCAGTGCATTGACTTTTATTCTCTAGTCAGAGAGCCAAGATTCTACTGTTCTGAGATGAACACCTAGATTCAAAATATGGCAAGATAAGATACCAAACATACGCCAAACTACAACATGCCAGATCTAATTGGCTTGCGGAGTAATTCACTCTATCAAAAATAGTATCATAAGTATTCATTAGTTATAAGGCGCTCGTAATGCTCTATGCGAATTTTGGTCAGAATTGTATAAAATATGTGACGTATGTAGCTGCTTGTTTCAAAGTAGGGAAATAACATCGTATTATATCAAACATGAACAATGTACCAGGTTTCGTCGAAATTGAATCAAATTTGCTATTGTAATCATTTATGAGCTGACGTACGGACGGACGGGTGGATATCGCTCAATGGTATCAGAATCTATCTCCTTCAGATCTATCTCCTTTCCTTTAAGCATTTAAAAACATCAGCACTAAGTCATAATGTAATGTAAAGTCATAATGTAAACGTTTAGATTTAGAAGCCACAGCCAATAGCAACCAAGTCCAATTGCAACCAAATTTCGCATGGAGCAATACGAAGGACCAACTCCGATGAAATGGTGAAATTATATAAGTTTGGTATTGGTCCATGTCCTCGCTTCCCACACAAAGATCCCGCCTGATTGTAATCCTGCAGCTAAGTAGAAGCCACAACTTATGATTGTGCTAAATTTTAATTCATGTGCTATACGTCTTCTCTTGTTGTTTGGAATAAAAGAATACTTATACTTATGAAGTCAATATTCCATGCAATTATGTTTTATGCAGATGGCCAAATATTGCTTTCTGTCATATTGAAAAGTTGCAAGTTGTGCAAAAAAGCTTTAAAAATGTTGTATAATCTACCTTGGTGGAATTTTACGAATATACTACATTATCTTGCAGAAGTGGAGTTAGTTGTCATTAACCTCTTTGGCTTACAAAAAGCTTCAAGACTAGGAGTTAAAACTCTCAGTTCTTACACATCAGTGAACTTGGCTCATATTTCCGCTTTAGCTGTTTATGTTAGTTATAAGTATTATTTTTTAAATCAGTATTTGCAAATTTAACTTCCATTACTATTTTGTCTAATGTGAATAAATTTATCACAAGTGCCAGCAAGATATTTAAGTAGAAAAAAAAATAATTTCTTAAACTCTTAACCTTAGAAATATTATCGATTAATTTTGTTATAATTTAAGAAAAACTGAAATAAATTGAATTGAAAAATTCATTGTGCTAAAATGTTGCGTGGTACGCTATGATTGGCCAATAAGTATAACTAGTGAAACTGGACAGTAAAGGTCCATATTTTCATATCGCCTACATACAAGGGTCCTCTCCTAGTTAAGGGAACGTTCTCTGTAGATGTCGCCTATAAGCTAAACTTTACATAGAGCGACCAGCATCCATCTCTGAGCCTTTTCAATTTAAAGTCCTATAGCTCTGAATGTCATATACTTAAGTATATGTGACAGCGCATAGAGAAAGGACCCTAGGGGTAAGAAAATCAATTTTTTTTTTTTTTCTTTTTTTGATATGGACAACATCTGAGCATCGAATGAGACCGATCCCATGACCCAAAAGTGTTCCCTCCAGAGACATGCGCGTTTTATGAAAGTGAAGTCGACGATTCTAAGCGCAAATAGAAAGGGACCTAATCTTTAAAATGCCTCTGCTGAACAAAACTGGTTTTTAACCTTAGGTCCCTTTCTATTTTGCGTGTCACATATATTAAGTATAAACTTCAACCGTTTGTAGTGGGTAATGATAGACCAATAGTACTGGGATACAAAATCAAACTTTCCGAGTGCGAATAGGATAGGACCAATTGCAATTGAAAGTTGACATTTTTCATAACAAAACCTTCAAGGTTTGATTTATGCTGGTGGTTAAAGAAAATAACCGATGAAGAGGATACTGACGAAGAGAAAGAACCAGAGATCCACAGCCTACTACTTCTGGAGCTTTTGCTACTTTAAACATGCTAAATGTGAGTGATAGTGATGATGATTAAGCGGATCCAAATAAGATATATTACTTTTATATAATATAAGATATATTAATTTGTAATAAAAATACACAAATTTTTCCATACATATTGCATTTCTTTAAAAGGAACGTACTGAGAGTAATAAAATGTACTTCGTATTATCATTAGAAATATGTTTTACAATGAAGCCAGCATCAAAAATTGATTTCCCGCCTAAAAAAGTAAATACACCGTTTTGTCTATGAAAATCTACAAGAAATAGCCGATATGGGCCAGTTTTACAACCAGTTTTACAAGAGTTGTCTATTGGTCGCTCATAACTTACTTAACACAAAATAATGTGAGCAATCTTGCTTCGCATCTCAGGTTTTCTGTAACCAAGGAAAACTTGCACCATGTCGATCCATCGCCGCTTGACCATTTAATTACTCCTTCTGCTGTAAAGTCCTGCAGCTATACATGAATCTTGCCTGCTTGGCCGATCTATCCCTGGTGAAATTGTTTTGGTTTGTATTTCATTTAGCACCCACGAAATTTATACCTGCCGCTCTAGAAGTCACATATTTAGTCCGCCATTGCTTTAACTCAGGGCTGAGGCGCAAAATCTTCTAAACATCAGAGTAATGGAGGGTATCTCAGAGTCGAGCACGTCCGTCTTAAGCCTCAATGTTAACAGCTGGTCATGTGGCGACTGTTCCGCTTGATCAACGTAGGACGGTCAATTCTGAGTGGTACACCAAAATTTAATTGCCTGAAGTCTTCGGAGAATTTCGAAAAACGAACAAGAGAAGACGAATCATTGTGCACCATGACAATTACTTCTGTTAACATTGAGTTTAATAGAAGGAATTGTACCAATAGTATTGCTGTTCCAACGACCCAAGTAGTCTTCGCCAACGGTTTATAGAAGGAATTGTACCAATAGTATTGTTGTTCCAACGACCCAAGTAATCTTCGCCAACGTCATGCCTCTGGCGCCAAATTCCCTATCATAAATTTTGAATCGATTTTTCTATGTCTGTAGTCAGTTGCTACCGACATTGTCGTCAATATTTTTTTATGAAACGCCCAAAATGATTTATGCCCCTTACGAAGGGTTTACAATTTTGATATAAAACACTTTTTGTCAAGACTTAGTTTTTGGTATCAACTAACAGATAGAAACTTCACCGATAGGACCAAGCCAATTTATATAAGTATACCAAGTCAGTTGTTTGTCTACTAATATTCTAATGTCTTTCAAGAACAAAAAGCGGGCTGTTTAATTTTGTTTTAAATTGTCTCTGGAAGACTTAGGACCAGTTGTAGCAAATGTTTCCTAGTTGATTCGCGATGGCAAAGACCATCGATAACGTTAAACTGTCTGGTGAGTGTTGTTCACGACTTATAAAACATAAGGAAGCCCCATAAACAAAATTTTTTGCAGAGTTTTAACAAATTTCACTCCTGAAGCTGAATATTAATAGTCGAATTATTCGGTATAGACTTGGCTTTGGGTTTTTTGATCCTATATAAGAAGAAACGCCTGTGCAAAGTACTTTTTCAAATGCGTTGCCAAGTCTGATATGAACTCCAAAAACTTTGTCCGTTACATTCGGTAACTTAAAGAACTACGCAACGATTTACTTTAAAACTATTAATTTAATTAAGTTGTTGTATACTAAATTTAGTAAGCGATTCAAATTTTCGGTTCAATAATCGCAGCATTTGTAATTAAAAATAATAACAACAACCTTGAGTTAGTTAATTGCACTTTGCTGCTAAATGAATGAAATTATCGTTTTCTGGACAAATGATCTCAGGTTTATATTGACATTCGTTAAACCGGTGCAGCGTTACAATATTTGGGCAGTATGGGCGGATATGTTGCCAACAGCGATTTAGTTAACGAAAATCAACGCATCATTATGTTTGCTCCTTTGTTAATACCCCGAGAATACATCCATATTAAGAATGGACTACCTTCTTCAGCAAAACTTTGGATGAGTGTAGGCAGTAGAACACAATGTGTACGATTTTAGAAGCGAGAATTTCATACATGCGTTTGGTTTCGACGTGATTTTGTGTTTCATGCGAGAGTTCTTTGTGTACCGTGTGACTGCACTGACAACTAATGCGAATTCATACAAGCAAAGTGTCAGATGCATTGCATGCAGGGACGGCGACGGCTCATCCCCAGAGCCCAAATATGAGTGCATTTGTACAACATTGCCTGTATGTTTACAATTTATGTCAATTTCCGAAACTCAATCTTCAGTTCTAGATTTTTAAGAGAATACGACTTAGGATTTTCGACTTTACATACAGGCTAGCCCGCTTTAAATAACATTTCAGACTGGTCTGAATTTTAAGTTACAGAGCAGCGGCGGGGTTCATCCATCCAAGTCAACGAGGAAGATATAAATCTAAGCGATGTTACAAGGTCTTCTTAGGGAGCTCGATGGCATGGATGCTGTACTGAACTCTTATTTTAATTTAACCTAGGGTTACATTGTAGATCAAGGCTTTCTTTAATAGTATTTTAGAATGTATATTTTTTGCGAATAAAGAAAATTCAGTGAGTGCTTCATTTTCTCTAAAATTTGTTTCAATTAACAAATTGTTTCAATTTACAAAAATAGCTTTTTTTCCTAACGTCGATCAATCGTAATCGATTTAGAGGTTTACTACTTATATATATATACTTCTAGCCTAGGCAACACTAAGAGTTGCCTTATGCCATCTGACATTTGCATTGGGAAGATTGACATTTTTTAGCATAAACGTACTCAGAACGTTTTGACGTACGACCATCATTTGTGTTGTTTGCAGTGACTTGAAAGCATCAATTTGGCAAAAAAAATTGAATTAACTCGTGAACATTTTCGTGCGATCATTTTTCACAATTTTCAACGTGGATCATCACGACGAGAGTGTATCGATGAACTTAAATCTTTGTATGGCTATGAAGCAGCATCCTATAACACTGTGAAAAACTGGTTTAATGAATTCAATCGTCCGACCGACGCTCGCTCAAAGACGAAGGTCGTGAAGGTCGTCCAAAAATCTATAAGTACAAAGATAACGCACCATCGAGAGTGGATCGATGAACTTAAATCTTTGTATGGCTATGAAGCAGCATCCTATAACACTGTGAAAAACTGGTTTAATGAATTCAATCGTTCGACCGACGCTCGCTCAAAGACGAAGGTCGTGAAGGTCGTCCAAAAATGGTCGTTGTGCCAGAGAACATTGATGCCGTGCAAAATGCAAAATCGTCATGTGACATACCGTGAGATAGAGGCATCCCTGGGCATTTCTTCCACCAGCATACATTCGATATTGCATGAACACCTGGCCGTAAAAAAAATTTGTTCTCGTTGGATCCCGCACAATTTGACAATCGCTCAAAAAAGGATCGTGTCGATTGCTGCAAAGAAATTTTGAAAAAATACGATCGAGGTGCTCCAAAGACGTTTATAAGATCGTCCCAGGTGATGAATCATGGGTCTATGTGTATGAGCCCGACACAAAACAGCAACCGACCGTGTGGGTCTTCGAAGACGAGCCAAATTTAACGAAAGTTGTTGGTGGAAGAAGCACTTCGAAGCAAATGGTCGCCTCTTTCTTCGGCAAAGCTGGTCATGTGGCGACTGTTTCGCTTGATCAACGTATGACGATCAATTTTGAGTGGTACACCACAATTTAATTGCCTGAAGTCTTTGGAGAAATTCGAAAAACGAACAAGAGAAGACGAATCATTGTGCACCATGACAATGCGAGCTCACAGACATCGTCTCAAACCAGCACCTTTTGACCGGCCAAAACGTCGAATTGATGGGTCATACGCCGTACAGCCCTGACTTGGCACCCAATGACTTCATTTTATTCCCGCACATCAAGAAAAAAATGAGCGTTCAATGATGTTCGAAGAAGAAGCTGTTGAAGCGTTCAAATACCAGGTGTCTCAATCGGAGTGGAAAAAATGCTTCGACAATTGGTTTGAGTGTATGCAAAAGTGTATAAATCATGCTGGAGAATACTTTGAAAAACAATTAAACCATTTTTGATGTTAAATATTCGCAGTTTCATTATAAGTATATAGCACATCTTTATTATCTTTTTTAGAGACTTTACATACTTCTGCCGAGATTCTGAGCGGAAAATCAGTCACATTCAATATAGAAACAATTAAGAAAAGTAAAGTTTGGGTATAGCCGGCGTCGCCCTGCTATTCAGGGAATAAAAGACCTCTGTTGAAATATGAAGTAATTTGTGGTTTTTAGAGCTGTAGGTTCTGACATCATGATCTACTTATGCGTGATATCCGAAATTTTGACCAATTTGTATAGGGTGCGTTCTTGGCCCAAACTTGAATAATGTGCCATGTTTCATCGAAATCGGCCCATTATTGCGACGTGTTCTTTGATTACAATGTAAGATGGACGGACAGAGGAAGGAAGGCCATTGCTCAATGGATTAGATAACGAATCTAAATAGATCGATCTAACCCTCTTAGGTGTTGCAAACATCAAGAAGTCATAAAATCCAGAACCACAATATGGTGTAGGCTATAACAATAAATCAATACATTTATAGATAGAAAAATTTGCCCTACCACTTAGGCTAAGTTAATTGTTTGAAAACACGGAGAAAAAAAATGTGTTAAAAATATGTTTGAAAACAATTATGCAGGAGACATATAAATACTCGTATATGGTTGGGTCACGCAAACATTAATATGTTTGTAGTAATGTTCCCAAACATTCATTATACTCCACACCACACTGTAGTACAGGGTATAATGACAAGTACAATTTTTCCATATAGGTTGAAGTTTTGGAATAGTTTTCACATGAAAGTCCCTTCTGACGAAGTCCTGCTATTCTAGTTTTGGATGACACGTTATGAGCGAACATTATTTATCTGTGGTGAAACAAACAAAGGGGATTCCCGATTTCTGTACCTAAAGCTCTAAAACAAAATATAACACCCGATTTCGACCAAATTTTGAACAGAGTCTAACGAGTGCCCAACTCATATCTCTAGGGAAATAGGACCATATCGGTCCATGGTTTCGAATAGCCCCTACATAGAGGCACATTCCGATTTGAGGCCCTGCTGCTTCAGAAGCCACAAAGTAGAACCGATATCGCATTAATACTGTATGGTACGTTATGAGCGGCAAATAATTAACTCAGGGCAAAGTTGCTTAATCCTCTGAAGAGAAGAGTGGTGTAGGTTATCTCACGCCAAGCCCGACTTAATTTATTTTTATTGTAAATATGTTTGCGCCTAATCATCAACTAGTCTGGAGAAATCTAAGCAGGCATATATACGAACCTTACTGTCTGTTGAAATTGTGGGCATTTATCTAATGTTTAGGAAACATACAACCATTTATGTTGCCGACAACTGCCTGATAATGAACATACGAGTATACTTTTTTTAGAAAAGTCCTTTTTATTTTATAAATTTTTTCAAGTTAATTTCAGTGGAATCAAATTTCATTTGTCAAGGTTGCAAAATTGGTTGACCCGTCCCTGTTATAGGAAGATATGTTTTTTGAGTGGAGTATAGAATTGGTACATATCACCATCTTTTTAAAAGGAAATGTTCTAGGCTACCCAAACGTTTGCGCAAGTACTTAGATACCATTGACACAATGTGATCCAGCAGTCATCGTGATTTACTGAGGATTTTTATTTGCTTGTACCCAAGAAACGGTCCCGTCTACAAATCGAAATGTACCAATCGCAGTATAATGCGTAATGTCCCAATTTGTACGCCATGCAGGGTTGTCGTGACAAAAGATGCTTCTAGTCACGCACTCCAAGTGCACTGAAATCTCTGGTGTATAAGTATGTGTCTGAGTGTACATGCCTGTGGAAGTATGAGTGTGCACATAACGTCCTTATTCCAGGTTGCCGCAAGTTATCCTTTTTTCAAAAGCTGAGATGCAAAGCAATGTTATGACATACGAGCATTTCATGCGGTTGAAGGGTTTTAAATTTCCTGAATACGCACAAGCCAGATGAAGCAACCCACCGACTGATATGCATGCATTTAAATGAATTTATCCGTGTTCGTGATATGTTTGCAATATTTTCTCTCAATTGTAGAGAAATGATTTTGTATTGTGTTTTTTTAATATAACCAATATCTGAACTTCAGCCGATGGCATTGTCAAAAAGTCACATTAGATATTACAAAAATAAATCACTTCTAGATAGAAAAAATATTTAAATTCAACTTTTCAGATAAATCTATAAGTACAACGATAACGCACCTATATGCAATATACTCGAATTGTCGCCTATGTGTACTTTGCTTAGATAAGAACGATGTGGAAAAAACTTAAATTAAACAACAACGCGGACTGTAACTTAAGGCACAGTCGATGATTTTATTTAATGAATCTGTTTTATATGAGCTGGGTTATACCGGCAATTGCATCTCAACCCTTGTTCTCGACCTCGTCCAATAAGATCAGAAAAATATTGCGACATGCAGAATTTTAAAGCGATTACTCCAATCGTGTAACCCACCCCCATTAGGGGTCAGACGGACATGGCTCAAAATACTTAAGCAGTCATGAGACGATTTGGGCCAAAACGCATGATTTATTTACTTATACTTTTGTGGTGCTCTACATTTTGAATACATAATAAAAAAATACACTCTATTACTCCGTCTACTGATCGGTCTACTACCTTGAAAATTTGTTAAAGGGCAGGGTACAGTCCACTTCTTCTTAAGGGTATGTTTCCATCCATGTCATAATCATTTGTCTAAATATCATAATTAAATCTCATATAGTTCAGAATTGCGTGGGAGGTGCCACGCTCCTTAGTCTAATTTTACAATAAAAAAAGTTTGTTCTTTAAATCAATGCACTTTTGCATGCGCACAAACCCATTTCCGAAGCACTTTTTCCACTCCGATTCAAACACCTCCAAACATGAAACACCTCCAAACATGATTTTTGAACGCTTTAAAAGCTGCTTCGGGCGATAAAAAACGTTGACCACGTATTTTTCTCTTGACGCTAGAGAATAAGAAGAAGTCATTGGGTGCCTAATCAGTGATGTACGGTGGATGGCCCATCAATTCGACATCTTGAGTGGTCAAACCGTTTTAGCTGATGTGTGAGAGCTCGCATTGTCGTTATGCAAAATGATCCGTCTTCTCTTGTTATCTTTCCTCATTTCTTCGAACACTCTTGGCAAAAAGATGGTTGTATACCACTCAGATTTGGCCTCCTATGTTCCACTAGAGGCACTGTGGGGCAACATGGCCGGTTATACCGAAAAAAACGCAATCATTTGCTTCGATGTACTTCTTCCACTAAATTTTTTTTTTGGATTAGGCTCGTCTTGAAATAGCCATACGAACGATTGCTGTTTTGTTGCGGGTTCATATGCATAGATCCATGATTCGTCACCTGTGACAATGTTTTAATACACTGCCTTTGAGCTACCGCAGTTATACTTTTTCAACGTCTCTTTGCACCAATCCATACGAGTCTTTTTTTAAGCATTCGTCAAATTATGTGGGATCCAAAGAGAACAATTTTTTTTTACGGCCAAATAAACATGCAATATCTTACTGATGTTTGTCATACTAATGCCCAAGGATGCCTCAATCTCACGGTATGTCACTTGTCGGCTTTATCAGTTCACGCACAGCATCGATGTTTTCTGGCAAAGTGACCGAAGTTGGACGTTCTTTACGAAATTCATCCTGGAACGAACGGCGTCCGAGACCGAACTCTTGGTACCAGCGATTAACAATGGTTTTTGATGGCGCTTCATCGCCAAAAGTCAATACAAGTTGATTTAAACACTCTTGTCTCTATAACCCACGCCGAAAATCGTAAATAATCATCGACCGATGAAAAACTCCATGACTGAGATGCATTTTTCATCACACTGTAAACAAAACAATTCGCCATCAAATGAAAAAAAACGTTTTGAGGGTTACACTTAAAATTTCAAACTTTCCAATGGAATTTCCAGTTTGCATCTGGGAACACTAGTATAGTCAGGACCCGAAATATAATTAGCAAACAAACCATTTCAGTCCAATACATGCTTCTCCGAAATTGCAGGCACCTAGCTTTATTAGTGCGCCTTTATTTGGCTTTCCACTGATAGACAGACAGACGAACTGGTAGACACAGGCGTACATGGCAGGAAAATTATAGAATTTTACGACGTTTCAAAATATATTTACTTTACTAGCTGAACTCTGCCCGCAATCTGGTCCGCTACGCTTTTATTTATCGAATCATTAAAGGCCAGTTTAAGTACATGTTTATTCGGTGACGGTACCCGCATAAATTAGAATGAAAAGTCGCCTGGAATCACAACACCCACGTCTTCAAACATTAAAGTTAATGTCTTTAACTATTGCAAAAAGCGGATGCTGTCTAATCTGTTGTGGGGCTCCATCTTATAAATGAATTTCTACGTTGCGGATAGTATAACTGATTCGGCCCGGCCAAACAAATTTTTTATTGTGTTTCGTTTTCTTTTTATGCAAAATATCGAAACATAGACTTTAATCGATTTGCAATTCCAAAAAATTTGAAAACAACTGAATAAAATTCTGAAAAATGCCAAAATTGATAATATTTTGCACCTTTCTGACCCTGGTACAAGGCATTATAATATTTTGCAGATTATAAAGGGTGGTTAAATTTTTTTGGGCCGATGATGAGTATGAACCACACCTAAACGTCAAGTTTTTTCTGCATTTCATTGAATGTATCTCAATTTAAGACTAGTTCCATTTCAACCGTGGAAAGATACACAAGCAAGCAAAGCGGTAAAGTTATTCAGGCTTTTTGCGAAAATGGGCGTTCAAATCAAAATGTATATCGTGCACTTCCTGACTTTTTCGGTCAATTTAATCGTCCAAATTTTGCGTACAATCGGAAAATCGTGCAGAAATTTGAGCAAACCGGGTCTGTAGAAGATGTGAAAACACCAGTACATGCTCGTACAGCTAGTACTGCTGCTGTTCGCGATAGTGTGGCTGAAGAGCCGTCCACGTCAACTCGTCGTCGTGCTCGATAATTGCACCTCCCACGCTCGTCGTTGATAAACATTATGCATAAAGACTTGCATTTACACGCTAACAAGGTGCAATTGACTCAAGAACTAACGCCTCCTGATCTTTCCAAACGTCATCAATGGTCAGAATGGTGGATAATCAATTTTCGAAGAAAATCATCTTCAGTGATGAGGCACGTTTTCACCTCAGTAGATTCGTCAATAAGCTTGATTGCCGCATTTGGGCGAATGATAATCCAAGAGTGATTGTCAAAAAAAGAATGCACCCACAAAGAGTGACTGTTCGTTGCGGTTTATGGGCTGGCATCATCATCGGGTCGTATTTTTTCCAAAATGAGGCCGGTCAGGCAGTTACTGTGAATGGTGTTCGCTTTCGTGAGATGATAACGAACTTTTTATGGCCGAATTGGAAGATATGGATTGGACGATATGTGGTTTCAACAGGACGGTGCCACTTGAAACACAGCTAACGAAACAATGGCTCTTCTGCGCGACAAATTCAATGGCGATGTTAATTGGCCGCCAAGAGCATGTGATTTGACACCGTTGGACTTCTTTCTTTATGGTTGACAATAATTTCCTAAATAATTTGTATTTTATTCAAAATCAACTTCGTCTTTTTAAATTTAACCATCCTTTATTTAGTTTTGATGTAAATCTTATACAAAGGTCCGACATATTAAATCGGACCATGCGCAATTTTGGTATGGTGCGTCCTAAGAAATATATATCAAATATTAGTAAAATTAAACTAGGCCCTGCGTCTTAACAAACCTCACTCTAAATCGAATGCTGCAGAAATTAAGTAAAGTACGTAAAGTGTGGCCTTAATTTCAAAGTTCCTCCAGATTTGAGACCTTGGCTCATTTGAAGTCACATATTGAAGCAGATCTTTGTTAAATTTCGCACAACAATGCCTTCTTGTTTGTTTGCAGTTGATATATTTTGAATTAAAATTGGTAAATGTAGCTAAAATCTTTTTACAGTCCAAAATACTTCATTGACAAGAAAAAATACCTGTCAAATTAATTAAATTTAATCATGAACACGTGTGATTCAAGTTGAACTTTTAAACTTCAACCTGAAGATGGGGAAAAAGAGCGACGAGCAACACGCATTTGAAGATTACATTTTAAAAAAAGCGGAAGCATATGATATTTGCGTATTTGTTTCACCCCAGCCGATGAGCGCGGAAAAGACGCATGTGCACTTCAAAGAATTTCGATTCCCCATGGGGTGCCATCCGCCGCTCCAAAGGCATCCGCCAAGTATTGTTCACTACCCCACATACAGAAGCTTAGAGAAAATCTTAGAGAACTCCCGCACTTCAATGCGTTAGTTTAATACATCATTATTCCCTCGCTTTGAGTACCTTTCCCCCCGTTTAAGTCCTCCTGTCAGTCAGGACTTCATTCATACGGATGTGTTTGTTTTTAAATAAACAGAATCTGCAAAGAAGATTTGTGAGGGAATTTATCATGATTTTCACTGCATTTACACACAATCGCCCGAGTAAACCTCAGGTTTTGCAAGGGAGGGCGGAGGATGTGTTCGAAAGCAATTTGCAAATTTGTACGGTTTTGTGCGATAAAAATAGAAACACACAAATGTGAATTTTACTTAAACCCGAAGAAACAAATGATGAACATCCCAAATCGCATTCATATCGAATGCGACTATCCCTCTATTGGCAGGCATGATGGGGTAACGATTCGAGGGTGCGGGGCGGTGTGATGCGGTGTTCAGGTCGGCGACGAGAATTAACCTTGTTGTGCTTTGCTAATGATGGAATCCAATTAATTTGACATTTTCAGGTGCTTTGGCACGTACCAGGGTAGTTGAACCATCCCAGCGCCCTTACACGAGTGCCAGCAATAAAAACAGCAGCAGCCGAAACAGCAACAACAAGAACAATTTATTACCCAGTGTGTAGGTTGTTGTTGTGGTTGTCGTCATCCTTCGCCCCTAACTAGATTTGCATTACTTGATAGTGTAGTTGTAATATTTCGATTTGCGTCGACCTTTTGATTATTCGCAGGGCCTTCTCGGTTATGGGTGGGTGGTGGTCACCGCGCAGCAACCCTTCGCACCGTTTAATAGTCACTCATTGCCAGGCAAGTGCAGAGAGTTGGGGTGGTGAAAAGGTCTTCAGCTCTAATCGTCCAATTCAAATTGTCGTATATCGTAAGTGCGCGTGGTTGGAATGATTTCAAAAATCAATTCTTTTTGGTCTTTGTTCATGGAGTCCATAACTGGGTAACCAAGTATGTATTTCCTATATCCAAGAACTTTCATTCCATTGAATGGAATTGATTGAGATATAAAACTGGGTTAGTGTATAAAAAGTAATGTTAATCCCAAAGCAGGAACAATTACCACCGCCGACACCGAGTAAGTAAGTTCTAGTGGTTTCCATGAAATTCGAAGGCAAGCAAACTGCGTGGGTCAGCATATGTTGAAAAGTGAGCTTAGCGTGAACGTCTATAGTCAGTCAGAAAATCAATTGTTCAAATACAGTCCTATTATCACATTTCCACAAGGAGTCACTGGAATGATGAATGACAAAACATTAGTAGCCAAGGTTTAAACCAAAAAATATTTCAACACCGCCGCTTGCCGCCTTGTCAATGACGAAAATTTCACGAATAAATTAGTAAATCTTAGCCACGTTCTAGTTTCAATATAATGTACTACTAGCCGTTTGGAGCCGGTCAGTGAGTACAAGAATTAAAAAATTAAAGAAATGAATTAAAGATAGAAGCAATAGACGAGGCATCCGAACCAGTAACAACAAATTTTTAATTTTTATGTGAGCCAAAGACTTTTTGTTGAGCTACTAGAATACCCCAAACTAGCACATGGCCGTATCACTTCGAGTAAGAGTAAAGAATATAATGGAAGACTTTTACAAAAAACCTGTTAAAAAATTTTTATATTCGGCTGGGCCGAACTTCAAAAAAACTTTTTTTTAATTTGAGTACTCATATGTCCGTTTTGAATGTTGATCGAGCCACAATATCAAGCATCAATGCTTTTTTTGGGGGTATTAAGTACGTACCAACTAACAGTATCCATTTTAACTATAGTACGCCGACAAAAAAATATGATTCGTCAAGCAAAATCCCCAAAAAGTTTCCTTTTTTCTGTCCTTTAGTCCCTTAAAGAAAAACTTTTCCCCCCTGGCATCGTCGCAAAATTTTAAGGGTCATTGCTCGTTTCATTAACTGACCGCTAGGAATAGCACATATACGAGGGCAGATCAATAATTCCGTGACGTTTCGAATAAAACACAGTTTTTTTTTTTAAAAAACTGAAAACATAATCTCCTTTTAGCTTAATACACTTCGTCGAACGTTTCTTTAATTTTTGTCTCCTTCCCAAAAATACGATTTTTCGAGGCCCATAAATTACGAATTTGAAGCTGATTCTCTTTTCACCGAGCCTTTAAGTTTGGAAATGGGAAATAGTCACTGGTGGCTAAATTCAGAGAATATTCGTAACCCAATTCATGCAATTTTGCCATTGAAACTGCACACGTGTGCACCTGTGCTTTATATTGATAAAATGGTAAAATCGCGGCACGCTTCTTGCAGACAACTTTCTTATACCCAACTGATCATGTCAAATCAAATCAATCTCACGCACTTTTACTCTTCGATCGGCCAACACCATATCGTGGATTTTTCGACATTTTCGGATGCATAAGTATTGACCTCAATTGGCCGTCCAGAACATTCAGCGGCATCTATACTTGTGCGATCTCAACGAAAGTAAGTAAACCAATTTACTCGTATTTACCGTTGAAGTCGATTGTGCAGAGTCCCCATAGTATTTATCAAGCTTTGTTTAATGAACAGTCGAAATTCAAATCCACGAGGTTGGTTGTATGTTTTGAAGAGCTGGCAAGCACAAACTAAATGGCGGAAATGTCTCATTCTTGACAGTAGTCTATTAACAGATGGTGCTTGATGGAAGCAGTGTCGCATTTTATACAAATACGAGGGAAGTTGGAAAAGTCACGGAATTGTTATTCTACCAAATGTGTGGCAAATATAATGTACTCATTTTTGTGTGCCCGAAATTAGACGGAAATTGAATCATAGTCTTTGTGGATAACACTAAGATTGAAGTTTGGATGTTCAAAGAAGTCCTAATGATGCATCGTAATCTAAAGTTTATCTCTAGAAAATGATATGTGGGACTAGTTAAAAATTGTTATTTGTGTGTATTGTATTTATTATAAAAAAAAACTTTTTTTTTAAATACAATTTTTGAAACTTTTCTTTTCTTTAATTTTACCAAATTTGTGCATATGTCTTACCTATCTTAAAGTTAATCAAAACAGCGACGTAAATCGGCATTTTATTTTAAAAAAATAATTTTTTTAGATTTCAGTTCGTCTGGCTGGCGGTCTTTCTTTTTTTTATTATTGTTGCTGTATCAGCAATATATTTATGCAGGGGATCCGTTCGATATCCACCATCTAGATTTAAGGCCTCTGCCGAGGTAGCGTCTTCTCATCTGGTGAAATCTCTGAAGGATGCTAGCTGCATACTGCTGCTGCGACTTCAGCGTAAATGTCGTTCAGACCTGCCTGATTTTTTAAATGATCTTAAGGCTCCATCTTTTACCGCTAGACCTCTTTCTCTCCCGATCATGAATATCGTACCTGAACCGAGGGGGCGGAGACATCCTGCCCATGAGATGGTGGAGTGACCCCTACGAAGACACTTAAGCAAAAACTGATTAGACAACAAGAAATTGAGTAAGGACCTTCGTCTCCTCACGTATATGATACTCAGATGACTTAAGGTTTTTGTAAGTTTGCAGTCAACGAATTTTTCAAAAAATTTACGAAATTTGCGCATAATTCTAACAAATTTAACAATTTTAACGGTAATATGATTTTTGGGATGGCCATAGTTCTTGGAATTATGGGCAAATGATTGGCGTAGATCGGTACTCGATGAACATTTTCACAAACATTTACTTTTTTAGGTACGCATAAAATATTTTCACAAGTGTTCATGTGTGCAGCACAGTGTTCCCATCAGCGTACATATTCTCTTGCAACGAATAGTATGCATATAATAAGGATACTCTCATCTTAATGGTACAAACATTCCAAATTGCAAAATGACTTGTGCCTTGTGCCCTACGATATACATCCGCAATTCGAAATATTCGTGGAAATGCCAATAAGTATTTGTTGGCATACGCTGGGCTCGTATGGATTTTCGCTCCCATTTAAATGTACATACAAATGTGTATATTTTATATTTTCCATATGTAAATGGTGCGCAAAGGAACATGTTTTTATCTAAATACGTGTGATTATATCAATAAACACTTTGAGTATTTATCTGCCCCTTATCCCATGCCCTTGCCGACGCTGGCGATGCCTTCGATTGGGCCACAAGTACGAAAATGGAATAAAATGTATTTTAGAGAATATTTGTCGGTTATTTCGCATATGAGTGATTCCTGGTATTTTCGGGCATTGCTCTTACAATTTTAAAAAATGAATATCTGATTGTGGCACAATATCTACCTGGGTTGTCAGTCAGTTTGCTGTTGCGTATGGTATTGAAGTGTAATATCGTAAATAAATTTTACCAATAAAGATTTCTGTACCTATTGGACAATTTAAAATGAATCAAACATTGAGTTAAGCTAAAAATTTAGTTAGCAAACTCGCTATACGAGTAAGCCTCAAATTTGATATCCCTAATCCATAAAGTGATCCACATTTATTTAGGTTACATATTTGTTTTGGGAAATACACCTCTGACGAAAAAAAAATTCTTTCAACACAGCATTAACTGTGTCTTCTTCTAATCAAGAAGGAAACAATTGGTTTTTGTTCAGTTTCAATTCTTTTTCTATTCTATGTAATATTTTTCTATTCATTCTCTGACTAGGTGGCGTCTTGTATCGATTCCTTAGATACCTAGGAACCAGCTAGGTGGCCTTGGCTGGGCATATCAATATGTGTAGTGTTGTCCCTGCTGGCATGAGGGACAAGTGTTTGGTACACTGATGTCAATTTGAGCCCTGTGTGTGTTAAGGCGAATACATCAGTCAGATCTAATTAGGCCAATTCTTCTTCCCGGTTGGAAGCCTCTTCTACCCTTGTGCTATATTTGGAGGATAATAAGGGCATTTTCTCTGAAGTTTTTGTCGGTTTTGCGATTACGTCGGAATGAATGCTGGTCAGACCTGCCTCAAAGGACCTTTGTCATGCGGAAGGGGAGGGTATCTATGCGTTAGGTGGTGATATGTATGATATCTTCAGTAACCTGCTTTGATAACGTGCAGTTTTATCAACTGGTCGCAGTTCTTAGGACTGACTTCTGGTAAGGCTGCATATTGCTCCACTGCGTCTTGTTCACATGTGGTGTCCACACTGCCGCTGCATTGTGCTCCATTGACCGAACTATAGCTTTATAAGTGATCAACATGGTTTCGTTGTTTCTACTTCTCAGCTTGTTGAATGCAGCGATGGGTGCATTAATGATATAAAAAAGAATGTCGAGCGTGACATCAATAACTCTGGGATAGCTGATGTGCCTCTCGTCTCTTATATCGTATTTAGGTGTAGCATTGCCTCTGCAATCCATGTATTCTACTCGTACAGAGTGACGGATATCTTTAGGTAAGACTGGCAAGATCAACGCATACCTTATTCAGCATATCGCAATTTACATTAATTTTGGAGCCTGACGCCAGCATTGCTCAGTCCTCCGCATATCTCACAGCCGTCAGATGGCTGTGGAATAGTAAAAAAGTAGATATTGGCCGTGTTCTATCGGCAACGCGCTTAGGAGATCGATAATGCGATAACTTCACACTATTGTACAAGAATATAAAAATGATGTTGTTTACAAAAAACTTTAGACAAGTTGCGTTAAAACCCATGTCACAGGAATCACTCCTCCTTGGGAAACTCCCTGTAAAACTCTACGGAGTTCTACTTTGTGTTTATCAATTTTACAAGAGGCTTGCTTTGGTAAAATCAGCCACCAATACTTGTGGTTACAACATGTAAATCATTTAACTTGCGAAAGCCTTGTTGCAACGATGTCAATTGGGATTTGTCCAGACAGTCTTGGAAAAAGGGGAGCCTTAAATGTCTTCGCTGCTGCACGCAGAAAAAAGTATGACAATATTCGAAGAGGATCATACTATTGTTGGGTATATGGTTGTTGCACAACAATATTATGATCCTCACAACAATAGTATGATTCACACATAACCATACTATGATCCCCACAACCATAGTATGATTCACACTCAACCATACCATGATCTCCACAACCATAATATGATCCTCACAACAATAGTATGATTTACACTTAACCATACTATTATCTTCACAAACATACTATGATGCTCACAACCATATTAAGTTTCTCATACAACCACAGTATGATCCTTACAACTATAGTATGATTCATACGCAACCATAGTATGATTCAGACTCAACCATACTATTTTCTCCACAACCATATTATGATCCTCACCACCATAGTATTTTTTCTCATACAACCATAGTATGATCTTCACAATCATAGTATGATTAACACACAACCATGCTAGTAACCCTACAACCATAGTATTCACTCAACCGTACTGTGATTCCTAAAATTATTCATTAGGATTGGGTAATGTTGTTATTCAAAAATAGAGATTTTTATCAAGCAAGTTATATTAAATTGCATTACAATAAATTAATAGCCGGAATTGAGGCCATGTTTTTATTGAACATTTCATTCAAGAAACAAAAATATATATTCCAACGGCAGTCGGAAATACTTTTAGTTAACAGCAGGGGTGAATGCTACTTCACCATCCGTAGACCCCAAGAAACGAATGTGATTAAACCATGATCAATGGTTTAATCACATTTAAGTGCAGGCAGATTTTAAATAAACGAGAACCAGTCAGTATGAAAGTATTTCACCGAACAAAGTAAACACAATAAAATCCCTCGAACTTCCGAGTGTTGTTGTTTTTTTTACCGGACAACAACCATTCACTGCATCGCGTGTTGTGCTTTTTTTTGTATATCAAAAAAACATGCTCTATGCTCTATAAAACCTGTTTTGTTATTTTCATAGTAGCAACCATACTGTATGATTGCGGTAATCATATTGTTGTTAACGTAAATTTTTAACTACAATACTTTTGATGTACCAACCATGTTAATATGGTTGCTACAGCCATATTTTCATTTCTAAATTTGGCAATAATAGTATTGTTACATTTCAACAATAGTAATATTGTCGCAATCATACTGTTGTCAAAATGAAATTCAAAAAAACAATACTGTGGTTGCCACGAACATGCTTTTATTGTAGAGAACATAGTATTGTTGCGGTGAGCAAAGTGTAACCATATCTTTTCTCTGCGTGTGGCGAAAAAGGTAAAAACCCGTAATCTACGGGTTTACTCACCTATTTGCCTGGTTTCAAAAGCGGGACCACTCTGCAACCATGGTCCCGCTTTTGAAACCAGGCAAATAGGTGAGTAACCCGTAGATTACGGGTCTTTTACCTTTTTCGACCCACACGCAGAGAAAATGATATGGTTACACTTTGCTCACCGCAACAATTACTATGTTCTCTACAATTAACAGCATTGTTTCAGTATGGCCACCATGCACAACCCTCCTAATTTGAGGTCATTTTGGCACAGTGCAGTATGGGAGGCGCGGAGCCTTCTGAATAGCAGAACAATGTCGGTTATCACATACTAGTAGTTAGCTCTATCTACTTTAGCCTTTTAACTTGTTTATGTTTGGGAGGAGATACAAGTCCAAGCGACGAAGCTCACTCAATATGGTTAATTGTCTGCAAGGGGAGGCATATCTAAGAATTCTTATTTTTGGACATTCCTTTAGCGGATGTGTGAACTGGTGCATTATCTTGAATCCCGCACTTCTAAATATTGATTTATTCAGCCAATGAATACTCGTACCCATGCGATGAATACTCGTACCCATTTTTGAAAAATCTTCATATTATTAAGGATTTTTTTATATTTGTACCAACGGTTGTTGCTATTGTACAGTTATCAAGGCCACATCAAGAGAACTCAACCTTTTACTTGGTCAGGCAAACTTTTAAGCCGTGTTTTCAGATTTATCCCACGTGGCTTTCGTAAAAGGGTGCTGTGCAACTTTTTAAGGGGACAGACAAACCAGCATGTAAAAGTGGGTCAGCTTAAAATCCCTTTTACAAATTTTTCTACGATGCAAAATACATATGTATGCCATTATTTTCTCAAAAGAAATGAAAACAGAACTTAGATAGTCTTTAAACGAAGTTACTAACTTAATTAATGAATTCGCAGATTATCTGCTGAGTGTGATTAAATTCGAAGACTTACTGACCGGGACCTAATGTTTCACGCAGGCAGAGATCGACTATTGCATTTACAAGAAGTCCTGGTCAGAGCGTATACAAGTTTTGGTCCCAGGTTTGAAAAAAATTCCCTATTAGTTCCTTAGTAGATGGTGAGGGAAGTTAGTAATAAAGTAAGCCGTAAACCTTTCTAGAAATGCTCTTATGAGGCGTTTTGTAAGAACTTACTTCTTTATATTTCGGGTGATCAATCAAGAGGTATTTTTTTCTTTAATTGAAGTGTGGAATCTTTATTTTTTTTAAATATTATATCCCTTAAATGTTAGCCGTATCTACGCCTCAGGGTGTCCATTCTGAGGGTTCAATTTTGGACGACTCGTTTGAGCATTTCAACCGTTACGGCGTTAATGACATGCGTGATGTTGGCTTCCAAAACCTGAATAGCAGCTGGTTTTGCCAGCATAGACTTATGACTTTACGTAGCCCCAAAGAAAAAAGTCAAACTTACCGGTGCAAAACGTGAAATTAGCTGCTCTACGAAATGACCTCTCAATAGATCCATTGTTTGGGCAGCTGTACCATAATGTTGAAACCATATGTCGTCTAGATTACTGGCTTCAACTACAGGCAGCAAAAATACCGATATCATGGCGCGATTGCGAGCACCATTCACGGTTACATTCCGGCCATCAGCATTTTTGCAAAGATATGAACCGATGGTTTCACCAGCCCATAAACCGCATCAAACCGTAATTTTCTCTAGGTTTAATGGCACCTCTTGAACCTCTTTTGTTTGCTCTTTAGCCCAAATGCGGCAATTTTGTTTATTGACGTTGCCGTTGATCCAGAAAAAGGCCTCATCATTTACCAAAATTTTGTTCGGCGAACGCTCATTTCCGTAATACATTTGAACAATTTGGACACGTTATTGAAGTGGAAGTATTTTCATGATGAAATGGCAAACAATACTGAAGAGAAAATATAATAAATTTACACAACTCAGACGTAATTTGTGAAAAATCTCATTGAATAATACGTCTAAGACAACGGTGATGTCCAGACCTGGGGTAGAACCCGCCCCTGTGTTAGTCGTCCACACTTACCATCTTATTTGCAAATCGTTCGTCTTATTTTGTGACATCATTTAGTCAAATTACAATGGATATGCTCGTATAAGGGCCTTGGAGTCAAATGACATTGGAAACACACAAAAAACAGCAGTAGCAGCAGCAACCGTAGAAGCCGAAGGAGAAGCAGTAACGCCTAATAGAAATCACTTGATAAAACACAGTACACACGTACATTTGTATAAATATGTACATATGTATATAAAACTGTGTATCTCTGTGTATGTACGAGTATGCGGCTGTGTGCGATCTGAAAGAAAAGAAACATTTATTTGTTTGCTTTGTTGTTATGCTGCTTGGATGTTGTTGCCGTTTTATTCAAACATTATGCATACACTCATATTATATACACACGTACACACACGCATCTACATGTACGCTCAGGCACACTTACACACTAAGATCATAACACAAGTATAGGAAAGACACATAAACAAACTCATTTTATTGTGATTGAATTTTGTTTGTTTGCCAAATACACGCACTCATTTACATTTACACTTACATCAATACAAACACACACAATACTCCTATACCGCTACAGAGGCATGGGCGAGTGTTTCTGTATAAGTGTGTATGTATGTCTGCTTTCAAAATCGTATAGAAATCCAATACTCGGTACTCACCGGGCAGTCAGACTCCAAATTCGAAGGCTTCTTTAGGCAACACAACAATGGTGCTTCCTCCCTCTTTTTTCTACGCGAGTGAGAGTGTGTTGGTATTTAGTTGCTGAATTCTCAAACACACTCACGCCTCAGCCACCCACACTTATTAACGTACGGACATTGAAAGAAAAAGTTGTGTACATTCGCCAGCAATTGCAATTACAGTTGCAAGTGCAACTGATCTCTTCATACCGCAGCAACTGGCAATGATTTGTAGAGAAGGAATTTCATTGGAACTCAGTTAAATTCCATTAGGTCCCTGCACATTTGGCCAAGGACGAACTCGTGTGTTTGAGTATGCGTTTGTGTGTTTGTACGTATCTTTGAGTGTGTGTTTGTGTGTGCCATAGAATTGCTCAATGAATGTCTAAATTCAATATTGATACAAATGCATAGATTTGTTTAGTGATTTTTTGGAATTCGCATATTCAATACAATTGGAATGTGTGCCCTGCCATGCCCAGCTCGTACATACAATTTAAGTGGATTTTGAATGTTGTTCAAACGGCAGCTACTTTCGTCGACCCCGCGCTCCCCCAGCTACTCACCACCACCGCCCAGCCAACAAAAACAACATTATCATATTTTGGTTCAAAATCGTTACACAAAAATCTCGAATAGAAATCGTACGCATTTTTATGTCGAATATCTACAGATGGGATTCTCCATGCATTTGAAACCGCAGATTTAAGTCGTGGACGTAGACTGCACATAATTGGAGTGGGATGCAGTTTTGACATGTTGAGACAAGTGCTATAAAAGAACGACAATTTTAAAGGTAGAGCGACCATGGTCGCAGATAATTATCGATATTAAGAAGCAGCACAGGATAAAAATGGAGTCTGACATCAAAGTGATACCCACAAACTTATCATATTATGATAGGTGTGTGGGCATCACTGGACTACACGTTAATAACTTTTCCTCCAAGCTTTTCCCCAAAGCCTATTCGAACTATTTTTCCCGATATTGCAACCAATTTTAACTATCATGATTGGCTTGGCGAAAGAATCGATTTACACAGCTGTAGATGAGAAAAGGCTGCCAGCCAGGTAAGGCCACCACACATCTAAACAAAAAAATTTGGTGCACTTTTGATGGTTATTTGCAATTAATATCCACCGAAGTTATGCAACAGCATTTTCTTTTAAAAAAACTATTGCAGAACTTTATCGAAGCCATTTGGCTTATACTTTGTATATCAATGATTTCCACCGTTTTATCCTCCGTTTACAGTTTCCTGTAAGTCTGCCTTCAGCCATAACCATCCTGTGAATCTCACAGCCAATTATATCTTGCTTTCTCTAGAGGTGGAACCCAAAGAATATCTGCTGGCATTAAAATCAAAACTTAAAAAATAAACAAAATCTTCAGATACTCTGGGTATCTGCTAGTTATCGTCGTAGAATTCAAAGACGAAAAATAGGTTACTTAAACAACGTAACAACGAATCCTACGGCTCTAGTTAACGTTTACTTATAAAAAAGAAGTTATATGTAAAGGGTGAGGTATTTTCAGAACAAAAAAAAATAATAAAATTCCAATCAGGTATGGATTCTTTATTGGTATTTGAAAGGACATTTTATGGCATTTATTTTTTGAAAATAATTACCTTCAAATGTTGGCAACTGTATTATGGAAATGAGCGTTCGGTGAGAAACGGGAAGATCTGCTGTTTTCGACCAAAATTTTGTTCAGTGATGAGGCCTTTTTCTGGCTCAACGGCAAAGTAAAAAAACAAAATGGCCGCATTTGCGCTGAAGAGCAACAAGAAGAGTTTCAAGAGTCATTATATCCAGAGAAAACCACGGTTTGGTGCGGTTATAAGTTGTTGGAATCATCGGTGCATATTTTTTCAAAAATAATGTTGGCCGTAAATGGGGCTCGCTATCGCACATTGATATCTGACTTTTTGTACCTGAAATTGAAGCCCATAATCTTGACGACACTTGGTTTCAAGAGGACGGTGCTACTGTGGATCTATTGAGAGGTCATTTCGAAAAGCAGTTAATTTCACGCTTTGGACAGGTGAGTTGGCCGCCTAGATCGGTTGATATCACACCTTTAGACTTTTTTCTTACGGGTTACGTAAAGTCCAAAGTCAATGCTGACAAACCAGCTACGATTCAGGCTTTGGAAGCCAACATTAGGCGTGTCATTAAAGGCATACCGGTCGAAATGATTGAACGAGCCAAAATTGGACCCTCAGAATGGAGAGCCTAAGGCGTAGTTGTGGCCAAGATTTGAAGGAAATTATATTCAAAAAATAAATGCCTTGAAATGTCCTTTCAAATTACCAGTAAAGATTCCACACTTGATTTGAATTTTTATACTTAGTAGGGACATAAATACTGTTACAACATTGAACACACCCATTTCAATAGTAGAACTGAACATGCCCCGTTAATGTCATATGGGTTTTGAAAGCTAATATATATATATAGCGTTAGTCTGTAACGGGATTTTAAAATTGTTTCAACTTTCATCATGGAGTGCTCAGATAATGAGAACCGTATTGCTGTAATAGCGCTTTTCAAGAGTTAAATGAAAAAATGCGATATTTTCAAAACGGTCTGATCACTAAGGATTAGCCGCATGTTCGTCTACCGATCCATAAAACTGTTTGAGGAGACTGGAGATGTAAATGATCAAAGCCGTTAAATCAAGAATTCACAGAAATCCGCTCCGAAAACAGAAAATCATGGCCCGTGGATGAATATCACACAAAAGTCCATGAGTCGAATCATTAAAAAAGACTTGGGACTTGGGGCTTTCAAACGACGTACCGGACATTTATTGACTGCAGCGTCTTTTGGTGAAGCACGCTGATAATTTGCACAGATTAATTTTGTTCACCGATGAAAAAATTTTTACCGTTCAGGAAAAATTTAATAAGCAAAATGAGTGTATGCACGGTCATCTAAGGAAGCATCTGGACTGATCCCAAGGGTGGAAAAAGGTCATCACCCAGCTTCAGTCATGGTTTAGTGGCTTGTCTCTTACGATGGGGTCACTGAGTCAAAACATCGGCCAAAGTTTTCCAAGAAACCGTTTTGGAAGCTGTTGTGAAGCCTCTTAACAAATCCCTGTTCCAAAGCCAGCCATGGACTTTCCAGCAGGATTCTTCGCCGGCCCATAAGGCTAAAACGTCCCAGGCCTGGCTTCGAAACAATTCGCCAGCGTTCATTTCCTCTGAAGAATGGCCCTCAGGCAGTCAAGATTTTAACTCATTGGATTACAAATTGTGGACGGTTTTAGAGGACAAGATTTGCCACAAAAGATACCCCAACATTGGATCTCTTAAGACTGCTTTGGTTCGATCTGTGGCCAATTTTCTAATGGACGAGGTTCGTGCAGCTATTGACGATTGGCCAGTGCTACTTAAGGCGTCTGTAAAGAAAAAATGCGGGATTTTCGAATAAGAATATTCTTTTTGGATACAATATACATCAATAAATATATTAAAAAATATTTGGTCCAAAAACATTCAGTACATTTTATTTTACAGCATAAAATATGTGTAACAGTATTTGTGTCCCTACTAAGTATTTATTTTTTGTTTTAAAAAAAAACCTCTAGATGGAACACCCTATACACCATATTAATTCTAAATAAAACCAAAGACTTTTAGAGAATTATCTTAAAGTATTAAATTATATTGTGATTGAAAGTCAAATGCTTGCAACGGCTTTGTGGCATAACCTTATGCTATGGTCAATATTTTCAAATTTTGCCGAATTTCTCATCTTCTCGTTTGATTTTGAATTGTTTTATGTATATTGACGCACACTTTTTCATTGAAATATCACCAAAAGTAGAAGTACAACAGAATCGGCTGCACACTCCACTCCGTAATCCTTTCTACGAAATATGCCTTGAAGCCCTAGAATGAAAGCACCATGTGGTCTTCCCAAGGAAAGTCTAAAATCTTCTGGAGAAGATCCATTACAAAATTACGGACATTCTCTTGGTTAAAGAGATTTGTGAGTATAATATAAGTGAATTCCCAAATGGACAGGGTCCTGCTAGGTCTCACTTATATTCTTTCGGCTGAGGAATGTTTCATTTTGCAATATAATACCGTATAAAATAACTTTAGCAACTGCTTAATACTTATACAAACTATGATGTGGGCCATTTAAAATTTTAAATTTGAATTGGCTGTAAAAAAAGTACTGATACTTTTTTTTCTTCAAATTTCTAGTTTATTGGAAAAGCTCAACTTTGTCCTTTAATAATGGGCCACAATATCATTTATATGATTATTGAATTGCTTCTCCCAATGGGTTAAAGAATGGTTAGCAGGAGGTAAAGAATTTTGTCGAAAAATCCTGTTTTCAGATGAACCTAATTTTCAGCTCGGTGGCTATGTCAATAAGAAAAATTGCCGCATATGAGGTTCAGAGAACCCACACATCACTATTAAGAAGCCAATGTATCTACAAGGAGTCGCTGATTTGAGTGGATTTTTTATGTATTTAGTTAGTAAATTGCATTAACGATAATCTAGCATTTTACGGAGGTTAGAGAAAGAGGAAGAATTGGTTATTTTGAGATTATTATACATACTGATATTGCAAGATTATTTCCTCCATTCGGTGGAGGGTATACAAATATACCAGTACGGATGCGTTGAAGAAAGCCATTGTATGAAAATCGGCCTTAATACCGCAGGATCATATTGGTGCAGCATGAAAATCTTTATTAACCGCGTGAAGGCCATACTCAAGACTTCATCGAGCTGAAGTAAATGTATTCTTAAACTTTGATAATTTGCACACATTTTATATCAATAAAAAATAAGTTCACACAAAAAATGTAGGTATAGGTACAACTTTAGTCGCCTAGGCTAGTATTTTGTAGCTACCGAGTTTTTTGCTGGGCGGATTTTTTTATTATATTAAACTGAGTTCAAAAGTTTTCTGTTCATAATTGAAAGGTGGTATAATCCTCAATAAAAACACAACTACTTAAGTATTCAGTTCAAATTATGCTTTGGAGCATAATTGGAGCTGAAAAGACGTTTTTTTGCAACATTTTCATCGGTTTGTTCTTTAGGGCCCCCTAAAATTACTTGAATGCTTGTTTCGAGTGCAAACCTTTAATGTGTTTCGATTGGTGTCGGCTTAAGACAGGGATCAGTAGAATATTAGCTTTGCCGCAAGAGCTTCGGCTCGTGATTTTCGAATCGAAATCATTTTCGACGCTTTTCGATCGGGTTGAAGGTGAATTTGTTGTGACTCGAGAATCGTGTGATTGATGGAGGTGTTGTTTTTCCATGGAGGGGCCCCTATCCCGTTTTCTACATACTTGAAGTGTGTTATCAATGACGTGTATATGTAGGTCTGTGTATGTTTGTATGCGTGTGTGTCATTGGGGTGTAGTGAAATACATTTTGCTGTTGTTGTTGGAGGGAGACTCTATTGAATTGAATGATGTAAAATCAAATTCTATTCCCAATGGGAAAAACTTTTCTCTTCTTTCGATGCTGTGGCCGTTCTTTTTTTTGCTGCTGTTGTATGTGTGGAAATTCAATTTAAATATAAAATGTTGGTACCCGAAAAAAACCCGAGCAGCACAATAAGAGAACAAATCCCCTCGCACACACACACACTTACTAAACACACATACGAATGGAAAACTTTTTTCAAGTACAATTTTCAGAACTCGTACTTGTGCTGCTGCTTTAGTTAATACCGAAATTTCGTTATGAAAAGTTGATTTTTCCAATAATAAGGGATAACAGCCATCCGGTCGTTCAGCCATTCGTCCGAACTGTCGATGCCCGCTTTTCCTGCATGCAGAATCAAGCATGTAAATGGAATTGAATAACAATTATTTAGAAATAAAAAAAGAATCTACAATCAACTATGGCTCTTTAAAACGTTCATATGTTGTTTGGTTGGTTGCTTATAGTTATAGACCGACGGACGGACGGACGGACTGACGATGGGTCGGTTATGATTGTGTGTGTGTGTGCAAACTGGTTATTGTGTGAATGCAAATTGTGGAGGTGACCGGGGTTCGATCCTGTTGAATTCTATACGGTTGCAATGATTTGAAATTTGATTAGAGAGTCGTGCCACATCATCATCATCATCGCCATCACTGTGGACATCATCATAATGATGTTGTTAATGGCTGTTGTCACCGTCATCATAAATCCGTTCTGTGTTAAAATACTTTGGCAAATCTGGGTGACCGTTACAGGTTTAAAGGGATTTAATTGCATTTTTGTGCCACTCCGTTCGCCAAACGATGACGAGGACGATAAATGTGCACAGCAACAGCAGAGGACACTGAGCGCAATAGAACACATAAAATGTCCATGTCCTTAATTCACAACGAATGGAAATTTCTGTTCAATTGACGTTTGTCATTCACTGGCTGACTGACTGGTACCATGGCAGGATGACTTACTCACTGCCTGTCATATTTGCGTACGTATGAGTGTACATTTGTACATACGCTGTCCACAATAGTTAAAGAAGAAGAACAACCACGATGATGATGATGATGATGATGGTCTTGTTTATGTATCATGGCGACGTCCATGATGATGATGATGATGATTATGTTGATTTACATCACTTGGGCAGCGCAGCCACGAAAGCTCATTTTCCATCACACTGTTAAGCATTTATGCATACATACGAGCAGATATGCACAATTCGGTTGGACATGGTCCATGAATTAAGACTCATTCAGCTTTCCTGTAGGTTGACATAGCTATGACACTCTGGCTACGGTTGCCGAATGGAAAGTTTCCCGACTGTTCCTTAGTAGTGAATATTGAAGCAGTACGAGTATATGTGCAACGTTCCCACTTTTAATTCATGAATAAATGGTATACTCTTTTTTTTGAAACATACATATGTGTCTTAAAAAAATAAATCCTGGACCACTTTTAGTTGGATACACTTTTCCAGCCTTTCAGTTATAAGCAATGGGCAAACGCTTTGGGTCCATGTTTGCTGAACCAGCAGTTCTACAATTCACACACAAAATTCTTTTCTGATCGAATTCGGACATAATTTCACCTCTCAAAGATCTGTCCCGATTTAATGTTTCGCCGATATAGAACTCATAAATTCGATCTGATATCTCTTAAAATTCGCATGGTTTAATATCAGTCCCTCGTTATTAACCCTGTTCAAAATATACCACAATGATCAATGCTTTTAAATTTCTGCCATACAGAGGTCCCTTAATTTAAGGTGCTGACACTCCACACCGAATTTTCTTAACCTTATCAAAGTTATTATCTAAAATCTTTAAACAAGCCTGACAAAACTGGTTCATATCGGTACAAAAATAGTTGCTGATTTTAGTCCCAACCGCTTCAAAATTCACATATTAAATTCGGTCCGATCTAGATTTAGGAATGCATCTTGTGAGAGGTCTATTACCAATTTGTGATCTGTATTCCGATTGGTAGGACCACAAATCAAGGAGCTTAAAATAAAATTCGATTTTATTCCATGGTATTTTACAAGAGGGGTGTGGAAATGCGTAAGGCAACGCACAAGAGCAATCCATCGAGAGTCATTCCAAGCTGACTCACCGGTCAAGCCTCTGAGCATACGGCCATGGCCTACTCGTGATACCTCCTGGGTGCTGCTGAAAAGCGGTAGCTAATGTAAGAGATGGACTGCAGGGGGAGAGTCTCAGAGCGCAGAGGATTTTACCGCTGTCTTTTTAAATTATGTGTTGCCAGTGATCCATGCTGTAGCATGGTAAATTTCTGGCGCTAAGACTTAAACCATTTTACTGAAGGTCGGTCCGGAGGTTCAGCGGACACCGCTGCACCGGACTGCGGTTGCGGCGGACCAATCATCCGCTCAACGTATATTTAACGCCGTTAACTGAAACCACAAAAAATAATGGAAAAACAAACTATTTAACGACGACTCTGATATACGGATCCCGAATTTTAAATTGCAATGTTCAAACTCTTCTCGAATTTCAGGATTTGACATTCTTATACTTGGTATCAGTGAATCTAGATGGCCGGACTTAGGTGAAACTAGTGTCGCAAATGGATTGAAATTCCTATTCTCAGGCAACCTGCTGCTGGCCATGAGTTTTCTCTCGCTGTAACCACGGTAAGAAAAGGCAACATATAAATGGCGATATGATACTTCAATGTTCTAGTTGAAACCGTCAATTCCAGCTTAGAAAACGCAATGGGCCGGCCTGGCCTGCGCCATATGTCCGATAATGAGGATTTTTTGCACAGTGCGGTGCTCTAACAATAAATTTTTCATAGGCGGCCAAATTTTCTCTAAAGTCAGATGAGTATGACTTTTCATTGACAATTTCACCATCAGTCAAAAAATGAGTCGTTACAGGCCATCACCAAAGAATGACAAGATAAGCTCCAAAAGGCTCCACGTGGGAAAAGTTCAGATACCGGCAGTCGCGAATTTGTATACTGAACGCTTGACAGTGATAGCACAACGACATTTTTCTCAGAGCAGCTGCGGAATTTGATGTTACTGTATATTTTAACTGAAATGTCGCAAAAACCTTTGAATGCTACTTACAAAAATTTGTATCATCGAAAAACAGTTCGAAATACATAAATCTGAAAAGCTCTAAAATCAGATTATGGAACAGATAGTATTTATATACTGCTGTGCACACTTCAGAGACGAATTTGTGATATCAAAGTCGAGTTAAATTAGTATAAATATTAATAGACAAATATCAATAGCAGTAGTTTTCGCAATGTAAGTCTTTTCACGATGAAATGGCAAACAATACTGAAAAGAAAAAAAGTTTAACACAACTCACACGTGATCTGTGAAAAATAATGACTAGATTGATCACCCTTAAGCTCCCACATATATGTTCAACCGATTTTACCTTAAACAATGAAATTTTCTCAAATATATAAATATGACATTATTTTTAAAATCTGCGTCCAGGGTGGTCATAAAAGTATTTTCAGTCGGTTTATGGGAATACCCAGACGTTTTTTTTACTAGTTTTTGTACGAGTACAAAAACTAAATACATATATGACATATGAAGACAAAAGACGTTAGTGGACTCGCACATTGCCTGTATACAAAAATGTACTTCAATCGGACTGATTTAAGAAATTGAATAGAGCTCTGCTTTAAATGAAATAATAAAGAAAGACATATTTCATGGTGACTGCAAGGAAAATGGGTCTGGGGGTGAAAATAGTTGCCAAAATCAAAGTAATGAGCATAAATCTACAAAGTCCGCAACACTTCGAATCCAAAGGACAAAACATTGAAACGGTCCAAGAGTTTTTTTTAGTTAGGCAGTATAATTTTGTTCACTGATGGATCAACGAAAAACGTACACTTAAGAATCGTGAAGGGACGAACAGTGTTGGACGCGCTGCATAAGCTGTGGAAGTTGTCGCATATGTACAGAAACACTAAAAAGAAACTGTTTAACTCTAACATAAAGTCCATTCTCATGTACGAGTATGGTTGCGACACATGAAATGCTGCAACGAGAAAAATCCAAAATTGCATTTACAAACTGATGCTTAAGGAGGATTCCTCGAATTTTTTTGACCAGCAACCATTTCAAACTCCTCTTTTTAGCAAATCGCGTAACAGGAGTCAATACATTTCGAAATAAAATATCGAAGTGGATAGGCCATACTTTGAGTAAACCAGAAAATAACAGCGCCTAACTGGAAACCAAAAGGGAGAAGAGGTAGACCTGTCAACTCATGGAAAGGGCTAGAATAATCAGAAGTATTTTAAACAGGAAATGAATTAGATTAGATTAGTTTTTAGTTTGAATTAGATTAGTTTTTAAAAACTTTTTTCAGGCCCTCAGTTCCATCTTGAATGTTTTTTGTAAAAGTATATTTCTAAGTTACAAACGAGCAGTAGCCAACATGCATAGGATCCTCGCGATTTGACACCCAGATTTAAATTTATCAATTTTGCAGAAATTATGCATATTAGTTCTTATTCAATGACCAGGGACTGTATATGTCTGCACATTGGAGAGACCTCTTAACCATAACCAAAATGATTCAATGATTATTGCACGTTAGCCATTGTCAACATCGTCATTGCAATCGCAATTGCCACCACTGACATACTGACGTTGCCATCACATCGACATCATTTCATGCAACAGACTAATTCCAAACTGTTTGGACCAAAATCGAAAAGGAACCACTTTCGAACATAATACAATTGTGGAGACTCAGCCAAATATGTGGCACATACGAGTACAATGTGCAGGCTATATTTTCGCAAACGAATTCGGAAATAGTGAAGGTTAATATTTAATAGCAACATAAACGATTTCTCAAGTGGCACAACTTTCTTTAAAATGGTCGAATATATAAATTTTAGCTGGCCACAATAGTTCAGAATCAATTTTCATCTGACAAAAGTCTATAACTCGACATTTTTGAGTTTTGAAAAAAGCTCAATTTTAACTTTCAACACCAGCTTTTGATACTTTTGTTTTTTTTACTAAACAACTTTTACTGGTCAAAAGTCATATTTTATCAAAATCAATATTTTTAAAATAGTACGAGTAGCTTTTTTAAAATAGTTGTTAACACCATCGATATTTTTTAAAGTAGTTGCTACAACCAAAATAAATTTAATACAACAACATGTGGACGTCAGTGTAGAGATATAAAACCGCTTATTATAATTTAAAAGTAAAAAGGCTAAAATCGGACGTGGTCGACTATATTATACCCTATACTTCCGGATGCCCAGAAAAGCTAACTGAAAATAGACTTTTAATTCTTATTGATTGTTTCTTAATTTACCCAGATTGTTAAACTGATGTCATATTTGAAATTGTAAAAAAAATGTATTGAGACCATTTTATAATAAAGTGGACCGATTTTTCGGCCATAGGGCCCGTTACCCAAATTTAGTCAAATAGCGCAAATAATTTTATTTGTGGCTACGTGAGACGAAACTTTTCTTTGGATAAAATACCATTTACACTGAAAGCCGTTGTTAGACCCGATATCATTTGTACAAGAACAATAGCGAAAAATGGTCCTATGTGGTCCAAGATTGATTGATTGTATTATAAGATTTATTGTATCATGTCCATAAGATGACCATTGTCCACCAAATTTTAACGAAATCAGAATTAAAGTGGGTGCTTTAGAGCGGTTGTACTTTAATTATAACGATAGATAGACGGACCCACATCGCTCAATCGAATTTGATAGTGATTTTGAACGATCCATCAAAGCCTATGCAGGTGAGTCTTTGATTTGCGAGGTATAGTAGATGTTTTAAATGAAAAGGACTTGGCTTATATAATATGCCACAATAAACAAACAAGTGTAACAGGGCTTTATATATATAAGTATAAGTAATACTCTTCACCACTATGAATATCGACTCCACGACAAAGGCTCTATGTACCAAATCGATCCGAAGTAGCAATTCTTCGGCCGTGGGTTGCTACCCGGGCACTATGTACCGACGCAACAACAACTGAAGATTTCTAGCCTCCGCTCTGATTTTAAGAAAAATGCGAACGGCAGGACCTGAACTCAGAAGGGACCTATGTAAGGGGGCTACATTTTCGATATCAGAGTTGCTTGGTCAATTGTTACGTACCAAACGAGACGTAAGCGTAGGTTGATTTTGTTTGTGACTTCTAGAGCGGGGACTATATTAGGGAATATAGTCTGGAAGTCATATAACAAATGTCAAATTTTTCTTGGATCGGCTCTAGAATTGTCATGACTTGTTAGGCAAGGTTAAATTTAGATCGGATGAATATGAGGCTTGTAGAGTAGAGGCTAAGGTTGCATGCCTAAGGTAGGTGAAATAAGTTTTCTAAACCCTTGTTATATATTTTTTGCTATTTTGGAATATAGTTTTTCTTGAATTGGTACCTTTTAATATAACAACGTCGAAATCTTGGTTGATATAAAGGGAGGTGGCATTTCATATTTGGCCAACGAAACTCGACAAAGTCTACATTGTATTGTTTCTCCATTTGGGATAACTCCTTAAAAACGCATTGCATCTACCGAAGATATGCCACAGTATTTATTGGCCTTGTGTCATTTTTAAAAGTGTCGTAATGTTTAAGGACTTTATGACGCTCTCTCCGGTGGTAATTATTTAGTTATGACATGCCACCGCGTCTAATTTAGCTGACACAATCGCCAATTTTTTTTCAAAATATCTGGTGTCACATTTCTTATCCGTAGAGCCGACTACTTTGAACCTAATTTCGAATATGTCGATATTGTCGACCTCTGCCAACTGAATATTGCTCTGTTCCATGCCGAGAACTGTTGACAGTACGATGATGCAACCGTGCACCAAACAATGAATTTTGTGGATTAAGTGGTTCTTAGTAGATTATGTGTGGCCCAACATCTGCAGACTGGCATAGTTGACTACGATCGCTCGTCTCTGATTCTTGAGTCCGCACAATCGTGTTCAGATGTAGGTCCACATGTAATTGCTTATTAAGGCAAGTAGGATCTCTGGAGACATTTATTAGAGATGAACACCGTCGAATCGTCATTTTTGAGTTTCCTTTGGCTTTTGTGACTTTAAGAGAATCTAAAATATAGCATTTGGAGCATACCAGGACTATAGGGGCATCCTTCTAACATGTCATCGTACAAATTGATGCTCGGGTTTCAAAACCAAATTTTTTGGTCAATATTTTTTGGAACAGCTCAACGTTGTTGCCGACCGATACGTAACGCTTTTGCATCAGTCGAATGTGGAATATCAACAGCACAGTTATCGGCGTTTAAACTATGTACGAACATATCTGTCAACATTTATTTCTCATTATGTAGCAAACGACGGACTCTGTCTGTCTGTATGCGTTTCTGCATCTGTAGGAGTGCTTGTATATATAATTGTGCGCTATAAAACGTTACACTGATGAGGATTTATGCTGGCAATGAAACTGATGACGTTATTGGTGTCGTTGTGTAATAGTCCATGGTATTGCTATGAGTTCCAAATTAAAATTCTTTGGTCATCAGTAATGGAAAATGTGAAAAAGGGCTGATATATCGTAAAATATTTCGCTTAAACTAATAAATGCGGATAATGGGTCGGGCCTACGGATGTTATGTGCTCGCCCGCTGTTGTGCCTTTGAAACTGTGGGTGCGTAATATGTAGGTGGGCGGCATATTTTAAATATTCAAATTTTACTAAACCTGTGTTGTCGAAATCATATTTTGTATTATTCCCAAAAAGAAGCTTAACATTTGGTAGTTCTGTCAAGTTTGAATGATTCGCTGCGTTATGCTCACGCTGTGAATAATAAAATTAAGGTAAAACCACTACTTAAGAGTTATACAAATAGTGACTTCTTTTTTTTATACTTATATTTACAACACCTAGAAATATTAGTCCAAGGCCCCAATATTGAAAGGTCATAAGAATCTAAGATGACTTAGTCATTTCCATCTGTCTATACAAAGGAAACTGCCGGTCACAAAATTAAAGGTAGCCTTCAGAAATTTTGCACAAATATGCGTTAATTTCTAAAATTGCAGTAGTAAAAATTGGTTAGATCAGTTAAAAGGTAAACATTCTCTTCCCACAAGGCCTGGGACGTTCTCTCCGGAAATCACTGTACATTATTGTAGGGGTCTTTTCCACAATATTGGGAGATACGGTGCTATGGAGGCTCAAACAAACCATGTATCGATCTGGTTGATTTTCAACAAATGTTTAGACAATTTAGAGGCTATTTTAGAATGTGGATTTATTTTTTCCAATATCAATAACTTCATGTGCCAGACACTAATTAATGTTTTAAGTTTCAGCGGGATCGGTTCATACTTTTAACTTGCACTATGTAAACAAAAATCAATAGACGGTAGGACAATCGCACAAGTCTAAATCAAATAAGAAAATAATTTTGAGTCAATCGGTATAATTTTTATGCACTCACACGCAGAGAAAAAACATGGTTACTACATGGTCACGACAATAATAATATGTTCTCCGCAATAAAAGTATGTTCGTCGCAACCAACTGAATTTATTTTTGACAATAGTTTAATTGCCGCAATATTAATATTGTTGAAACGTAATAATTGTATTATTGCCAAATTTAAAAATGAAAATATGGTTATATCAACAATATTAATATGGTTGATGCGACAAAAGTATTGTGTTTTGCGTTTTATGTTAACAATAATATAATTAAGGCAATCATACTGTATAATTGTAATTTTTCTTCATTTAAATATGCTTTTTAGAACAAATGTTAACAAATGATCTAATGATATAATATTACTTTTTTTTATCGAAATTAAAATTTTTTAAACAAGCTGCTTTGGCTTTGTTTATCTGAAATATTTTTAATAAAAACGCTTACGTTTATTTAAACTTATTTTTTCTACTGTGAAAAAAATCACTCGTATTATTTTGAATTTAAAGTATTTTTGAATAATTTTCATAATTTAAATCTATTGTCGACAACTTAAACAAATTCTTATAAATTATAATGGGGATCATACTATGGTTGTAGGGATCACAACATGGTTGCGTGTGAATCATACTATGATTGTGAGGATCATACTATGGTTGTATATGAAACATACTATGGTTGTGAGGATCATACTATGGTTGTGGAGATCATAGTATGGTTGAGTGTGAATCATACTATGGTTGTGGGGATCATAGTATGATTATGTGTGAATCATACTATTGTTGTGAGGATCATAGTATGGTTGTATTTGAATCATACTATTGTTGTGGGGATCATAATATTGTTGTACCACAACCATATACCCAACAATAGTATTATCCTCTTCGAATATTGTTACCACAACCATACTTTTTTCTGCGTGCAGGCAAAAAATATGAATAGTGTATGGTAACAGCAACAATAATTTGATCTGCAATAAAACTATGTTCATCGCAACCATAGTACTGCTTTTATTTAATTTACACAATATTATTATTGCGGCAATAATAATATTGTTGAAATGTCACAATAGTATTACTGCCAAAATAAAAATGAAAATATGATTTTAGCACCATTTTAAATATGGTAGTTGCGACAAAAGTGTTGTTTCTTGGGTTTTATGTTAATAATAATATGATCAGAACAATGTTATTGTTGCGACTCGTATGCAATACTAAAACTTTTTAATGGTGAATTAAATTTTTTCAAAACAAGCTGTTTTGGATTTTTTATCTGAAATATTTTTTTTAAATGAGCTCTTGCGTTTTTTAATCGGAATTTTTCTTTTGTTACGAGTATAAATCACGCTTATTACTTTGAATTTAATTTACTTTGAATTTAAAGTATTTTTGTATAATTTATGTAATACAAATCTCAATGTTTGATAACAGCATAACCCTATCCTATCAAATAATATTGGGGACCATAATATGGTTAAGTAAGATCGTACTATTGTTATAGGGCGTTATAGGTCTGAATCATTATATGGGTGAGGGGATCATACTACGGTTGTATGTGAAACATACTATTGTTATAAGAATAATAATAATATAGTATTGTTAAGTGTAAATCACAATATTTTACAATGAAATATGGTTGTAGCAAAGGTTGGTGCGACAAAACTATTATGTTTTGTGTTTTATGTTAACAATAAGAAAATAACGAAAATCATACCGTATGGTTGTGACTACGAATTAAGTATAAGGCATAGACTAACGATACAAATCCAAAAAAAAAAAACATACACACACGTGCGATGATAGGTTAGCAATGCAAACCTATGCGAAATAAGAAGGCTGTGCGGAGGATTTTCAGTGTGTTTGCTTTAGGAGGTGTAATAATCTACGCCTGCAGGTTCTCGTTTATTTACAATCTGCCTGCTTAAGAGTGTACAGCAATTGATCATAATTTCGTTGCAATAGAGTACCATTGTGAAATTTTACGATATTGGTTATTCTACTTAGTAGGGACATAAATACTGTTACACACGTTTTATGCTATAAAATAAAAAGGACTGAATGTTTTTGGACCAAATAATTAATATATTTATTGCTGTATATTGTATCCAAAAAATCTACTTATTCGAAATGTCCGCAAGTCGCACTGGCCAATCGTCAATAGCTGCACGAACCTAATCCATTGGAAAATTGGCCACAGCTCGAACCAAAGCAGTCTCAAGAGATCCAATGTTGGGGTATCTTTTGTGACAAACCTTTCTCTAAAACCGTCCACAATTTGTAATCCAATGGGTTCAAATCTGGACTGTCTGAGGGCCATTCTTCAGAGGAAATGAACGCTGGCAAATTGTTTCGAAGCCAGGCCTGGGACGTTTTAGCCTTATGGGCCGGTGCACAATCCTGCTGGAAAGTCCCTGGCTGGTTTTGGAACAGGAAATTGTATAAGGCTGCACAACAGCTTCCCAAGCGGTTTCTTGGTAAACTTTGGCCGATGTTTTGACTTCTTGTTCGCAGAAATGCAGGTCAGTGACCACATCGCAAGAGACACCCCACCAAACCATGACTGAAGCTGGGTGATGACCCTTTTCCACCCTTGGGATTAGTGCAGATGCTTCCTTAGATGACTGCGCATACACTCTATCATTTTGCTTGTTAAATTTTTCCTGATCGGTAAAAATTTGTTCATCGGTGAACAAAATTTTCCTGTGCATGTTATCAGCGTGCTTCACCAAAAGACGTTTGCATTTTTCAGTCCTATTTTTTTAAAGCAGCAGTAAATAAATATCCGGTACGTCGTTTGAAAGCCCAAAGTCCCAAGTCTTTTTTAATGATTCGACTCATGGACTTTTGCGTGATAATCATCTCACGGGCCATGATTTTTTTGATTTGATGATTTTTGTTTGTTTTTGTTTTCGGGGCGGATTTCTGTGAATTCTTGATTTAACGGCTTTGATGACATGCGGTGTTCGAACAGAGTGTGGGCGGCCCGACCGGTGACCGTCTTTAACATCTCCAGTCTCCTCAAACAGTTGTATGCATCGGTAGACAAATATGCGGCTAATCCCTAGTGGCCGAAACGTTTTGAAAATATCGCTGTTTTCCATTTCACACTTGAAAAGCTCTATTGCAGCGATACGGTTCTCATTATCTGACCACTCCATGGTGAAAGTTGAAACAATTTTAAAATCCCGTTACAGACTAACGCTATTGAGGTTAGTTTTCAAAACCCATATGACATTAACGGGGTATGTTCAGTTCTACTACTGAAATGGGTGTGTTCAATGTTGTAACAGTATTTATGTCCCTATTAAGTATACCGAGCGACTCAGTACAAAGTTCGCTACCGAATTTACGTCCATTTATGCGCTGCACAATAAAACGGATCTACAGCAATACTTTGTTGAAATCGGGAAATATCTGTCAATATTATTCTTCAGTGTCATACTACAACGGTCCCTCCCGATTTGAAGTTTTGTCGTTCTTGAAATAACATTTATAACATTTATAAGCATAATGCGTCATTTGCAAATATAACTTAGATACCCTGCAAACACTGGACAAAATAGGACTACGATTTAAAAAAGCTTCTAAGGAAAATGTCGCTTTAGAGGTCTTGCCATTCAGGCTTTTGGATGTGCAAGCAGTTTTTTTAATTTGATTAACCTTAAGTAACTGTTCAAATATCGCTTAACAAAATAATGCATATTTTCTACGTTGAGCATATATTTTTATAAAACGGCCCAAAAACATTTTTAAATTTAGAATCCATTCCTTATTTCGTTTATTCAGAACGTATAACGTTTATTTTTCTGTAGATCAGTGTTGAGTATTGTCGTACAATAATTATCAATCAAGGAGAAGCACAATTAAGAGCAAAATGCTTTCGCAGCGGCACACAAATTAAATTCAGTTGTTTCCGAGAAGCACTTGGATCTCTAACCATCCCACTTTGTATTCTGTAGATTGTGTGTACTTTCTGTGGGTAAACATTTAATTTAGTTTAAAAACTGGTGTACCCCCGCTTCAAGTGTACCAGCCGCAGACCGATGAGCGGACAGTGATGGACAAAAGTTAAGAAACATTAATTAACAAAACTAAAAATTATGTTATGAATTAGATCTAGTGGGTCTGAGTGAAATTACCATGTTCAATCAATCAACGTTGTCATTTGGTCTTCATTATGTATTACCGGTCTACGGGAGACCTGTTAGCGTTCTTGTCGGAGCGTTGGAGTCGGTCTATCCACCAGTTTGGTGAGAGTAAGGTCGTGGCTCTAGATATCTCCAAGGCCTTTGATAGAGTCTGGCACGGTGCACTCATATCAAAGCTGATCGCTTTTGGTGTCGGTAATACGTTTGCTCGGTTTATATCGAGCTTTCTTAGAGATCGCACTATTAGAGTTGTTGTAGATGGGTTCTCATCCAACACACATAGGCTGACCGCAGGTGTACCACAGGGCTCTGTCCTTTCTCCCTCTTTATTTCTTATTTTCATTGACGATCTATTGGGTCAGACCGTGAATCCAATCTTCTCTTTCGCAGGTGATAGTAACCTCTGTCATTCATATTCATTCGACCGTAGGCCGAGCCTTCAAGATATTGAAGACAAAAGGCGAATTATGGATGAGACACTTGGCCGGGATCTACTGGCCATTTCCGAATAGGGTCGAGTGAATAGAGTAGATTTTAATGCACGTAAGACACAGTGCTGCTTGTTGTCTCACAAGCGGATATTGAACAGTCAGAATCTCTCGATGTTCTGGGCATGAAAATACAATGTGACGCTCGTTGGGCGAGACATGTATTCGAAGTGTCGAAAGAAGCACGCAAGTGCATAGGCTTTTTAAAGCGGTGCAAGAAATATTTCACTCCTTCTGATCTTTTCAATATCTATACAACTTACATCAGGCCAAAGATGGAATACAACTCCCATATATGGGCAGGTGCTCCAAAATCATCCTTGGAGCTATTTGACCGTGTTCAAACGAGAGCGATGGTGCTGAAAGGTGACAGTAGGATATCCAACTCTATTGTTTCCCTTGAGCATCGTCGGAATGTGGGTTGCGTGACGCTGTTCTATCGTTACTTTCATGGTGTGTGTTCATCAGACATCCGTCGCCTTATTCCTGACGTGAGGATGTTCGGCAGGGATACGCGACTTTCTAGGAAATTACACCCGTTTGTTATCGATTGGCCAGTTGACCGCACTATACACTACAGATCAAATTCGTTTTTCGCTCGTACAGTCCGTATGTGGAATCGACTTCCGGCAAATGTATTTCCCACTAATTGCGACATCCAGAAGTTCAAGGCATGCGTCGATAATCATTACTCCCTCTTTCCCCCCTCCGATCCATTAATTTCCACTCGCCAACGCAATGCACCGCATATATAGGGAGCATCCCCTGAGTGTTGGTTATTTATAAAAAATGCCTTTGAGTTGGTTTTTATTTTTCTTTAACTTTATATTCAGTAAAAAACAGTCGTCTTCTTTTAAATCATAAGCAGAGTGCGGCGTGTTTCTGTTACTTATAGACGGGGACGTACGTCTTAAAGTCGTCTCCGAATGGCTGAATCTGTAACAATCCAAAACTCATATTTAGTTACAACGGTTTCGTCGCAAATGACTAATGTGGTTTTCGGCGTATTTCTGGGCTGACATATTTACGTTTGCCTGTGGTAGATGTAAAACATCTGAAGTTGTCAAGTTCCTTATCGACATAGATTTAGTAAATGAGCATTAGATCGATTTCTTTTATTCATTCAATCCAGAAATCTGAAATTCGTTGACTTATTTTCTATTCTGCCAAAAGAGCATACACAGAACGTGATCTATGGACTCTACGTGATTTTACTGTAAAAGGTGTCTTGGAAAAAAAAATGTTTTAATCGAACAGGGCTGACTATAAAAAACCCAACACCACTCTGCTTTACGGTATGAAATTTGACAAAGATCGTTAAAGTCTCCGGAGAGGCTAAAGATGTCCATATAATGTGGACTATATGAGAACATGAATTAATATTTCATTTCACCAGTGTAGCTTATAGCTGTAACTTCTTACTCGCATATTAATCTTCTTCATCCTAAGAAGATGTAAATAAAATGCAGCTGGGAATCACACCACGGACGAATTTTTGAAGGAAAAACTCATATCGGAAGGGTGGTGCGCTTAGTGACAACACGCATAACAAAATTGTGATTGGGTCGACAACCTTCAAAGAACCCCAGACTATTGTGGGTATATTGTTGTGGCACCACGACATTATGTTCCCCACAAACATATAATGATTTACACTCAACTATACTATGATCCCCTAATCATATTATGATCCTCACAGCAATAGTACGATTCACACACAACCATTATGTGATCCCCACAACCATAGTATGATTCACACGCACACATGTTATGATCCCGTACAACCCAAGTATGATTTTCCTCAACTATAAGTATTGTAAAACTTAAATTAAAAGGGAACCTTTGTATGGGCCCTAATATACGAGTATAACAATTTGGGTGGATTTGGTCCGATTTTGCTGCGTTCTCTCACGACGCATTTGGCTGCAATTAAGAAATATCGTATTTTATATGTAACCTCTAGAGCAGTGCTATTGCCAAAATATTAAATTAATATTGTCTTACTCTAACAACATTGATTATTTTACATAATGAACTATGCTAAGTTTAAGCACGATACAAAGTAGAATGCGCCTTTTAAGTGATTGGACCTCAATTCGGGTGGAACCTCTAGAAATTGGAAACAATGATCCGATAAGGTAAAACGTCACCAGAATATACCATACAAAAGTTGAGCAAGATATAGATTGATGTTTGGCTTTTAGAGCGGTCGACAGGAAGGGACCTATAGATGGGGGCTATAGAAATTCATGGACCGATAAGATCCAATTCCAAGAGGATTAATTATTGTTCGCTCTTGACGTACCAGGCGAAGTTTAAGCAATATCGATATTATCTCAATAAGGAAGAAACCTGTTGGTTGGAGCTATTCGGAAACATAGGCAGATAAGGTTCTAATTCACTAGAGATTGTTATTGGTCGCTTGTAATGTTTTGTTCGAAACTTTGTACGAATAGGCTGTAGAGTGAGTCTTATAGACCTGCAGATTTTGAAATCGAAAAAGACACTTGTATGATATTACAGCATGGGTCACTATGGACTAATTTCAAATCGTTTTTGGCTTAATCCTGATGAATAAAGACAGTTCAATTGAAATTGCCTAATATTTGTGATTTGTATCGTACATTCATTACTGAAATAGATATGGCTTAATGGAATGGCTGGCGATTCTAAATGTATCAACAAAATTGATAAAACTGGATACACAGGCAATTTTTACATCAATGGACAAAAACGGGCTGCGGCTCGCTAAATGGGCTGAGGACAGTTAAAATGTTATAAATAAAGGATGTAGATTTTTTGCCAAAACGCCTTGTAGGTGTACTGACATAAAAGTTTGGTTGGCTGTGTCTCTATTTAAAATGCACCCAAATTATAGTTTTAATAATTTTCTTTTGCAGAACCTCCAATTTTATATTATATCAAAATACTAGCTAGACCCGGCCCACGTTGTTAGTCGTATAATCATTAGTCGAATGCATGTTTAACTGGTAACTGGACCATCTTGCTTGTCTACAATTTGTTGTTCCTTATTACCTATTTTCAATAACGTAACAATTTTCAGTCCATAGTAACTTTGTAAATTCAATTAAAGTTTGAGCTGTTTACTTGTCTTCTGCATATGAAGTATCAAAGCCCACTTTGGCCACGCCTATCCCCTCATTCCAAAAATTTGAATGTAATCCGTTATAATAACTATCTAGCATTGTATCGTATGTAAGCTTTTATGACGCCTTCTTTGCTTACAATCTAAAAATCAAAACCATTTTAAATGGATCTATCCCGAGACGTATCAGGACCCTTCCTTCACTATTTTAACAAATTACAAACTTTATATTCATCAATAACGTAATCAGTTATACATATGCCAATGTTTATTTTTCTAATTCGAAAGCCCACTTTTGTCAGACATCTATTTCAAAATATTCCCTGAACATACAGTTCCTTACATTTTTCTATATCTGTATAGCACATTTTGGTTAAATATGTAAGGCGTGCTTGGGGGGAAAGAGTAAAAGGATATATGTTTTGTTTGCAAGTTTTTCAAGATCGCTGCCACAGAGTAAGTCCAAAATTCGTCAGCAAGTTTATTTTAGGAGCTTTATAACTAGAAGACACCGCCATCAATGGGGCTTATTAAACAAGTTTGGTGTCAATTGGTCAATCGTTTCTTAAGTGTTAGGCGCTCGTACAGCGAACATTACCTTTTTTTACGATAACATTTTTTAAATTCATAATTTTAAAGTTATATTTAGCAATAACAGTTGACCTTTCCTACGAAGCGGGTAGATTCTAGTTGATCATACTCATATGGTGCATTGCATATTTTTTGCTCAATAGTGTAGTTAAATGTGCTGGACTCATACTGTGGGCAGTATCTATTTGAACTCTGAACAAGTTTTATTTTCGTCTGCATTAAAGTCCAACTCACTGGCAACTGGCCACTCGTTAAAATGTTCATTTATAAAACCCTCACACATACACACATTTACAGGAGCAAATTCGTGTGAGGATGTGTGTGTTTTTGTTCATTCTGCAAGAGTTTTCGTACTCGTGGCTGTGGGTTTATGTTTGCGACTAATTTATGAGGTTAAAGTGTTTTTAAATTTTGTTAAATGCTCGCTATAGCTCAACACAGATCACCGAGTGTTTTCAGTTAATCTGCACCTTGTACGGGTGATGTAAATGTTTAACTTGAGTCGCTCCCAAAAATTGCTATGAGTTTGTTTTGTTTTGTTTCTCTGCTGCTGCAGCTGTCTGCAGAAGTACATATGTACACTTAGGAACGTGTATAGTCATGTGAACGTGGAGTCAGGGACAGCCAGACAGACCCACCATCACAAGCCACAAACACTTTTTAAGTAGCTGTACTCGCATGTGTGTTTCTATCTTTGTTCTGTGGGGGAAGTATGAAAAACTCACTCAGTTGTGAAATGGTTAAGGCCTTCACTATTGAAACATAAAAATAGGTCATCTCAGGGATTAAGAAGAGAAACGAGAATACCTTTTAACCAGTAAGCATTATAGTCCCCTCTTTCACTGGCTTGAGATTAAAAACAAACTCGTTATTCGCTAGGTTTAAAAAAGACGTCTTCTTCAAGGACGTAGAAATATCTGATACTCTTACTTTTTCAGGACACCTAGCAGGTAGAAGGAGCAAACAAGGTTCTCTCAAATCAGTGAGCTGTGTATGATATAACTCTTGTACTCGCAGACCGGGTAGTTTAATGCCGATTCCGAGTCAACAATGCATTAGAGATTAATCACCTACTCGCATTTACCGGAGATAAATTTTTTTTAGAAGTTCAAAACTGGTTTTGAGTTTGTACTAATTTGAATAATTATTATGTACACTTAACGTAACACCACGGCAGCCTACTAATTAAATAAGTCATATAAGGTTATTAAAAAAGATCCGGGACCAAAAAACAAATTTATTATATCTGAAAATAGACTTATCACAACAGTTGGTCCATCTGGAGTTTTCTTTTTAAGTCATATGCCACAGCCCATTTCTGTTTGAAATCTTGTCAGAAAGTGTATTGTATAATCGCTGAACGAAATAAATCGTTTTCCTTTAACCACTTTAGGAAAAACGCAAACTTTTTTCAAAGTCAAGTTTTGTGTTAACTGATGCGCCTTTCTCGCCTACTGTACGCAAGTTTGGGCAAAAAGTTCATGACATCGCCACGCTAGAGGGCAACACACCTTTTTGCCCTAGAGCACTTAGCCCCAATGGTCAATATCTTCTAACAGATAAATCGAAAGATTACTGCTGTTTTTCCATTTGCGACGTATTTTCTTGATATTGTGAACAAACACAAAGACAGCTGCCTTGTGGGAACCGAAAAAATGGGGCTTACCATTTGGCAAATCTTAAAAGTAAATGCACGTCATTTTTTAACTGTGAACGGTATTATGCCTAAGAAATTAGAATTTTTGGGACTTGTTAGAGGGCCGAAAAAGTTCTAATTTTGAGAAATTTTCCGTTATGCAATCCCACTCATTCTTATATCCCGGTCATATGGAAAAAAGGAAAAAAGAATGAAAAAAGAAGCCTTTCTAAAAATTTAACCCAACGTAAAATGACCGCAAATCGAAAATGCAAAATGGCACTGACTTCCAATATTGAAAACAACAACACTAAACTTTGGGGCATTTTTTCCAGAACAACTGGGGTCATTTACCTCTTAAAAATTGGGTCCATTTTTCATTAATAAAAATGACACCAAATTTTTAAAATTTGGAGCCGTATTTTCTTTGTGATTTTAAGGCTATTTTTCGTAGTTAAAAATGCCATAAATTAAGAATTATTGAATTTTTTCTTATTTTTATTGAATTTATGTTTTAATTTTATTGAATTTTTTTATAAAATATTTGGAAAATTGAGCCCAAAGAATGGATCGCTAAATACGCGCTCGCGGTGGTCATATGACCGATCCCGAATTTCATTCATAAAATGTAACATTTGCACTACACATGGAATAAGTTTGAATACTTAATCTTAAATATTCGGTGTGTTATTAATTGTTATGCCCTAATTGAAAAACCCTGATTGTATTTAAAATCGCTACACTTAGTCCGCCTAATAGCATAACAGAACTGAGACCTCGAAATAAATGGTGTATTTTAGACGTGTGGTTTTCAAGAACGCATATAATTTTATGTTAAGACCAAGAATAAAGATTTATTAGAAAGAGATGTTTTAAAATTAATTTCCTGCAAGTGGCCGCCACGGCTGGCTCTAATAAATTCCAGCCGAGAAGCTCAATTTTCGACCACTTTTTGCAGAAATAACGCGTGTTTATCGTTTCGTGCTTTTCTGCGTAGGCAAGCAACTTCACATAACCCCACAAAAATTAGTCCAGCGGCGTTAAGTCGCACGATCATGGGGACAACGTCACAGTCCCACGACGCGAGATAATGCGATCACCAAAAGTTTCCTTCAATAAATGGATTGTTGCGTTGGATGTATGACATGTAGCACCGTCTTGTTGGAACCAAAGGTCGTTTACATCAACATCCTGCAATTTAGGCACGAAAAAGTCCTTAACTATGGCTCTATAGCGTTCCCCATTAAAGATTATGTCAGACTTCTATTTTGAAGATATATGGATTAATTTGCATTACTCCAAATGCGACAATTCTTGTAAAAATCAGGATCGATGGCCATCTCGTTTTGCGCCCGTTCAACGCGATTTGCAAACGTTGGTCCGGAGTAAGTCTATTCATTATGAAATGGCAAACCAAACTGAGCATAAATCAAGTAACAGCTGTTAAAAGGATCAAGTCCGGAAAAAAGTGAAAAACGTCCTTTATGTAAAGTAAATTCGTACTAAAAATTTTTAAACACACAATTACATGTACCTATATTTATTAAATTAATTGTTAAAATTTTACAAACTTAATAAGTTTAAATTTGTTTCTTACTCATGGCTAATGCACAAATTAAAATAAATCGAAAGATATTTAGGATTTGCTTAGAAGATTTTTTTTTTTGATTGTTAAGACATTTATTTTTAACAAAATGTAGTAGTCATCATTACATAGAAACCACTACATATTCTTTAATTTATTTTAATCTTATTAACGTTCCTAGAGATTTTTTTGTCGAATTTTTCGACCATCAGTAAATATTTTTTTTGTTATCTTCTACTACCTGAATTAATGTCTGCTTCATATGCTTTGCTTACTTTTTTTCTAGTAAAGGAAATAAACTTGGTACAAGTAATAGGTACTCCCAGCAAGTGAATCCAATTAACAAATCGACATCGGGTCAATATAAAAATTCTAAGGGTACATACACAGGATAGTCTTTAACAAAGCCTTTGCAGCGTTGAGCAAACCTCTAAATGTTATTCGATTGAAATATTTCCTGCAGGCCTATTTTGCTCTCCAAATAGCACAAAACAAGCTACTTTGCGATAGAACCGACAAGATTGTTTGTCCATTATAACGTGAACAGCCCTAATGTATATTATTAATAAAAAACTATTTTGATATTTCTCTTTACTTAAACAAGAATCGTTTTTTACAGAATCTTTTAAAAAATAGGATAAAGTAAAAAGTAATAAAACAATCATAGTATTTCTCTTTACTTATGATGAAAACTAAAAAGAAATTCTTCATAAAGTACAGAGAAATACAATAAAAGTTACTTTAAACCCATATGTAGTTCTTACTCATCAGCAGCTAAATATTTCGTGCATTAGACTCATAAACCTACTAAGGCTAATCGTCTTGAAACTTAAGGGTCGCTAATAAGAAGTTTGGGATGCTACAAATTTAATAAAACACTTAGAACGAATTTTCGTATATTTATGTCAACGGTTCCTTAAACATTTTTAATAATCTTGTAGTGTCAAAACGGTAGTCGAAGTCAAAATTTTTATAGTGGTAAACTTTATTGACGAAATTACGTTTGGAAATTATTAAAAACTACTACCGAAATTCTGAGTCGGTGCTTGCTGCACGTGTTTCAATCGATTTACTAAAAGGCAAATTCAGTAAACGTGTTATCTCAAGAAATGGTCTGGTCGAATGGCCACCTCATTCACGCGATTTAACGCCATGGGTTTTTTTTATGGATCCAGATCAAGTCATTGGTCTATGCCACTAAGAGTAGAGAATAGGAATAACCGATTTCCCATATTTACTTTCTTTAATTTTTCCATCGGTCCTTCATAAGTGTTCTGTCTCCGTGTTCCGATTACGGATGTGCTATAACAAGGACAACAATCGTTTTTGACCCTCGTCGGCCCTTGAGCCGGTATCGCATTTCCCAAAAACTCAAAATAAAAGCATAATTTGATTTTTATGAAGATTTTCTGAAATTTGTCTCTCTATACTTATATGTCCGTATTTTTTTTTTAAGACCAACACTCAGGAGGTGTCCCCTATATATGCAGTGCATTGTATCGGTCAAGGGAAGATGGTTAGGGTATTGAAGGAAAGAGGGAGTAATGTTTATGGACATTTAATTTAAACCTGTTCATATCCTACGTGGCAGGAAACACCTCACCGATTTGACCATACAAACATTTTTTGGGCCAAAAATAATAAAAAAAGATACTTTTCCCGACAGTTTGTTGATTAAAGGAAAATATTTTTCTCCCAGAGCCGATTTCGCACATTTACTATGCGAAATTTCAGGATCATCGCTTGACCGCTATCATGCTTTTTACAGGCAAATCTAAACGGACATTGCTAGATCGTCTCAGCATTTACGAAACTTAAATCATAAATTAAATCAAATTATGCATACTATTCTCCTTTTGGTGGAGGGTATAAAAACAGATCCGACAAGTGGGCCTTCTGAATGATTAATGAGGAATGCTAGAAGGCCTGCACAGCACCACACATTTCAGCTGGGCTTCTTTTGTGAGTGAGTGTGTGTGCGTGCCTGTTTTTGGTTCGTGTTTTTTTAAATTTGTTTGTTCAAAGAGCCGCACACACATTCATATGTAGGTATGGAGTACACATGTACATACATACAAATAAAGTTAACTTAAAGCTTTTTAGTTTTTGCGGTTTGTGTGTTGTGTACGTTTCCTGTGTATGTGAGTCTCTCCGGCTCTGTAAGTGTGTGTGTGTTTGCGTGTAAGTGTTGTTTGGTGCCGTTGAAAATATTTTTGATGCGCATAAATTCTTGTGTTTTTACGATGCTCTACGTGTTGTAAAAATATTTTACGGCTATTCAACGAAGACAGACAAATATGTTAAAAGTACAACAACAAAAACAAAAACCAACAGCAACAATAAATAAATAAAAATAAACTATGTGCCGTAGTCCTCTCCTCCCCAACCCCCTCGTCTAACGACACACTTTCACTTACAGCCATAACGCACACATACATACGTAAGCCATATATTTTTCGTGTGTCGGTAAACATTGTGATTGTGTTGTTTCATCATTCCATTCGGACTGTTCGTGGATTGTTGTTCTTGTTCTCATTCGGTACGTGGCTGTATGTGTGGGCAAGTCTGTCTACATACATACATACATGCATGCATATATTGAATGTGATGCCACAACATCGTAAACAATTGACGATCTCCTATTTTTGTCTTTATATTTGTTTTCATAAACATTTATGGTCGATAAAATACAATTTTTACTATTCAAGAAGGCAATTTTTCAATATCCCCCACTTAATACACAAACGTTGCGTCCGTTTTAAATCAATATCAGTCGATGACAACAACTGATAGCCAAGCAAAATGATTTAGTTTTTGTGTGGGTGTTTCGCGGAGCGTATGAGAAATATTTAATTAGGAGCATGCTGCTTATACGCCGTGGTGGTTTCGGTGGCTCTAATCTGAAATACTGGGTAGGGAGGATCAACGTAGTCAGATGTTGCGATTTCTACAAACTTGGCAAGTTTGATGATTACAATTTTGATTTGGGGAATATGCGACTTCAGCGGATTTTTTTTTGCAAATTGTGAACTTTTCCTATGGTGGTGAGTTACATGTAATCACAGTCGCTAACTATAGTATAGGGTAATAAAACCTTTGTAACAAGAAAAAGAAGACGTTTACGTTATCAGTGACTTAGGACTTTTTTGTGGCACACTTTTAAACAGATCCTCAGTAGGTGTAACTTGGTTTGTATATGTGTAATTGAATAGGACAAAGATAAAGAGTGTCGTGAGTTGTATTGTGTAAGAGTTTAAAGTGGGATTGGGATTAACTTTAAATATTAAGACTAGATTGAATTTTGTTGTTGTACGTAGTTTTTCTTGCTTTATATAACACTGGGTTTTCGGTTTTTGGTAGTTCTGTGTAAACACAAGGAACATTTATAATTTGCAAGTACGCTATAACATTTTGTATACCCTGCAAACAGAGTATTATAATTTATTTTCGTGGGAAAAATCGACCTTTAGTTCCATAGGTTTTAAGTCGCTCATAAATAATTATAATAAATTTGTGTCATAATTAATAATAATAATTTGAAATATTTACTTTAAGGCCGGACAGCCCGAAAACGATACGCTGAGTCGGTATTGTCTTGAGTTTACAAGCCTTTTTTTATGACTATAACGTTGATAGTTTACTTTAGTACCAAAACGAGTACAATGAACTAGTTTTAATATTTTTTCTGAGAGCCAAAAACAAAATTGACACTTTTATAAAGAAAAGACTCTATTCGGTATAGTTTATATTTTATTTATCCAAATTTGCAGTGTCTGAACACATGTGAAAAAGATAACCCTAATTAGCGAAACTTTCGATAGTGGAAAAGAGTTTTTTTGACATCGATACTAAAAACAGTTTGACAGCTTTACTTCTCTGACAACATGGCTCAATAAAGTCAAACTTTAACAGAGTTAGTAGTTGATCCCTTACAATCTACTCTTATTGTAAAACATAAAAACCTAGAGCAATATGGCAGATTTTGGCATAATTGTTTATTGATCTGTGATCAGTGTCAGGACTACAAATCAAGAATACGTTTCGGTCAGTACTTATATATAAAAATGTTTTCGCGTATGTGTGTTCTAAGTGCCGATACAAATTTCAAGCTTATGTCTTTCGAAAAGCTTTGATAGTCAGCCAATAAAAGTTAGTGTCTACTGGTCATTGATTTTCAGTTCATCTCGTTAATACTGCACCGAATTGAAACAGGTCCCTCTAAATGAAAGCCCCTGTCGCTCTAGAAGCCACTTATTCTTCATAAAATACGTGGCAAAGGCAAGGATTTTTTTTACCATTGTTGTATGGGGCTTATTTTGTCGTCATAGTTAAAATGCGGGATATTTAATTTATTTTATAATATATTTCGTTGCCCCTTTCATATGTACGTTTAGTAACATTTATTGAGCTTTTCAATTTACATTCGGTAGTACTATAAATACTGGATAGCATATACCACCATTTGTGGACTGCTGCTCAGGTGTTCAGAATTTTTTTATTGGCAATAACTCTGTAAGTTTTAAACCAATACATATATTTTACTGATTTTATTACTACTAGACAAATAACTCCTTAAGATTTTCTCCAGTTTCAATTCAACAATTTTTCTTTACGAATATGAAGCTAACATTTAAATATTTTGAACATGTCAAGAAGAAGACTTTCGCCTGGGGATTGTACTTATAGATGTTAATTAAACTCTTCACAACAGAGAAAGTTTAAGTGAAATATAGTATTAATTTATTTAATACATCCTAAGAAACATTTTGATTTGCAAACACCTTGCCAAAAAGGTATTGCTCGAATATATAGGCTCTTAATAATTCAAAAATAAAATTATTTTTGCCTGTTATCAAATTAATTAATAATTTTGTTTTAATTTGAGAACAATTTTTTTTCGAAATATTAATTAATAGCGACCCTTAACATGCGACAGTTTGAAACGGGTCAACAATTGTTATAATCTGTCTTTCATGTGTACAAGAATGACAACATTTTGTTAGTGCAAGGTAGAGTTCGTAAACCCAAAATGCTTTAATTTTTGTAAGAGAACGGCAAACAGAAGTCCACCCACATTTAAAAGTCTTCAATTGTTTGCTCCTTTATTCTATTAAATAAGCATCTGTATAATTTAGAGCACTACAACTTAAAAGATATTGTCTTGTCAAACAAAGCTTCTGCTGAACATTTGAAATTTACGAGTAGATCTTCTTTTGTTAAATAGGACGAGTAAATTCATATACTCGTATTCATATAATATTTCGTGTGATTTGTGTACCCTACACCCATAGCAGTACAGTGTACCACAACTGAGTTCTGATGTTTGCAATAACTAAAAGGTATTCCTAACATCATGTTTAATATACTAGTCGATTCAGAAAAACCACCTAAATACAGAGAGCATTGCCCGTCCGTATTGCTGTTCATCTATCATTGTAACCAAAGTGCAGGTCACCCTTATGAACCGATTTCGATTAAACTAGTCAAAGGGTGTTTTTTTCAGACGTGTTGTTCTCAAAAGAAATAAAACGCACATGATTTAATATTACGGCCAATAATTTAACTTTATTATTAGGATAAGGGTTTCCGATTTTGTTTATAAAACTTATTTCTGACAAGTGTCAATCGCGGCTTGCTCAAATAAGTTCCACTTTTGCAGCATTTCGGACCGCATGTCAGCAATAACGCGCCGAATATTCTCTTCCAAGGCCTCAATCGCGTCGGGCTTATCTGTGTAGACAAGCGAATTCACACAACCCCTCAAGAAAAAGTCCAGCGGTGTTAAGTCCCAGGATCTTGGAGGCCATACCACAGGCCCACGACGGAATTTAATCAATTTATTGTTTCGTTGAATCTATGACATGCAGCGCCGTCTTGTTGGAACCAAAAGTCGTCCACATCAACATCCTCCAACTCAGGCACGAATTGCCGTTGACTGTAACATTATGGCCGGCCTATTTTTTAAAGAAATATAGACCAATTGTCATTACTCCAAATGCAACAATATTTGTTATTATTATTAACATACCCATTCAACCAAAAGTGAGCTTCATCGCTGAACAAAACTTTCTTGTATAAATCAGAATCAGTGGCCATCTCGTTTTGGGTCCATTCACCACGATTAACAAAAGTTGTTCCGAAGTAAATCTATTCATTATGAAATGGCAAACCAAACAGAGCATTAATCAAGTGACAAATATCAAAAAGGCCAACTTCTAAAAAAGGATTGAAAACCACACGTCTAAAACACCCTCTACATTGTTTATGTTTATGCTAAGGATGAACCGTATTGAAATTTGTCCATATCGCTTTAGGATTTGATATCATACAAATGTTATCCCCTATTTCAAAATCTACAGCTATAGAATTAGAATTCATCCGATTCCTACCATATTTTTTAAGAACGTCACGAGTGACCATAAACTATCATTGGTGAATTTAAACTACTTTTATAATGTTCCATTGATTTTGAGTAAACTTGCACAAAGATCCCTCTTCATTTGAGGTACTAAGAACCAAAAATACACTCGATCGTGCTCAATGTTTGCATGATTTCTTATGTTCGACCTATAATATAATCTTATTAAACTTGACTATACTTATAGGTCCGCATAATGTACATTTTAGAACTTGAAGCTTTAAAAGGCACATATTACAGCCGATTCTTACCAAATTTTACATTGAAACTATGAGTGGCCTTAACCAGTTATGGTGAAATAAATCGTTATCGGTCCTGGTTTTTTGTAGAAAACGAAATTCGGATGGAATGATGTAACTAGGCCATATCAGTCAATGTTGTTCCAAAACATTGACTGATATCGCCATGGAATATGACTTTTTTGGAATTGTCGCCGCTGGGTTCTTCACAATTATTTACTCTTGAAAAACTAGACCAAATCTAATCTTGTTAAGGAATATCCACTACACACATCAGCAGTGCATTCGGTAAATAACAAATTGTTGTAGGGCAACCCATTGCCGGCCACGACCGACTTCAAAATTTATTCTTTGCGTTATTTGATTTGTGGTGATTATTTTGTTGTTATAACTCTTGAAAGAGGAATTACTCCACATGCTTATAAAGTCAGATTTGTTGATGTTTTTCATAGGTGGAAGGAAAAGTAACTCAACAAAGTTAAAGCAAACACATAACCGTCAGGTAGGCGCGGCGTTTCATCGTAAGTGTGGTCGACTTTTCAATACCATTACGTGTGCTGGCTGAAATGACCTCTGCTCGTTCAACGATCTTTATATACAAATCAAGCATTTAATTTGCATATGCGAAGTGATAATATCGAAGGGTGAGTTACAATCGACTCGCTGGAACAATTCCTACCATATTAAGTGGCTTTTTGTTTGATTTATTTCTAACTTTGATTTATAACTAACTTGATTTATTTCTAACTTCTGACTTTAATTCTCCCAGCACTAAACAATTTCGGCTTCTCTTGTAGGAATCCTTCTTTTCGGTCATATCTTTTCGCATTTTTAATTTTAATAAATCATATTTAAAAAAGTCTTTAGGAGCGGTTAGTAGGGTGGATATCTGTTTAATACTCCAATACGTCCAAGCTATCAATACAATTCTAGGCAATTGCAAATTCGATTTATTTGTGTTAAGGCCACAAGGCTTTAGCATCCACGTGTTATTACTATTTAACAAAGTTCTTAGAAACATTTTATGCGAATCATAGGTCTTAATAACTAACCTGCTCCTCGGAACAGGAAAAAGTCTACCCTTGTCGTGCACAAGTCATCATTAATCAATGATGACATCGGTTAGCTGAAAATCGGGCAAATTTTAAACAAATCGATACTGGCATTTGTTGATATTGAACTAAGTAATGGAGCTTAATTTCAGATCTCTGTAGGATTTATGTGTAGTTATGTCAGCACACACATACGCACGCTAAAACCAACACATACACACATACACAGACACACTGTCTTATTTGCTGCCAATGTTGGCATATTACACAGATATCGGGGAGGATTATCTTTTCGTGTAGGAATAAAATATTGCTGGTCGTAATCAGAAATGCGCATATAAATAAGTTCATGGCTATTTTGCATGACGGGGGGCAAACCCACATGGGTGCCAACCACCAGCAGCATACGCTTCTTTAAAGTTAAAACGGACATGGCAGCCTACACACATACTTATGCATGTGCCCAAAAGTAAACATGCATGCATGTGGAGAAACTGGCCGCTATCCCTTAACGACCGAAATTTAAGAATATTCCTAAAGGAAGTGCTTAATTTGTCAACAAACCGAAGTAAATAAATAAGGACGACGCGTATGAAGAAAGGTCCTCGTACGGAAATTGGGTACGCGCGCCTGTCTGTGTGTGTGTTTGTTGAGCATTCCACAAACACAAGTCCCATCGAGGATCGTAGGATAATGGAATTGAAGTCGTTGTTAGCTCTTTAAATTGACCCATAAAAATACTACATGTCCTATTACTAGTGGGACTTTTGTTCTGCTGCTTCTATTGCTGTTGATGCCGAAGAGGCTGCAGCTGTTTGAATTGTTGTTGTTTTATTTTATTTTGATTTGATTATTTATTTATTTCCTTCGTATTGTGTTTGTTTGCTCCCCCTCCATTCGTTTCATCTTTCAAATGTACTCCCAGTGACTTTAAAATGAAAATATATATCATCTTGTCCAAGTGTGTCTGTGCATGTGTGTGGTAGTCAGCATGGAAAAAAACTCAAAAAACTTGGAATAATTCTTGAAATTGTCTGAAGATTCCTCAGCAGAGAACGAATCAAAGCGCCTTTTTAAATAATAGCAGATGGTTTTGCTTATTTGGGTCGTTTAGAGAGTGGGCGACCGGGCTGCAAAGGCAGACATGCTCAAAGAGCTTTTGGCATGTGTGGAGCAAGTAGTTTTACAAGTGCCCAGCCCAGCAAACGTATTGAACATCGATCAAGATAAGGCAGATATTTTGAGGCAAATCGTGATGCATGTCATATTGAATGAGGATATTGCTTGATTGAAATCATAACAAGGTAGTGTGGGTTTATAAAGTAATATGTCCGGGCGAATATAACCGGTCAGCAAGAAGCTCGGTTGAACAAGAGTAACATAATTCGAAAAAATTTTGGCCGCGTGTTATCGCTATCGAACGCAACATAAGTTTGATTGAAATCTGATATATTCATCGAAATTTATGCGATGTTAAACTCTGAACGGCAACGGGAGCAATGGCTGGATATCGATACTACATGATACCATACACACACGCAGAAAAAAAGTATGGTTGGGGTGACAATATTCGAAGAGGATCATACTATTGTTGGTTATATGGTTGTGACACAACAATATTATGATCCTTACAACAATAGTATGATTCACACATAACCTTACTATAATCCCCACAACCATAGTGTGATTCACACTCAACCAGACTATGATCTCCACAACCATACTATGATCCTCACAACAATAGTATGATTCACACTCAACCATACTATTATCTTCACAACCATACTATGATCCTCACAACCATAGTATGTTTCTCATACAACCATAGTATGATCCTTACAACCATACTATGATTCACACGCAACCATACTATTATCCCCACAGCCATAGTATGATTCACACTCAACCATCTTATGATCCCCAAAATTATTTATTAGGATTGGTTATTGTTGTTATTTTAAAATAGATATTTTTATTAAGTATGTTATTTTAAATTGCATTACTATTAGTTCATAGCCAGATTTGAGGCCATGTTTTTATTAAACATTTCAAGAAACAAAAATATATATTCCAACGGTCAAAAATACTTTTAGTCAGCAGGGGTGAATGCTACTTCACCATCCGTAGACACCAAGTAACGAATGTGATTTTACCATCATCAATGGCTTTATACTTAAGTGCAGGCAGATTTTAAATAAACGAGAACCAGTCGGTATTAGATTATTTCACCGAACAAAGTAAACACAATAAAAATCCCTCGAATTACATTCCGGTTGTTGTGGTTTTTTTTAATGGACAGCAACCATTCACTGTATTGTGTGTACGTGTCAAAAAACATAAGCACACACATACTCGTACATGTATGCTCTATAAAACCTATTTTGTAATGTTCATAGTCGCAACCATACTGTATGCTTGCCGTAATCAAATTATTGTTAACGTAAATTTAAACAACAATACCTTTGTTGCACCAACCATGTTTATATGGTTGCTACAACCATATTTTCATTTCTAAATTTGCCAATAATACTATTGTTACATTTCAACAATAGCAATATTGTCGCAATCATACTACTGTCAAAATGAAATTCAAAAAATAATACTATGGTTGAGACGAACATGCATTTATTGTAGAGAACATATTATTGTTGTGGTGACATAGTGTAACCATATCTTTTCTCTGCGTGCAGTAGAGCTACAAAAACTATCGATATTGTCGACTGTTTTACATTTAAGATACAATCGACACTTTTTTTTCGATATTAGCGATAAAAATTGCATCACTTTTAAATCAATGAAGATTTTATGAATTCATATACTCGTAAGTAAACATAATTAAAGTAGACAACATTAGTTGATGGAGGATATCAAATTTATCATGTTGAAATTTGGATCGTTGCACAATTCGAGCTACTAAAACAAGCCGTAATAACTTCGGCTTTTTCCTTACTTTATTTGGAAGGTAAGTATTTAGATCTATTATAAGTAAAATGTATGCTTAGGATACCAAAAAGGGGATTTGAATAAAGCAGCGGTACCATGTTTAGCAGTCCTGCATATCCGTTCAAAGGGAATTTAGGTGGGAGTTTGGCGGAACTCCCCCGAGTAGATGGACAATTATGAGGCTGGGTAACATATTTGTCGAATCTCACCTTTACATCGAGCTCCCTATGTTCGGGTTCCAGACACCATCGCGGTTGTAGCATTGTTAATTCAGGCAAAACCAAGCGTTTCGACTCGAAACTTACCGATGCAAATTGCAGTTAGCAGACGGCCATTACTAAGGATAATTCATGCTGATTTAAACTTCTTTCCGAACAAAGTCCAAACAACAAGCCAGTTAAACCTTCAGCATTTCCCTATTCAAATAAAATATTGACAAACAATTATTGGACAACCGTTTGATAAATTGCTTCTTTATGGATTAAATCTAATCTACAAATACTCAATGGGACCGAACTGCACCCAGAACGAGTTACTGTGAGGTGCGCGGTCTTATCAAGCTGCATTGTGGGGCCATAATTCTTTGAAAGAAACAGTGTCATAGTGACTGTTAATCGGGGTCGTTATTTAAAGATGTTGAAGACTTATCCGATTCATCAGCATTTGGTTCCAGCAAGATGAAGCATTTGCACATATAGCCAGACCGGTTATGGCAGAGCAATTCCTCTTAAAGGGGCCTAAGGTTAAAAATCAGTTTTGTTCAGGAGAGCCATTTTAAAGATATTTGCGCTAAGAATCGTCAACTTCACTTTCTTAAAACGCGCATATCTCTGGGAGGGAACACTTTTGGGGCATGGGATCGGTCTCATTCGATGCACAGATGTTGTCCACATCAAAAAAAGAAAAATGAAATGAAAAAAATGAAAATTGATTTTTTTTACCCTTAGGTCTCTTTCTTTATGCTTTTTTCATTTGTTGTGTTGACAATTTAAAGGAACAGATCTGCGTGAATGAATGTTTTGAGAAATCTGCTACAAAATTCGTAAGATTTATGAAATCGAAAAGGGAACATTAGAATAAAATAATAATCCAAAATTTAACTAGAGAATAAGTTCAATTCCTTTGAGTTGGTAAACGACAGATGAAACGAAAAATTGTTTTAAAATTGAAAAGGTCTGACAATAACCGACTTTTTACTGGGCCAGCCACTGGTTCAAAATGCATTTGCAAAGATGACACTGGTCAACACTAAATTTGCGGCAGAAGGTTTGATAGTGAATGTGGGGTAGTTGATCTCAAATCTGACCTCAGATTTGCCATATGCACAGAAACCGCTTTCTTTGTACACCAAAAGTTATTGTCATTTCTGACTAAATCTTAAATGACTCTGTCAAATTTGGACGCAGATTTTAAAATGCTATAATAAAGTTGTTATAAAAATACAACACCGGTAAAAAATACAAATAATTTAGTCAGCTCAAAGAAAATATTTGTAACGAAAATTTAATATTTCAGTAGAATTATGCCCATACTCGAAACTTCAACTACTCTAACCCGAAATAAAAGCTGCATATCGTTGAAAAGATATATTTCTCCCCTAAACACCATGCTTAAGAATTTGAAAATCGGATCTCAAATAAAGCTGGTAAGGGTCAAAAAATGGGAGGCCAGATTCGTAATCAGTTGCCCCCAATTAACTTAAGTGTAAAACCAAACTTTCTGCTGCAGATTTTGTTTAAAGTTGTTATGTCTAGTGTGATTAATGAGTCCATAAATAAATCAGTTTTTTGGATCTGCAACGCAGGCCGGGTCCTGCTAGTAATGTCATATTTGAATTTTGAATAGCCATGTTTAAATATCATTTTTTCTATTTTAATATGATATTCTAGAGTGCTTGTATGTAAAAGCGGGTTGGGCTTTCGTCTAGGGGCTACCTGGATCGATATGAGCCATTTTTAGCTGAGGAACAGTTATCTGTGCTGAATTTCATCAACTTTGGATGTTTTTTTTTTATAAGCTTTATTTTAATTACTGAATCTGCTCCAAAGGAGCCTAACAATAAGTATACGAATCTTAAGTATAATTCAATAATGAATCCTAGTATGGATTTCTTGTAATGTGGATCTCTGCTTATTGGCAGGAATTTTAAATAATTTGGTCAAAATAGTATAAAACTGGTATGGATCACATGTCTGAGAATTTTAAACCTGGTTTGGCTTAAACCTCGTGATAAAGGTCCAGAGGACCCTTACAGTCATTTACAGAGTGTTCGCGATATTATGTAGAGTGAAGAACTCTAGTTATGTATGTATAACGGATAACTCTAGAATAGCAGAGTGGACGACGTAATTTGGGTTTTGTAGGTTTTTCGCGTTGACTGTTTTAAGGATCACGTATGAGAGCATTTAAGCCACGTGACGTAGAATAAAGGATTCTACACAGTCTTTTTTGAGTGTTCGTCCGCGATTGATATTGACTGTTTTAAAGATCACGTATAAGAGCATTTAAGCCACGTGGCGTAGAAAAATGAATTTTACACAGTCTTTCGGGTGCGTGTGTTCGCGATTACTGTTACGGATGCAGCACAAGTGCAGATTAGAAAACACGGCGTTCGTTTCTCCGAAGTCTTAAAGAGCTTGGACTGCACAATAATTGTCTAGCAAGTATGTTATCATGACGTTCGAGCTTCTCTTTGTGCTTTATATTGATTTTTTGAATTGCCTCTTTGACGAGAGGTATTTTCAAGTCTCGGTGGATGTTTTCATTCCTCATATACCAAGGGGCACCTGTAATAAGCCGCAATGTCTTCGATTGGACTCTTTGGATTTTGTCGAGATTGCTCGAGCTTGCTTTGCCCCATAGCTGGGCACCGTATAACCAGATAGGTTTGATTGCACTGTTGTAGCAGGACCATATATTCAAGGCTTAGTTTTGAGTTCGCGTTTAGAAGCCAGTGAAGTTGATGGACCTTAAGTTTCAGTTGAGTTTTCTTGGCTTCGATATGACTTCTCCAGGTAAGTCGGCGATCCAGGTGGATTCCAAGGTATGAAACATGATCAGTTTGAGAAAAAGGGATGTTGTTTAGTTTCAATGTCGGACAAGTGCTAAAATTCAGTGTGAAAGTTACCTGTGTGCATTTAGCCTCATTGACTTTTATTCTCCAGTCAGAGAGCCAAGATTCTACACGTCTGAGATGTACACCTAGATTCATAGATGCAATATCCTGTTTTTTATATGTGGCCATTATAGCGGTATCATCGGCAAAAGTAGATGTTAGCACGTTTGGGCTGGTAGGGATATCTGCGGTAAAAATAAGGTAAAGGATGTGGATTCGAGAGTTTAAGATATAAAATCGGCTAAACGTATTGGTGGAAACTATCTATTTGCACCGATTCACCCATGTCAATTGCTCTATTTTATCAATTGCGACTTGTAGTTTGATTCCAAGCTTTAGGTAAACAGCAGACGAAAGGACGGGAAGGCATCGATAAATCGAAGCAGGTCATGAATCCGAGTCGAAGAGTGATCTTAATGGTGGTTTATTTGTTACGAAACTCACCTTCAATATACATATTAAAGCCTGAGGAGGTCACGCATAAGATTGAAAAAAACTATTTATGCAATATGAGACCAACAACATGAAAAGCCAAGCTACGAGTAAGTTTTAAGGCCTTTTAAGATTGCTGAAAAAGTGTATTGAGCTCAAAAGAAACTATATTGGAAAATATATCAATATAATTGTTATACTGCACGGAATCTAATCCTTAACCGTCATTTGCAAATCAAAGTGCTGACGTGATAATATGACAGTGACCATGCGCTTTGCTGGGTAGATGTTTGGCAGCAAAAACGTTTTCTCTATAAGTGACTCGCTCTCTATATCTCTGTGTATGTATGTGTGTGTGTGTGTAACATAGCCACTGGTGCTGTCAATAGCATTTAGAAGTCGTTTTATATGAACAAAAAAAAATAAAAGAAAATATGAAAATTGTACATTTTTACAAATTTACAGAGAATGACATTGATTTTCTTGAAATTGTTGTCAATTTATGTTGAATTCATTTCATTCATTCTTTATTTGTGACTTCTTGTGCTGTACAACTACCCCGGCGCTGCCGTCGGGCCATTGTGTATCTTTGTTTGGCCTCTTGGGATATCTTGGGAACGAAAAGAACTTTTGTTATTTGCTCCACAACACACATTCACACACACACACCGCCGACAATTTATAGAGCGTCGCCTCTAGCCCACCCCAGCAGCAAGTGTTTGTTGTCTTCCTTCCTTCCTTGCTTTGTGCTATTAAGACATTCAAATTGTTTGTGTAGTGGTAGTAATCATAGTCGTAGTCGCAATCGCAATCGTATTCGTTCTCGTTGTAGTCTCTCTCCCTAGCTTCAGACGTCTTGTCGCAAATATTTGTTTTTCATATGCAAATCACTTGCGTTGTTGTTGTTGCTGCTGCCTCTGTGTTCTGTTGTGTATTTCAATAAAAGGCGCTGAGGACTCTGCAGTCGGTATGTGCGGTGCGTCTGAGGCAAGATGAGATAGAGAGCGAGAGCATTGGAATGTGTGTGTCTGCGAATGTTCGCTACAAGCCCAACATGTATGCCTTGACGGAGTGTACTGTGTGTGTACTGCACGCACACAACCACGCCGAGATTTGTTTATTTTCATTTATTATTTATTCAAAATAGTTTTAACAACACTAACAAATTGATTGGGGACTCTGGTTTGTTTGTGGGCTCTTTTGCATACCGCATATGCTCGCATGTCTCTGCTAAGTATGAGTGAGCACCCGCTTGCTCATCAACTCGGCATGCGACGGTCTGTCCGCCTATCTGTCTGTTGGTCGAAGCTAATGATTCCGAATATTTGTCATCATGACGAATGTACAAATTTGCATTCTCTTTCCCGTTTCATTGTGATATTTGAAATTTTCATTTAATTAATTGACATTTCCGCCAGTATAAATTGTACTTTGGGTTGTCTGTTCCGTATATGTTTATACTTACCCACCTACATATGGGTTACCATTGCTGAACAATCCAGTTTAAAGAACTTAATTTGCTATGATTCTATGCAAACGTTTACAGATGATCGTGTTGTGACGAATCGGACTAAAAGAATTCCATGGGTCAAGCAGAATTCTTCTTGCAATCACGTTACACAATTTGTAATTTAATCATGTTTGTTCATTCTTACTACTTATTTAAAAAAAGCGGGCCCGTAAAGAGGACCAATTGGGGAAACTGATTTCATATTGGCTACGAAATTATTATTTATTTGAACAACTGCTTAATTGATCCTTATGTGTTAAATTTATTTATTGAATCTTATACTGGCATTTTTGGCAAATTTCCGGCTTGAAAATTATTTACTTCAACATAATTCGTATTAATATTTTGAAACCACCCCGCATAACGATTTGTCAAAATAACAAAATAACTTGGTAAATTTATGTACTTATATCTATATATTAGGGCGGGTTGATTTGAATGGATGAAATACAAATTATAAATCGTATAGCAAAAACGTAATCTACATAAAATTCTAAGAAAATTCTTCGCAGAAAGCATGTATCAATAATAAAATCCTAATCCGCGCCTCTCGACTTGAACATTTTTTTCTCGTCTTTCGCTAAAATTATTTTCTTTTTTGAAAATATTTTGAAAAATATTAAACCTATAAGAGATGTAGCTACTAGTGGGAAGGTACAAGTGTCCTTGTATGCCCATATATTTACCACACATTAAACCTGACCACGCTCAAATTTTGCAGTGGACCTTCCGAATTGAAGAATCCGCTGTTCTAAATTGCACATATTACATCCAAAGCATACCGAATTTCGCATAAACCATTAGTAGAAATCAACACCCATCAGTGATGGAATTGAACCATATCGGCCCATGTTTTTGAAAACCCCCATAATAAAGCAGCTTCTGCGCTAAAATCCATATTGAAAATCCATTCTAGCAAAAATGAAGCATTGTGCAAAAGGTCATCAGGAATAGTTATAAATCGCATATAATTATTCCTGGTGACCTTTTCGGATCTGTGTTTTATGTAATATCAAGAGATATAACCGTCCCGCTCTAGAAATAACAGGAATGCAAAATAGTAGTATCTCATAGTAGGCGTCGCCCGATTTAAGCCTTTTTAATTATAAATAATACACTAGCCGCAAATGCTTAAAAACTTACAGTAGGGTAAAAGGACATTTTTGTAAAGACAGTTTCCATTTCCCTTTTATTTTTTAATTCGTAATGGATATGGTCATTTTAATTATAGCCCAAAAGAGCAATTTATGACATTTCGTGGCATTAAGTGTATTCCACGTCTGCGCCGCCTATTCAGAATTTATGTTTTATTATTACCACCGGTATCTCTCGAATTGCGGAGTCAGCTTTCGAGCCTTAAATCGCTGCTGACTTAACGATGAAATCTTATAACTTTACATTGCCCTTAAGAACACCAGCAAAGAAGTCTGCAGTCGGAAAACGCAGGCTATATGATATCCTACTATAGTTTACAGAAGATTTATTTATTTTGTAAGATATCTAAGAAATGTATAATTAAAATTGTAGCTTCAATGCTTCAAATCTGGAGAAACCTTTTAAATAGGGGCTATATGAAAACATGGGAATTATAGACCGCACAAAACGTACTATGCTTTATTTAAGCTTTGAAAAATAGGGAACGACTGCATCGACAAATGTTTATTGCTAAGCTTGGTTTAGTGATTGGTGACATCGGCTAAAACCTCAGAAAAGCAGGTAAGAGATTTGTCTCTGAGCTATGAAAAACCTTCTCTATAAAGTGTCGTTAGCCGTTCGGAGCTGGCGTTAAACAGTAGGTCCCTCCCGGTGAGCGATTACAACTCAACAACCTGATTTCAAAGAAGATTCCGCGTGTTGGCTAATAGAAAGTTGAGGGACTTAGGTAAGTACTTTTCCTACATACGAAGATTGCTATTTATATTTCGGTTCCGGCAATAAAAACACAATAATTTATCATTGGGAATGGTTTTATTGTATTTCACACTTTTGCATGCCCACAAACCAATTTTCGAAGGACTTCTTTCACTCCGATTGAGACACCTCCAAAACATAATTTTTGAACGTTTCAACAGCTTCTTCGGGAGATGGAAAACGTTGACCACGCATTTTTTTCATGATGCTAGGAGAAGTCACTGGGTGGCAAGTCGGGGCCGTACGGCAGATGATCCATCAATTCGACGTCTTGGCCGATCAAAAAGGCGCTAGTTTGAGCTGATGTGTAAGAGCTCGCACTGTCATGGTGCACTATGATTCGTCTTCTCTTGTTCGTTTTTCGAATTTCTCCGATGACTTTAGGCAAACAAATTGTGGTGTACCACTCAGAATTGACCTCCTACGTTGATTTTGAAGCGCCGCGATCGTATTTTTTCAAAATTTGTTTGCAACATTCTACACGAGCCTTTTTTTGATTGCTTGTCAAATTGCACGGGATCCAACGAGAACAAACCTTTTTTACGGCCAGGTGTTCATGCAATATCGAATGTATGCTGGTGGAAGAAATGCCTCTATCTCACGGTATGTCACATGACGATCTTGCATTATCAGTTCTCGCACTGCATCAATGTTCTCTGGCACAAAGGGCGTTTTCGTCTTTGAGCAAGCGTCGGCAACGTTTGAATTCAGTAAATAAGTTTTTCACAGTGCTATAGGATGGAGCTTCATCGCCATACAAAGATTTAAATTCATCAATGAACTCTTGTCGTCATAATCCACGTCGATCGCACAAAAATGTTCACGAGTTAAATCCATTTTTTGCCAAATTGATTTTTTCAATTCACTGCACGCAGAAAAAAAGTATGGTTGGGGTGACAATATTCGAAGAGGATCATACTATTGTTGGGTGTATGGTTATGACACAACAATATTATGATCCTCACAACAATAGTATGATTCACACATAACCATACTATGATCCCCACAACCATAGTATGATTCACACATAACAATACTATGATCCCCACAACCATAGTATGATTCACACTCAACCATACTATTGTCTCCACAACCATATTATGATCCTCACAACCATAGTATGTTTCTCATACAACCATAGTATGGTCCTCACAACCATAGTATGATTCACACACAACCATACTATGATCCCCACAACCATAGTATGATTCACACTCAACCATACTCTGATCCCCAAAATTATTTATTAGGATTGGTTATTGTTGTTATTCAAAAATAGAGATTTTTATTAGGTATGTTATATTAAATTGCATTACTATTAGTTCATAGCCAGATTTGAGGCCATGTTTTTATTAAACATTTCATTCAAGAAACAAAAAAATATACATTTCAACGTTTAAAAATACTTTTAGTTTCCAGCAGAGGTGAATGCTAATTCACCATCCGTAGACACCAAGTAACGAATGTGATTAAACCATGATCAATGGCTATATACTTAAGTGCAGGCAGATTATAAATAAACGAGAACCAGTCGGTATAGAGTATTTCACCAAACAAAGTAAACACAATAAAAATCCCTCGAACTACCTTCCGATTGTGTTGCTTTTTTAGTGGACAGCAACCATTCACTGTATGGTGTGTATGTGTTGTTTTTGTATATCAAAAAAACATACACACACACATTAATGTATGCTCTATAAAACCTGTTTTGTTATTCCATAGTCGCAACCATACTGTATGATTGCCGTAATCAAATTTATTGTTAACGTAAATTTTAAATAACAATACTTTTGTTGCACCAACCATGTTTATATGGTTGCTACAACCACATTTTTATTTCTAAATTTGGCGATAATACTATTGTTACATTTCAACAATAGCAATATTGTCGCAATCATACTATTGTCAAAATTAAATGCAAAAAACAATACTATGGTTGCGGCGAACATGTTTTTATGGTAGAGAACATAGTATTGTTGCGGTGGCCATAGTGTAACAATATCTTTTCTCTGCGTGTGTAAACAACACAAATGATAGTCATACGTCAAAACGTTCTGAGTACGTTTATACTAGAAAATGTCAAACTTTCTAATGGAAAATTCAGCCTCACTAAGTGTTGCCTGGCGGTGGACTACTTTTAACTTTAGATCTGCACAGTTCGGTTATTTTACCCTTTACATACTTGTACTTAATATTTTCCGTATTCAATTTGGATTAGAAACTGGCAGCCCGTTGTTAGGGTACACTTCATTCGCCCAATATTTGTGCAGATTGTGGAACTATTTAACGTAAAATGTTTGTTTTAATTATCGTTATTAATAGAAGGAGAATACAATAGTACAGTGGAACGGTTTCACTTCTAAGCGGGCTTAGTTTATTTGCCTTATTCATGTCAATATTGTTGTTGTATGCAAATTTGACTGACTTTTCACCTCACACATCCGACATTCGATGTCTGAGGCGTGTGTGAGGCGCCCCATACACATGTTTAGAGATGTGCGTTGTACTCGCAGAGGCCATACGCTATCTTTGAATAATATTTGTAGGTAAGAAAGTTGCTTTTATTTATATTCAGGATTATAAACAAGTTATGCTTTGGGAATATTTTGATAGTTCGGAGGGAACTTCTCTAAATTAAATATGCATAATTGAGGAAAACTTATTTTTCTGTGCAAAGTATAAAAGCCGGAAATAAAATAATTGATGGACTCAGCGACAAAAGGTTTTATTTGTTTTTTGTTTTCTTCGTAGAAGTTTTCTTAAGCACATTACATTACGCGTTAAGCCCCCTTTATAGGCAGGGCATTGTGCTAATTGCGGTCAGCTCTGATAGGAGTAGAACAGAAAACCCGGTTACTGCCCAATTTCTTGCGTTATGTAAACCTTAAAATGCTGCTTTTCAATCGAAACAATCTCTAAACAGAGAAGTCAATTTAATTGTCAGGGAAGTGGAATGTCCGACCAAAACTTATCCAAAATTATTATAGGTTTTGGGCTGATTTAAATAAAAAAATGTTCATTTATGCTACAAATTAATGACGAGGGCAAATTTGCTGCTGTCAAATTAGAGAAATATTCAGCGGGGTTTTGCATACACAATAGCACATGGTCGACACGTTTTCGCCCACCAATTCTTTCTAGGAATACTATAGGGAATACTACATTGGAGTCACTCACTCTCTATATGTCCCCGAACATTCGTTATTATGTCAGCCAAATCGTAAATTTAAACTTCTTTAGAAGCTTCCATTGTTTCTAAACTTATATAGATCCGTGTTTGTAAGGACATATTTTTTGTAACTCTAAATCAAGGATATGTGAATTGTATGTATGCAAATTTTTTAATAATTTAACGGAGAAAAATGAATGTGATTAGAATTTTTATTAAACCTTTTTTAATTTACATTTTAGAGTATATTCGAAATTTTCAGAATAAAAATACGCCAGCAGCGGTAACCAAAAATTCGACTGATTTTCTAGGGTATATATTGATTTTAAATCTCATAATATAATCATATCAATAATCTAAATGGTATTTGATATAACAAACATTAAGTAGTTACAGCTGAAAATCTTTTATTTATTGTAACTTATTCCCAATTAAAATCTTTTCACTGTCTTTATAATGTTTTTGATAAATTATGAAGTTAACAAATTCTACAAAAGTCTCATATCATGTGGACAAACTAAGTTCGTCTAGGCCAGAGCTTTAACCCTCCATCATAGATTCTGATCCAACATGAAAAATAATTTGGAGGGGCGTGGCACCTGCATCTAAAGTTGTACCTCTTGACTGACCAACCGTTTTAGTTCATTAACACATGTTTCTTCAAAATGTCAGCCACCTTGCCTTAATAGCCCGACCTGTTGTTTGCTTTCCACCCATAGATAGACGGACATGGATGGTCTCTGACCAGTATTTCGTGGTGTTGCCAACGGAATGACAAAGTGAATATACCCTCTATATAATGCCGGAGGTTAAAAATGTATGGATGGCTTTTAATATGTGTTAGTAGATTCGTCTTCAGATACTTCTGCACATCATATTGTTAATAACTTACTAAACCTATTATCAGTAAGTAAGTATTTTGGTTTAAAATAATAGAAAGTGTCATAAGAGGTCATTATGATGTAATGCAAATAGTAAAGACTTGCAATTACTAGTTATTGCCAGAGTTACTCAACTTTTCATTCCGTTTGCAACAGCTTGAACTATTGTTGGGTTACCCTTTTAAATCGTAAATTTTCTAGAGAAGCCATGTCTGTTCTCAAAGTTTTGTGCTTAGAACTGGTACAGGCCTAACGAATTAAAGTAGGAGCCTGCAAGATTATGGCTTGTAGCCAATAGTGATGATGGCTGCATTAAAATGCAAGAATAAAGAACTATCCAATTTATATTCCCCAAAAGAGAACACTATTTTTAATGTTTGCTTAACTTACCAGCAATGTGTGTCACGTAATCCATGGGCATGCTTGTGGAATCTTTATGATCGATGGTCTGCCTGTAATTAGGGCTTGGACTCATGGTTCGTTGGAGCCCAAAATAAGTTCAAACGACCAATAAAGTAGGAGAAGGTGATATTTGTGATCACACAAAACGATAGACTGCAAATATGGACATATGTTCAGTCAAACTTTAGCCAATTCCAGTAAGTGTCCCGAAATGCATTTATTTGTAAGATCCCATTAAAATTGGTCATCCGATATATGAGTCCTTTTTGGCCTATAAAAATTATTCTTATGTCAAATTTATATACTTATTATTATTCACAACGTATCCAAATATGGACTTTTTAATATTGGATTTCTCCAATTATAATAATTGATTTCAATTTTATAGCGGATCCATGTTATATATATGTGACAGCGTATAGAGAAAGGGAACTAATGGTAAAAAAAATCAATTTTCATTTTTTTTTTCTTTTTTTGATGTGAACAACATATGAGCATCGAATGAGACCAATCCCATGTCCCAAAAGTGTTACCTACCAGAGATATGCGCATTTTATGAAAGTGATGGTACACCGAAGTTACACGTATTTAAATCTTTAAAATGGCTCTCCTGAACAAAACTGGTTTTTACCCTTAGGTCCCTTTCTATTTTGCGCGTCATATATGTTATAGGCATTATAAGTCTGGCCAGGCCGCATGTAATACCAATTTTACTTGTTTTTATTTAATCACAACATATTTTCCGCAAAATACATTTTTGTTTCGCAATATATTTGGGTCATTTCATGTCAAGTGAACCAACTTTTCGAATCGATGTCTTCCGCTCGGGTTGTAACTCGCACCAAGGTTAATCGTATGGGATAGTAGTTTGAACGAGATCGGTCAATGACTCACTAAGTTAAAGGGGGTCGAATTTTGTAATTTTGCAGCCATGTAACATATTACCTACACACAGAGAAAAAAATCAGTTGGAATTCGGCCCGAAGTACATAAATTCGGTTGGATAAACCGAGTTTCTATTGCAATAACTATTATTCCATAGTATTGATGGTAACACGGTTCGAGATATCGTATGATGATTGCTTTAATCATATCACGTTATACAAAACGAATTCAGTTAAAATATTGGTTGCGACAACTGGCGGTTATGGAAACCAACCAATTGTAATGTTCTTGTTAGTTTGGTCCAATAATTGGTTTTGAAAACAGATAAGACCTTTGTAGAGACCAACCCTGTTTAGTTGACTGTTGTAACATAATTTTGTACTTAAAACCAGTTTTTTTAAATTTTTAACTTATGCACTATTTTGATTTTTTTTCCCATTTTTGTGTAAGTGGATCTGAAACCTTAAAAATAAATAAGTGGATCCGAAACCTTAAAAATAAATCTAATACTGAGAGACTAGACACCTTTATGTAACACGACTTATTAACTATACAATGGTATGTAACATGACTAACTAAAATTGCATGTCCTTGATAATATTCGATTAATACACACAATATGTCCAAATCAGGAATAAAAATACTGTTTTTATTAAGAAATGATGAAAAATTTATTTTTAAATAGCCTTTTTTAAATATTGATAATTTTGCAATACTGAATATTTTATCCGCTTACCATTAAGGCTATTTTGACAAAACCTTTAGGTAGTAATGAGCGCATATTGAATGTGATTTTTATTGTCAAAATACCAGCAATCTTAGAGACAAATTATTGAATAATGTGGAATAGCGCTAACCTCGGTGCAAGTTTCATCCCGATCGGAAGACATTGATTTAAAAACTTGGGCCACTTGACATGAAATCAGCCATTTATTAATGTTTTAAATAATAAAAACTAGCTCAGTATTTATTATTTGATTTACTTTTTAGTCAGAGTACAACTTTTCCTCTCCTCAACCCCACTATTCCGAGCTTATGTTTGCATTGCAAATTGTTTCCGGTGGACATCACGCTGAACTATCCACACTTGAGTGATTGGCGTGTACTTGTGGTACACTTGAGTAATAATACTTAAAACACCTAAGCCGGACATAAGTGCTCGGTTCAAGAAGATTTTAATAAATCGCACTCCCCTTTTATATTCTGAGGTATGTTTCTTATATTATGGTTTGAGAGCAATATTTTTTGTGATAAATTTATTGTTTAAAAAACGCCACTTATACTTTTTTAACCACAAGTGTGGGCGAATATTTCAATATTTATAAATTGCGTTGACAACAACGACCGCAACAAAATAAATAAAATATGGTCGAAGACAATTTGTGGCCATCAAAAATCAATTGAATCCGAAAAATATATCAGATCTCCATAAATTGCATCGATTATAGTGCTACATAAATTCTCAATGTACTGTTCTTTTTCGCTGCCTATAATTCAATATTGTTTTTTTTTTGTATGATGGCCCCACAAAAATCCAATAAATTTTAAAGTTGCTGGCGATTTGCTCCTTCGAAGCTCTCGAACATAGCCATAGGAGTGAATTTCGCTACGCACAATCAACCCGACATGTTTTTTTAGTTTAGTTTACTTAAAAAGTTTTCGATCCATTCCAACGCAAATAAAGAAACGCCGTCATCGACTTAACTCCGACACTAGAACCCACACTAAGTCAATATATATTATAGAAAACCTTAGCGTCTAGCGCACAGTGGTTGAAAAGCTAAATACATGTGGTTGCTCTGGAATATTACAGTAAACTACTAATAATTGTATATACTCGTACTATGTATTGGACGAATGGATTATATTTAATGGATTTAGGATAGAGAAGTCCCTTAATTCAATTGAAAAAGTCGTTCGATTCTATATATGTAAAGAAGCGCCTATCATTTATTGAGGCAGTTTGACGGGTTTGACGAGATGAATCTCCAAGCCATCTATACGAGTATATCTTTCGCAAAGAGTATTTATAAACCCCTAGTAGAACAAACCTTTATGTAGACATTTTGTTAAAACATTCACTTTAGTATAACAAGGGTCTCGATTGATTGCTACGAGTATTTCCACAGATAATTCATAATTAAAACGTCATTAAGTTGACCCACACCGAATCATATATGCCCATGGAGCGCATGGTTGATAACTGGGCCCCACTTTTCCTGAAGACCGATCCCAGTCGCAGATACGTCTAAAATTATGTTCGTAAAAATCACGAAGTATTTCATATAAATTATGAAAGTTCTCTCAATTTTTCAGCTAAAGACACTTTTTATAAGAAATATGAAAAATAATGTTAAAAATTACGAAATTGGTTTGATAAACATTCGTGATTTTTGAGGACTAAAAAAAGATTTTCGAACTTTTAAAAAATTTCTTTCCTATTTTTTAAAAATGCGTTTCATAAGTTTTATAAATATGGCGAAGAAAAAAGTTATTATTCATCAAGATAATGCACGGGTGCACAAGTGTGCAATATCAATGGGAAAATTGCATGAATAGGGTTACGAATTGGTATCTCATTTACCACATTATCCGGATTAAGCCTCTAGTGACTACTTCCTATTTCCAAACCTTAAGAAATGGATCGGTGAAAAAAAGAGATTCAGCTCCAACGATGAAATTATTGATCAAATAAATGCCTTTTTTATGGACCTTGAAAAATTCTATTTCTTGGAAGTGATACAACAATAAGATAAACGTTGGACTAAGTGTATTAACTTAAAAGGAGATTATGTTGAGAAATAAATATTTTTTTTTGCAAAAAATACTGTTTTATTTGTCACATGACAAATGTCAAATGACACGGTATTCTTGTATGCCCTCGTATAAAACGGTAATATTTTTGCTCTAATTTTGCTAATATTACAAATAATCCGAATTTCTGGAATTGATTCGCTCTCAAAAATGTTGACTTAAAAGTGTCATTGTCGGGCAGTGTGGGCAGTGCCTCCGTCCTGCTGAAACCACATCTCAAGCCTGTTTACAGGAGCAGGAAGCAAAAAATGTTCTATCATAAACCGATACCGCTTTCCAATTACGGTTACGGCACTTCCATCTTCGTTCTCGAAGAAGTAAGGCCCAATGATACTTGCAGATGTGACCCCACACCATACTGCACACCTAATGGGTTGCAATTGGCGTTGATGAATGACTCTGAGCTTCATCACTCATCACTTTGCGTTAAAATAATTGATCCCTAATTTAAATAATAAAACTGTATTATTTTGGTTCTTGGTACAGTTGTGAATCTCTCCATTATTTATTCTCCAAGCTTTATTTACATAGAGTGATCCATCTAGAGGTATTTTTTAAAAATAAAAAAAAAATACTAAAACTCAAATCAAGTGGGGAATCTTTTTTACTCATTCGTTTTTTTTTATTTATTTTCGTTTTTTTAGCCACTGTGTGTGAATGGCAGCAGCAACAACAACGGCCGGAAATTAGAGTATGTTGCATTATTTGTTACATAAATCTTTTGAAACTTCAGCTTCTATGAGCGTGTGCGTTTATATAAAAGGCTACAATGTATGTTTATGTCGGTGGCAGTGTGTGTGTGTGTGTGTCTGGATATAGATTTTGTAACAATAACGCAAATCATGTAGCAAAACATATTTTTTGAAAACTTGGGAAATATAAATATTATTCACACATACAGTGAACAAACAAAAAAAACACACACACACATGTGCAACCAGCAGGGTGGAGAGAAAAATAGCAACTTCTGGCAACTGTGACCAAACCATCACCACCTCGGCCACGTAACCACCGATTGCCGCAATGGGGTCCTTTAGCGGAACAGGATTTGTTAGGTTAGATTAATTTTTAAACTGAAATTGATTAACTTTAAGCTGAGTGTGGGAGCGGTAGGAGCTGGAGCCATTACACGAATGTCTTAAACTCAATAACGTCTGTGAGGATACAGAGTAAAATGCATGGACAAATAGTTTCAGCGTCCTTATCCCAGCAGTTGGTGCAGCAGCTTTGGCTGGTAGTCGAAAGTAACATTTTTCCTTTCTTCTTGTTTTATTGTCCTTATCTACTAGGAACTGTTTTGCTTTGGTCTGATCCTTCCTTTTATGCTTGGCAGCGCCGGCTTAGAATGCTGGTCTGGTGCAGCCGCGTATTTCGCAAAGATAGCCGCATAGTTTTGATTTCATATGAATAAACATAAATTGTGTAACAACAAGCGAGGATAACATCTAACAATGCCGCTGCCACTACTACCAATACCTCCGTCATGGAACCACACATTCTCGTTATCCATGTGATGTTGTAATACACGCACACACACACATAGAAAAGGTATGTGTGTGTGCGCCACGAAATATTCAAAACCTTTATCTAACCAAATACAGACACAAAAGGAAAGCGTCTGCATCAAACAGCGCAATGGAATATGACCAACAAAAAAAAAATAAAATGCGGAGCAAAACTAAAAAAACCCAATGTGCTAAACAATATTTTTTAGCAATTCCTGTGGACTTTTCGTTGGTTTGGCTGGCTTTGTGTTCACTTCTGTTTTTTTCTGGGTGGAATTCCAACATCGCATGGAGCGTGTACTAGCTTTATCAAATCGTTTGTAACAATTTTAAAATATAAGGCGATAAAAAATTACACTTTAACATGAAGTGTAACTGCGGGATATCCAACAACACTTTTGCAACATATATTTATTATTGGAAGAATTAGTTTAAAATCCGTGGGAGCTAGTCCAAATTGAGATCGACTACATATTTAATTTATCTATTTTTCATGATTTTTGAAAATATTTTCCACAAAACTATGTCTTTTTTGCTTTGCGTTTGATCTATAATATGCTTCTCAGATTCTTCAATAAATTTCATTTAAAAAGAAAACAATCATAATATAAAACTTGCGTTTTCCAGCTTAATATTAATTTACTTCTCATTTTTTATGTTTCAATTTTGTTTAGTGTTTGTAAAAACATTGAAAAATAAATTATAAAAATATGTAAAAGAGTATAATTTTCAAATGTTAGTTATGAAAAGTTTAAATAAAATTAAAATTAAATTAAATAATTTTTCCAACATTTTGCTTCATAAGCACGACAAAAATTTTCTAAATCATTTTTTAAAAAATTTTAATTGTTGGACAGGTCTCTAGCAATAATTTGGCTTTTACAGATTGAAAAATATCAATTAGTCGGCGAGTTATAGCCAAAAACCATATGAACAATATGCTGAAAATCGGCATTTGACTGCAAAGTTCGAAGGTCGATTAAAAAAAAACGAACTAATATAAACAAACGCCGCGATACGGGTTGTCTAATTTAGCCTATATTTTCACCCCTTACTCTCAGAAACGACCTAACTTTTGCTAACCTAAATTTGTTCACCAGTGTTATTGGACACGACGACTAGTCGAGGTTGACGGCTCTTCTGCCTTACTATGGCGAACAATATCAATTGTTTCCATTGGTTTCAATGGTTGGTGTTTTTTCATTTTCTATAAGTATACTTAGACCCGGTTTGCTGAAATTTGCAAACAATTCTACGGACTGTGGACACAATTGGTGGACTACGTTGACTAAAAAAATAATGAAGTGCACCAAATGTATTTTGATTTAAACGCCTAATTTCGTAAAAGACAATTTTAACCTCTCCATGGTTAAACATCGTGCATTATGGCTGGACCACTCATTACAAGTGCATTTTGTTCACGATATTAATTGTGAGTCAAACCTCAAAGTCGAGTTTTTTAACCAAATAAATTTCACATTTCTCTATTCAAGTGCTTGAAAAATTAAACTATGGATGGGTACACAATTAAGCCGCGCGTTAAGATGTTATTTAACCCTTTAACGAAAATAGGTTTTAAATCGAGATGCATTTCGAGGACTTCGTGATTTTTTGTCAGCATAATTGATCAAATGCGACCACAATAAATTCGTAAACAAGCTGAACTGCCGCCTTTGGGCAATTGAGAAACCACTAGAGATTGTTGAAAAGCCAATCTGTCCACAAAGAGTGACTGTTTGATGCGGTTTAAGAGCTATCGGTGTGATTGGGCCGTACTTGTTTGTAAATGAGGTCGGCCAAGCAGTTACCGTGAATGGTGTTCGCTATCGCTAGATGATAACGGACTTATTGTGACCATAAATTGAGGGTATATAAGCATACCTGAACGATGTTTGGTCCAACAGGATGATGCCACTTGCCACACAGCCAACGAAACAATGGTTCTTTTGCGATAAAAATGCAATGGCCGAGCTAGCTCACGTCGTGGCAACGGTGATTGGTCGCCACAGTCATGTTATTTGACACCGTTGGACTTCTTTCTTTGGGTATATTAAAAGAAAATGTTCACGTCAATTTGGATAAAAAAAAAAGTCAAGAGCGAAAGGATTAGATAATTCGGCACATTAATGACATTGCACCTTCATTATGTCTAAGAGCCATTAAAAATATTGACCATTGGATAGAGGTATGCCACCGAAGCGAGCATTTGGCCGATATTTTAGATATTATAAATCCTTTTATCATAAAAATACTAAGATAATTTTCTGAAGACTTTTGGTCTATTTACAATTTACATCGCGCGTTTAATTGCACCATCCTTATATATTCATTTCATTTATAAAAAGTGATGATTGACATATGCAGGAAAAACCCATTTGTTGTTATTCATACACCGATCTTATAAGGATCTATCCCGTGATATGTAAAAAACTTTCATTTGCCTCGTCTGTTCGGCTCTTATGCCCTGCATACGGTTAAAAAAAATCATTTATCACAAACGATACTGAGACCCATATAAATTTCTTAATGCAAAGTTGGAAAAACTTCTTTCAACACGTTCAATACGATTTTTATGTATGTTTTTTGTTTTGCAAATTTCTCAAGTCCCCTGCCTCTGTCCAAATGTCATAAGCCAATTTATTATCATTTAAGAAATTTGTGCTGTCAATTTGATTCAAATCGTACCATAAATAACAAAAATTTAAATATGTAGAAGGCAGCGTCACCTATCGGGATCAAACATAAGAAAACCCTTCCGAGTTACAAAACTGGCTATTGCCTAAGTTTAGGAATTAATTAGGTGAAGCGGTTCCCGATTTTTAGGCGTTTTTATATATAAAAGTCACATGTTTATCATGAGATAATATGTTTAACCGTGACATTTTCTCAAATATCCAATTTTTCCATATATTTATGATCTGGGCTTTTTTGGGACTGACCCAGATGGACCCTAGGGATATAATATTAAATATATTTGAGTATGGATTTATGGACATCTAAAAACAATGAATTTTCGCCACGGATCCAAATGTATCATAAAATCCATGATTGGTTGAATTTAAGGTATTGAAGGTATTGGGTGTTTATGTACCAGGGGTTGCCTAAAAATTGTAAACATTTTTATTAGTCTTAGAAATTAGAATAATTCTTAAAAGCTAGCGACTAGTAGCTTTTAAGATTTATTCTAATTTCGGGTACGGTTCTACGCATGTTACGGGCCGGACCCCATCCACAATGGATAAAAGGGTACTTATAAACAAAGAAATATCTTCATGAACTTTACGATTTTGCTGAATTGGGCCAAAGGTTTATTGGGACCCACCCGCAACTACCATATCCTCCAAAACTGCTACTTTTATCCAAAATGAAATACATTGTGGGGAATGTTTAAGCGTTGGACTGAAGTTTCGAATTGTCAACCTGTATAATCTTTTTTTTGGTGTTTAAACATTTCTCCTATGCTGCACTCGTTGCTATAATTGAAGCGTTGCGATGTCAAGATTAAATGGAAAATATTGTAAGAATATGGCGTATATTGACATAATGATACGCTGAAGTAAGGAAAGTTAGGAATATTGTATTGTTAAAACCCGAAAAAGTTAACATTTTTTTTTGGTCTTATGCTGCGTATTTTTCAACTTTCGGTAATCTCTATATAATCGACCTTTAGACATTACTATTACAGATATTACACTCAGCTCTTATTTCTTTCAAAAAGTGGGCTGTCAACCGGTAGAAAAAAAGTACGGTTGGGATAGCAATATTCGAAGAGTCTCATAGTATTGTTGGTTATATGGTTGTGGTACAACAGCAATTATGATCCTCAAATACAACCATACTACGATCCTCCAACCATACTATGGTCCTCACAACATTAGTATGAGTCACACATAACCATACTATGATCCCCACAACCCTATAATGATCCTCACAACCATAGTCTGTTTCACATGCAAGCATAGTATGATCCTCACAACCATAGTGTGATTCACTCGCAACCATGTTATGATCTCTACAACCATAGTATGATCACAGACAATTGTAATGTGAGTCCCAAAGTTATTTATTAGAATTAGGTTAAGTTGTCAACAATAGATTTGAATTATGTAAATTATTTACAAATACATTAAATTCAATATAACAGGAGGCAGTTATTTAATTAGTTTAAAATACTTAAGCGTTGTCATTAAAAATGTGTCAGTTAAACAACACCGAAGAGGTTTGAAAAATTTTAATTTCCATATAAAAGTACTTTAATTGCATTCGATCCATTGTTCCAAAATGCAGATTCAACGAAGACATATTACAATCTAACAGAATAATCGACGTCATCATGTTATTGTTAACATAAAACCCAAAATAGAATACTTTTGTCGCACCAACCATATTTATATTGTTGCTATAACTATATTTTCATTTTTAAATTTGGCAGTAATACTATTGTTACATTTCAACAAGTATTATTTTGCGGCAATCATACTTTTGTCAAAATTAATTTATGGTTGGCACGAACATACTTTTATTGCGAAGAACATATTATTATTGCCGTGCCCATATTTTTCTCTGTGAGAATTTCTTTTTGTTGCCTGAAATTAAAGCTCACGACTGTCTATTTTGAGTGTTTATCAATTTTTTTTGACTTGAGCCGTTCTTATTCTGGTTTGAGTTCTTTGTTGTTTATTTTTCAGAATCAACGTAAAAATTTGGTGAAATGTATTGACTAGGTTGCAGAGAGGCAGACTGTACAGCTGTTTCTTAACCTTTCAAGGTTTTTCTTCAGCAGTCTTTGGCAACGATTACTTCGGCTACAAATCAAATGACTTATACGGGGGAATCTCATTTGAATTACTGAGAATTCCCCTTTTGCGTATAACACTACTCAACAAAACGAAAAAAATTTCATGTACTCCGGATGCGATAATTTTTTCTGTGTAGATAACCTTGACATGAGCTCAAAAAACGCAATAAAATTTTTTTTTTTTCGTTTGGTTTTTGTTTTATTTTTTTTTAAATTTTAAAAATTTTTTTTTGGTTAATTTGTTTCGTCCGACATAACTCGGGAACCACTAGCCCGATTTAATTGAATTAAATTTTAAAAAATTTAAAATTACAATTCCCTTAATCTGTTCATATATTGTTTTCCTATAAAAGCAACAGTTTCCAAGTTAAAAATGAATATATAAAGGAAAAAACTTATTTTTTGCCTAAAGATTTAAATTTTTTTTTTTAAAAAATCCATAAAAAATCCAAAATGAAAAAAAATGTCAAATCTTATTACTTTTACGTAAAGTCACATAACCTATGAGCAAAATGAGACAAAGATCATGAAAAGATCATGAAATGCACGCGTTTCGCTTTTATTCGCAATTGAGTAAAGGTATGAATTTCAAAAATTTGCTCGACATATGCACATATGTCGACATATGTTAATTCTGAGAATCAAAAAAAAAAGAAAAAACCTTACCATAGACAAAGTTGTGCATATGTCGAGCAAATTTTTGAAATTCATACCTTTACTCAATTGCGAATAAAAGCGAAACGCGTGCATTTTTATTTTTTATTGCGTTTTTCGAGCTCATGTCAAGGTTATCTACACAGAAAAAATTATCGCATCCCGAGTACATTTTGACTTGTCTTTGAACTGTGCGTAGAGCAATCTTCATAGCGCAATATCATTTACAAATAATGTTTCGCAAGGGCTTTCGTTAAAAACCACAGATGCAAAAGAAGAAAGTGTGCGTGTTTTTGTGCGTTCATTTATTTATACATGCGTTGCACATTGGGGCGTACCAATTCTTTGTTTACATTTATTCGGGTTTTCATCATTACGAGTATTATGACTTGAACGGTTTTTATTCTGGTTCGAGACCTTTGTTGTTTATTTTTCAGAATAACATTTGAATATTTTTCAAGAATTAAAAGTGATTCGAATTATAAGTGCTGACCCAGCGGTAATGATGGAAATAGTGATCGAAAGTTCGATCATATAAATAGACCACCGTCGTAGTCGCGGCCAGCGTATGAATGAAATTACCATTTCAAAGTAAATGTCAGAGATCGGTCTTGCAGATCTCAATAATTAAGATATCGGAAAAAATTCTATCTTCAGTTTTTATTTTTGTTAAAAAACACGTTATGAATCAATCATCGTTTATGTAACTAACATCTAAGCCATTTCCAGCGAAGAAATTGCAATCAAGACAGAAATAGAAAATCAATCTTGTTATAACTGCGTGGGAATCTTACGTGCTGGTCCAAGACCTCAGTAACGGTGCTCAGAAGGTCATTGGTGCCGTTTGGATGTGTGTCACTTTGGAAGTTAACGCTAGACCAGAAGAAGCGCTCTTGCAGGGAGGAAAATTAAAACGTAAACTTAAACTGTAAATTATTTTGCTTCTCCGATCTTTTGTGGATTTGGGTATTGTTTCCTCAACAACAACAAAACATATCTTATTAGCTTGTGAAGTAAGTCCTCTTTCAAAAATATATTTAATCTATTTTTCGCACAATCTAATGAAATAAACGAGCAAATTCTCAATCCCGGTTTAAGGCCGAATTTTAGTCGGTCCAACTTAGTTTGTACTCGTATTACACCAAAATTCGATTTACTTGAAATCGTCTAAGAAGTCAACAATTTCCTCAACTTTAGTCAAATCCCAAATGATTAATTCCAAAGCTATTGTCTATTATCACAAGCACGTTCTAGTGTGGAATTTCATTCAATAACTTTTTTGCTCCAAACAATGCAACCCTAGCGGAAACATTACTTAACGCTTGTGAATGATTGGTTAGACCCTAGGGGCAACAAATCAGCGACTGAGCGAGTATGTGCGTTAAAGACTTTAGCATTTAAACGTCTCGTTCATACAATAGGGTATTTTAATATTCGTATTGCCGGCATAGTCTTGCTATTCCATGTGCTGTGTCCATAACGTCAGTTGCGTTCATTTTGTTTCTTTTTTGGAATTGTTACTGTGCAATTTCTCTGGGGTTTGCGGCAAAACCCTGTTTTGTGGACAATATTTTACCTAAAATTCACACAAATAAACCTGCACAATCATGCAGTAAAAAACGAACACACACAGCAAATAGAAAAATATTCTCAAACATCATTTCGCCAATAACCCATACAAGCACACACACACACTCACAAAGTACATGTGCATGTAGATGTAAATGTATGTGAAGAAGTAGTTGCCTTTACCCGATAAGCGGGCAGTCTGGGGCGGGGGTGAATAGCCAATATTTTCTCAATAAAAAGGGGGTATTGTAATTTGTGGGCAAGTGTGGTGTGCTTTTCATAAATACACACGCACACATGCATGTATGGAAAATGATTGCGTACGGGCAAACCCGACTGCTGCCTTTTTTGCACTGACCCCATAAAACTGTGTTACAACAACACCCTTTTGTCCTTAGACATTCCGGCCAATATGCAAAATGAAATCTGGTGGAGAATGGCAACGAACGAAATTGTGCTCGACATGTCTGGTCAGGTCGTAGTCGCCCGCACACCGGGCGTGTGCTGGCCAGTTGCTTCATGGCGGGTTGAGTGATGTCAATATACTGCTTTTGCCCTTGGTTGCTACGATTTTCGGTGACCATAGATCCTGCACACACACACGAACAGGCGTACATGGACGAGTACACACAAATATACGGGATGATAATACATTGAACTTTATGTGCAAGTGTATCGGTGTGAGTGTGTGTGTGTGTGCTAAAATTCATCGAGTGTGACTTTTCATTTCTTAGAATCCTTCTCCAGCAACTATCACCGGATGCTATTCCCTATCTCTCCATTCTTGTTTATCTTATTCTGCTAGAATTACAGATTTTTACCTTTAAAGTTTTATTTTACCTCTATTACGAGAACACAGAGGGGGGAAAAAGGCTGGCACAACAAATCTGCCTTTTTTATGTCGTCAATGTGTAAGTTTATCTTGATTAACATTTTCTCTACGTACACATAATCACACATATGCACATCTGTATCTGTGTTTGTGTGTGTGTATGTGAATGTTTGTGTATTCATATGATATGTACAATGGATTTTTGGTGTTTGCTAGTCATTGGCAGACACGAGGGGTAGTTGACGGAAAGCTCTCATCGTTGCTCGGAATGTGATGTGATCTTTAATTCTCAGGTCAATTCAAAGTATTTCGCAACAATAACGCGGAACTTTGTTTTTTAAAGGCACGTGCGGTTAGGTTACTCGTACAATGTTATAATTAATTTTGAACTGATATGTCTCTGGCTTTCCGATATGTCTGTGACCCTATCAAATCTGCAAAGGAATATCGGACATTTCAAGGTGGCAATTCTATTCTCTACCGAGACAGATTGTAAAGCTGATAAACCATCTATAGATGACGCCGGCAGCGTGGTCCTTTTAAAATTTAAATTCTGGTACAAGTCGTACTGTGTAGGTGTAAATTGAAGCTTACCAACTGATAATTCATTTGGAGAAAATATACAAAATTTCACACAGTCTTGTCCAATTTAAATCAACTGAGGGGTGATACGTTTCAAATATAAACTACTTCAAATAGAATTAAATGTTCGAATGTATATTTTTTGACTCACAAACAAAAAATACCTGACATTTATATCATTTTAATCAAGTAATGGTACGACTTTACTGTAGGTGAACATTCTGGAAGGCCAAACCTTAAATCAATCTATCCAGAATTGATACCGATATAGCAAATAACATGAGTAATCTTAGGTGCCATGTCTGGGATAGTAGCTGACTTATAAACGAATACTTTTGACTTCATGGTATTTCTGGAAATTAAAAAATCAAGAGATACCATATTTCTATGAAATGCATTGGCCTCTCAGAGCCGCCCTTAAATATTCAGTTTCAGTCCATTATTTCAAACAAGTTCCCACATTATCAGTTTAAATTCAAATTCGTCGGTCCAAATCGGTTCAAGAGTAAAGTTCATACAATGCTCGATCTGTATTGATGGCTTTTTCGCTTTACCAGCACCATGAGTGAAAGAAACCATAATTCTGCTATAAACAATCCAGGCGAAAATCGACCGTATTCATCATCGGAAACTATAAGCCAAATAAAACAAACATCAGCACAAAGTCATAATACCTTGTACAACAACTTTAGTGTAGGGTATAAATATGAAAAAATGCATCAAAGGTTGGGTTTACTTTCGCCATGCAAAAGAAGGTCATATCATTAAATGGAAAATTGCCCCACTGTTGTGACTAGTGTTTCCTTTGTATTAGAAATATAACTTAGCAAATAAAAAACACCCAAATTTATATCTCGAATATATAAACCAGCAAACGAAAAAGCAGCGCAAAATAGTTTACTTAAGGGGGCATACAAAATCCATGCCCTTCTGAATAGGCTATGAACCCTAAAAATTAATAGATTAAAAGCACCAAGGCCCGCGAACCCCTCAGGGACCTTATATAGGTCACGCCAACTTTTGTAGAGAAGTGTGTTCTCCTAAAAAATAATGATAATGATTTACTTAAGAAAAAGAGTTGACGAAGCGCTGTGTATCTTTAAATTTAATTCGCTTGACCTTAAAGTTTAATCTGATTAAAGCTTTCGCTGTACAAATTGCTTTCGGTCTGGCCTAGTCTAAGATCTTGAGACTTTAAGCCTAATCTTAAATATATACTTCTCAGCAGTATTTTGGAACAATTAGCAAAAAAAATGTTCTGCATATTATTAGGTTATTCGAAAGAGCAAAGAAACACATTATTTCATTTGTGGGGTCCTTTGCGATAGCGAATGCAGGCAACCCGACTTACTATAATTCTGGTTAATTTTTACAAATGGCGTGCTCCATGTTCGCCATAATGGCCTAAATCTTTAATTCGCATAACATGAGTTCCGAAAGAGAAAAAGTCTGACAGCGTCTAATTGCAGCTCAGGGTGGACAAATGGCAGCGCTGAAACTGGAATGGTGAGCACAACTGTAGTTTCGAAGAAATATGGGCCAATGTTGCTACCGCTCCAAACTGTTGCATTGGCTACTCGACGATCAAGAGTGTATTTTTCTGATCACCAGATGTCACCGTTTTGCGCTTTGTCAAAAAAATACATGTCCATGTGTACAGATAGATTGTTAAGCAAAATAGGTGTCCATTTCGAGCGGCTCTATTGTCCAAAATGTGAAGCGATAAAAAGCAGATGGTCATGTGTATTCAAGCGGTAATTCAATTGGACTCTGCGCAATAGTTTGGAAATAAGTCTCTAATTTTTGTTGTGTTATTACATCGAATTATCCTAAATTTTACACAATTTAGTTCTTTGTACCAAGAACGAAAGCTGTTAAGGAACATCGGTTCCACTAAAGATATAGCTCCCACATATATAGGGTGATCCATCTAGAGGTATTTTTCCAGAACAAAAAAATATAATAAATAATAAAATAAAAAATATATTGGTAATTTGAAAGAACATTTTATGGCAATACGAGTAATAACCTTCTAATGCTGGCAACTGTCTTATGGAAAAGAGCGTTCGGTGAGAAACGGGAAGATATGCTGTTTTCGACCAAAATTTTGTTGAGTGATGAGGCCCATTTCTGGCTCAACGGCAAAGTCAATAAACAAAGTGGCCGCATATGGGCTGAATAGCAAGATATTTAAGAGGTGCCATTAAACCTAGAGAAAACCACAGTTTGGTGCGGAATCATCGGTGCATATTTCTTCAAAAATTATGAAGGCCGGAACGTAACCGTGAATGGTGCTCGCTATCGCGCCGTGATATCGATCTTTATGCTACCTGAAATGGAAGCCCGTAATCTTGAAGACACTTGGTTTCCACAGGACGGTGCCACTTTCCATTCAGCTGCTCAAACAATGGATCTATTGAGAGGTAATTTCGAAAAGCAGCTTATTTAGATCGAGTGATATCACACCTTTAGACATTTTTCTTAAGGGTTACGTAAAGTACAAAGTCTATGTTGACAAATCAGCTACAATTTAGGTTTTGGAAGCCAACATTACGCATGTCATTAAAGCCATACCGGTCGAAATGCTCGAACGTGTCATCCAAAATTGGACCCTCAAAATGAAAACCCTGAGGCGTAGTTGCGGCCAATGCTCGAACGAGTCATCCAAAATTGGACCCTCAAAATGAAAACCCTGAGGCGTAGTTGCGGCCAATATTTGAAGGAAATTATATTCAAAAAATAAATGCCATAAAATGTCCTTTCAAAATACTGATAAAGATTCCACACTTTTATATTTTTTTTTTATATTATTTTTGTTCTTAAAAAAGAACTCTGTACAAGGTGGGCGACTAACAATTTTAAATTTGAATCGGTTGTTTAAGACAAAAGTACTGATTTTTTTTTAAATTTCTGTTTTTATAAAGTAACACAACATCATTCATATGACTACCAAAATTGGCTGATCCGATCAACAGAATTTTTTCAATTCATTTTCGACTATTTCAGGTCGAATCTATTTAGTGGCAACTTCAATTTCATGTTGCAACGATTCAATGCTTTGCTTATCATTTATCCCTAATGGCTCTCCGCAGAATATAATCCAAAGGGCTCAAGTCACTGCTTTGAAGCTGTCAATTGACATCATAATTTTGGCTGTTTTTTTTTGATTTTCAAAAATAGAGCAAATAATATCGATGGTTGTATTGGCAGTGTGACATGGGGCACCGATTGTCCATGTCATTCTCTTAATATTTTTTAAACAAAGATTCGTTGAGCATGGCGCGGTAACGCTCACCGTTGACGGTAACGGCGGATCCTTGCTAATTTTCGAAGAATAATGACATAATGAGTCAAAAATCTACAGCAACCTCTGACTTGCTGTGGATAAATTGTTTTCCTAATAGTCATGGCATTTGCGACAATTTTGCTTATTGACAAGTCGCCGAGATGAAAATGAACCTTCTCTAAAAACACGATTTTTCATTTCCTGCCAAAAAAAATCTTCAGTTTATTGGGCGAAGCACAAATGCATCGAGTGGTGTTCCATTATTAAATGTCAAAGTCGAGCGAAACAGTCGCCACATGGCAAGTTTTGCCGAAGAAACAGGCGACCACTTGCTTGGAAGTGCTTCTTTCACGAACAACTTTCGTTGGATTTTGCTCGGTCCCACACGGTCGATTGCTGTTTTGTTTCGGGCCCATACGCATAGATCCATGATTCATCACCTGTGACGATCTTATAAACGTCTTTTGAAGCACCGCGATCGTATTTTTTCAAAATTGCTTTGCACCAATCGACACTAGCCTTTTTTGAGCGATAGTCAAATTGTGCTGGATCCAACGAGAACAAACGTTTTTACGCCAGTTGGTCATGCAATATCGAATGTATGCTGGTGGAAGAAATGCCCAAGGATGCCTCTATCTCACGGTATATCACATGACGATTTTGCATTATCAGTTCACGCACGGCATAAATGTTCAGGACCTTCGTCTTTGAGCGAGCTTCGGCCACGATTGAATTCATTAAACCAGTTTTTACAGTGCTACAGGATCGCCATACAAAGATTTAAATTCATCGATACACTCTTGTCGTGGTAATCCAAGTCGAAAGTTGCAATAAATGATCGCACGAAAATGTTCACGAGTTAATCCATTTTTTGGCAAATTGATTTTTTCAAGTCACTGTAAACAACACAAATGATGGTCGTACGTCAAAACGTTCTGAGTTCGTTTATGCTAAAAAATGACAAACTTTCCCATGGAAATATCAGATGGCGCCAGGCAACACTTAGTGTTCATCCCCCATCAATTAAGGACCTGTCACGTGATTGGCTCTGTACCGCTCCAATTTCCCGTAGGGTAGTTTATAAATGGCTTGCTTTATGTTGCCTGTTGTAGTTCGCATAACATTGGTCCCCACAAAGAAATGATTAACGGCGTCAAATCGCTGAAACTGCTGATAGCACGAGACCGAATTTGTTTTGCATAAGATCGGTGGTGGGTATGGACTGTGTGGCACGCATCGCCTATGTATAAGCAATGATCTTCCATATCTGTAACTTCAATATCTGTCCACAACAATCAATTTTCACTCTCTCAATATACATTGTCTTCTTCCATTCAAAATACAATGTCAAAATAGATGATTTTTTATCCACTTCAATCATCTCTATGACCCGAATGGAGAATCTTTGTTGAATTAACCTTACACAGTGGTTGGATACAAATACTTTAAAAATAAATTTCTTAATTTTGTAGTGTTTACCCAGGATTCATTCCATGGAAGCATAAGGTCCGATCATAATCATGCCCATCACCTTTACTTTGAGGGATTCATAACCAATAACAATTCCACATAGTCGTAACTATGCCACATAGTCGAGTCTTATTCTTTGTATTAAATATTGGCGTACACTTTTTTAAAGGTTAAACTTTTCTAGCTAACCTTAAAATACATTTGCAATCTTTTTCCAAATTCGAAATCAATGACTTTATATGATTATTATATTTATATTTTTCCGGCGAACTTAGTTAAAGCCCCTCGCTTATCGGTTTGCAACGGAAGGTTGCTTGTAAAATAGATTTTTTATGCCAGCCATCTTCGGGGAAAGAATGAATAAAATACTGTAGTTAGAATATGTCCCTACATCTTTCTAGCTCCTTTGATGAAACATGAAAATATATAACGATTTGAACTTTTTTTAAGGATATGAAATTTCGAATACTCGTATGAGTACACATGTTTCGTTCATAAATGTTGATTTGAAAGGGTGTAATAGTTGTACAGTGGTGTGCTTTACTCCTCCTCCTGTGGCTGCTGGTTTTTGTGGTCTATCAAAATATCGTCTAGAGTTTATTATAAATTTGCATAAAATCCATAAGCCATGTTTCTTTAAGAAACCAACAAATTATGAATTTACTATTTATTATTCATAAAGTTAATGAAGAAACGAACCCAAAGCCAGGCATCCCCCTCCAGTGGTAGGGCGAGCACGCAGGTTCATATCCTGGCATTGGCATGTGTACAGTTTTAACTCATCCCCAGAACTGGCTTCCAAACTGGATAAAGCCACTTTTTCCTGTCCTTTAAAGTGCTATTTGTCTTTTAGTTTTTTTTTTAAAACTCAGCTGCTTTGGTAGGGAAGAATTTAATTGAATTTGATATGACATAATCAAGAGGTAGTTTACGTTTAAGACACACACACATACATATACGTATGCGTTGGTGTGGGTGCCTAAATATACAGGTACGTCCACACATGCTCACACGTACACATGTGTATTGAGACACTTTCAAATCCTGCCAAAAGAACGCAGCACCCAGCGGACGAAGGGGACTTCAAAAGGCACTGCGAACCTCAATGAAGACAATGCGTGTGTGTGTGTGTGTGGAGTATTTGGTACAGAGGTTATTAGAAATCAAACAAATCACACCATTGAAATGGGAGAGAAAAGAAAATATCAAATACGAAATTAGGGACCTTCATCCTTTGTAGTGCCTGTGCCTGTGCAGAGTGTGCTCAAGTAAACAATTCGCCTTATCAGCACCAACCTTTTAAGGAATAACTGATGTTTCCCTGTCCACGTTCGTGTATGCGTGTCTGGTATTTTTGGGGTGCTTGGGTGGCAAGGGTGCCAGGAAGGAAATCTCTAGGACATTTTAGTTTTCTTATTTTTTGCGCAGGCTACAAACACATACTGCCGTACATCTGTTGTCGTCGTCGTCCTCATCGGGGTCGTCGTTGCCGCCGTCACCGCCGCCGCCGCTACCGTTTGTTAACATTCTTTTGTACATGTGAAAATTGTTAAGATCATAAATGTAAGGGTGTGTTTACGACTCTCGCCATGCAGAAGGTGAACTTTGTGATTGGTATTGCCATTGAATTGCCAATTACTGAAATCCGGTGATTGGAAAGGCCGAAAATGGGACAACAAACACAGCAAATGAACGGGGACCCCGGCATGCAGGCGGCCAGCAGCAGAAACGGCAAAAGGACATGTACGATATCTATTTAAAAGAGCACCATAATATATACGCTACGGCGACACAGTGATCTCAGGAATCGGTCCTCGGCAAATGCCAACTGTGTCACAATTAAATTATTACATTTTAAAGTGTTGGCCGATACTCTGTGGGTCGACTCGGTTCATGGCAATTCTCGCCTCAAAGGGGAAGGGTGCTGAAATATTATGATACCAATAATCTCATTGTGCTAAAATTATAGTGTTACGCAGCAGAAAAAAATAAGAAAGAAAGGAAAAGCAAATCCTACAGAATTTATTAGGAGCTTATTATTAGCGAATGAAGGACGGATTTAATCTCGAGAAGTTTGCGTACAAGGTGGCAAGGCTTGCCATGCCTGAATGGTTCATATTAACACACTTAAGCCGATTATGACAATCTTGCGTACCGACAAGCGTTCTTGTGCATGAGGTAGCTTCAATTAATTGACTGTAATAGTTTGGCTCATCCTTCAATTGGAGTGACTAATGAGGTCAGGTACGTTTGGATAGCACACAATTTGATCACGTACCACAATAATAGGGAAAGTTGACTGGTCTTGACAGCAACAGCAGGCAGAGTAAGTCACTTTGTTTACTTACAGTTGTAAGGAAGTATTTCCTTTAACATACTTTTTGGGAAAATGCGGGGACTTATTTCAAATCCAAGAACTTTGCACAACACTTTTAATTCAGCGGAATGTTTTTTAGCGCATCCTTTCTCAGACATAAAAGCGAATCTTCTTACAATATCCGATGCAACCTAATATTGTCAAAACTAAATCTCTTCGTTAAAACTCGACAATCCACGTTTTGTTAACTATTAGCGGCAACGTAATAGCTGATGCTGAAGACCTGGAGGGCATCATCAATATCGCAGCTTGTTGAACTTATAAGCTGTTTCCACTACGGTCAACGATTATCGAAAATTTGTAATTGTGTTTCCATTGTGTTCTGCGTCCACGTTTGCGTTCAAACAGCTGTTGTTTATTTTTTTTTTGCGGCGCGGAAAATTTAATATTTTTGTGTTGTGACATTATCATGGAGTAAAATGATATTATTTTTCTAACCGCAGTGGAAAATGAGGATCAAATGGTATTGCGCCTAATGGAAATGTGCAGTAGCAGCAGCGCTGCACATTTTTTGTACAATGCACGAAGCGTCTTTTGTTTTCAAGTTAATCTTCTTGACATTTATTTAATAGGAACGTTATGGTTCCTCTTCGCAGAGAGACGTGCCTCTGAATTCGGACGAGATGTTCAAAGAAAGTTTCCGTGTGGAGAGAAGTGTGTTTAACATTTTGGTACACCTGCCTGCACTGACCAAGAAGGCCACCTCGTTTCGGCTCGATATCCCTTTAGAAAAGCGGATCGCGGTGTCCCTTTACACGCTCCTCAGCGGAATACCGAACAGTTGGAAGGCTACTTGGTATTGGTGTGCAAAATACTGCATGAGTTCTGAAATGAAGTCATCGTCCAGCTAGCACCTGAGTATCTGCCAGTAGACTTCCTATCAGATACCTCCTGTTTTTTGTTTTTTGTATTTTGGCTGTGGCTGTTTATGTTTATGCTGATAAACAGCTGTTTTAATAGGTATGTGCAATTTGCGGTGTTCCCCTTAATAGGTATGGGTCTATTTCGATTGCAAAAATAATCGAATTTATAGTAAACGCGACTTATCGGAAAACGCGTCAACATAAACGCGATTTTTTCCCATACCTCACTGCCTATGTTTTTGTATTGGCTCTAACGCGCGTTCATTGATTTTTGGACGCGGACGTGGACGCGACCGTAGTGGAAACAGCCTATTAAAATCATTAGTAGAAATGTACTTATTAGGGACATAAATACTGTTACAACATTGAACACACCCATTTCTATAGTAGAAATGAACATACCCCGTTAATGTCATATGGGATTTGAAAGCTAAACTCAATAGCGGTAGTCTGTAACGGGATTTCAAAATGTGTTCAACTTTCATCATGGAGCGGTCAGATAATGAGAACCGTATCGCTGTAATACCGCTTTTCAAGTGTGAAATAAAAAAAAACGATATTTTTAAAACGCTCCGGCCAGTAGGGATTAGCATGTTCGTCTACCGATGCATAAAACTGTTTGAGGAGACTGGAGATGTAAAAGACCGCCACCGGTCGGGCCGCTCACGCTCTGTTCGAACACCGCATGTCATCAAAGCCGTTATATCAAGAATTCACAAAAATCCGCTCTGAAAACAAAAAATTATGGCCCGTGAGATGAATATCACGCAAACGTCCATAAGTCGAATCATTAAAAAAGACCTGGGACTTGGGGCTTTCAAACGACGTACCGCACATTTATTTACTGCAGCTTCAAAAAAATAAGATTGAAAAATGCAAACGTCTTTTAGTAAAGCACGCTGATAACTTGGACAGAAAAATGTTGTTCACCAAAGAACAAATTTTTACCGTTCAGGAAAAATTAAACAAGCAAAATGATAGAGTGTATACGCGGTCAACTAAGGAAGCATCTGAACTGATCCCATGGGTGGAAAAGGGTCATCACCCAGCTTCAGTCATGGTTTGGTTCGGTGTCTCTTACGATGGGGTCACTGACCTGCATTTCTGCGAACAAGGAGTCAAAACTTCTGCCAAAGTTTACCAAGAAACCGTTTTGGAAGCTGTTGTGAAGCCTCTTAACAATTTAAAGTTCCAAAACCAGCCATGGACTTTCCACCAGGATTCTGCGCCGGCCCATAAGGCTAAAACGTCCCAGGCCTGGCTTCGAAACAACTTGCAAGAAGAATGGCCCTCAGGCAGTCCAGATTTGAACACATTGGATTACAAATTGTGGACGGTTTTAGAGGACAAAGTTTTTCACAAAAGATACCCTTAAATTGGATCTCTAAGGGACGAGGTTCGTGCAGCTATTGACGATTGGCCAGTGCGACTTAAGGCGTGTGTAAAGGCAAAAGGCGGACATTTCGAATAAGTAGATTCTTTTTGGATACAATATACATCAATAAATATATTAAAAAATAGTTGGTCCAAAAACATTCAGTACTTTTATTTTACAGCATAAAACGTGTGTAGCGGTATTTATGTCCCTACTAAGTAAAGTCAAGGGTAAAATCAGCAAATCGCATAAATTAAAATACGAAAATAGTTTTGAAGTGAGCAAACTCTCAGAAGACCACAGAACGATATCAGAAGAAATTCTATGCAATACTAATGAAATGCAGAAGGCAACCAATGAAGATGACCCCAGCCCACGCCTGACATCAATTAGAAATTTATGGGACACAGTGAAGACGGAAGCAAAAGATAGGATTATGTAAACGCCATTTGTAGAGGTTCCATTCGTTCGTATACATGTGTATAAATGAATGTATATAATTGCCGTATAAAGCACTGTGCTAAACTTGAGCAAAATCGGCAAAGCTAAATGTCTTCCAATTGGTAAGAATCCATGTATGGCAGATATATTAAGATATGAACTGATAAGGTTTAAACATCATTAATAAATAATTTAAGTGCTTCTAATGCACCATTAAAAAGTGAGGTCAGATTTAATTTGTAGATACTAGGATGGCATGACGATCAAAAAGGAAGAGACCTTTGTATAGGGGCTATTAATATTTCCACTGCTTGAGCATAAATTTGGAAGCAACCACAAACATTTGGTTGTGACAACTAATCTTTTATCTTGTTACTTGTACAGTTTATGACCAACTTTAATTTTTTTTGACACTTCAACCATATACACACATCCTATGCGGCAACCGATGTTTATTTTTGAACCGAATTATCTCAGTACAATCAAATGGTATTTCGAGCATTACATTATTGTAAAATAAAGTATTCACAAGTATTGACTTATAGCGGAGTAATTTTTAAATAAAAACAAGTGGACACTTCGTAAGTACAGCCGGTCCGAAGCTTTTATACTTTCCACCCTGGATTGCGTTGCAGTACGGCATTGAGAGGAGTCGTTTATTCGGTTGTTGGCGGTAAGTCCATGTTTGACAGCTTTAACTTTTTGTTTTATTCAGATTTGTCTTGTTGTTTTTTGAGGAAATTATATATTATATATTGTTGATGTGGGCCCGTTGATTAGGACCTTAAATTTAGAACAATCTTAAAAATTAATAGATATTGATATTAGTTAGGAATTCTACTGTTCTATAGTACATCCAAGTAGGCTATGTTATGCACTAAAAGAAATTATATGCCAATAGCTTTATAGAATATTGAAAAACAGGTAGATATGTACAAATGTATAAACAAACCAAACCAAATAATTTTTATGTTATTTGTAAAAAAATTTAAATTTTTTGTACCCCAAAAAAGTCAAAGAAGGGCCCTAAAAATATGGAAACAAATTCAACTTTGCTCTTAATTTAAGAATATCACTTGTCTATTCCAGTTAATAAAATGAAACTGCACGACTTACAACGATATATAATACTAATAGTGCCGTATTGGAACGCTGAACGATTTTCCACTTGTTCATATAGTATATCTCTGAACGGATGGAGACTATAAACTTGATAAGATAGAAGCAGAGTCATCCGAATGTCGATGTACTTATTACTCTTCTAATGGTTTTCCATCAACTGCAATATGCTCTAGCCAATAAAAGGTAATGAGCTCGTACTTGCAGTTAGCACCTCCAGCTTTATTCACTGACTAATGGTCAAATATTGTTCCCTCCTCTCTTACAAGGTACTCATTTTATCTAATGATTGCTGTCAATTAAGGATTATTCGGTGGGTTAACGTTTAAGCTTTTGCTAAGTTGTTTAATGACGTGTTTATAATACCACACATTTCCCCCAAATGTTCTTAATTTTTATATTTCTCCAACTTCAAAGAGTCGTTTTTGGTCAGCCTTTAAACAACCCCTTTTTGTCGCTTAGTTTTATGGTGTGACTATTGTGCACCAAGCCACCGGAAAACTGCCATATCTAGCCCATAACGATTGATTGATGCCGACAGGATCCGAACTTTATCATGCTTATGTGATTACAACATAACTAATCAGTTTTCGGCAATTTCCCTTAAAGAATTTGTGTAAATTGTACGGGGATTCTATAAGTATAAATTCTAGCAGAATGTTTGTACATATTTCAATTTGTAATCTGTGCAGGAAATGGCAACTGGCCTGTACGTATGTATGTTTCGGGCGGATTAGCCTAGACGCGTGTCAGCGTGGGGGCAAGGATGATGTTGCGCCACACAGACCTTACGTATCCTTGAATCCTTCCAAAAGTTTATTGCGGCCTATTGGTCAAATTCAAACAAATCCCACCGAACAAGAAAAGCAAAAAAAAGTTTTGCATATTTATGAAATATACAACAACAAAACAGCAACGGAAAAACATTTTCAAACCATACAGCAACTACAACAACGGCGCAACATCGGAGATTTTGGTGATAGTCTTTTGTTATAAAGTTAACCAAGTTGAATATTAAAAAAGAGTATTTGTGCAAATCTGTGACCCAAAAAGTAAAAAATGAAAAAGGATTTAATCTCTTTTCATACTCCCCGCCGCCGGCTTCCACCCCCATGCCATCCATATACGAGTACATACAAACGATGCTACATAAATACATGGATATGTAAGTTTTGCTTGCGTGTGTGTGTGAGTGTGTATTTTTTAGGTTTTAGGTTTTTTTTTTGTGGAAATTTTTCTAATACAAGTATACCAATGGAAAGGCCATTTCCATATTGTTCTCATCAACAACATTGGAGTGAAACAAGCAAAACTTTGTCCAGCCAACCCCTCAACTTCCCCGCTTAAACTCGAGCATACTGAAGTCATATGGCGGCACATGAGTGACTGCGACTGTGTGTGAGAGTCTGGGCCCTGATGTTTTCGCTTCGACCAGTGCTGGAAAAAATAAAGCTCTATGAGAATAATCATATTTAATATTATTATTACAGTTTAGTTTTGAAAATGTTTGGTTCGGGATGTGTTCGTTATTTTGTGTTTTTTATTGTTGTTGGAAATGAGTATGTCTGTACAGTAGAATGATTCAAAAAACACAAAAATCTCCGAGGGATGTTTCTTATGCACTGTATTTACGCTGTAGCTGGACACACGCAGCACTAGACCACTGCGAATTCATTGGCGTTTCAGGCCTGCCTGGTACTCTCGTTGAATCATAGGTAGGAAAAGGCCTGGTATTGGGCTTCTTGGTAGGTTTTCACATTAAGTGACATCTGCACTTCTGCGGTCCACGAAGTGAAGAGTTTGGCTGATGACTTTGAGGCGGCTATTTTCATCCTCGCAGTGAAGAAGCGCGCTAAAGCATCAAGGTAATAATTGAATTTATCGCATACTTGTATGTCATCGACTTAAGGTCCTGCCGCCAGAATCAGTGATACAATCCACTCCATCTGGTGGTGCAGTAATTACAGAGAGGTGCCGAAGATATCACCCTGCCGTGGGGAAGTCCCAGTTCACCTCTCCGTGCTTCACCTTCCTATCTCTAAATTCTTTATACGACTGGCTTCTACTTATTTATTTTAAACCATAACAATTTAAACTGGGCGGAAAGGACGTGTCTGCGATCCCCTCGAATAGACTGGCATGATTGACAGTGCCGAAGTCTGTGGTGAGATCAAGAGACATGAGGACCATCTTGTGGTTGGGCTTGTTCAGGGTAAGACCGCGACTGATACGATACGAGTTGGTTTTTACCCTTAGGTCCCTTTCTATTTAGCGCGTCACATATGTGTTATTCAGGGCTGCCAGAACATGGCGATGAAAAAAAGTTAAATTTCTTCAAAAAAAAAACCTACTAGAAAAAAGCTAAATTCAACTAAACTAGAGACTCACTTATTTTAATAGAAATACAGTGTGGAGTGCGAAAATTTGCTTTTTTGTTGCAAGCCGTGGCAGCACTGTTGCTCGAAGAGAGTGCAAAGTGTGCGTGGCTTCTAGTGGCTGACTTTCAGTTGCCATCATGCATTGGACACGTGAGGAGAGGCCATTTTGTGTTGAAGCGTATTTTTCAAATGCGCACTCAATCATTGCAGTGCAGCGTACTTTTCGTTTACGATTCGCTGTTCCCCCACGCGAACTTGTTCCTGGAAGGCAATAAACTCTCGGTATCTTCATTGAGAACAGCAGGGAATGTGTATCGACAGAGTTACAGCAGCACTACTGCAATCTCCGAAACGCTTTGCTCGGAAGCAATCACTTGCTTGAAAATGATACAGGATTTTTTTCAGCCGGCTCTTGAGAAAATACAATTAAAGGATACATGATTCCAACAGACTAAGCTCAATGAGATTTTTCCTAACCAACAATATCGAGGCTGAAATTGGCATAATACCAGTCGACATCCTTGTTAGAGTTCATAAAAACTACAAAAAACGTATGCAGTAATGTGTGGATAGCATAGGTCGACATTTGCCAGAGACATTATTTAAGACCATGCAATTAAAAAATCCCCTTCTGTGCGATATAATGCAAATATAAAATAAAATTTTCTAAGGATCATATTTTTTTATTTCATTCGAAATATGCAAATATACGCGCTCCTCCCTGTATATCAATTTTGGCAATGCTTTACCATTAATTGACAGTTAAGACATCTTAACTACTATGCAACATTAAAATAAAAGTAAAAACATAATAAAATAACAAACGGACTAATGCACACCACTTCTTCTTCGAAGGCTATTAACTTTTAATTTTCAAATTTTTATTTTATTTTTCAGTTATTGTTAGGCTTGAGGTCATAAGCAACAAAAAGATGTTGATGTTTTTATAACTTATTTATTTTTAAATATCCCAATTTTTAAAACTAACATCAACAGGGGTAATCAATGGAAATAATTATTAGCTTCTGCCCTGTTGTACTTCTATTATTCAACTGTAAAAAATCAGCACTCAGATTTCTCTTTAACCTCGGTAAAAATATTTCTTTTGAAAAAAACCTTCAATTTGTCAGAATTTAAAAGGCATTCCAAAATTTGATAAATTAGTTTTGTTGGGTTGGGTTGTTCGAGGCTAAGAATGTCTGCCGTTCTGATCCAATAAAATATAAATACAAATGCATATGTATACTTACATATTTCCAAAGATCAGCAAAGAATATATTTGCAAAATTTCATGAAATGGGTAGAATTTGAACTAGCTAGCGAATATAAATACTGCAAGGAACAAGGGATTTCTTCGGATTCAACCTTTTCTGTTCATTGCAGGAGAATAAAATTTTTTCACATCTTGTCTTTAAATATGTAACTATAATTTTTGTTAGGTTACAAAATAAGTCTAAAATATTGGACTATTAATTAAACTTTTAGACGAATAAAGCTGAAAGCCATTCCTTTAAAAACAATTGATGTATTATATGTACTTCCCAAATTTGTATATTAATTCGGGTGAACTTAAAAAATGTATTCTTATTTTTTTTGCTAATAAAAGCTAGAAAAAAAAATAAAATATATTCAAAAAAAACCGCAAAATCTAGCAAGTGGAAAATGGCAACGCTGTTGCTGATGGCTTATAAAACAGTTTATGATGACCACATGGAATGTTAGGGATTATTTTGGAACGGAAAGTGTGTATATCAGGCTTTTGTAGCAGTACCATGTTTCCCATTTTCTAGGCAGCGGGAACTAAATGTTTGGCTAACAATAGATTGAACATTTTGGTCAGGTACTCTACTCTCGGGGTATCCATGTGCTTAAACTAGACTATGGAGATTCCGTTTAGACCCACTTCCTTCGACGACTTTGCGCTGCGAATGACATTAGCTACTTCGCCAACGGTAAACTATGGTAGAGCCTCTTCGACTCGGAGAACACGGCTACAACGCAATACTTTGTTATGATTACGGCAATCATACAGTATGGTTGCGACTATCAACATAACAAAACAGGTTTTATAGAGCATACATGTATGTGCGTGCGTATATTTTTCTGATATACAAAAAAAAACATATACACACGATACAGTGAATGGTTGTTGTCCATTAAAAAAAAACAACGACAATCGGAAGGTAGTTCGAGGGATTTTTATTGTGTTTACTATGTTCGGTAAAACACTCTAATACCGAATGGTTCTAGTTTATTTAAAATCTGCCTGCACTAAAGTATATAGCCATTGATCATGGTTCAACCACATTCGTTACTTGCGGTCTACGGATGGTGAAGTAGCATTCTCCCCTGCTGGCATCTAAAAGTATTTTCGATTGCCGTTGGAATATATATTTTTATTTCTTGAATGAAATGTTCAATAAAACATGGCCTCAAATCTGGCTATGAACTAATTGTAATGCAATTTTAAATAACTTTGCTTGATAAAAATACTCGTATATATTTTTGAAAAACAACATTACCCAATCCTAATAAATATTTTTTTTATTTCCTAATAAATAGTATGGTTGATTGAATCATACTATGGTTGTGCGGATAATAGCATGGTTGCGTGTGAATCATACTATTGTTGTGGGGACCATAGTATGGTTATGTGTGAATAGTACTATTGTTGTAAGGATCATAATACTGTTGTGCCACAACCATATACCCAACAATAGTATGATCCTCTTCGAATATTATCACCCCAACCATACTTTTTTTCTGCGTGTGTGATACGTACTGTGTTATGCGAGTATGAAGTCGGATCGTCTGTTAATGGATTACTCCACCATGTATCCAATACCATGTAAATGATAGAAATAATATTTATATTAGTTAAAGGCCCCATGGTCCCACACCTGATCTTAGCCAAATAAATCCATATAATATACATATTATACATACATATACATATTATGTATTCGTAGTAAAACCGGCTTTATATTGGAAAACCATATGACCTAATTTGCACCTCATTTTAAATCAATCCTTTGAGGTATTGCAAACGGAGTGACAAAGTGAGGGACGGTATGAAAACTAAGAAAGTTACACAAGTTTCTTCACGCAGAGAAAAAACATGGTTACTACATGGTCACGGCAATAAAAGTATGTTCTCCGCAATAAAAGTATGTTCGTCGCAACCATAGCATTGTTAACTGAATTTATTTTTGACAATAGTATAATTGCTGCAATATTAATATTGTTGAAATGTAACAATAGTATTATTGCCAAATTAAATAATGAAAATATGGTTATAGCAACAATATAAATATGGTAGGTGCGACAAAAGTATTGTATTTTGCGTTTTATGTTAACAATAATATGATTACGGCAATCATACTCTATGATTGTTATTTTTCTTCGTTTAAATATGATTTTAAGAACAAATGTTATTGGTACGGATCTAATGCAATAATAGTACTTTTTTTATCGAAATTAAAATTTTTTAAACAAGCGGTTTTGGCTTTGCTTAACTGAAATATTTTTAATAAAAACGCTTAAGTTTATTTAAACCTATTTTTTCTACTGTGAAAAAAATCACTGCCTATTATTTTAAATTAAATGTATTTTTGAATAATTTTCATTATTCAAATCTATTGTCGACAACTTAAACAAATTCTAATAAATTATATTGGGGATGATAGTATAATTGTGTGTTATTATACTATGGTTGTAGGGATCACAACAGGGTTGCGTGTGAATCATATTATGGTTGTGATGATCATACTATGGTTGTATTTGAAACGTACTATGGTTGTGAGGATCATACTATGGTTGTGGAGATCATAGTATGGTTGAGTGTGAATCATACTATGGTTGTGGGGATAATACTATGGTTATGTGTGAATCATACTATTGTTGTGAGGATCATAGTATGGTTGTATGTGAATCATACTATTGTTGTGAGGATCATAATATTGTTGTACCACAAGCATATACCCAACAATAGTATTATCCTCTTCGAATATTGTCACCACAACCATACTTTTTTTCTGCGTGTTAATATTGTATTAAGTCTTTGATTGGAGTAGTGGTGAAAAAATCAATTATGTTATACTTGGGAACTGGTCCAGCTGGCGAATGCAACTTTGTTGCCTTTGAATGTGGTTCTTTTATTTATTATTACTTTCCTTGTTAAGTGGTTGGGGACCATCGAAACACTTTTGAAATACTTTAGATCATAGCACCAACTTCATACGCAACTGCACGTGAATGCACGATTTAAGGTAGACAGACACCGCAAAATTCATCAAATGGCCTTTCCAAGTTAAGAAAGCTAGAACAACAGCTCTAAAGAATCCTTATCACAGGTAGTTCCATAATATATACTTCGGTTATGAGACTACATTTAATTTAAGTTCCACGCACTCAGGAATATCAGAAAATGAATAGGGATATCTGAGATGTATGAGATGTATAGTGTTGCTGTATTATTTTTTCTGTTAGAGTTCAGATTGATCCATTTACCGACGAATGCAGTCGGTGTTGAGGTGTATTACACGCCAGGGAATGGCACTAGTTCAGAACCTGTTATTCCAATAGTCCCGAAGTAAAAAATACTAGTTCTACCTTGGATAACCGTCAGTGGTTTTAAGCATTAGATCTTAACATGCTCTTTCCATTGGAGGTAAACATTTCAGAAGGTAATCTAATTCTATCGTAACAGCTACGTATCTGACAAGTACACTGAGATCCACTACGCACATGTGTCAGCGAACTAACCACTTTGGTAGCTCCTGGAATGTAACTAGTTCTTAAAAACAAAAGGTAAAAACACGTCGATAAAATGGGGCTTTGTTTTGAGCATCCGATCCTATTTACAACATTGTTTGTCCACTAAAATCAAAGTACTAATTATCGTACTAGAAAAGACATCCGATTAACCTTTAGTCCCTTAAAGAGAAACCTTCCCCCTGACCCGATTTTGCCCATTTACAATACCAAACATATTGGCTGATCTTTGGAATATGACTGAAAAATGTTGGCAAAAAATCAAAACTCCACAGCCAATTGATTTTTATTGTTCTCAAAATAATAATGTTGTTAGTGTGATCACAAGAAAATCTCTTTGAGGTTTTACGAATAAAACAACGTTTAAATAAAAACACTTACAAACTGGTGCAGTAGTTAGTGCTCATAGATCGCCATTACAAGTAATGTAAATGGGAAATTGTCTTCCAAGAGGCGACTACTTCAGTAATGCTTAGTGACTTTTAAATTTTTCTTCGTTTCACACTCGAGTCCCTCTAATGTACAATGAAGACGAACGCTCGTATTGGTGGATAATTTGTGACAGACAGCCGAAAGACAGCCAGTCTGACTGCCGAGCAGCTGGCAGGGTATGTCAATAGATCCCGATTTTTTCGAGCGTACATTTTGGCTTTTTAACAAACTAAGCCAATGTCCATTTCACTTGAAATGTCTTCCTCATTATGGGATATTCATATTCCAAACATGTATCTCGGAATTATCATAGCCACACACAGATTTATACGCATACATACTTACTTTAATAAAAAGTATGCCCCTTCCCAGCTGCGGTCAATTTAAAAACAAAAACACCATCATGTACGAATTTATTATTACATGCCCTCGTATAAGGGCATGTTATAATAAATTCGATTAAAATATTTTACTGTTTAAAATATTTTACTTACCAAGAGAAAAGCCTAAGACAAATGTAAGCAGTTGAGTTGGCAAATTGGCATAATTCTTCTCTGGGTCTCATTGTAAGCACTAGATTAAGTATAGCAAAAGCCATAAATAACAATGCATCGTGCAAAGGCCACAAGTATCAAAAACAATCAGCTGACTTTCCACCAGTCTGAGTCGAATAATTATGTCCATAACGCAACACGTTAGGACGTAGCAATAAGAGCTGCATAGAAGGGATATTACTTGTTTAATGAGAAAAGGCGAAAAGCACCAATTTTAACGCAGAATTAGTTTAAAACTGGAAGTTATGCAAAAAATTGTATGGAAAACACAACAACGTGGCTAAGGGCCTGCTATAACTTACTTACTTAAGGTCGCCCTTTTTACTAAAATATTTCCAAGCACTTTGGTATTGCGTGAACTGTCTTCAGTTTGCAATACCAAGGATTATCGCAATCTTACTTCACTATGTCTTGCAACAGCAGTCTTGGTGTTCACTTAGCTCATGCTGGAGCGATTTTAACCATAGGACTGACATAACCAAGAGCCAGTTCAATCGTTGTACTGACTCTTGGTCATAGTTTGGTCGACCCACATAGAAGCTTTTTATACATGTGCATTAGGGAGTTCACAGAGCACAAACTTGTATTTGTTTGTTAACATGATCCTTCGTTTTATTTTTTTGCTGACGTCGATCTCGTTGCACGGTGTCTTATTTTTTTGTCGCGGCACCTCTCATGTAAAGTAGTTGTCAGCATGATCTTTGCCTTGATTTCTTCAACTAGCATATGACTTTAAGTTGACTGTAATTAAATTTTTGAAAAAGCTTCAATAACATCTCTTTCTGTTTTGCCAAGATCGTGCGATTTAACACCATAGGACTATTTTTTGTGGGGTTATGTGAAGTTGCATGCCTGTCCACATAAATAAGACGGACACCATTAACGCCTTGGAAAAGAATATTCGGCATGCGGCCCAAACCGGGTGGAATTTATTTGAGCCAGCCGCGTTGGCCTCTTGCCCAAAATCATTTTTAAAATATAATGGCAAACCCTTATCTTTATAATAAAGCTAAATTCATGGCCAAAAGATTAAAATATATGCGTTTTATTTCTTCTTGATAACCACACATCTGAAAAAACATCCTTTACAACCATAGAAATGTTTATAGCATGTTTCAAACATATATGTGACGCGCAAAATAGAAAGGGACCTAAGGGTAAAACCAGTTTTGTTCAGGAGAGCCATTTTAAAGATTTAAATACGTACGTGTATCTTTGGTGTACCATCACTTTCATCAAACGCGCATATCTCTGGGAGGGAACACTTTTGGAACATGGGATCGGTCTCATTCGATGCTCAGATGTTGTCCGCATCAAAAAAAAAAGAAGTGAAAATTGATTTTTTTCTACCCTTAGGTCCCTTTCTCTATGCGTTGTCGCATATACTTTTGTACTCATCATCAAAAATAGTTTTATTGTTTTTCAAAGTATTCTCCAGCACTTTTGCATGCGCTCAAACCAATTGTTGAAGCACTTTTTCCACTCCGATTGAGACACCTCCAAAACATGGGTTTAGAACGCTCCAGCAGCATCTTCTGTCGACGAAAATCGTTGATGTGCGGAAATAGAATGAAGTCATTGGGTGCCAAGTCAGGGCTGTCCGGCGGATGACCCATCAATTCGACGTTTTGGCCGGTCAAAAAGGCGCTGGTTTGAGCCGATGTGTGAGAGCTCGCTTTGTCATGGTGCACAATCATTCCTCTTCTCTTGTTCGTTTATCGTATTCTCCGAAGACTTCAGGCAAACTAATTGTGGTGTACCACTCAGAATTGACCGTCCTGCGTTGCTCCAGCAAAACAGTCGCCACATGACCAGTTTTGCCGAAAAAACAGGCGACCATTTTCTTCGAAGTCTTCTTCCACAAACACTTAGTGTTGTCTAGGCCAGAAATATATATAGCAACTTCGTATAGGGCCCTTACCGCCAAAAAGACTTAAGAGCCACTCGCTTTTCAATGAAATTCGATTGAAAATTTTATCACGCTCCTAAGCTTAAAAATTACAAATGAAATATTAAAAATAATATTTTCAAAGATATAGCAAATTCAATTGTATCGGTATCCTACAGGCGAATTAGAAAAAATAACGAAAAAAAACCCTTCCTCTGTAAAATTTTTTCTTTGGCGCTTACGTTTTTTCCGCGATTAGGACTCGATATGTCTATTTTTAAATGAGTCGGATGTTCAGTCCTATGCTCCTCATTAGTTGGGTACATCGTAGAAGTTTTGTCAATTTGCAAAAATAATTTTAATTTTGGTTTTGTAAGAATATTTTTTTTGTTATGTGACTGGAACATGTTTTTGGTCCCAGAACTTTTTTATGGCGACTATATCCGAAATTGTCCCTAAAAGGTTCAAATTATTCGTGTATTGGTTCCATCATAGTATTCTTTAAGAAATTTAATCGGTATGGATGATCTGGAGCGGTTGATTGTAAAATTTTTATCTGAGATAATCAATCATTATAACCTGTACTAAATTGGAATGTAATTTGAGGTTTCCAGAGATAAAAATCGGTTGAACATTTGAGTTGAACTGAATATTTTTTTTAATTTTTCAAGAGCATCCATTCTTGGCCAAAAAGCTGGGTATCTCAAATATTATTCGAAGTTGCAAACAATTAGCTGTTCGAGAAAAAGGTGCAATTTTTTTCTTATATGTGACATATGTGACAGCGCATAGAGAATGGGATCTAAGGGTACAAAAATCAATTTTCACTTTTTTTTGATGTGGACAACATCTGAGCATCGAATGAGACCGATCCCATGGCCCAAAAGTGTTCCCTCCCAGAGATATGCGCGTTTTATGAAAGTGATGGTACACCGCATTTAAATCTTTAAAATGGCTCTCCTGAACAAAACTGGTTTTTACCCTTTGGTCCCTTTCTATTTTGCGCTTCACATATACTGCAGGCTCTATTGGTGGAAGCGAGTGTGGGGTGTGCTTGGCTTTTAGTGGGTGATGGGAGATTTCTATTCGTCTCACTTTCAGTTGTCATCATTTATTGGACACGTAAGGAGAGGCTATTTTGTGTTCGAATGCCCACTCGATCATTGCAGTACAGCGTGCTTTTCGTTTACGATTCGCTGTTGCCCCACGCGGACATGGTGCTGGACGGCAATCAATTGTCATCATGGAAAACAGCAGGGAATATGTCATGTGTACGAAGGGGACCTGAGAGAAGTATTACTACACCACAAAAAATCGAGAGAGTTAGAGCAGCAGTACTGCAATCTCCGGAACGCTCTGCTCGGAAGCTATCACTTGATATTGGCATTTCCCGACTTGTTTTTAGATGGCCTTGAGGCAATGCAATCAGAGGATACATGGTTCCAACAGGATGGTACCACTGCACACATTTCAAGGATTACCATGAATTGTTTGAGGCAAATGTTTCCTGGACGGCTTATCCCTTTGAGGGGTGAACTGGCCGACACGCTCACCCTATTCTATTTTTTTCTTTGGGGTTACCTAAGGTCGAAGGTGTATATCAACCGGCGCAACACCTGGGAAGGCCTAATTAACAATATTGGGGCAGAAATTGGCAGAATACTAGTCGACATGCTTGTAAGAGTTCATGAAAAAGGTCAGATACACTATTTAATATAATATAATTTAAAAATTCCCTTACTGTCAGATATTATTAAAATTTAAAATAATGTTTTCTATCTTTCATATTTTTTTAAATTCATTCCCAAATAAGCAAATATCCGTTCTATAAATTCACAATTTAAGCTAAGCTGATCGCCGTGAGAAAGCCAGATTGGGCTTACTCCAGATTTGTGCTTTCTGGGATTAAATGAACTGTGGGATATGTATGTGGTGCCGGGTTAGACGAAAGCTATAGCTCTCTGAATACGAAGAGAAAGGCAACGTAAATAAACTCAGCCATTTTTTCACTTGCTTTGTTATAATGTGAGTAGCTGCTTTGTTTCTGGACTAAAAGAGCACACGTTCTATGAAATCTGTGAAGATGATTCAAAACAAATGGAGATGATCATCTTGAAATCCTTGGCATAACTAATCACTAGTGAAAGCATTTGTTTAGCTTCTGCAAACATCCCTAACAAACAGTAATTTAGCCTCTGTTGCCAATATAATTATCGAAACATTAACATTTTCACCTTGTAAATGTGGCCAGAGTGCCTGCGATACTTGCGGACTGTTTATTTAACGCTCGCCTTTGACGTTCACTCGCTTTGGCTGTCATTAATTTGTTGGCATTTAGAAACTATTTGTACGAGTACGTGGCCAGTATCCGTTCTGCGGCGTGTCTGTACAATTCGTCTTGTCGTGCGGTGGCATCTGTCATTTATATTCACGCTCCGCTTTCTGCTGATGCCCGATGTTTATTTGTTCGCAGATAAATTCGCAGTGTCATTAACGAAATATTTCTGTGCGGATTGTGACGAATCACAGAGCAGATGTTGACACTGATGTGATGTTTTTGTGAATTTTACTTCGTGTATCTTGGCGTGTACTGTAGTCGAGGGTGAAGCGGTGTTTTCAAATGTAATGAATGACTCGGCAAAAGAAAATGTTTAAGGTCATTTGGATCCATTTTACATCGTAAACAATCAAATCGTTTTGGTTTCACAAAGAGTTGAAATACAAATCATATTTGAAGCGCATGCAAATTAATCTCTGGACAACGTTTGGTGAATTTTTCTTTGAAGTAAGTAATTGGAAATGCTGCCTTTGACATTTTCAAAGCAAGCGATTGGTAATAAATTCCGCAAGCCAACAGCCGGAAGGCCTCACTATTTTTTTACGGTTGTTCAAATAAGCGGTCTTTATCGCGTTTTTGAAATGTCAACGCTAGAAAATAAGTAAAATAGCTAAAGTCGTGCGGGACGACTTTGAGATACCCTTTACCCATCTGTTATTCAGTTTGAGCAAGATGATACTTAAAATAAGAGGTACATTTGTGTGTTTCTTTGCGTACACATAGAGCAACATGATACAAGTTAATGCGGGTTGGTAATAGATCTCCCTTGATGTACTTTACTGAATTAGAGCAAAAAGTTTGTGTGTGGAAGTTATACGAAAATATATATCAATATGGTCCAGTTTTACCTCAGTGATTAGCAAGTTGCTCACATATTTAAGCATATTCGAATTTGTGACTTCTTGAGCGACGGGACCGCAAATGTGGAAGGGTTCTTACATAGACCGATATGCTCCAAGTCAATTATTGGCACAGCGCATCATTCTTAATTTATGCAAGATATGTATAAAATACAAGGTTCAATTGGCAACCGCCCGAAACACAGATCACTACTACTGTTGCGAATAATTCGCCATATGCTACCTTGCTGAAACCTCTTGTATTCGTCAGCCAACCTGTTGTCAATATAAATGTGTGTATCCGGCCCAAATCATCATCTGAAAGACAATTTTTTTTTGTAAGTATCTGAGGACCAAACAGTTTTCGTCTTAAGTCCGTAAAAGTCAGGAAGGGGCGAAGTTGTTGTATCCTAGCGTGTACGCCAAAATGCCTGTGATTATTACAATGGAGCTTCTGGGTTCATTTTTCTACCTTAAAAGAGCAGGAACCCTTTTCCTTCACACCGAAAAAAAGTCCATTGCAAACACCAAATGTTTATAATCTCAGCAGATATTCGGTTCGAAATTCCACAAGTTGATATATGCGACCATAGTTTTGTTCAGACAACCAATTTTTCCGTCTTACCAATAGAATGCGGCACAAAAGCTAAGTTGTCACAACTGGTGGCATCCGATAGTTTTGTAGACTTTTTATTATTGTAACCAATTACTGGTGGTGATATCGGAAATTTAAAAATAATTTATTGCAACCATTTTTTTGCGTGAATTACAAATGATTCTATTCCAATCGAAAAATCATCATATTGTCTACAAAAACTGCACTTTTTCCTGAGTGTTTCAGAAAGTATGTAAACTGTTTTTTTGCTCTAATTAAACATTTTAAAATTTTGCGCTAAAATTATCTTTTGAGATATGTGGATTTTTAATTCAAATTAAGTTTTCACGAGGTTTAGATACTTTAGTTCGACTTACTGAAAATTACAGTGCACCATTGGAAAATAAAATCGGCTGTGACATGTAATCTGTTCTCCTTGTGTACCTAACTATGGCAGTGAGATAGAGTTTCCGTCATATAAAATGCTCGCAAGAGGAATGTCAACATCACTACTACACACAGATGAAACAGATTTGTTGCCACAACCGAATTTTGTGGTTGCAAAACGATGTTACATTTACCTCGGTTATACTACAAATGCTAGTTAGTGCTACATAATTTTCAGTTTTTGCAAGTGACACCTTAATGTTGAAACGAAATATCGTCAAGATAAGAGCTTCAATTTCAGGTAGCAAAAAGTCCGATATCATGGCGAGATAGCGAGCCACATTCACTGTTACGTTCCGGTTATCATCATTTTTGAAAAAAAGATGGACCGATGATTCCTCCAGCACCTAAACCGTACCAAACTGTGGTTTTCTCTGGTTATAATGGCACCTTTTCTGGTTGCTCTTTAACCTAAATGCCGAAAATATCGAATCTTCTTTGAGCTTTTGAAGAGCTTTTGAAACGACGACAAGCAGGATGATCGTTTGGCTAAAATTCGTGCACGAGTTGTATTTTGTGCGTTTTCAAACCAAGATCCTTCCGTAGAATGATCCAAGTTGTTCCATAAGACACTCAAAAAGTTGTTGAGAACGATGCCGAATCGGTTTCTCTTAGCTACTGCCGCTATGTTTTCAATACTGAATATGATTTATTAGGTCGAGTATTATCCAATAGTGAAAATTGGGTTTCAATGTTGGCGATGACAATCCGAATAATGCGGTCGGTAGGCCGAATATGTCGACCATAAAAAGGTCTAAGCGCACAAAAATGTTTGTCACCGAACGCTCATTTCCATAACAAAGCTAATTGTTATGGAAATGGCAAACAATACTGAAAAGAAAAAAAAGAAAATTTAACACGACTCATGCGTAATTGGTGAAAAAAAACTGTTGAAAAAATATGTCTAGATTGATAAATTAACTATTGTGGGTAACCAAGGTTAACTTATCATCTATGTAGCTCGGGCACGTGGGTAATATTTTTTGTAGTACCGCAGCATAGGTGTGCCAGTTGGGTTTCCTTCTGCTTAAAACTGGTGTTCTGCATCTACTTCAAATAAAAGCCGAAGTTGATATAATTACAATACTCGTATTTATCCTTGAAAAGTGTAAAATCAAGAAAAACTGAGGTGGGTTCATTTTTCCTATTAACTTTTGTTAGTTTGTTTTCGTTTAAAAAATCAAAAAGCGACTTCAATCTCTGTTTGCAGTCAAAGCTTCCTAGAATTCTTTTTTTTGCATTAGCACAAATTACACTGCATGATTTCTTCGGGAATGGACTCCTTAGGTCCCAGTGAGTTTAATTTAGCTATGCAAGAACGGATTAATTAGTAGGGACATAATTACTGTTACACACGTTTTATGCTGCAAAATAAAAAGTACTGAATGTTTTTGAACCAAATATTTATTAATATACTAACTGATGTATATTGTATCCAAAAAATAATCTACTTTTCGAAATGTCCGCCTTTTGCTTTTATACACGCCTTAAGTCGCACTGGCCAAGCGTCAATAGCTGCACGAACCTCGCCCATTGGAAAATTGGCCACAGCTCGAACCAAAGCAGTCTTATGAGATCCAATGTTGGGGTATCTTTTGTGACAAACCTTGTCCTCTAAAACCGTCCACAATGTCTAATCCAATGGGTTCAAATCTGGACTTCCTGAAGGCTATTCTTCAGAGGAAATGAACGCTGGCAAATTGTTTCGAAGCCAGGCCTGGGACGTTTTATGGGCAGGCGCACAATCCTGCTGGAAAGTCCATGGCTGGTTTGGAAACAGGAAATTGTTTAGAGGCAGCTTCCAAAACGGCTTCTTGGTTAACTTTAGCCGATGTTTTGACTCGTTGTTCGCAGAAATGGGTGATGATCTTTTTTTTCAGTTCAGATGCTTCCTTATATTACCGCGCATACACTCTATCATTTTGCTTGTTAAATTTTTTCCTGAACGGTAAACATTTTTTCTTCGGTGAACAAAATTTTTCTGTGCAAGTTACCAAAAGACGTTTGCATTTTTCAATCCTATTTTTTTAAAGCTGCAGTCAATAAATGTCCGGTACGTCGTTTGAAAGCCCCAAGTCCCAAGTATTTTTTAATGATTCGACTCATGGACTTTTGCGGGCCAAGATTTTCTGTTTTCGGAGCGGACTTCTGTGATTGATTTAACGGCTTTGACGACATGCGGTGTTCGAACAGAGCGTGGTCGGCACGACCGGTGGCGGTCTTTTACATCTGCAGTCTCCCCAAACAGTTTTATGCATCGGTAGACGAACATGCGGCTAATCCCTAGTGGCCGTAGCGTTTATCGCTTTTTTTCATTTCACACTGGAAAAGCGCTATTACAGCGATACGGTTCTCATTATCTGACCGCTCCATGATGAAAGTAAAACAATTTTAAAATCCCGTTACAGATTAAGTGAATTGAGCTTAGCTTTCAAAACCCATATGACATTAAAGTTCAGTTCAACTATTTCAATGGTTGTGTTCAATGTTGTAACAGTATTTATGTCCCTAACGCTCAATTCTATAATACAGTTGCCAGCATTTGAAGGAAATTAAATTCTAAAAATAAATGCCATAAAATGTCTTTTCAAATTACCAATAAAGATTCAACACGTGATTTGAATTTTTATAATTTTTTTTTTTGCGAAAAAATACCTCTAGATGGATTGCCCTATATATGATTTTCGTAAAGGTCTTCAGCAATCAGATCATAATGTCTATAGGGGTTATAATGCGTTTAAGGTGATACTGTATTTGTGTATTTGGAACGTAGCTACCCTGTTGATGCCTGAGCTACTCGCTGGTGTCTGTATCCACTTAAGATGCTGGCTGACCGAGACAAATACCGTATTTTGGCTGGTTTGAACCATTTAGTTTGTTGCTGGGAGTCCAACATCTCCTACTTTAGCCGAAACATTTTTAATTTTTTGTCATTCTCTGAAACTAGCATCCTGGGTAGAAAAAACTTATTTTCATCAAAAAAGGATAACTCTCCCCAAATGAAATCTTGTTTAAGGGCAGCGAGGTCCTTTGAAACTTCAAGTGCGTCGCTAACATTCGAATGCAAATTGAGTCCTTTAACGTTTTATCGCTACGCAAACATAAATTAGTCGTCACTGTTAAATTGAATTCTTTTTTTTGTTGTTGTAACTTTCATTTTAGTCGAGCTATAAAGATTTTCGTAAATGAGTTCACGGGCAGCCTCGTGTGCGGTACTTCAGTGCTTGTGTCTGGGCGTGGAGGCGTCTGGCTGGGTAGGATGGGAGGCAAGGGTCGTGTGGGTCGTGGGTGCAAGGATACGTTTAGTGGCAGTTTTTCGCATAAATTGTTATTAAAATGTTCGTTTCAACGTTTTATCTTATTTATTGAGGAGAATGTCATAAGTTGGATACTTTTTTCATTTCTCATTTGCCTGAGATTCTTCTATAATGAGAAATGAATTAGGACACTTAAAGATGTTGCTATTGTTGTTGCTGCTGGTACCGCTGCTGCCTCAGTAGTCGTTTATGGTGCGGCTGGAGCTGCTACGGCTGCTGTCGCCATTGTTGTCCTCTCAAGGGAATAACAAAATTAAATTGTGATTTTTTCTTTCTGCCTTGCCACCCATAGATACGAGTACTTGTACGGAGGCAGTTTCACTTTTCATTTAGTTTTATTTCTTTGTGACATTCTTTTTGCTATTATCTTTTTGCTCTTATTCCTCTACTTCCCCGCCGCCGCTTAACTTGATGACATCTCAACTCAGTGCTGCTGTACGTGCGTCTGGGTATGGAGGGTGTGCATTAACTTACGAAAAGATTCAACGACTCAATTGAGCTGGTGTTGGTGGCGGTGTCAGTGTCAGTGTTGAGGTTGCTGCTGTGGTAGTATTGCATTAATTTTGCATTACAAAATTACAATTTGTTGAAATTCATACTTATATCTCCCCTCTCCCCACACCAACTGGCAGTTAGTGTACGTGTGTATGTGTGTGTTATGCGTGCTTTGGCTTCGGCAGGGATAAGTCGGTGAAAATGTGGCTGGGAGTGATTTGCTCTGGCCCAAGATTTTCCATCAAGCAGCATTTCAATCTTTGAAGAACGTACCACAGCTGAAAGGGCAACCATGGCATTTCGTTGTCAATAAATACAAAAGTAAAAAAATAAAAAAGTACAAAATGGGAAGAAAATCAAGTGGAAAAAGACATCATGTTGTAAAATGACAGTGTGACGGACAAACCGATCGACTGACAGACAGACAGACAGATAAATTGGTTGACAACTAACTGAGTTATTCTCCTCTATTATGAGACTATCGCTGCTGTGATTCCCCTCGTCTCGGCTGAGGTCCTACAGCCTCTGAGCCCAACTGCGATTTCATCTTCATTTTACTCTTCTGTTCTAGGTTTCAATTCATTTTTTTAATGCTACTTGTACTGATTATTATGCCATTTGGGTTGGTTTCTGTTCATCTACAAGTACGTTCAGACAGACACACACACATATGTATCCATACATACATCAAGTCCATGCTTTTGGCTGAATCTGTGTGCGTTTGTGTGTGAGTGTTTTAGTAGATGTGCAAGTGTGCGATTTTAATAGATTGAAGGTTTCTTCCATCTGCAAGGGACATGGAGGCAAAAGCAATCATTGCCAATCCTCTGTTAGGCACAACAGCAGCAGTAGCAGCAGCAACAGAAGCAGAAGAACGTTCACTTGTGCCTTCAGTCAGTCGCTCGCTCGCTCGTTCGTTCGTCAATGCCAAAATGGAGAATTGTTACAAATTAAATTTTATTGTTAATTGTAATCGATTTTCGTCACATGAATGAATGAGCATGAACGTGCGAACAAGCCATGAAAATTCTTATTACTTGTTATCAATTATAACGCCGTTAATGAGAATTTCTTTTGGATACGATTCGACATCTACATCAACCAATTTACACACACACACGCGCATACTTTTTTATATTGGATAGATTTTCCTTTGACTTACAGATATCCCTTACAGATAGCGCGAAACGGTCGCAGATGTTGCACAACTATTTCGTGTCAAACGTTGACCTATTTTTACTGTTGCATTAAACAAACAAGGGCATATCAATAATTCCGTGACTTTTCGAACTTTCCTCGTAGTTATATGAAATACAACCCTGTCAAATTTTGAAAGAGTTCCGTCATTTAGTTACTGTTTTACAGCTGTTTAAAACATACAACCTCGTGGATTTTGCTAAAAAATATAAGTAGATAAAAGTGAATTAAACATTCTTTTTGGGAAAAAAGCCGGGGAAAGCTTGATAAATACTCTAGGGACTTTGCACCATCGATTTCAATGGTAAAAAAGAGGTTTACTGACTTTCGTTGTAGTCGCACAAGTGCAAATGACGCTGAAAGTTCTGGACGGCCAATTGAGCTCAATAAACCTGAAAATGTCGAAAAATTCACAATATGGTGTTGGCCGATCGAAGATCAAAAGTACGTGAGATTGTTGATGCCATAATAAGTTGGGTTTAAGAAACGTGTCTGCCGCGTTTGCTCTCAATTGACCATAAACGTAATCGTGATGACTTCAAATGATTGTTTGAAGTTGTTTAACCGAAATTCAAATGCGGAGTTTTGTAACTGATGATGAAACATGGATCCATTACAACTCTTCGGAGACCAAGCTGCAGTCTAGACAATGGGTTTCTCCGTGTGAACCGGCTCCAAAGAAGGCCAAGGTGACTTATTCGGCCAATAAGGTGGCAACAGTTTTTTGGGATGGACGCTGGACAGTCCACATCGATTACTTTCAAAAGGTAAAACAATAAACGGAGAATATTATGCCAACTTATTGGACCGATTTAACGAGGATTAAATGTATTTTCCATCAAGGCAATACACGGGTGCACGCGTGTGCAGTCTCAATGGCAAAATTACACGGATTGGGCTACGAATTCTTACCTCATCCGCCATATTCTAATATTTTATGAACCTCGAAAAATTCTTTTTTTGAAGGCATACAAAAATTGGAGAAACGTTGGACTAAGTGTATTGAGTTAAAAGGAAATTATGTTGAAAAATATTCCTATTTTGCACAAAAAATTGTGTTTTATTCGAAAGGTCACAGAATTATTGATATACCCTCGTGTTAGCTCAGAGTTTCTAAAATGGTCAATGGTGTTACCATTTACGGATCATTAATTTTACAAAAAAAGAGTTTAACATTGATTTTGTTGGGTAAACATGGGTGATATCAGTCCACGTTTTGATATTGCGTCAGTGCAAAGGTCCCCACTGGTTTGTAAAACAACCGTTTTAGGACAACCATTTAAATTTAATTTGGCTCACATTTAAGTTTCGATCAGATTTAGTAAGTATATGACAATGGACAAACCAATACGGAGCATAAAGGCCCATTTTTTGGTATAGTTCCCATACAATTGGTTTGGGGGCCTAAATGGGTACCAAATAACTATCAAATTTCTTCACGAAGCCAAAAATAAAATTCTTTTTGCAATTTTGTTAAATCTAATTGACGGAAAGTTCGCCCAGTTCAAGCATGGACATATGAGTACCAAAAAAAATTAGTTTTTTTTCTCAAATTCATATCAAATTTGAGTAAATTTAGATCGCGTCCAAGGGGCTCCAGCTAACTAGTATTAAATTGGCTTTTTTGAAATTCCTGATTTGCAGGATATAATAAAGTCGGACAAACTCGACTTTTTTACTAGTTTAGTTTATTTTAATCAAAAAAAACATGGTCTCAAATCAGACTTTTAAAAAAGCATAAGCAGGCGGACCAACGTTTCATGTTATCCTAACCTAAATTAAACCTCTAATATGGTAACAACCCGCACAGTTCCTTTTAAAACTATGAACTATTACCCTTCAAATATCACATAGTCAAATCATGTCAGGTTTCTGAGTAACTGCTTTACTTTTCAATGCACAAAAAGGGAAAACTTTGTCGCGGCGGGCATGGACTGCCTGTACATGAAAGTAATTATGTCGAGCTTCATTGGATATTTGAAAAGTATGAATCGACAATGGAAGCGCTGCGATTGATGGTGTTCAATGCCATCAAGAACATTCGCAGTACAACGACGCCATGGATGGACCAGCAGAGCAAGCCCAACTGACAACGTTGTCCCTGCCAACGGCCCGGCTCCTTTCTCGGCCTGCTGTAGTAGGCGTTTTTCCTCTGCGTATTCTGGCGTGTCTGCACGTGTGTACGTGATGTGGTGAGCCGCAATTTTCCTTTAATTATTACATAATGAGTGTGACAATGATACTTTGACAACATCTCAGCATTGAATACAATTGATTTTTCATATTCCCTCAAGATTAAAGAACTTTTGTGCTGGCAAAGCAACAGCAGAGGCAGGTTGAAGCATCCGTTGGCAACATTTAGTGAAATTACCAAAGTTTGCGAATTACTTTAGCCTTACAATGGTCTTACAGGCGGATACTCATGAGTTGGAAGTTGGTCTGCGTGTGGCACACGCTTGCTTCAGAAGCGACAACACTTCGATCCGGCTGCTGTAGCTGTGTTTTCTTTTAAACTAAAATTTTATGTTGTACATCGCGATTTCGCGAAACATCCGAAATATGTGCCCTTTGAGTTTGCATAACGCTGTCGTTTAGTCTTCGGTGGAAGCATCCACAGAAATTATGCAATGAAAATCTTTATACAGCAATAACAGAATTTCCAGCTGTTTTACAGTGGTACGAGTATTAAATGGCGTAAATAAATATTTGGAACTTTTTCAACAAGATAGTACTAACTCAAAATGTCCTAAATTTTACTTTTCGTATTATGCAGTGGTCATCTCTACTTTAGCCATTGTTATTGCCCCTTTTTTGTGTACATTCACCCTTTTTATATCATTTTATCTTATTCATCAAATAAATTGAGAAACTAAAAATTCAACTCAGAAAATGCAAACTTAAATTGAGAACTGCAAATAAAAATTTTGAAAAATAACGAATTTAACTTCAAAATTGACAACTAAAATCGAGAAAATTCAAACTAATATTTAAAAATTACAAATCGATGTTGGGCAAAAACAAATGTTGTGTTAGTTTATTCGACCTGATAACTGACAAATTGATATTGAGAAAATGTTAGTTGGTATTGAAATAACAAAATTGTGCATCGTTTTTAAGTTTTTTGTCATCATCGCAATATGGTTCTTGTATGTCTTGTTAACCCCTGGTTTTCATTTTGAACATTAGGTTAAGATTGGTTATACAGGGTGGCGCAAAACTACCGTTGTGGTTTAATGTTTAATACAATTTGTATTTTGTATTATGTACAGCTGTTTTTAAACCCACTTAACCATTAATTTTTATGACTTGAACCTTTTTTATTCTGGTTCGAGACCTTTTTGTTATTGTACAGCTGTTTCTAAACCCGCCAAGGTTTTTCTTCAGCAGTCTTTGGCAACGATTACTTCGAATCATATTACAAATCAAATGACTTATACGGAAGTAATCGTTGGCAAAGACTGCTAAGGAAATACCTTAGCGGGTTCTATTCTGTTATTGGCTAAGGTTTGAACAATTATATCGCGCAAGTAGTGGCCATTTTCAGCTGCGCACAACGTCTTCTTGTTGATGTTTCTGGACTGTCCTGCATACTACTCACAACACATTGGATATTTTCATCCATGTGGACCGTACGTAATCTTCTGTTGTCGAAAATTTCCAACCAAGCGGTTTATTGTTGGTTCTGAAGGTCCAGTACGCACATTAAAGAAGCGACGATAAGCCCGCTGCGTCAAAACAATTGACTCTTGATTTTGAAAAAAAATCAACAATTGCTGATAGCTGTTCTATTGTGTAGTATTCCAGTTCAAATTCCCCAAGTTTGCTTCACAAAATTCTGAAATAAAAATAAAAAATATAAATAAATTTAAAAAGTTATTGAACATTCAAACTACAATGGTAGTTTTGCGCCACCCTGTATATTTATTTAACTCTGGAACCTACGTATTAATCCAATCGTAAGTACAATTTGTCACAAACTAGTTTTTGCACTAAGGACAGACATTATTGAATTGAAGAAAATAATAAAAATATCAGTTTTACAAATCCGGATTAATGTTAAAACTAAAGTATAGTTGACCTAATTTTATTTATTTATATTTTTCTGGATAGTCTGGCTTGAGGACATTTACAAAAATAAAAGTTGCTGGAATTTTATTTGTTTTGTTCAATATATTTTTCATCCAACATTTTGATAGTCCTCGACGATTATCCGTTTATTTAAACACAAAAATACACAACGTTAAAAAATGATTATTACATTTAATTAACAAAAGGAGTTAACTTTACTCTTGTTAGTTATTTTGCGACTGAATCTAATTATTGTGTGCAAGGTTGGAGACAATATTTCTGTAAATGCACTAGGGTAGGTATACTCATTTGTTTGTTTCTAATTTTTGAAAAAATGAAAGAGAATGGGTCTTATATTGATAAATGTGTTATTTAATATCGGAAATTATGTATGGAATACAATATCAGATAAATGTCCGCTTCTGTTAGCCTCACAAATGCGAGGCCTTTTGAGCACATTTTTCATTACATTCTCACACATTTCACGCGGTATTTAATTAATTTTATCAGGAATATGTTGTTTGAGTTGCTTAAGCGTTTCTGGTTTGTTTGCATAAACCTTGATTTCCAGATATCCCCACAAAAAGAAGTCCGGAGCAGTCAAATCAGACGACCGTGTAAGCCAATCTACATCACCATTTCTTAAAATAACTGGTTGTGGAAAGAAGTCTCGCAGTAATTCCATTGTAATCCTGGCTGTATGCGATGTGGTCCTGTATTGTTGACACCACATGTTAATCAAGCCCAAAGCATGCAGTTCTGGCGTTAAAAAGATTTAAATCTTATCACGATATCGCTCCCTATTGACAGTTACTCTTACGCCGTTTTCATTTTAATAGAAGTAAGATCCAATGAATCTCCCTGACCAAATTGCACACCAGACTGTCACTTTAATGGACGCAAAGGCGACTGATGAATATTTTGAGGGTTTTCCATTACCCAGAACCGACTATTCTGTTTAGTCACATATCCATTCAAATGAAAATGTGCTTCGTCACTTATTATGATTTTTTCATGAAAATCGGGGTTGTCATGGGCGAGTGTACTCGTAGGAAATGGTCTTGTGGAAGTAGCTCTTGTGTCAACTGAATCTTAAATGGAAACAAATGCAAATCCTTGTGCAAAATTGTGGCCAAAGTTCTTTGAAAACCAAGTCCTGAGCACGGCGTCAAATTGAGGTTGATGGAATGATTTGAACACTTTCTAGATCCGCAGTCATGTTTTCAGTCGATCTTGCAGTACGATGTGGTCCATGCTTGGGTCTATCAGATACAGACCCTCTTTCTTCGAAAACATTCACTACACGATAAATAGTGCGCTTAGTTTCTCCCAAAAATGTCACGTAACTTTCTCATCGTCACAGTAATCGATGTTTGATTTTGATAAAATGTTTTAACGATTAACACACGTTGGTTTATCGAAAATGTTCCCACATCATTCAAAATAACAATGGTCTAATGTTTATTGCTCATAACCATTCCACACAGTTTAGAGATCAGAGAAGGTTGTTCGACTCTCATGTAGATATTCGGGATAAGTCCTTCCGATATCTAGACACTAGGCTATTGTGAGGTAAAAGCAAAGCATTCGCAGAGGTGGTATTTGATCGTCTTTTCCACTTCACTGTTGCCACAGTTGTGACTGTGATCATAAATCTCGAAGGAATTCGATACGGTCACCTTGTTGTGGCGGCAACTGTGTGCCGGGGGGACAGCCGCTGCACGCATAGAAAAAATATGGTATTTTATGAGCACGGCAACAATTATATGTTCTCTGCAATAATAGTATGCTCGTCGCAACCATAGTATTGTTCTCTGAATTTCATGTTGACAATAGTATGATTGCGCCAATATTTATATTGTTGAAATGTAACAATAGTATTATTGCCAAATTTAAAAATGAAACTGCCACAACTACGAGTATATAAATATTGTTGGTGCGACAAAAGTATTGTTTTTTTTTTGGTTTTATGTAAACAATAATATGATTACAGCAATCGTACTGTATGATTGTAAATTTTCTTGATGTGAATAAGGGTTTTACAACAATGTTATTGTTTCGAATCTTATGAAATAATAAAGAGAAGTAAACTTTTCCAAACAAACTGCTTTGGATTTGTTTATCCGAAATATTTTTAATAAAAACGCTAAAGTTTTTTTAAATACATTTTTTCTACTGTTTAAAAAACTGTTTAAATTTTATGTATTTTTAATTCTTTTATTTAAAAAATCTCTATTGGTAACAACATAACCCAATCCTAATTATCAATATCATACTATGGTTGCGTTTGAACAATACTATTGGTTGTTAGGATCATACTATGGTTGTATGTCAAACATACTATTGTTGTGAGGATCATAATATGGTTGTGGGGATCATAGTATGGTTGAGTGTGCATCATACTATGGTTGTGAAGATCATAGTATTGTTGGGTGTGAATCATACTATTGTTGAGTGTGAATCATACTATGGTTGTGAGGATCATAGTATGGTTGTGTGTGAATCATACTATTGTTGTGAGGATCATAATATTGTTGTGCCACAATCTTATACCCCACAATAGTATGATGCCCTTCGAATATTTTCACCCCAACTAAAGTTTTTTTCTGCGTGTGGCCGAATAAGTGTTCCTCGGTTCAATCCGGTCCAAAGAACCGGGACTCGTTTGAATTTGTGTCATTTATTGACGACTGTGCGATTCTCTATTCGGGCACCAAAATCGATGGCATCTACCATAGCTTCCTCAACTAGCCAGTTTCTTCATTTCGGCAAATCTAAAGATATTTTCCACCAATAGAAACATAAAGGATCTGGAACATTTCCACTGTGTATCTTCTTTGACAGTTGTTCTTCTGTGACAATATGTTTGCTCCTTTGAAATTTGGCTTATGCCCTGAAGGATTGTCAATTGATTTGTGGTTTGACTTATGTGCAGACAGTCTCGTTTTAAATTTTGTCTTTGTAGTGCCGACTGTTGGACTATCGCCATTACATTTTATTCTATAAACTGCGTTTGTCATTGTTTCTTTTTCTATCTTAGTTTTCGGCTTGCTGTAAAAATCCTTCAATGCGTTACTCGTCTTTAATGATAGTGGATTATATAACAAGATAAATAGGAGTGGTTAAATTTCTCGGAAAAACCTGGAACACATATAGTGGATTTATATATTTTCCGAGTCTTTTCATTGATGTCCTCTGCTGGTTTGCATCTCACTAGTATAAGAAGTTTGTGAATTATTTTATTATGAATGTCCTTCTTTCTAAGAATGCTTCGTGTTCGTCACTGATTTTAAGAAGTTTGTAGCAGTGTTGATTTATATACGCGATGCTTAACCCATTTCGCTCCGAGATTCAATTTTTATTTATTTTTTAGGAAAAAATTGCTTTTTTAGGGTAATTAGGACCCGCTGATTTCAAAAATCTGGCCAAAAAAAATTTCAGATTTTCCGTTTTCCCAGAAAATCCTGTTCGAAATTTCGAACACTGGCGCTTATCCTATATGTCAACTTTGTATGCAAGTGAAACATTTGAATTATTTGCTGTTTTATTGATTTATTCATTATTTTCGAATCAAGTGCTACGAAAATGATTAAAGTTGATGAAAAATGATATTAAATTAAATCTACTTGGGTATTATTTGAAATAAATCGAAAAATAAAAAGAAATATCAAAAATATCATGTTTTTGCTTGAAACAATTTGTATGCAGATGCACATTGCATTTCTCGCACATATAAATTGTGGGCTTACCACATCCCTTCAATTGACAACGACGATGCTTTCCTTCGGGATTTCTGATTATTACGTGTTTTCCCTCAACTTTTGGTAGATTTGATGGTCGATATTCCTTATCATCGACATCATCATCGGTGGATTCTTTCCTATTGGTCAAAAGAAGAGCTTCTGTCACAAAGATTTTGAATTCTTTTTGACTCATCGGTTTCTCAACTTTGTATTTTGCAATCAAACAATGCAATTTCCAAGCATTCACAACTGCCGAATTCAGAGTAGTACACCACAAAGGCCAATACCATTTCTTTCCACGTATATTGATTCTGTAGTTCTGGATTGCATTGTCATGCAAATCCACACCCCCCATGCCCTTGTTATAATTGTGTAACATGGCTGGCTGACCATACATTACGTATTTACCAGCTTCGGGGTTCCTTTTTGATGTTGATGCCTTTTTCCAACGTTGGACATTGTGCAAAGGCAAGACTTGGTCGAAATTTGTTGCCATGGTGACCTCTTTGTTGTCCTGCCATCTACATAGCAATATTTTTTGTGTGGCGTCAAATGTATAATCATAATCACCCCTTGGTAATTTTTTACCGGTTTTCAATTCAGTGGATCCACCAGCCAGCCGATTGGAACGAACGGTTCCCGATGCACAAAACCCTTTATCAGACAACAAACAAAGCAAGTGGTACGATGTGAAGAAGTTGTCAAAATAAACTTCATGTCGTATTGGATATTCAACATTCGAAAGCAACCGCATAACCACATCAGCTCCCAATCCAACAACATTGTTATATTGGTCAGCAGATCCACAGTATGGTATAAAAGAATACAGATAACCTGTAAATAAAGAAAACAAAATATTTATCAAAATTAAATTATTACCAGAAGATGAAAGATTTATTACCTGAAGAAGAGCATAGACACCATAATTTATAACCAAATCGAATTGGTTTGCCTCTAATGAACATCTTACAGCTATGTCTCCCAAAATATGGAACCATTTGTTCATCTATGGATAACATTTCGTCCCAAACACCAAATTGAAGAATCGATTTAGAATATCGAATAAAGGACGAAGCTTGAAGAGAATATAGATATGTTTTTATTTGTTTTTATATTTGTTATTGTAATACATACCTTAGCCATTTTATCAGCTTTGTCTAAATCATTATTATTGGCAAAATGTATAAATGATTTTATATGCAAAAATGTTGACCGAGTCATGGTCTGTTTTACCATAGGGATCCCTAATGATGGCTTTGAAGACCAATAATCTGGCACAGATGGAAGAGTGTGATATCCCGATAATAATAAAATACCAATGAACCGTTTTAGCATCACTTCATCTAAATGAAAGTCGGTATTATTTTGTCCCGCAAATCTATTTGTTTCTTGAATAATATGGTCAAAGACTTCGTCATCATAAAACAAATGAAACAATTGTAAAGGAGAATGGTCTATCAATCCTGAACAAATTTTTTCTTTTAGTTCAGTCAATGGTGCTGGATTTGGAGCAATATCAAAATGGTATTTCTTTCGGTTGCCTTTTGACCATTTTGGCTTTCCAAAAGAACTGAGAGGCTTGTATTCAAATCGAGGCTTCTTCGATGTTGAAGGTCCCTCCTCTTCTTCAAATTCAGGATAGCCATTGTCCTCAATTTCATTTCTTTCAGTTTCAATTTCAACGAAACCGGCAACCTCGCACAATGGATTCGGATCTAAATTCAAGGCTATTTCATTATCATTGATTGTTTCTTCATCTGAACATTCATCGACTCGATCAGGAGGAAGTATATTCACACAATTAATATCCCCGTCATCATCACTCCAATTGGCTATTATTTCTTCCAACTCCTTCATAGACAAACATTTTTTATGTGTACTCATATTTCGCTATGCAATGCACAAATCAATAAAAACAAACAATATAAAACTCACAAAAACTCGAAATTCACAATTATTTTGTATATTACAGATGAAATATTTACCTTTTTTGCAAAAACTTTTTTATAAAACACTTGATGAAACGAAAATATAATAAACACGCTTCTTTTCACGTCTAATATGCACCAAATATAACACAAAGAATGAGAAATGTCAGAAATGTCAGTCAAGTGTAATCGTCAGTCAGTAACTATAGGATAAGCGCCAGCGTTCGAAATTTCGAACAGTCAAGTTTACACATATGTGGGGTCACGCATGTGTATGTAACACATGTGTTATATATTTTACAAATTAGTTACATATATTGGCAGTAATTCCTCATAATTATTCTTTTAGTTATTTTTTTTTTATTATTCTTAAAAATTAATTCAAAAAGTGCCTAAAAATAGGGGTTGCAGAAATGTACCCCTAGTATAGGTGGAGAGGGTGGTGGGCGGGGGGGAATATTTTTTTTCAATTGCTAAAAGATGAATCTTAACATTAATACCAAAATTTACCTGAAAATCCACCTTTTTCATACATAAATATTTTTTGGAAAATATGTGATTTTTACTGTTCGAAAAATCGAACAGAGGAGCGAAATGGGTTAAAGCACAAATTGATGAGTCTTTTAGATGGTGTCTCTTTTCGATACGAGTACGAACGATCCAGGTAAACTAGTTTGTTGTCCTTTTTACATTCCATGGTCAATTGTATTTGGTTGTTGAACAATTTTAATACCTTAAAACTATTCTCCACTTCAGCTACGAGTCTTCACAGATCCAAAAAAATCATCTACTTATTTGGTAAATAGTCCAGGTTTTGCTGGCATTTTATTGATTGATTGGCACTCCTTTGCGTTGCTCGTATAACTTGCCATCATGTTTAAAATATAGTGTGGCTTTTATGCAAAACGTCGAAGTATTATTTTTTATAATTTTTCATTGATAGTCAAATTTTCTATAATAGTCAATGTGGACAAATTTATTGGAATGCTTGGGAATAGTGAAACCATGTCAAATGAGATTAATACTTCGTCATCATTAATATTTGAAGTGTTATAGATTTATGGTGTATCACATCCCTTAAATTATATTGAGAGTTCACTGCTGAATGCTTCAATATGTCCATAATTTATATGTACATATTGAAGCCGTAGAGGCGTCCCTTCTTTATGTATTTTTGAAAGTCCGTATATTCAAGGAACCATCCATTTCTGTCCATTTCGTCAATCTGTTTTTTTCGGCCAAGTCATATTGAATAATTAACCTACTAATTTATAGTTTCTGCTTTGTAGGCCTGAGTTTGGATCTCTCTTTATTCACCTGTACGTGCATAAGTCTTCTAGAATTGATCTTAGTTTAAGTCCGCTTTCATTTTTGATCATTGTAACTGTTTTTATACCTTAGACAGTGGCTCCTAGTTTGTCCCCTTGTGTCACTTGTGAGTTTATCCACTCGCTGTCTCTTGTTGTTCTTTGTTTTTAATTGTCTGCTCATTTTAGAGCTCGCTCAAGGGGATCCAGTAACATATTTTCAGATTCCCGAACATCCAGAAGTGCAGAGTACGATATGGTCGGCCTTGCCGACATTTACTAGTTTTAGCATTGTACTAGCTCCACTACAGTTGGGTTTTCTGATTCAAATCGGAATTAATTTGTGAGCGCCAGGACTTCAGATCTTGATTATAGATCTTCCATAATCGCTTAATAGAGTAAACCTGGCCTAAAATGGAAATAACCTTTGAATGGGGACTATAGTACATGGTATAATATGCTCCCAATCCACTTAAGTAAATTACTGGCCGTTTGTCAAGTGTTATGCGAAATTTAAGGAGAATCGAATTTAATTTTATGTAATTTGTGGACCTCAAATAATGAAAGAAATTCGGGTAAGGCTATTCAAAAACATCGACTGTTAAGTTCAAAATTCTTGAGGATTACTGATCGCGTACAACTTTCTATGCAAAATTTTAGCAAAATCGGTTGTCATTTGTGGCAACCAGAGTGACAAATCGAAAGGGGCTTTCATATGACAGCTGTATCAAATCGGTCCTACAATTAATTTACGTATTGCTTTTAATTTAAACTATGTAGATATTTGACCCATGTATGACTGTATTTTCTGCATACATTCCACTGGATAAAATATTTGCTTTTAATTCCCAATGGTTCCAAACGAAATGGTAAATCAAACAAAATTATTTGAATTTGTTTTTTAGTTTGGAACCACTGTTGTGCATTGTAATGATGATAGGGACGAAGGGTGCGGCGAAGCTGTTCGGAGTAGAAGAATTTTCCGTGATGAAAAAGCAGCTTTTGTTTCCACTTCGCCACTTAAGCAGTTGATATGAAAGAGGCAACAATGAACGTTGTTGCCGTCAATGCAGCTGTTGGTGACAATGTTATTGTTTGCCAATGCTGATGTTGCTGCTGCTCTTGCTGTTTCTGCTGTTGCTATTGTTGTTGCAAATTGGGTGTCAATATTGCTGTTGCTGTAGTAATACTTTAGTCAAAAGATTACCAATAATGATGTTATTTTTTGCAACACATTTGTTGCTACTGCTGTTGCTGCTATTATTGCTGATGTTGCTATTGTTTCTGTCTGTACTTCGTGTTCGGTTTTTGTGGATAGCATTTTTCAATCGCTTTAAACACAATAATGCCATTCATGAGAATGTTGTTTTGCCTCATGTTCAGGTCGAGTGCGCTACACAAGAAGTTCGTTGTAGGAATTTTTGTCAAAATAGCTGTTAAGCACTCGACGGTAAAGATAAGTATGACAGACTGTCTTGCAAAAATGTTTTTTAAAGAGATTTACAATAGGATAGGATCGAGTTTGTTTTTTTTTTGCTAGATACACACAAAACAAACCCAAACTTTGGCACATATAAACTTTTCGAGGTTAGCACAACCCGGAGCTGACGGAAAACGATCATAGACAAAGACGTGTGAACGCCGACTTTGAAAGAAAATAAACTTTTCCCAAGGAACCATACCTCTAAAACGAATTCTGATGTCCCGAGTTTTGACCCGTTGGGTTTAGTTGCTGACGTTGTTGTTGCTTCGCCCTGCGGTGTTGAGGGTGGTGGGTTCATTGTAAACTAAAGAAAAAATAAAAAAAAACGGGGAAATACCTATATTTCAAACTCTGATAACATTCCAAGAAACAGTAGAAACAAAATAAAGGACACACAGACAAAAAAATGCCTTGTTAAACAAAGATGGTTTTTTCAAAATGGCCCCAAAGACGAAATTTCTTTGTTTTAAAGAAAATTTTTTTTGTTCTCAATTGGGGTCTCAAAATTTAACGGGTCAAAAGCCGGGACATGAGAATTCGTCTTAGAGGTATGGTTCCTCGAGTAAAGTTTCTTATTTTGATTTTGGGTAGATAGAAGACAATTTTTAAATATGTGCAAAATGCAAAAAATGTGAGAAAAGAACAAAGAATGGACCAAAACGGGTAAAATGTGGAGACGACATAATACTATGCAGAGTGTTTGGGAACTTAGTCTGATCTTTGATTTTGATATATGGTATGGGTTCCGTACCCGAATTTTTCTTTCGCTGTTGTCGACAATGACTGAGAAGAAAAAAGTTTTTCTGTGCACTACTATCATTGATCAGAGGAATCATTATTCGAAGCAACTAAAATAGATATGATACTCGTAAATTATCTGTTTCTGTTAGCATCTGTTTTTACTTAGCATCGCAAAGTTTAGCTTTATGTGTGTATTGCAATGTACGGCATTAGCAAGAACTAGGTAATCTGAATCTCTGTTGGCACATCGCACAAAAATCTAATACACTGATAGTGCGTCTCCCGATCTGGAAAAAATCAAGGTGCCTTGTTTAAGTGTTGAAATCTGGTGTTGCTTAATACCATAAAACAAACTGAGGAGAATTCGATTAGGCTTATACCATTTCCATAGCTTTTTTCCTCTAGGTTTCAGAAAAATTATCCGATAGTGGATCCAAAGACTTCCTTGCTTACTTTGCCATTGACATTTCTAAGGACAATTTGATTGTCAGGGTAGGCACAGCGGACAATAAGGTATGTTCGTGGCAACCATATATGCGCGTTTTATGAAAGTGATGGTAAACCAAAGATACACGTATTTAAATCTTTAAATTGCTCTCTGGTTTTTACCCTTAGGTCCCTTTCTATTTTGCGTGTCACATATATTAAATTTTTTCAAACAAACTGCTTTGGCTTTGTTTAACTAAAATATTTTTACTAAACAGCTTACGTTTTTTTGAAATAGATTTTTCCACTGTTAAATAAATCACTTTTTTATATTGAATTTGGTGTATTTTTAAATAATTTTCTAATTCAAAATTATAAATATAATAAATTATAATATAAAATTTATAATAATAAATTTATTTTAGTATAATTGCGTGTGATCATACTTTGGTTGTAGGGATCATAACATGGTTGCGTGTGAATTAAACTATTGTTGTAACGATCGTACTATGGTTGTATGTGAAACATATTTTGGTTGTATATCAGACATATTATGCTTGAGAGGATCACAACCAAGTCCGTTTGTTGAAAGGATGATTCATTCCAAAAAAGTACTAAGTCTTTAAACTAACCAGATATATGTATTATAGTGGGCGCTGGGTTGGTATTGAAAAATCGGACAAAAGCGAAAAAGTTTCCCTTTGAGTTAATAAAAAAAACTAACCAAATTTGTAATTTTTTAACATTTTTATTATGATTTTTGATAAATAAACTTTCAAATCAGCTTTTTTTGAACCTTTCTATAAATAAGCGCGGTCATGGAGCGACTTGACCGATGGGCCTAAGGGCCATCACCCGCCCATTAATAGAAGTACATATGGATATCCAACAACAGAGAAACTTTCTAATAAATATTTACCTTCATAGAAGATTTGTACCAATCTGGCCCATACGGGCACTGGGGGACTAAAAGTCAACCAACCTAACCTATTGACATATGGGTATTAAGAAAACACCAAAAAAATTTGTCTCGAATGCGAACTTTAATTCTACGATTCGACTATATGTGTGGTCTTGGCCGTTTGGTCAAAGGTCCACAGATAGCCAAAAATTAGGTCTCTTCTGCGTATTTCCTAACTAATCTTAATTGGTTTCAACTTTTTTGATTCTAATGGAAATTTTGAGTTCTCCAAAACAAAAACAAATCACGTACTCGTATCTGAAGAGGACAACGGTTATTAGGGCAACAAAAATGTAGTTTAGGTAAACATAAGCTCACCACCAACAACTATGACCCGCAATATTGTTAGTGAAACATTACGACGCATTCCTTTGAGAGTATGAAAGTTTGGGCCAGGCCGAACTGTCGAATTGTCCACTTGTTTTGTTTCCACTAGACTCAAAAAAAATTTCGCCTCACGGATTTTAGCCAAATGTAGGTCTATTGAATTTTATCTTATTCACAATAAAACTACACTTAAATTCATGCTTCTTCCCATGATAGTTGTAATATATTTCGCAGTTGTTTGTCTGAAATACACCTTGTCCAATTTATTGTCCAATGGCGATGTTGTCAGCCTTATACTTCTCGAGGACTTCAGCTACCTATACTAGGGCATCTTTCCAATTAAGGGTTCGGATATACCAGTATATTATCCATAAATCATTGTCCTTACAACTTTTGCGAAGGACGTCAAATTTGTGAAAAGTTCACGTGATAGATTATTTTTAAACACGTTTAACTTTAACCCCTTGATGTAGAGGAAAGAACTCTATACAGTTTGGTATAGCCCGTAACCCTATATTGTGTCATCGCGATATGGACTCAGGTAATTTTTTTTAAAGTCTGGTGTTAATATCTCCAAAGGCTTACTGAGCAGTGAGTACATGCCAATGTTCTTACTAATGTGTGATGGAGTCGTTTGAGCTTCTGATGGTGATTTATATTGATAGCTTGAATTGTTTTAAAGTCTTAGTACTTAGATGTTGTCATTTCACATTTCTTCCTGGAACCCAATCTAACGGTCTGGTAATATATTATTTGACACAAAAATGCATAACTTTGTAATGAGAGTTTGTGTACGCTGGATCAGTCAATTAAGAAAGGAATTAATTTTGATTAAATCTAAAATTTCTTTGATTTAGTCTACAAATTTTTCCACGTTTTGGAAAAGTGGCTGTGCCTTAAAACTGAGTGATATTGATTTGACTGGTGTGGTAGTCACACGCACTACCTTTAAATCCATGGCCAACCAAAAGAGAGTTTTTCATTTGATTGTTTTCCACATTTTATAAGGATTCCGTCCATGGAGGACCTTGCAAGGAATCAAGCCATAAATTAAAAAGTTTTTAAATAAACTGACATAAACTTAAGAGAGGTCCATTTATTTTTACTCGCATAACTTTTCTATTCTATCCTGTTCCCAAACTATTTCCCCTGACGCATGCAAAGGACAAGTACTAAAAATATTTTATTACGGAACATGCCGTAAAGGTTAGCTCGGCCACCAACAACATTTCGGATGCGCAAGTCTAAAGGGCAACCGTAGGGTTCTTTTGGTGTCATCAGTATTAGCATTAATGATTTGGTGGCATTTGGTTTAGCGTTAGAACGGATTCATGTAAATTAAAATAGTCGTTGTTGTTATGGGTGGTGCAAATAGTTGTTGTTGTTGCGTATTTTTATTTTTATTTTATTTTTTGTAATTGCTATCTGATGCATAATTTTCAATTTTCTTTACATGGGAAAGCGACTCAAATAAAATCATTTCGTTATAATTAAAATTTCAAATTGAATGAATACGACAATCAACCGGCGAGAGATAAAATTTTATGGTATTTCGTTTTATAGCAAAGCTCACACATGCACACATGTAATATTTAAATTTATTACACAACACAGCACAAACAGACAAACATGTTTGTGCTCAACGTACGATGAGCACAAACATTAAGCAGATGAATGACAGATTCTTATCACTCATTCACTCGTTGCCATGGAAATGTCGTTGCATTTGGTTTCTGTTCGTTGGTGTTTTTGTGGCAGGGCCGGGATGCCATTGCAGGCTTGTACGGCTACTGTTATTGCAGCGTTTCTCGTACTCGTAGAGTGTGAAAGAAATTCAATTGCATTCTGAAGCATGGACGAACCACAGACAAATTACATACTTCTCTTTATTGCGGTAACGTGTGGTAACATATAGTCTGCAATCTAGCACTAGTGCGGCATAGATTGACAGTGCGCAAATCAAAGACACGACTTTAAAAGATAATGTGAAATTTTTGTGAAGCTATCAATCAATTAGAGAGAGCCCTACAAAAAAAAGCGTGATGCAGTTTAAGATTCATTCATCACACAGTCGGGGTAGCCAAAAATGAGTAAAAAGTGCAGAACCTAAAAATGCCTTTCTATTGGAATCGCATCTGAAATTGGAGAACAGTTTTCTTGCATGTGATCCCAATGGTCTATAGCTTTAATTTAAGGTAAAATTGAATACCTAATCTATAATTAGATTCGTAGTAACATTTTCTATGACTTTTGTTTCAATATGCACATATTTACACTATGGGCCCCTTGTTTCTAGGTTCTAGTAAGACTGGCTCTGATTTTCATTCCGTTATACACTCAGAGCAAAAATATTGTAATTATATGGTCACGGCAATAATAAAATGATCTCCGCAATAAAAGTATGTACGTCGCAACCATAGTATTGTTTATTGAATTTAATTTTGACAGTAGTATTATTGTCGCAGTATTAATAGAGTTGAAATGTAACAATAGTATTATTGCCAAATTAAAAAATTAAAATATGGTTGTAGCAACAATATAAATAAGGCTGGTGCGACAAAAGTATTGTTTTTTGAGTTCATGTTAACAAACGCTTACGATTTTATGTATGGAATTTAAAATTTTTCCAACAAACTGATTTGGCCTTCTTTAACTGACATTTTTTTAATAAAAACGCTTACGTTTTTTAAATCGATTTTTTTTAATGTTAAATTAATCACTTCTTTTATACGGAACTTGATGTATTTTTTAATAGTTTTCATAATTGAAATATATTGTTGACATCTTAACCTAATTCTAATAAATAATTTTTGGGATCATAGTATCATAGTAGTGTGTGATCATGTCATACTATGGGTGTGAGCATCATACTATGGTTGTATGTAAAACATACTATATTTGGAAGGATCATAGTATGGTTGTAGAGATTATAGTATGGCTGAGTGAGAATCATACTATGGTTGTGGGGATCATAGTACGGTTATATGTGAATCATACCATTGTTGTAAGGGCCATAGTATGGTTGTGATGGTCATAGTATGGTTGTATTTAAATGATACTATTGTGAGGATCATAATATTGTTGTACCACAACCATATACGCAAAAATTGTATGATGCTCTTCGAATATTGTTATCCCAACATTACTTTTTTTCTACGTGCATGATAGTTTCTAAAAAATTTTTGTTTGTATCGACTTAATAGCCATTATCGGTGTCCGAAAACTTATTTCTGGCAGATCTTCAAAATTCACAAGAACTCATAGTTGCAGAAGTTGAGCCTGGGCCGACTTGACCTGCTAGTTTGTGTACAGAAAATTAACAAATAAGTCCAGCTTTAATAAGAAAATTTACGTATTTTTCGGCGGAAGGAGTTTCACCTCGATAAAATGTTAAACGATTGTTTTTAATAACCATACAAACTTCTCTAAATAAGTAAAAAAGCTATAGTCAGGTGGGGCAGCCTACGAGTATAAGTTACGTTACACCACTCTTATTAGAAAGGTTCCGCTCTACTGATTGGAGTTTAAGCCAAGTCGGAAATTATACGGATCATCTGTAAGGGTCTTAGAGGGATATTTATCGTTACGGTTATATGAAATATATAACATATACCACTTAATGCGCTTTACTTGACCTAGATCGAATTTAAAATGTTTCCTGTATGGCTGCAGGACTTCAAACCGAATTTCTCATTTGTATGGGGCTATATCAAAAAATGGATAAATAGTGTTGACCATGAGTACGAATGGATATTAAACGCTGATACCGTGCTTTGCTATATAAGAGTATGAACGAATTTAATTGGTGTCTTCTAGAGGGGCAGGTAAGAATATAAGTGTAAAAATTAGGTTCGACATGGCCGAATCTTATATATCTCCATCATGGATTACTGTCCAATATGAAAATTTTGTGAAAGGAGCTTGGCACGGGCCACTACTCTATTAGGTTGTGTTTCTTTCCATACCAACATCATATATTCTAATAAAACACAATCTAGTCTAAAATCATATGCTGAATATTGATTCATTCTATTAAAATTTGTATAGCAATTGGTCCCTTACTTAGGCCATGCGAGTTTTAATGGTGCCGTGTTACCGCCTACTTTTCTTCCATGATGTGTTTTGATCCATGTTCCATGAATACCATCAACATATCATTAATATTTCATGAGGTATTTCTTTTTAAATTCCGGGTTGCGTGAGAGGTTTCACGCCTCGTTTCTAACCTATAAATAAACAAAGACTAGGAAGTTATTATAGGCAATGTTATGGCCAAATACGACAAGGTGAGTAACACCGCCCACAGAACTCTGTACTTAAATGAACTATTAGAGATAAACTGTTAAAGATATAACGATAACAGCATTTGAAATATATTATGTTGGCATGGCTCAAAACACATCCTGGAGAAATAGTGGGCTATGCCACGCTCTATTCAAAAATTTCAATAATAGATTGATTGTTATAAAAATGATAACAGAATGAAACCAATGACTAGGAAATTATTATAAAATATCTTATTGTAAAATTGCACAAGGGTGCGTGGCACCGACCACGCAACCCTGAACTGTTATTTTGTTAGAATTCTAGAACGGTCGGTCCGTTATTTCGATTTTAAAATTTGGCGCAGCACCGCCCTCTTTTTCCACTGGCTGTGTTTCGTTGCTCTAAATACTAGTGCCTACTAGTTTATGACATATTGCGTTCTTAAGTTCCGAATTGTTTATTTTTTGAGAGGTTGAACCAGAAAATTATTGTATCTCGACTGATGTGGCCCCTTTTCAATACTTACCATTTCAGATCATCAACAGATGTTTCTGCAGATTTTTAGCAGCCTAGCTGTACTAGTGTGGTCTGTAGTTTGCTCTCTATTGGCAGTCACAAGGACATGGCTAGATCATCTTTGAACTTTACGACGATAATGAACATACCATATGGCGTCTCCGACCAGTATTTCGAGGTGTTTATGCTCTTTTAGAGTTTATAAAAATGGAAATTTCAGCAGAATTACTGACAAGTCGTTCATAATGTACCATTCAAGATTTGACCACGGTAATTTTTTTGGAATTGATATAAGGAAACTTGGTATCTTTTACCGAATATTGAGAAATGGCTAAAGCCTTACGCAGGATGTTTTTGAAACAAACATACATATGTTCTTATTTCCATCAACATCTTATTACGAAACAAACAAGCAAGCTCTTGGTGTAGGTCTGTCATATTTACTTATACATGGACCTTTTTTCTAATAGACTTCAAAGTTTACTCGCATCTCAAGGCTACTTAAGACTTACATTTTGGAAAGTAGTTCACTGAGACTTGGATGTAGAGATAATCTACCAATTTCAGTTTAAAGATGCAAACAGGACCTTTTATATTTAAAGGTTTTATTAGCCTTATGGTTCTACGTCCAAAAAATATATTCATTAAAAAAGTTCAGCCTTTACACATACTTAGTAGGGGCATAAATACTGTTACAACACTGAACACACCCATTTCAATAGTAGAACTGATCATACCCCGTTAATGTCATATGGTTTTGAAATCTAACCTCAATAGCGTTAGTCTGTAACGGGATTTTAAAATTGTTTCAACTTTCATCATGGAGTGGCCAGATAATGAGAACCGTATCGCTGTAATAGCGCTTTTCAAGAAATGAAAAAACCTATATTTTCATAACGCTCCGGCCACTAGGGATTAGCCGCATGTTCGTCTACCGATGCATAAAACTGTTTGAGGAGACTGGAGATGTAAAAGACCGACACCTGTCACCAAAGCCGTTAAATCAAGAATTCACAAAAATCCGCTCTGAAAACAGAAAATCATGGCCCGTGAGATGAATACCACGCAAAAGTCGATAAGTCGAATCATTAAAAAGGACTTGGGACTTGAGGCTTTCAAATGACGTATCGGACATTTATTGACTGCAGCATTAAATAACATAGGATTGAAAAATGCAAACGTCTTTTGGTGAATCACGCTGATAACTTGCACAGAAAACTTTTTCTTCGCCGATGAAAAAATGTTTACCTTTCAAAAAATTTACCAAGCTAAATTATAGAGTGTATGTGCGGTCAACTAAGGAAGCATCTGAGCTGATCCCAATGGTGGAAAAGGGTCGCCACCTAGCTTCAGTCATGGTTTGGTGTGGTGTCTCTTGCGATAGGGACACTGACCTGCATTTCTGCGAACAAGGAGTCAAAACATCGGCCAAAGTTTACCAAGAAACCGTTTTGAAAGCTGATGTGAAGCCTCTTAACAATTCTCTGTTCCAAAAGCAGCCATGGACTTTCCAGCAAGATTCTGCGCCGGCCCATAAAGCTAAAACGTTCCAGGCCTGGCTTCGAAACAATTTGGCAGCGTTCATTTCATCTGAAGAATGACCATCAGGCAGTCCAGATTTGAACCCATTGGATAACAAATTGTGAATGGTTTTAGAGGAAAAGGTATGTTACAAAAGATACCCCAACATTGAATCTCTTAAGACTGCTTTGGTTTGAGCTGTGGCCAATTTTCCAATGGACGAGGTTCGTGCAGCTATTGACGATTGGACAGTGCAACTTAAGGCGTGTGTAAAGGCAAAAGGCGGACATTTCGAATAAGTAGATTCTTTTTGGATACAATATACATCAATAAATATATTAAAATTTATTTAATCCAAAACATTCAGTACTTTTTATTCTACAGTGTGTAACAGTATTTATGTTCAAAGCCTTATAATGATATTTTTATCTAAAACGCAGCATGAGTTCTTTGAACGATTTAGCCATGCTTGTCCGACTATTCATCAGTGTGTCACCACTTAACTCGGCCACCGAGATGTGATGGTACAAATTCGGGTTAGATTACCATTAACTTTTCAGAGCCAGGATATGAACTCCGCCGGCGACGAGAATTAAAGAGCTGCTGTGACAATAACATTGTTCACTTGGTATACTTCCAAGTGGAGCTGCTTTAAGGCTTAAACTGAGAAGCGAAAATGAATTGAATGTTCTCTATTCCAATATCTCTATTCTATTATCGACTATTGAGTTTTAGTGGGTCGTCTACCCCTGACCACAGTTTTTTAATGTCTTCCATATAAGATTTGTGATATTGTAGGTTACTGTCTTCTAGACCGCGAATATCATGGGCAACTTGTAGACTACGCATTAAAACCACTTAACTTCCACGAACTGCAGAAGGGAGTTTGCAATACGCCCCGTGTGCGTAGGACCTTGCTAATTGGTGTATGAGTAATATAATACAATATATATATCACGTACACGATAGAAGCAGCAGGCACCCACCCACATTGCAACCTAATTGGCTAATGAATTATTAAAAAAGTTTGCAAAAACTACAGACATTGTTAATAATTGAGATCTTTCATCGATGCTCAAATCCCAAGTGACGAGCATTTCACCGTCATACAGTCATACAGACACTGAGACAAAGTTTGCTCGCTGATGTGCCTAATAAATAATTTCCGCGGCAATACCAATGGAAATGTTTCCCGTGATTTTCTGCAGCTAAAGTATTTTCAGATGAAACTTTGTCGTGTCGGTGCACTTGTCTGAGGCTTTGTTGCAGCACACGCTCGCTTACAATTGGTGCTGACATTGGAAAAATGTGTAAGAATTGAAATTGATTGCGGCCATGAATCCTGATGAGAGTTTTAATTGTTAATGCTCAGCACACGTATGCCCCCATCCAACAGCCTATACACCCCATCCACACCAAGTATGAATGCGATATACAGGGTGGCACAGAATTGGTTTGATTTTTGGTGAAACATTAAGCTTCTAAGGAGAGGTATTGGTAAATTTTCAGATTCATTTAATTTTTCACAAGTTTTAAAAGAAAATAAAAAATATTTAAAAAGTTATAAAGAATTTAAATCAAACGGTAAATTGTGCGCCACCCCGTTTACAAATACTTATCGTTTTCAAATAAAATGTTCTAACTCAAATAAATGAACAAATAGTCAAGTGGACAAAGTTTGTATGTACACGTATGCCCCCATCCAACAGCCTATACACCCCATCCACACCAAGTATGAATGCGATATACAGGGTGGCACAGAATTGGTTTGATTTTTGGTGAAACATTAAGCTTCTAAGGAGAGGTATTGGTAAATTTTTAGATTCATTTAATTTTTCACAAGTTTTAAAAGAAAATAAAAAATATTTAAAAAGTTATAAAGAATTTAAATCAAACGGTAAATTGTGCGCCACCCCGTTTACAAATACTTATCGTTTTCAAATAAAATGTTCTAACTCAAATAAATGAACAAATAGTCAAGTGGACAAAGTTTGTATACCTTCCATAATCAATTGCTCTTCAATATATCATTGGCGGTATTGGGGAATACGGTTGTTAGTGTAATAATTGTATTTAAAGAAAATAAATGAAGGCAAACCCTGTTTGATATATTTGGATAAGAAAAACTAATCAGAGCAAAATTTGCAAATGCAGTTTATATATTAACTTGCGTCGATGTTGAGAGTGGAATTTTCAGCCCATAAGGTCTAGGTTTTAAATTTAGACAAATCCTAAAAATCAATGCATAATTGGATTCGTAAGTAATTCCGGTAGTTACTGGGTACCTTTTGTCCTATTTTAAAGGAATAATTTTTTAGTCTCCAGGGTCTATGGGTCAACCCTATTGTTAATAGAAGTCGAAATATTTAACTACCCATGCCGGTCCTTTACCTCTTACGAACTACTTGGGCGGGCTCTTCATTGGGGCCTAAAGAATCAGGGGCTACGGGGCTCATATTTAGCCTGCTATAAGAAAATAGAAGTCATATTGGATTTGTAATGAAATTGCATTAGATTTTAGTACCCCTATATCCATGACTGAAGTTCCTGATTTTTATATCATTTAATTTCTGAAAGTTTAAAATTTAAATTGTAAAGAAAAATTCATTGTTTTTGGATTCTTCATGAACACCTTTGAACCGACCTGTATTTCTACCGCTTGGCTCCAAGTTTTAAGAAATTTTAAAGTTAATGGCGTCTATGGGTTAGTGACAAATATAATTATTTTTGTACGTGACCATGTAAGAAGGGACCTAAATTGTTGGCGTTCTAGAAACAGTAAAATTGAAAAATTTCAATGTATTGGAGTTCCAATTTGTCCATAGGTAAAAGTGGCCGATTTGTGGGTCACAATTCTAGGACTCCTGTTAGGCATATCATGAGGAAAATATATGTGCGTACACATATTATATGTAGATTTGCGCAGGATTTTTATTGTTTCTGAAAACTAGTACATCCATATAGGAGAGAACCAATTTTGCGGCTCCTACGTACTATAAACCATGCCTCAAGACAAATCGTTAAATAAATATCATAGCCCAGTTCTTTAGAAAATTTCATTGTTTTTGAATACTCCTGTCCACGTATTGGATGGAGCCGATTTTGGACCTGTGTATGGTCTGGGGCGGGGACTAGTTGCAAATTGGGAAAATACGTAGATATTTTGGTTTTTAAAGAATTTTCCGAAAGCCGGCTGATGCTGATACCCCTGAGGCCGTGAGTCATAACTTTTACTGAAAACTTTAAACATTGCACTATTTGTTTTGTAAAAAAATTGTGATTATTGTGACCTATTTTTCAGTTCCATGTGGTCCATTGGCTAAAGGATCAAGAACTCAAATTTAATTAAATCGTCAAATTAATGTCACATTCAGATTCGTTAGTGCATTGTTTAAGGGATAATATGTCAGCAGGAACAGACATTTATGGGAAGGATGACCCAACTGTAGATTTCGCACAACAGGAGGAGACAAGAGGGGCATTAAAACTCAGAGTGTTTGAAATTTCAAAATGGCAACTGTGTTTTGTCCGATAGTGCGGTGTGGGATTTGGGGGAACCATTCTAAGGTATTTTCATCTTTGTGCTACCAGTGCAGCCTAGTTTTTATATAAGGGATTTTCAAATAAGCGATTTATTTTGTTTAATGAACAGCCGACAGAGTAACTTGCCAAAAAACACAAAGATATAAACTTCTATGTGAAGGCAGCTTTGAAGGATGTATTTACCCCTGGTAAAATCCAAACTGGTGAAGTCTAGAAATATATTAATAAGCATTTTAGAAACCCAACTATTAGAATCTGTGGGTTCGTGTACACAGTAAAGTCTACAGATGTCAAACATGGATTCATATCAATTACAAAAGTGATGTAAGAATAATTGCGGCTATCCTGACGGAACATTGTAATGTTAAAGTGATGCCTAGCACATTGCAGGTGGGACAAATATGATTGCTCTAATTTTGCCGCCTATGTGAGGACAGATTGAGACAGTGAAGAACCTTTTGTGTATATTGGAAGTTATGCTCCAGCAAGGTGTTACATCTGCAGAGATTCATAAACGGTGTGGCGTGGAAGCTGCCATAGAGCTACAAACGAACAAACCATTTACAACCGGGTTAGTATGACACGTTTCAACGTTTCAAGCTTAGACGTCGCTTTAAGTCGTTTTAATCTAAGAACCACTAGTTTCACGTCCATTTAGGCTACAACTTCTACGTGAAAACATGCAAAATGTAGGGTCCAGTATTTTTTGTTCCTCCAAGGAGAACTTATTCTCCTTTTGACAAATTTTGAGTTATGACTATCTCCTTTGAAACTATGGCAAAGTTATTCTTATTATTTTGCTGTACCTTGTTGAGTATATTGGAATTCTGAGGTAGTTTCATTTTCCGTTTCCGGTCTTGTAAATATTAAAAGTGTCTCATTCCACTTCAATGTTGCGGCATTCCAACCCCCGACCACCAGCTCTTCGTTTGCCAGGCATAGAAATCGTTACAACACATTTAGCAATGCCTCATAAAGTTTTGTGGCAGCAGAAACTTTTTGTTGTGTTTGTTTTCGCAACGTTTTCGTCTTGATGTATTTTCAATTCGAAACGTTTACTCTCGCATATATTCAGTCCGTACTGCCTCCATTTGTACGCTTTGGCGAAACTTTGCATACCCATACTCGAGTGCAGAGTTGCTTCCCTGTAACAATAATTCCATCGAGATACTCGACAACAACTTTGTCTACTTCGTCCCGCCATTAGCTCCTACCGCCAACCACTCCACATTTCTTAGCCAGTTTTGCATCGTCTTCTTAAGTGAATTGAATGTATGTGTGCGTTTTTTTTCGTTTTGCTGCTGCTTCTGCTGTTTCATTTCACTTTCGTGTGAACAGAAGCGTGCAGGGCAAGTTTTCTTTCTATGGAGCTTTCACGTAAATAAATGTTATTCTTATTCATGGCGTTGTTGTTGAAATGTTGACTTTTGGAAATGTATACAATTTACTGCTCTGCCCGTCTGTCTGTCCCTCCGTCCGCCCGTTCGTCTATCTGCCACTGACTTTTAGCCAAAATTACAAAGTTGTTAAAATCAATATATACACAATTTATTACATGTGTGAAAATCTGTTATTAAAGAAAATACATAAACGACTGCGGCATTTATTACTCTCCTTTCGTTACGTTTTTTGTTTTCTCCTTAATTGTGAAAAGATAAAATCTGTTGACATTCGATAGCATTTATCATTTAAGCTGGAGGCCGGAAAGTTTATGCTCGTGTCATTGGCGTTCGGGATTGAGGTATACGGTTGTATACTTTAATAACAATTTAAACTAAATTTGGTAATTTCTAGATTTCAAATTCTTAAATCCAAAAGATAGAAATTAACAAAATCAGATGGAGTGAATATTATTTTACACCACTTAAGAGACCCATTTTGCATGAATATTTCGTTTGAAATCTGAAAATGAGGTTTGGCCAGAGACGATCAAGAGTTACCTAGTTGGTTAGTAATATGGTAATCTGGCATTGAACAAAACTAGGAGTAATATGGCAACATTAATATGGCATCTCTGTATATAAGTACAACAAAGAAAGTTCAACAACAACAGGGTTCATCGGCGAACTCGTTAAGAGAAGATAATAAAAAGCTATAAATTGTAAAAAATAATCAATATATAACATAAATTTATTATTTGCTACACTTTTGTGTTGTAAGAAAGGGTAAAATTTCAAATTCATTTCATATGACACCTCCTTTTGTTTAATAATTTTATTATGTTCATAACGAAAAACAATAGCCGTGTTCTTTTCAAATTACTAAACAAGCATTTGTATAGAAACTACTCGGTAAGCAAGCGAGTTGGCTGCTACTCGGTAACGAGACGAATTAGAGTTACCTGACTTATTTTTTTAACAAAAAAAATATAATGACACGGCTTGTATTTTTGATTTTGGTATACAAGCCGGTTGGCTTGTATACCAAAATAAAAAACATATGTTTTTTGTTATTGATACAGAAAGAAAATGAAAAGATGAAATGAAAAGAAGAAAGAAAAAGCGCGATAAAACTATTTCCATAAATTGTATTGAGTATTGCAAATCAGCCGAAGATCATGAGTTGGAAGAGAATATACTTAGTAGGGACATAAATACTGTTACACAAGTTTTATGCTGTAAAATAAGAAGTACTAAATGTTTTTGGACCAAATAGTTTTTAATATATTTATTGATGTATATTGTATCCAAAAAGAATCTACTTATTCGAAATGTCCGCCTTTACACACGCCTTAAGTCGCACTGGCCAATCGTCAATAGCTGCACGAACCTCGTCCATTGGAAAATTGGCCACAGCTCGAACCAAAGCAGTCTTAAGAGATCCAATGTTGGGATATCTTTTGAGACAAACCTTGTCCTCTAAAACCGTCCACAATGTCTAATCCAATGGGTTAAAATCTGGACTGCCTGAAGGCTATTCTTCAGAGAAAATGAACGCTGGCAAATTGTTTCGAAGCCAGGCCTGGGGCGTTTTAGCCTTATGGGTCGGCGCAGAATCCTGCTGGAAAGTCCTTAGCTGCTTTTGGAACAAGGGAATTGTTAAGAGGTTTTACAACAGCTTCCAAAACGGTTTCTTGGTAAACTTTGGCCGATGTTTTGACTCCTTGTTCGCAGAAATGCAGATCATTGACCCCATCGTAAGAGACACCCCATTAAACCATGACTGAAGCTGGGTGATGACCTTTTCCACCCTTGGGATCAGTTCAGATGCTTCCTTAGATGACGCGTATATTTTTTGCATCGGTGAACAAAATTTTTCTGTGCAAGTTATCAGCGTGTTTCGTCAAAAGACGTTTGCATTTTTCAATCCTATTTTTTTAAAGCTGCAGTCAATAAATGTCAGGTACGTCGTTTGAAAGCCCCAAGTCCCAAGTCTTTTTTAATGATTCGACTCATGGACTGTTGCGTGATATTCATCTCACGGGCCATGATTTTCTGTTTTTGGAGCGGATTTCTGTGATGGATTTAACGGCTTTGACGACATGCGGTGTTCGAACAGGGCGTGGGCGGCCCAACCGGTGGCGGTCTTTTACATCTCCAGTCTTCTCGAACAGTTTTATGCATCGGTAGACGAACATGCGGCTAATCCCTAGTGGCCGGAGCGTTTTGAAAATATCGCCTTTTTCATTTCGCACTTGAAAAGCGCTATTACAGCGATACGGTTCTCATTACATGACCACTCCATGATGAAAGTCGAAACAATTTTAAAATCCCGATACAGACTAACGCTATTGAGGTTAGCTTTCAAAACCCATATGACATTAACGGGGATGTTCAGTTCTATGATTGAAATGGGTGTGTTCAATGTTGTAACAGTATATATGTCCCTACTAAGTAATGTCTTCAAGAAGGCCACAGTGGTTGTTGGAGCACATTTGTATAAAAAACTCCGTTATCTTTAATAAATATTTAGTGTAAAAACAAATTGCTCGTATACTTTAGAACGCTACAAAGTTCGCCTTTTCATGTGAAGAAATCTGAAACTTCAACAATAAAGTTCTGTGAAATTGCGCTGAAAATTGAAAAAAATCTTGACAGACACTCATTTATAAGTCATTTCCTAAGCGATATTAATGGTTCTGACTTATCCTTGGCTGGAGTTCATGTTTAATGCTGTACTGATCGAAATTAAATTTGTCAAGAAACTATACAAAACAAGAAACTATACGAAGTAACAAAACGTAATTTTCACAATTTGCTTTGCCCTTTTTTTGTTTGTAAAAAAACTTATTTTGGGCTTATGCTGCCATCTGATTCAAAATGCTGTTAAAAGTTGCCAGAATTCCATATTACTAACTAACTAGGTAACTAAGCTAGTTACCTGAAGAGAAAACGGCTATACTCGTTTAAAGTTGGTTGTGTCACGTGGCATTTTTTTTGGAAAAATAAGTGTGGTTATTCTTACTAGGTTTTTTAGTGAGTTGGGCTTACTCCACTCCACTTCCATAAAAATTATAGTTTAGTAACCGAAAAAGAATAGTTACTGCAGACAAAGATTGCCAACCGATTCCACTTACAAGTTTTAAATTAAAGACTTTTCACTACCTGGCCTATAAAAAGATGTGTTCATAGACTGCCTTTTGACTTGAACTTTTAAATAATAAGAACTGTTGTCTAAACAACAAGAATGACCTATGACTACTGTACTTTGACTGCTGTAATTTTAACAAATAAAACAGTTAAAGTCGGGCAGGGTCGACTATTCAGAAAATTCTGCGTCACTGGCTTTATTAAATATATGACTTCTAGACCGGGAAGCTTATATTTCGTTGTGGCAACATATAAACTTGGACAAATATGGTACAGTTTTACCAGAGAAAAACATTGTTTTTTTAAAATGTAACATGTGGTCCATGTTTTCGAATTTACCCTGAGATGGGTGTTGGTCGCTCTAGTTTCACCAGAACTCATATGGTACATTTCGAATTCACCAGAGATGGTGAAATAAAGTCGATGAAGGTCGCAAGTAAAGAATTTTTTTCAAAATCGGATATAATATGCGGCTTTTAGAGCTGCAAGCTCTAAAACGGAAATCCCTTTGCATGATATAAAGACATGGACCGACATAGACTGATTTCAACAGAGCTATACCTTGGTCAAATACAGAACAATGTACTTTAGCACTGTGAAAGAACCAAAAAAAACTCACTATCCCCATAACGGGTGGTCAAAAGACATGTTTCTGTTTAAATCGAAGGTTATTATGACACCAATTCCCATGCGAAATCTTTACAGAATGTCGTACCTCCGCAAAACGGAATGAGTCGGTTTGGCCCTTAGAACAGTTTGAATTGGACAACGATCAAATCAAATAGCCGTTTTTAGGACTCGGTTAATCCGCAAGTTATTGTCAAGAAGTCATTGAACCCCCAGAGAGCTTCAGTTTTATGTGGATTGTGAATTGGTGGCATCATTCGACCAATTTTTTCCAAAAATAAGGCGGGAATATCGTTTAGGTCAACGGTTTCCCATGTGAAATCTTGACAGAATGTCATACCTCCGCAAAACGATATGAGTCAGTTTGGGCCTTCTAGCAGTTTGAATTGGACAACGAAAAATCATCGTATCTAATAAAATAGCAGCTTTGGGACTCGGTAAACCCGCACGTTATTGTCAAGAAGCCATTGAATTCCCAGTGAGCTTCAGTTTCATGTGAATTGTGAAGTGGTAGCATCATTGGACCAATTTTTTTCGAGAATAAGAAGTGGAACATCGTTTAGGTCAACGGTGGTTACTACAGAGCCATGTTATTCGACTTTTTTTTCTGAAATTGAAGACATGGATTCTGACAACCTTTGGTTCATGCGGAACGCGCGCCATGCCACAGTCGATATTTTGGTCCAAATCATGTTATTATTTGTCTTGGCGATATCAATTTGCCGCACCGGTCCTGCGTTTTGACCCCTTTGGACAATTTTTTTTGTAGGGAACCGTGAAGTTCATTTGGTATAAAATAATCCAGAAACGATCCAAACACAGGAGATGCGTTTTGAAACCTTTGGGCATTTTTTTTGTAGAGAACCTTGAAGGTCAGAGGTTATGTCAATAATCCCGAAACGATTCAAGCACTTATTGGCCTAAAGTGCTTGAATCGTTCAATCATCCAAGTATTCCGTGAGATACGAGGGCATATCAATTATTCAGTGACTTTTCGAATAAAACAGTTTTGGTTTTTTTTCAACATAATCTCCTTTTATTTCATTACACTTTCTCCAATTTTTGTATCCATTCCAAAAAATAGGATTTTTCGAGGTCCATAAAATGGGCATTTGTGTGAACAATAATTTCATCGTTGGAGCTGCATCTCTTTCCACCGACCCAATTATTTAGGTTTGGAAATAAAAAATAGTCACTGGAGGCTAAATCCGGATTCGTAACAGAAATCATGTCATTATGCCATTGAGACTGCACACGTATGCACCCGTGAATTACACGTATCTTAATGAAAAGGTAATAGCGGGACGTATCTTGAAGTCAGCCTTCTTAAACCGGACTGATCATGTAAAATCGAAACCACACTACCATATGAAATGCGTATGGCATCAGCAATCTTACGCACTTTTACTTTTAGATCGGCCAACACCATATCGTGATTTTTTTTTCCGACATTTTCGGGTTTATTGAGCTCAATTGGCCGTCCAGAACGTTCAGCGTCATTTGTACTTGTGGTTTGACTCACTGTTTTTTCCGCAAAAACTAATGTTTAATGAGTACTCGATATTAACTTTTTTCCATTTTTAACAAAGTCCACGAGGTTGTAAGCTTTCAATAACCTAAATGACGGAGCTCTCTTAAAATTTGAAGTAGTCTATTAACAGATGGTACTTGATGGGAGCAGTGTTGTATTTCAAATAACTACGAGGGAATTTAGAAAAGCCTCGAAATTATTGATCTGTCCTCGATATCAGGAGACCACTAACAAGGTCTTGAATAATTGGAGTACTGCAAATCCAGCCAAGGCAGTTACTTGATCAAAGTTGTATTTCATAGTTAATGACAATTTTTGTTCTTACTAATGAAGCTGTTGTATTTGGAAAAATAATTTTGTTTATTTAACTGTCCTTTTAAAAGAAACTTGTATTTGCTCTCCCCCACTAACTCTATTAAGGCAAATATGCTGAACTCCAATCAAATCAGTGGACTTGGAATCCAATAACAAATTTTGCTCACGTGAAAACCGCCTCAAATTAAATTTTGTTTCTATCTCTATGAAAATTAGCCACACATTTGCTGCAAAAAATACAGTTTAATGTTCTACTATGGAGTACATACGAAACAAAAGTGATGTGTTCCAAAAACCCGGGTTTTGGCTTAAAAACACCTATGTACGAGTACTTAGTCGTGCTATAACGCACGTGTTAGATATTTAGATATCTAACACGTGCGTCATAACACGTCTTAGATCGAAGAAAGGCTCTAATAACGCCTCCATGACAAATCTCGCATCAAACATTCCATCTGTTAAGATGCAGTGATGCTTTATATTCTTCGAATAACGGTAAGAATGAACCTCATGGACCTGGTCTAAGAAGATGATATTGCAGCCAAACCCTGTATCAGCGGCCATCATTCGCAGCGCCTGATTAAATAACTCACAGTATTGTCTCTGAATGTCAAGCTTCAATTTAGCACAATTTTATAGAAATGAAGGCCCAAAACATAATTGATCCGATTTGCGCAGAGTCGAAATTTTGGGTCTTTTTCGATACTATCCGTTAAAGCGGCTACACGCAGAGAATAAATATGGTTAGTATATGGTCACGGCAATAATAATATGTTCTCTGCAATAAAAGTATGTTCGTCGCAACCATAGTATTGTTTTCTGAATTTAATTTTGACAATGGTATGATTGCCGCAATATTCATATTGTTGAAATGTAACAATAGTATTATTGACAAATTTAGAAATGCAAATATGGTTATAGCAACCATATAAAAATGGTTAATGCAACAAAAGTATTGTTGTTTAAAATTTACGTTAACAATAATATGATTACGGCAATCATACCGTATGGTTGCGACTATAAACATCACAAAACAGGTTTTATAGAGCACACATATATGTGTGTGCGTATGTTTTTTTTTGTATACCAAAAAAAAACATATGCACACGATACAGTACATGATTGTTGTCCATTTTAAAAAACAACAGTCGGAAGGTCGTTCGAGGGATTTTTATTGTGTTTATTTTGTTTGGTGAAATACTCTACTGCCGATGGGATCTCGTTTTGTTAAAATCTGACTGCACTTAAGTATATAGTCATTGATCATGGTTTAATCACATTCGTTACTTGGGGTCTACGGTTGGTGAAGTAGCATTTTCCCCAGCTGGCAACTAAAAGTATTTTCGACTGCCGCTGGAATATATTTTTGTTTCTTGAATGAAATGTTCAATAAAAGCAAGGCCTCAAATTTGGGGATCATAGTATGGTTGAGTGAGTCATACTATGGTTGTATGAATAATAGCATGGTTGCGTGTGAATCATACTTTGGTTGTGAAGATCATACTATGGTTGTTTGAGAAAAATACTATGGTTGTGAGGATCATAATATGGTTGTGGAGATAATAGTATGGTTGAGTGTGAATCATACTATGGTTGTGAGGATCATAATATGGTTGTGGAGATAATAGTATGGTTGAGTGTGAATAATACTATTGTTGTGAGGATCATAATATTGTTGTGGCACAACCATATACCCAACAATAGTATGATCCTCTTCGAATATTGTCACCACAACCATACTTTTTTTCTGCGTGTACGTTTTATTCTTTTCGCTCCAATCTTCCGCCCAGCAGGTTACTAAGCGCAGACGGAATAAAATGTGTCCAAATTAATGATGGCCGATCACAGGACATAGTAGCCGTAGGTATGCTCTCTTCACCTCCTTTCAATCTCTATCTGGTTGGTGTTAAATTAAAAATTGAGCATAAAATAATACTTTTTAATAATTTTCCCACTTTGGGCAGCGTGAAACGATGCACAACAAAACGGCAAATATTTATATATACTGCAGAGCTGGATAGCATTAGTAACCATTGCAGCTTTTGCAATATATTTTATAAAACTATCATTACTATCTGGTCATCATTATTAGCCTGCTCGTGTATATGAATGACACAAGCAGATGTTATAAGAAGATTGTTTGAAAAATTGATTTGAGTCCCTTAGTCCCATATGAGTTCCAATTTGTCACTAATCATAAGTATAGGTACATATTTGTATTCGTGGGAAAATTTCTGTGTTTCTGGATACCCATGTGTCTCTGAACGCTACGGACCGGTGTTTGGGCCCCAGGGTCGATAAGCACGCCCATAGCTCGAGTCCTCCAATTCAGCCAAATTTCAGTACTCGAAAGCACCTATTTTTCGGCGGCTTAGTGACCTTAGACGCATGGGCTGCGACTTTAATTTTTTTCGAAACGGCAACTATAATTTTAATTTGTGATGAAATTTTATTGCAATTTTAATACCCATATATCCATATTTTAAGGTGGACGATTTTTGGGTCCCTTGGGACCTTACCCCCATGGGTGTATGCCACACATGTCTTTGAAGTAAAATTAATCTGATATTCAGCATTATGACGAAATTTTTATGTTTTTTAATACCCATTGACGAGACATTTATTTAAGACTATACTATGGTAAAATTAGATAAGGAGGTGTGGCACCGCCCACACAGCCCTAAGTTTAAAAAGACAATATCATGAAGTAATGGAGATGTGGTGATGATATTTGGATCATATGATGTTGGCACGGGTCGAAACACAATCTGGAAAAAAGTTGGTGATGCCACGCCTCCTTGATGAAATATTTTTATTGGATCGGAATCCACGATGAAGATTATATAAACTTCGGCCCGGCTGAACTTAATTTGTCTACTTGTTTTTTTTATTTTTTTTTTACTTATTTTCATATTTTTTATAAAAAAAAGTTAGTATAGCCTAAACTAAGTACAAAAAGTTAGAGTCGGCGTGTCCGAGATACCCTATACCACTCTCATATTCAGAAGATTAAGAAACTCTACCTAAATCTTGGGAAGGGTCTGACTCAAGGTGTTACAGATCATTTTCTGTCGTTCATAACGTATCAAACAACGTTTGAAGGTGGTTTGTTAAAATTTAAAAAAAATAGGTTCTAAAGCAGAAGAGCCTCAAATCAGGAGGAACCTTTTTGTGTGTGCAGTTCGAAAACATGGACCAATATGGTTAAATGATAAAGGACATGGATGTTGGCCGCTTGTAACGTTCAATACGAAATTTTGTAGGTATGTAAAGTTTGCCTTCTAAAAATGCTTATTCTATAATCTAGAAGGACCTTTGGGTGGGGGCTATATGAAAATTTGGACCATGTAGTCCAGTTTCAGCAGAGATATGTGTTGGTCCCTCGTCATGCTCTGTGCAAGACTTGGTTGAATCGGGACTTGGTTGAAATCGGGTATAATAAATGGCTTAAGCCATAGGAAAACTTCGACCATGTGGTCCGATGTCCTGAAATCGATACAAAAATGTGTACAAACATGAATTTTTTTGAGGTACCTATAGTTCCTTGAAGGAAATTCGTTTCACCGCTCGGCCGATTTCGACCAGTTACAATCCAAAAAAGTTTATGAACATAAGCCATCATAATGCACAATTTTAGCATTTTTCCTTGTTATGATCCGTTTACGAAAATATGTTCCTATGTGGTATATTTTTTAAGCAAAATGTGGGCGTGATCGGGTGTAGTTTGTGGCTTCTAAAGGTACAAGACCTTAAATCGGGAGATTGTGTGGGAACTTTTCGAATAGTTCGACCAATATGGACAACGTTTATCAGAGGTGGGTATGAATGATATCAAAATATGGACCGATGTGGATCAATTTAAATAAGGCTCGTCCTTGTCCCAAATTTGAAGAATGTAACAAGTTTTATTGAAATCGGTTCATAATTGCGAACTGTACTTTAACTATAACGGTAGATGGAGGACGGACGTCATTCAACAGAATCAGATAGTGATTCTGAGCCGATCGGTATACTTTACATAGGTTAATCTTCATCCCCTAAAGGTATTGCAAACATCAGCACTATGTCATAAAACCCTGGACCACAGTGTGCAGTAGGGTATAATTGGGCACTAGCAACGACTTGGAATCGGATTTAATTTCTGGCTTCTTAAGGCCATAAAACAGATGTTTCAGATGCGTGGGTGAAATTTGAATACATGGACCGACGCACAGTGGTCCAGGATTGATTTCAATCGGCCGAAGTTCGATAACTTATGATATAATATAGGATTAGTTTGAGCTATTAACAGTTTAAATCGGACTATTGAGTGTTAAATGGCGACAGAAAGACGAATCGGGAGGAATCGTTGTGTGAAGGCTACATGGACTAATGTTGTTCCGTTTGCCCTGAGCTAACTAGCGGTCGCCATCAGCTTTCCTCGTGTATTTTGAGTATAATTGGTAATCTGTGTGTTCTACAGAGTTTTGTCAACATTTCTTTATATTTGCTACCTTGTGCTGTGACAGATGAACTCAAATCTTTTAAGGTGTGGGGAATAAAAACAATGCATTACTTTTCGAATACCAAGCTAAATTTTAATGCCCAGTTCTTTTCACTTGTATCATAAACAACGCAATTTTCCGCAGTATCGTTTTTTTGGATGCTAACAATTTCTAACCGGATTGATATTCTAACTCTTTAAAAAAACAGGTTTAACCGTCATTAGTTTCGGCTAGGCTAAACCGTATATACCCTACACTACTAAAGCTTAAAAAGATGGTCCGTGTTTTGGGCTTTATCAGACAAAATTGACTTTAATTTGAGTGTACATTTGTGTATATTGACGATTGATTCGGCATATTGACCACGAGGGAGGTTTTTTGAGCCACATAAAAAAACGTGCAGTAACTATGCTCTTTTTAAGATTTTCAGTGTGACCCAACAAACAGTTCCCATTTTAAACAAAAAAGAATATTATTTGCTAAGAAAATACTCTTACTCTTCTATCTATAGTCCCTTAAAGGAAAACTGTTTCCCCTTCGGCCTATTTCGCCCAGTCACAATCAAAAACAGCTTATTACCATATTCCATCATCATGACAAATTTAAAATAGCATCCAACCTTTTGTGTTTAGTACCGTAATAAGTCGATGTAGAACTCTGGTTTATTAGTTGGTTTTAAATAGAGGGGACCGAAAGGAAGGACCCATACCCTTAGAGTACTAAGAGAGAGAAAACTGAAGCTACGTTTTTTAAATCGGCAACTGCTTTTGAGCTGTGAACCGGTTTGTCGAGTTTTTCCATACAATTTGAAAACGTACTCTACTCTACCTTTATCAAGCAGTGTCGTTAACCTGTATACCGCCACCTGACAAGGGGAAGGGGGAGCTTAAGTGTCAGCATTGTACAAAACCTCGGTTAAAGTTGCCAGCCAGTAAATGAAATTCGTGTTGACATGAAATATTAGCTGCTGTTGTTTCCCCCGTTGTCCATTAAAATTATATTTACATATTCGCACTCGACAAACTGATGGAATGACCATCGATATAAATATCGCTGTGACGGTGAGGAAATCACCATTGGCACAGTAGTCGCACATCCACATCGACACACACACACATACACAAAATAAGTTCTGAGTTTTTTTCGCTGCAAGGATCTGCATCAGTTGAACAGGTCATTTAGAGCGCTGCCACAACCAACACCGCACCGCAACGCCACACCACTCCGCCAACACCAACAATCCACCAGTTGTCATTGTTGATTCTCCTCTAACTGGTGGAGACGACAATGCTAATAGCGAGAATGACGACGAAATACGCTAGAAGGGCGTGGACGCTGGAGTGGGATGGCGAGAGTTGGGCTAAACGGGAAAGGATGCACAGCAGCAGTATCATTTTGTGAATGTTGGTGATATGTTTGTTTACGTTACTTACGTAACAGTGGCATAATTGGCTGACGTTCATGTCAATGAATAAAAGTTTATTTTTACGCTTTTATTAAAGGACTCGCACTCGCACACAACGAGTACGTGTCTTCCTCCATCTGCATCTGCATAAGTGTGTGTGTGTATGTCTGTCTGTATGTGTAATGTTTTTATTGTCACTTTTTGTTGGGTTTGTTTGTGTTCAGAGTTTATCTCTGGCACAAAAGAGTACGCCACTGTTTGTACGAGTATGTGTTTGACGGTATCTCTTTCTGTGAGTATGTTTGTATGTGTGTGAGTGTGTGTGCTTACAACATCAATATAAATTACTTTATACACTTTTTTTGCCTTGTCTTTTTGTTAAATTCTGTGCACATTTTAAAACACGCACAAAAAAAAAATAAATGCCAGAGTTTATATTTTTTATAACTTTGTTTTATTCAAAAAACTGGGAACGTGTATTTTGCTCACACTGCTCTGCTGCTGATGCTGTTGTACTTGTAATAATATGAAACTTTGTTAAAGTCTGAGTGTATGAGATTTTTATTAGCGTTTTCATAGTGCAAACTCTAGCGAAAGCTGGCAGTGCCAGTACGTGGTACAAGTCGTCGGATTACATGCTGCGAGCAACTCCGGTAGACACATAACTTTAATTTTTTTTGGAGGACGACCCAGCAAACCATGACTCAGTATGTATGAATGGACACTTAAATTCTCCTCTAGCAGTAAAGACTGTTTCGGAAAATTAATTAGTTTGGGATTTTTGAATAACTGAGCTGCACCTTAGCTCAATTGTCTATCATTTTCTTTGAAGCTACAATTTTAAAGAAATTTATCAGATGAATATCTTTCCAATTCGAGCTTGCCATTTTTGTAAATTCTGGCAAAGCATTCTATTAAAGTTCTTTACCGTTTTTGTAACCCCTTAAGGAGAAATTGCTAAAGCTTGAAAAAGGAGAGATCTGGCTAATGGTACAGGTAAACAAATCACTAACATGTGCATATTATTGCAAATGGCCATCTGTTGATTCTGAAAGAAAAAAACTAACACGCTTGCACCATAAGTGATCTTCTGGCTATGTGTGAACTGCTGGGAAACTTCCTTGCCTTCCGCTTTTCCCAGAACTTTGAAATACAATTGGCCAAGACTAAATTGTTGTTATATAATCGATTAACTATGAGCGTAGGATGTTTAGATACAGACCGTTTGCCAGTACTTGGACCACCATGTGCCAACATATGGCACCATGTCATTACTTACTAAATTTTGAAAGACCATATCCCAGTAGAGCGCAGACCTAATAGCGATTGACCGATATTGGCTTCACCAATTTGAGGGATCGGCTGGACGTTTGCAACCACCCACGCTGGGAATACTTTCGCACCATAAGCAAGGTTAAAAAGGTTACATTGGACAAGTGAAGAGATACCATCCGGGCCCGGGGACTTACTAATATCGAGATTCGAAAGAACCCTTTTAACTCCACGAAATCGAAAAATAGCTTAGACATAACAAAAAACTAACACGCTTGCACCATAAGTGATTTGCTGGCTATGTGTGAACTGCTGGGAAAGCTTCCCGGAGACTTACTAATATCGACATAAGCAAGAACCCTTTTGCCTCTACGAATTCGAAAAAATAACTTAGGCATGGAACTCGATACGTTTTCGATCTCGGTAAATGGTTGATTGCTTTCCGGCAAGGAAGAATTTCCTGCAAACTTTGAGCTTTATTACCCATTAGGCAAACCAACTGCTTTTAGCCTTCATTCCAAGTATAATTATCCTTTCAATCATTTCAGCCCCAGCATTAATGCTATCATCAAGAAAGCATAGCTTTTAATTGAAATGCTGATAAAAGTGGTTGAACTCAGCCCAACAGGCATTTTTTTATATAAAAATTGTCCGCTTTGGGGCTGGTATCGAAGTTACTCGAAGGGCGGAATACGAAAAAGATGCTGAAACAATGCAGTGATCGGCACTACCCAGAGGTGCAATGACATTAACTTCATTCTTTCTAGGGTGTAAATTTAAGAAAAGGCCAAAAACATTTTGTTTGTGCCGTTTGACACACGGAATATGTGCCGGTTCATTCATTAATTGCGTCAATTCGTTTTGCACCGCAAAGATCTCGTCGTACTGGCCCTCCGGAGTTGTTCGGCTCGAATGGGAAAGTCAGGCAGAATTATGAACATAAAACAACCCCAGCAATGACAATTTCACTGACCGGATAACTGTCCAAGACTTTCGTTACTGAATCAGAAAGGTCGTGGAAGCCGTTGAGGGAAGTCTCCTGCATTTGGGCTTTTATAAATACACCCGTGTGTGTTCTAATCCTGAATTTAACCCTGGCTCTAAAATATTGCGTGCATATCATTATGTGCATATACCACAAGACCTCTGTGTGAACGTAAAAATCCTATTGATCAGAATCCTTACACACATGGGTCTTATGTAGGTCTCTTAATCATCAGACCCATGAAATGAATGAGGGAGAACACTACACTTTACCATTACGCCAATCTGAAAACAAAAACAAATGTCAGTGTGTAAATGCAGTAGATAATCCAGCTCTAATGCCGCTGTTAATCTATGATGTAAGTATGGAAAGAAGAGTACCGGTGCTGCGCTGTCTTAAAAACATTTTCGTATTGTTGAAAGTAATCGATGAATTATTATAATATTTCAAAAGTGTGTAATTTTTGAACCACAAATTCTGATGCAAGGTTCAATGCCAGGATTAGACACAAAAACTCGTGACATTTCAACATCTAAACTTCCTTGATAGGCAATTAGCAGGTGTACCCGGCCGAACTCAATTTGTCCATGTTAGTTTATTTGTAGATGTTTTTACCCGAATTTGAATATGGGTTTACGCTAGCCATCGCAGAACAAAAGCCCACTCAATTGGCATCTAGGGAAAATTGACATCTGGCAATGCAATACTACAGGAACTTTCAAAACAGGTTTATAACCAACCTGCTTTAAAATCCTTAAAACATAAACATTCTCAGATATAGAGTCGGGAGCGATCACATGGTGTTTATCCTTTTCTTCCCTGCATGACTGCTTTGCTAACAGTCTTCAGGTAATAAGGTTACTAACATAAAGATATCGTCCCTTGAGGTAAATATTAAGCATTGCGAGCCATTAAACCATATCATCAGTATGATTGCCGTAATTATACTATTGTTAACATAAAAGGCAAAATACATTACTTTTGTCGCATCAACCATATGTATATTGTAGCTATAACCATATTTTCAATAATACTATTGTTACATTTCAACAATATTAATATTGCAGCAATTATACTAATGTCAAAAATAAATTCAGTTGACAATGCTATGGTTGCGACGAACATACTTTTATTGCGGAGAACATATTATTATTGCCGTGACCATATAGTAACCATGTTTTTTCTCTGTGTGTACAATCTCAGTAGAGCCGTGGTCGGTCCATATGGAGTTGGTTTAAATTATTATTTAAAACAAATTAGATTATTTCAGAAGTACTTTTGTATTCTCAGAGGAGCCCAATTATAATTTACCTCAGAAAAAGGTTAAGTGTTCTGTCTCTTTGTTTAGTATGGCGCCCCAATAGATGTACAGTAGGGTAGACAGACTCGTCTAGATTATTAAAATGGACAATTGTTCATTTTTGTTTAGCTCGTTTGGCACATTTGCTTATTTCGGTCTTATGCATTAACATATTGAACAGGTATTAACCGGCTCGAGACCTCTTGCATATACATTTTAATAGAAGACAAGTTTTTTACAAAATGGCAAAGTGATACTGATTTTAGAGGCTGTACATTGCTTTTGATTTTTTTGTTTTACTTGCACACAGAGAACGGATTAGTAGCCATACCTGAATTTGTTTGCCAACCGAATGATTGAGGTTGCATAAATCATCAAGTTACCATTCTAAATATTTTCTTTCTTGTAGATTTTGGCCTCCTAAATACGAAAATGAATTTTAAATTTAAAGTCATCGAATGTCTTGTGATGATAAGGTTTTATTTCAATTCTGTACTTCGGTTTTCTGGGACGGACTTTATGTTCATACGTACTCATCTCCTTGGCGTACTCATCTCTGATTTGGTGTAAATTAAGAAGATTTATTGTGTCCATTGTGTTCCGTACCTTTTTGGGACACAGTGCATCGGCGTTGATTGATTGGCAACATGGATTTGATGGATGGGATACGTTGTCAGCCAACTTAATTTGCATGTCCCAATTCATTTTCATCACCATTAGAATGTTCAGCGTTCTTTCCTTCGCATGCTCGTTTTCTTTCCATTTGCTGGGAAAGCATTAGTTATCGTCATCGAGTGGTTGGCGTGATATTCGCTTCTCCCACTTAAATTAAACTAACAAATTGTCGCGACGTGTCCAGAGGCAAAAACGGGAAAAACTACTGAGGTTTTTGAGTTTTTTAGTGTGTGCCAGAAATATAATTAAAACTTTATTTGCTTACGCTCACTTTTGTCAACTACACGAACACACACACACACATACAAATACAGCTACACGTACGTACCCAAAAAGGAACAAGAATAACTCGCACACAAAAAAAAGAACGGAGATAAAAAGGATTCCCGAAAACATGCTGCAATCTACAATGCATCCCAACGCACCTTGCAGCTAAATAATGCGCAAATGTTGTTCTCCCTGCTTGTTAAGACGTGATCTACGCATCGATTGAACATTTTGTGGGAAATTAAAAAGCACAGCACCAAATGCGTTGTGCTGTTTCCCTAATTAATCTCTTAAATACCTTTGTGCAGTAGACTTTTCTCTTCCTAGCTTGAATGCGAGCAAAGTTTTACTGGGATAGCGAGTCCAATTAGCCTTTGTCATAAGTGAAGTTTCATATGTTTTTTTTTTTATTTTCTTTTATTAATAGTACAGTTTTCAAAACGCTATCAATGTTTTGTACGTTGTGTCAATTCAAATGGGAGCATTTGAGGAATGGATTCACCTAGCACAATATTATTAGGATATAAATCTCAGAATTGGTAAACCATTGGCACCTCACAGCTGCTATGTGATATTGATTTCAATAAAGAATTTTGTTAAATAACAGACTAGCAGAAAAAACGTCAAAAAAAATTGGTTTTGGCGGGCCGAATTGTATAAACCTCCAAAATTAATATTGAATATAGCTGCTATCTTATTTATGGGCCCTATCTAGGCTAAAGCAAAATAAACTGAATTTTCTTGTAGCCATAGACAAAACAGATCTTCGCTTACAATTTTGGAAATACTAAAAATTGATAAAAATGGCTAATTTAATGACAATAATTGTCCGTTTCGAATTGGTGAAAGTTGTAGGAATCCGGCCACTACTTTCTAGAAAATATTCAAAGAATTGTGTTTGCTAACAAAATCAACTCATGCGTTAGGTGATACAATTTTAATTCTAGCAGTAGGCTAAAATTGTCTGGCCGGATTTTACTAAAACTAATTAATTCGACTTCTAGGGTTAGTATAAATCTCTCATCGAGTTACAAACAAAAACAAGTAACAGTTTCCAGTCACCTACTTTAAGCGCCTCTAAACAAAATATTTCCTTCAAAAATTATCGCTTGGCGATATGCAAAATTATAGAGACAGAAGATAACAGCCCCTATACAAATGCTATGTTCCTTAATGGTCCGCAGCCATCCAGTATTGGCGACGTCTAACTACAATTGTCATTTTCTTCTCCCAGGGAAAGTTGGAGCTTTTGGTCGTTTGTTAAAAGTGTAAAAGAGCGCACTTAACCCATTCCAGCTTATGTTGAAGTCTACTAGGTACTCACTGATTGGGTTGACAAAGCTTCCCTTTGTGCTGAAATATTTGCAGAGATTTCTTCCTTGCCAGAAAACAAATAAAAAGATCGTATTCCATGCCTTAGATATTTGTTGAACATTTGAAGTTAAATGGGTAAGAGAATCTCGACGTTAGTAAGTCCCCGGGCCCAAATTGTATTGCTTTGCTTGCCGACTTGTTGTAGATGTGTTTTCATCCAACAAGCATAGTTGACCGCTGGTCTATTGGTCAGACTGCGAATACAATCTACTGCTTAGCGGATGACACCCACAAAAAGGCGATTCATGAATGAGACCAGAATGTTGAGCCGACCGGATATTATAGGCGGAAATTCGTAAATCGGGACGAGGTCTTTATATTCTTTGAAATCATAAGGCGGATGCCGAATAAACTATGATTTGTGTTTCTAATGGTACGTCAGTTCGCTTATGTTTAATTATGTATATGTAAGGGTACCACCAGTTTTGTTCAGGAGAGCCATTTTAAAGATTTAAATACGTGTATCTTTGGTGTACATCACTTTCATAAAACGCGCATGTCTCTGGGAGGGAACACTTTTGGGATTGGGATCGGTTTATTCGATGCTTAGATGTTGTCTACATCAAAAAAAGTGAAAATTTATTTTTTTAACCTTAGGTCCCTTTCTCTATGCGCTGTCACATATTGTTTAAAGGCTGAAGTTTTTTTTTAAAAAAAAAAAAACACGTCGTCTTCAACAAATGTAACACTGTCTTATATGAGACCAATTGCTTATACATGAATGATTTTTAATGCCGCCGCGTATTTAGTTGTACAGCATTTAAAATACAAATCTGCGTGCATCATTTTAGATTGTTTCTGCTGCGTATTTTTTGTTTTGACAGTAATAATATTGGGGTGGGTCAATTAAGTAATCGATATTGTGCCATCGATTTTTCGATAGCTTTTGGCACAAGAAAAAAAAAACGTTCCACATATCAAAAAAGGTATTTTCGAGGCTCCCAAATATATGTTTTTTTTTACTTTTTCTGAACTTATCTTTAAGCATATGTTATTTTTAATAACATGCGCTCATATATTGTTGTATTGTATTGTATGTGGCAAAGTATATTTGTATGTATTGTATGTCACCTAAGAAAGAGATATCACCTTAGAGAATTACGTGCTTAAAAACCTTAAAAATAAAAGTTGAGAAAAAGTAAAAAACTTTAATTTTGGCGCCTCGAAAATAATTTTTTTGATATGTTGTAGTGGAACTGCATTTTCCTCATTTCAATAGCTATCGAAAAATCGATGGCACAATATCGATTACTTAATTGACCCGACTGCCCTAATATAAAAACTGTCAAAACAAAAAATACGCAGCAGAAAAAATCTAAAATGCTGCACGCAGATATGTATTTTATCGATGGCATAATATCATTTTAAATATTGCTATGTATAGTTTGGAATTTGTTGAAAATGTTTCCATATATAGAAAAACCAGAGAGATGTTTTTATGATCGTCCACTTACGTTTAATCCTGCATATATCTTTTTAAACCATTTCGCAGAAACAACGCTACCATTATTTTTATCTGGCCTTTATACTTATACAAGCCTTTTAAATAGAATTATTAATCGATGATTGTTTTTGTTAGAAAGAATTCTATTTAGTTATTAAAAACAAACTATTAAAGTGCAAAATTAACATGACGAAGTGTTTGGAATTAACATTTAGAATGTGACTCGTAATTCAGTCTTGAGTTTGAGTAGATCAATGTTCAGCCGCTTTAAGAGGCGTCCGCGGCTTATTTCCAGACAAGTGCGCTTATTTTTACACAAGAACGCAATGCGCTGCTTGTATAGGGGACGTCATCTGGATGTTGGTCAAATAAAAATCATATAAAGATATACTTCCTAATATTTAAATTATTATTTTTAGTTCTCATATTTTGCTATTCTTCCGACATCGTCTTTGGGAAATCTTAAATTATAACAAATGATAGAAGACGTACATTACGAGTACAGGAAACTCAAGATATCAAATTAAGTATAATTCCAGCAAAGGCTTATTGCAAAAGTCGCTATATGAAAACATGGACCGACGTTATGGTTGCTCATATGTTGATCAAAGCATTCCATTCAATATTTGACCAATTTTGGTTTAATGTGTACGTCCTGAAGCGGCCTTAATTAATCAAGGGTGATCCTTGTATTATATTTATATTCCTTAAGAAGGCTCTATTAGAAATTATCTTATCTCAATACACTCTACAAAGTTTAAACAAAATTTGATTTAATTTGTACCTAGTAAAGGTACAATACCACAAACCGAAAGGAGCTTTAATGGCTGATACATGAACACATATACCGATACGGATCAAATATATATAAGTATATAAATCATGGATAGATATTGTTATATTTACCATAGCGCGGTATTGTGAATTGAAGAATATCCCTTTTTATACTCTTGCATGGCTTGATGATGGCTTATGGTTCTAAATGGGCAAAATCGGCAAAAGATTTTCATTTTAATGGATCCAAGGTACTTCGACAAAATATACATTTTTTGAAGTATTTCCTAAACAAATCGTACTTTTTTGTGGACGGACCATAGTTAACAATGGTACTATTAGTTGAGACGCACTTAATATATTAAAAAATAACATAGCTGCTGGTCTTGTTGGCCCATGTGGCCCAAAAAACGTACCGTATGGTCAAAACGTGAAACTAAATAATTACATATCGATCTTTATCAAAAGATCGATATGTCATGATCGATAATATCATGTGAAATATGAGCAAGTTTTTGCTTCTTCCACGAACAACTTTCGTTGTATTTTTCTCGTCTTCGAAGACCCACACGGTTGATTGCAGTTTTGGGCTCATACGCATAGATCCATGATTCATCACCTGTGACGATCTTATAAACGTCTGTTGAAGCACCGCGATCGTATTTTTTCAAAATTGCATTGCACCAATCGAAACGAACCTTTTTTTGAGCGATTGTCAAATTGTGCGGGATCCAACGAGAACAAACTTTTTTTTCGGCCAGGTGTTCTTGCAATATCGAATTTTACTGGTGGGAGAAATGCCAAAGGATGCCTCTATCAAACGGTATGTCACATGACGATCTTGCATTATCACTTCACGCACGGCATCAATGTCCTCTGGCACAACGGCCGTTTTTGGACGACCTTCACGACCTTCGTCTCTGAGCGAGCGTCGGCCGCTATTGAATTCATTAAACCATTTTTTCACTGTTTTTCACATTTAAGTTCATCGATGCACTCTTGTCGTGATAGTCCACGTCGAAAGTTGTGAAAAATTATCGCACGAAAATGTTCATGAGTTAATTCCAAATTGATTTTTCCATTCACTGTCAACAACACAAATGATGATCATACGTCTAAACGTTCTCAGTACGTTTATGCTAAAAACTTTCAAACTTTCTAATGGAAATGTCAGATGGCGCCACTAAGTGGTGCCTAGGCCAGAATTATGTATTTATTTAGCCTCGAATTATTTTGGTTAAAACAATATCGGTTTTAATTGTCTGAAAATATGGGCAAATTTCAATATAGTTTAATCTTGGCCGAACCTAGGTAATGAGCAAAGTTTCGTCGAAACTGAAAGACCAACGGACGTACGGACAAGGAATCAAGAAGTGTTTCTAAATTGGTCTGTATAATAATAATGGTTACTAACTCCTGTAATAAAGTGTAGATACTCTTGAGTGATCTTTTTTGAAATAAAACAAAGAAGCGTTCATCATATTTTCGGCGTAGACGACTTGATTTTCTCGAAATGGCGTTGGCGGAGTTTTTAAGATTCAGTTTTTATTTTACCCGTCTTCGTTCAGGCCTAGATAAAGAGTTTACCGATTGTAAGCTTTGAAAATGCTTTTATTTTCTTGTTTTAAATGAGCCGCATATTACAACCCATTGAGTAATTGGCCTAATGTCTATATCATATCTAACTTAAAATATTCATAGATATTGCGTTTAAAAGGCAAATGGAGCCGTACATAGCAAAGTTGGACTTGCATATTAAAGTGAAATGAATTCATGAATGAATTCGATACAAAGATGTACGCTTACCGCTGCCAGGCATAATAGCATTGGCTTTGCATGGTTTGTGTCAGGCAAACCTCACATTGGTGGCGACGAGAAGTCAACAAATTTCACTGGAAATTATTGAAGGCAGCAGCGGCAGCATTAAGCCTAGCAGCGACGTCGAACAGCATGCACTGTACGGATGGATGCAGGAAGATCGATGAATAGGCGGACTGACTGAGGACTGACAGACAGACACTCGCCCTTGTCGCAGTGTGTACCGCAGGATAGCGTTTCATAACGTTGATTAGTTTCCTTTCATTGCTCTTGTGCGTGTCCGCAGCTATGTACGAGTATGTATGCATGGCTATTAGTGTTGCTGTGTGGGTGTGTGTCTGTGTTGGCGGGTGGGAGTCGGTGTGGTCGGGAATGGACCATTTCGTTTATTCCACCATGTGTCCAAAGTAATCAAATCCTTCGTCAATCCTCAGATAATCGAATCGTTGTCAAATGAATTAAATTGAGAGCATCGCAAATTTGTAGACCATCAAATAGTTTCAACTTTTCCCCCAAACCCCCCACCAACACAGCGTCACCGCAATGCCATGGATGTATTGCAAATAAAATGCCACAAGCAGCTCAGCTCGTACTCGCAATGAGAATAATAATAATAAAAGTCCACGAAAAGAAAAAAAATCAAGGAAAACAAGAAAAACGCAAGCGGTAATCAGGGGGCGAATAAGAAAAATCTTGAGTTTCCTGAAAATGTTAACGATATCAAATCAGTGATAATGTTTCAGGAAACGTTCGATATGAAATAAGGCTGCATCTTCAATAGCCCACTCGAATGGTGCAAATTAAAGCCATCTTGTGCTGACGTTGGGCACTGAATATAACAGCCACCAGCAGGCCCATCAGCACACCACCGGGCACCCAGCTCAGCCCAGCTCCAGCTCCAGCCAGTCAGTTGGTCATCATCAATTTGCAATTGATGTAGTGATTCGCTTTTTTATGGCATTTCTTTTATATTTCTTTTGCTTTTTTATGGTTGGCTTGTGCATCTGGTGTTTTTCTTGCCTGCGACTAAAGTGAAGTAAATTCCAACTAAGTCCCGGGGAAATGTACACCACAATCAATAAAACGATGAACGGAATGATGAACGGACGAGTGGAGACAAACGAAGAACTGGTATAAAATAATGAATTTATTGACTAATAAAAGTAAAGCATGTCCACATAAAAAGTATTGAATTGAATGGCATGGCTTGGCATGAGAATGAAGCAAAAGCAAAAACAGATCCCGAAGCTGAAGCTGATGCTAAGGATGAGGATGAGAATATTATTAAATTAATTAAAAAAGCGTTAACAAACTAATTTTATTGTTGCTTCTTGTCCTTCTTGTGGTTGTTGTTGCTACTGCCGCCTGTATATGAGCTGCTCGCAATCGATCAATGAGCGGAATCAAGGGAAATGCTGAGCAATGAGTGAGTGAATGGATTCGTATGGCATGTCAGTCAGGTTTTCAATTTGTAAAAGTTTTAATTATGTTTTTTATGCCCTTTGGGGCATGTCACGCCGGGCCCGTGCACAGTGGATGGGAACGCACACTTGGCGCGACTAAAACAACATGGCCATTTGAGTCAATTTGTGTACCTTCGAAACCTATTCAAAACCAAATAATGGAAAAGCGGTTCTAGAGACTCCATCCTTCATGCTCGCAGTACCACATTACAGACTCCAGTCTGACTACTGCTTTCAGTTTGAGTTATTTTAATAAGGTTTTTTTCTATGTTACCATCTAGACATAGATGATAAAAAGGACTATTTGGGACACAGATGACGAAAAGGATACATTTATCCTTGTCCCACATATATCCTTGCCTTACAACAGCCGAACATTATAATCCAAAATTGTAAACCTCGCGAATTGATTATACTTTCCACCATAGGTTTCGACTTAGTAAAAGTCTGTCATTCTATTTGCAACACCTTAAAACACTTATCTGCGACAATATAAAATATATCGAGTATGTATTTGATCGTCAAAAAATTCTTAGACGATCTAACGAGGTCCATCTGTCCGTCAACACGATTCAGTCCAAAGCTAGAATCTTCTAACTCTGACCAAATTTGAAATTTTTTGATATTTCTACTATGTACGAGTAATTTTATTAAATAACTTTTAAATCAGAAATTCTTAGAAGTGGTAGGCAAAAATGACTTCAACTTGCTTTAAATGGGCGTGGTCATTGGGCCTAGGTGCCCAAAAACCCTCCTTATTTTGCTGTTAAATTTGGGTACCCAGCAACAGTACAATTTCCTAACTAATCAAAATATGTGCCTATATTTATGAAATGGTCCAGTGGACAGAGCACAACTGAAGCAAGAACCAGAATAATATAAATTTATTATTTAAAATTTTTTAACGCAAGATGGTGAGTAATGAAGCTCATTGTCAATAGAATGGCTTTGGTAACAAGCAGAGCTGTAGGTTCTGGGGTTCTTAAATCCAAGAGCCATTCATCAGCGCCAATTGCACCCCATTAGGTGTATAGTATGGTGTGGGATCACATCTGCAAATATTACTTGGCCTTACTTCTTTGAGAATGATGAGGAAGTCCAGTTACTGTAAACTGAAAGCGGTATCGGTTTATGCTAGAAAATTGTTTCGTCCTGCTCTTGAAAACAGTTCTGATAGTGGATTCAGCAGGTAATTTTAAGTCAAATTATTGGAGAGCGAATAATTTTCAGAAATTCGGAAATTATTTGGCCGGATTTGTTAGCACTCGACTATTTTCTTTGGGGTTATTTGAAGGAGCGAGTACTTTTTGGATACAATATACATCAATAAAAACATTCAGTACTTCAGTAATTTTACAGCATAAAACCTGTGTAACAGTATTTATGTCCCTACTTAGTGTATGTCCCTACTAAGTATTTATGTCCCTACTAAGTATATATGACGCCCAAAATAGAAAGGGACCTAAGGGTAAAAATCAGTTTTGTTCAGGAGAGCATTTTAAAGATTTGAATACGTGTATCTTTGGTGTAGAATCGTCGACTTCACTTTCATAAAACGCGCATACCTCTGGGAGGGAACACTTTTGGGGTATGGGATCGATCTCATTCGATGCTCAGATGTTGTCCACATCAAAAAAAAAAAAAAAAAAAAATTGATTGTTTTACCCTTAGGTCCCTTTCTCCATGCGCTGTCACATATGTAAACAAGCCCAACTCAAGGATAACATTGTTGCAGAAATTCGAACGCTACAGCCACAAATTTTGAAAGATTTTATGGAAAATGCTCTAAAACGAGCCCATCACTGGGAATCTGAAAACGGGGGTCATTTAAGTGACATTATTGTTCACACTTAGTGTAAAAAAAATCCATTTTGTATATTACATATTCTGATAAAAAAAAATAAAAAAAGGAAAAAATTATTAAATTTGTTTACCCCATAATAACCTTTGGCCCAGCCTGTAGGACAGGAACAATTGCTCCCGCAAAAATAACTGTGTGGTTTTCATGCCGGAGGTGTGATTGGTCCGTAATTTTTCATCAATGAAAACAATAGTCGTGTTACCGTCAATGGAGAGCGCTATCGTGCCATGTTAGAAAATCATTTTTGTCGAGAATTGGATGAGCATGACATCGCCGATATGTGGTTTCAAGAAGACGGCGCCACTATCCACACAGCACGCTTGCCAACGTTCCGGTCGAAATGTGTGCAAGAGTGGTGAATTGGGTCCAAAGATTAGATCGCTGTACCCAGGCTCGTGGTGGCCATTCGTAAAATGTAATACTCGTATTTGTACTACACCTGGTATAATCTTAAACTCTATATCTTTAATATTCTGTGTTTTATTAATACATAAAATTGTTATGCCCTTGATGGAAAACCCGTATAACACTGGCTAAGAAAAAATTGGAGCCCTTACCATGACTATGTAGTAACAACCACATAACTTTTTCCCCATTGCTAGTTAATTATCATTAAATTTAATTGGTACGTCCCATTCTGGTTCCTTTTATAAAGAGAACTTTTGAACAATTTCATTAAAATCCATGAATAGAGTTCTTACTTTCCAAAACATCACATTCACAAATATAAAAGTATTTCCCACGCCCACACAAACGACCCTTTAAGAGATTTCATTAAGATTTATAAAATATTTTTAAGAAGCACTATACTTGTTTTCACATATTGAGATACATTTTTACACAACTGAAACTGAATTCCACAGGTCTTTCTGGTAACTCCCTAACAAAAGACACTGGCCGCCCGCAATATAAAAAATTTTGATCGGAGACCTTATAAAAATATATATTCTGGATCCATACAGAGCTAACCGTCTAGCAGTGTCCGTCTGTCAGTGGAAGCAATTAGATATCGTAATATTCAAGATGTATGGATTGATGCTCTAATATGGTTGACAGGGACTGAACCAACCTCTGGAAAAATCAAGCACAATTTTTTTGTAAAAAAATATTTATAATATAAGTAATGGACCGGTCGTTATTTTACTGTTAATTTAGAATAAAGGCAATGTCCTGGAAATTATTACAGACTATCTAATGCTAAAGTTTGACAAACTGACGCGGCACTGCCTATTTAATTTCCCATTTTAAAAGAACACGTTTCATATACCTTTTTTTCTATGCCTAATAGTTGTAATAGTTGGTTTATTTAATGTGGACACGACAAACGATAGGTGTTAGTAGAAAACAACACGGTATGATGTCCATTGAACATATTTTATAATGCACAAAATAATGGACTGATCTTTTTAAAATAAGCAACCTCTTATGTGTAAATTGTAATAGTCGGACATGGCATTTTGAAATTTTAATGCTTCCTTGACAAGCGACTAGTATACTACTTACTCGTATATAGATCAGTACTGCCGAACTTAATCTATTCACATATTTTATCTAAGTTGATTATTTATGATTATTTAATCTTAATCTTAAGTCTAAAGAAATGTTATTAGATTAATGTTAGTAGACTTTCTAGGCATGTCGATTTTAGTATATTCCAGCTAAGTTTCTTTAACAATGACCCTTAAACATAAGAAATAAATTGTCTTTCTGTTACGATATATGTAAGTCCACTTGGCGGAATAAATCTTACAGAGAAAAAATTAGTTGAAATCGGTTGGAACTACAATGATTCTGTTGCAAAAGCGGAATTTCGGTTGCAACCACTGTATATTTATAATCGCAATGGATATTTGGTTCAAAATAACGCAAGATGATAAATGTGTTCATCGTGCAGTACTCACAACTTATTGATCGGTCATTACAACAAAACGCGGATAAAGTATTTGGTTGCCACAACAGGTGCTTCTGGCAACCAATAGTTTTGTGAAAATTTTGTTGTTGCAACTAATTGTAAATGATTATAAAGAAAACTTCATCATAACCAAAAAGGAGTTTTTTACTGGTTTTTTTTTAAGAAAAAAATAATTCGAGTTTTAATAACTTAAAGCCAATCGATGAACGTAACTTTTTTCCAGTAAAAATCATCCATCTTCTTTTCTACTTTTTACACGTCATGACCCTTACTATGAGTACTTCAAGTACTTCAATTGTGTACGCAAAATGTGTAACCCTTTGACCAAAGTTTTTATTTTTTTCGTTGAACTAGTGTGGTATGTGAAATTTTAGATTCAAAAATTCTCTTCTGAAGTTTCGGATAATTGGTGTGTTGTACAGATACTACAGTTCCAATAACTGAAAATTTTAAAGAGCCAACTAACATTCGGTTGTACTGATGCAATGCTTGAGGTGCACACAACCCCAATCATTTGGTTGGCAAAAAAATTCGGTTGTGGCAACGAATCGGAAGCTCGTAAGCGTAATGATCATGCAAGGTTTAAATCAGTTGCAATGTTTAAATCAATCCTTTTCTTTGCAGCTTTGAAATTCGAGCCCACTCTATTATAGAAGGTGTCATCATAAAGGTTGACCTTACTCGGTAGACAGTGATGTTCTACCAACCTATTTCGACATTTAATCCTAAACAATGTTATTGATAATTTGGCCGAAAGAGTAATCATATGTCAGTTCGAGACGGGTGTCTTTGCTCAACCGCTACATCACTATTATTCTATAGGCACGCGTGACTTTCACTGTGTTACAGCAATACTCGTATTATCCATTTTTTCACATTAGGTCGTCGCTTCTGTCGGTCTCTTCTGCTTGCACCCGCGAAAAATTTGAGTAATTGAAATTTAGATTTTCAACATCTTCAAATACTAATTGAGGTTGTAAATTTATGACTTTCTCTTAAAATCCAATAATTTAAGCCGCTCGAGTGCAGATTGGCTTTTGACCGCTCATAATCCACTGTGCGATTTTCGGAGCTTGACGTTTATTTTTTTGCCACCCAGTAGTCGTTAGTACGGCGGCCCTTGTTGTTGTAATCTCTAATATTTGTAAGTGAAATCCTTAAATTCCTTCTACCGCAAACGTTAATTTAATTAAAAGCGAAGAACACACTCGGAACAGAAATTGAATTGGCGCAAACAAAAGAGTGCGAGCAGCATTGTTCGCCGGCTGATGTGACGAGAGGACGACAACGAATCCGTTGACATGATACGATGCGAGTTCTAAAAAGGATTGCTGCTGTTGTTGTTCTACGGCTAAATACAAATTTCCCCCAAGAACGTGCCCCCCAAACCCCTCGAAATTTACAATAACTTTTCCATTAGTTGTGTACCAGGAACAGCAGCAGCAACAATGACGATGATACCAACAAACACAGCAATAATAATTTATTACAACACTTGAGGTACTCCATCAGCATCAGCCACATCATCATCATCATCCTTGGAACCAGCAGCCGGCTTTTAACGACTTCTCTCGGTGTGAGTGTAAGTGTGGGTGTGTGTGTGTAGGTTAGCGTGTCGGCCGTCATCCACAGGCACCAAAAGAAACTTCTTCGCATAAAACAATCATTTGCAAATAATTATAGACAAAGAAATTTAGGAGAGCTCCCCGAATAACAAAATATCGGACCGTGTTTCGGTGAGCTTTGTTTTGAGCCCACGGAGCAAAGCCCAACAACAGCATTTCATTACAATTCCCCCAACTCCGCCAGTCATCATTTGTCCATAACAACTTTTTCCTTTGTTCCTCTTTACTATTCCGCTTTTTACAGGCTTCGCGCTTCAAACGGGTGGGTTTTTTTTCTTACTTAAGCCAAAGCCGTAACAGAGCAGAGGAGAACAGAAGAAAGACATGATAAATCACATGCACGGTAAGCGTAGTGGGGTCTTTCGCAAGTGACTCGCATTAGAAATTGCTTAACAAACAGAATAATTAAATGTCTATTATTATGCAAATGCTGCAACAATGTGGATCCAGGCAAAAACACCTCCGCTCCAAAGCCAAATGTTGAACGAGTTCCAAACTCAACTGACCACTTGCAATGGCGAGATTTCAATGGAATTCATGCAAATTGTTTATACAGATAATCCTCTCACAGTACGTATATTAAAAAAATCTAGTGCTGTGGTCTAAGAACACCTTTCTATACTACAAAAATTTGGAAAAGGCATACAAGCAAATTGAGTAAGTTCGGATTTTAACTGTAGGGCCTTGAATTGGGAGTGATAATTTGAATGGTCTTTCTATGGACAAATAGTAGCTATCGAAGGATCTTTGTCTAATATCAAAAAATACAGGGGAATGGGCTAATTTTGAACAATGTATGGATTTTAACCGTGATCGATTGATATTTGCGACTTTTGCTTTGATTGCAACAGTAGATGGACTGTCGGACGAAATTTGCTCAATCTACTTATAAATTTAATGTGATTTTCGGTCCACCGGTTTTGAATGTTAGAAACAATTGTAGGTGTAGGGTGTACAATATGACAAAATGACAAAACGTTTTTGTTAGTGATTAAAATAATTCGGTGTAAATGATATTGCGCAATGAAGATTGCTCTACTCACATTTCAAAGATTATACGCAAAGGGTAATTCTCAGTAACTCAAATGAAACTCCCGTATAAGTCATTTAATTTTTAGCCAAAGTAATCGTTGCCAAATACTGCTGAAGAAAAACCTTGGCGGGTTTAGAAACCGCTATACAGCCTGCCTGGCAACCCTAGCCAATACATTCCACAAGTTTTTTAGTTGATTCTGAAAAAAACGACAAAAGTCTTGAACCAGAATAAAAACTGTTCAAGTCATAATAATTATAAAAGACCCAATACAAAAATAATTTTAAATTACAGCTTTCAGCTTAACTATGAAGACGCGATTTTCGAATAGCAGATTGCTTTGAGACAAACTATTTCCCGGCTGCATATACTTTACTTGACAGTTATGGCAGTATGTATGTCCTTCTGTAAAAAGACATAGATAGATTTAATTGAATCTTTCAAATTGATAATGAAAACTACTTTCAAAAGACGTTTTCAAATAAGAGACCAAGTAAGGACGGTCTTATAAGCAAAACGTTTTGAGAATAGGTCCATAGTATTTGCTGATGTTTGACAAGGACAGTGTTTTGGAGATCATCAACTCATTTTTTTTGTGGCTAACAACAGTACTATTCCTATCATCATACACCCCGAGAGAAGATATGGTAACTATTTGGTCACGACAACAATAATATGTTTTCTGCAATAAAAATATGTTTGTTGCAACTATAGTAATGTTTTTTGAATTTTATTTTGACAATAGTATTTTATTAAGGCAATATCAATAGTGTTGAAATGTTACAGCAGTATTATTGCCAATTTAAATGACCCCCAACAAAGACTTCAATGACATGATGATGTCTGGAAAACCCCCAATACTCAGTGCCACTTTCGTTCCCGTGTAAAAGTGGGATGAAAGCGTGTTGTTGAAGGACAATCTTTAATCAACATACATTGCTATATACGTATATGGATGTATATGAGATGGCCAAGACAATTAAAAAAAAATATTTAATTAGAAATATTTGCATTTCAATGAGAATGAGCTCAAATTGTCAACTCACATGGAATTGTGTTAAACGATTTTAATGTATGCATTTCAAATCGCAAATCCATGATTTCTGTTTGTATTCACAGACAAAAAAAATCAATCATTCTTTTAGGAATGAAAGACATCTATAAGTCGTTCATTCCTAAAAGAAATCATTATAATAACTTCCACAAAGGATAGTCCTCGTTGGTCAGAGTACCTTTGTATGGGCCAAGAAAATTTTCATTTTGCAACGCTTTACCATATAAAATTAATTAAAAAGTAATAAATACTCGTATTCCTTTGTTTTACTGAATTGCCTCGTTGCGATGTTTTAAGTAAAATCGTGTGAAGATAATTTTCGAATAATATTTTACCATCCTATCTCTAAGATCGGAGTGTCCTTTTAGTTCTATTTTCAAATGTTGTTCAATTGATAGCAGTTTGGTCGTGTTTTTGTACCCTCCACCATACAATGGAGGGTATATTAGTTTTGTCATTCTGTCTGTGACACCTTGAAATTATCATCGGAGACCCAACAAAGTATATATATTCTTGATCCTCGTAAAATTCTAAGTCCGGCTGTCCTTCTGTTGAAAACAAGATGGAGCCTGCATGAAAACAGCTAGGGAGCTAAAATTTGGTACAAACATGTGTAGTTGTAGTTGGTATTAAAAATGGGCTATATAGCTCTACGGGATGTTGGTGTTTGAGACCCTCAACCGACACTACCTCATAAAAATTAGTTTTTTATTTGGATATATCCGCCCAGTTTCTTGAGCAAAGTCACTGAAATTTTGGTTTAGATTGGGCCACCATTTCTTGTACCTCCTATACAAACGGCCTTATGGGCCTTGAGAAATAATATGACTATTACTCACCACAAACTTGACCTATCGAAATAAAATTTTACACATCAAGATTTCTATTTACAACACACGTCTACGCAGAATTCGGCTGAGATCGGAAAAGTCCTACTGGTACCTCCCACACTAACGGTCTCATGGGCCTTGAAAAATAATATGACAATAACTCACTACAAACTTGACCTATCGAGATTAAATATTCTACACTAAGATTTTTATACAGAACACACCTCTGCGCCAAATTCTGTAGAGATCGGAAAAGTCGTGCTGGTACCTCCCACATAAACGGTCTCATGGGCTTTGAGAAATAATATGACGATAACTCACCACAAGCTTGACCTATCGAAATGAAATTTTGCACATACAGATTTCTATATAGGACACACTTCCGAACCAAACTTGGTTGAGATTTGGTAGTCCCTTCTGGTACCTCCCATACAAACGGTCTTATGGACCTTGAGAAATAATATGACAATAACTCACCACAAACTTGACCTATCAAATTTTCCACATAAAGATTTATATATAGAACATATTTCTGCACCAAATTGAGTTGATGTTGGGTAGGCTCTTTTGATACCTCCCATACAAACGCTCTTAAGGGCTTTGGAAAATAATATGACGATAACTACTCACTAACTTGACCTATCGAAATGCAATTTTACACATAAAAATTTCTATATAGAGCACACTTCTGGACCAGTTTAAGTTGAGAGTGGGTAGTCCCTTCTGATACCTCCCATACAAACAGCTTTAAGGGCCTTGAGAAATAATATGTAGCTAACTCATCGCAAACTTGACCTATCGAAATGAAGTATTTCACATAAAGCATTCTATATAGAACATACTTCTGTACCAAATTCGGTTGATACAATCGGTCTTATGGGCCTTGAGAAATAATATGATAATAGCTCACCACAAACTTGACCTATCGAAATGAAATTTTACGCATAACGATTTCTATATACACACTTCTACACCAAACGTGAAAACAATACTTGAACTCAATATTTTCACCATTCAAGAAAAAAATTGGACAATGCAATTGTATTTATATTGTATGTATTTATATTACTGCAATTGTATTTATATTACTTTTCTGCTTTATTTATTTTGCATCTTGTTCTATATTCAGGTATTTAAAAAATAACGTCAACTGATTGTGTTTCATTTTACCTTTATCAATTAGTTTTTTTTTTGAAAATAGTTTAGGTAAAGTTGACTTCTTATATTTGTGCAGTTGCAAGGGCGATTTTATGAATGTTCCTATTACCTTAATTATGAAAAGGTTGTCAGCTATATTGCTTTATAAAAATATAGTTTTTTATTTCGGAATCTGGTGGAGGGTATCCAAAGTTCGACACAGCTAAACTTAACATTTTTACTTTTTTTTAATATTATTGTATAAGTAGTTTTTCTTTTTGTTTATATTTCGGCATTTCATCATTATTTTGACTTGAACAGTTTTTATTTTGGTTCGAGACCTTTTTTGGGTCAAGATTGCGCGTCGAAGATTGCTCTACGCACAGTTCGAAGACTATACGCAAAGGGTAATTCTCGTTAGTAAAAATTAGTCTCCCGTATAAGCCATTTGATTTACTGCCGAAGTAATCGCCTGCTGAAGAAAAACCTTGACGGGTTTAGAAACAGCAATACAGTCTGCCTGGCAACCATAGCCCATACATTTCACCAATTTCTTAGTTGATTCTGAAAAAAAAACAACAAAAAGGTCTCGAACCAGAATAAAACTTGTTATTCAAATCGTTATAAAAAGGGTGTTTTTTTTAGACCTGTGGTTTCAGTTTGACCACATTTTTTTTGAGTTGGTCTTTTTGACTGCTGTCACTAGATTTATGCTCAGTTTGGTGTGCCATTTCATAATGATTAGACTTAGTCCGGAACAACGTTTGCAAATCATGGTAAATGGGCCCAAAACGAGATAGCCACCGATCCTAATTTCTACAAGATTTATTTTTCTGCGATGAAACTCACCTTTGTTTGAATGGGTACGTTAAAAACCAAAATTTGGAGTAATGAAAATCCGCAAGCATTGTTGAGACGCCGTTACAACCTCAAAAAGTCACTGGTTGGTTTGATCTATGGGCAGAGGGAATCATTGGTCCATATTTCCATTAAAATGAAGCCGGTCATAATGTGACAGTCGATAGGGAACGCTATAGAGCCATGATTGATAAATTTTTCGTGTCTGAAGATCCTTTGGTTCCAACCTGACGGCGCTACATGCCATACAGCCAACGAATCAATCAGCGCGTTTTCTCGCGTCGTGGCCTCCAAAATCGAGCGATTTAACACCGATGCAATATGTGGGTTTATGTGAAGTCGCTTGTCTACGCAGAATAAATTCGAATAAATTCTCAGCTGGAATTTATTCGAGCCAGCCGCGGCGACCACTTAACCGAAATCATTTTTAAAACATTATGGCGAACCCTTATATTTATAAAAAAGCTAAATTCTTAGCCATAGTATTAAATTATATTCGTTTTATTTCTTTTTGAAGATCACACGCCTGGATAAAATACCCATTATAAGGATTAAATAACAATACTTTTTTATTTCGATCAGATAACCCAATATATAAAGCCAGTTGGTTCAAATACTCGTGGAAATGACAAGCGAATTCAAAGAGTTCTTGTAGCCAATACATACCTACTTATTTAAGTAACAAAGCATCCCATTAAGGAAAAAGGGGGAAATTGTCTCAAATCAGTGAGGTGTGTACGATTCAATTATTAAACTTACTGGCCGGGACGTACGCATTGTATAGAAAAGTTTTAACCTGGCTTTGAAATATATATCTCCTACTCGTAAAGTCACCAGAAAATACGTGGTGGAAACCCGCTGTTGAAAAAGTAGATATTCTTAGCTGGTGTTGAACCTGGGCTTACTGGCATGATAGTCATGCATTCTTCCGTCATACTAAGGCGGACGCCTAGAGGGTTCGATATTTAATAAAACAAATACCAGTTATCATAGTTATAGTCTCCATAGCATTTTTTTTTTGAGAAATATGCTTAACTATTTTATATGTGGAGTCGCAGTAAAATATGTCAAAATTTGATATTGTTCTGTTCACATGAGGCGATTTTTGGCACAAAGATTCCATGAGACTTAGCCCTTATGTTAGTAAACCAAATTTATTTACAGTACATCCATATTTTGATTCGTAATTGTTTTTACTTTGAATTAAGTACCCATATTTCTATATTCGCTACGACATCTCAATGCTTAATAACATTTATTTCGGTGAATGACAAATTTAGTAAAACCAGTGGAAATATAAGACCGTTGGTCCCCTTGAATAATACGTATAAGGCGCTCTCAGATAATTCTACAATGCTTAGATAATTTTCTGTGGGCGTATCCACTTTTCTTAGTAAAATTTACACTCCAGACTTTAAGTGTTTTATTCAACATATGGGCTTCAGATGTTCTCCGAATAAGCATCAAAGGAACAATACAAAGTACAAAAAAAGAATATCATCAGTTGAGATGAGTAGATACTGTCACATGCAGACAAAGAGGAATCCTCAGAAATTTCGTATTGGGTGTTTTTTTATTTTTCTTTCTTAAACTCAGACAATTATTGATGAAATTCTCATAATTGTTTGTTTTGATTGCTCAAAGGTCTAAAATAGCAGTTATTATCCTTAAACAAATGAATCTAAATTGTATTTTGGATTTCGTTTACTCCATATGCCCGCTCCGTAGCCGACAAAGCAAAAAGGTTAATTCGAATGAGTGGTTTTCCTGAGAACGAAGACGTTTGTGTTCCTTTTATTTGTCTACAAAATGAACACATTTACCTGTCATCGTCAGCAAACAGTCTTCCTCCCTTGCTCCCCTCCTCAAGCCACCAAAGAAGAAAAAAATAAAATAAAATAAAATCTCCTTAAACTTTTGTGTCCTTTTTTTAGTAATTTGAATAAAGGCATTCCATCATGTTCGACTTTGCAATCATCGTCGGCAGAACAAAGGCACACGTGCAAAGTGTATTAAACTCCAATTTACAATGCTCAGCAATAACGGAAAAACTTGGAACTGAAGCAATGCAGCTATGGGCAGCGAGAAGCTCGGAATGGGGGGAATGAGGGGTGGACCGCGGATGGCGATAAAGGAAAATAAAACAAATATTTGGTTTACCAAATAATGTATCTGGCGGTGGAGCTACTCATCATTTTGGCGTGAGAGTGCCAGTGGTGGTGGAAGTGGGGCGGCTGAGGTGTCCTTTGACAATATCAACCAACATTGTGTCATTTAAGGCCATAATTTACAATTTGCCATGTTTAAGAAAAATTGTAAATAATATCACACATAAAACACAAAGTACACTGGAGAAACGATTGAAATGCGACATTTTTTTATGCTGCTCCAATGAAAGGAAGCGGAAGCCGAAACAGAAAATGAAATGAGAGAAACAGGAAACAGCACCTCCAGTTAGTTGAGCGAACTTAAAAGAAGTTATTGAACAGTTGGTGTACTCGTTCATAGTCGCAGTGTATGTCCAATCGACGACATTTGCCAATATTTGAGGGTACTTGGCTTGGGTAAAAAAGGACGTCGCACAGTGTTTTGATTGCGTTGATATTTGTAAATCCTTCGCCATCGTAATGGGACAGGTAATGTGGCTAATCCAATAAGAATCTCTTTTTTATGTTTACATCTTACTGATTTTGTTAACTGGAGGAGTTAGAGATTTACCTCTAAACCTATAAATAAAAGGTTTGAACCGATGCCTTTGATGTGTTTTATGCAATTATATCATCACTGGTATATAATTCTTTAAAAACGAGCCACCAATTACTTTTTATTTTCTTTGTTCTAACGTCGTACTCTCTTTGTATTCCTATTGTGAACCATTTATAAGTTCGACCGGGCCGACGCTTTTATACTTTCCCCTACGGCTTGCATTGTAGTATAACATTGATATTATTAGGGGAAAAGGTTGTAGTAGGTTGGTCCATGATTTCTGCAACTAAATGTTTGGGCTCTGTGAAATTAGTGGGAAAATTTCACTGTTTTTTAGTAGCCATATGTTGATGTTCAAAGCGACCTTATTTTCGGCACTCTAGAGACCTATGACTAAAAGGCTCAAACCTCAGATATAGTTCAATCGTGAAATTAACATAATTTTCGACTTCGTGACTAATGGACTAATTCTGATAGAAGGGAAAAAATTTCCCCTTTGAGGGACTAAAAAAGTCCTGTTCTATGTTTTACCTCTTAAATCAGCTTTTTAATTTATAAGTAAACTGTTAAATCATATTTTTATGGAAGTGGTAGGCACAGATTCTTCAACCGTCCCATAAATGGGCGTGGCCTTGAGGGCATATGGTTATCCAGAAACAGTTCTAACAAATCCAAATATGTACCTCTATTAAAGGTTTGTGCCAATTTGGAACTCGGACTGTCCCCTATGGCCACTAGGGGCCCAGAAAATATTGAAAGATGGAGAAATGGGTATTGAAACACTAAAATTTCTTCACGGATCTAAAAACTATATAAATTTTACGATTCGATTAATTTTCAGTCCTTGGTCCATGGTTTTAAGGTCCCTAGGTTGCCGAAAAATTGGTCCTTGCGAACATGGACATAAGGATACTAGGAAACAGCGGAATTTTAAAATGAAAATTAATATGACGTTATTTCTACAATTTGGCTGAATTGCGAGCCTTGCCCAATGGGAATGCTTTCGAGGTCCTGGGGACCAAAAACCGTTCCCTATTGTTCGTGAGTGTAGTTATTTAACAAATCTAAATATTTACACAAATTTAAGATTTTCCAACTTGAAACTCGGACTGGCATTGGGTAAAGGCGTCACATTTATTGGAATCGTAAAATTAATGTTATATTCAAAATTATATTGCATTTGAAACCCATATTTCCATAACTCAAGGAGGCCGATTTTTAGGATTTTTAAATTTTTATCTACATATTTGAATTTGTGAGAAGATTTTACCATTTTTTGGGTACAAACTGTCCCCGAACATTAAGGGACGGTTTTCAGGCTCCTAAAGCATCATAACCCATTGACCACGCATATTTATGGATAGGTTAGAGAATCTACGCAATTAACTTAAAAAACAAAGTGCAATATAATTAATTACATACGAAAAATTTTAAAAATTAAATATTTGATCAGGACTTTTTTAGTTTCTCAAATGATTTTTTTCCTTTTTTGCCTGATTTAGTTCATTTTCATCTGCTTTTTTAAATACGTTTGGACTGAAACGAGCTTTAAACAGACGGACTGGAGGACAAACGGACATGGCAAGATCGTCTTAGAATTTTATGACGATCAATAATATCGGGACCTAGGAGAGAAAGTGCGCTAAGTCCAATATTACAAATTGTACAGGATAGACAAAATACTGTCTACAAAAGTTTTACCAAAAAAATCTTTCAAATTATAAATGAAATTTAGTGCCATTAAGTTTTCTTTTCAAATCACTTCAATACAATATGAAAACACTTAATTAATTCTGTATCTAGTATTTTTGACGAGTGTTCGGGACTTGGCACCTTTACGCATAAGCCTTTTTTTAATTGGACTCAAAAATAATTACTTTTAGCTTATTTTTGTTTTCAGCTTGCAAAACTTTTTGATCTGTGTCTATATAAAAAACAGGGTGGTCCAATTGTAATGTTGATATTTGATAGTAATTATATGTGATATGTAATTACTCCGACAATTGGCACTGCAAGCTTTGGTAAACGTAGATAAGGATCAATAATTAGCAGCACATCGCGTAAAAGTGCTGAACCGAACGTTTTATGAAAATCTTCTTTCTGCAAGAAGTGAGATTCGTGATATTTTCATTCATGATAACCGTGCATCTAAGTCAACCATCAGTCGTGTGGTGCAGAAATCAAAATAAACGTTAATGGTGCATGAAGTGACAATACCAATGTGTCATCGAACAGGTCGTTAGGCCGAAAATATTGCTGCTGTGGACCAGGGCGCGAGTCAACCATCGTTCATGAAAATTAAAATTTTCCTGGAGCATGATTGCAACCTGCATTTGCTTAAATGGTCTCAACAGGAGACTGGGCCACACAAAGCATTTAACATTAGATTTATACGGACAAATTATCCCTCGGAACCGTTTATTCTCTGGAGCTACGTAAAATGTTACCATACAGTCAATAAGCCCGAGGCTATTTCAAACTGAAGAAGAAAGCATTCGCGTAGAAATGTAATATAGCCTGAAATATGCAAACAGGTAGTGAAATATATATTTGGCATACCTTGTAATGCCTGCGACTTTTCTTTTACCAAAAAGGAACACAAATATTTATATAATTTTGGGGCAGAAGAAGCACATTTTTCTGGTAAGTTTTATTTCATTCTTTCAATAGCTACAACTTTGCTTGAGCCACAATAGAAATATTACGTTCGGTTTACCGAGATATATCCGTCTCAAAGTATCAAAGAAGTGCTAAAAATCCACTTTGAACCAAAAAATGTACAATGGCATAACTCAAAAACTTAAGCCAAATTGTCAGAAGGTGTTTTGTCAAAAATCAAGTTTTGGAATGTACTTTCAGCAGCCATTAACAAAACTTTTGACCGAAAAAGTATGTTGCACTGTGTAATTTTTGTGGAGGTGGACAAATAATTCAATGCGTCGACCTGATGCACTTGAATATGCAAGGCAACATAACTCAACACACATAATAAAACCTTTTAAGAAAAAGAACAATTTCTTAAACATTATCGAATAATTTTGTAAATAACTTAAAATAAGTTGAATTGAATATAAAACATTTTCACTTTGAACACAGGATTTTTTTTCAACATGTCTTCATTACAAACCCATAATAATATTACAACTATCCTAAAAATACATGTGCTTTTATTTTAAAATGAAGAGGTGCATTCTAACTGAGGCACCCTTTAAAATATTTGAAAAATCTTCTAGGCGAGATGCAAATTAAATCCATATTAAGAGATGCGCTGTAGATTCATATATATTTTATAATAACATCAGCATATTTAAAAGAAGGGCCAGATTATTTCAGAAAAACAGAAGTCGTTTTGTTCACGCGAACGCAGTGTTCAACCAAACCTCTCCTATTTGCGAAATGTTTTATTTTTTTGGGCGCTGTTGTCGTCGTCATCGTCGTTACTTGACTTAAATGCATTAGAAGGACAGTTTTCTTCCTCTTTCATTTATTTTTTTTGCTCTACTGGGTTTTTTTGTTTTCCACTTGTTGTTGTCGTCGTCGTTGTTCTCCTTCCGCTTTTTAAACTTTAGATTGCAGACATTCAAAGTAATTTGAAAAGAGAAAAACTCAGTCTCTCCTAGTCCAAAGCCTTCCCGCGCCCCGCGGAAAATGATGTACTGCTACTACTAATTTCATTCCCTCCCCCCGTTGTTTGGCTCCAACTCGTTGGGGGAGTGGTAGTGTTCGTGTTTTGACTGCGAGCACGGGTGTCTCCGCCAAGCATCTCTGGATTCATTCATTCAATCCGAAACAAATAAAAGATGTCGAAAGTTAAACAGCGATTTATGGCACCTCAACACTTGGACGCACTTGAACTGTACATAAAAGTACAAGAGCACGAGTACATTATTTAAATATTATCAAGGAGTCGTGCGGCGGTGGCGTCGACGACGGCGGAGTGCCACGGCCAGCGAGCGCCATACAACAAAAAGCAGGGGCGGGTGGCGGATGGCGTGCGACATGGTCTGTGCGACACAATGACTGAATGAATGGCTGAAGTTAAACAAAGTTTAACGACACTAAATTGCGTTTTTGTTTCTAGGAATGATATTTTGTTAGTGCCAAATGATTTTACGGACAGTTAAGGAAGGAGCATTTTTTATAATTTACACAAATTTTATGAAATCGTTTAGATAACAAGTCTTTGCATGCCAGAGAGTGTATTAAAGTCACATCTCGTTACAGTTTACGCTCGCCCGGCCCACAGCGTGGGGGGAGGCGGTGCTGATAGCGGTTGGCGACACCGTCATGGGGATGTAGGCAGCTGAAGATATTTTAATTATCCTCGCCGTCGCATACAGAAAAGTATTTTCGAAAAGCACTTCACGCATTTCGCGGCATCATTGCAGCAACAGCAACCTGAAATTTTCGAATTCATTAAAATGTTCCCGGGAATTATTGATATATTGCCTTTCAACGGCGTTTCTCCATGAACTTCAAAACATTACACACTCACATACGCGTGCGAGCGTTCGTGTGTGAGCGTAGTTAGGCAACGGCGGCAGAAAATGAAACGCAGAAAAAATCGCACCGACATTTGAGGATTCCTCCTCCGATAAAGTACATGTATTCCTTCATCCTGCACCAGCCACTGGGAGCGGGCAAGGAAGAAATGTCTCAAATCTATGGGGGATTTTTGAAGGACCGACGGATGGAATGTCGGTGCTGTAACTCAAATGAAACAAGAATATCTCAAAATAAACGTCAGGGTCTCGTTGTCAGGCACAACAGCTTCTTCTTCGCTCAGTCTACCTTGGCAGTAAGGCGAGAATGCAAACAGCAACAAAAACAGGAACTCGACGGTATGTACGTGCGTATGTATGTATGTTTGTGTGGCAATATCAAGAGTGGGAAAAAACGACACTACCAACCAACCAACGGAGCAGGCAAGTCAGCCAGCCAGCCCGCCAGCCATCCATACAACCATCCATCCATCATTCATTTTTCAAAAACATCAAAAGTTGTTATTGGAAAACAAGTGGGGCACGACGACTCTTGACTTTTTCTGTTTACGAAAGACTCGATGAACTTACATGATTGCTCTTGCTTTTCATCCTGGTATTTGTTTAATATGTGCGTATATGTATGTGCGTCAGTATGTGTGTGTGTGTGTATTTTTTAAATGAAACCAAATTATGTAAGTTCAACCTTTCCAAGTTTGATATATTGTGTTCCTTGGCCTGACTTGTCTTTAAGATTCAGTCGCATTTCACAAACACACACGCATAAATGTCTAATGGCATACAACGTGTCACCCCCTCCTTTACCGGCGAGGGCAACTTTGATGGCTTAACAATTTGCAAACACGAGTTTATCGGAATTTAAAGCAACTCCCCTAAAATGGCTTAATCAATAATTGAAACAGCCGCCAGAAAACGTTTATTAAAACTTCACTTGTTTGATTGTCGTTCGTAGTTTTAATCTTTTGCAACCTGTAACTTATTCATGAGCCCACTTCACTGGCTTTACCAAGTGTATCATCTGTAGGACATGGTGGGCAAACATCCGGCACACCCATAATTACGATATTAAATTCAAATTATGTTAGGCGGAACCATTAAAGTGTCATTAAATCATAAAAAAACAAGTAAATGAGCTACAATCAGTTGAGCCGACTAACATATACTTTCGCCTATGAGCAGTTTAATCTTAAAATTTCTGCGAGATATTGTTTGAAAAAATGGCGATGGTTCTCATAAATATGGGAAGTATTAAAATAAGCGTGGGAAGGTTTAACATTTTCGTTCCATGAGCTTATCTACGAATAATATTCGTAAACAGAGATAAAATTGAAAGGTGGTCGCCTTTTTAAAGGGCGATACCCGTACGATTGTACCATTCGATTAAAATTTAAAAATATCTTTTAACAAAGCTTTGGATAATTATCCTATTTATCATAATAATGATAGTATTCACATACTGTTGCTGAGCATATGGTTGTGGCAACCAAATGAAAACCTTCTGCTATTATCATAGAGTGGCCGGATGTTAACATAATGTTATCGCTATATGATCCTACACATCAATATTAAAGGGTGGTTAAATTTTAAGGGCCGATATTGCATGTGAACCATACCGAAACGCCTAGTCTTTTCCTACATTTCATTTGATATTTCTCAGTTTCAGACTAACTCAATTCGATCCATTGAAAGATACACAACTGAGCAACGGGTTACAGTTATTCAGGCTTATTATGAAATTGAAAACCAGTTTTCTAAGAAAATCATCTTCAGTGATGAGGCACATTTTCACTGATTTTCACTTTAGTGATTTCGTCAATAACGAGAAGCCGCATTTGGGCGAAAGATAATCCAAGAGTGATTGTCAAAAAACAATGCACCCACAAAGAGTGACTGTTTGGTGCGGTTTATGGGCTGGCGGCAGGGTTACCATTGAAAAATTTCAAAAAGTCGCACAAAAAGGGGATTACTTTTAAAAGAAGTGGCACAAAAAGGGAAATTTTTACAAAAAAAAGTCGCAAACTTTTCGTAAGTTAATTTTATTAAAATATTAATTTAAATTTATAAGTAATAAGAAAAGTAATAAACATCACAGTAAAAACGGAGCTCCATGAAATCAGAGGTAAAATACACATTCAAACTCAAAAACAATTCAATTTCTGATCCTCATGTACCCTACACTATACGATAATAAAGCAAAAAAAATGTTGCAAAATTTGCTCTAATTTTAACAACCATATGTCCATATTGAATATTAATTTTGTCCATTTTGACTATTAATGACCGGTTTTGACCATGCAGGCCATCTGAGCTTAGACTTTCAACAGCTTAGCTCTTTTTTAAGGTTTTTAAAAAGTTAAAAACGTTTTCCCCCTGGCCCGATTTCGGCCCGATAAGCCTGCATCATGCAAAATTATCGTGCTTTCTGATAACATGCGGACGGACATGGCTAGATCGTCTCAGAGTTTTACGACTATTAAGATTATATATACTTTATACAGTCTTCGATCAATATTTCGTGGTGCTGCAAACGGAATGACAAATTTAATATTCTCTTGAAGGGTATAAAAAATCCAAAACATCAAAAGTTCTTATATCTAAATTTTAAGAATAATTTCATATGGATTCGTTGGGTTTGTTGTTAAAATGTAAACTTTGGTACCCATACGTCCGTGAATGAATGTGCCATATTTTCGACTACCTCAAATCAAGGTTGCAAAAGATGATACAATAGAACTTTTTTGATACATTTTCGGCATCGAAAGTACCGTGACAACCGCGACTCATTTACGGCTTACTTACACATTTTACAAATGTTCCGAATTTTTGGCATTTTTACCCTAAAAGCACACTGTCGTGAAGGCTATTCTACAAAGCATTTTTGGTTACTGATCAATCCTAATGGAATGTTCCGAATTTCCTCTAGACTGGATGTAATATGTGCGTCTCTGAGATGTGAGGCTGGACTGTGTGGAGGTTGTCTTCGCAGCCTGTGTGCAATACACATATACCCTGCGAACATTTTCTATCGCGGAAGTGACAAAGAAGTGACGTTGGGAAGTTAAAATTCATCGTCTGCGATACCATTTTCTTATCGCAGAAGTGTCTTCCGTATAAAGAAGTTGTACCCCCCGGAGTTAACTTCAAGAATCCACTTCTGCGTAACTGTAAAGAGTCACTTCTTAGTGCCTTCTTGGGAGTGACTTCTGAGTGCCTTCGTGGAAGTCACTTCTTAGTGTCTTCTAGGAAGTAACTTCTGAGTACCTTTTAGAAGTCACTTCTTAGTAACTTCTAGGAAGTTACTTCTGAGTGCCTTTCAGAAGTCACTTCATAGTGCCTTTTAGTCACTTTTAAGTGGCCTTATGATACAAAACTTTTTTCCTCAAATCGACTGTTTCTATCAACATAATCTTCAGAGTCACTTGAACTATCACTTGACGAAACATCATAACATGAAAACATTTGAACGGAAACACTGGGTTCGCAACTTTCTTCAATATGACCTGCATCAATTATTTTTTTTATTACATTTTTACCACTGGTTGTACTCCCATATATATTTTTTATTATTTTATTTGCCTCTCTTTTGCTTTTTATTTTTTTTTTGTCTTTACAGAAAATTCACTCATATTGTGGGATAAAAAATATGTAAAAACTACAACAATAACAATTACAAAACCACACTTTATCACTGACCGATCACAACAAAAGACAAAATACCAAAAATCTCGATGATGTCTAAAACATATTTTTTGCATCGTTCTCATTTCTTCTAATTGTTTTCGCGGTCTCTGCGACTGCAGAAGTGAATAATTTTGTTTTTGTTTAATATGTCCATAACGGCACATGTGATATTCGGCTGGTGTTGTAAACAACAAACAATCTTCCAATTGACGTCTGGATGATTTAAAGACGACTGTTATGTAAATTGCTATAGTAAAATTCAAGCTATCTTCCAACTATCGTCTGGAAGTGACTAAAGCGAAACGCATTAGACGATGGACGATGAAAGAAACTTCCAAATGTTGGAAAGGGTGTAAGCGCCAGGTTATAAACAAATAGTAGTTTTTTCCCCGGAGCAAACGAATACGCGTATCTTTTAAAAGCAATATACACATTTCGAGTTGTGAAAAGTATCAACATTTTAAAAAGTAGCAAAAAGGGGATTTATGAAAAAGGGGCAGCAAAAATCGCATGGCTTCCAAAGAGATCAAATTGCTACTTTAGTCGCACAACGGTAACGCTGGCTGGCGACATCATCGGGCCGTATTTTTTCGAAAATGAGGCCGGTCAGGCAGTTACTGTGAATGGTATTCGCTATCGTGAGATGATAACGAACTTTTTATGGCCCGAATTGGAAGATATGGATGTGGACGATATGTGCTTTAAACAGGACGGTGCCACTTGCCACCCAGCAAACGAAACAATGGCTCTTTTGTGCGACAAATCAACATCGGCCCTTAAAATGTAACCACTCTTTAGTATCCTAGTCAATAATACTAAGATCCCAAAAAAGACTTCACTATGATTCCACTAAAATATACTAATAATACCATAATCTCTCACTACTATATATAGAACACCCAACTATATTTTAATATCCAGAGTCATATTATGATTCCACTCCACCATTCTTAATCCTTCTTAACCATATTATGACCACACTCCACCATATTTTAGACCCGATGAAATTGTAATGCCTACAATAGTAAGATGTTTCCGTCAACAACATTATGATTCCCAACAACTGCATACTTATATGGGATTCTCTGACAAACGGATAAAAAAAAAATTTTGTACAGCAGATTTTTTACATGATTTTTAAGTTCTTCTTAGTACATGATGATGTGAAAAGAACAGTCGGAGCGATACGATGTTTCCGGTCAACGCTTTTTCATGCATTAAAGAGTTCTGTGTTTTGAAATTGTCATAACCCCGGACTCAGTTTAGTTATTTTTATTCGGAAAGACGCATTTGAATGGTTATAATCTAAGAATAAACAAACTTCTTTAAAAAAATATTTTTTTGGAGAGATTTTATTACACTCCAAGCTGATTGAAACGGGTTTGTTGTTGTTTGTCGTATGTGGAAGGAAAAGTAAGTCAGTGAAGTTAAAGCAAACACATCACCGTCTGGTAGACACACGATTCGCCCTTGAGTACCAACATGTGTACGAGTATAATGAATATTATTATTATTTAGCAAATGAACTTTTACATTCTCTTCAAATTTTGTTTCCCGAAATATTTGTTTTAAAACAATAACATATAACAAAGTAATAAAAAAATATAATGAACTGTTAAGTGATTACCTTTCAAAAGTGTCTTCGCGCATAAAAATATCTTAACTAGGTCCGAAGTCATGACAAATTGGAAAACAATTTATGTTGTGTGATTCGACATTTGTTATCCTGCAGTACGAAGTTTCGCCTCTTTTTTATATTTCGCCTCTTTTTATATTAAACCGTTTAGACGTGTGGTTTTCAAGAAGAAATATAATGCATATAGTTTAATGTAATGGCCAAAATTTTAGCTTTATTAAAAAGGTAAGGGTTGGCCATTTTGTTTCAAAAATAACATCGGGCAAATGGTCGTCGCGGCTGGCTCGAATAAATACAAGTCGATATGCCCAATTTTCGTCCACTTTTTGCAGCATTTGGGGCCGTATTTCAGCTATAACGCGCCAATATTCTCTTCCAATGCTTCAATCGTGTCGGGCTTATCTCCGTAGACAAGCGACTTTACACAACCCTACGAAAAAAGTCCAGCGGTGTTAAATCGCACGTTCTTGGAGGCCACGCCACAGGCCCACGACATGAGAAAATGCGCTCACCAAAAGTTTCCTTAATTAAATGATTGTTTCGTTGGCTGTATGGCATGAAGCACCGTCCTGTTTGAATCAAATGTCGTAAAATTACGGGCTTCAGTTTCATTTAGCTAAAAGTCCAATATCATGGGGCGATAGAGAGCACCACTCACAGAAACGTTCCCGCCATCATCAAATTTTGAAAAAAATATGTACCGATGATTCCACCAGCCCAAAGCTGTATCAAACCGTGGTTTTCTCTGGGTATACGAGGGATGCTATATATATTTCTGGCCTAGGCAACACTAAGTGTTGTTGTTGTACAACCATCATTGGTGTTGTTTACAGAGACATGAAAAAATCAACTTGGCAAAAAAATGGAATTAACTGGTGAACATTTTCGTGCGATCATTTTTCACAGCTTTCGACGTGGCTTTCCCGCCATCATCAAATTTTGAAAAAAATATGTACCGATGATTCCACCAGCCCAAAGCTGTATCAAACCGTGGTTTTCTCTGGGTATACGAGGGATGCTATATATATTTCCGGCCTAGGCAACACTAAGTGTTGTTGTTGTACAACCATCATTGGTGTTGTTTACAGAGACATGAAAAAATCAACTTGGCAAAAAAATGGAATTAACTCGTGAACATTTTCGTGCGATCATTTTTCACAGCTTTCGACGTGGATTGTCACGACAGAAGTGCATCGATGAACTTAAATCTTTGTATGACAATGCAGCACCATCCTATAGCACTGAGAAAAACTGGTTTAATGAATTCAATCGTGGCCGACGCACGCTTAAAGACGAAGGTCATAAAGGTCGTCCAAAAACGGCCGTTGTGCCAGAAAACATTGATGCCGTGCGTGAAATGATAATGCACGATCGTCATGTGACATATTGTTAGATAGAGGCATCCTTGAGCATTTTTTCACCAGTAAGATATTGCATGAACACCTGGCCGTAAAAAAGGTTTGTTCTCGTTGGGTCCCGCACAATTTGACAATCGCTCAAAAAAAGGCACGTGTCGATCGGTGCGGTTTATGGGCTGGCGCCATCATCGGGCCGCCAGCCCATAACATTTCCAAAATGAGGCCGGTCAGGCAGTTACTGTGAATGGTGTTCGCTATCGTGAGATGATGACGAACTTTTTATGGCCCGAATTGGAAGATATGAAAGTGGACAACAGGAGGGTGCCATTTGCCACACAGCTAACGAAACAATGGCTCTTTCTCGCGAAAAATTCAATGGCCGTGTTATCTTACGTCGTGGCGATGTTAATTGGCCGCCAAAATCATGTGATTTGACACCGTTGGACTTCTTTCTTTGGGGTTATTTGAAAGAAAGGGTGTACGTCGATAAGCCAGCAAAAATTCAAGAGCTAAAGGATAAGATTATTCGGCACAGTAACTGCATTGAACATTAATTATGCCTCAGCGTCATCGAAAATTTGGACCATCGAATGGAGGTGTGCCGTCGAGGTCGCGGCGGCCATTAGGCGGAAATTTTCTTCCATTCATAATAGAACCATACCAATATTATCATAATAAAAAGAAATGCCAATAATTTTCTAAATACTTTGTGTTTTATTCAAAGTCGACATCGGCACTTTAAATGTAACCACCGAGTATCTGTCGAAATGAACTCTTATATTCGAAATGAACTCTTATATTAGGTTTTCCGCATATACAGTGGTGAAGGGTATAAATAGTCGATAAAGTCTGATTGTAGCTACGAGTATTATAATATTTTTCTTGAAAAATATTAAAATACTCAGAGAAACAAAGCAAAGACTAAAGGACTTCTTCAGCGTTAGAAACACTTTACAACTTTCAAAATTTCATTAAAAGACCTCACCCTAATACTCGCACTCATATACGCTAGACAGACATGCTAAAATGCTAACAACCCGTAATAAAGATTTAAATTCGAGCCAAACTCTGTTTAATATCAACATGTACAGTAAGTTTTAAATAGCCATTGAAATAAACGTGTTTCGAATGTGCAACGAAAACCAAGACCATGCAAACGGGGCAGATGCGTTCGAAAACTAAAAATAAGAAACACAACAGCAAAAAGGACGAAGGAAAACAAAAAGAGTAACGATGCCAACAACTATTTAATTTACTAACATTAAGATAAATTCGGTATGTGAGTGCATGTAGTGCACATACAACTGTCAGTGTCTTAACCTGTCAGTATGTGTGTGTGTAAGTGCGGTACAACACAATTTGCAAATGTATTCTTCAAAACACATAGGATATGTGTGTGTGTGAAAGTTATCCAGCGAGGGGAGCGCATCTCCCGGCCAGCACGTTGTCAGGCCTTTTGAATTATCTCGTATTTATTTATAAACACTTTATTCGTAATTTCCTGAAAAATGATTCTGTTATCCGCCACTTAGTGTATCTTCCAAACGGTGGAGCATATGGCCTGCATTGCCGACAGGCCGTACTAGGAAGGTGCGTTGCAAAAATACTTCACTCCTTAAGCGTTCTAGCAAATACGGCAGCTACGTTTGCCCAAAAATTAAACAACTGCCACATCTGGGCGGGTTTTTGGAACTCGTACAAGGTAGAATGCTATGTCTTATCAGCGAAATCCGATTAGCCAAGTCTGTTGCAAGTTTGGAGCAATGGTGCGATTTCGTATCGGTATTTTATGGATATTTATATTGAAATGGCTCTTTTGACAAAAGTGACCATATCCATAAAGCCAGGTTGTTTGCTCGAAGCAGTAGCTGTTTTGGAAGTTTACCTTCATTTGTTGTTGAGTGACCTACTGCTCACACTACGATTGCGATCTGCATTCCGTACGTGCAACATACTCTCCGAAAAGATGTTTTTGTCCAGTATGATATGAACAGATTTAAGTCAAATCTGCATAAACATTTCTTCCTTTGTTCGCCTTAAATGTTGGAAACATCCGATGAATGTTGAACTAAATAAAATAGTTACAATACCTTACCCAAAATTATTAACACAAGATTCAGCGAAATGGGGTCCACAGTAACAAATTGCAAACAAGATGACAATTAACTTCTGATGACAGATTCAAAATCGACGGTTCAACCGCAAATCCCAAATAGCCTTGTTTAAAAAGGGCTCTACCCAATCAGTGACTATTGCTCGTGCTCGGTTTTGTATGCCAGTGTTATTTTGTTGGTCACCTTAATCTTTCACCGTAGAGTAGGGGGCATACAAAATGTGTCATTCCGTTTGTAACAACAAGAAATAATGCTCGTCGTAAAACGAACCTACGTAAGATCCTGAAACTTTGTATGATTATAGCTTATGGTCATAAGCAATTTGCGATTGTAAATTGGCTTGATCCGCCCTGGGATAAAAAAATTATCCTATTACTTGACTAAAGTACCTCTGTAAAAGGTACCTTTTTTGAGTATTTGGTTAACCATAATGATTTTTGTGGACGCACAATGGTTTCGATGGTTACAGTTAGTCGGAACGAATTAAATGTTTCCAAATTAGAAAAGTTTCTGGATGTTTAGACTCATGTGGCCAAAAAAACGTCCCGAATGGGGACGTCAAGATCAATAGTCAAGATAGACATATTTGTACTCCAATATAAGAAATATATAGGGTGATCCATCTAGAGGTATTTTTTCAGAACAAAAAAAAATTAAAAATTCAAATCAAGTGTGGAATCTTTATTGGTAATTTAATGGACATTTTATGGCATTTATTTTTTGAAAATAATTTCCTTCAAATGTTGGCAACTGTATTATGGAAATGAGCGTTCGGTGAGAAACGGGTTTTCGACCAAATCTTTGTTCAGTGATGAGGTCCATTTCTGTCTCAACGGCAAAATCAATAAACAAAATTGCCGCATTTGGGCTGAAGAGCAACAAGAAGAGGTTCAAGAGGTGCCATTATACCCAGAGAAAACAACGGTTTGGTGCAGTTTATAAGCTGGTGGAATCATCACTGCATATTTTTTCGAAAATATTGATGGCCGGAACGTAACCGTGAATGGTGCTCGCTATCGCGCCATTATATCGACATTTATGCTACCTAAAATTAATGCCCGTAATCTTGACGACACTTGGTTTCAACAGGAAAGTGCCACTTGCCATACAGCCGCTCAAACAATGGATCAATCGAGAGGTCATTTTGAAAGGCAGCTAATTTCACGTTTTGGACAGGTGAGTTGCCCGCTTAGATCGAGTGATATCACATCTTTAGACATTTTTCTTTGAGGTTACGTGCAGTCTAAATTCTATGCTGACAAACCAGCTACGATTCAGGTTTTGGAAGCCAACATTACGCGTTTCATTAAAGTCATAACGGTCGAAATGCTCGAAAGATTCATCCAAAATTGGACTCTCAGAATGGAAACCCTTAAGCCAACATTTGAAGGAAACTATATTAAAAAAAAAATGCCGTAAAATGTCCTTTCAAATTACCAATAAAGATTCCACACTTGATTTGAAATTTTATATTTTTTTTTGTTCTAAAGAAATATCTCCTGATGGATCACCCTTTATATAGTTATTTTGAAATTTTGCCTCAGTTTTGGGTCGGGTGCTCTTTTTTGATATTTCGTAGCTTAGAGACGGTGGTGGGTATGTAAGGTTCGTCCGCTGAACTTCATGACGTTTTCTGTTCTTCTATTTGCATTGCAGATCCATATGTGACAGCACATAGAGAAAGGGACCTAAGGGTAAAGCAAATCAATTTTCATTTTTTTTTCTTTTTTTTATGTGAGCAACATCTGAGCATCGAATGAGACTGATCCCATGCCCCAAAAGTGTTCCCTCCCAGAGATATGCTCGTTTTATGAAAGTGAAGTCGACGATTCTTAGCGCAAATAGAAAGGGCCCTAATCTTTAAAATGGCTCTCCTGAACAAAACTTTTCATCAACTTTTCACTTTTTTTTTGATGTGAACAACATCTGAGCATCTGAGAAAGGGGCCTAATCTTTAAAATGGATCTCCTGGTTTTAACAGGTTTTTAACCCTAGGTCCCTTTCTATTTTGCGCGTCACATATAGTAAATAATCATGAATTAGCTATCCAAATTTACTTTTAAAACTGTTCTTCGATTTGAAAAACTTTTAGATGAGTTCGTGATTTTTACGGCGCACACAATCGATCAGAAGCACGAAATCATTTTAAAAGATTTTGGTTCAAATTTATTTTTTTTTGGTTATTTACAATTTCAACTTCTATGTAAAAACTAGTAAAAAACGATAAAATCGGACGTGATCTACTACAGTATAGCACTCCTGGATGTTCAGAAAAGCTAACTGAAAATTGGTTTTTGGAAGGATTCTTTCAAATGTAACAACGTCCTTCTTTGGGCCAGAAAAAATAAAGTGTTTGAAAACTTCATTAAATTGGCTATAATATGTTGCTTCTAGAGCGAAAGCCATAAACTGGGATAAGCATACATATATTTATAAGAGCTATAGCTAAATCTGAACCGATTTTCCTTATTTTCAATAGTGTTATTCTGTGACTCATTAAACTTGCTCATGCTATGTTTCATCAAGATATGGCTTCTTGAGCTAAAACCATAAATATCAAACGAAAATACCATAAAAATAGATGACTATGTGGGAACTATAGCTAAATCTAAACCGATTTTCAATAGTGTCAGTTATTGTTGCAAAAAATTACCTCTGTCAAATTTCATGAATATCGGACAGCTACTGCGACCAGTACTTTGATTACAACACAAACATCGCTATATGAAATCAGATGATTATACGTCGTCCGGTATACTTAAATGCGGGTCTAGCTTAAATATGTTTTCAACAAAAAGCGGTATATGTTCAAATGTTAACAATCGTCCATCGATTTTTCAATTCTTTCATATAATGACATTCTTCTATCTATATATAGGTATTATAAGTAAAGGACTTCAAGCATTTGGATCTAATAAATGTTCGATTTATTGCTACTTTATTTAACCTGAGTGCTTTGTAACCTTCTAATTAAGATAATTTGCAGAGCTTCATGGGGTCACTGTTGTGGCATCTAACAAGGCATTCATTCCGAATAAGTAGACTTTCCATGACCTTCTTATTTAGGATTCCGGTGAGATTTTTATAAGCTGGCCTAATGGAAGCAATGCCTAAAGAAAAAAATATTTTAATTCTTTCTTCATCATGACTGCATCTATGAATTTGCTAAGAGGCAAGGCCTGCAGACAGCTGTTGCAGGCCTGTGAACAGGCCTTCTAAGGACTCATTTCCTTCGCACGGGTTTAAATAACAAAACTTGTTATTTAAACTCGTTCTGCTGTTGTTGCTCTTGGCATATGCTACTGTGTGAGTGTTTATTATCCTTTTCGGGGTTGGTATTTGTTTTGTTTTTGTTGTTAACCGAAGATGTGCACACAAGCACACACACATCGACGTCCATATTGGACTCTGAAATGCAATGCAGCTGCTCTTGCTGCTGCTTGTTTTTACTGCTGCCGTTGTTGTGTTATTGTTGCGTATTATTAATGCAATGCCAACTATGACGTCACTGTGTCAATCTGCACAATTAAAAGTAATTGCCATCGACATCAAATACCAACAAAACGCTGCCCTAAAAGTAAGTCCATGTTCATTCAAATCTTCGTGCTTAAGAGAACCAACTCTCCTCTCATTCTCTCTCGCTCGCTATCAGAATCTCTGCAGAAAGTCATGTAGTATGTCTGCAAATAAGGCTGTTCGCTCTTAGGGTCTTCAGGCTCTCAGTGTTTCACTCTCTGTTATGTGTGAGTGCGGCTCTCTTGGGCATCTCTTTATGTGTCATGTCGGTGCGGCAGCAGGGCGCATGTGTTCGAACTTTAATAATTTATTATACCGGCGACATTGAAGACAATAACAACAGTCATCGTAGTAGCAGCAGCAGCAGTAATACCAAAGCCACACACTGGCACAAGCACACTCGAATGGGGCAGCAGGGCGAAACGCAACAACAACAAAATAGCACATACAGCAATAATTCTTGCAAACAGACACAATTTAAAAGCCAAAACCATCATTGCACTCAGCAAAACAAACACATCAACCAGAAACAAAAATTACCCACCGCCATCGGTCCGACCATCGACAGCTCGGATTATTTTTCTTGTCCCTTTACATTTCCAAACACGCAGCAGCACATATTCATACAGACAGCGACACTCACACACACACACCGACACTGACATGAACATACTGTGGGCGAAACACGTTAGCAACGCCAAGTAAGGAACACCACCGAACCGAACAGAACAGAAACAACAACAAAAAGAAAAACAAGTAATGAAACGGTTGCAATTAAATTCATAAATATTCATTTTACCACCGAGTTCAATTTGAATTTTGTCCTTCTTTTGCTTTCGCAAGTTTAGACGAAATTTTTAATTAAATAAACTGAATACTAACTTTGTTTAGAAAACTTTTGGCCAACTTTGCACTGTTTTCAGAACATACGTTTTTTTCTCTATTTCTTGCTCTTCTTCTTCTACTTTAGCATTAAATTCCATAAAATTGTATGGACACATGTATGTTGCTATGCAGGTACGTCTGTGTGTGTGTGTACAACATAAATAGCCGTACGTGCAAACATTTCATTCGAATGTCCGTTAGTCAGTCTGTCGGCCTGTTGGTTAGACCGTCTATCTGTTCACACAGACATACACATATGTATGTATGTATTTGTACTAATGTCATATCAGTGATGTCTATCTCTGCGTTATTTATTGCGCTAAAGGACACACCTTTGCGATGTTGCCGATGTTTTCATTTCGACATTGTTATTTTTGTTGTACTCACACGAATCGTTTATTATCAGAATTTCATGGATACTCTAAATTTATACGTTTATCGGTATACATATCTGTATGCTTTGAGAGTAAATTATTGTGAAATATGTACGTGCATATGCATGTGCAACTTCAAAAAAAGACTACACGATACGAGTATACAAAATGGCTCTGTCATGAATATTGAAATAGGGGGCGCATACCTGTTGCCAATAACAGCAGCAACATTCATACGCCCCAATGTACCACGAATTAGGCTCCAGGCGATCGGTGATTTCTATATGATAGCCAATTCACGGTCGTAAATGTGAAAATTGACCTTGCACAGCAAAGATGGCACTTAAAGTTACGAGTATATTTCAAGGTAAAGTGGAAGTAATAGCGGTTCCAAGACACAGTTTTTTCGAGAGCATTTATGAATGACTAGGATGACTCTAATGCTCATTTCATAGACATTGACAAAAATATTCATTTCTAAGCGAATCAAACTAAATTTAAAACACGCAAAAAAAGTTGATGTCGGGTGGAAACGACTCTATGCTGATACATTGCACTATTCTACCACACAATAAGATATTTAAGTAAAATCATGGGACAAAACATGAAAATGAGAGGAGGCATTACCAGTTCATAAACCGATATAATTGCTGTTGGCTTTTTCCCTATTACAATGAAATGTGCCAAATTTAAATTAAAATCTTACCTCACATGTAGCTCCGTAAGAGGCTTGAATCGTATTCCTCCGGTTTTGATTTCAAGTTTATCATAATAGAATTTGACAAATTTTATCAAAATCAGATCTTAGCCGGAAATCCGAATCAATTCAATCAGTTCAATTTTACAGACTTGGGAGTTGGTCTATTTTGTGCAAAATATAACCGGTTGGTTTATTGTAAAATGAAACGGTTGTAAGATTAGGCATTGTATTGCATTAACATTTGACTTTTTGGAAAGGTCTCGTATTATTGTCTCCTATTTGGATGCACAATACATATTTACTTATATTAATAAAACAATTTATTGTGCAGAAAATATCTTAGAAAATTAATTTATCATAGACTTACCTTGACTTAAGACTTCATTCGGACTTCACGAACTTTGCAAAAAACAAGAGAACAGTTCATAAGTTCAGCTGGGCCGAAGTTTTAATACCCTCCCCCATAAAATAGACAGTATTTCGGGGTGGTTGTGTGCTGGGGGCCATATTAAATAGAACAACATTTTTGGGCCATAATTTAACGACACCCTAGGAACGAATGGTAAAATTAATATATTTGGATCCGCGAGAAAATTTTAAGACTTCTAATACCTATATGCGGCCAAATTTTTGGGCCTCTAAGGCCCATATCGGCACTTATTATTAATAAAGGGACATGCTTGAATTTGTTGAAAAAAATGTTCACTGTTTCTGGTTATCCATATGTCCCCAAATATGTTTATAGTTTATGGAGGCTTGTTTTTGAGCCCCTAAGGTCAATATGGGAAGGTCCCAGTTCCAAATCGGCACAAATATTTAATATAAGGGCATGTTTGGATTTGTTAGCAAATTTAAATGTTTCTGGATGATTTTGGGCCTTGAGACCACGTCCATTAGTAAATAAATTATACAATTTATTTCAGATTCCTAGGGAAGTTCCACAGTTTCTGTTTACCCATATATCCATGTTAGAGAGGACACATATTTAAGCACCCTAGGGACCTTACCCTCATGGAAGTTTGTTTTTTTTTATACCCAAATGCCCATTGTTCAATTGGGACAAATCCCGAAATGGTCCAAATCTAAAACATAGGCACATATTTGGAGTTTTAAAAAAATTCACCCTGTTTCGACAGTTTTTGGCTCCTAAGGCCCAACGACCACATTTATTGAAAGGATAAAGAATCTATGCCTACTACTAGAAAAAATGATTTTAAATTTTATTAGTTAAATAACATAGCTGAAATACCAATGAAAAAAATATGATCAGGATTTTTTAATCCTTTTGTTCAATTTGTTCTATTTGCAATACCAACTGATCGCTAAGAAGACATATGTACTCGTATATATATGGTAAGTTTAAAGGATCTAACTCATTGATTGGACTGAACCGTGCTTTCAACAGATGGACATGGCTTTATCGCCATATAATTTTTGGGGTTCGATAATATATAAACTCTATATGGTCGCAAAAGGTGTGATAAAAGTGTGCACGACTATCATGTCAGTATACAAAGAGTTAAACCTGGGTAGGAATATCTAAGTATTTTTAGAGGTGGCTTTCTAGCTCATTAATGACTTCAAGTGAAAGTAAAGTGAATGCTTAATCTCTAAGTCATGTGAAAACAGTTGGTTCCGGTAAGTGAGTATAATAGTTATAGAGTTAAAAGCTCACTGATTTGAGAGCAGTTTCCCCATATTTCTTATGAAATGGGTATCAAATAAGTAGTTCGAGGACAGAATAACTAACTTATATATATTACCATCCTATAGTGAAGAGTCTAGTAACTTTTCCCATTTCCTCTCACTTGATGGCCAATAACGGATAGCTCTTATTCTGGTGTGAGCGAACGAATATACTTTATATACTCCTCTTCATCCTGACGGTTTCTAAATTATCCGCTGGCGTCTCTTAAAAGTCTCATTGTAAACTCTTTTAAGAAAGAAGTATTCTATAATTAGGGAAAAGTTAAGTATATGTCTATACCAGCTAGCAGTTGACATCCAACCTGAACATCATTCGACTAGATTTAAGTGAAACGCTCGCAAGCTTTACCACTACCGGATATGTGGCTTTGGCTAAAAAATCAAATAAGGAGGATGTTGAACCGCTTATCAATTGTTTGTAGACAAAATGCTAATATTTTGTGCCATTTTAAATTTATCAACACTATGGTAAGCACCGCCATTCTGTCACTTGTCTATTACCAAAATGTAAGCTTCTTAAATAGAGTCCGTATGTTTGACATGATAGATTACACTAGGTTGTACCATCGTACTGAATCATGTTCCCAAAGACGAATTTTTCAAGGACAATTACTTTATCTCACACCTCTTACTGGTATGCACAACTGAAACATGATATTCCAAGTCCAACAGTAGTGTTTCTCAAAAATAGCTTAACCCCGACATGTCGGCTTACCCGCTTTTTGTTGTCGGGTTTTCGGTTTTTTGGCTGTTGTACGAAAAAGCAAAGAAAATTTACAAAAAGACCCACCACCGCTCTGGACAACCATATTGTTCAAAGTTGAATACGTTTTATATTGTGTGCTGGGTTATGTTTTCTAGTTGTTGCACTTTCGGTGCAGCAAGGGAACATATTAAAATTGCTTCTATAACTGCATTTATATCTCACATAAAAGGGATGACTGCATATTTTGGTTAGCACATTTGTTCCGCACATGGCGATAAGGATCTATGGAAAATCAGCGGTCCACACACAAATAAATATTGTTATACACTTTAATGTTAAAATATATAAGTAAAGATTATGTCACAATTAGTAAAGTAAGAAATTATTCTGGATGTAAAAAGTTAGAATGAAAAAAATAGATACTCACCAGGAGAAGACCTTACAACTCTTCTCCAAAATCATGTTTAATTACACAGTATAACATTTTTTAGGTGATTGATTCGGGACTCTATTCTGATAATTGTTTGTGAAAGTAGACCCAAAAAGAAGAACTTTTGCTTCATTTGTTTGGTCAAGGTACATCAAATAATAATTTAATAATTAATTTGAAATTAGTAAGTATCGTATAGGGGAATTTGTCACGTTTTATACTCTTTTGTTTGTCATAACTCGAACCACCAGTCCGAATAAGCTGAAACAAATTTAAAAAAAATTAAAAATTACAATTCCTTTAATCTGTTTGGAGAAAGTTTCGCTACATAAGCAACAGTTTCGCAGTTATAAAGAATAAAAATATTTTTTGCCTAAAAAATTTAAGTTTTTTTAATTCATAAAAAATACAAAACAGTAAAAAGTGTCAAGTCCTATTAGTTTCACGTAAAGTCACATAACCTACAACAAAATCAGACATAGATCATGAAAATCGATTTACGCGTTTCGCTTTTATGCACAATTAAGTGAAGGTATGGATTTCAAAAATTTGCTCTGGGAATCTGAGCTTAAGATTTAAAATCGTTTGCACATATGTGTGAGATATACATCTAAATCTGAACCGATTTTCTAAAATGTTGACATCCGCTTTTACCAAATTTTATCAATATGTGGCTCCTAGAGCTCGTGGGAGCTATATTTAATATAAAACGATATTCTTTAATTTGAATTCGATCCTTTTTTGGTACAAATACCAACGTGTGCCAAATTTGATCAATATTTCTTAACATCGCACAAAAATTGCGACCTGCAGTTGAAACACAAGCTTTAGATGAACGGACATAGTTCAATGGAGTCAGCAGGTGATTACACGCAGAAAAAAAGTATAGTTGGGGTTACAATATTCAAAGAGGATCATACTATTGTTGCGTATATGGTTGTGGCACTACAATAATATGATCCTCACAACAATAGTATGATTCACACATAACCATAATATCATCCCCACAACCATACTATGATCTCCACAACCATATTATTATCCTCACAACAATAGCATGATTCACACTCAACCATACTATTATCTCCACAATCAAATTATGAAAATCACAACTATAGAATGTTTCTCATACAACCATGGTATGATCCTCACAACCATAGTATGATTTACAAGCAACAATACTATGATCCCCACAACCATAGTATGATTCACACGCAACCATGCTATTATACCTACAACCTTAGTATGATTCACTCAACCATACTATGATCCCCAAAATTATTTAATAAGATTGGGTTGTTATTCAAAAATAGAGATTTTTATCAAGCAAGTTATTTTAAATTGCATTACAATTAGTACATAACCAGATTTGAGGCCATGTTTTTATTGATATTTCAGTCAAGAAACAAAAATATACTCGTATATTCCAACTGCAGTCGAAAATACTTTTGGTTACCAGCAGGAATGAGTGCTACTTCACCATCCGTAGACCCCAAGTAACGAATGTGATTAAACCATGATCAATGGCTATATACTTAAGTGCAGGCAGATTTTAAATAAACGAGAACCAGTCGGTAGTAGAGTATATCACCCAACAGAGTAGACACAATAAAAATCTCTCGACTTCCTTCCGATTGTTGTTGTTTTTTATAATGCACTGTATCTGTGTTTTTTTTTGGTATATCTATAAAATCTGTTTTGTTATGTTTAGAGTCGCAACCATACTGTATGATTGCCGTAATTATATTATTGTTAACGTAAATTTTAAACAACAATACTTTTGTTGCACCAACCATGTTTATATAGTTGCTATAACCATATTTTCATTTCTAAATTTGGTAATAATACTATTGATACATTTCAACAATATTAATATTGCCGCTATCATATTGTTGTCAAAATGCAATTCAAAAAACAATAGTATGGTTGCGACGAACATGATTTTATTATAGAGAACATATTATTCTCGCGGTGGCCATATAGTAACCATATCTTTGCTCTGCTTGTATACGTTGATCAGTAAATATAAAGGTGGGTAGCTCAAATATTTTTGGTTGTTTCAAATATGTGCTATGAAACTAAATTATATTACCCTGTTCCACAGAGTGGTGTAGGGTTGTCTATCTGTTTGATGAAAGTGGTATAGTGTTGCCCATCCCCTTGATGAATCATCGCTTCTATTTGGTTTCAAGAGGTAAATTGAGATAATCTTCTTAAAGAGCGGCATCTTTTCGCCCTGTCTGTGAAGCACACTTGCCTTTTGTCCTTGACTACTTATTGGTCTTTGGCATTATTCATAGCAAACCATTGGTTTTGAAGTCTGTACACTACCTGGAACCTGGGATCCGTACGGTGGCCTTCAGAATGGCTTATAAAAAACCCTATTGAATACTTCGGTAAACCGGATTTAGCGATAGACCGTGGCTTTAAGAAATACGGAGTCAAGTGGAAATGCTTTATCTGAAGGGCTTCATCTAATGGCCCGCTCAGTAAAGCACTCTGTACAACACCCGGTGCTTTGTAGGGGCTGCTTTAATCTAAAAACTGTCCAGTATGTGCAGCCTGTGCTCATTTCGGAAGCCATCAGCTTGGCTAACACCCCTAATTGGGAATTAGTCATTAGTCCTGGTTGGTATACAAATAACTGTTAAAGATCAATGAGAATCTGTTGACAGTTCAACGGAAAAAGGCCCTGAATTAATACCTGACGAAATATGTCGAAAGTTTCAGAATATGGTTTGGAATACGAGCTAATCTAAATGTGACTTTTATTTCAAATGAAATTTCAAATTAGTCGATGTCTAAATGTTTTCGAACATACCATCATGTAGCTGAACATGGCGTAAAATCTTCCAGCCTGCTTGGCTGAAATGCATTCCTAAATATCCAACATATTCAAATTCATCATAATAAATACACACGCAGAAAAAAAGTATGGTTGTGGTGACAATATTCGAAGAGGATAATACTATTGTTGCGTATATGGTTATGCTACAACCATATTATGATCCTCACAACAATAGTATGATTTAAATACAACCATACTATGATCCTCACAACAATAGTATGATTCGCACATAACCATACTATGATCCCCACAACCATAGTATGATTCACACTCAACCATACTATGATCTCCACAACCATAGTATGATCCTCACAACCATAGTATGTTTCATATACAACCATAGTATGATCATCACAACCATAGTATGATTCACACGCAACCTTGTTATGATCCCTACAACCATAGTATTATCACACACAATTATACTATGATCCCCAATATTATTTATTAGAATTTGTTTAAGTTGTCGACAATAGATTTGATCCCCAATAAAATTTATTAGAATTAGTTTAAGTTGTCAACAATAGATTTGAATTAGAAAATTATTCAAAAATACATAAATTCATAATAATAGGAGTGATTTATTTTACAGTAGAAAAAATAAGTTTGAAGAAACATAAGCGTTTTTATTAAAAATATTTCAGTTAAACAAAGCCAAAGCAGCTATTTTAAAAAATTTTAATTTCGATAAAAAAGTACTATTATTGCATTAGATCTGTACCAATAACATTTGTTCTTAAAAGCATATTTAAATGAAGAAAAATTACAATCATACAGTATGATTGCCGTAATCATATTATTGTTAACATAAATTGCAAAACACAATACTTTTGTCACACCAACCATATTTATATTGTTGCTATAACCATATTTTCATTTTTAAATTTGGCAATAATACTATTGTTACATTTCAACAATATTAATATTGCAGCAATTATACTATTGTCAAAAATAAATTCAGTTAACAATGCTATGGTTGCGAAGAACATACTTTTATTGTGAAGAACATATTATTATTGCCGTGACCATGTAGTAACCATGTTTTTTCTCTGCGTGCAGTAGCAGTAACCAATACAAATGAAAATGTGTTGTTGCCTTCAAGAATTATGGCATTTCGTAAAATTACTGACTCGAAATTTATAATTTCCGTGTCGCTGGAAATGATGTTATGCGTAAAACGGCATTACTGGCAATGCGTACATGTGCACATGAACGCTACAAGTGCATCTGGGCAAGTGTATGTGGAATAATTACACAAGCACACTAACGTACATGGACTCACACACCCACCCATACGTGTGCATGCCGTGTGGAAAGTACTTCATATGATTTAAACGCAACTATTTAACATTCCATAAATACAATTACAGACCTGCAAGTGCAAGAGCGGGAGAGAGAGAGAGAGAGAAGAGAAAAGAGTGGCAACACTAAATGAAAATGCGTCAATGGGAGGTTTTTGCTGTCGTTGTTAACATTTGTTATGAAACCGAATGGAAAAGTTTCCTTTTTGCTTTTCGTGGCATTTTTTGCCCTCCAAGTTTCCAGCTTCGCGGTACGAGTGTTTGTGTGTGAGTATGTGTGTATGTTTGTTTATATGTGTTATACGTACTGCTTACGCTCTAATTGCCATTTTAGGGAAGTTTTTTGCACATGTTTTCTTCACCTTTTTTTGAAGCTTTTTTTATTTGATTTTAAAGTTTTCAGTTTTCTCCAGATTGTGAAAAAAGGCGATGCTGAGATGGGGCGGGCTGCTCTTGATTACTTCGTCTGTGGGGGTAGGTGTCAGTCTGCCTTGCTGAAGCTGAAGATGGGGTTGGGGGCAGGGTATTTAATTTTGCTTTAATCTCAACATGTTTAATGCTTTAACTTAATTTTGCGTTTTATTGAAGCGTGTACGAGCAATTTGATTTTATGTATTTGTCAATTTATCACACTTGAAATGTACCTTCGTTTAGCACTCAATCAAAAAGTTAGAAACGTATGTGACGGTATATGTGCACAAGTGTGGGTGTGAGCGAGTATGTGTGTGTGCACCGTTGAACTTTAAACGTCTTCGGGTGTCCTCCTTCTTCACACATACATTCGTGCATACATGCAGACACCCTGACACACACGCCCGCCCGCTCTTACATACTTAGGAAATTATAGCACGTTGACAACATATTTCGAATGCCATCGTTAAACGTCAATAAGCTAAGAATAAAGCAGAGAAATCAACAACAACAATGACAACAGCAACGCCACCACCAACTTGTAAATGAAAAACGTACGAAACTCGAAAGAAAATATGAAAGGAAAAAACGTACTTGCACACACATACCCAGCGACTAGCATACACACACATGCATACCACTCACACACGCACTCTCATACTTGTATATTTATCAAATTTCTATTTTTTTTGCTTTTCAATTGTAGGCAATCACGTCTCGTACGGGTAATATTGAACTGGTAGTGTGCCATCAGTCGATCAGGCTGGCAAGGGGTTTAATAGGTTGACTGGCTGACTGACTGGCAGGATGCTGACTTACTGGGAACGGGAGCAAATATTATTTTCTACATAATCAATGATGCCTATTTGGGAAAATTGCCATCACAGGTCGTTTTCTTGTTAGACAAGCAGTGTTTCTTATTAGATTTGTTTACCTTTTAAATTCATATACTATAAAGCCGTTGTCGTCCTGCATCGCTTGCTACCTGTGGGATCCTGTGTAAAAGATGCACATGAATACGCGAATGAATGTGCGGATTCGCACGTTAAGTTCACAAAGAAAAAGGTGTGTGACAGGTATCTGCAACTCTGAGAAACTCGTGTAGATCTGTCAGACTTGGATTTCTGAAGCACCTACAGGAGATGGTAAGGAAATCATACAGATCTAATAGATTTGTTAATGTATTATACTAAAGAGAACACTGGCTGTATAAAGAGCAGTAGTCTCCATCATGGATTTCAGTTTAATATGAAAGTTTTGACAATGTGCGGTAGGACCGGTATCTTTTCTATCAGGGGGTGTTTCATTCCATACCAACATCACGTTGAGTTCACAAAGAAAAAGGTGTGTGACAGGTATATGCAACTCTGCGAAACTCATGTAGATCTATCAGACTTGGATTTCTGAAGCACCTACAGGAGATGGTAAGGAAATCATACAGATCTGATAGATTTGTTGATGTAGTGTATTAAAGAGAACACTGGCTGCTTAAAGAGCAGTAGTCTCCATCATGGATTTCGGTTTAATATGAAAGTTTTGACAATGTGCGGTGGAACCGGTGTCTTTTCTATCAGGGTTTGTTTCATTACATACCAACATCATACTCGTACATACTATCGTCATATTGTTATTAGTTCACTAAATTTAGCTTTTCAAAGTTCAGGTTTGTATGGGCGGGTCCACGCCAATTTGTTCAACTTTAACATAATGTATGCATTCTGTGAAAAATTGTTAACGATCCGTATTATTTTTTCCCTGCCCACTCTTCTATTGCGATGTGTTGTAATGCACGCCAACATCATATTTTCCAAATATCATCGTCATATCTCTATAAGTTCTTGAGATATTGTCTTTTTAAGTTTAGAGTTGTGCCACGCCCTTTTATAATGATACCACAACATAGTCTATGATAAATTCCTAGTCATTGATTATATTCTGTAAATATTTTATATCGAACAATCTATTACTTTGACCATTGGCGAGTTTTTAAAGGGGGCCTGGGACCGCCTACTTTTTCTCAGGGATTTATTTCGTTCAATGCCAATATCACATGTTCATCATCGTCACATCTCTTTTAGTTTATGAGATATTGTATTTATAGGTTCGGGGTTGTGTGGGCTTTCCCACGCCCTCTTTTCCAATTTTACCATAAAATAATCTGGAATAATTGCATAGTTGTTGGCTTCATCCTGTTCAAGTTTTAGAACGATCGCTCCATTAGATTGTCCATAAATACGATTTTTTCAAGGGGGCTTGCTACCCCTCACTTTTCCTCCAGATTATGGTTTGAGCCCTGTCAATAGCATGTGTTCCAGATATCAATTTATCTATAATTAATCATGAGATAATGCGTTTTTTTAATTCAGGATTGTTGAGGTTCCTTGTGAGTCATGCAATCCCAACCGTTTCAGTCCATCAGCACATGTTTCTGCAAAATTTATAGCCACCTTGGTCCAATAGGACAACCTATAGTGATTTAGACAATGGTTTGAAAATTTCTTAATTGATTAAAAGTAAGAAATCTTTTCTATCTAGACGTCTCAATAGCTTTGATAAGGCAAACATAATTTTTCGCAGAAAAAATATGTTATGTACAGCGAAGACGAAACGTTTTAATGGAGCTTTCTCGAAAATATTTAATATTAATTCGGTGCCGATAGACCGCTAGAATTATTAAAAAAAGGGGAATATTTTTTTTATTGCTATATGTATTTCTTGCCTAGGCGGCACTAAGTGTTGCGTGGCGCCATCTGACTTTTCCGTTAGATATTTTGACATTCTTCAGCATAAACGTACTCAGAACGTTTTGACGTACGACTATCATTTGTGTTGTTTACAGTGACTTGAAAAAATCATCATTTTCATGCGATCATTTTGCACAACATTCGACGTGGATTATCACTACAAGAGTGCATCGATGAACTTAAATCTTTATATGGCGATGAAGCACCATCCTATAGCACTGTGAAAAACTAGTTTAATGATTCAACCGTGGGCGATCGTGGTGCGTGAACTGATAATGAAAGATGGTCATCTGACATACCGTGAGATAGAGGCATCCTTGGATATTTCTTCCACCAGCATACATTCGATATTGCATGAACACCTGGCCGTTAAAAAGGTTTGTTCTTGTTGGATCCTGCACAATTTGACAATCTCTCAAAAAAAAAGGCTCGTGTCGATTGGTGCAAAGAAATTTTGAAAAAATACGATCGCGGTGCTGCAAAAGACGAAAAAAAACGATCGCGGTGCAGCAAAAGACGTTTATAAAATCGTCACAGGTGACGAATCATGGATCTATACGTATGGGCCCGAAATAAAACAGCAATCGACCGTGTGGGTCTCCGAAGACGAGCCAAGTCCAACGAAAGTTGTTCGTGGAAGAAGCACTTAGAAGGAAATGGTCGTCTGTTTTTTCGGCAAAACTGGTCATGTGGGGACTCTTCTGCTTGAGCAACATAGGACGGTCAATTCTGAGTGGTACACCACAATTTGTTTGCTGGAGTCTTCAGAGAAATTCGAAAAACGAACAAGAGGAGACGAATCATTGTGCACCATGACAATGCAAGCTCTCACACATCGGCTCAAACCAGCGCCTTTTTGACCGCTCAAAACGTCGAATTGATGGGTCATCCGCCGTACAGCCCTGATTTGGCACCGAATGCCTTCTTTTTATTTCCGCACATCAGGAAAAAATGCGCGGTCAACGATTTTCGTCTCCAGAAGATGCTGTTGAAGCTTTCAAAAACAATGTTTTGGAGGTGTCTCAATCGGAGTGGAAAAAATGCTTTGATAATTTTTTTTGAGCGCATTCAAAAGTGTATAAATCATGCAGGATAAAACTTTGAAAAACAATAAAACCATTTTTGATGATAAATATTACATTATTAGCCTTGAAATATATATATATAACCCTCGTATACGCAAATGCTTTAAGAAGAATGTTCAGTCTAATAACAAACGATATTCAATTAAATTCGTATACGAGAAAGATTCTTTAACACCCTTGTCTGATTACGCGTTAGGTATTATAGCTAAACTTATAGAGAAGTTAAAAAATATTGAAGGCCTAATATTGCAAGACATTTTGACAAGCAAGGAATCATGCAGTTGGTCAAAAAGAAACTATCTGTCTGCGATTGGTATTTTCTTGTACCTCCCACACAAACTACAATGGCATATCAATTATTCCATCACCCTCCCAACTTCCCTCGTAGTAATATGAACTGCAACACAGCCCCCATCAAGATTGTTGATGTCATACGCATTTCTAATGGCTGTGCGGTTTCGATTTTACATGATCAGTTGGGTTTAAGAAATCTGTCTGCCTCGTATTAACCATAAACGTTATCGTGTGACAACTTCAAAGGATTGTTTGGAGTTGTTAACCACAATTTAAATGAGTTTTTGCAATGTTTTGAAGCAGTGAATGAAACAAAGATCCATTACAACACTCCGGAGACTAATAGCATTCTAAACAATGGGTTCCTCCGGGTGAACCGGCTCCGAAGAAGCCAAGGTGACTTTGTCGGCCATTAAGGTGATGGCGGGAATATCCACAACGATTACCTTCAAAAGGTAAAAAAATAAACGGTCAATAAAATTCCAACTTATTGCACCGATTTAACGAGGATTTATAAAAGAAGATCCCATATGGCCAAGAAAAACGTTCTTTTCCATCAAGATAGTGCAAAATTGCATGAATTGGGTTACGAATTGGTACTTCATCCTCCATATTCTTCGGATTTAGTTCCCAGTGACTATTTCCTTTTTCCAAACCTAAAGAAATTCAGCTCCAACGATGAAATTGTTGTTCAAACAAATGTCTATTTTATGGTCCTCGAAAAAATCCAGTTTTTTGGAAGGGAAAAAAAATTCTAGAACTAACGTTGGACTAAGTGTATTGAGATAAAAGGAGACTGTGCTGTAAAATAATTCTTTTTTTTTTGCAAAAAAAAAAGCTGTGTAAAACACAGCTTTTCGAAAATTCAAGGAATTGTTGATATGCCTTTGTATCTGTTTCAGTGCAAATTAGAACACTCACAACATGTCACCCAGTGCTTGAAAGTCGTCTGAGTTGTACTCCCATATGAGAGAAGTGGTTAACACTAATACGACTAAAAAACAAAATAAACTCTTTCAGATTACATGTTATGCAAAAACTAACTATGATAAAATACACTGCCTCCGCATTCCAGCAGTTGGATAATAACCTTTTGCTTTACTTCAAAGAATTGATTAAAGTGTGAAACATTTATGGGATATAATTGGACTGAAGTGTTATTTAAGTTTTAGTTTTTCTTAATGAAATACTCAAAATTTGATTAAACTATTGTATTCGCCTTAATTTTGTTAAAATATAAAAAAAGTCCAGAAATTAGAACTTTTCGGAAATTAGAACCACCCGAAAAACAAAGTGGTTCTAATTTGTGAGCGTCTATCTTTTAAGCTATTCGTCTATATTTTAAGCTATTCATTCGTTTTATCTTTTAAGCTATTCATATGTTTTATCTCAAAATCAAATCTTAAGACTTCTTAAATTTATGCAATGGGGCAAACTTGGAGGCAAAAAATAGACTTCTAGTACCTCACACACAAATGATCCTTTTTCAGTGGGTATTAGAACCCACATAACTTATCTCTTAGTGCACAAAATTCGCTTATATTGCGAACTTCATAATAAATTTAGTTTTCTTATACACAATTTATAAAAAAAGATCAATAAAAACAACTTATATAAGTATATCATGATGGGAAGAAATGTTCCTCGCGATATGTTCCGTATATAAATCCTTTTTGGGAAAATCAAGAGACATCAGTGTAAAACATTCTAAAATTAGTCACATTCAAATATTGCGACAGGGAGATTTTTTGCGGATGTGGATATTGCAGAGATTTTATGCGGATATCCATTTTGCATAAAATATCTAATATATGCCAAAAAACGGATATATTATTATTTTTTATGCAACAAACTTGTGTTGCATTAAAAGCTTCTTCCGACCTTCCAGTAAAAAAATGCAATTGCATAAAATTCCGCGTCTAAGAGATAACCAATATGAGGTTCCAACAGAATAGTGCCACTAGCCACACAGTCAACAAAACAATGGTGCAAAGAAAAAGTGTACGTCAATAAGCCAAAAACACTTCAAGAGCTGAAGGACCATCGGTTTGGATCATTGTTTAAATGCCGATGCATCCGAAAAGAGTGAATGTTTTGTGGGTTTATGGGCTGCGCCGTCATGGGTCTGTACTTTTTCGAAAATGAAGTCGGCTAAGCTGTTACCGTGAATAGTATAGCGAGATATTAATGGACTTTTTGTGGCCAGAAATTGAGGCCGGGGACCTAAACGTGGACGTCTTGGCTATGTTAATTGGTCACTAGACCATGTGATTTGACACCGTTGTACTTCTTTCTTTGCGAATATTTATATAAGAAAGTATTCGTCAATAAGCCAAGAACAATTCAAGAGCTAAATTATAAGATAATTCGGATAATTATCGACATTGAACCTACATTATGTCATTTAAAATATGGACCATTGGATAAATTATAATTTAGATAATATATTTTTAAAATGGCTAATATGTAATGATTGTAATCCATAGCCTTAAATAAATAAATAAATAGTATGCCGACGAAGCCAAGGCGAACATTTGGCAAATTTTTGGTTTCTCACATAATTTTTAGAGATCCTTCAATCATTGTAAAAAATATCAAGATAATTCTCTGAAAACTTGTTCTTTTATTTACAATTAACATCGTGTTTTTAAGATGGACCACCCTTAAATCCTCGTTTTGAGTCAATTCAATGTGTTCTCAGTATATCTCTGAGGTGCTGGGTATCATATCGTCGGCCCAGTCAGACTTTAGACTTTTTAGTTGCTTCATCAAGTTTTAAGAAATAAACTTTAAATTTAATTCTCCCTAACTTTGCGATTAATAGAAGAAAACTATAAGCTTAACGCAATTAAAAACAACAATCGGTTTCAAGCGGGCCGCAGAATTTTTGTGGCATATCCGCTGTGAACCAATCTTCACCTAACTTAGATTTTTGGGTGTTCAATATAAAACAACAATCGGTTTCAAGCTTGCCGCACAATTTTTGTGGCATATCCGCTTTAAACCAATCTTCAACTACCTAACTGAGATTTTTTGGTGTTCTAGCCCTAATGAACCACCTTTGAAAACAACATCCGTAATCCGTGCTGGATCTACTAGCTAAATTGGAACACCTTGTGCTCGTGGTGTATGCACGCTGACTTCCTTGTTCTCAGTCACCCTTTTTGAGGATGGCATCAACTCGACAATCTTGATTCGATTCTTGGTATTGACACTCGTTTGTTTGCTTCGATTATTGCAAATGCATCATTAAATTCAGCAGTAAAACGATCAACAAACTCAGAGTGTTTGCCGTGCCTAGCAGGAAGGATATGTGAGCCTGTGTCGAATTATTGTTTAGTCCTTTCGCACAGGCAATACACACACTCAGACATGCACACACACACACACACATACGTATATACTGTGATGATTGCTTGAGCTGCTGCTGTTTGCCAAACAAAGTAACGAACTGAACCTTGAAGAGAGTGTGAGCGAGTGAGTGAGACGAAAGGACAACAGACAACAAAAAGTGAGCCTTGTATCATCCCGGTGTGCCGTTGTTTTTGTTTTGTCTTCCTCTTCTTTTAAATTTTATTGCATTTTATTAGAATAGCAACACATACTCGTACAGTACAACACACTAGCACAGACATTCACACATACTCACACATAGCCGAATGAACATGTTTATACAGCTTCCTAGATTTGATTGCGTTTAATGGAAACTTAGAAGAGCGAGGGCGGCGCAAGTAGTTGGCTGGGGACATCTTAACAAGAACCCGGTAGGGAGGGGGGGGGGCAGAGAGCAGTCAATTGCACCTCGTTGGTATACCCTCTTCGACAGCCTTATAAAGTGTTTTATTTTGTCTCTGGGAAAAAAAGGAAAAACTTTTGTGAAAAGTGGAAAAGGAAGCGATATAATACCGTTTCATACACACGATATGTAAATTCACTTTCCCCCTACCCCAGTTCCCTTTTATAGGCTTCGGTGCGTATATGCGAGTGTGTGCATTATGAATATTGCCGAACATGTTATTTGCCTTGTTCTAGTCCTTTGTAATGTTTTTTTGGGTTGTGTGTGCGTGTGTTGTTTTTTGTTTAAACCTTTGATTTGTTGTGTTTCCATCCTTTTTTCCCCGTCAATGTTATGGTGTAATATTCCTGACAATGGAACAAAAGTTCGTAGTGGGTGCTAATAAAGGGTTGGCTCATGGCTGTCATTTTGTCAGTGCGTGTGTGTGTGCGTTTGTTTTGCTTGTTCTGGTAGCCCAATTTCATCAACAATGATTGTGAAATTTACTTAGATTTCGTCTATGCTCTCCGACGTATACGTCGCACCCGTCGCACTACACCAAATCCCAACTTAACCCCCCGTCTGCGGCCCCCAGAACGCCGATCCAGATCCCCTTCTGTTTACTGTTATTGTTTCTTGTTTAAAGTTGAAAATAGCAATGTAATAGCATTCTCACGAATACTCACACTCGCTCAGGCATAGGCAACAGCATACAACAATACAACAGAATAGAAAAATAAAAAAGAAACAAAACAACACGAAAAAACAAAGCAAAAACACAACCAACAACACCAGATCCAAGTGAAAGGGAAATGAAAGAAATCTTTTTGCAAAGTAATGTTCTTACAAAACACTTTCGCCATAATCGCTTTTGTTGGCCCCCTCACCACACACTGCCGCACACCCACAAGCCCCAGACATCGCCGCACCGGCGGATGATGCGTAACAAGCGAAAGGATGTTCTCCCATTAAATGCGTATGTTTGATGGTGTTTGTTTTATTCTCATACACACAGCGAAACGTATTACTTAGGCGTGTGTATGTATTCCGGTGCGTATTCGCTCGCGCGTTTGTGTGTGTGCGTTGTGGGTATATCTGTGTGTATACATTTCATAGACAAGGAGGTGGGGGTGAGCTTGAAGGAGGTGATAAAAACAAATCTGTTTCATGTGCCTTTTGCTTGCCGGTTGTCCTTCCCTGGGCTACGCACTGCCTTCTCTCACCCTAGTCCCCCACTCTCCCTCTCGCTCTCGCTCACTATGTTCCGCTGAAGAAAACCAAACATTTTATTTGGCAATTGTGAAATTTCAACTTATGACAGTGTTAAGTTTATCATATTGTGCTCATACTCCGCTTTCCGGTGTCTCCGGGTCCGGGTACAGCAACACCAACTTCACAGCACGGGAACTGTATAAACATGTGCTTGTGTGTGTGTGTGTGTTTGAGAGTATGGTAGTTAGTAGAAGTATCTGAATACAATGCGTGTATATTGTTTTTCTCGGCTGGTTTTTAAACTTTGGAAGGGTCATAATTGTTCAGTGCTTCCAAGAAGATCATATTTAAGAACAAAGTGTGTACTACGACGGCATGAAACGAAGCGAGCGAAGGACCAGAAAAACTTTCCAAAGTACGCAACAAAAGTTGGCAACTTAAATTTAGGGGTTAATTATTTTCAATGTATTTTCTGCACCTCCCCCTTGCCACGCCGCTATAGCCTAACCCTCTCTTTTCCTATTCGAATTCCACCTCGCCCTTGGTCTTTTTTCCATTATTGTTTTGATAAAAACTTAAGTAATTGGTTTTATATTTAGAATACGAGAAAACGTAATAAAATTTCACATAAAGCATATACTAAAGAATTTCCGTTTACGTATACATAGGCATAATGGAAAATGTGAAAATGTGAAAATGCTTCTGGCTGAGGGTCCGCTAGTCCACGTTTACTGTGTGTGTAAGCCAGATGCTTCATTTAAGTTCAATCTGTCGCCATGCCTAGGGAAAATTTTACTTGATTCTATGCATTTTTTGATTTTTTTACATTAGGCATAAATGGTATAGATCGGAAAAATGCAATGCTTCATTGGGGAAAGTGTAACATGGAGTTTAACCCGATACCTACAATCAACAATCTAAACGTCATACCATTGTTGGGTATATAGTTGTGGTACAGCAACAGTATTAATATCACGACAATAGTATGATTCCAATACAAGCATAAAACAATACTCACAACACAAGTATGGCTTACAAATAACCATACTATGATCCCCAGAACCAAAGTATGATTCACACTCAACCATACTATGACCTCCACAACCATATTATGACCCCCACAACCATAGTATATTTTACAGGCAACAATAGTATGATACTTACAACCATAGTATGATTCACACGCAACCATGTTCACACACAATATATATAGTCACACACAATTATACTATGATCCACAAAATTTTATTAGAACTGGGTTAAGTTGGCAACAATAGATTAAAATTATGAGAGTTATTTAAAAATAGAAATCAAAATAATAGGAGTGGGTTAATTAACAGTAGAAAAAATCAGTTTACAAAAACGTAAGCGTTTTTATTTCAAATATTTCAGTTAAACAAAGCTCAATCAGTTTGAAAAAATGTGATGCAACCAACAGCATTAACTAGATAGAAAAAGATTTTATAGTTTTTTTTTAAATAATATCAGAGCGACTTACTTAAGTAAGGGGTGGGCCCTGTAATATTTTAAATTTGAACTACCGATTATTTTTACTTGAAAGGTAAAACGACATTCATTTTTATTTTTATTACCAGTTCTATGTTTGACATTTGCAAAATTCTGATTTAACATGTTAAATGGCCCACCCTGTATATGCAAGTTTTCGGCCTAAGCAAGATGGTTTTCGAGGTGGTAGATTGTGCGTCTACCAAATAAATACTATTGAGTAAGCGGATGAAATGCGTTCCACTTGTGTATCATGTTTGTGGATTATGTAAAGGCGTTCGATTCAATATTCCGGGACTGCATTTGGGCAGAGCAGCACAATTTTGGAGTTCCTTAAAAGATCAAGTCTACAGTCGGCCGTAGCTATGAGAGGTTAAAGTGTTCGATACTGCATAAAGCAAAATTATCTGAGCCAATCAACACCATATCGGGTGTATGACAACAATATGTCTTATCGCCGTAGCTATAGGTTGACGTGGTCTTAAAGAGTAATTTTAAGTCCAAATTTATTAAATTTATGTACGAATTCATTAAATTGATGAAGTAAAAAACAATTTAAAAAGCAACAAATCCCTGATTTTCGACTTTGAGCAATTGCAAAATATTTCTTGTCCTTTTTAATCTATCAAATATATTCAGGCTTAAAACTTTGACTTTGTATATCTTAAACTCTTCAAACGTAAGCGACTAATGTTCCATACTTGTTGCTTGAACAGTTCTGCACCAAATGTGGTAAAGAGTGTACTTCATTTGGCGTTCCCTCAATGGGCCTCGGTAGAGCCTCGAAGCTTTATTAGCATATGCAAAATTGCGAACAAGTTGCAATAGAATTCGAAACTGCACAAAATCCAAAGTGCAACCAAGGTTAAATTTACGACCAGTTGTCTGATTACAAGCAATCACCAGCCCTTATTTATAAAACACCGTGTATCAGAGTGTAACAGAGTATTAAAACAAATAGTATTATGTGCCCTGATTCACCTCCGGCTGAGCATATCTAAAAATATTTTAGCGGCGGGTTTCCCCCTCGAAAATGCCACGCGAATTTACCAGTAAATTTAAATTTATCTCTTAGCTCAGTAAAAACTCCTCTAACTATCTGTGCATAAGCTTCGGAAACGGCATGAATCATTAGGTCCCGCTCAGTAAGTATAAGAACTTCATGGTGCACAGCTCATTGATATGATAGAAGTTTCCCTCGTTGGGATGTTGTGGGACTTTAGTAACTAACTAAGTCAGACTAAAAGACTTAATTGTTCCATGGCTTTAAGCTCAGTAGGACCGACTAGTACTCTTGCTACTTCATGGAATGCGTTTAACCTGGCAATCAGCGGCTCACCCAATCGAACCAGTTAATTTCCACATGCTCTGAAGTTAAATTTAAATATACTTATATATATATTGCAATCGATGTTCATCAGCAAAGTTTCATTTAGAGACCAGAAATGAGTTATAAATGAAACGGATAAATATGAAATGTTTCTGCCATAATAGCATTATCGACACTTTACCATTTAACTGCTGTCGCCATACACAGCATTTCTTTTGCTTGGCTTTTATTTGAATTAGAAATGAACTTTAAATTTTCAAAACGATTGACTGCCAAGAACGGACGGAGCGAGAGAGAAAAAGCAGCAACGAGGAGGTACAAATGTTCAAATGTTCAGATGTTGCTGTTAAATGTATCTGGGGAATAACTAGGAAACTTTCCGACTACACTATAAACAGTTTAGCAGAAACACAAACTGTTAATAGGATTTTATGGCAACCAATGTCATTATTGCGGTTTAGTTCAATTTAACATCGTCCTTCGTTTGCAGGACATTCACACACACTCATAAGAACAACAGGAAAATAAAACTCATTCCAAAGTGCTAATAAACGTATTGACGGAGCGAGCGAGCGAGTGAGTGAGTATACATGAGTCTTCCTTCGCCTCCTGTGCAACAGCATCAACTGCTTTTTGTGCCCCAGTGATTTTGAACGCAGCACCGGAAGTGTGAGTGTCACCGGCCACAATACTGAAAAGACTGTTATTTTTGCGCGATTTTTAATTAAATAAATACTCAAGTGGGAATAGGATCACCAAATTTGGAAGGTGATATTTCTTCTGGACACCATTAAGAGTTGAAGAAAATTTAATTATTGGGCCACTGCATTGTACGAGGGTTGCTATATATATTTCTGGCCTAGACAATACTAAGTGTTGCCTGGTGCCATCTGACGTTTGACAGTTTTAAGCATAAACGTACTCAGAACGTTTTGACGACCATCATTTGTGTTGTTAACAGTGACTTGAAAAAATCAATTTGGCAAACAAATGGAATTAACTCGTGAACATTTTCCTGTGATAATTTTTCACAACTTTTGACGTGGATTATCACGACAAGAGTGCATCGATGAACTTAAATCTTTGTATTGCGAAGGTCGTCCAAAAACGGCCGTTGTGCCAAAGAACATTGATGCCGTGCGTGAACTGATTATGCAAGATTGTGTGACACACCCTGAGATAGAGGCAGCCTTGGGCATTTCTTCCACCAGCATACATTCGAAATTGCATGAACACCTTGCCGTAAAAATGGTTTGTTCTCGGAAGATCCCTCACAATTTGACAATCGCTGAAAAAATGGTTCGTGTCGATTGGTGCAAAGACTATTTGAAAAAATACGATCGCGGTGCTTCAAAAGACGTTTATAAGATCGTCACAGGTGACGAATCATAGATCTATGCGTATGAGCCAGAAACAAAACTGCAATCGACCGTGTGGGTTTGCTAAGACGAGCCAAATCCAACGAAAGTTCTTCGTGGAAGAAGCACTTCGAAGCAAATGGTCGCCTGTTTCTTTGGCAAAACTGGCCATGTGGTGACTGTCCCGCTTGAGCAACGTAGGACGGGCAATTGTGAGTGGTACACCACAATATGTTCGCCTGGAGTCTACGGGGAAATTCGAAAAACGAACAAGAGAAGTCGAATCATTGTGCACCATGACAATGCGAACTTTCACACATCGGCTCAATCCAGCGCCTTTTTGACCGACCAAAACGTCGAATTGATGGGTCATCAACCGTACAGCCCAATTGGCACCCAATAACTCCTTTTTATTTACGCACATCAAGAAAAAATGCGTGGTCAACGATTTGCATTGCCAGAAGATGCTGTTGAAGCGTTCAAAAACCATGGTTTGGAGGTGTCTCAATCGGAGTGGAAACAGTGCCTCGACAATTGGTGTGAGCGCATGCAAAAGTGTAAAATCATGCTGGAGAATTCTTCGAAAAACAATAAAACCATTTTTGATGATAAATATTCGCATTTCATTACTAGGCCAGAAATATATATAGCAGCCCTCATATTACAGAAATCTCTTGTTTTGTACATCTCTTGGATCTTATGTCAATAAAAAATACCGATTCCTTAAACATTCTAATAAAATATGCTGAAATGAATAAGCTTAAATTTCGGTAATTTAGAAAATGCGTAAATTTGGCGTTTCTATTATGGAATGAAATAAAAATAAAAAAAGATTACAATTGCTTTTAAAGCAATCGTGGTTCAGTTGTTTTTGAACAAAAGGGAAATAATTGTTTGATACCTACCTACCTATCTAAGCATAAGGAGGAGATTCAATTTCGCGATGTTGCATTTAATGGCCAAAGGGAAAGTACTGGATATTTAGACGCATACTGATAATAATGACGAACGACACTCAGAAAAGCAAACTTTAGTGGTTACTTCTTTTTATTCAAAAATGAACCATTATATCACAATATAAGTTTATGTGATTTTATAAAGTTTGTGGGCCGGCGTGGTGTAATGGTTAGTGAGCACGACTATCTTATATGTATACCAAGATCCAAGCCCGGCTAAGGGCATCGACCCTATATCATTTAATAACCTACATCTATAATATTTTATCTTCCTTGAAAATAGTTCAAGGCCGTATCAATAGCCCCGCATCAATAATTGCTTAACAAACGCCTCCAAATATAATATCGGATTTAGAAACCTGGAACGAAATCTATGGATCTCAGATAAAACCTCGAAGCTAATGTAAAGAAGAAAAGTCAGCAAAGCGAATCTCAACAAGGTAGCGCTGACAAAGATGTGAGCCCAGTTTTGACGAGATAAACATCGGCGGGTAAAAATTCAAATCAAGTGTGGAATCTTTATTGGTAATTTGAAGGGGCATTTTATGGCATTTATTTTTTGAATATAATTTCCTTAAAATGTTGGTCGCAACTACGCCTCAGGGTTTCCATTCTGAGGGTCCAATTTTGGATGACTCGTTCGAGCATTTCGACCGGTATGGCTTTAATGACAAGCGTAATGTTGGCTTCTAAAACTGAATCGTAGCTGGTTTGTCAGCATAGACTTTGGACTTTACGTAACCCCAAAGAAAAATGTCTAAAGGTGTGATAACACTCGATCTAGGCGGCCAACTCACCAGTCCAAAAGGTGAAATTAGCTGCTTTTCGAAATGACCTCTCATTGTTTGAGCAGCTGTATGCCAAGTGGCACAGTCCTGTTGAAACCAAGTGTCGTGAAAATTACGGCTTAAATTTCAGGTAGCATAAAGATCGATATCATGGCGCTATAGCGAGCACTATTCACTGTTACGTTCCGGCCATCATCATTTTTGAAAATAATATGTACCAATGATTCCACCAGCTTATAAACCGCACCAAACCGTTGTTGTTGTTGTTGTTGTAACAACAATATATTTATTTTGAAGTCTTGTTCGTCTATGGGGGATCTGCTTCGATATCCAACTGAATGCGTCCACAGAGACCTAGGCGTCAGCTGAGTGGGCTTGGCCGGACAATTGAAGATGTGCAGCACATCATGTGGTCCCTGATGGCAGCCAAGACAGATGTCCGGAACGTTAGCATCAATTCGTGCCCAGTAAGAATTGGGGCGGCTGCGCCATCCAGATCTCAGCTGCGCCAGAACCACGCGGCTCTGTCTAGGTTGTACCTTCTCCTCAGGTGAAATCTCCGGGGGATGTTCCCCTAGTATTACATTCACACGGTAGCTGGATACTGCTGCTGCGACATCATCGGCGTGAATGTTGTTCAGACATGCCTGATAGTTTCGATGATCTAAAGGTTCTCTCTTATACAGCTGGACCTCTCTAAATCATGAATATCTTACCTGATCTGCCTGGGCGGAGGCATCCGGTTCAAGAGATGGTAGTTAGGGTGACTGCTGCGAAAACACCCTAGCAGGTATTGCTTAGACAACAGGAAATTGTATCTGCGCACGGTAAGGACATTCGTCTCCTCATGTAGATGGTCCTCAGAAGATATAAGAAGACACCCTGTTGATGTTCTGAGGGCGGCATTTTGGCAAGTCTGAATTTGCTTCTACTGCGTCGTACTCACGTTCGCCGACCATACAGGTGCTGCGTAGTTTGCTACAGACCGACCTATCGATTTGTAAGAGGTCAACAAGGTTTCTTTGTCGGCTCCCCAAGTACAGCCGGCAAGTGACTTGAGGACCTTGTTCCTACTTTTGAGTTTATCGCAGATAGCTGTAGCATGTGTAGAGGATCTAAAAAGGCTGTCCAATGTGACCCCAAGGATTTTGGGGTAGTTTGTAGTCGGTATGTTGACGTCAACTACTTTCACATTGAGTGACAACCGCACCTCTGTGGTCCATGCAGTAACAGGGTGCAGGAAGTTTAGAGAAGTAGAGGTTAAACAGAGCGGGGGATATAACTCCACTCTGGGGAACTCTTTGTTTAATTCTACGGGGCTTCGACTTTCTGTCTCTAAATTCAACATATGACTGGCGCCCACACATATAGTTTACGACCCAACGTTTCAAACTGGGCCGAAGGGACGTTTCTTCAATGTCCTCGAACAGAGTGGCATGATCGACCATGTCGAAGGCTTTTGTGAGGTCAAGAGCCACGAGGACCTAGGATCCAGGCATAGGGAACTACGTGAGTGACTAGCGACAGATTGAGCACTTTGGTCATGTACTCTACGCCCGGGGAATCCAAGTGCTTTAACATCAGCATTGAGACTCCGACCGGGCCCAGCGCCTTTGATGTCTTTGCGCTGCGGATGACATGGGCAACTTCGCCAACGGTAAATTGTGGTGGTGCCTCTTCGACTCGGAGAGCGCGGATACGACGCAATACTCTCCTTTTCGCCTTATCACTCTCTGGGTGCTCAAAAAAGGCGGTTAAAATAACACGCGCACCGCTTCGGATCTGTCATTGTTCTATAACCGAACGTGACAGGTGTCCGATCATCCTTCCTTACAGGGTTAGAGAGTGATGTTACCGTTGTCCACAACATACCATTTCCGGAACTCAAGTTGCACTGCTTTAAGGTCTAGCCATGTGTTCCGCTTATACTCGTTGACCAACCTTCTGATCTCGGAGTTGAGATCCCAAAATCTAGGATCAGTAGGGTTGAAGCGACGATTTTCATCACGCTCGTCTGCGAGTTCCGCTGCCTTTGCTGGGAAGTTTGGTCGTACTACGGGTATTCGACCAGCAGTGATATGGCGAGCGGCTGCTGCGTTAATGATGGCCCGGAATTTTTTCTAGGCTGCCCGAACGTCCGACGGAATAGCTAGATTATTAAAGCTGCGGTTGGTGGCTTCTCTGAAGGCCTCCCAATCAGCCTTTTTTTGATTGAGAAACGCACGACGTTCAGAGGTTATGAAATCGGGTTGTCTATTAATGGAGAGAATTATGGGAAGGTGGTCCGATCCTAGTGAGATGACGGGTTGCCAGGTGAAGTCGTTGATCAGGTCAGGCGATGCCATAGTGATGTCTGACGAGCTATGTCAACCGCCCATAATCCGCGTGGGGGCGTCCTCATTCACTGTGCAGAACGTAGAGCTATCAATTTGTTCTGCCAAAGCCATGCCCCTCTGGTCTTTATCTAGGAGAGAATGCCACTGTTCGTGGTGAGCCTTAAAGTCTCCTAGGACCAAGCGGTTATTGCCTTGTAGCAACTGCCAATGTCAGGCAGATAACGCGGGGCACAGCTACCAACTGGCGGGTTGTATACGTTGTACAGCTCTATTTTGGCAGTTCCAGACTTGACTGCTACCCCCATATATTCAATGTATGGGTCTCTAGAGTCAAGCTCAGGCGAAATAGGTCTACATCAAAAAAAAAGTGAAAAGTGATATTTTTACCCTTAGGTCCCTTTCTCTATGCGCTGTCACATTCATGTCCACCTATCTTTTGTGCACACGTATATAAGAATTTGATATTCCTAATGGCTTAAAAATGTTGCACTGGTTTAAAATATTCGAATATATTTTAAGCAAGTCAGTAAAAAATTAACGACATTAACCGTTGAATATACTGAGAAGTTTCTTCTTCGGGTAATTTGAAGTGGAATTCCTTTGTGCAGTATTGCGTATACGTATACTTTTTAATATCGTGAAAGGTGGTTCGAAAAGTATGCCCTCACTTAAAAACACTAACTTGTTGATAAATCTTAAAGAATTCGAAAAATACTATTGCTGAGATCTAAAAACAAAAACCGACCAATTATACTTATTAGGGACCAAAATACTGTTACGAGGGCGGTTCGGAAAGTTCTTAGCCTATCAATGAAAAAGAATAGTTAGTTCTTCAAAAATATTTTTATTTTTCAATATAATCTCCTGAAACTTCAAAACACTTAGTCCAACGCTTATCTAGCAATTCTATCCCTTGATTAAAATAGTTTTCCTCAAGGTCTTCAAAATAGTGGTTTACAACTGTAATTGCATCTTCATTTGAGGTAAAACGCTTGCCAGCAAGGAATTTTTTTAGATTTTGGAACAGGTAAAAGTCACTGGGAGCTAAATCAGGAGAATAAGGTGGGTGGTCAAGCAACTCGTACTTTAATTCGTTGATTTTAGCCATTGTTAAAACACTCTTGTGCGCTGGTGCGTTGTCTTGATGAAAAAATATTTTTTTGTATTGTAAGCCAGGACGTTTTTCTCGAATTTGTACATTTATTGATCTAAAAGGTTGCAATAGTACTATGAATTTATTGTTTTACCCTTTTGCAGATAGTCAATCAATAAAATACCTTTGAAGTCCCAAAAAGCCGTTGCCATAACCTTACCAGCCGATTGAATTGTTTTTGCCTTCTTTGGGGCACTTCCTCCAGCTTCAGTCCATTGTTTGGATTGTTGTTTTGTCTCTGGAGTATAGTGGTGGATCCATGTCTCATCAACAGTTATGAAACGGCGCTTAAAATCCATTTTATTTCGCTGAAAACGATCCAAACAAGCTTGAGAAATGTTCATTCTTATGCGTTTTTGGTCGACTGTTAACAAGTCCGGCACCCATCTTGCAGAAAGCATTTTCATCTGTAGTTCTTCATACAAAATTAAATGGACTCGATCATTAGAGATGCCCAAGATATTAGCTATTTCACGCACCTTTATTCGTCTATCATTTAATACCATATCATGCACTTTGGCTACAATTTCTGTTGTTGTTTTTGGACGTCCACTACGTGGTTCATCTTCAATGCTTGTACGACCACGTTTAAATTCAGCAACCCAATTTTTTACTGTTGCATATGAAGGAGCACTTTCACCTAACACGTTCACCATATCATTATGAATTTCTTGTCCCGATAAACCTTTTTTATGTAAATATTTAATGACACCACGCATTTCTAATTTTTCCATTGTAAAAAAATCGCGGATGCGTCTTTTGTGAACACCTGATCGAAACAAAATTTAACATGTGTTCATAGCAGAGCTGGAAATTTCCAAAACACTTAACTTTTTTCTGTTTATACCGCCCTTTTTGTGCTAGGCTAAGAAGTTTCCGATCCACCCTCGTACACACGTTTTATGCTGTACCATTAAAATGGGTGTGTTCAATGTTGTAACAGTATTTATGTCCCTACTAAGTAAATGTGGCTGTGCTGCTATCAAAGTTGATGCTATCCAAGTTAATGCAGGATCTTTTTTCTGTAAATACAGGGTGGCGCACCAATTGTGATACAAGCAGAAATTCAAATTACTTTCTATTTAAACAATGCATTTAATTTTGGTTTTATTGTATAGAAAATTCAATTTAATTTTATTCGACCAATTGTATTTAAAAATGATAGACCATAAATCTCTCTGCTCACGCATGTGTGACGCCTGGTCAGAAAATTATTCATCGAAGCCTGAAGGGTTGAAGTTGGGAATGCTTCAATTATTGTTTCAATGGACTGATTCAATCCAGTCAAACTCCTTAGTTTCGTTTTGTACATACACTATCAAAAAGTTGTTGACGGTCAACTAATGACTTTTCTTACTCATTTTAATTAGAAATGGGCTCCAGCTATGATTGGTTTATAATTAAAATATTTTAACTCGTACTAAAGAATTTTGAAAATTTGGTTGAGTATTTGGTCATATATGATGGGGATAAAACGGTTTGTACACCATTAATTGATGCTTCTGGGATCAGTCACGTATACCGCGATGGCAACAGAGGTCAAAATTATATTAGAACATCAACTTCCATATAATTTCGACATAAATGTTACGAACTTCAATTAGAAAGAAACAGTTCAAAGTTAAAATAAGTAACAGTTTTAATCGTAAGATATTTGTCAAGAAGTAATTATTTTTGTTTTAATAAAAATACCGCCAGAATCGACTTTTGTATATCCTAACCCAAAAGTTATTATTTTAATAATCCTGACGCGACGTAGTTCAGGATTATAACAATAAGGCAAAGTAGAACATTTGTAGGTGAGATACTAGAGCAACCGTGGGTAGCTTTAAAAATAATTGTCCCCTTCTTAAGCAAACAGCAATCCAAAACTATCATTTTTTTCGATTAATAACCTTAAAGCCCCTTTGACTAGTCTGAAATTTCTGACTCTTAAATTGATTACAACTATTGAATTTTGGGGAAATTATTATATCCGATAGTAATTTTAAATGTTGCTCTCATCGATAATACTGCTACGCGTGAGTTTTGCAGAAAACAGTCATGACATTTTTAAAGAATTCAACTGTGGAATGTTTGTGGATCCAATGGACATTCATCTGTTAATGGTGGTTCTTCATTTCACACCTCCCACCCACTCTTGGGCCGCTGCAATTACTATTTTGAACTTTTCTCTTTTCCCACAGACTTTCTTATAACGCATACCCTTAAATCGACGGTATTCACAACAAATTAAGTGAAGAAAAATCCAGACGTTTTTTGAGCTGGTGTGACAGTGCCAACCGCAAGCACGAGCAACTGCTTTGCATAGACACACTCTGATGTGAACTGCACTGCACATAGTACGAGTACGAGTATTAAACAATCTTAAATTTCTTCAGAGTCGAATGGATGGCAGCAAAAACCCTGTGTGTTGCATCTTTCTATGGTTCCCTTCGCATGTGCTGAAGACAGCAGTGGTCTGGAGCAGCCCAGAACACAATTTGCCGGTAACATCGAAGACATGGATGCATATGTGGACTCCCTGAAAAATCACTGAGGAAGGCCTCTCAGAAGTGCAAACAGTTTGCTAGGTGCTGCAACAATCAGACATGTAATTTCATTATCTGTTGAGTTGACTTCTGGTAAATGGTTTACTGGGAAGTGTGTTGGGGGCAAAAGTGCAAAAAATGCATATGGATGTGTTGGTGTCGGTTGTGGCGGAGCATGTGTTCATATGAAGTGTCTTCTCGTTCAGGTTTTTCAAATAAAAAACTCAGTCTATTTTTTTATGCTGTTGCATGGAATTCAACAGTGTTTTGATAACTACAAAATCAGGTTTACAAATTAAACACGCGAAGAAATAAGAAGTAAAAATTGTCTTACCGGTGCTAACGTAAGCTGATCTTCAAAACATGTGCGTACATATCAATTTAATTAACTTATAGTGACCCTACGCTACTTATCCCTGAATGTGTGGTCCAATTGAACTAAGACCGGAATATTTTATTAGATTTCAGAAATTATTGATGCGTGGCAGTGGACCGTATAAGTGCAGGATTTCATATATCCCTCATATTTCGAATCCCACCGATCAAGAAGCTTTAAATTTCACTAGATTGTAATGACATTTTGTTTCTCACTAGACAAAATGCAAATGTTCGTCCAGTTGTTAATAAATTGGTCATTCCATGTCAAACCGTATGATTTGTGCTAAAAATTTACTTTGATGTATCCGATGTCTTTCAAAATTTTAAAACGAATTCTTCATTAAAAAGTATTTTACACGTGTTTGTAGAAAAAATTAAAAGTATTATACTTTTATTTAAAGGTAGTTGAACCGTCTTTTAAAAAATATATTTTTTTGTTTATTGTTATTTATAAAATATGTTTTTTTCTTAATTTCTGAAAAAAATATTTTCTTAAAGCTCAATACAATCTTATTATTCCTTGTAAATTTCAGAATGGAAGTCGAGTGTGTTCTATTTTTTCTATCGTAGTACCACGAAAAACAAAAACATTGTAGTACCATGAAAAATACGCGCTAACAAATTCATATTATTCATTAATAAAAAATATATTTAAATATAAAAAGAAGGTTCAAATACCTTTAAAATAAGGTACTCAACTTTAAAATCCATCTGTTTAAAGTTGTCATGCTAGATGACTTTTCAGGATTTAGACGATTTTCAAATGCGCATAACCTATTCAAAATAAATTTTTAATTTTTTTTCTGGAAACACGGGTAAAATATTTTTATGTTTAATACGTTTGGCAAATTTTAAGTAAATCGAAAGAGGAGTTGTAAAAAAGGTGTTCGGTCTGACATGGAATGACTTATACTTATTTACGTCGTGGTTATCTTGTTAGCAGTAGAATGAAACCTAATGTATCTAGCGACCTATACATATGGGTTTGGTGTTGGAACCCCCGATCAAAGTGTCGACGTTGTTGACTTCTGAACACAAAAAGTCGATTAACATAAAACTACATCATGGACCATTGACGGTACCAGTGTTTCTTCATTATTTTACCCTTCACCATTGAATGGAAGTATATATAAGTTTGTCATTTCGTTTGTAACATCTTGAAATACGTATCTGCAACCATACAAAGTAAATATATTTTTTATCGTCATAAAATACGATATAGCAATCTCCGTTTGTGGCAATTATGGTTTAGTCCAACCAAAAGGAACAATAGTTTTCCAACTTTCCAGGTATTGAAAATGGACAAAACCGGTTAAAGGGAACAAAGTTCCCCTTTGGGGAAATAGAAAAGTCTTGATGAAACTTTTCATTTGTTGAAATTTCCGCTTTGTAAAATGAGCTTTTTTTGATAGCGATATGTATAGAAGATTAAACCTTCATATAAATGGTCATGGTCATTGTTCCCTGGGGCCCAAAAACGGTCATCTAATGTTCGGGAATATAGAGGTATTAAGAAATCGGATTCCCTGAACTATTTGGGCCTTAACCCATGGGGGTAAGATCCCTAGGGGTTACAAATATTGTCCTTCCTAACATGGACAAATGGACACTCTGAAACTATGAAATTTTCTGAAGAATCTGAATATAACATACAGCTTAGGATTTGGCTGAATCGAACGACTTGATCTAAAAAAACTGTTCTCTAATTTTCAGGGACATTTTGGTAAATTCAAATGTGTACCTTGAAATAATGGGTAATCAATTTTGAGGTATTTTTTTCAATAGCCTTTTTTTCATAGACTTCGCGTGAATTGTGTTCAACTTTTTTTTTTCATTTCAGTATTGTTTGCCATTTCATCATGGATACACCGAAACAATGTCTCCAAATTGTGCAACTGCATACTAATGGAAATGTGCGATCGGTGAGAAACTGTTTTCGACCACAATTTTGTTCTGTGATGAGGCACATTTCTGGCTCAACGGCAAAGTCAATAAACAAAATTGCCGCATTTGGGCTGAAGAGCAACAAAAAGAGGTTCAAGAGTGCCATTATATATAAAGAAAACCACGGTTATAAGCTGGTGGAATCATCGGTGCATATTTTTTCAAAAATGATGATAGCCGGAACGTAACTGTGAATAGTGCTCGCTATAGCGCCATGATATCGATCTTTATGCTACCTGAAATTGAAGCCCGTAAACTTAACGACACTTGGTTTCAACAGGACGTTGCCACTTGTCATACAGCTGCTCAAACTATGGATCTATTGAGAGATCATTTCGAAAAGCAGCTAATTTCACATTTTGGACAGATGAGTTGGCCGCCTAGATCGAGTGATACCACACCTTTAGACATTTTTCTTTGGGGTTATATAAAGTCCAAAGTGTATGCTAACAAACCAGCTACGATTCAGGTTTGGAAGCCAACATTACGCGTGTCATTAAAGCCATACCGGTCGAAATGCTCGAACAAGTCATCTAAAATTGGACCCCTAGAATTTACACCCTGAACGTAGTTGCGGCCTTTACTTTTTAAACTTTTTTTTATTTTAAAAAAATGCCTTTAGATTGATCACTCGATATATTCAAGATTTGGGCCAATTTTGCACTCGACTCTCTCAAAGGGTTCCAGAATCAACGTTCTTCAACTATGTCCATATGGATATCAAAAACAACAAAAGTTTTCATCGCAAATCGGAAAATAACGAAAAAAAATATATATAAGCATCAAAGGTCCCAAGAGCACAGGACAGGGCAACGGTTCATAGGGCCCCAAAAATGTAGATCCGTCATAAATGCGCCCATCTCCAACAACTACATCCCCAATACTGTCAACTTTATACTAAAATGCAAACCAAGGTGGGGACTCTGAAACCTTTGGCCTGGCCAAACTTACGAATTATCCACTTGGTTTGAATAAAAAAGTGTTAGCAGAAAATATAGATATAGAGTTCAAATTTATTCCAGTTGTAGTGCAAATGTTACATTTTAAGAACGAAATTTGATTTTGTTCTTATGACCACCACGAGCCCGTGTACAGCGATCAATTCTTTGCACCCAATTTTCTACCACTCTTGCACACTTTTCGACCCGAATGTTGGCAATTTCGCGTTGGATGTTGTCTCTGAGCTCGTAATGCTATGCCAGATGTTTCTACCTCTAGGCGATATCCTTAAGAGACGCCTATCCTCCATAACTCCATTGCGAACGGTCTGAAAACACTGTGCCTACTAGATCTTCGTGGCTATACGAGTATTTACCAGCCAAACTATCCGGCATGTAGTTTATGAGAAGAAAATTTAGGATGAGTTTTTTGCTTATTTTGCTCGGGCTCCTAGTGACTCAGTTTTTGCCTTCGCTAGACCACAATTCCGTGTGTTTTATATTCTTCAACGGGACGAACCTACTTAACCTGCTTTTCCATTGCTCGTATTTTTCTTTGTTTTATATTTGAAGACTTTTCAACTGAGGCAAAATTAAAGTTTAAAAATTCATTTATGACATTTGCACAAATGCAAAATATGGAATGCAAAACACATCGTTTTATTTTAAGCCTTAAAACTTTGTATTTGTTGCCGTCTTAAAAAATGCATACAGTAATCTCCTTTAAAGTTTCAATCATGTTCTGGGTCTCCTTTAGTTTTTTTTTTGATAATTCTTTCCTCTCGGTTCGTCCTTGTTTTTAGTTTTTTGTGTTTTTTGTTGCCCAGCTCAAATTGAATGCTTTCTTTGTGAGCACAAAGTGAAATAAGAAAACGAAAAGAGAATATCATTCTTTGCTCGTTTGCTACTTTTGTTTTGTTTCTTCGTTTTAATTTTTTTGTTCGTAGTTTGAAGTCTTGCAATTCATGGAGTTCAGAATGAAATGCACTACGCCGGAGTGGGTTTAAGACAAAAGAGGATAGTTTTTAAAATTTATAATATTTTGCCAATGCACATACGTAGACACATACCATCATGCAATCATATCTACATACAAACATACACACACACCGACAAAAGACAGACAGACAAACGAACATGAATGTTCAACAGGGTTTAAAATATATGGAGATTGGCGTACACTTTAACATTCGAATGGTTTTCATTCGCAATTGTTTTGGGAAATTGATTTCTGTTGCATTGCATTCAATTATTTATGAATGAATATTCTATAATATTTGTCAAATGTGCAACGATTTCGAGCTATTGTTTTGATGAGTTCCTGTAGTTGGAAAAACGTTTTCGTTTTTGCTCTAAGCGATTTGTGATTTTCTGCTCAAAGTGGTTTAAAATCCTGGCATTGACACACGGTGCATTTCTGTATTGCACGGCATAAGCCGATGAGGTGGTTGTATTTTTTGGATGAAACCATACGAATTCGTAGGCCGATCTATGCAAGGGTATACATGGCGAATAGGGGACAATTTAAAAGCTGTTTTATTTTTTGTTAAAGCTATTGACTGTATGTCAAGCAACTTACACAATATCCATGAATTGTAGCCATAGGTAAGCTGAGACAACAGATAGTCAATCTTTTTTTCGATGATTTGTTTTCGTTTCGGCCAATTTTAGCTATTGAAATTTCCATGCAGCTTTTGAATTGATGTCGTACTTTAAGGAACCTTTCACTGGATTAAAATAATGGGGGTACCATCCTTGTGATCGGCACTGTACAAACCAGAGTCATCAGAAGGGGCTATTCTCGCCGTTGCGATTCTTAAATATTGATTTGGCGAGTTTTCATTTATTTTTATTTTTATAAAAATGGTGTGGACAATTAAGTCCGCTACGCAAAAATTGCAAATCAGCTAAATGAATGACAGTACATTTTTAATTGTACCATGTAATCATATGCCGGATTTGGGAACATGCAAGGCATTGCTTAGATTTTAGAGAGTTGTACACGATATAATTCTTGGCATTTAGGATAAATCTCTTTTTCGTAGAATCGTCTTAGTTGATCTCGGCAGCTTAATTTTCGACCACGCTTATTGTTCTTACATGGCCAGACATTGCTGAGCATAATCTTATAATGTTGGAAGGTCAGCATGATTAGTATGAATTGCACCCAAATTTCAAATAAACGTGCTGTTTATCGTATTGCTTTCTTTGTATTCAGTTGATAAGAGGAAAGCAATGAAAGTTAACGTCTGAACAAGGATTATAAATTGATAACAATTTGCAACCAAATTTCGTTTGTTCTCTGTAGGGGGTACGATTCCTTCGGGAAATGAGAGGGAACTCGTTAAACTCAGTTTAAAGTTTTCATTTTGCAATGCATTTAGGCGAATTGTTATGAGATTTCTTAAGGGAAATTGTATGAAAAATATTTTTGTAGAACATTTTAATATCCTTTTTCTAAGTTTATCATATTCTTTTCGTGATCTTTTTGATAATAGATTAAAAGAGAATCATTAGCGGAAGTTTGAAGTATTAATTTGTACTACAAAATTGTTTCTTAGTTAATTTCAGTAGGGGTCATTGATCGATATCTCTAATCTTAACGTATCCTTTTGGTCTATTTTTTTTTTTTTTAAGTTATATAAACGCTTGAACATATAGCAATTTTGGGATTATACTATTCAACTAAAGTATAACTAGACTCTAGGTATTAGTAAGAATTAGTAAAAAATCCGTTTAGTCCTTTGCCCTCGGGATATCGCATTCATTTAAAGAGATTCTATTTTCACGGAACATTAGAGCGTCACAATTTAATCAGACCAGCCAGCTTCATTGTCAATTTTGCTTTGTTCAGTTTTCCTCTTCATCATGAATCGACTAACGCCTTTACGAACGGTTAAAGCAGATATTTGGACGCGGACCCAGCCATGACATTAAAATGATTCTAGGAGATTTTAATGCCAAAATATGCGGGGAAAGCTTCTGCAGACCATCTGCGGGAAGTTCCAGCCTTCATGAAAACACCTTTGACAAAGGGCCCAAATTTTGTTTAGTATTTGACTATGGACAAATAACCAATATTATACCAATTTGGACAATATAGGCCCATTTATTAATATTGTCCCTACAAACGGTTAGAGTCCCACAAATCGGCGTCCATTATTCATGGGTACCAATTGACTTAAACATTTTTTCATGAAAATAAAAATCAAATTCTGATCTTAATTTGAATAAATCTGGATGACGAGCACTAAGGTCAAAAACAAGGCTCATTTAAGCACGGATACATGGGTACCAATTACATTATTTTAAAAATCTGGGTTAATTTAAAGCCTGTCCAGGAGGGGTTCCAAAAAAAACAATTTTTAATTGTCCGTCTGAACATCCCAAAGTGCAGGGTAAAATATAGGCCAACGCGTCCGACTGTAGCTTTTTTACCTAATTTTATTATCTAATACCGAAGGCACGGTCGAGGGTAAACAAGGTTCGGCCTGGCTGAACTTAACAAAGTTTTTACTTGTTTTCATTTGTTTAAATGTACATGTACAACGCCGACCTTATATTTAGATAAAGAGACAGCATAGGCGCTTAACTAAGTTCCAAAATATTTGTTTCAAAAAATGTTTAGTGGAACGTAGGACGGTCAATTCTGAGTGGTATATAAGTACAACCATCGGTTTGCCAACAGTATCCGAAGAAATGAGGAACGATAATAAGAGAAGCGGGATCATTGTGCATTAGACAATGCGAGCTCTCACACATCAGCTAAAACGATAAACTGACTACTCAAGATGTCAAATTGATGAGCCCTCCACCGTACAACCCTGATTAGGCAGGGTTATACTTCTTCTTATTCCCTTGCATCAGGAAAAATCCGTGGTCAACGTTTCTGTCGCCCGAGGCAGCTGTTGAAGCGTTCAAAAATCATGTTATGGAGGTGTCTCAATCGGAGTGGAAAAAGTGCTTTGAACATTAGTTTGTGCGCAGATAAAATTGTATTGATCTTAAAGTAGAATATTTTGAAAAACAATAAGACCATTTCCATTGATAAATTTTTGTGTTTTTACCCGAAATATAAATAGCAACCCTCGAACGCATGTATATCCTCCACTATAACGATGATCCCCTTTCCTTCGTGTAACTAGTTATGATTCGTCCCTCCAAGACTGTTAATGTATATTTTGAGATTCGAATTATGCCAGTTCAGTTTAATTTTTACAGATCTTGATTTTTGTAAAACTAGAGCCTGTAATTATCATAATTATTTTTTTTTTACAATGACAACATTTGAAATCGAAAAAAAACGCACATCGATCAACTCTAAAATTGTTTCTGGCTCTATCAGCCTTTATGTATTAAATGCTAATAAAGAATATAAGTGTGATGAAGGATGTACATTAGATGAAAAGGTTATTGGTCTGATGGGAAATCGCACTACCACCATTGCAAAATGTTTTGTTTAAAGCGTTTCTTTTGAAAACAAACAGCAATAATTATAAACTATCCTTCTGCGTGGGAGGGTGTGTGACAACAGTAATTGCAGTCTCAATATGAATGTACAGAACGTACGACAAGTAAACAGACGACACACAAAACCCTTCAGCTAAAAAATAAATCCAAATACGTTCGGAAACGATGCTGGGGCACAAAATATAAACGCATACAGTCGCACAGACGAACACACGTACAAACGTCCGCGAGCACTTGTCCATAGAAAAGAACAAATCCATTGAAAGTTTGTTTAATTATTGTATTAGAGTTGTTCAGGCCCTGGGCTGAGGGGGCTAGGGGGAGAGCATCCACCGCTGCAGAAACCAAAGCCAAAGTGCATCATCCTGCTGGCTGGCGCTGGTGAATGAAACAAAATGAATTTTAACACTTTCTTTTTAGATCTTCTTTCATTTTTTGGCTAGAAACTCTGCACTTACGTATCTGTTGTCAACATAAGACCATGCCCCCCAACGTTTTCTCTCTCTCAGACTCTTCGAATACTTGGCTATGTTGGCAACTGCTTTTTCCGTTACCGTGACAACTCTCGATGAATGCGATGCCAAGTGGAAAACGAAAATGAAACTAAGAATGGAGCAAAATGAAATAACAAAGCCACGTACAAATACAGATAGCCGAGTGTATGGGTAGTATATCTATGGATGTGTGTGTGTGAGGGTTGGGGGGAGTGTCGATAGTTGTTGTTCAATAAATATTGTACGAGTGTATTGAATGTTTGATGTACTATTTAGAGTCGAGTTAAGCTCAGAAGCCAAAAATAATGGCCCAAGAAAGGGATATGCTCGTTCATTCGTTCGTCTGCTCTCTCACTCTCTCTCTCTCTTTCTCTCTCTCTCTCGTTCGTCCGTTTGTTTGTTCATACGTTTGTCCATTCGGTTCGGTTGCTTTTCAGTTTGATTAAAGTGAAAAAATCTAGAGTAAATGGGAATGTGTCCCAGTTTAATAAACAGCAGCAGCTACAACAACAAAACGAACAACAGCCGAACAATAGAATGGAAGCCAAGACATCTACAAACACATTTAGATGGAAAAAGTATCCCGAGAATGTTGTTGCCTTTGGTATATTTGTAATGCGTGCAACTGTGTTGGTGCTCTGTGCTGTTATGTCCTTATGTGCGTGAGTGTATGTACGCGTCTGTGTGAAATGATATTATTTTGTATGTGTTTAAGGATATCCTGTGGAAGCTTACATCCAACTTGCTGTTGTTTTCTTAAGGTTTCTAGTTGTACATGTGCACAGCAACTGGGCATTGAATGGCGATCGTTGCTGAGCTGAAATTGAGTAAAAACATTTAAAAAAAAATAACACAACGAACTTGTTGGAAAGATAACGCTTTATTTGCTAAGCTATTCATGAAAGCTTGGTTTCGAGAAGCTGATTTTTTTTGGAATCGGCAAAAGTTGTCCAGACAGGCTTTGTAAAGTCTATGGGAACAAGTAATAATCGGAAGAATAAACATATGGTCAAGACAGCGGCTGCTGAAAGCCTTTCCCATTAATAATTTTGCCAATTTTTTTAGTTTCGAAGAATTTCTCCACCGGTACCGCTGCATGTGGACGATCACAATAAGGTAGACTATGTAGTGGGAAAAATGATCATGGCCAGTCATTGCGTTGAGTGCAATGACTAAGTAACAATGGGAATGGGAAAGTAAAGTTAGTAAGTAAAACAGAAATAAAGCTACGTTTTTAATAAACCATTATTTCATTATAAAGCCTGGATCTTGCCATTATGTATGAAATGCAATCAGTGGCCAGGTTCGAATTGACATTTTTGTAGAAGGGTTTAACTATTTGAACTCGTTCGTCGATTTTTTCACATTCGTAATTGATAAATCTTTAAATTAAACTTCATAAAACATATATTAAACCGATGACATCCTTGCCGGTGTTTTTTAGTCACTTATTAAATATGACATCAAAAACAAAATAACATTTTCTTTCAGGAATATATAAGTATATCATGGCAATCGGTATTTAAGATGACTATGTGTTCGGTATGATTTTCTCTGCTTTTGGCAACCCGGGTCTGTAAGAAATATAAAAATACCTGTGCATGCTTGTCCAGTTCATTCTGCGTAATATATTGGTGATCTTCGCATAGTGCGGCAGAAGAGCCGTCAGCCTCGACTCGTAAATGGTTCTCGCTATCGCGAGATGATAAGGGATATTTTGTGGCCAGAAATTGATGATATGGACCTAGACGATATGTGGTTAAAAGAGGATGGTGTCACTTGCCACACAGCCAACGAAACAATGGCTCTTTTGCGCGAGCAGTTCATAGGCCGTGTTGTATCACATCGTGGTTGGGATCATGTGATTTGACTTCGTTGGACTTCTATCTTTGGGGAAAGAAAAAGGGCACGTCAATAAGCCAAGAACAATTCAAGAACTAAAGGAGGAAATGATTCGCACGTTGACGACATTGAACCTCCATTATGGCTCAGAGTCATTAAAATTATGGACCATCGGATAGCGGTATGCCACCGAAGCTGGGGACAGTTTGGTCGAATTTTTGTTTCACTCATAATTTTAATAGATCATTTTATCATTATAAATTTTTTTTAGAAAATTCTCTGAAAACTTTATGTTTTATTTAAAATTAACATCGTGCCTTTCAGTTGGACCAGCCTTTATTATTATGCCTTCCTTTCCTATGCTGTTCAACTACAGTATAAATTTAAGTAGTATGTACGGAATTGGAGTCAACTGCGGTTCTGAATATGAGTGAACATTCGAAAAAAAAATAAGAAAAGTCGGGCATGACCGCCTATATCATACCCTACATCACTCTGTTGTTCATAAAAATCCGCAATCTGTCTGGAGCTGGAAAAAGCCGGAATAATTACATAGTGTAACAAAAAAGAATGAAGTCAAAATACCTAGCAAGTGATAATATTGTTCTTGTAGATCTTGCAAGAAACCGGTTTTGAAATTTCCCAAACACCTCCAAAATTTGGAGTTACGGTTAAAAACCCGTTTTTTGGATCTTACGATTTTAAGTTTTTCTACTGATTTGAAAAGAAGAAACTGCGGCCTTTCGAATGGTGTATACACTTTTAAAATCATACTGAAAAAAATCTGCGTATTTTTCCTGTAAACTTATTTTTTAAAATTTTTTACTTTGGATGCGTTTTTACACAGAATTTTTTTTGGGAAAAGAACAATTTTTGTTCTGAATAATTAAGAGAACATTCTTACGAATTGAATTTGGTATCATTTTTAAACATCCGTTAGAAACTGATTGAGTCCTCCAACTTTTATTAAAACAATTTTTTTTTTTAAATGCAATTTTTGGCCAAACTACTTATACTCAGAAATATTTGTGTGACCGTTTTTTTTATTGAATATCTCAGTATCCCGTTTGTCATGTAAACATATTGTTTTAGTTTTTGTTCATTTGTTTTGTTTGATTTATCACTTCAATCGTTCTTTCAAATTCAGTCGCTGGTATGAGCCAGAATTTGTTTGTGAAAACTGCTGTGCAACATTTAAAAAATACAAAGTTCAACCTTAAATTTCTTTGCCCTTTTGTACGCACATGATGTTGTAAGTGTTACAACACCGATATCTGGTAATGATAAAGTTCCGACAACGAGCATTGAAGCTGAAAAATATTTAGTGGAAGAAGAGTACCTTCTATCCAAATCTACAACGGAGCGACATTTTGTTTCAAATGCATATTTCTGCGATCTCGTTCGCGAGTTTGTCAAAACGACAGGCTGAAATCCTTGGGTCGCGATTAATGTAGTGCATTTTGGTGGAAGAAGATCTTAGTGTACCTTTCTGTAGAAGAAGTGACCGGACATTTATTTGAAGAAAGTTGTAAAGCTGGTGAAAATGACACTAATCTCATATATTGCGCTGATGTACCCAAACTTATTCGGCATTAGGTCACAGACGAATGGCGACTTTTCATTGGCGGTTCATGTAAATGTACATATTTAACAAACATATTGATTTTTAATAGATTTTAGTTTTTTTACATAAAATTTTAAATGCTATTTCTAGGCTTGAAAGCTGTTTTACTGCACAACAAAAATCTGTTACCATCGGTTCCAATCGCATATGAGACTAGTACAAAAGAAACGTATAAAGTTATGAACCAAATACTGCGATTCGTTAACTACGGCTTGCATAAATGGGTAGTCGTCGCTGATTTAGAGGTTTTGCCAATTTTATTTGGTATGCAAGGTTGTTAAACAAAATATCCATGTTATCTTTGAGAATGGGATAGTCGTGCACCATTTCGGTACGATCGCAAGGTATGGCCATCTCTTGACGCATATCTAATAGACGCTTTAAACGCCCCATTAGTTACAGCTGATAAGGTTGTTCTGCCACCACTGCATCTAAAGTTAGGATACATGAAACGATTTGTGAAAAAAAACTCGATGTAAACGGTGAAGCTTTTGCTATCTTAAAGCGATGTTCATAAAATTAAGCGAAGCCAAAATTAAAGAAGGTATTAATTTCTTTACAGATTTAATATCTGTTATCGCGTTTATCAGTTCTGACGAATTTCAGGTATATTCCTTAGACCTCAAATTCGTAAAGTCATGAGAGATAAGAATTTTATCAAATTAGCTCAGTTCCGTTGAAAAACGCGCATGGAAGAGTTTTGTTGCACTATGTGATGACTTTCTTGGTAATCACAAAAGCGACAACTATGACGCGATTGTTGATAATTTTTGAGTGCATATGGTGAAATGGGCTGCAATATGTCAACTAAAACTCATTTCCTCCATTCACATCTAGACATCTTCCCAGAAAACCTGGGCCAGTTCAGCGATGAACAAGGCGAACACTTTTATCAAGAAATAATTACAATGGAGAGACGTTTTGAAGGAAAGGGGGAAATAAAAAATATTTCCGAATATTGCTAGTCACTTAAACGGGATACTGATGATGTTCAATTAAAAAGAAAACGGCCAAACAAAAATTTCTAAGTTATTGCCAATAATTGTATTTTTTCAAAAAATGTTGTTTAAATAAAATTTGAATAATTCAATCAGTTTATGACGGGTTTTAAAATTGACACCGAATTGTATTCGTAAGAATACTCTCTTTATTATTCAGTTCAAAAACTGTGTGCACTCTTTTAAAAAATTCTGTGTAAAAACTCATCCAAAGTGAAAAATTACAATTTTTTTTAAAAAAAATGAGTTTACAGGAAAAATACTCGTGATTTTAAAAGTGTATACACCATTCGAAAGGCCGCAGTTTCTTCTTTCCAAATCACAAATACCTAAAATGGGTTGATATTCAACCAAGTTACTGGCATATAAGAGCGCAAGATCCTAAAAACCGGTTTTTTACCCGTAACTCCAGATTTTGGAGGTGTTTGGGAAATTTCAAAGCCGGTTTCTTGTTGTACTCAGCAAGATCTACAAGAAAAATAATATCATTTCCACAGGTATTTTTTTCTCTGTTACACTGTGTTTTATTCCTTCGAAAAGGGAAAGGGCACATTTCGCTATGATATTCGATCACATATTACTTGGGATAATTTTGGATCACACATAACACACTATGCTTTACGTATGCTAGATTGGATTAACCGTAAGGCAGGACTTTAAATACCGAAGGACCTAATTATAGAGTCTACTCAAAAATTGTACTCAATAATTTGGTTCAATTTCACCAGAGCACGGTCTTGGCTTCTCGTGACGCTTGATGTAAAATTTGGTCAGAGTCGGTTGTAATACGAGGGTTGCTATTTATATTTCTTGAACCACCATTGGAAACTTTGTCATTTTTTAGCATAACTTCACTTAGAACGTTTCGTCATTTGAGGGCGAATTGTTTTGTCCAAAAAATGGAATTATCCCGTGAACATTTTCGTGCGTTGATTTTTTACGATTTTCGGCGTGGGTTATCGAGACAAGAGTGTTTAAATCAACTTGTTTCGGCTTTTGGCGATGAAGCCCTATCAAAAACTACTGTTAATCGCTGGTACCAAGAGTTCAGTCTCGGACGCCGTTCACTCCAGAATGAATTTCGTAAAGGGCGTCCAACTTCTGCCACTGTGCCAGAAACCATTGATGCTGTGCGTAAACTGATTAAGCAAGACCAACATGTGACATACCGTGAGATTGAAGCATCGTTGGGCATTAGTATGACAAGCATCAATAAGATATTGCATGTTCATTTGGCAGTGAACAAAATTTGTTCTCGTTGGATCCCACATAATTTGACGAATGCTCAAAAAAGGCTCTTAGTGTATAACATTGTCACAGGTGACGAATCATGGATCTATGCATATGAACCCGAAACAAAACAGCAATCGACCGTAAGGGGTTTTAAGACGTGCCAAATCCAACAAAAGTTGTTCGTGGTAGAAGTACATCGAAGCAAATGACGGATTTTTCGGCATAACTGGCCATGTTGCCACAGTTCCTTTAATGGAACGTAGGAGGTCAATTCTGAGTGTTATACAACATCTGTTTGCCAACAGTGTTCGAAGAAATGAGGAAAGATACTAAGAGAAGACTGATTATTTTGCATCACGACAATGCGAGCTCTCACACATTAGCTAAAACGATGAGCTATTAGATCACTCAAGTTGTCGAATTGATGGGCCATCCACCGTACATCCCTGAGTTGGTACCCGATGACTTCTTCTTATTCACTAGCATCAAAAAAAATTGCGTGGTCAACTTTTTTCATCGCAGCGTGGTGTAGGGTACATTCTTGAGTTAAGCCTACTAGGAGAAGATAAAACGTATACCAGCAACTGTTTAAAAAACGGCTCAGTTGAAATGTCGAAGAGGTGGACGAATTTATCAATCTCAGGTCCGTTATAAATTAGAAGCATGATATCAGCATCGATATTAAAAGAAGGACCGTGCTGGCAAATATATTCTTCTTTCGCTAAGCTAACAGCTTAAAAGAAACTTCCCCATTTTATAAATGAATGTAATACTGTTCAAACTCCTGATTCCAGCTAAACTTCTTTTGGGCTTAAACCATGGAAACTTGTGATACCAAATTAAGAGAAGCTGAGATCTCGTGATCCAAATTCCATGAATGTTGAACAGGAACTCTAACTCTAACTCAATCCAATTCTGTATCTGTACGAGTATCTCTTCGATATTTCTAGGATACTTACTGATGTGAGCCCCATGACTATGGTCTTGGTACCGAATATCGTACTTTTTCATTAAAAAAAAAAAACTCGAAGAAAAAGTATCTTTACCTCATCCGTATCGAAACTAAAGCTTTCGATACCAGAAGTAAACGTATCGAATTCATCAAAGGAAAAGTGTAAACTCAAGATTCAAATATAGACTTAAAACATCAAGTATGCGTAAGGATATGGACAAGACAGATATTGACAACATTTTTAAATATCCACTCGCTTATTCCAACTGCTTCTCAGAAATTGGACAATAGGATTTACTTGGTATCGGTACTAAGGTCGTCGAATGCAAGCATCGTTACTTTTTGCGAGTACTTATTGAATGCTTATATTTGTATTTTTGTAGGGATAGATGAACTAAAGCAAGCGTAATGAAATGTCCGAGTGCTGCCGGTACGTTTTTTGTGAGAAATAGAATCGACGATATTATTGTCTTCCTCCCATTTCATCATCATCTTCCCTCCCGATGTTGCTATTGTTGTTGTTGCTGTTATTACTGTTGATTTTCCTTTAGTTTCGTTTTGTCGTTTGGTCTGATTTTCGTCCTTTCGCCTGGTCGTTTTTTTTTTTTGATTGTTGAATTTGTCTAACACATAATATGATAAATGTATCAGTGTTTGTGCTCTCACACGTACATAGATACTTACATACGTTCATGTGTATGGGTGTATTTGGTGGGTGAATGAATATTTTGTGTCTGTGTCCGTGTAAGCACACTTTAGGAGGTGGATTAATTTTAATGAAATTTAATGAAGGACAGGCCAAGCCAGGCAAGCGGGCACTATATTTTATTTATAGCAAGAATTAAGGTCAGTCTCCACTACACAGTGGCCATAGCCATCGCCAGTGCCATCACCATCGCCATCTCCGGCGTTACTAGGAGCAACTGTGGCATTGTAAACCAATAGTTCTGTGTACTCGTTCATAGCATTAATGTATGCATTCGTTTGTAGCTAGTGGTAGTGATGGTGATGGCTGTGATTGTGGTGGTGTTGGTGGTGGTGGTGGTGATGATGCTGACGGTGTTGTGTTGCTGATACTGGAGCTGGGGTTTGTCTGGAGGGTGTTGTTATCCTTTGTGCGTGCACGAGTGTGTGTGTGTAATTTGAGTTGTTGCTATTTTTATTTATTTTGTTTCTGTTGTTGTTTTATTACACATTTCGGGTTACCCCCGTCCCCCTGGCTGTACTGCCCAGTTGACAATGCGTGCCCCTGTCAATTTGTCGGTTCAAATTAGTTGCTTAATTTTCTTTTCCACATTTTGATTTATATTTCATGAATACTGTCACATAACATGGTGTCTGTGTATGGGTGTTTTTGTGTGCGATGGTCAAGTTTCTGGATTTTTATTACATAATTTGGGAATTGCCCTTGGACGAAATCGCACCAACAACTCCTTGGCTGGGACTTAATAAAAATGACTATTCCAAATAAAATATTTCACTTCCTTTGCCTTGTGTTACAGGGCAAACGTTGCAAATATGTCTACAATGTATGCAGCAAAAACACAAACACATACGCCTGTTTGGGACATGCGAGTATGTTGAAAATTTAATTTAAATCACACCCGCTCTTACACTCGCCTACGCTTGTTGTGAACTTTATTAAACTGTTGCTGGAAAAGGTGACACCGTAATGAAAATGTGAAGGTCCTCCTAAATGAAAAATCCGGCAATTTCAAACTTTGTTTGTATCGTCTGTCACACACTTGCACACACACACACGCTGGCAAACACATTAACACCTCCGTGTCGGCCCTGGTGCGTGTTAACATGGTTCAATGTGAACACACACACACTTACACACCCACTCACAAAAAGGCAAACGAAAATCACCATCAAGTCAGACAACGGAATGAAGCTGTTGCATCACTACACTTACTGTGACACATTGTTTTTGCTGCTGTCGCTATTGCTGTTGTTGTTATTTTGATTGTTGCCGTTGTTATTGTGTTTGTTACGACACGATGTCGAGATATAAAAAGGATTGTAAACATTGAAAAAAACTTTTATATGGGCAAAACTGCAACATATTAATGGCATGCCGAAAAAAGAGGACAAATTATTGAAGCGTTACACACGCAGAACCACTCAGCCTAAGCAGCTATGCTCAGACAAGTAGCACAAAAACAATGGCGTTACTTTCAGCAACTTCCTCTGAAGTGCAAATACTTTGAGGAGGCTCTATGTCTCTCTATTGCCACAAGCATGCAACCTTACTTTAGGTGAGCTGTGATATTTTCTTTTTTATTAACTAATGCTCAAGGGTTTCGCATACATGGAGTGCATGGAGTACACATGGAGTACACATGGAGTGTACGGGTAGAGAGGGAGTAATGTTTATTGACATTTGTCTTGAATTTGTGGATGTTGTAATTGTTGTGAAATACATTTGCCGGAAGTCGATTTCTCATACGGTCAGTACGGGAGAAAATCGAATTTGACCTGTAGTATATAGTGCATTCGACCGGCGAATCGATAGTAAATGGGTGTGAATTCCTGGAAAGTCGTGTATCCCTGCGGAACATCCTCCCGTTGGATAAAGATTACGCATGTCAGAAGAACACACACCATGAAAGTAACGATAGAACAGCGGCACACAACCCTCATTCCGACGATGCTTCAAGGAAACAATAGTGTTGTATACCCTACTATCAGATATCAGCACCATCACTCTCCTTTGAACACAATCAAGAAGCTCCAAGGATGATTTTGGAGCACCTGCCCGTATATGAGAGTTGTATTCCATATTCCGCCTGATGTAAGTTGTATAGATATTGAAAAGATCAGAAGAAGTTAAATAGTTCTTGCGCCGCTTTAAAAATCCCATGCACTTGAGTGCTTATTTCGATTCTTCGAATACATGCCTCGCCCAACGAGCGTCATATTAGATTTTCATACCCAGAACATCAAAAGCCTCTGATTGTTCAATTTCCGTACCATCGATAGAAATTGACGATATTGTTGGATCAGCGAATCGCTTGTGAGACAACAATCAGCACCGTGTCTCACGCGCATTAAAATCTACTCTATTTACTCGACCCCATTCGGAAACCCCAGTAGATCCCATCCAAGTGTCTCATCTATAATTAGCCTTTTGTCTTCAATTTCTTGAAGACTCGGCCACCGGTCGTATGATAAAGAATGCGAAAGATTATATTGGATTCATCGTCCAACCCAAGGGATCGTCAATGGAAATAATAAAAAAACAGAGAGAAAAGAAAGGAACGCGTGGTACACCTGCGGTCATGATATGTTCCCTGGACGAGAAGTCATCTAAAACAACTCGTATAGTGCGATCACTAAGAAAGCTCGATATAAATCGAAACAACGTATTACCGACACCAAACGCGATCAGCTTTGATATGAGTGCACCGTGCCAGACTCTATCAAAGGCCTTCGAGATATCTAGGGCCACGACCTTACTCTCATCAAACTGGTGGTTAGACCGACTCAACGACTTAACATAAGATAGCCTAATCAGATCGTTGGACTCCAGATACTTCACAAGATGGTGGTAAGTCATACTCTTCATTTTCTTGGAGAGCGCAGAGCAAAAGGCGATTGGCTGATAATTCGCAGATTATTGGCTTCACCCTCCTTAGGGATCGGCTGGACGTTGGCCACATTCCAACACACTGTGAAGACTCCAGCGCGATAACCAAGATTGAAAGACTTGCCTAATGGATGGGCTAGCATCGAAGAGCTCTGAAATAGAACAAGTGCAGAGGTACTAACCGGGTCCAGCGGCTTACTAATATCGAGATTCATAAGAAATCGTTTAACTCCACTAGTAAGAAAATATATGAGGCATGCTACTAGATACTTTTTTGATCTCTAGGAATGGTTGATCATTTTCCGGCAAGGAAGAATTTTCTGCCAATTTTAAACTTTGTCAACCGGTGGACAGTGAATACCTGGTAGTATGTAAAACGAGTTAGGATAGGTGAAGAACTATCCTTTACTCTTTTTACAAATGAACAAAAGCTATTGCTTAACCCTAGGAAAAGTAAGAAACTTTGAACGCAAAGAAACTCTGTACGCCTAAGCAATCTGGCACATCAAGTTAATACCTGTTTACGCAGTAGTTCGGTATTGACGTTTTTGTTTAAACGCCAATTTGATAGCATCCCTGCATGTCTGGTTAAACCAAATAAAATTCCAAATAAAATTATTTCTGCCGCAGCATTAATTTTATTATCAAGAAATCATAGCTTCCAATTAAAATTCTGGAAAAAGTGGTCGAGCTCAGCCCAACGAGCATTTTCGTATAAAAAATTTAACTCTTTGTGGTTGGTTTCGAAGCGACTCGAAGAGCGGAATAAAAAAGAAAACGAAACAATGCAGTGATTGGAATTACCAAGAGGTGCAAGGACATTAACTTCATACCTTTCAGGGTGCCCAGTTTAGAAAAGGTCAAGAATATTCTCAATGCAAAAAACCACAATTTACTATGCTACAATCAAGAATCACACATACCATCAAGTAAAATAGAAAAGAATCAGGATAGTAATTTATTGGAAATTTGCTTTTTCGATTATTTCGACCGAATACATCTTTTGAACGTTTAAATGGTTAATATTTCTAGACAATTTACCCAATCAATTCTTATAGGAGTAAGGTGCTGCAGTCATGGTTCTACCTTTGTAACTATGAATTTACCATCGAATTATTTTGATTACTTTTCAATTATGACCTCATATTTCTTCAAAATGACCTCGGGATTTTGGTTTTGATTAGTGGTCAAAGAACTAGGTACCTTTTATTATCATACCTTGTTGTATGTGCAAGTTTTCATTGTAAATGTTATCCGTTTTGCCTGCTGAATCTATGATTTCAGGTACTTCAAGCATTATCAGTTGGTCGTCTCAAGAAACAATATTGCACACTTTTTTGAGATACACCTTAATTCAGCGAACTGAATTCTCATTTTTTTGCAGCAATTAATACTCGTATGGTGAAGCGTAACTTTTGTATAAGAAAAACGATGTCATTATTATCATGGCGGCTGTACTTATCACTCACTATATACCCTACACCACGCCGAGTTACGGGTTATAATGTTTCAATACTGAAATTTGTAACACTAAAATTTAGTGGAGATATACCCCATGTGTATTATACGAGTACAGAATAATAAAAAATCAGTATCTATCACATTCACTTTAAACCAAAGTCCAGGTCATAACAGTTCAGTTTTAGTCGAAGGCGAAGCCTATATTGATCCATGTTTCAATATAATACACAACTTTCTCGATTTCAGAACCCACTGCTGTAGGAGCCAAACGCTGCTTACGATTCTGACCAAATTTTATATAGAACGTTGCTATATATATTTCTGGCCTAGGCAATACTAAGTGTCGCCTGGCGCCATCTGACATTTCCACTGTAAAGTTTGACATTTTTCAGCATAAACGTACTCAGTACGTTTTGTCGTACGATCATTATTTGTGTTGTTTACAGTGACTTGAAAAAATCAATTAAGCAAAAAATTAAATTAATTCGTAAACATTTTCCTGCGATCATTTTTCACAACGTTTGACGTGGATTGTCACAACAAGAGTGCAACGATGAACCTAAATCTTTGTATGGCGATGAAGCACCATCCTAAAGCACTGTAAAAACTGGTTTAATGAACTCTATAGTGGCCGACGCACGCTCAAAGACGAAGGTCGTCCAAAAATGGCCGTTGTGTCAGAGTACATTGATGCTGTGTGTGAACTGATAATGCAAGATCGTCATGTGACATACCGTGAGCTAGAGGCATAATTGAGCATTTCTTCCACCATCATACTTTCGATATTGCATGAACTGGCCGTAAAAAAGGTTTGTTCTCATTGGATCCCTCACAATTTCACAATCGCTCAAAAAAAGGCTAGTGTCGATTGGTGCAAAGAAATTTTGAAAAAATACGATCGCGCTGCTTCAAATGACGTTTATAAGATCGTCACAGGTGATGAATCATGGATCTATGCGTATGAGCCCGAAACAAAACAGTCAGCAATTGATCGTGTGGGTCTTCGAAGGTGAGCTAAATCCAACGAAATTTGTTCGTGGAAGAAGCACTTCGCAGCAAATGGTCGTCTGTTTCTTCGGCAAAACTGGTCATGTAGCAACTGTTCCACTTGAGCAACGTAGGACGGTCAGTTCTGAGTGGTACACCACAATTTGTTTGCCTGAAGTCTTCGTAGAATTCGAAAAACGAACAAGGAAAGCAAATCATTTTGTGCACCATGACATTGCGAGCTCTCACACATCGCCTTTTTTGACCGTCCAAAACGTCGAATTGATGGGTCATCCGCCGTACAGCCCTGACTTGGCATCCAATGACTTCTTTTTATTCCCGCACATCAAGAAAAAAATGCGTGGTCAACGATTTTCGTCGCCTGAAGATGCTGTTGAAGCGTTCAAAAACCATGTTTTGGAGGTGTCTCAATCGGAGTGGAAAAAGTGCTTCGGCAATTATTTTGAGCGCATGCAAAGGTGTATAAATCATGCTGTAGAAAACTTTGAAAAACAATAAAACCAGTTTTGATGATAAATATTCTCATTTTCATTACTAGGCCAGAAATATATATAAGTATAGCAGTCCGTACGAGCGATTAATTGCCAAATTTGGAAAAATGTTACCTTACCGGCAGATGTTTTCGAAAAGCCCCCCAAAACAGTCCGTAATGATCTGTAGTCCTGGCTGAACATAAGTTACACAACAAATCCGGCTGTGCTTTTACTTTAATCATATTATCATATGTGACACGCAAAATAGAAAGGGACCTAAGGGTAAAAACCAGTTTTGTTCAGGAGAGCCATTTTAAAGATTTAAATACGTGTATCTTTGGTGTACCATAACTTTCGTAAAACGCGCATATCTCTGGGAGGGAACACTTTTGGGGCATGGGATCGGTCTCATTCGATGCTCAGATGTTGTCCACATCAATAAAAAAGTGAAAATTGTTTTTTTCCCTTTCTCCATGCGCTGTCATATATATATAAACATTTTGGATCCACATTTTAAATTTGATCTTGTTTAAATTTATTAAAATGCACTACGGGAGATCTGTGAGTAATTCTAGGGTACAGACATATGAGGTCATCTGATTTACAGCACTACCGCTTCAAGTACGAGTATCAGATATTGTGCTACAAGTGACCCATAACCAACCCTGCCAAGATTATATATTATTCCATGCTTTCATGTAGCAACCATTTGCTTCCTACTGATGTGAGGCCCTGCCGCTCTGGAAACGCAGAGAAAGACTCAGCGCCCACAGCACTGTAAGGTGATACATGGATTTTTTTGACCGACTGCCAACCGTGCACAGTGAATGCGCGAACAACAACCCTCGTACACGATTTTCGACTTTAAATCTCTAAGCGACGTTAGACTTCTCTCTAAAGTACATAAGCCTTTCGAAGCCGCCTTCAAAGAGTAGATTCAACTGAGTGAGTGTAAAAATTATGGCATGCACATCAAAATGGTTCGTGAGAAGTGCCATGTTTGTTCTTTAATGGATGTTGAGGAAAGTAAGTAGGTTGTATTCGACCTATATGGTCCCTTACGTTCACTAACGAGTTTTAGCCAAATCATAAAATAAGATTATATCATATTTTAATTCGTATATTTCTTTAAATCTACGTTGTCCCATGTAGCTGTTATCCATTACTAAGTCACATTTCAGGGTCCTGCTTCATATCACGCTTATTGGAGCCATTTTTTCGACCAGAACTATTTATATATATATGTAGCCAGTATACAAGAAAACACATGCTCACTCATATATTAATTTGCATTTGTTTACATACATTTTTACTCGTACGCACACAATACAGCAGCAGCTGGAGAGAGGGGTATTCTTTAATTCCCCTCCAAATCGGCATCCATGCCAGAGTGTGTGTTTTACATCAAGTGGTCCTCGTGTGTACATTTTGACAATATCACAAGTGTACATATACAAATGTGTGGCTGTGTGCGTGTATATTTGTGCGTTTGTACAGACCTTCACTCACAACGTCAAAATGCTACAAGGATATGTGGCAATTTGTCGACGTACTCTGAATAAATTCAAATATGACAATATTCATCATATTTTGTTTGTTGTTGGCTTCATTCGGAATCAAACCGACAATTGTTGATCCTGTGATTTCTCCATAGTTACCCACTAACTTGTGCACATGTGTGTGTGTGGTAGGTACATGTGTACCTGACATAGACATTAAGCATTTTAATTACATATTTATTGTACAGCCGAAATTAAAACAAAGAACAAACTAGACTGGATCGATATTTTGTACAAGACTGAGCCATGCAATACAAATTGCTCCTGCATTATTGTTCAGCTTGATTTTAAAGGATGATAGACTTTGATGAAATATCATAAAGGGCTTTTTTTGGAAAGCTTTTATTGAATTACTTGAGATCGATATTGACGGACAAAAATGTTCGCTTGAATTTTTATAAGGGAGTTAGTTGATAAATTAAGACTTTCGGTAAAATATTTTTAAACATGATTGACATGTTTTATACTGGCATGTAAAGCTATACGGAACTGTAACGATTAGATTCGTATATGAAATGGTAAGAAGCGTCAAATCTGGCCTCATACTCTCTTCATATTTTCGCAATTTTGGCAATATCCCTTAAAATTGAGTTATCAGGGTACCCAAACAATTTTTCCATCAACATTACTTAAAGTGTAGATTGGTTAAGATAATATATCCGGTAATCACTGACAAGTACTGTGCTTTAATGTCTTTATTTTGTCTAGTGTTTTAGAGCCGTTTTCAACTGTTTTAGAGGTGAATCTGTTAAAGTCGCCGGTATTTACGTGGTGAAAATCTACCGCTGAAACAGTGTTTGTATGTGTTTACCCGGATTTGATTACCTATTTGTATCAACACACACCAAGGCGGAACAATGATAGTTTTGGATAGTTTAAAAATGACATAACTTTTAATTAAGAAGTAAATAAAAGTACCCTACACCACACACTTATTCAGAGAATTCTGCGCCTCTGGCTGGAAGACATTTGTATTGTTGCTCGAAAACTTGGAAAGAAATGATACATTTTCACCTGATATCTTCTACACATTGAACAGGGATTAAACCGACTCAAGACCTCTTGCTTCTATATTTAAATAGAAGACAAGTTTTTAACAAAAATAGCAAAGTGACATTGATTTTCGTGGCTGCACACTACTTTTATCATGATTTCGGGTCCTTGACAACCCTCTTCAGAAAGCCTTGCTGCAATTGTTGAAAGTAAAACCGAACTCTATAAGGCCAGGCTCTCCCCAAACAAATGAGAACTACTATTGTAAACCTTATTTTTCAAGTTTTCTTCACACAATTGCCCACGAAAATACAACTCACTCTTGCCATCTCTAAAGAGACTCCACATCGAGAGCCATCAATAGATTTATTTTACAACATGTGTGTGTGTTGTAAAATGAGTTTAGTTTACTATGTTCTCTCATATGTGGCTTTGAGAGCAGCGGATTCGGATATCGTCCTAGTCGTCCTAGTCTATCACAGTTATTTATTGTGCCACAAGCAATTTAATCATTATCGTGTTTTAATTGTAGTTTCTAGATCTGCAGGACCTTAAATACGAGGAGACCCTTGTGTGGGGCTATTTAAAATCATCGAACGATTTAGTACAGTTTAATCAGAAATGACTGTTGACTGAGAAATTGGCTGTCTCTTCGACAACTTGAATTTCTATTATGAAATGTTGCTGCCATCGTTTCATGTCGAGTCTACGAAATATGTTAGCATTTGCAGTTAATACAATTAGGCTGTATTTACCCTGGCTATAGTGAATGATTTGTATGTTCTTACATGCGTTTAGTTTATGTTCTGTTTCTTTCGTAAACGTTGGTAGAAATTCAATCAGAATCAGATGGAATACGTAGCTTCTGGAGATGTAGATTATGAACTCTGGAAGAAAATTTGTGTGTGGTCCGATTTCAGCAGAGTTACTCGTCGTAAATACCATGATAATTTAGACGTAATCGGATAATTTGTGGTATTAAGAATGACCTCAAATCTAGAGGGACCTTTGTGTGGTTGTGTGGTGTTATACGAAAACATGGACCCATGTGGTCCAATATCACCGCAAATTTATTTTGTTGTTGGTACTCGTAGTGCTTTCGGCCGGCGGTTTGTAATTGCGACTAGTATTATGATCATTACGATAGATGGACATACGGAAGACCGGGCAGATATCACTTAAAAGATTCAGATAATGATTTGGATTCGATCGGCATATTTAACATGGGGTCTTTCTCTATTCCTTAACACCCTGCACCACAGTGTTGTGTACGGTCGAATACAACAAATATCGTACATATGCTCTACTTATAAATAAAATGTTCATTTATTTATATTTCCTTGAGTGGACAGTTATAATAAACGGAATTGTGAAGTCTTAATTTTTAACTATATTTCGAAGAATGCTTCATATAGCATAAATAAACATCAGGTTGCTTTTAGATTCTTAATAAAAACCTGTTTCTCGATGTCTAACAAAAACGTGGACGAATCAATGAAAGTCACTCGAATTCAAATAAACTTGGCTTTCACTATCTCGAACGTTTTCATTCCTTTGCACTGGCGTTTGTCAAATTGTGTGTGTGTGTGTTGAACTTGAAATTTACATTCGCAGTGTTCGAAATACAAGAAGTAAAACAATATGGTTTGGGATAACAATATTCGAAAGCATTATTCTATTGTTGGGTATATGGTAGTGGAACAACAATATTATGATATTCGCAACAATAGCATAATGCAACTATACTAAGATCCTCAAAACCAGGCTATGATTACCACATAACCATACGATGCTCCCCACAGCCATAGTATGATTCACACTCAACCATCTACACAGCCACATAATGATCCTCACAATAATAGTATGTTTTACATACAACCATAGTATGGTCCACACAAACATAGTAAAATTCACACACACCTATGTTATTATCCCTACAATTTTATGAACCATGTTATGATCCCTAAATGTTATTTCCTAAAACATTTATTAGGATTGGGTTGTCAATACTAGAGATTTGAATACATATATTAAATTCAAAATAATTGGGGTGAGTTATTTAACATTTGAAAAATTCGTTAAGAAGTATGTACGCGCTTCATTAATAGAATATTTCAGTTAATCAAATCCAAAGCAGTCTGTTTAAACAAGTTTTAATTTACATATTGAAAGTACTACTATTGCATAGATTCGTAACAATAACATTGATTTTAAACATTGATTTTAACAATAATATGATTGCCGTAATCATATTATTGTTAACACTGGACCTTAAAAACAATAGTATTGTCTCACCAACCATACTTATATTGTTGCCAAAACCATATTTTTATTTTTTAATTTGCCTATAATGTTGTTACATTTTAACAATATATATATTGCCGCAATCAAACTATTGTCAGAATGAAATTAAAAAAACAATACTATGGTTGCGGCAAACATACTCTTATTGCTGAAAACATATTATTGTTTCCGTGAACTAATAGTAACCACATTTTTTCTGTGCGTTTAGAGAAACCGAATACATACTCGTATTGTATGCAGATGTAATTGCTTTTGTTTAATTTTTTCAGACTGGTTTTTTCAGCCATCCTTCGAGTAAAATTGAGTTAGTTAAACTCAAATAAGAGTTTTATAGATTACGCAGCGAACGAATGCTTCCTTTCGACATTCAGAAACTATAAATCTCTTTAATAAAATACATCACATGATATTTTTAATACCCTTTGACGCGTTGTAAGGTGAACGATTAGTTGAATATTAGAAAATCTCCATTTAAATATTTTAAAATTGAAGTCATCATTTATAGCTGCTGTTGAATGCATCTATTCACTAGCACTTAAATTCGATTTTGATAATCGAGCCTCCTGCATGTCTTCATACGGCACACGTGAGTATTTTACAAAATAAAATAATTATCGTAATTTAATAATGAATTGTTCGCTATTGCTGACAGCGCAATGCTACAAAGTTTGCAAGTGTTAACCTTTCAACAACAAATGTATTAAATGTGTTTCACTTTTTTTCACTTAAATCAATATTGATCAAATTTATCCCTAATGTGTGCGTTTAAGTGTGAAAGGGCACAAACCTAAAAGGATCCATACATACACGTAGAAAAAAAGTTTGGTTGCGATAACAATATTTGAAGAGCATCATACTATTATTCAGTATATGATACTATGATCATCATAACAATAATATGATTCACAATCAATCATGCTATGAGCTCCACGACCGTATTATGATCCCCACAAACATTGCATGTTTCACATACAACCAAAGTATGATCCCCACAACCATAGTATGATCACACGACAGCCGGTTCTACGCACCGGATCGACCCGAAGCAGCAATTCTTCGGCCAAGGGCTGTCACCCCGGTACGGTTTGCCTCTACAACAACAACAACATGTTCACACACAATTATACTATGATCCCCAAAATTATTTATTAGAATTGGGTTCAGTGGTTAACAAAAGATTTGAATTATAAAAATTTTTTAAAAATACATTATTTTCAAAATAACAGGAGTGATTTTATTTAACAGTAGAAAAAATCAGCTTAAAAAAGTAAGCGTTTTTATTAAAAATATTTCAGTTGAACAAAGCCAAAGCAGTTTGTTGGTTTCCATATTAAATGTACTATTATTGCATAAGATCTAAGCATGGACCGAATGGTTGAATTAAAAGAACTCAATTTTAAATTCATGAAACTGCACACACGGTTTGATCTTAATCAGGTTCGGCACATTGTATTCACAAAACCAGTAGCCTCACATAGGTAAAAATGACTGATTTGTTCATGTTTTGGTATAACCGCTTATGCGATGATGCTCCCTTCTTGTAGTTTTTGGCGACTTTGAGAGTATAAAGAGTATCTCTAAGTCATGAGTGATGATGTCTTTAAAATGTATTTGCTGCTTCAGAATTGGAATGTTAGGAATACGTGTTGAAGATTAAGGCTGATAAAAGCCGCTACAAAAAAATTAATAACTTTTTTCTTTTTCTTGAATCTGTTTATTTTTTTATATAGTGCAGATAGATTTTTAGGGACAGTCAACAGAAGACTTTACCTTCGAAACCCTTCAGTGTGGATGGAGGAAACAATCGATGCTGTAGCTGTTGCCATATAAAACAATCCAAGCAAAATAAAGCAAAATTAATACCAAAAACTGAAAAGAAAAGTTATTGGAGTTTCTTAATGTACCAATATTCATCAGCCATCCCGGATATACATATATGTGACTCGCAAAATAGAAAGGGGCCTAAGGTAAAAACCAGCTTTGTTCAGGAGAGCCATTTTAAAGATTTAAATACGTGTATCTTTGGTGTATCACCACTTCCATAAAACGCACATATCTCTGGAGGGAACACTTTTGGGGCATGGGATTGGTCTCATTCGATGCTCAGATGTTGTTCACTTCAAACAAAAATTTAAATTGATTTTTTTACCCTTAGGTCCCTTTCTCTATGCCCTGTCACATATATATATTATCGTTTTAAATTTATATCTTATATAATATAAATAAATATAGTTTCAGATACCAGTGAGAGGTGGAACCATGTTAAAATATAAGCTCAAAATCACTTTCGTCCATAGTGAAATTAAACTCTTCTAAAGAGTCATTGCCAATTTTGCCAGACTGTTTGCACATATCGACAATTATATCCCTCTACTAAAGAACAATTACAGCCTAAAGTTCCTAACATAACGCTCCAGCACTGGAAGCCATTCAGAATGTGCTAACCGTTTTTATCGCTTTTAAAATCGATAGATTATACCGATAATATCGCGATACCGAAGAGTAAATAAGCGGCCAATGCACGGTCTAAAGTTAATTATTTATGCACATGTTTTACGTTCGGTTTCGTCCCCTTTATGTCCTGTTTTTTTTTGGTTTTGTTAATAACATTTTAATGCAGCGTTGCATTTGCACGGTGCAACATATTTACTTTGCTGTTGCCTGCTGCTGTTGATGTTTTTGTTTAAAGCATGTACGTACAAATGTGTGAGTGCATGCGTGTGATTGAGCGTGAGTGAGTGTGTGTGTGAGTCCATGCATATGGCTGTCAATGTAAACAACGTTCAGTACGTGATTATTACCGTAAATACATGTGGCTGTGGTTGTGTCGGTGCTGTTATGTGTGTGTGTCTCCATGTAGTAGAGTATGTCCATCATACACACACACACTCGTACGTATGTTTGTGAGCAAGCAGCATATGTACGCCTTTACGGCCGTATGCATCCATGAGTTCCAATGTGTGTAAGCGGTGCTGCCACTCACCGTAAACATTTTTTAATTACCACTTTAGCATTGTGATTTTATTATTTTGTCAAGATTTTTTCTGACATAAAATTACGTTTCGTTTTACACCTCCATTCCCCCTCGTCCTAACGAGAAGTTTCAACAGTATCCCTTTGGGATCCAATGCAACAATTCAAAATTGGTCACCAAGAAAAGGGTCTAAACCGGAGCATCACAAAGTTGGTAAGATTAGGATTTTTTTTAGCAAAAAGGTTCTTAAAGGTAAATTATAAAAGTTTGATTCTGCATATGAAAGTTTTAATCGTCTCTCATCCCCCGGGTGGGTCTCTGGTGGCTCTGTCAGCGATAGTTGTGGACCACGAAATATTTATGACTATGTAACATTAGTTAGGCACAGTAGATAGGTGAGCTAAGTAATAAAAAATTAATCTTTTGCCATTTGCATTGTTTGTAAAGTATAAAAGACTATAAAAAGAGATAAGGGCACATGAATGACTTTAACAGCCGGCGACTGAGATAATTGCCCACACTTTAAGTGGCATTCAGGAAGTCAAGTTCAGATATGTATTTTAATCTATTTAGTATAACTTCCTTAGAAGGAGTAAAACCCCACTGAACACAATGAGAAGAGGTTAAAAGCCACGTTAAGTTTGACCAGGCCGACTCTAATATACAACTACTTCTATTAAATTCGCTCGTTTTCTGAGCCCTTTCGCATCACATACGAACGGTCATGGCTAGATTGTCTTAGAATATTACGACATGCTTTACAGGTTATCCGATAAATAGTTCGAAGTACTGCAAACGTAATGATAAATGTAGTATTCATTCCATTCTACGTTGGAAGGTGTAAAATCGTACAGAATATAGTGGGTTTTACTATACAGGACCTAACTTTCTTACTTAATTGCCTAAACATTCCGAAAATCGGGAAAGGAAAGCCACATTAACACGCCATTCCAATGGGAACAAAGGGAAACTTCACTAAAATCAGTAAGCTGTGCACAAAATCATTTGTATACTCACTGAGCAGTGATAAGACATCAATTTCCGTCGGCCATAAAAACTATATATAACTTTTAATCTAGTTAACATTTTTAAGTCGATTTTAGCCAAGGCTCAAGGACTATTTTATACGTTTATGACAAAAATTTATCATTTAAAATTTAACTAACATTTATTACTTTTCTTATATTGCAATTTAAAAAAATACTTATAGAAAAATTTGTATTCGTCGTTTTTTACATATGTAAATTTTGTATGTATGTAATCTATATCATGCTTTTTAGGCAATGCGATTAGAGGGTACATGGTTTCAACAGGATGTTTGAGGCAAATGTTTCCTGGAAGGCTTATATCTTTTAGGGGTCATGTGAACTGGACGGCACGCTCACGCTCAGACTTAGCCCCATGCGGCCCTTTGGAGTTACCTGAAGTCCCAACATCTTGGATGACCTAATTAACAATATTGGGGCTGAAATTGGCAAAATACCAGTTGACAAGCTTGTTAGAGTTTATGAAAACTTCGGAAAACCTATGCAGCAGAGTGTGGATAGCCAAGATCAACATTTGCCACATACTCAATTTAGAACAATGTAATTAAAAAATTTCCTTACTGTTCAATATAATTCAAATATAAAATGAATTTTTCTTATAAAGGGTGTCCTAAGAAGAGCGCAATTTTTAAATTTTAAATAAAACACAGATATTTAAGAAAAAATCGTGAAACTTTATTATATCGTAAAGTAGACAGAATGAGGTTATGTATGGAACAATATATCGTGCAGATGGCCGCCGCGGCTTTGCTGGCATGCACGAGATCTTTTTTTATGAAATTTTCAATGACCGTTTCGCGTAAACCATCGACTTCAAAAAACCCCAAAGAAAAAAATCTAATGGTGTTAAATCGCACGATCTAGACGGCCAATTCTGATCTCCAAAACGCGAAATAACACGACCGGGAAATGACTGATGCAGCAATTGAATTGTTTCTCTGGCTGTATGACATGTGGCGCCGTCTTGTTGGAACCACATGCCCTCCACATTCATTTCTTCAATTCTAGGCAAGAAAAAACTGGTTATCATTTCACGATACCAAACACCATTGACTGTTTGTACTTGACCTGCCTCATTTTCATAAAAAAGTCCAATGATTCCTCCAGCCCAAAAACCACACCACACAGTGACACGTTGAGGATGCATTTGCTTCTCGTGAATCACTCGAGGATTTTCCGCACCCCAAATGCGACAATTCTGCCTATTGACGAAGCCATCAAGATGAAAATGGGCCTCGTCACTGAAGATGATTTTTATCGGCAAAATCAGCATTTTCATGTTGTCTCTCCAATACCCAATTAACGAACTCCCTTCGCTGTCCATGGTCAGCTGGCTTCAGTTCCTGAGTCAATTGAATTTTGTATGCATGAAGATGCAAATCTTTCGTCAAAATTCGCTGCAAAGTGTATTTGGAGACACCAATTTGCTGAGCTCGGTGTCGAATTGAGGTGGATGGAGTTTGAGCGACATCATCACGTACAGCTGCGACATTGTCGGTCGATCGACCTGGTCGATGGCGCGTTGTTGTCTTTACATCACTAACAGACCCAGTTTCGGCAAATTTATCCATTAATCTCTTTACAGTTAACTCTTTTGGAGCATTATTGTGACCCCAAATTGATCGCAATTTGCGAACTGTAGCCGCAAAACTTTCACCATTTTGGTAAAAACAATTTCACAATGAGAATGCGTTTTTCATTCGTGCAGCGCTCCATTTTTACTAACCTCGTACCTTCTACTAACAAACAATAACAATTGTTCAAATGTCAAACAATGACACTTCGAATGTTGCCAGATTTAAAAATTGCGTTCTTCTTGGGACACCCTTTATAAGCAAAGTTTCACACTCCACCCTGTATAAAAATAAATGTTTTTCTGTTCCGTATAGCCGTCTAAACGGCTGAAGCGATCTTCGTGAAATTTTCACACAACGTAGCTATATGCTTTGGGGTAAAAATAGGGTACTTGAAGTTTTGATAAATAAAGTGGGCGTGGCACCGCCCACACACCTAATAATTTCAAACGGCTATAACTCATGGACTTTTAGAGGTTCAAATTGATGTTTGGTACATATACTGCTGGTATGATGCAAAATAGCTTTTTTGGAAAAATGGGCGGCATTACGCCCCTTTTTAAGGAAACAGTTATAGCAACTGTAATAACAGTCTGATCGTCCTGACAATTTTTTGGCGAAGTTTTCATATATAAAGTGAGCTTGGCACCGCCCACTCACCTCAAAATTTCCAAAAAGCTGTTTGGAATGAAGGACGTGGCCTTACCCACAGACTTTTAGGGGTAGACTGACACAACTAATGGAATAAGTACGCGATTGTTGCTATCTTAATTTCTGATACAATGTATGTGATTATGTATATATATATATATATGAGACCTTTATATTCATAAGTCGCTGATCCGATTTTGATGAAATTTCATGGAGGCATCAGCATAGCACGGCGGTTTTTCTTGTCACCTTTTTTTTGAAAAATTTGGTCTGTCGGCGTAGGTCGTGCGAACATATTTATTTATTTTAAAGCTAAAGGACTGAAAATTGGTACACATATGTGACAGCGCATAGAGAAAGGGACCTAAGGGTAAAAAAAAATCAATTTTCATTTTTTTCTTTTTTTGATGTGGGCAACCTCTGAGCATCGAATGAGACCGATCCCATACCCAAAAAGTATTCCCTCCCAGAGATATGCGCGTTTTATGAAAGTGATGGTACACCAATGATACACGTATTTAAATCTTTAAAATGTCTCCTGAACAAAACTGGTTTTTACCCTTAGGTCCCTTTCTATTTTGCGCGTCACATATACTGCTGCTGCTATTATTTAACATTGGCAAAACTATTCCAAATGTTAGTTTTTTAGTCAGACAATGCAGCTATGCATTGTTTCAAGATTTTTGTATCAAAACGCAATCTAATGTACAATACAAATAATCTATTTTTAACAGTGCCACAAAAATACACTTATTAGAAGAAAAACATAAGGGTTAAGAAAAAAGATGGAAACAAAAACTGCTAAACGGTCGAACAACGGAAACCCGATGCATCATATGAAGTAAGTAATTGAAGTTACTGAAGCTCAAAACAACGGACCTCTTTGTGCGTTAGCTGCCACTCAGAGGACCAACAGTCTGAAAAAGTATTAAAAAGAAGAAGCCTTGAAGGATCTAACAATAACAGATTTCAGCAGCAATGATAATGTTCAAAGCAGAGAATGTACTAATGCGTTCTTATTCAAGCATGTCTAGTCTCAGATTCAAAATACATTCACAATAAGTATCAAAAATCCATAAGTTTGCGCAGTCATATCAATTTAAATCAAAAGGCGATACAGCAACAACGTATTTTTTGGGACATGCAAGGCGGGCCGGGTTCAAACAAAATTTGTTTTTTGTATTACAGATTTTCTTTATTTTTGGGTCCTGAAAGTTAAAACACTGTAATTGATTTTCTCACCTTATGTGTTACATTTTGAGAGCTATTGCCAAATATGTAAATTTGGTTTGGTTTAGCTTTGTTAAAATAACGATTTCAATAAAAATATGCTACATTTTTCCTCTAAATGCCTTTAATGGTTGCTGTACCAATTTGGAAATGTAAAAGGGCAATGTTTATGTGGGAAACTTTTACTCTCCCGAAAAGAGCCTCAAACGAAGAGAAATTATACGGAAACAATCTAGGTCTCAGGTAGAAAGATGAGCGGATTTACATTCTTCAATTCCAAATTTATTTTTTCCAATCGGATTACTTACCGTTGATATGCACTTAAAACCTTTAATAAATATATCAAATCTTTTAAGTGGTTGATAGCTGCCCACAGGTATAATTGGAATTTATTCAGAAGTGCACATTGAAATTATATAAATGCCGTTAATGCCCGAATATTAATTTGAAACAATTGTCAAGCATTCGTACACCAGTGTTTTGAACTGTCTCTGTCCTTCTAGGGATTTCCTATACTCATCTAAGAAGTCCATATCCCGAAGAAATCATCGAAATTTTGTTGCATAGTGCTACTGGCAAGATTGTCAATTTCTTCTTTGCTTCCTCTTCAGTAGGATTCCGCAATTGGAATTAAAAACATTAAAGTTTTTGAAAAGCGTTTACTCGGTGACTCACTCATATTATTTGGGGGAAAATTTTTAATTCGCGGTTAAACTAATCTTAAAGTGGTGCCGCTTATAGCTGGGATGAGAACCACTACCGCCAGCTCAACCTGTTGATATTTCTAATTTGTTCATATATTTAATCATTGAGCGGAGTACAATTGATATCATTTCGCCGAACTAAAACAAAAGAACAGTAAACCCAAAAATGTTCGACTGATGGTGGCCCGCTTACAACTGGATCATCTGTGATTGCACGTCTAAGAAGACGCACAGGGCCGTTGCACACTCAATCTTAATACAGGTTGATCGTTACGATTAAACTCGTGCATCTGTGTGAGTAGACAATGCGCATACCACACACACATACAAGGGAGTGAATATACGTTCGGTTTTTATGTATTCTGTGGGTTTCACTGCCAGACGTCATTGGACATTTTGTTATTACTGCAAAGAGCATTACAGCCGTTACTAAGAAGCACAACAACAGCAACTGATAAGATATGTCAAATATGTTGACGAATTAACAGTTCGGAATCTCTTGCTGCCAAATGCTGCTCAAAGTAACTAACAGAGACATCACACCGAATAACAGCAGCGAGAGTAATCTCTCTCGCTCTCCATCTCTGGCTTAGTCTCCGCCGTTGTTTGTAAGTGTGTATAACACAGTTTCTCTCTTTGATGATTTCAGCCATGAATAACCGGGCTCACAATGTACCGCAAGTTCTGTTGTGTTGTTTAGGAGCAGTGGAGTAGTAGAATGTCTGCAAAAAAGGTGTGTGTATGTTTACTTAGTTCTCTGTCGGATTTGGAATTCCTGTTGTAACATGATAATTCAGCACACTGCCAGAGCTAAAAGTTTTGTGTCACTGTGTCAATTGTTAAACACAAAACGAAGCTCACTGCTGGCGCTGCCGATGACGGTGACGATGATGGCGAAGGCGATGGTGGGTGGGAGGTGTTGGTGGCGCAAGTACTGGTGCTGGTGGTGTTGGTATTGTTGACGATAATGATGTTGACGTTGAGAATGAGAATGGGTAGCGTAGGCAAAGAATAGCCGAAGATGATTGAAAACAACATACAGGATTCAAAAGATGTATACGGGAAGAGGCAAACATCTTGGTGTGTGTGTGTTGGGAGTATGTGTGTGTGTGCGTATGGTTGAGAGGGTGGGTGGCAATATAAAAACATCGTGAAATGCCTCTACAAAGAGGAATGGACAATTTTTATTGCTCAACAGTTGCGTTGAGTGTCACATAACAAACAAAGATGAAAAATAAAAAAGCAACAAAGTGCTGAACGATTGAACGAGTGGTGTTTGGCTGTATGTATGAACGTACTCAACACATACACACGCACATACCACTTATTACTCAATGATATGGAGTTCAGGGCGCATGTTTCAGGGACGTTTCACGTTTACACCTTACACGCTAAAAGCACAAACAGACTCGTACACACACATATGCAAGTACACACTCACATACAGTTTCACAGCAGTTTAAAGCCATGGCTGGAAAATTTCAGAGTTATATTTGTTTGTTAAAAAGTCGGCTCATCCGGTTCAAGAATCCTGATCAGATCCTGAAGCCCTACCAATCAACCTCTCTGTCCTCCCCTTGGACTAAGCGGGTTCTTCTTCGGATGGGTACTGTAATGGGCGGTAGAGCCGAAGACATCATCCGATAAGAACCAAGTCCAAGTGCTTTGCGCTCGCATCCACACACAACCTCTTATCACAGACATTCGACCAAATATTTTTTTTATGTGTCGGATTTTTGTGTATACAGTTTGGGCGCGACACGTGCATACAAAAGGAGATGATGATAACAATTGATGCGGCACTCTTCGCATCGTGTTTTTCTCTTCGCTTGCGCTCTTAAATGCTGCTGAATATGTGGAGATATTCCCTGTTCTATTGTTGTCGTGCTCGCAGAGTTTCAGCTTCATTCGCCAAACGGACCAGTTTGCTCCAGCATCCGCGAAAACTTGCGATAACTTGTCAGACGTGTGGTAGATGTTCTGTAAAGCCTTTCTAAACGTTAAGGCAGAGCGCGTAAAGTGAACATTTTTAAGGAAGAATTCCACAGGAATATGGGAATAATTGAGTATTTTTTAAAGTATACCACCACGGAAAATCGAATTGCAAATGAAGTGAAACTTTGATAAAAGTAATAACAAACGCGTCAACTATCGTCAACGAATGGTAAAGTGTTTAAAAAGCTAACAATTTTGTGTAATCGCTACAACAACATTGGGGTGTGTGATGAAAAAGTGAACGGGCAATGAAGGAAAACAAAAAGCAAAAAAAGAAAATATAGAAAAAGAAAAAGGTTACAAACACAAAAGCGTGTAAGAGGAGCTCACCAAAGGACACAACTACTAGCGATGTTAGGGAGGAAAAGTGTCATTGCGTTTGGAATTTGTTTGGTTTCTAATGTTTTCCAAATATTGTGTGCTTGTGTTAATAATTTTAGTTATATTCATGATGCAAAACATCCTCCACTTTACACAATCTGCTCATAATCAGTGCGCATCTACTTGGCAAACGGACGTTTGTACGTACATATGAACGTACACATGTACGTACACACATGTAGCGACGGAGCCCATAAATTGTGACAGTAGTTTTTGTGGGTAGTTGGCTGTGAAGTCACAGAAAGTATGCAACTTTGACGTGCATCCTTCTCCTGTGATGGCATTTGTTGTTTTTTGCCACAGCAAAATAGTCAAGCAGCAGGCAGGCAATCTCTACAAAATGCCAAACGTTTTGACATTTCATTTGGCATACTTTTCTAACACACATGCCCGAGTGGTGGATACAAAAAGTGACACAGGCCAAATCTCTACACAGAACAGCGAATGTCTGGCACTTTGAAATGGCAATGCTGGCAAGTCTCCCTCTATTTGCCAAACGCTCTCTTTCTCTGTCACCGTTTGCATTAGTTTGCTCCCATGCTCAGGAGGCCTGAGCTGAGGAACTTCTCTTGAGGAAAAGGCAAGCTTGCAGCATTAAAAGCGGGACAATCAAGATGCCTGCCAGCTATTTGGTGATGTGCAAGTGCTAAACTGTCAGTTGAAATCAGAAGAGCGTCTTGGCATGCACTTTGTAAATGTTCTTTTTCTACACTCTCCAAACATGGCCATCTGTCAAAAGTCAAGAAGAAGATGACATTACTTGTGTTTGAAAACGAGAACATGCGTAGTGATTTATTTATGTGCAGATGATGCTGGCAGAGCCCGATGCTGCCTCTGCCGACGTTCTGTGGCCGCCGCTGTTGGGCTATGTTACTGATGCTGTTAAATGAGCATTTCGCTGAGCATTGTGTTCAGACGAGATTTTATATCTCTTAAGACTGCTAATGACCAACTCGGGCTCCCTTTGTGCACACGTATCCCTTTTTGTGCAGAACCCACCGAGCTCTGCTATTCTCTGCACTTGTGCGTTCATGTGTTTATGTGTGCGTTTGTGTGCGCCACAATTCCATGTTATCATTACTCGCACAGACACACACATAGGCAGGCCATCACGGTGCTCTGCTCTTTGACAAAAAAAGAAATAGAAGAAAAAACAGACACAGTAGCAGGCAAAGCCAGTGAAAATCGAGGTGGTGCGTCTGTCAGTATACGTTCACTGATGTATTCCGTTTTTGCCCTTTCTAAATCACACGTAGATAATTTTTATAACTCAAACATGCCAACGGTGTACAACTACTAAAATGCAAAAAAATAATAAAAGAAAGTAAGAAAAACAAAACGCGGAATAGCAACATAAATAAAAACCAGTGTAGAAAGAAATGCAAACAAACCCGAATTCAGATTGTATAAAATAAAAATTTAAAGGAATTTCACAAAAACTTCCATGCAAATCACCCACAATTAATACACATCCAAGCGTAAGTTTGCAAAAAATACTAAAAAGCCACCCATACACCAGAACGCCACATCAAACCTATACACAAACACATACACGGCAGAAAAGTGTACAAAATTTTCCACAAGTGTTCTTGTTTCTACCTGCTAACACAATTGGCAGCTGATTTGATCCTAACGAAATCACCAAAAATAAAAACAACAGCAACAAATTACCGTGCCGACAACACGAATAAAATTGAAAGAAACCCCAACAAGGAATGAAAGAAATTAATACAAAAAAATGGTAAAACGATTGAATGTGTGTGTTTATCTAAAAGTCAAATCAATATGGCAAACAAGCCTATAAAAGTTGAATATCCTTAGAACAAAAAAGCAAAAAAAAGAAAAAACTTCAACCAACCAGAAGGAGAGCAGCTACCACTACTCTACATACAATAGACTACAAGCAGAGTCACATCACATCTATCGCCAGCGCCATCGTCGTCAAGCCCCCACAGCTCCGACAGCATCAGCGCCAACGAACGAACAACATTCACAATTAAATGCAAAAAAGTGTCGACTAAGCATCAAAAGTTGTGTCCTCACAAACAAAATAAAACGTACAACATACCTTAAGTTGATGTTGCCCATCATGACTACGATGATGATGATGATGATGACTACCTAGATGATGATGATTGTCATTGTCATAAAAATATAAAGCAAACGCAAAATATGCTGACTCCCAACTATTCAATGGCTCTGCACAAAACCAAGAAGTGAAGCAAAGAATATCAGAGTAAAGTAATACAAGAAAAAAAGATAACGTCTTAACTGAAAGGATATCTAGAAGAAATAACCAATAATACTAGGAAACAAGTGCATAGTTACATAAATTAAGAAATCTTTAACGAATTGTGTTCATTAGTGCTTAACCAAAATTAATTCAAATCCAAAACAAATACAAGTAATTAGTTAACAACAACAATAGCGGCAAGTGCAACACATTAGCCAAACATAAAAAAGGAAAACGTGTCCAAACAAATTAATCTGCTTACCTGGTATGAGGTAAAGCCATTCCAACACCGACTTCTCTTTGTCTCTCAGCCACTCGAAAATGTGCTAGTGGTCACTCTAAAGTAAACTCAGCTAAACTAGAGCTTTCTAAGACTATTTCAACCACTCTAACAAGTTCTATAGCTTGAGTTAACCAACACAATCACTTCGAGAGGACACGGTCAAAAGGTGTCAACATCCGCACAAGGGAAGAGCGACAACAGTAACACTGACACAACAGAACAAAACAAAAGATAAACTAGTTACATTAAACTGGGAATTACTTCATTATAATTATCATCATCATCAGCAGCAGCAGCGCATTAATAAGGATAGAAAAATCTAAGTTTTATTTCTCGTATAACGTCATCGTCACCCCCGCCGTCGCCATTGTTTCGCCGCCACAGGAGAGCCACAAACTCACACACAATCTGGGAAGACAAAAGAAGTTCTTAATTCAAGTGTAAGTCGTTTTTTATAACACATTTACGAGTGCGAGTACAAGTACGTACACCGTGCCATCTTTCTCATGCGTGTGTGGTTGAGAGCATGCATATGTATCTTTGTACATATATGTACATATGTACACACTTACTTACTCGTACCTCATTGTATGTAAAGTTATTGTACTCATATTATAATAGAGTAATTTGTTAAATAATTAGGATTATGTGCCATAGAAGAAGGTTAAGCTGTCTTCTCCTTCTTCTCTATTGTCGTCGTCGTCGTCGTGTTGTATTTTTGTTCATCTCTTTGTCTCTTCGGACCCCCCCGCCCCAAACCATCATACGACAGCTCCGCATTATCAGCCATACGTCTGTGTGTAGCCCTAACAACACACGTCTCGTGTGTAATGAAGAATATATGATGTGCGTGTGAACGATGCCTCCCCGTTGTACGTATGTGACGGTACTCCCTACATATGTACACATGTGCGTGAGACCGTGCCTGCAAGTGTGTGTGTGCCCTTTCTTATCCGACGGCATCGGGGATTCTTGTTCTAAATCGTGTCGTGTCATTTTTAAGACACGTAGCACAAATTTGTTCAACATTTTATTTGGTAATTAACTGAGCCGGAGCTTTGCTTTCAGGAGATGGAGAATTAAAAAGTGCTGCTACGACTGTGAATGCAACGATTCATTTTCTGTGCTCCACTCACAATGAAAAAAAGCTAGTAACTCAATAGCATCCGGTAAAGTATGAATAAAGAAGGAAACGTATGCAAGCTAGGATCATTTTGTGAAACTTGGCTATCTCGAAGAGCCAAAAGAAAAATTCATTAATATTCTTCTGCTAGTAATTGCACAATCAGTATTTGTCCCTATTCCTTATCGAAAGATACAGGATTGTTTTTGCAATCTTGCTGCAAAATAATTTACCTTAATTCGTACTCGCTAATCGGCTAATGCCAGTTTCGAGACGGGAACTTATAGAGAAGCCTTAACATAGTTAAGAAATAAATTCCATTAAAAAATACCCCCTAAAGGTAAAGGTAGCTGAAAATTGTTTAATTTTCGCCACTGGTTGTGGGTTAGGGGTGTGATCGTAGCTTAAATTAATTACCACCACGAGATGGCCCAAAAAGTGGTCATTACTCGTATACAGAAGGGTTTTTCTCTATTAATAAAAAATTAGTTTATAAAACCATTTGGTTTTCTTATAATTTTTAAATAATAGAAAAGACTTCAAAAGGTCGATACGATTTTGATGTAGGTGTAAGTACTTACTAATGCCCAGATATTTCGATGTTCTAATCATATTATTCGAAAATGAACAAGTGTGGGTGTGACTTTATCCACACATTTTATAACAATCTTAGGCCAGATATTATCCATACCATCACTTCTATAAATCTTTTACGAAATCCCCCATCTCTTGTATATTTTATTATTGTCAATTATTAAACATGCCGCAACTGTGGACTAGTATTTCATATATGAAAAGCAAATCCAGGTTGAATCTGATTTTGTCGTTTCAGTTCCTCAATTACGAAATAAAATGATTGTAAAAGTAATCTGCTTTACTAAGACCATTTTCGATTACAACAGCTTGTGAATCAACCAGATTTACACTATTACGGACCGATCCATTGTCGAGTTAACAAGCCTCAACATTTTCTCTGAACTATATTTTCAATTTACCTAAACAGTTCAGGTAATAGTTATTCCAACATTCACTTTCCGCGATTCAAATCACAGTACTTAGTCCTCTTATTTATTGATTTTCTCCTATTTTTTAACAATTTCTATTTATAAAATATAAATATCTGTAGATTAACTTAAATGCATTGGTCGAAACGTTCGTTCCTTCTGCATTTCTTCACTAAAGTGGATTCGTTTGTGGCATCTTTTTTTAGCGTACTAGCTGCTAAGCAGCAACCGCGGCATTCACTTTAAAATATATTTAAAATGGAATAACCAAGTACAATACGCGGTTAATATGCAAGATCAACAATAATTAATTGAAACATATTTACAACTCGTTAATGGTTTGTTTTCAGGTTTAAGCAAGAAACTGTACCAGAAAATCCACAGCACCACAAAATCGTTACAAACATGAGCTATGTGAGGGATATTCTTGGTTTTATATACTGATGTACCGCCATAGCGATCTTGCCTACAACAATGAACAAGATTAGAAACGGGTATTGAATAGAATTGCGCCAACTTCGTTTTAAACCATGTTCCTTGCACAGCAATAATATCCGGCAATCTTATGAAACTGGAAAGTAGTTCTATACATTTGTAAAACTTGTCCACACTTTTGACAATAGACTTGTAACTTTTATATTTAATATATTCAAATAACTTTAACATATTGCAAGTAGGAATCCTTTAAATTTGGAAAATTATTAAAATTTTGATTTTTAATCATAAGTTTTGAACAACAGGAAAGATAAAATTATATTTAAACAAGGAAGCTTTAAAACGGGACTTAAAATGTTGATCATCTTCAACAGCATTACCAGGTTAAAAACCATACACCTCTCTATTATGAGACCTAGACCCTGTTTGTTGTTGTTCCAATAACATTCGGTCCACATGATTTGATCCCCATATCATCTGTCGTCTAGGAATTTTACTTTTCTTGCAGAAATCTTTCACATCGCTGACATAAGAAAATATTAGTCATTTCTTCACAAATTTTGCATGAATTAATATATTTTATGTCTCCTGCCTTAAACAAATAGTTTTAAAACACCGGTTCGCCCCACCCCTTTTTCGTTCCTCCCGAACAAATGTATCATTTCCCCCACTTTTGGTATTCTTTAAATATATTTAATACTTATGAATAAAGTTTAAAGACAAACTTGGTAAACAAAATTGAACTCCTAACCACGCTTCTCTCAAGCAGGCGACCCTGGTTGAGTGCAGATAAAAACGCAGATAACATATCACCCAAAAACTGAAATTTGATTTAATTGACTTTGCATATAAACAAATTGGTTGACACACCCCATTCAAATACACCATTTCGCCAACTTTTGGGATTCTTGTAATTTTTTTAATACTATTCGTACGATATGACTAAAAACCAGTGATTGAGAAAAAAGAATTCCTAGCCTCGCCTCTTCTATAGTACAACACACTCAAATGCCCCAGTTTCACTGAAGATGCAAACCAATATAAATTGAGGAAAATTAAATATTGAACGAGGTGAAAAATGTGGGTTCCATAGAATCATTGTCGTCGACAACAAATTTTTGGAAGAGAATTTTCATGCGATATTTTATGTGAAATTGAAACTCAAAATAAGCTTTTTTTTTAAGTTGTGTATTTAACTATGGCATTTAAAAAACTATGAAAGAGAATGTGCCTTTTAAGCTTGAATAATGTGCGTATATTAAACCAAAACCTGATATTGTATGTACGAGTATATCAAAAAATTATAAAGAAAATTGAAACGAACAGGGATTAACCGGCTCAGACCTCTTTTATCTTTATTACTTGTATCTATATAAAAATAAAATGTTGGATTATTTCTTATGGAGTTGCCAGAGGTTCGGGTTTTTTCGGAATCTCGAAAACAGTTTTAAATCTTTAATCAAACAATAAATCTGAGTAACCAATTGGAATAGAAATCTAGGAATGCAAGTATAAACAAAATTAATCAGCATCATTCTGCTCAAAATCAGCATCATTCTGCTCAAAAAGCAGTTTGTATTCACAACATAACAAAAATAAATAAAAACGTGGTATAAAAAAGATGAAATTATTCTATATTAATGGGAATTTCTATTCGGAATACTAGTTTATAGATACAAATTGTACTTATGACCAACAAAGGATGCACCTTTGATCCTTCCAAGATGGATGCATTATTGTTTCTTGCGCGTCGTTTACAAGGGGTTCCCAATTAAGTCTTCTATAGTCAACAACTTACAATTTCTAAGTTGAAATCAATCGAGAAAAGCGAAAAACGTTTCTTTATAATTGTAGGTTTGTGCTCAGTGGGAAATTACAACGCTTCCAAAAAGTATTTGCAATGAACCTGTTGCAGGTGATACAAGCAAAGAAAGCACAGCAGAAATACTAGCCAACTCATCATCATTTAAATAAAAATAACATGAAAAAACACTATTTTAAATTTATCAAAAGATATATCCCGATCTTTCATAGACAGGTGTTTAATTTGACCTCTGGCAGTGGCTCATATTTAGTAGGGACACACGTTTTATGCTGTAAAATAAAAAGTACTGAATGTTTTTGAACCAAATATTTTTTAATACATTTATTGATGTATATTGTATCCAAAAAGAATCTACTTATTCGAAATGTCCGCCTTTTGCCTTTACACACGCCTTAAGTCGCACTGGCCAAACGTCAAAAGCTGCACGAACCTCGTCCATTGAAAAATTGGCCACAGCTCGAACCAAAACAGTCTTAAGAGATCCAATGTTGAGGTATCGTTTGTTACAAACCTTATACTCTAAAACTGTCCACAATTTGTAATGCAATTGGTTCAAATCTGGACTGCCTGAGGGCAATTTTTTAGAGGAAATGAACGCTGGCAAATTGCTTCGAAGCCAGGCCTAAGACGTTTTAGCCTTATGGGCCGGCGCAGAATCCTGCTGGAAAGTCCATGGCTGGTTTTGGAATAAGGAATTGTTGAGAGGCTTCACAACAGATTCCAACGCGGTTTCTTGGTAAACTTTGACCCATGTTTTGACTCCTTGTTCGCAGAAATGCAGGTCAGTGACCCCATCGTAAGAGACACCCCACCAAACCATGACTGAAGTAGGGTGATGACCCTTTTCAACTTTGGGATCAGTTCAGATTCTTAGATGACCGCGCATACACTCTATAATTTTGCTTGTTAAATTTTTCCAGAACGGTAAACATTTTTTCATCGGTGAACAAAATTTTTTTATTTTTAGCATTTCCCCTAAACTCTAAAATACAGCGTTAGGATATTTACGGACGTTTTTTTGTGCACGCTATGCAGCAACATGTGTAATGCTGGACCAAGCGTATATATTTTGGTCAGGATGGGTCCAGAATTCCTTGAAAAAATAATATTGTTAACATGATTTCGAGAGGCATTGGTATATGTTTCTACAGAGGAATGCTGTGCATGTCTCTAATAGAAAACAAGATTTTGGGCATCTCAAAAGATCAACAAAACTGTAATGAAAAAATATGTAGCCTTTCAAGTACGTCATCAATTAAAGCAGCCACTGGAACATGTTTTCAGATCATGTGGATGATTTTCGCTTTTGACTAATGGTTCGAATAAGAGACGAAGACTCAATATTTTGTGCGATGCAAAATTATCAATGACATTGCATATTTTTTAGTATTTATTACTTAATGTATCTATTAATCTAATATGACTGCAATCAGGCACAATTTTTAATAAAATATAAAATATTATAAATATTAACCAAATAATCCCAGAAACATTCCAAAGAAACCCAAACCTATCCTTAAAACTATCACTTTTTTATACGCTTATTGTGCATCTCTGACATCGATCACCGTGTCGTATGAATTTTATTTTCCTTCGCAAAAATATTACGCATACGCCTATTTTTGTAGTCTCCATCATCGAAGAAATAACACTGTTCTCTACACCTCGAAATACTGGCCGGAGACTACATAAAGTATATATAGTCTGCATCCACTATAGCTTGCACTATTTACAGCTACGAGTATGTCGCTGACATTTTCCAAAAATGTGTGTTGATGCTTTGAATCGGTTTAAATGGCCAATAAGTAACCATTTTCCCCACACAAAGAGTTGTTTGCTTATGTTTATATTATCACTACAAATTTTCCCTGAAATAAGCAAAAACTGTTGGAGATATGACGATGATATTTAAAATAAATCATATTGATGTGTTGGAAAAGCGGGCCGTGTCATGTCCTCTCTAAAAAGTTTTAATAATGGCTAAAATAGTGAACTGCTCGTTTTAAATTTTGACAAAAAGAAACCAATGATAAGCAAATTCTTATATGTTAAAAATTGCATATCAAATAGGACATAGTTAATGGGACAAAGGCAGTGGCAACACCGATACAACTCTGAACTCAGATCTGAAAGGCGATAGCAGTAGGTATGGAAATAAAAACATCCTGTTGAAAAAAAAGCCCGTTCTACGCCTCCTTGATACAGTTTTGATATTAGGCCAGGTTTCATAATGGTGAGTACAAAAGCGTTGGGCCTCAAACATTATTTGTCCAATATTTTTACATAATGTGGAATGCTTCATATTAGCCTTAGTGAACATATATTTGGCATTAAATCAAACTCTGTCTTAAAACCCTCTTGGTTTGGAGTTTTTCAGATCATTCTGAAAACCACATATTTTACATTTCCTTACCATAACGAAGACTCACAAAAGGTCAAATATTTCGAAAAATACAAAATATGCCCTGGTCTTGATAATGATTTCATTTTAAGAATGATTTTTCACAAAGATAAAAATGAGCAACTAATGTTAGTAAAATTACTCACTCTTTGCATTTTGTATAAAAGTTTTGTTGTACTCAAAATTTTTGAGCAACTTGCGGTTGAAATATAAACCAAATCTAACTTTAGGCAATGTTCAGTGTTCATCACCATTTGTGGTGCAGCTACACAAATTATAACCCAGATTTAAACTATTTTGACAATTTAGACAACATGATTTTTGATTGGATTTGGATTTATGGGTTACAAAGCTCGTGGCATCCGAAAGTAAGTGCCAGAAAAGGTGAGAGTTTCATGCTGATATTTAAGACAATTTACAAACGACGAAATTTGTATTACTAATGCAGATTATCTTGTTAAATTGAGAGCTGTCACGTTAGAAAAAATTCTATTTGCTAATGCGACTGTTTCCGACAATATCTAATTATCGATTTTCGCTACCCGGTAATTAAATTGGTTAATAAACTGTAAACAATAAATTGTTATACCTCATAATACATGAGTACAGTCGAGGCATAGCTAAATATTTAGTTCAGTATAAGAATTTTTATATTTGTCTGACCGAATTTAAACTACTTATAGATATGGGTTTGTGAACGTGCTTTCATTCTAATAAGCAACAAACCGGAAGCTTTCGTTAAAATGCTGACCGAATTCTACTATTTGACGTCCATAATAAATGGCATAAACGTTTTAAAGAGATGTTTAACCAATATTTGAAGATAAATATTTTTAAATCTTCCAAGAATTTTGATTATTTGAAACAAATGGGTTTTAACGCAAATTGACTAAAATTTTCTGTAAACAAAATTAATTTTCATAATGGCGTGAAGTTATCGCGTTATCGACCTCCTAAGCGATATTCCAATCGAACACGTTCAACGTGTTCGACGTGTTAAGAAACAACTTTCTTTTGACACATCACTTTTAACAAATTAAGAACACTCTAATGTATATTGCAGTGGTCCGCCGCTGTGTCATGACTAGTGTGCATGACAGTCATTAAAGTAAAACCAGGTTCAAATCCGGTTTAGAAAAACAGCGAAAAGTTGTATCATGGGATCTCCCATACAGGAAATCTGATTGATTTCTAATAGATTAAGTCCTTATTATAATATTTTTTAGGTATAGCATTATTGCATTTTCTATTTAAAGTCTAGTGGTCTCTAGCAACACTCGCAATTTTAGATCTAACATCTTTGGATCCAGTCCACATTTAGTATGATTTTATGAACTTTCCGCATGGTAGACATTTTTCAAATCCCCCTTGTTCTCTAATGGGATGTTGTGGGTAATCGTTAGTTTCGCCTTAAAAGCGTTGGATATAGGAACTCATTACCTCTCCTATTCAAACTAAAGTATAAATATATTAAATAAATAATCAATGTCTTGTATTTTAATAACATCCAAATTAAGATGAAAAAAGTTGTGGATATACGTACACGTATTTATAAAGAATCTTCTGTTTAAAGTGTAACAACCTTGGAAACGAACGATTTGAAAATTTGAATTTGAAAATGTATTAACCAACACTGTTTTTGGAAAAATCATAAACTAGAAGAAAACTTAAGAAACTCTCAGATGTTTCACAAATCTTATAAAAAATTAACAATTTTATTTATAAGTATATATTTATTGATTAATTTATCTATTGCAAATACTATCTACAAAATATATTGTAACTACTTAAATATATGACTACTAGGGTCTTTCCTTCATTCACTATCCACGATGGGAGTTAATCCTTTTCACGTTTATGCAATTAGGGATAAGGTTTCTTGTAGTTTCCATTGCAGTCACAACGATAGAAGCTAAAATCGTTTCCACTATTATTCCGAATTGAACTAAAGAAAAAAATGTACGATACATAGAAATATTACTAAATATTTTAAAGGTAAGGAATCTTGTGCTCTTGATTTATTTTTATTACTAAACAAATGGACAATTCATAAGTTCGGCCGTGCCGTAGCTTTTCCACTCTCCGCTATAGATTGTGTTGAAGTATTGGGGAATATGGGATTTGGTGGTGGGACCATGTTCGATAGAACTTAATTTTTGAGGCCCTATGATATTTTATACTGCTTAGATTTGATTTTTTTTGCTTTGAAGAACTTATATGTGACGCGCAAAATAGAAAGGGACCTAAGGGTAAAAACCAGTTTTGTTCAGGAGAGCCATTTTAAAGATTTAAATACGCGTATCTTTGGTGTACCATCACTTTCATAAAACGCGCATATCTCTGGGAGGGAACACTTTTGGGGCATAAGATCGGTCTCATTCGATGCTCAGATGTGGTCCACATCAAAAAAAGTATATTGTTGTGGCAGGGCTCGTAGATCCAGGCAATAAATTTAGAGACATTATTTAAGGTTAAGCATATTAAGATAATGCTCTACTATGTTTTTGTTTACATTTATATGTTCTTTTATCATTTTTATGACTTGAACAGTTTTTATTCTGGTTCTAGACCTTTTTGTTGTTTTTTTCCTTAAATAATATACGTTTACTCATTTTACCTCCACTGTTTTTGAGTAACCATAGGACGATGTTCCATTGGACCTAAATTTAGACGCTCTAGAAGCATTTTAGCATATGGTTCTAGATCTAAAATATACTAAAATCGGAGAATAATTCGATAATTCGGATTCGAGAGGAAATTTGATTGTTTTTTATATCCATAGTTCAAGGAGTACAATTTAAGGCTTCTTCTATTTCCAATGTTTCTGACTACCCATATATCCATGTTAGAAAGGACTTATTTTTCGGCACCGTATCAAGGCCTTCAGTTTTTTCGAATAATAAAATTAATATTATATTCTGAGTCGTGACGAAACTATATTGTTTTTAATACCTACATGTGCTTAGTTTAAGGAGAGCGATTTTTTGGAACCTAGGGCCTACATAGTCCGAAATCCAAATTGGTCTAAATCGGACATGTATTTCGATTGGGGAGAAGATTTCACCATTCGTGGGTACCCATATGTGCCTAAACATAATGTGATGATAGTGATGAACGACCTTGCGCACTTATTGGAAGGCTAGAGAATCTATGTCTACCACTTTTATTTAAAACATTTGCAAATTAGATCAGCACTTCGTTTCGTCTATCAAAGTGGAACTTTTTTCCTTTTGCTCAATTTGGTCCATTTTTAATACCAACTGATCGCGGAGTAACTTTGAAGACTCTAGCTCTTTCCATTTTAATTGAAACGTGCGGACGGAAGTTTGTGAAATCAATAACTATTTCGAGACGTTAGAAACGGAACGACTAAGACGAGAGTATAAAAATTAAGTCATTCATTTCAGATCATATCCAGAGAAATTTAAAATTGTATCGCTTTGTAAAGCAATAAATGTAGGTGAACAAATTGGAAATGATTTTTCTGAGAGACATTAATGTAAAGTGTTCCACGAAAACAATCTTCCTAAGCAGTCCTTAGCACGTCATGTTTTCCAAATTTGTCTACATACATATCTGCAGTACGGCAATGACATTGAGCACAGTCTGGTGAACAACCAGTATTAATATTGAAAATACACAGCCGTGGTTGGGATTAATTTCGTCCAACAGATTTCATTTTCATATTCTTCATATTTCATAATAACAAACAAACTAAAGGAAATATTCAAAAATCCCATATACACGTATGTAAGAGCAGTCACGTTTGAATTCGTTTATGAAATCCAATCGATGTGAATCCCTTTTGGCACACTCACACACAGACAGTTAAATGTCACATATTCAATTCATGGCCTGTGACGGCACAAAATTCTCAGCAAGTATGCTCGTTTCCGGTAAGCAACATTTTTCTTTTTTCTTTCCCAAAAAAAAAAACAAATATCTGCTGCTGTCCTAAGGACTCAAGTAGACATGTAACCCATATAGACGGTTCTCTATATAAGTTGGTATGTTATTGTGTGTGTATGTGTGTACACATATCTAGACAATATTCCGACGGTGCTAAACCCATGTAGAGTATTTGACATGTCATGTTTGCTTCGATTTTTACCATGTCCGGAGGTTTTTAAATATTTTTAGTAGGATTTTTTGTTTTTTTGCTTTGAACCTTTTAAATGATCAGCCTATTTCTTCATTAGCTCCATTCATTTTATTGGGCAACCCGTGCTGGTCTTCTAAGCCATACGTGTAGATTTTATTTATGGCTTCACTAATTTCCACGGATAAACATTAGTCCATGCTTTATTATGCAGTTCTTATTAATTGCTCTAAATTAAAGTAACCATAAACTAAATTACCCGTATTTATCTCCAGTCGCGTAAATTTCAGTTTAATGTCCATGAGTGTGTGTGTTTCGTGTTCAATATGTGCTGAAATAAACCAACAAAAAAAAGGACCACCGCTAATGTCAATCACATGCAAAAAGCAAAAAGCGTGTCATCAGTGAATGCCGGATCCAAGGATCCATACGAGAGCATCTGCAGCAACTCTAACGCCAACAACAAGAGTGCAATAAGTAAAGACAAAAAAAATCAATTTTTATATATGTCAATTCCACTTTATAATGTCATCATCAACATGGTATACACCATTCTACTCAACTCAGCTCTACTTCTCTGTGCCCAGCACAATTCAGTTTAGTTCAGTTGAGTCCGAGTCCTAGTCGGTTTGGTTTAGCCATCACAGGAAACAATGTAGCTGAATACCACCACCACCATCACCATCACCACCACCAGCACCCGTAGTAGCAGATATCAGTCAGCGAGGATAGAGCATCACCACCAGCAGGAACATCAACACTGCAAACCAAAAGCCACACACACCACACCATCGCTGGAGTAGTGAGAAGGATACAAGGGCAGCTAGTTGGCGAAGAGCAACAAACACAAAAAGGGTTTCATGCAAAATCCCCTAAGAGGAAAAGAGAAAAAAGAATTGCATAGAGAAACGACAATGACTGAAGGAAAAAACACAAACAATAATGAAATTATTTTATAGTCGCTGAATGCAAAAAGGAGTGCAGTAAAAATGTTTATATATTTTACACACACACCCACACCAAATAAAATAGAGATAAGGAAAACTCTTAAAAGCAATAATCATAAAGTTATTAAGTTTCACAGTGCTCCCCCCTGTAGCGTGGAGGCAAGGAATTGGTCATTTCCAGCATTATAGTGTTGTCATTTATCTGTCTGCACTGTAGCAAGTGCCATCAAATTAAAATTCTTACTCCAGTTAACCGCTCAAAGACGGCTCTGAGGACGTGCCCAAATAAGGCTACCGTGCACCACTCTGAGCTCTTTGCGGTCGGTCCTTTATATTTTATTGATATGAGATGACAATTTGATGGATCAACCAAAATACAACCGTCATCATTACATAAAACCCCAATCATTATAATCATAGTCATTCTCTGCTGCCGTTCAGGGCGGACCGGCTGCTCTTGCTCCCATCTCTGTTCTTCTAGGATAGAAAAAAGCAAGCGACAGGGCACTGTGAATTGTCAAAAGAGATGGCGTACGAATTGCCGTTAAAGTTTTCTACGTTTTTTCGTTGTTGTTTTGCCCACTTCTTTTTCACGAAATGTTCGTCGACAATGATTACACAGTAAATTGGAAATATGCCAACAAATTTCCACCACCGTTCGTCAGTCAAGTGGAAATGACATAAAACCAAAGGTTGATGAGATTTCCACAACAAAAGCAGCAGCAACACAGCGACCTGAAAAGAAAAGAAAGAATAGAACAGAACAGAACAGAACAGCACTCGGCAGCACTGAGCACTGAGCAGAACAGAACTGAAACCAAACTGTTCCACATTTTGTTCGGGATTAATGAGAATTTTAATGAAATTATGCTAATTTCTTCTACACGCGCTTAATATATGCGACGACAATCACATCGTTTTGAGGATATTGTGAATGCCCAAATAGAGACAGAACTCTTGAACTTTAAACTTTTTAATTTTCCCTGATGTTTGCACAAACACACAACACAACGCCACTCGCCTGCCAGGTTCAAGTCGAGCATATATCAACAAGTTGGTTTCTGCATAAATATGAATAATAAACTAAGGACTACCCGGCACATGGATGAAAATGATTCCTCAGGTTAGCCAATACTTATCTTGGGACCACTTTGCCCCAATGCTGTCGTTGACAGACAGAGTTATGAAGTAAAGTAAGGTTACAACCCAAAAAGTGATTTTCACAGAAGGCATTTTGAAGTCGGAACAAAAAAAAATCCTCGCATTTCTAAAGAAAACTAGGAGCATGGAATTGTTGCTGGCCCAGACAGGTGCCCCATGTTCAGCAGACTTGCAATTGACAGATGAGACTTGAAGTATTATCGAAATTGGCTAAAATAGTATTAATTTTCACTAACTAGTTAATGTTCTTGGAAATGATTCATTAGACCAGGAGTAAGATCTGTGGCTGTTTAAAATGGGAATGCGTTTGATGAACACATACACAGAGCAGCTGACTTGCCACAATCAATTTTTTCTTCCAGCTAAATGATTGTGGTCGTACTCTACGTATCAGTACAACCACATTTTTTCTAGCGCTATGGGATTTTCAGTGTATGCATCTGGAAATGCAGATATAATTTTTTGAATAACTTGACTTAAGCTAAGCAAAAGTTGGCAATTAAAAATAAAATAAAAACTAAATCAAAATATCGACGAAATAATACCTTTCGAATAAAATACAGTTTATTTTTGCAAAAAAATATGTTTCAACATTATTACCTTTTAGCTCTATAAACTTAGTCCAACGTTTTTCCAATATTTATATTCCTTCCAAATATAGGATTTTTCGAGGTCCATAAAAAAGGCATTCGTTTTATCAATAGTTTCTTTGTTGGAGCTGAATCTCTTTTTACCGAGCCATTTCTTTAGTTTGGAATTAGGAAATAGCCACTGGGGGCAAATCCGGAAAATAGGGCCGATGAGGTACCAATTCGTAACCCAATGTAGAAAAGTCACGGAATTAGTAATATGCTAATTTAAAACTCGCAGTAGTTGATATTTCATGCTTGACGTTTATCGAATTTATTTAAAGCGTTTTTACTTAAATTTATATTTTATTCCTTTTCAATAATTACTATGCCTGTAAGAAATAATAAAATTCACCAAAATTCTACTCGTCTGAGATCCAAGTTGCCCGGCTTGCCAACGTCTCTGCTATGCAGGCTATTTTTTCTAATTCGAGCCGCCGCAGAAGGTTGCGGCTTGTTAAGGCTCCTAAATTGCAGCCGATTTTATCGAAACCAGCAAGCTGGTGTTTAATGACACAAATTTTTTAAAAGTATAGAAGGTTTTTGGCAAAAGTCCAAAGTTACGAATAGGCCTGCTTCTAGAAGACAAAAAGTGTCCCACAGCTTTGGGTTCTTGGAAACAATGGAGTTTAAGATTTGTCTAATAGCGTGCCGTATCATCCTAGCCGCATCGATGTGCAGATATGAGAACTACAGGATTTTCATTAAGGATATAGCATTATATATATTAACAAAACCACAAAATATCTAAGATAAAAATTTATTCCAGGTGTAGTGCAAATGCTACATTTTAAGAATGAAGTTCGATTGCGGTCCTATGACCACTAAGAGCCTGTTTCTCCACCACGGTTGCACACATTTCGACCGGAATGTTGGCAATTTCGCGATACATGTTGTCTTTGAGCTCGTCTAAAGTTGTTGGCTTGTTGTCATAGACTAGATGTGGTCCCATAAATAGAAATCCAATGGCGACAAATCGCATGGTGGTGGCCATTCTCAAGATAACCCGTTCACCGAATTTGCTTTTCAGTAAATTGTTTGTACCGTGTGCTATGTGACAAGTGACACTGTTATGTTGAAACCACATATTGCAAGCTCATCTAATTGTCTAAGATGGCACAATTGCGCTCTTCATTGACGGTAACATGACAATTGTTTTCATCGACGAAAAAATACGGTCCAATCAGGCCTCTGGAATGAAAACCAGACGGATGAAATTGTGTCTCTCGCAGCACTTGTGAGATTGTTCCTGTCATATAAGGCATATTTGATTGTTTACTAAATCACTCAGCCAGAAATGAGCTTAATTTTTCGATGATATTTTGGATTTTCCTGAAACTTTGCTAGAGCCACCGACTCAGAATTTCGGTAGTAATTTTTAATGATTTCCACGCACTAAAATTTCGTCACGAAACCAAATATGCCATTAACATTGCAATTGTGGGCCTCTACCAAGGGATCTAGGGGCCTAAAATGCATGTGCATACTAAAAAAATTCAATTTACCTACGAATCAGAATATAACATACAAAATTCAGTTTGAGTTTTTGTGTCTTAGTTGTTGTTTGGACTTTATGGCTCGTGTATATTTGGCTAAAATTTGATTTTGAACAAGAAACTTCACTCACGGCTATACGAGTATATCGGAAACCACTTGCCTCTATGGCAAATACCAACAAACCTGATCTTTTTAGCTTTAGGATTAATTCCTATTTCAAAAGTAATAACAACACTTGAAATATTGTTTCCAGTATTTAGCGAGTGTAGCTATAGACAATTTATTCAATTTTCAATTATTCAGTTACATAGACTTAATCGACTGCGAATCGATCGAATTAAAGATTTTCGGTAAACAAGAAACACCAGATTCTTGTTTAATCATGTCAATTAAAACATGTTTAGGGATGTGCGTCACTTCAAATTTTTTGGCGTTGACCAGCCATGTTGTGATTGCTAGTATGACCGATTATTTTATACGCATAGAGAACAGATTCGCTGCCATAGCAGATGTTTTGCGAGCCGAAAGATTCTGGTCGACTGTATTCCATCAGTACATCCGATGGATAGTTAACTTATACGGATGTTAGTTAAAAAATAAATTCTCTTGACTTTGCATTAGAATTATTACTCCTAAGCGAAGTAATATTTCTGTAACTTTTTTTAAGTATTTTTTTTTTAAATAAAATTACCTAGAAAGCATCACATGCAATTTTTAAAAAAGGAAAAGTATTTAGAATTTCTACATAACTTAGACTCTGCAAGAAATATCGCTTTATACGTTATAAGGTTACAATTTTGTTTTTTTTTATATAAAATAACTTTATTGGTACATTCTAAACAAATAAAAAAAAATCTATTGTGTGCCGTTTAAGTACCTAGCTATACTCGTACTTGATAAATATAGAGATTAAGTACTAAAACGCCTACAAAATCTCGTATCGTATCTGGAATGGAATTTTCAATTTTTGCTAACTTATTTATTAAACACGATTTAGTTATCAAGGCTTCATAAAAACACCATTAATACATGATAATCTTAAAGCTTGTTCAAAGTTGAACACGTTTTAGGAAAAGAATAATAAAGAAAACCTTAAGAACTTTTTCCGCTGGCAAAATGTTCAAAGTTGAACATGTTTAAATTGTTTGTTGGGTATTGTTGCATTCTTAAGTGCAGCCCATAAAATTGTTTGCTGTATACATTAGCTAATATTTGTACTCACGCTCATGATCGTACTTCTCCACATGGTGATAATGGCCAGTGGTAGGAGCAGCCCGCACACAAGAAATGTGTCACTTTTCGAGTACTAGGGATGAATATCAGCCTAAGGGATATACATATGTTATTAAAAATTGTATTGTATATTTTGTATTGAAAATTTGGCCTACGCTTTGATTTTAATCTCTGGAGGAGGTTTTACTAGATGACTTGAAATATTTTCAACATTTGATATAATCACTTTTTGTATAAATAAAATTTAGTATCTTATAAATACTCAACATGGAATGACGTGTGTTTCATTCACAGATAGGCACATTTTTTCATATTTCAACCAATAATTGAACACGATCTCGCTCCCGCTACTTTTTCCCTTCCAAAACAAAGAAATTGTTGTTTGAATTGTGTACAAGTGAGCCTTTGTGAAGCCTTTATAAATAACTTTTTTAAAATAAAAAATAATTTAATTAGTTTGTTGAATTATTTTTGAATTAAATACTTACACATTCTGTTGCTTGCTGTTATTCTCTAAATGTTACTAAAGCGACTCTGACATTTTTGTTTCCATTTTCATAAATAATTCTAATCGATTTTACTTTATGTCTATATCTCTTGTTAAACTTTTGACGTGTTTCTTTAATACGAGTACAACATGTTGCCGATCCAATATATCATTTATTTCTAATAAACGCCGGAACGGCTTTTTGTAAGTTTTTAACATATATTTCAGTGGTTTACAGACAACGGAAGAAAAGATCAGCGTAACAAAAAAAGCTTAAGTTTGCCCGGCCTTTAAAAAACCCTTAACATTTTCTGTATATTTAATCATCTAAAAATCATATGAAATTCATACTAATAAAAACGCACCTAATCTATATTTCAGTAACAGTTCAATAGTTGCATACATTTTTTTGGTGAATGAAAATCTACTTATGTTTGCAAAAACCGAAAAAATATTACATATAGTTACGTTGATAATTTATTGTCTTTAAGAACTTGTCGTGGAAACTATAAGTTTAGCCAGGATAATATTTTTTTTTATTTTTTTCGATTACATCTACAATAATTTAAAAATACTCTGAAAAATTAATGACGAATGGTCCAAGCGGTGACAGCAAAATCCATCTCCATTACAATAAATGCCTTTTATTCAATAACAAAAAACGTATTGCGGCTTAAGGTATTTCATTAGAAGAAAAAAAAAACAAGTAAAAACTTCTTTAAGTTCAGCCAGGCCAGCGTCTCTACGATACTTAAGCTCAAACACAAAATGTTAGTTTTTGTTTTTTAATTTAAGTTTTTTTCTTTGATTAAACTGTGGATCAAACTATGGATTACTTTTCTAGTAAATGGAGCAGACCTCTGTATATACATGTAGTACTCTGAAATCAACCAGCTTTTTGCAAACAACACTTCACAAACCGTTTTCCACTCTTTGACTTAAAAAATAATCCTCCACTATAGGATATTAAGGACACAAAAAGAACAAGTTAAATTGTGTATCGATTTTCAATTGAAATAGAAACATCACCATAAATATCAATTAACCCCGCAGGAAACGTGCCCTCGCAGCTAATGGCGACTCTGGACAATTTAACCTGTATAAATCTTAATTTATTAGCAAATGAAAAATGCAGGAAATAAATTGGAATCGAATAGTTACAACCTGCATAGCGAGAATTCGATTGCCGTATGCCAAATTCAAACTGAAGTTCCCTTTAAAATTTAGTCGCCTATTGTAGTTACATGGAAATGAAGAAATGCAGCCGGGAGAAGAGAATTTTATACTTGCAAATGGTAACCAAACAAAGTGAGAAGCCATTCTGAGAATTTCGCCTATGAGCCACACCGCGAGGTAGCCGTACAAAGCACCGTCCACAAATTTGTCCGCTTAAACTGCAACAAGGTTCTACTCGTATCCTATGGCAAATGGTAGCCCGTCAGGCAGTGCTGTGGACGGTGAGATAAAAAGCAGATGTATTTAGTAGCGGGTGGGTGGAGGGATAAATTCACATCAATTTATATGCGTCCATTCGTTCGTTCCTAAGGTACTTTGTGGTGGCTTCTCTTCTCTGTGTGTCCATTGAGAAACTTTGTCTTTATGGCTACTTGAGAAGAGCTCCTCCACTCATTGCCATTCAGCTCAGTACTTTTTTCTTTTTTCTTTTTATAATCATTATTATTTGCTTTGTGTCCGTTTCCGTTCTTGTGCTGCTTGAAGAGCTTAGTTGTGGGTAGCCACCACTGGCAACACCAACATTTATTCCAGGTGAAAATCCTATTGTGGCTTTATGTTTTTGCCATCCCATTCCTTTCATTCGGCTTTTGTGTGTGCGTGTGAAAGTGTGTCTTTCATTTCAGTTACAAAATAAATTGTCTTTTCAGGTGAATTATAACAAGGGCACTTGTTTAAGTGAAGGAGTTTGCTGCATGTTTCAGGGCACACGCCGCACTGATAGAGAACAAAAGTAGTGCCGACAAGGACGGCAGTAACAGGCAAGCTTTCCCCCCTCTAAGGATAGCATCCGTCGCTCTAGCCATTCGGCCGTATGTTCGTGCCTTGTCGACATTAAGGTTTTCTTCAGGTTTAGTGGCATTCGCTACATTCGTCCATCCATCGGTTGCACATTGTAGGCGTTCTGTCTGTCTGCTTTGCTCAGCTCTGTGTTCGAATGCCGTCTGTATAATTTGGTTAGCGCTGGTGTGGCGGAATAAGTATAAATATTTGGCTTAAGTTGTTACTCGCTGGCTTTTCGTTTTTCCATGTGCCACCAAAAATAATTGAAATTTTAATGGTTTTGTGAAAAATGTTCACAGAAATTAATTTTCCTCCATTTTGAGTTAAGTCGCTGCTCCCTTCCGTTTCGTTCCATTCCGTGCGCCTGCTTCCAGCCTTAGCGTGCACCAAGTACCACCTTAAAACATTCGAGTGGAACACATACTCGGGCATAGCTTCCAAAATCCATTCTTTTCATAAGTAGGCCGGCTTTTGGCATACATGCGGATACTTTGCCTGCTGGCTGAGCCTACAACTGGAAATGTTAATGCCTCCATTGCCGTTGTCCTTGTCGTTGCTGTTTTATTTTTTGCTGATTAACACTATTCGATATTATCGCTGGCCATTCTGTCAACTCTGTGGTTGCCACTTCACTACGGCCTACCAGCCGGCCGGCCAGACGTTCGAGACATACAGACCGACCCGACCGGGCGCTCGTGGGCTGAATATTGTGTAATTATCAGAGTTTCCCGATATAATTTCATTGTTGTCATTTAATGAATTTTTAAATAAGTTTTTTTAACTGCAGCCAGCAACCAACCGACCGAAAGGAAAAACAATTTCGACCGCCACCAGAGTGAAATACAGCAGAAAATAATAATCATTTTAATTCCTATTGATGACTTGCCACAACCAAATAAAATAACTCACTGCACACTGTACCATGGACATAAATGAATACACATGCATAGGCAACGGAGCGTGTGGCTGTGTGTGTATGAGTAAATTACACACAGTGTCTGTGAATATGTCATAACTGATTATGTTCAGTCCAGCATACAGGCACGCACGTTGCTAGGGTATCTGTGGCTGTGGCCAAGACTGGGGACCTTAATACCCACGTAGTATATATCTCACACACACACTCACATAGAAACATACACATATTTGTGTACATATAGTTCCGTAAGTGTCTGCCATTGTTAAAATCCTTAAATATAAATGCGTTTTACAACAATGAATTTTGGATCAAACGTGCGTGCGTCTGTATGGCTTTAAAAACCCATAAATTTTTCGGACAAAATTAAAATTAATTCGAAAATTATACGAACTTTCCCATGCTCAATTATGTTCGGTTTCATAGTGACACGGATATATGAGTGGAGAGGCGGTATTCACCAGAATATATGCCGCCGTTGAAGCGAAAGCTTTCTTCTAGTTCTTCAGAAATGGCCAAACTTGAACGCAGTTAGGATTCCAAAACCGTCACAGTCTGGTTGATATGGAAATGAATGAAAATTTTTCGAAACAACCCAAAAATCAACACATATAAATAAATCGAACATGCGTTCAAATGGGTTAGGGCACATGATGCTTGTGGGACAGTATATGTAAGTCCTCACAACCATTTAAAATTAATGACCTGTTTGCTATCTCGTTACTCGCTTTTTAGTCTCGAGCACGCTCATATCCTACGAATGTTAGGTACATGAACTTTTTTTCTTTTTTAAAAACAGTATAAAATTTTCAAAATATAAAAGACATTTTTGAATGATTTTTAATATTGGTTATGTTTTAGGTTAAGTCTCAATAAATAAGACTGGAAAGCAACACCGCAATATTTTTTTCATATCTAAAGAAAAAGTCCCGAAGTACTAGATTCTTCAACATTCAAAAAAATACCAAAATATTTTTTGTTTCCATTTAAGTACTAAGCCTGGTTAACTATCGAGGATAAGTTCCTATCCAGGCTAAGTGCTGAAGCGAATCAAATACATATTTTTTTAGAAACGAGAATAGCATTGCTTAGCCGATATACAAACTCAAAATTGCAACGTTTTGTTAACAAATGACTTAGCGGTTTGGCTATCCAGTCTTATTTATCGAGTCTTAACCTAATTTAAAAAAAATAAAATTATAATTAACTAGCGGACCTGGCGAACTTCGACTGGCCTCAATTTAACGCCTTTAGATAAACAGATAGTTAAAATATCAATGCGATTTATTTAGATATAATCGAAATCAGTAGAGAGCTTAATGAAAAACAATGTTTTTTGATTTGCTTTCCGACACAAAAACAAAGAACTGAAACGGTTTCCCAACACGCGGACAGACAAAGTACAACCGTTCGAAAAACAGGGAAATCCCAGATTAATCCCACACACATCCAACGATTGGTTTTGCGATTTATTCATTGTCATCGCGAAAGCCAATCAAACGGAGAACTAAATCCGCTCAAATTGGAATGGAAGATCAGTTGGAATAATCGAAATTCGTTGGATAAGTACTTCCATTCCTTTCAACTGCCCTTGATGATTGTCGCTTGCATTAGTGGGGAAACTATTTTTCCTTCTGATTATCCATAATAGAAGCAGACAGATGCCCTGATCCTTAATTGGACCAAAGCTTAAAAAAACTTTATTTTCTTTGATTATTTAGCGAAATAAAACATCAGATTAATCGTAAAAAACGGCTGCAAAGGATGAGACTGATCTAAACTAGAAATACACGCGGCGTGAACCTCTGCGCATACCTAATACTAAATCCTCACATTATTGGGCTGGTTTTTGCCCGTAATGCTTAAGTTCAATTTTTTTAGAAGCGGAAAAATTTACTAAGTTTGTCCAAAAAGAATGACCATCACATTTCGATAAATCAAATTCTGTTTCAAGAGGAAATTCATTTTAATTTCTAGGACCTCTAGAACTCGAAATTGCGGATAATAAAAACATTATAGGATTGACAAGCTTGGCGTTGTCTAACAAATAATTGCACACGAGGGTTGCTATTTATATTTCGGGCCCGGCAATAAACTCACATTAATTTATCATTGGAAATGGTTTTATTGTTTTTCAAAATATTCTCCTCTATGACGAATACACTTTTGCATGCGCACAAACTAATTTTCGAAGCACTTTTTCCACTCCGATTGAGACACCTCCAAAACATATTTTTTGAACGCTTCAACAGCTGCTATGTAGGATGAAAAACGTTGACCTAGGATGCTAGGGAATAACAAGAAGTCATTGGGTGCCAAATCAAGGCTGTACGTTGGATGGCCCATCTATTCGACATCTTGAGTGATCAAATAGCTCATCGTTTCAGCTGATGTGTAAGAGCTCGCATTGTCGTGATGTAAAATGTTCCGTCTTCTCTTATTATCTTTCCTCATTTCTTCAAACACTGTTGGCGAACATACGGTTGTATAACACTCAGAATTGACCGTCCTACGTTCCACTAAAGGTATTGTGACCACATGGCCGGTTATACCGAAAAAAACACAATTATTTGCTTCGATGTACTTCTTCCACGAACAACTTTTGTTGGATTTGTCTCGTCTTGAAAGACCCATACGGTTGATTGCTGTTTTGTTTCGGGTTCATATGCATAGATCCATGATTCATCACCTGTGACAATGTTATATACTGCCTTTGATCTATCGCAGTTATACTTTCTCAACATTTCTTTGCACCAACCCATACGAGCCCTTTTTGAGCATTCGTCAAAATATGTGGGATCTAACGAGAACAATTGTTTTTCAAGTCCAAATGAACATGCAATATCTTATTGATGCTTGTCATACAAATGCCCAAGGATGCCTTAATCTCACGGTATGTCACATGTCGGTCTTGCTTAATCTGATCACGCACAGCATCGATGGTTTCTGGCAAAGTGACCGAAGTTGGACGTCCTTCACTAAATTCATACTGGAGCGAACGGCGTCCGAGACTGAACTCTTGGTACCAGCGATTAACAGTAGTTTTTGATAGTGCTTCATCGCCAAAAGTCGAAACAAGTTGACTTAGGGCCTTTTGTCTTGTTAACCCACGCCGAAAATCGTAAAAAATCATCGCACGAAAATGTTCAAGGAATAATTCCATTTTTTGAGTGAGATAAATTATTCAACACACTGTAAACAAAACAATTCGTCCTCAAATGACAAAACGTTCTGAGTGAAGTTATGCTAAAAATGTCAAAGTTTCCAGTTTGAATCTGGAAACACTAGTATTGTTAGGACCCGTAATATAAATAGCAACCCTCGTAATTTGAATCACAATTTTTGCAAGATCGTTCATACATTTTTTTACTGGCCTCTAGGATGGCATGAGTCCAAGAATTAATGGTGTAAATAATATTGAAAAAATTAAATATTTGAAAGCGCAGCGCCTTTCGAATATCCATGTTTATCAGTGGTGGTTTAAGAGATCAACAAGCTTGGACTCCTCTTGCTAACAGATTTTCTAAACACATGGCGTAATATTGAATAATATCACGAATTTTAGAGCACCGTTTTATTATATTTTTACTTATTTGCTTTACTGAAATCAATTTTATTTCCTCTTGAATTACAGTTTAAGATACTGCTCCAGCTAAACACTTCATAGCTGTGTTTAACGACTAAATCCGGATCTTTGGAAACACACAGCATTTTGAAGTGCATTCAAAAACTGATCACATGGAGATTGTGAGCATTTAAATAAAATAATTGTAGGTTTTTTCTGCATGCTATAAGCCGGCGGACTATTTAAAGAGTATTCCAGTGTATGCATACGAACGAACTCCGCTCTGCCAGGATGGCCAGGACAATGGCAGCCAATAAAGTGTAGTTTATTTGCATTTTTATGGGTACAGCGCGCAGTGCTAAACGTCAGAGCAACGTCACAAGTCACACACTCCACTCTTCTCTCACTCCGTCAGTGCCACGTTGGTAGTGGTAATCGCAGCGGCGTCGGTGGTAATGACGGTGGTGGAGGCACTGCTAATGTTGACTTGGTTTGCTTTTTCAATTGTTGGCTTTTTTCGTTTCATTGCTGCCATGCCATATTTTATAACTACCGAGCTTAGGGTCGTTAGACTTGCCATCCTCTACATACATATAAATGTTGTTGTAGTTAGTATCACACACACTCTCACACAAGGACATACGGAGCGGCGTGCATGCGTGCGTATGAGTATGTGTAATTGCAAGTGTTGAATGCCTGCATGTGGCATTCAAATGTCGCCATACTGCTTCGAATTGCAAAACAAAGTGTCATTTTAGGTTTACTCAAAACACTCAGCGTGTGTGTGTATATGTGCGCGTCCGTGTGTGTTTGTGTGAGTGCATGCCTGTGTTCGTATGGCACTGCCATAAACAGAAATCTCCCAGTTCTGTCATTTTGTCTACATATTCATGCTCGCATTTGCATGTTTGCGTGTGAGTTGCTGGGGCGATATTGGGCTCTAGAGTTATTTCCGAGCAAAAGCTAAAGTACGAGTATTCTAGAATCCGTGCTGTGTCATGTGGTGGCACAATCACATACCCACACACCCACAAACACACACACAATGGCTGGAGAGGACATTCGCCCATTGTGTTGGGCTGTTTCACAAGTGCGCTCTATGAAGTGTGCAATGCACATCTAAAAACCAGCGACTGCTCCTAAGCATCTCCGAACGAGTTGGTAATAGCGGCCTAAATGCCTAATGATTAGTTTTGTGTGTTCGAGATTAAACCAAAACACATCACAGAACAAAAAAACTGTAAAAGGGGCGAATGCCAGGACAGCAAGTGTTGACCAAAGCACAGCGTGCGGCGGACAGGTAACCTTCCCCGTCCGTAAGTCCGTGTGCTGATAATCTCGGCTTTTAATACTTGATTTGAGATGTGCTAAACTTTATGGACCGACCTTCGGCGGCAGTACAGAGTCATTGCATCCACAACAACTGCAATTATCATTAAGTTTACGGCAAGTACACTTTTATCGCCAACGACACTCCATGATTTCCGGTTGTTCTCGCTTTAGGGGACTTTCATTTTTTTGGTCAAGTGCCGAGCTGTTTGTGTGTAATTGTTTTGTTCTCGATGGCTGGCTGTGCTAGCTGGTGGCTGGTGCTCTTGTTTTTTTTCGAACTAAACTAAACGGAAGCCGGATGGAATAAAATTGAAACTAACACCACATCCGCATTGGCCATTGTCATGTGTTTTTTTTTTATTTTTTGCTGCTTATAACGTCTTTACTTTGGTGTGGAAGTTCTCCAGACTCTGGCTGCAATTGAAAATGATTGTGCACTTACCGCAAAAGCTTAACTTTTTTCTCCGAATTTTAATATGCAAAACATTTTATGCATATTGTGGTGCAGATATTCGGCATTCCTGCCAACAAACCCACACTCCGAAATCCAATGCAACACACACATACACTGTTTCGAATACACGCACGCACACACACTATGAGAGGTTGTCAATTTTAAAACTTTTCGCTTTCATATTATCCGAAATGTTTTTATGCTGGACCACATGCCAGTTAAGAGACATCGTTTACTCGTAAAATGGAGATCGTGTTGCAACAATTCGAAATTAAAAGCGATTTTCCACAAGTTTTGCTTCCCTTTTCAGTCATCACCCAAAAAGGGATGTCATATAAAGTGAATATTTTTTGTGTTTATGGCTCCTTTAGACGAGTGGAGTTTTTTAACATGGGTCTAAAGAAGAATTAATTCCATACGAAATCACTTCAATCCGAAAAACGTCTGGCACAATACAAAATCTGAGCTGAGGTAAATGTCATCTACATTTTTTGGTATCACCTGAAGAGGCCGCCGAAATCGCTTGGGAGACAACAATGTTAAAAGTTTTTCAAAATATTTCTAATCGCAGGGGACCATGGATGAAATAAGTGACACCACATATACCAGCGTTGGCCTCGCACGGTTCCAAAAGAATGGAGTTTTTTGTGGTATATCAGAAAATAAAAGGACATTTGGTTGCAAATTGAAAGAAAAGTTAAATCCTGTTGATTTCGTGCATATTCCATGAAACTTTGTATTGGCCCAATATGGTGCTTACTTGCATCTTTTAGCATCCGTAAGAAAAAAACTATTGCGGAACTTTTCTCTTATTGCGATATCTGAAAAGAAAAGAGACTGTAGTTTAGGGAAGCACGGGAAACTTTTCCTAAATCAGTGAGCTGTGTCTGATATAATTATTACTTATGGATCGGTAACAAGAGTCTTAAGCTAGTATTGATCAGCCTAAAACCGTAGATCCAAGTAAAAGATGGCGTTTTACTCGTTTAAAAGGACAACAGTTTTTAACAGGGTATGGCTGTATTGATAAGACCCTTAGGTCCAAGTAAGAGACGGACGGTTTACTCGTTCAACATGACAAAAGTTTTTAAAAGTGTTCATACACGCGGTATGGCACAATCGAAGCTTTCGATAGTCGAATATGGTTTAGCACAGATAGTTTTAGGCACTCGCCGACTAGCCGTTATTTCAGATTCTAAAATCCGGACAGTCTTTGTTGTTTTACTACTTTCAGTTGGAGAACGAAACGTGAAGTGATGTCTTTAGTAATGTCTTTACTCCATGTCGTCAACTTTACACAGAGTTTGTTATCAGATAGTTCCATTTACTACTGTCTGTCCTGATTACCAGTTTAATTTATAAATAAAATGCTCTCAGTTAACTAATTTGTGACTGGTTAATTTGATATCATAGGCAGCGATGCAAACTTGGCGGTATTATCACTCCTGTAGACTGACGGATCAAAGTCACCAAGTGGTCTTGTATGTGGTATCTAATCGATTCAGGTGATTTGAAACAGATCCTCATGCTACGGCATTCCACTCGCGAGGAGTAAGCTGGTTGTAACAGGTAAAATCTATTACGGTGCCAAGAAAAGGAACCCACTTGCATGGAGACCTGAGCGGAGCAGGCGGACGGCGATTAATCTGACAAAGATCCCTCTTAGTTAGCATATTTCTGTTATCACCGGCCACTGGCCGTACAGGCTACGAGACTGTCTCTGCCACACAATGACTTCTATACAAATTGCAACCAGGGCTATGGAATCGGAGTTTCGAATATTTGCACCAGTCAAATACAGGGTGCGGCAAAAGTCACTAAGGGGTTTAAAACAATCATAACTTATTTAATTTTTAATTTTAATTTATTTTTCTTACAAAATAATAAAATATACTATCTGTAGATTTTTTAAATTTATGTGTGAAAAATTACGTCACGTAAGTGACCACCATTTTCAGCCGCGCAAAGTTTAGATCTTTCAAGAGCATTTTCCATGACACGAATTAGAGTATCTGGCTGCAAAGCTCTTATTTCGGCCCGAATATTCTCCTTTAGTTCTGGGTTTATTGATATACACCCTTTTTTTTAAATATCCCGAAAGGAAATAATCCGGTGCTGTTAAATCCGAGAACGGACAGGCCAATTGAATGCTGAATTTTTGAAAATTAAACGTTGTTGGAAGCTAAGTGCATAAATTATTCGATCTTGGGGATCTCCTGGCTTTAAGTGTTGCACTAACTGCACCTTGAATGGAAAAAGATGTAAATTTATCCTTAATATTCTGGGTAAAGACCTGTCAGACATTTTCAGTTGAGCAGAGCGCACTCGAGTTGATGTTTCAGCATTCTCCTTAATACTCTCCTGAACGCGTTGAATATTTCCTACATTAATTACAGAACGGGATCTTCCGCTTCGTGGAAGATCCCTCGCTGAGCCTTGTTCCTGGAATCGCGTCACTAACCTCGAATTATTGATTCGCATGGTGAATTCCGCACATTAAAATTACGACGATAGGCTCGTTGAGTTTGAATTATTGTTCGATGGGCTCGTTGGATAACGTTGTAACTTTCCATGAGTAATCTCCCAGATTTATTTTACAAGTCCTTAAAAGAAAATGGGAAAATATTTACATTACAAATGTTATTAATTTTTCAAATCCCTTTGCGACTTTTGCCGCACCCTGTATATGTTCTCCACTTCGCCTCCGAATAAAGGTTGAAATTTTATTAAACGAAAAAGTTTAATGTTACAGATTTTTTAGATTAACATAAAACAAATTGTTTTATCCTAGGCTTGGGTAAAAGGAAAATTTGTCTCAATAGTCCCTTCTGTTACTTCAAAAATCTAGCGGAACTTATGAAATTAGCTAGCTTAAAATAATATTCTTTTAACTAAGACTAGAAAAGAGAACATGAACAATAAAAAGGAGAGCCCAAAAAAGAATTTTTCTTTCCGTTGATCCTAGGATAGATAATAACGATATCTGCGTCGGAATCGGAATCTGAGCGGACTTGGCGAATTGTCCACTCCACAAGCCTGGTTGCAACAAAGAAATGAAGGAGGAAATAACTGACCATCTTCTTTGTCACGGCCCGGCGTCTGTTGACTTAAGACGGAAACTGTTTGGTCTATAAATCAAATGGTCCAATACTTGATTCCCTTATGTACCCATGTTAGTTATGCTTCGAGCGCTGCCAATTAAACCTTATCTGACCAGCTGGACCTTGAGGAACATGTAAAATATCTTCGAATTCATTGAACAGGGATTAAACCGGCTCAAGACCTCTTGCTTCTATATTTAAATAGAAGACAAGTTTTTAACAAAATGGCAAAGTGACATTGACTTCGAATTCTATAATATTAGCTTCGGTTATCATGGCTTTGTAACACTTCCAGCAGCATGCCAAAAATAGGCCACTCTAAAAAGCACTACAAACTATGACTTTTTGTGGACTTCTAGATTCTTGTGTTAGTATCGCATTTAAAGCTAATATGAAGCCTTATAGAGAGAAAATGATCTAAGTCAGTTGCACGCGTTCAACAAACCGTCTGAGAGTTTTCCTTAATCTATTCATCATTTTTCCATCAACATACCATTAAGGTACAAACGAGGAATTTCTCACAGTCTGCTGTGCAGAATAACGTTTTAATACTCAATGGCCGGATCCCACTGTAAAGTACTGGCCCCGAACTCTAATTCTTTTTATACAAAAGCTCTTCCAAGTACTAGAGAGCAATCTAAAGTTGCCAGCATTTACAAGGTGGCATCACCGCCGTTAATCTTAAGGTCAGAGAGTGAAATATTAGGGTCGACGGTGATTTTATGTTTTCGCATCGAGTGATACACTAATTGCCACAGCAGCCGTATGCCTTAAGGTAAGGACTGTCTAAAGGGGCCGAAAGTGTTGTCCAGCACCAAACCAATCTCACGAACTTTAACACAATCATGAGAATGCCGAAGTAGTCTTTAATATTGGAATGGTCTACTTGTACTGCATTAATTCTCTTATTTATGTTGCCCCTATTTAAAAACCCTTTGTCAACTTTTCAAACTGCACATGTTTTGTGGTGTCGTGCGAGTTTCGAAATTGTTTGTTTTTTTCTGTTAAAGTCCAGCGTATAAGAAATTGCATGACCCGGCTGGAGAAGATGCCACTTTTTAGATGGCGCTGCCATGTTTCTGCACAGAACGAGGAGCAAAACAAAACCAGTGTCACTTAATTCAAAACTTTTTTAGTTCGCCAGCCAGAAAGAGTGTGTTGTTTCGCTATTAAAAGTAGATTCGTTTTTACTTTTTTTGTTCTGTCCCATTTTTATGTTTTGCCACTTTCTGTGGGCCATTATTTGCAGTAGACAGTGCTGCCGCAGTGCTTTTGGATATTAAGTTGCTGCTGTCGTTGTTACTGTGGTTGAGAATAAGTTTTAATCTAACCGAGAACATGTATTTTGTCTCTGGTCCCGGGATGTAACGTTGTTAGTCGTCGTCAATGTTGTTGTTGCCTCTGTTTTTATTCCACTAAGCATAAATTGCACTTTATTGCTGTTGCTTGGTTCGAAATGCAGAAGCAGAAGTCTTCAAGGAACTTGCCTCGTTTCTTGTGCGCTGGCAGAATTTTCTCTTAAGTGATAGTGGGGGTTTAGTGCATCAAGATATGTTGCAACGCAGGACGAAACAAACAATAAAATTTAAAGTCTTTTGAAACTTATTACGAAGTACTTGTGGTTACTTTCCAGTGCGAGGTGAGCACTGGCTTGACATTTGCAAAATTGTTTTGCCCCACACTCGCTCGACACTGCGGCGTAGAACTGCTTTCGACTTGGCCAACCAACAGCGAACAGGAGCAAAGTTGCAAAAGCTCTTAACAATTAAGTTGACTTAACGCACAATAGTGTTGCATCTGCACATCATAAATAAAACAATGATACAAACCTCTTCTCGAGGGGATTGAAGTGAATTTTATTTGTTTACGAGCAGTGAATCTTCAACAGCAGCAAAGTCATAAAAATGCTATCATGCAACTTCGCCCTTGTCGCCCTATTCCCGCCAAGCAAGGTGACCATATTTTCTGTTTCTCGTTCTTTTTCTCTTCATATTAAGCGTTTGCATTTTTCCTTTGAACTTACTTGATCGCCTTCTTCATAATCTCATGAAGACGCTGTTCCCCGACATGTTTGCATTTGCGATTCGTATGCAAATTTGATTTTTTTTTTTGAGTGGTTCAAACCACAGAACATCTTGTGGAGGTGGCGAAACGAATATGATGGAATCTTGGTGTTTTTCCTAAGAGCATACATGCATTCGTTTCATGCTCAGCTTACGAATTTGTAGACGAATGTGTAGAGCAGAGTGGGACGTGCTGTGTGCACGTTGATGTAATCTGCAAAGTTATTCATAATTCCTTCATTCGCATTCGGCATTGTTTGTGATGCAAAGTTTATGCAGTCCATAAATCACCATCACTCCGTGAGTGAGTTCTTTGTCTGGAACTCACTCTTGAGAAGCAGTTTAAATAGATAAATAGGGTGTGTGGCATTCAAGGTGCAACTGAACTAAACATTTTTAACGCAAACTATTTTTAATAAAAATAATTCTCATGTTTATTAGGCATGATGTGGTGAAGCAGGAGCAGAGAGTGCGAAGTGGATTTTGATTCAAAAAATAAAGTGAAAACGTCTTTATAACCGGCCAAGCCAAACCTTATATATTCTCCAACGTGCCTACGATACTAAAGCACAACAAAAAAGTCCGTTTTTTGGGTCCTTCGAATACGCAACTATCCCTCATCTAAGTTCAAACTTTTGTCTGCATTTAAATCAGTAGCAAAATTTGCTTTTATTAAAGTACGCCAAAATACATATTAACAATTGATCGTCCGTTTTGATCATACGGTACGTTTTTGGGTCACATTTTTAAGGTATTTAGTGCGTACCTATTGTTAGTAGGTACGCATTGTCCGTTCACAAAAAGTTATGGTTTGTTAAGCAAAGTCAAAAACTTGACTTTTTACCAAGTTACCTATAGTTTGTGAAGGAAAACGTTTTTATTCTTGGCCGATTTTGCTCATTTATAAGTACAATCAATTCCTAACAGCTTAAGATCATAAGCCATTAACATAAGTATTCGTAGTTGATTTGTTTCATCGTTTTAACAGATACACGCACGGCCAGAGCAAGAAAGCCTTACAATTTTACGACAATCGGGTCTCTGATCCATATTTTACTGTGTTGCAAACGAAATAACAAATTGAGTATATCATCGACTCTTTTGCGAAGGGTACACAAAAATGTTAGTATCTGGCGCAGAAGTCGCCGACATCAAGAGCTTCAATTTTAGTTAATAAAAATTTAAACATCATGGTCCGGTAACACCAGCTATTGATTCTGTTCTGTTGCATCTTATTTTGAAAGATTTACGGTCCGTTAATTCCACCAGTTGATTTATTATAAATCCTCCACGAAAACCCTGATCATCATTGCAAGGCGTTCTCTTAAACAGTTTCAAAGTCTATTGACTGAAAATTAAGCCTATATTTAAATTATGCGGGTTATTTTCTTTAAGACTTGAGATCTTTTAACATTTACTCAGAACCCCTCAACCTAATCCCTAAATGCACGATCTTTTAAAATCAAATCAATCTGGCACTAAGCATTGCTACGTCAAATATTCGGCTTTATGTTGACCATATGACAGCCTTAAAGGCGGTAGACAGCGTCCGAGTGTTTTCATGATTCTCGCTGTGATATTTTTAACCATGGCGCGCCATCGCAACAGGAGCCATTGCTAAGTGACGGCCAGCGCCCTTTAAGGCCAATCCCACCGATACCATTTTTAAGCGTGCTGTATATGCACAACTACTCTCGCGTTAAGGGTCCATTCAACTCCGAGCCGTAGCTCTCGCCGCGATTTGGCTTTAAACCACCACAAAACTCCCCAAAGGGCCGCATCTGACTACGTGTGGTATATATGCAGACACAAGGTGTCCTCATAAAGATCTTACGGTCTAAAACCATGCTGTACATGGCTTCCGCACCGCTCAGAGCGAGGTCTATCTCTACCTCTTTCGTTCGACGCGGGTAAACGGCAACTATGTTTTAAGTCTAGGACTGACCTACCCCTACAAGGCCCGAGGGCCTCTAATGACTAGGTGAAGTCTTGAGAAACCCCCATTATTCCCCGTGGCCAGGTTCCGTAACCAAAGTTACTCCCAGTTTTAGGGACTAGTAGAGAGTATGACAGTGAGATAAAAATATGTGATGAGATACTAGTGAATAGAAACCCATATACAAATGCTAAGCCAGAATGGCCTGAGGGACAGTTAGCGAAATAACATTACAGACATACACATCCAGAACTGATAAATGCAATCCACGGAATGGCTGTCTAGTCAAGGTGGAATTCAATTAATACCAGCAGAATACCCGTTCTTTCTGACCGGCTATAGACCGAAATAGGTTAAGGCAATTGTAAACATTCAGAAAAAATCGTTGACAACTCTCATAGGAGTCCTTATGGAGCACTGTTTAATTGACACTATGGCGGAGCACCTGGGCATCCCATGTGGAGACTACTGTAGAAGTTGCCAGGATGCAGAAATACAGAAGTCAGTGGATCATTTGATATTCACATGCACGGGTCGTACCGAATATAGACTTGCCAGCTTAGGCATTACACTTCGATGACCTGACCGTTCCATACAATGGAGGGTATATTAGTTTTGTCATTCTGTCTGTAACACCCTGAAATAATCATCGGAGACCCAACAAAATATATATATTCTTGATCCTCGTAAAATTCTAAGACGATCTAGCCATGTTGTCCGGCTGCCCGTCTGTTGAAAACAAGATAGAGCCTGCATGAAAACAGCTTGGGAGCTGAAATTTGGCACAAACATGTGTAATTAACCTGCTATGGTTGGTATTGAAAATGGGCTATATACCTCTACGGGAAGTTGGTGTTGGGGACCCTGAACCGTCACTACCTCATAAAAATTGGTTTTTTATTTGGAAATATCCGTCCAGTTTCTTGAGCAAAATCACTGAAATATTGCAAATAATATTCTCTATATAGGCGCAATCACCTATATAAAATGGTTTAGATTGGGCCACCATTTCTTGTACCTCCCATACAAACGGCCTTATGGGCCTTGAGAAATAATATGACTACAACTCACCACAAACTTTACCTATCGAAATGAAATTTTACACATCAAGATTTCTATATACAACACACTTTTACGCTGAATTCGGTTGAGCTCGGAAAAGTCCTACTGGTACCTCCCATACTAACGGTCTCATGGGCCTTGAAAAATAATATGGCAATAGCTCACACTTGACCTATCGAGACGAAATTTTCGGCATAAAGATTAATATATAGAACAGACTTTTGCGCCAAATGTGGTCAAGATCGGAAAGGCCCTACAGGTACCACCCACACAAACGGTCTCATGGGTCTTGAAAAATAATATGACAATAACTCACTACAAAATTGACCTATCGATATGAAATTTTCTACATAAAGATTTTTATATAGAACTTCCGCACCAAATTTGGTTTTATTAGGGAAACTGGTGGAGGGTATCCAAAGTTCGGCACAGCCTACATTAACATTTTTTACTTGTCATTTTTAAACTTTGTCAAAATGTCGTGCTGGTTCCAAATCAGTCTAACAAATCGGATACGTCACATACATATAAACCATCTCTATGTTCTCTCCCGTATCTCTCTCGTACCCTCTCTTTCTCACCCATTTCAGCAGAATTAGACAATGACCCTTTGAGGCCTTAGAGTTAACTCACAATTTTTTCCAGGCGATCTTCCATTTCAACATAACCTAACCTATCATTCAAAGCAAGATCTTTTTTGATCAAGCGAGTGATCAAGACTCGACAAACATTTTCCTCACTCAGGGATGAAATTTACGAATAGTATTGGTACGAGTAATAGTGGGATAGAATCTTAAAATTGATCTTGTTCAATAAAACAATCTTAACTCAAATATGTTTAATGCTTTAAATATCATGCCATTTTTCACGAAAGTACCCATCCCTTATTCGGACGTGAGGAATATGTTGTGTGAAGGGGAAGAATAGTATAGGACAGCGGAATAATTTGGAGGTGTTAGGGTGATAGTTGTTTTATTAAGAATTGTTAAACACTATACTGAGTACAAATAAGATGACAGCTTTCAGTGAACATTTGCCAAGAACTAGAAATAAATATTTATTTAATTCCACAACTTCTTATCTCTACTAATTGTTGAAATGATATTTTAAAAGTTCAAACAGAAGGAGTAAAAATTTAAAAAAATAGATTTATAAGATCATTGAAGCTTATATTACAAGCAAAGGAAACAAAGACGGAAACTGTTTTCACCTAGGTTCTTTTTCAATATCCTTCACAATTATTCAGATGATTGTTGGGTAATTCTTTTATTTATAGCTTTATTATTAAAGTGATTTCGACGATGTGAGATCTTTGCATAGATACAAAACTAAAAAATATTGTATACCGTATAGAACTTAAATACAAAGAAATAAAGAGCAAATCTATTTTTCTTTAATGTTACATTTCAGATACACTGGATACAGCTAACACATAAATAGCTTAGATAAAAATTGACCTTTTACATAGCCGATATTAGAAACAAATATGAAAGAATTATTATTTTTGATGACTGTGCAAACAACTTCTTAAGGAAAGGGAAGGTAATTAAAAACATATTAAATGTTTTTATCTTGACCATTTGCTATATCCAATAGAACCGATTAGCATTTAAGACAAAAGTTAATGGTCTAGTTGAATCTTTAATACCACTGATGCTGTTGTTTTTAAGAAAAGTTGAGTTCATTCGTTTGGAATAATTCTTACAATAACAATCAAATTTTCTTCTGAAGGTCATCATCGCAAATTGCGATAAAAGCAGTGGGTAAGTAAGATAAGCCACATTAGCTTCTTAAAATCTGACCTTCGAAGTGTAGGTATGAGCTTAGCCATTCGAATAGTGACGTAAGTACTCTCACCGAGGTGTCAGTACTTTTCTTCATTTGAGTTCTAATACAGTCATTAGTTTTCTTCATTAAGGTACTAAGCATGTGCATTTTATATTTTTCATTTTCGTATTATCCTCTGGACTACATGATTTCATTTTTATTATTTAACTAGCTGTATCCGGTGTGCTTCGCTACCCTCTTAAATGTAACTTTAAAGAAAAATAGATTTGCTCTTTATTTATTTGAATTTAAGTTCTATACGGTATACAATATTTTTAGTTTTGACATCTGCTGCAAATTTGTATAAGTCTATAGGTTTGCCCATATATACGAGTAAACGAAAAAACCTGGGATTTGTCAAAATATAGTCATAGACTATAAAAGGGACGGCTAACTCAAAAAGGGACGGCTAACTCAAACAGAAACTGGAATGCTTTAAAATCGAAAGGCATGTCTGTACATAATATGAGAAACCAACAAAAACAAAATCATTTTTGTACAAATAGAAAATGTAAATTTGAATAAATATAAGTTTTAGTACAACGTTTCAATGTTTCTATTTTTAATAAAACGTGTGTTTACTGAAAACAAAATTGGCTGTAATGTGGCACTAGCAGCATCTGCTGCTTGGAAGTGGAAATTATTACAGGTCCCCGTCATTGCACATCGACAAACCATCGATTTGAACAACTTGACAATTCGCGCAGTTCCACAAAAAGCATTATATTATACGCTTAAAAGTTCAATTTGACTCATCATATAAAGAAATCTGCTTCGTTGCCGCGTTTCCTTTGAGCAATTTGAAATAGACAACTTATTTGTCCAAAAATCACTTTTTCTGACGGAACACGGTTTCTTCCCACTGTCGATCAAGTGGTGTTATCAAGCATAACTGCAGCATCTCGAATTGAAAAGCCTTCACTTAATTTTCAAGACGCCAATGCATTTAAAGAGAGTTACAATTAAGTGAGAATTTTCGAGCGGTGCCATCATAGGCCCATTTTTTAAAAGCCGAAAATTAAAGACATCAGTTTGGACAATATTTTGTTCATCAGGACCGAAACCGTCTTATCGGCAATCTCAGCGATGCCAATTGACTGCCTCAATGCGGCAACTTAACGACGTAAGATTTTTTGGTAGGATCGATTTAATGCGAATTGTCTATTAAAGATTTAGGAGCTTATAACAAATATCGAGCAAGCCATTCGAGGGATAGAGCCAGAAACTGTCACTAAGATCATGGGAAAATAAGTTGACAAGGTGTCCCACAGCGAAGCCACCCGAATTCATCATACCAGTTAATTGTGTTCCATAAATAATGAGAATGTATGATATTTCCAAAAACAGATATTTGCTTACTTATTTAAGTCCCACAACTTCCCACTAAGGAACAAGGGCGAACTTCTTCCAAAACAGTGAGTTGTGCACTATTCAATTCGTATACTCACTTACCGATAACTACTGTTTAACGCCGGCTCCATACGGCTAATGCATTTTATCGAGAAATTTTTACATGACTTAGATATAAATCTCTTACTCGTAAAGTCGGCGGCATTTACGAGCTGGAAATCACCACTAAACATTTGTTAGATGTTTTTACCCGGGGTTGAACCCGGGTTAACTGGCATGGTAGTCGTGCACACTTCCATCATACCACAAAACCGATAATATGAGGAAAAACTTAAATTTGTAAATTCTTTTTTTCAATTTTAAAAAATAAGCTTGGATTTGGGCCGCCCTTTCGGATCAATTTCCAATCGGTTGTAGGAGCATGAGGAAAAGTTGTTACCTCTTAGGCAAAACCATACCGGGAATATATAACAGATTAAAAAACCGTGCTGATAGTCTTTTTCCTCATCTGCATACTCATGATATTACAGAACGAGTTTTTGGTGCACCTGCCAAATTTGAGGGACTCCAACTGAAATTGGTAGAGCTAGGAAATCTGACCCACGGTCCCATATCTACATATGGTAGCGTGGGTGATCAGGTGCATTTTTGCTAGTTCATTGCAGGTGGGAGCTTTGGCTAGTATAGAGTGGTTGTGGTTTTACCTCAAGACAGTCGTTTACCTCGAATGGATATAAGTCTGGTAACTGTGGCCGGCTCAGCTCGTCGCAAGGTGAATTATCCTAATCCATATATATTTAGGGTTAGGGTACCCCAAAAATTATAACAGAACAAATCACTTTAATCGCAAAGCGACAAGTATCACCAAAATAAAGTCATAATTTACTGGCGTAAATCTCAATAAACTGTGACAAATTCTACAATAACTTGCGAATCCATTTTGTTAATAATCATGCGGCGGAACCATTTCAATTATTTAATATTTCCAACACAAGTATAAATGTATTCATTATCTAATTGGTAGGGGCATTAGTTGGGATTCATGTTCGGGTAACATTTGCATTTATTTGCTGATATATCGCAAATTTTCTGTTATTGCTTTGCCTTTTGGTTTCGTTCTGTAACCCCCCCCCCCCCCCCTCATTGTTGTTGTCGTTGTTATCAATAACCATTTTTTATTTGTTCGTTTGTTTGTTAACTGATCCGATATAAAGTAACAGAATACATGCAAACAATCCGCTAATACTCTCTATATCTGTTTGCCAAAGTCGACATCGTAAATTTTCATTTAAATGCCATAAAAAAAAACGCAAACAAATACAATTTTATATTAATTTACTAAATTCCATTTTATGATTTATCGCTGCGATTACTCCGGCAAAAGTTCAACCGAATAAACTCAACCAAATACAACAACAGTGGCAGTGGCAGCAACAACAGCGATAACGGCAACAACTTCGGCGGCATCAGCAGTAACGACTGTAAATGGCAACAACATTCACACTCGGTGTTAGATTTTGTTGTTCTCGAATTCCACAAACACCCCGGCACTTACCATACCCTTGCCCACTCGTCCCCCGGTCACAGTACACTCGAAGTCGGCGTTTGTCCTCTGTGTGAACAAGCGAGAAATGGCAAAATGGCGTAAAAGGGGGGAAACAATAAAATTGTGAAATATATGTTCGTTCGTTCGTTCGTTCGCTCACTCGTTCGTTTGTCCGTATGTACCGCTCTTTGGCATTCTGTTGTGCTACATAGATTTTAGCAGACTTACTTTTATATCCGGCGTTAAATGATTTGATTAACATTTATTACGACGGATAGGACGACAACGACGACGATGATGACGCCGACGAAAAGGTGAAAAAACTTTGAAATATGGCTAGAAAACCCTATTACGAGTAACTATGTAGCAGCATGCATACATGCATACATACCCAGTAACCAATCGACTGGCGTAAGTATATTTCGTGTGGCATGAAAGGTTGGCATTATGCCGTTTTGCGTTTCTAGGTCCTTTAAGCCACAATTTGATTTATGCTAACAATTTACCTAAGAGACTTTCAATGGCTGTGTTTGGCCCCATACAGTGTGTTTTTCGTTCTTTTGTCCGACATGGAATGCCTTCAGGAACAACCAGCGAAAGTGACAAAGTGTTATCGCTTCTCACTATATCGTCGTTTAAATTTGTTTTTGAAACAAAATGTATGTTGCTGCCCCCGAAGAAACACACATTAAACATTTTCAAAATGGACCTTTGAAATGTCTTAGATTTTGCAATATTTTCCATCAAAGTTGATTCTGAAATAGAAACAACAAAGGTCTCGAACCAGAAAAAAAAAACTAAATAAAATTGAAATAAAATATTACAATGCATTCCTCTAAACTGCCGATTAAGTCAAGATCGAAACTAAACGTCGATATATATTGTCTTTAAAACTTTCATCAAAATAGTTATGGTTTCAATTGGACATGAACGGATTCTTAATCAATCTGTGGTGCTACGGTACTTGATTTAAAGTCTTAAATTTAACCCTTAAATGCAAAACATTTTATTTAAGAATAATTCTTATTTATAGCGAAAAATAAGTGGCCACAAAGTCTTAAAGAAATATCAAAAAAAAAATTGCAGAACTCTTAAGTGTCCTTTCCTTTAAAGGATACTCTTTTGTTACACAATGGTATCATGATGACTTCAAAGAGCTTGTTTTAAAATAATTGATGCAGACATATAAAATACTTCTTATTCTTTTACATTACGCTAATAAGTTTATAATCAACATAATTTAATTCAAGCAATTTTTAAAATGTATGTTTTTGTTTCAGAGCAACAATTGAAGTTCAGGATTGGACTACACGTACTACATTTTGGGTTTATTTATAGAAGTTCAAACTCGGAAATGGAGGCTGCCCTTAACGGCAGCCTCCCTTTCAATTCAATATCGAAAGTTTTGGAGAGTTATCCAGACGGTGAAATTGTCGTTGCTGGAGATTTCAATGTCCCTAGTTCCGCCTGGCTTTCACATTCGAGTTATACAACTCCGGGGGGCCAAAATTCCGGGCTCTTCGCCGCTCTAAATGACTTGACTCAACTAGTGAATGAGCCAACACATATTCCGTGTGTAAAAGGGGACCAACATAACATTCTTGACCTTTACCTAACTTCGCACCCTGAAAACTATGAAGTAAATGTTCTTGCACCTCTTGGTAACTCCGATCACCGCATTGTTCCAGCATCCTTTCCGTATTCCGCTCTTCGCGTCGCTTCGATTCCAGCCCCAAATCGGACAGATTTTTTCTACAAAAAAGGCACGTTGGGATGACCTCAACCACTTTTTTTTAGCATTTCAATTGGAAACTTTGCATTCTTGATAAGGACGTAAATGCTGCGGTTGAAATGATCCAAAATATTATTTTATCTGGAATAAAGATTTTTGTTCTGATTTTTGTTGTTGTTTTGATTTTTGTTGTTATGTCTTCTTAATCAGCCAAAAACAGTTGGTATATGCTGTCAGATCTAAGGAGAAAGCGTTAAGCAATTGGCGATTGAACAAAAACTTAATTACTGAACTGCTGCGTAAACAAGCAAGAACTTCGTGCACGAACAACGTTTGCGTACAAAAGTTCTTACTTCTCCCAGAGGAAGTAAGAGTTTTTGGTCGTTTGTAAGATGATTAAAGGATAGTTCTTCATCTATCCCAACTCTTGTTAAAGACGACAAGGCATTCTCTGACCCGGTTGATAAAGCTAACATTTCGGCTGAAATGTTTGCAGGAAATGATTCCTTGACGGAAAGGCATCAGCCTCTCCTCGCTTTCGAAAACGTATCAAGTTCCATGCCTCGGATATTTTTTCGAACACGTGGACTTAAAGGGTTCTTGCGAACCATGATGTAAAAAAATCCCCGGGTCCGGATGGTATTTCGGCACTTGTCCTATGTAAGTGCTCTTCGACGCTAGTCCATCCATTACGCAATCTTGCCTACCGTGCGGGGTGTGCCACAGGGCTCTGTTGTTTCTCCCTTTTTATTTCTTATTTTCATTGACGATCTTTTGGGTCAGGCCGTGAATCCAATCTACTCTTTCGCAGATGACAGCAACCCCAGTCATTCATATTCATTCGACCGTTGGTCGAGTCTTTTAAATATTGAAGACAAAAGGAGAATTATGGATGAGACACTTGGCAGGGATATACAGGCATTTCCGAATGGGCTCGAGTGAATAGAGTAGATTTTATTTTTTTGTTGTCTCACAAGCGATTTGCTGACCCAACAATATCGTCAATTTCTATCGATGGTACGGATATTAACATGTGTTTGAAGTGTCGAAAGAAGCAGCATAGGCTTTTTAAAGCGGTACAAGAAATATGTCACTCCTTCTGATCTTTTCAATGTCGATACAACTTACATCAGGCGGAGGATGGAATACAACTCCCATATATGGGCAGGTGCTCCAATATTATCCTTGGAGCTACTTGACCATGTTCAAAGGAGAGCGATGGTGCTGATAGGCTGTTTTATGGTTAATTTTATGATGTGTGTTCATTAGACATCCGTCGCTGTATTCCTGGAGTGAGGACATTCGGCAGCGATACGCGGCTTTCTAGGAATTCACACCCTTTGTTACCGATTGGCCAGTTGACCGCACTATACACTTTAGTTTAAATTCGTTTTTCGCTCGTACAGTCCGTATGTGGAATTGACTTCCGGCGAATGTATTTCCCACTAATTGCGACATCCCCCTCCTATCCTTTAATTTCCACACGCCAACGCAATGCACCGCAGTTATAGGGGGCATACCCTGAGTGTTGGTTATATAAAAAAAAGAAAAAAATTGGTTGGAATTTTTTGACCACTCAATTAAAAATATCGTAAATATTCTAACTATAAGTATTTATCAGATATTGCAATGATATTTAATGAATGGAAACAACAACAAAATGCATGAACTGTGTTGTGTGTATGTGTTTTAGTCCATATGCAGTGCGAAGGATTTTTATTGTTATATCTAGAAACCTCTACTGCCGGCAGTTCTGCTAAAATGCGAAACTGCCAGCCCATAATAAATAAAATTCTTTCCGTCTGCTTTTTAAAAAAATTTCACATTTTGTAAATATGTCAATTTTTTTTTTTTATTTTAATGAAAAATATTTGTAATAAACAGCTTACAACTTTGTAAAACATACAGTTTTACTTCGCCTGATGCGAAATTATTTTCGATTTGTTTATATCTTGAAATCGGAAACATTTTCGATAAAAAGCGTACGAATTTTTAGTTATTATGTGAATTATATCACTGGATTCCTTATCAATTTTTCGTTTGAATATTTATTTTTTTTAATTAAACAGTTTTTGTTGTTGTGTAGAAGAACATTACATTAAAGTTCGGCCAGGCCGAAACTTGTATATCCTTCACCCGCGATATGCTAAGAAAGCACAAAATGGTCCGTTTTGGTCTCATGAGGGACTTCCGGCAACTACAATCTTTTTTAGGTATTAAGTGTGTTCCAACTAACAGTACCAATTTGAGCCATTGTCCACAAAAAATTGTTAAGACTCTATTAAAAAGTGTACTTTTTTTGTATCTTAGCATTATGGTATCTTAAGTCCCTTAAAAGACTTAAGTTATGTTATCCGGCATTATTGGAAAACGTGCATATTGAGTTTTTATTTTTTTTTTTCTAAGAATATGTACGATATTCAATTTATTTTTTTTTAATTCTTATGAAGAATGTTTTATGTTTTAATGTGGAAATAAGTTTTCAGAGCCCTTAATCTGGACCTGGACCTTTCTAAACGCGAAATGAAACCGAAAACCTATATTGTCCTATATATTCAATTTAAGAGAGATCGGCTATGAAAGGCTTCTTATGCCTTTGTATGACGGTGTAAGTAACCATATGTCAATCTTCAAAGCATATAAAAGGCAGAGTTGCTTGTCGATCAAACATCACGAACGGCACTTAATTTCAGAAAGATGAGACATAAATGTTGCATGTAGAGCCACATGACCTGCAAGCAGTTAAGCCCTTGCATATGCGATACAAGAAATTTTGATTAAATATACTTCACTTTTAACAGAATTGTTTACTGGTCACTTGTAAGGTGCCACAAGCACGATCGCATTCAAGTTGCGGCTTTTAGAAATATTGCAATAACGTTTAAGTAAATTTGGACAATTATTTTAAAATTGTTTTTTGACTAATGGGTGACTAATGGGTGTTAAGAAGTAAACCAAAAAAGTCCAGTGTCCGAACCTCTATCTAAGATTACTGTCTATACTAATATAGTTGGTTAAGCAATTAATCAAACCTTTTGCAAGGTACTCGTATACGAATTTTTTAATCTAGTATTGAAAACTAGTAAAATTAATATTATATATTAAGGTCAATACGAATTTTTGTTTAAGGGAACGTCGCTCCGGTATAGTGTTTTCTTTCATATGACCATCTTATACACACACAGAGAAAAAGTAAGTTGGAAATAGGTGGCAACTACAAAAATGTCGTTTCAAAAAATCCCTTTCAATCACCAAATGTTATTAATCGTAATAAACATTCTGTCCGACATACGAGTACCACATCTAAGGAAGCATCTGAAGGGTGGAAAAGGGTCACTCAGCTTCAGTCAGCTTCAGGTGGGGTGTCTCTTACGATGGGGTCACTGACCTGCATTTTTCGAACAAGGAATTCCAGCAGAATTCTGCGCTGGCCCATGAGGCTAAAAGGTCCCAGGACTGGCTTCGAAACAATTTGCCAGCGTTCATTTCCTATGAAAAATGGCCCTCAGGCAGTCCAGATTTGAACCCATTGGATTACAAATTGTGGACGGTTTTAGAGGACAAGGTTTGTAACAAAAGATACCCCAACATTTTTTTTTAAATAACTAACACTCAGGGGGTGCCCCCTATACATGCGGTGCATTGCGTTGGCGAGTGGAAAGTAAAGGATCGGAGAGGGGAAAGAGGGAATAATGTTTATTGACACTTGTCTTGAACTTCTGGATGTCGCAATTAGTGGGAAACACATTTGCCGGATGTCGATTCCTCATACGGACTGTACGAGCGAAAAAAATAATTTGATCTGTAGTGTATAGTGCGGTCAACTGGCCAATCGATAACAAACGGGTGTGAATTACTAGAAAGTCGAGTATTCCTTCCGAACATCCTCACGTCATGAATAAGGCGACGGATATCTGATGAACACACACCATGAAAGTAACGATAGAACAGCGTCACGCAACCCACATTCCGACGATGCTCAAGGGAAACAATAGAGTTGGATACCCTACTGTCACCTATCAGCACCATTGCTCTCCTTTGAACACGGTCAAGTAGCTCCAAGCATGATTTTGGAGCACCTGCCCATATATGGGAGTTGTATTCCATCTTCGGTCTGATGTAAGTTGTATAGATATTGAAAAGATCAGAAGGAGTGAAATATTTCTTGCACCGCTTTAAAAAGCCTATGCACTTGAGTGCTTCTTTCGACACTTCGAAAACATGTCCCGCCCAACGAGCATCACATTGTATTTTCATGCCCAGAACATCAAAAGCTTCTGATTGTTCAATATCCGTACCATCGATAGAAATTGACGATATTGTTGGGTCAGCGTGTAACAGTATTTATGTCACTACTAAGTATGCCCAATATTTCGGATTTTAGTAAAAAGATATTAAAGCGCATTTCGCTGCCACATTTAGAGCGACATTTTTGAGTTCCATATACTGACAGAAATTTATTTTCCTTTTTTTTGGAATTTTCTAAATCCCTTTTCTAGTCCCATACAAACTCAGTATATATAGTGTGCGTATGTGTCATTTTAAAAAAGAGACTAATTGCATTGCAGCATAAATCAATTAACGCGCTCAACGACATAAAGATGACTCGTTCCAAAAAAAAAAAAAAAAAAAATAGAAAACCTACATACATTTTGATTTATGGGCCTACAAACAATAGTGCACTATTCTCCACACCACCATGTGCCATACACACACGTACTCCCAGCGGCAGTAGGCCAAAGTGATTGCGTGTGTGTGACGTATACGCATACACTCACACATACTGACGTATTGTTGAAAACGGCATGTCCTGTTGTTTTAGTATTTGCGCCCTGCAGCAATAACGCAAATAAAAACCCGAAACTGAAATTTTCATAATACAACGTGACAGCTGACCTACCGAAACTTTCAAAGCTTGGCCGTATAACTATGTGATCCGTGGTCTGGCGGAGTGGGGAAATGTTAGGGGAAGGAGTCGCAAATAAATTATTCGCCACTTCCAGGGCATTGCTTGTCAATGTGATTAGTTTATGAGAGTTGGCGGCCAACAGTGAGTGTGTACATAATTTGTAATATTTTATGTAACTGAAACCAACATAAAAACCAATGTCAAATCCTATGAGGGCACTATGAAAAGTCCTGTCGAAGAATATGAAGTTTTCAACAAAGATTTAGTAAAAAATTACGAACTTACAGCCATAAGTACATTGCTAGATCCAATTATATTTCAATCAAGTGAGAAACCTTTTGTTTCGGTTTAAGGACACGTGGCTAAATTCTTTAAAAGTAATTGTCGATTTATGGAGCCCAGCTATGTAAAGGTGGATAAGCAAATGTAAGTGAAAAATATAAAATTTAATATGGCGGCAACTCACAGGTGTACGAGAATATGGAATTCGAACTATATGGTGGTAGCAATGGTAGTGCGCAGGACTATTATTCCGGTACTCCCAGGTTCAACTTCGGACAAGAACATCTAACAATTTTTTCAGCGGCGGTATCACCCTTGTAAATTTCGAAGTTCGGCAGTAGGTAGCGATCAGTGAATATCAAAATTATATCGTGCACATGCGCTTGTTCCATAATAAGATGTTGTGTGACCAAGTACATAAGTAATTGAATAATGTAGCAATCAAATCAAATAAGGATCGATTTTGGTCCCTGTCTCGATATTCCCTAGGAGTAAAATGTGTCCTAGCTTACTCTGTTGACAATACTTTTAAAGATTAGTTCTGGTGAAATTGTAAGATAGACGAACCCTTCTCGTCTCTGTTATGCAGTTCTCGATTTTAATAAAACTTCTTTCTGCCAAAATATGTGTGCACAATTATATCGAGTCAAGGTACATTACTGCATTATTCCAAACAAAGCAATCCCTAGCTAATTGTTTTATTTCAGCTTAGCTACATCCAGCATGCGCCACACACTGTACTCACTATAGCACCAACTTAGGCCTTCTCCAGAATAAACAGGTAAAAACGTCATTAAGTTGGGCCAGGCCTAACTATATTTAACCTCCACAGTCCCCACGCTACTATACTGCAAAAAACAATGATCCGTTTTCAGGACCCTTCCGGCCCATGCTTCGGTCCCTTATCTCACACAATACTTTTCAATTACTCTATATTTTGTGATTGATTTATTGACTTTGATCGCCCCGTTTTAAGCAAAATAAGCTAAAAGTCCTGCAACTATGCAGTTTTTGAGGTATTCTCTGAAGATGTAGTAGGTGCGTCCTAACAGTAACCGTTTTGATCATTGTCCGTAAAAAAAGTTTAATTTTACCGAGGTAACTATAGTCCCTTAAAGCTAAAATTTCCCTCTGGCCGATTTTGCAAACTTACAATACCAGGCGGCTTTTTGCCATAATCGATTATCATCCTAAGTTGATTCGTTTAACCGCTACCTACTTTCAACAGACCCACTGACGGACGGACATGGATAGATCGTTTTTATATTACATGATGCTGCAAACGGAGTTACAATATAAGTACACTTTCCACTCTTCGGTGTGGGATATACGAATATATAGATTTCTGAGTTTTTTTTTCTAAATTTCCTGAAATTGTTGTCAACATCGATGCATTGTCTTCAAGGTTAAAATACGACCTGCTTTTGTCTGAATAATGACGTGACGATGTACCTTAATCTTAGCTGGTTTATCAGCATAGACTTTGGACTTTACAAAGAAAAAAGTCTAAAGTTATGTTACCACACGATCTAGGCGGCCAACTCACTGGTCCAAAACGTGAAGGTAGGTGCTCTTTGAAATGACCTACCAATAGATCCATTGATAGGTCATTTTGAGCAGCTGAGTGACAAGTAGCACCGTCCTATTGAAACAAAATGTCGTCATGATTACTTCCTTCAATTTCAGGTAGCCAAAAGTCCGATATCATGGCGCGATAGCTAACACCCTTCACGGTTACGTTTAAAAATTATGATGACCGTCTGGTTTTCGGTGTAAGTCTTTTCAGGATGAAATGGCAAACAATACTAAAAAAACAAAAAATTTAACACAAGTCGCGCATAACCTGTGAAAAAAAACCCTGTTAAAGAAAAACCTCCAGATTTATCACCCGTTATTTTTAGCAAAGTAATTTCCTCAAGTTTTCACAAGTCACCTTGTTTTTGGCAGTTTGAAATTAAAGCATTCCCTGTAGTTTGCCACTAGTTGTCCAATGTGAGAGAACGCATGAATGAAAAGCATTTATGAGTTGCTTTGCTCCTCAAAGTATTGCAACGAAGTATTTAATCACTGGTGTTTGATACGTATACTTTTCTAGCAGCTCAGGCGCTGTTGTGCCATTTTCATTTACTTCGCTACTGTTCAGGCTGTTTATAGCTTTCTCTATGTTCTGTTTGTTTACATGTGGATCGAACGTTATGAAAGGTTTTTCCATCTTTGCTCCTAGTTTCTTTTTCGCATTATTTTGATCCTTGCAAAGACCGATTTTGGCTGTGACTTATGCAACCCTACCAAGTCGCTTGTTTTGTCTAAATCGACATCTAAAGCTTAGAGTACGTTTTTGTTTGACGTAGCAATTGTGAACGATAATTTATATCCCTTCTATACGATAGTAGCGCTTACTTTTGAGGTCTATTGTACAAAAGCCTAGCAGTCTTTTGGAATGTCTTCGAAAAATAAAACTAAAGTATCACGTGTTTCAACACAGGAAGTTGTGAGGAAGAGTGGGAAAAGAGTGAGTTAGAAAAATGGTCCAGGTTATGCTGCTAATAAACCGGTAAAGAGAGTTAATACAGATAGTAGGTGTGAGTCTATTATGGACTCACGACCAACAAGTTATTTCAATCTTACGCACCTGCAATCAGCGGTTATTAAAACAATAATAACAATTGAACAGGTCTTAACCGGCTCGAGACTTCCTGTTTCCATATTCAAATAGAATACAAGTTTTTAACAAAATGGCATGTACACTTAATGGCTACACACTTCCTTTTTCGCAATTTCGGGTCCGTGACGACCTTCACCAGCAAGCTTCGCAGTAATTGTTGAACGAAAAACCGAACTCTATAAGACCAGTCACTCAACAAACGAATGAGAACTACTGCTGTAGATCTCACTTTTCTAGTTTTCCTCACACACTTGTGTATGAAAATACAATTCACTCTTACCACCTCTACAGAGACTCCACATTAAAAGCCATTAATAGATTTATTTTACAACGTGTGTTGGGAAAAGATTTTAGTTGGCTATGCCAACTGTTTTGCCATGCAACACCCATCTGATGCTAGTAACAATTAAGCGCTTACTAATTAATTTACCATGACACCAAGAATGGAAACCGTTATTGTAAATCTAGTCACAATCGAGCCCTTACTAATTAATTTACCATGACACCAAGTGTGGAAACAAATTCGGAATCTATTTTGCTACAATGAGCTGTGTAGTTTATAATGAAAAATGACCACGAGTTTCCCTTTAAAAACGACTGAGAATTTTCCTAAGCAATAGCCGAGGTCCAAATCGTGAGACTTAAAGCTTGGAGTTTCACATAAATTGTGCTATTTTTGTCTGTAATAAATACAATAAAATATATTTGTCATCGGCTCTTTGAAAAATACACTTTCAGAGTCTGCCGAGAGAAGCCACAGCTGATGAGAAGCCACACCTGAAAACTGAGAAGATTTCATAATCGATTAAAAATCTGGAGTTTCTGAGTGATTGTCGCACACTCTATATCTTGTCGCACCACCAGACATACTCGTACAAGGAAACGCACTTTGGGTATCCCCTTGAAAGAACTTTGCAGCCTACCCTCGTCGGCAATTTGTCGTTTTGTTAAATTGAATTCGAAAAGGTTGTCACAAATACTCACATATTATTTGACACTAATAACCGTTATTGTAATTCAGGGTTGTCACTGCGGAAACGACGTCAAATTTATAAAAGCGCCAAATGCTGCTGAGTCGCAGAGTGTTCACGTGATGCGACTACTGCTGCTAGCCACTAGCGATCGATGCTGTTGCAACCGATGCAGCTGTAATCAGAAATATGTGATACGTACACTTGTGCTTATTTTACTCTTAAACATGAATGTGCACACTCACTCACAGATACATGGGCACAGCCACATTGACCGTTTCACAAATTAAGTATTCGTTCGGTAGATTCAATTGAAATGTTTCCTAATTTTTGATTCAATAAAAAGCAATGGCAACAACAATCACGAAAATATAATTAAAAACGTTTTTAGTAACAAAGCTACACTCTTATATACACAGACACCCTTGTAGAGAGGGGGGAGTGGGTGGACATCAAGTGATTGTACCAACAACATCGTTTGTCTGGCGCTAGCGAGCACCACTAAATGTAACAAATGCTCATCGCGAACAAAGCAGACAGTGTTGAACACTCAGGCAAATGTTACGGTGTATGTGTGTGTACTGATTCAGTTTTACATTTACTCTCGCACACACACACACTCTTGTATCTGCTCAAGCACAGAGGGGCGAGAATCGACTGTCCATAGCATTAAAATCCCACATGACACAGGCGCTAATTGACAGCTAAAAACAAATTCGTTTTCGTTTTATTTTGCGCTCTTCTATGGTTGCTCTACACACGTACACACTCGACGGTTGGAAGTGTCGCCGTTGTTTAAGCTGTTGCGTATCTGTGTCTAGTGTATGCTAGCGTGTGTCTGTGTTCAACTGCACGTATTGGAACAATTGACGGACTGAAAGTTATAAACAATGAATTTGCGTCATTCTACGCGATTAATTGGGATCACTCCTGTTGCTGGAAAATTGAATATTGACTACAATGGCATGTCTTTCTTTCTCTCTTATTGTCACCCCTTGCTGCCGTCCCCTCTTTCCCACGTAGCAAGTTTTCGTCTATTTCGTCTAATAAAATTCTAACACAATGTACCAGTGTGTAAAGGGTGACTAGAGGGTAATGATAATGTTTTCAACCGGCTTATTTTAGAACACAACTAAGCGATTTGAGAACCTTTAATAACATTCTTTGGGCTACATCGATTGGTTGGTTTCAAATAGATGGCGCCAACAAGAAGGACTTATTCCCAAAGGGTGACACCGTAGGCTTGATGTGCGCTTCATACTTTATCATGTTCTCAGTGTACGCTAATGAGCCAATGACTTTAGACAAGTTCGATGCCATCTTTCGAAATACTAGTGCTAATATTTCCCTACTAAACTTGTAAAATAAACCTTTATTTTCCTATCGTCCCTATGTGGCTCCCAGTATATAATTTATTCCTGGGCTGATAAACGACATTCGCAAAATTGTAGCGAACAGTTTTGATATACATGGAATTTATGTTCTTCTGTCAAATAAGTTGTGTGTTAATTTGAGTACCTTGTGCAAGTTGAACTTAAATTAAAACAGAGCCACTTTGTTCACAAAATGCCTAAAATTCCACCAGAATAACTTGACTCAATTAGTGTGATGTACTCGCGGGTATGCACGTTTAGTTGAACGCATTTTCCACCCTGTAAATGCCAGCGACTTTACTACTAAAAGATAAATCTATAAAACTTGTAAAATCTTCTCTATTAAATCATTTTCCATTTGTAGCTGGCATTAAACAATAGGTTCCTATCGGCGAATAGAAAATTATGACATCCCGATTTTAAGAGATGCCATTTGTTTGTTTTTTAAAGGAATGTTGGGGGGTGATAAGTATGGAAGTAAGTAAATTTCCCTCAAGCCATTCTAGGCAAAATACGTGAAATTTCTCATAGTCGTAGCTAAGAGCGCAGTGTAGGCCATAATTCCTGCACTCACTGATACGAGTATGACTCTTCTGTTTTAAGCTAGCTATCGTATGAAGTGCTTATGCGTTATTTTCTTCTTTTACAGGTCGTGTAGGAGAATCATAATGAAACCTATGGGTCTCTAAGTGTGGGTTAATTTATGTACCATCCTCCTCATCCTAACATAAAAAGCTAACACTCATGGCATTTAACCTGCCCTATATAATTTCACACATAGAAGTTGCGATATATGAGTTTTAAACACAATAACGTCGTAAGTGGTTGCCAAATCAGGTTTTACTGATTTAAATCGCTGTTAGAGCTCGAATGGTCTTGGATGTTCCTTTAGACGTGTGGTTTTCATTCTTGCCAATCTTTTTTCGGAGTTGGTCTCAGTCTCTTGATTTATACATTGTTTGGTTTGTCATTTCATAATAAATAAACTTACGCTGGTATAACGTTTGCAAACCGTGGTGACTGGGCCCAAAACGGGACGGCCACTGATCCTGATATTTATAAGAAAATTTTGTTGAGCGCTGAAGCTCACTTTTGGTTGAATTGCCGCATTTGAAGTAATAAACATACACAAGCCATTGTTCAGAGGCCGAAACATTCTCAATAAGTCATGGTTTGGTGTGCCCTATAGGCAGAGGGAATCATTGGTCCATATTTCTTCAAAAATTAAGCCGGCCATAGTGTATTAGTCAATGGGGAACGCTATAGAGCCATGATTAATGACTTTTTCGTGTCTGAATTGGAGGATGTTGATATGGACGGCCTTAGGTACCAACAATACGGACGAAGCAATACATTTTTTAAAGAAAATTTTGGTAAGCGCATTATCTCGCGTCGTTGGCCAGTGGCTTTCAAGATCGTGTGATTTAACAGCGCTGGACTATTTTTTGGGTTATGTGAAGTCGTTTAGGTACGCAGATAAGCCCAATCGATTGACGCCTTGAAAAAGACTATTCGGCCCGTTATTGCTGACTTAAGATCCCAAATGCTGCAAAATGTGGTCGCCAATTGGGCCTCTCGGTTGGAATTTATTCAAGTCAACATCGGCGGCCACTTGCCCCAAATAATTTTTAAAAGATATAGCATACGAGAGCTTATATATTTTTCTGGCCTAATAAATAAAATGCGAATATTTATCAACAAAAATGGTTTTATTGTTTTTCAAAGTATTCTCCAGCATAATTTATATACTTTTGCATGCGCTCAAACCAATTGTCAAAGAACTTTTTCCAATCCGATTGAGACACCTCCAAAACTTGGCTTTGAACGCTTCAACAGCATCTTCAACGAAAATCTTTGGCCACACATTTTTTCTTTATGTGCGGGAATAAAAAGAAGTCATTGGGTGCCAAATAAGGCTGTACGACGGATGACCTATCAATTGGACGTTTTGGCTAGTCAAAAAGAAGTTGGTTTGAGCTGATGTGTGAGACTTCGCATTGTCATGAGCAAAATGATTAGTCTTCTCTTGTTCGTTTTTCGAATTTCTCCGAAGACTTCAGGCAAACGAGTTGTGGTGTCACTCAGAATTGACCGTCCTACGTTCCTCAAGCGAAACAGTCACCACACGACCAGTTTTGCCTAAGAAACAGGCGACCATTTGCCTCGAAGTGGTTCTTCCAGGAACAACTTTCGTTGGTTTTGGCTTGCCTTCGAAGGTCCACACGGTCGATTGCTGTTTTGTTTCGGGCTCATACGCATAGATCCATGATTCGTCACCTGTGATGATCGTATAAAAGTCTTTTGAAGTCTTTGTATGTTTTCAAAATTTCTTTACACCAATCGACTCGAACTGATAGAAACTCCCAAGGATGTCTCTATCTAACGGTCTGTCATTTGACGATATTGCATTATCAGTTCAATGTTCTCTGGCACAACGTCCGTTTTTGGATGGCCTTCGTCTTTGAGCGAGCGTCGGCCACGATTGCATTAAGCTATAGGATGGTGCTTAATCGCCATACACAGATTTAAGTTCATCGATGCACTCTTGTCGTGATAACCCACGTCGAAAGTTGTGAAAAATAATTGCACGAAAACGTTCACGATTCAAATTTTTTTGCAAATTGATTTTTTAAGTCACTCTAAACAACAGAAATGGTGGTCGTACGTCAAAACGTTCTGACTACGTTTATGTTAAAAAATGTCAAACTTTCCAATGAAAATGTCAGATGGCACCAGGCAACACTTAGTGCCGTAAGCGTAGGTTTAAATAACGACGGCGTCGGATGACTAGCTCACACGTCTGATTATGGATGTATAACACGTGGAGAACGCAGTGTAAGAGACGACGTGGTGACCGTTAACTGGGGCTATTCGACAGGACATGGCGTACGTCCAACTTATGGTATGGCGAAAGAAGAAAAAAAGGGCTGTCAGGCAGTCGTTTCAGTGCGGAGGGGACTGAGCATGAGTGCAATATTTCTTTGCACAGCCTCAGGAAGAGAAGAGTGAATTACGTCACCCCTTTTCGTAATACTTTCTCCTTAGTTAGCTTCACTCGTATGAGGTAGAGAGAGCGGTCGAGTATGCGACTTCAACCTCACAATGAAAATCGCTGTGAAATGCACCCGATCTTTCCTACTATACTGTAGAAACACAACTAGGCAACACAACATATATTTTAGCTTAATGCAGTGAAATAAAAAATAACCTTATATATGGCTGAGTTAACCCTAAATAAATATGATTTGGAGTCTACGTTATATAAGGTTAATATGAACATTTTCTTGTTGGCTGGTATTAACCAATAATAAAAGTTTATTTAACTATTCTATGGTTGAATTTTTTAACCATGAAAATTGTTAATTTTAAAATAATTATTGTTGTTTTAACAATGCATTGTTCAGTTTTCTAACCAAGAACAAGAACGACTGCCTACCATGATAATCCTTCTATTTGATTTGTAATTGCACCCCTCCATATTATTGTTTGACAGTACCAAATTCCGTTCGATTTTAATTCAAATTTAGGATTAATTCATTTCATTTATATTTCAAGGACATGAAATATTTTATTTGCTATAGAACTATCGGGCGTGGCCGATTATACTTATATTATATCCCGCACTTTCGGATGTGGAGAAAAGACAATTGTAATATTTGAATTTGTAAGAAAACTTTATTATTTCTTAGTACATACAATTGGTGGTTGTGGCAACCAATAGTTGTTTAAACATTTTGTTTTTGAAACCAATTATTAGTGATGACCGTAACCAAACAGTGGTTGTTTAATGAATTTTTTTTAAAAATAAAATAGTTCGTTTGTTGCTGACTTAAAGCTAATCGATTAACCAAGTTTTTTCCAGTAAAAATCATACATCATCTTTTTCATGATCCGTCATGATCCGTCCTATGAGTACATCAATTGTGTCATCAAACAGTTTTTTGCCTCTGACTAAAATTGAAATTTTTTATTGAACAAGTATGGCGGTGGATTTTTAGATCAAAAATTCTCTTTTGAAGGTGAAGATACTTGGTATGATGCACCGATACTATAGTTCCAACAACTGAAAATTACAGAGCACCAACTTAGATTCGGAGTGACCGAGGTGCATGTAATCTCAGTCGTTCTATTGGCAAAAAAATCGGTTATGCCAATGAAACTGCTATCTGTGTATATTCTCGTTTCTGATACTCGTAGATATGCAGTTTAGTTTTGCACGAATTAAGCCCAGCCATACTCATTGAACTATAAAGGTTCCCAGTGATGTTATTATACCTTAATAGAATAAGCCAGCAGCAACAATTTTGTATTCCAAAATGTTGCCACCTGATGTCGAAACTCATTTCTCGAGTACGCCTTTTTAGTGTCTACCCATTCTGGGCGTAAAGAGTAGCATTTCCGAACAATGTTCCAGTTGGCTGTAAAGTTGACGAAATGGTAGCTGCCATAATTTAAACCGTAATTTGGGCACGACATTGTCTTTGCAAAATCGTGTTGGCGTGCTTGGGGACGAGCCCAGTATCTGTGCGTCTGTTAAACTGAAATGATGGTCCACTCTTACATGAATTTGTTGCAAACGGCCAAATTCGTTTCAGATACCAATTATGGGTGCTTTGTTGTGGCTGTTGTTCATCTTGTGTATGTGTTGGCCGGAATACGCGTGCACTAGGATGTGTTCAAGTGAACATGTACGTGTGCCGGTCGTCTGATTGTGCCTGTCCTGTGTAGCATTGTGTAAAATAATGAAATCTCTTTCATTCTTTCATTTTTTTCTTGTGTGAGAACATTTGTTAAACAAGTCTCCTTTAGGTTTATTTGTGTTCTTGTTAATCCTGTGCGTGTGAGTGTGGGTATGTGAGACTCTGGCTATGGGTGTGTGAAGCTAAGTAACACTGAACACGGTCATTCAGCCACTGGCTTTCATCAAGTATGCCTTTGTGCATGTAGCTGTGTGTGTGTGTGCATGTGTGAGTACGTGTTTGTGTGAGTTTAAAAGTGTGTCGTGGTATGTGTTACGTCGCCTGTAATTGCGAGGTCGTTTATCATTTGTGAGGAGCTTGTTTTGCCAAGTGCGAGTGGTAGTAGTCCTCGGCTCGGTTTTTCCTTGTGTGTGAAATTCTTCAGTTGCTGTTGTTGTGTCGTAATAGAATTTCCCATTTATGTGTGGCAACATGTTTCATAAATCAGAATTTCATTTGCTGCCGTTGAACGCATTGTTTTATTTTCAATTGTGGGAGGTGGCGTGTTTAAATTCTGTTTTTGGCAAATGTGTCACATCACAACACGTCACGTCGGGACAACTTGAAAATTGAGCAATTTAATGAAAGAGTTCTACGATTCACACGACAAAAATATATTTGAAGCCGACTAAGGGTGTTCTGAAATAACTGCTCACACACACATACACACACACACTTACCCCGTGCTTTAGCAAGTACGAATGAATGTTTCCTTTTAATCCGCATTTCTCCTGTAGTTATGACATCGATCGGTCTGCAATGCTCTGAATCACTTGAACTCCAGTCGACTGAGCAAAGCACAATGAGTGGCACATTGGTCACATTCATACATTCACACACACAGGCATGACCATACATGACCGAACAGTAGACGACGGAGCCAAAGCATTAATGGACTTGTCAGTAAAAATATTTTCGTTATCGTTGTTATGATTGCTTGTCTTGTTGCTGTTGTTTTTTTTCGTTGCCATGGATAATTTTCCAAAATTCCATTTGTCCAAAGTCATTCTTCTTGTGAACAAAATATGAATTCCTTACAAATCCAACAAAAGCTGTTCCCTTGAAGCTGCTTGCGCTGTTGCCTCGCAACGACAGTAAGAGTGTCGACGTAGAAATGGATCTACACACACACACGAATGCAGAAAAGGAGCACACAGTTATCACAGTTACTCGGTTGGACATGACTGGCGGACGGGCTAGTTGGCTGACTGGTTGCTTGTGTTATGCGTAAAGCCCTTCATCCGCCCGTACCGAGTCCGTTGTAGAGCTACAGCTACTGGGGCAAACAAATCCTTCGAAGAAAACTTCGTCCGATGTATGGTTGCAATTTCATTACTTAAAGCTGTTTCTCATTTGGCTTGGTTGAGAACTATTTTTAAAACTTTTGGCTGCTGCTGATGTTGTTGTTGCGGTGATGCTTCTGCTCCATTTTGCGGCTGTCTTGCTAACCCCAAAATTTCCCTCGCTCGCCTCAGCTGTCCTCAATCTTTCATAAAGTTGGATCCAACACATTTTCCTCCATTTACCAACAAGCAAGAAAATTGTTTCATTTCGGGTAGCTGCTGCTGCCGCCGTTGCTGTATGTCTTCTTTTCGTTTTTCTTGTACGCTTTTCACATTTTCTGAAAATCATGACAGCCCGGGCCAGGGAGCATCGACGTCAATTCGCTGCTTAAAATAAGACTTATCATTACAATTTACTCGGTCCACATATCCAATCAGGAAAAATGAAAAATTAACAAAAGAAACGAAAAACTTTGTAAAAGTTATTTTTCACCGAGTTGGGTGAGCGCGCGTGTGTGTGTGTTTGTGTGTTAAGTACGCGATTCGAGACGACCAACGGTATCGCAATCTCAGCGAGCGCTTGAAAATCGAAAGATGACGTGGAAGGTGGCTGGCCATCATACCCACTGCCAGAACTACCATGTATGATGAGATGTCTCTACTTTGGAGCACCATATCGCAGCATGTCCCATCAGCATCAGGGAACAGAGCAAACGGCGAACAGCGAACGGTGTACTGGGCCCCAGACGAGATGACTTGATTGCATAGCAACTGGTTTGGATTCGTATGCCAGCAAATAATGGCGTCCTGCTTCGAGTGGCTCTGTGAGCAGTCTTCCATTGACCATTTACAACATAAATAAACGCCTTCAATTATTTATAACAAATTTCGTACTGACAAAATGGACCAAGGAGCAGCACGAATAGTAGAATAATAGAATGGAAGACATCATGATAATATAATGAAAAATAACATAATGTAATCAATGTTTATGATAACATTAAAAAAACAACACAGCTACAGCAACACCAACACCAACAGCAAGACATGCCATAAATTATCCAAAGCCCTGAAAAGACTTTTGTGAAAAATGCCAACAGTTTACGCTGCTAATGGGCTTTCTGTCGCAACGCAACTTTTGCCGCTGCTTGCTCGCACCCGTTCGAGTCAGAGTGTCATCGTGGTGGTTTGATGAGTTCAAATTTAAAAGTCACTGCGCTAAATGAGACGTTCCGCCGTCGAGATTACGCATCGTCTACACAATTAATGGTGTCCGTTTCGGAAGGAGCCGCAGATAAGGCAGTTTCATCGTCATGCACTGAGCAACTATTCCATCCACAATGGCTGTCTGCAGACTTTTTATACCCTACATCATACTGTGGTACAGGGTATTATGACTTAGAGCAGATGTTTGCAACACCTTACAGATCGACTAAGAACCACTCTCAGAATTAATTGCGCGATTTCCATCCCTCCGTCCGTCCTTCTATTGTTGTAATCAAAGTACAGGTCGTAATTATGAACAGATAACGATGAAGCTTCTTTTAGTTTGGGCCAAGAGTGGACCCTTAATGAAAATTTCTCCACATCGGTACATATTTGATATTATATATAGGTTGTTCCCGATTTCAGAACCTACCAGAGGCACATTTTACATTAGGTTTCAATCAAATTTTGCACAGAGCATTACGAGTGGCCAACACCTATTTCTAGTGAAATTTGTCGACAGGTCCAATTTTTCAAATAGCTCCCACACAAAAGTCCCTCCCGATTTAAGGTTCTGCCACTCTAGAAGCCACCGGCGATCAAGCCCAAATTTTGCATGTTACGTTATGAGCGACCATTAAGGTGGTGAAACTGCACCATATAGGTCCATGTTTACGTATAGCCCCATACGAAGGTCCTTCCCAAATTCAGAGCCTACAGCTCTAAAAGTCGAATATAGTGAGAAACACATATTTCTGGTAAAAATCGTCCATATCGATCTATGTAGGTCTTATCGATTTGAGGTACAGCAGCTTTGGACGCCACAAATTCCACCTGATCACGCCCTAATTTTGTATGGTACGTTAAGAACGTCAAATTATTAGCTTTAAGATATTGAGTACGACCTTGCTCAAAATCCGGATAGAGTTGCTTTATTCTCTAAATAGCAAAGTGGTGTAGTGAATCTTATAGTCGGTCACGCCAGACTTTTACCTTTTTTTATCTGTTAATGATTAGATTTTTTTAAAATCTTCTTTTGCTAGAATGCACCCTTTATCGAAATTTGACATTTTGTTATGCAGTTGTGCCTTGACCTCAGTGCTTGTGAAATTTGTCCAGTCGTGAATGAATCACCCTGTATAGAGTTTCTTATTGTGGGTGCAGACTGTTTAGAGTAAAGCTTGCCTTAATACAAAGTTGAGAAAAAGATTTAAAAAGTTTTCGTTGGTCAATTTTCTTAAATTTCATCCAACCTTGTTTTCTATCCTTTTTGGTTGGATACTTCAGTTGATTCGCTCTACGACAATTTCGGGTGGGAACGACTGTGCGCTGTTGCATTTAGTATTTCTTACAGAGTCAGTGCAGCGGCAGTTGCTGTTATTCTGTCATTAGTGCCTACAGCACGTATGTTCTCGTATTCTGGGCACACAGAGAGAGTGAGAGAGAATAAGGCACAGAAAATTGTTCGTGCAACAAATTACACCAACAATCGGTGATACAGCAACAACAATAGTGGCAATAATAATAACAACGAGAAGCAGAATAAGGACAGCAAAACCTACTAGTATAAGGGGTGTCTGTGTTGGAGTGTTAGTGTAATTATGTGTGTGGCTTTGTACGACTGTGTATTGCATTGCGTGAGGCAACTAAAAGCCTTTCTTCTTTCTACTTTATTATTATTATTATTTTTATGCTGTGTGCGTGTTATTGTATGCGTGTCTCACTGCCGCGCGTGTGTGTGTGTGTGGGTGCGTGCGTTTCTTTCATGTTATTGTAACGCGAGTGTGTGTCTGTGTGTCTCTAGTACGTTTGTGTGTGTTGGCTGACTGACACCGTAATGTGTCACCTGCACTCTGATGTGCACAAAAACCAAACCGAACCAAGGCAAACACAAATCCAAGCAGTCAACCAATGCTCAGTACCACACACCGACACACTCGCACGCACACCATGAAACACCTACAACCTGCTTTGACCGGGTTTATGCATGTTCGCAGCACTCCTTCGTCTGTGCATTGCCTGGGCCCCAGCATTGGAGAGGTTTTTATGTTGTAATGACATACATTGTTTCAGCACAAGCCCACACACCCGCAAGCAGACAACGTGTATAAGCTAGTATGCGTTCGTGTATAATGGTGTGTGTTTGTCAGTTGGTGTATGTGCTGTGAGACGGTTTGTTTTTATTGTTGTTGTTCTGATTCATGTTGATTTTCCATGTTATCATTGTCATTGTTGCTGTAGCTGCTGTTGTCGTTATTTGCTTTGTGTACTTGCGCGCCTTTGTATGTGTGTGTGTATGTGACGACATCGCTCAAAACAAGAATATTCAATGTCGTTGTCCTCTTTGTCGTCTGTCGTGTGTGTGCCAAGCCACTGTTTGGGGCGATGGGTAGACATTTGAAGGTTTCGCCGGGATTGGACATGTTTCGTTTGCATAGCTGCTAGTGTGATATGAAAGACAACACTCTCCACACCATCACATGCATGTACACACACGCGCAAATAACACATACATACGTACATATCGCCTCCATCAATCTTAGTGCTAACAACCAGTTGCAATTACGAGCATTTTTTGCACTTCTGTTGCGCCTTTTGCCTTTGCCATTCAACACCTCCTGCCCAACCCAAAACCATCGACCAGATGGTAGTTTTTTGGGGTAACCAGATCTTGCTGAACAATAAAAGAATTGAGCCTAAAACCCAATGCAAATCCTCAGATAGGTGCACTTTAGCTGCTGGCCACCTCAGACAGCTGCTCTTTTCGTGATGCCACCTTTGCTAAGGCAGTGAGATATGTTGCACATGTACACATATCTGTGCGTGAGCATGGGAATCTGGAATTCATATGTTGCGTGTTGAACCGCAAAGCGGCAAGCCATTAGTGAATTATTTACAGGGCTAAAGTGATTTCGGTGGTTGAATACGGAATGCCTATCTAAACCTCAGATTGCATGAACAATTGCCGACTTCAGATAAAGCGAGCGAATAAGTGTAATGAGACTTGAACGAAACAAATGAGTTGTACACATTGCTATAATGAAAGAACATTTTAAAGCTTTTAGCGGCAGATATTCACTGACACACACTCACACACAATTGCAAATAATAGACATTTAAAATGTACCTGTTTTATTTTTATGCTAGTATATGCTTTTAATGGTATCATTTCCCCTCATCACCCTATTTGCTAGCGGCCACCAAATAGACAGTGTAATTTTCAAGCCAACACTTGGCTTTAACTGAATTGAAACATTAACAGCACACGTTGCGCCAACTGACAAGCACTGCAATCAGCCAATTGGCCAGTCCAACCGGCTTCCAACCAGTCAGCCAGCCAGCCAGCCTGTCCTACTTAAAGATAGATTCAATGAATTGATGCGGCTACTGCTCTACAGTTATTGTTGTTGTCGCTGTTGTTGTTAATGTTATTTCTAATTATTTGGATATTATCAACACACGCACACACACCCACCACGGCAGCCACGCCAAGCAAGTGACCATTACCAGCAGCTAGCATCCTTCGCTCGTACCTACAATAGGAAGACTCTAACCGCCATTTGATGAGACTAGGAGTAAATAATATAACGATTTTATTCGTTCGTTGTATACTCTCTCACCCACACACACGCACACAATTACAGATGGTGTCCTGCGATTTAATCGCTGATTCACACATGTGCGCCGGGATATTCGTAGCTGCTGTAGGTGTGTGAGGGATATCACTCAATGTAGTCGTTGGCATTCAACGCCACATTTACACATTGAGTGTTAACTTGTTGAAGCGATTTGCGCCCTGGTGGCGAGTGTGAGAAGAAACAGCACTTGCAGCTCTTCGCTATGCTTCAGCAAAGACCACATTAAGATATTTAATTTGCAGATAAGCACAAGCTACAAAACTGCTACGCAAACATTCACTAGTGCAGGAATCTTAAGGACTCACTGTTGTAACGACTCGTTAAGATATCGAAAAATTATGGTGTTAAACAAAACCAAAGTCTTTATCGAAAATTAAACAGAACAGGGATTTTATAAAAATCGAAAATTTTCGAAAATTGTGTTTATCTTTGAAATTCGGGAAATTTAATCATAGAAACTCACAATTTTGGTAGACCTTTGGGCTCGTTCCCCGTAGAATAAATATAAGATTTCGTTTTTCTACATGAGCCATGATCGAGTCGTCAATAGAATGTGTAATCAATGTACTCGTATCTTAATATCACTGCATTTGTATTCATTCATGCACCTTACATTTAGACAGAGCAATCTTTATAGTTTTTTTGGTCGTAATTGGTATCTGTGGTCCCAAATTAGTTCTGACATTTTTTTAGAATATTTTACAGATTAGGACAAGTTGTATTATTAGTCTTGCCGACTGGTTACTTTTAAGCAGTTTTAGACTTATATGTAGGAATCTTAACTATGATTTTAATGAACAGTCGGTGACAAGATATGTTCTTTTTCATGTCAAGAATCATGAGTATGTGGTATATTCGGAAGACCGTTATGGAGCGAAATACGCGAGATAAGTTGGCGAAGATTTTTAATACTCCACAACCCTCAATAAAAGTCTTTGTGGTTGTTGTTGTTCTCATCCTAAAAAGGCGTTTGGACGCGGTTAGGTTAAAATTACAATCTCTTCGATGTGGTGGTCATGACCAACAATGGGTAAAATTAATATTCCTAAGGTCTTGCTGGACTAGGTTTTTTAACTGGAGCAACGTTCTGTGCGCGCTCACTAACTCGCCAGCAAAACTTGTCAGTGCGGTATAATTTTAGTCAATCCTCACGATATGTTCGAGCCCAAGCTGGAACATGTCGGTTAAAGTCGCCGACACCACAAGCTTCACTTTTCAGCGAAATTCTTTCCAAAAAAGATTCTGAATAAAATTTAGATAATTGATTGAATCTGAATCAGAAACAAAATTACATTGTCAATGAAGAAAGCCTTATAAACGTTGCATAAAACATCTCAGGGTCAGAATTTAATGCATCTGCTTATTAGTTACTCGCGAATATAAAATTTATATTTTAGTAATAAGTTCAGGTTTATGCATATTTACCTTAAAATACCATCTTTTAGGCATATTTTCACAAAAATTAAAATTTGTATGCCACTTTAAAAAATTTCCTCAAGAAAAGTAACTGTCCAACAAGAGGAGTTCCAAGTCGTGCGGCTTGAAGCAGACTCGGAGCAGTCGTCGAACTGTAGTTCTTGTTGGAGCATATTTTGCTTAAAGCACCATATTTAAGATATATTTATTCAAAAATAAAAGTTTGAAGCAGGCTAGGAGCAGTCGCCGAACTTTAATGCTTGATGGAGCCGCCGCCGAAGGTAGCGGCTATCTTGGCTTATGAATCATCGGTTGATATTAAGCAGGACATTTTTTTTCAAAAATGTTTTAATGAAGTCTTCAAAACGTAACAAAATCGATAGTTAACTCTGTGTCGGCTGGAGTGTCGTAAAGTTTAAAATGAATAATAAACCAAATGTTTATTCACAATAATATGAAGGTGGTATGAACACATATCCCTAATATTTTTGTTTCATAATATATTATGCTTACCCCGAACTTCAGTATGGTACTATGTATCAGGGTGATGAAGTTTGTAAATCCGTCAAGAGAGTGATATTGACCTTTGTTTAACTCAAAATATTCATTCGTTTGAGTGATGCGTGTCTGCTGATCTATGGTTTAAAACAAATTACAGGCAGCAGCAATAGATACTAAGAATATTGAGCAGATATGGACCACGGAGAAACCCTACAAAAATTTGGTCTTATTTTGATATAAAACGAAAGTTCTTCCTGCAGCTGTAAGAACCAAATTGTTCGAATTTTGAATTGTACTTGTTAAATAAAAACATATCGATCCAGGCACATTACTTACCGAAACGATGAATCGTCTGTATTTCAAAATTTTGTTTAGATCACATATAAATTGTGAATTTTGACTTTTTTTTGTTTGTATAATCGTCGCTTTCAGGCGGCTTTAATCTGTTTCTATTTAGGTTTCTTATCTGAACATTAATCAGTTATGCGAATTACCACCAAAAAAACAAACAAAAATGATAAATAAATCTTGAAAACATAATTTTTTTTCGAAAATTGAAGTTTTATTTCGAAACCTAAGAAAGGGACTTTCATTTTGAAGATAGCCTGATTTTATTTTAGACGCCCTTCACGAAAATTATAGTACCGTAGAACATTTTAATCCAAAAGCGACCTTTTTGCCTACGTTTATGTAGTTGTATTAACAAAAGGTTATGCTAAGATAAAAGATATTGATTTGTTGTCTACAGATACCCCTACTAAAATTAGCTGTGCTACTTTTTTGTAGAACATAAAAATACTCAAAACTCTAAAAATACTCAAACGAAATAAAAAAACTTAAACGAAATAAAGACGACAAACTTAGATATGTGACATGAAACTGTTCTTCAAAACTTATCTCCATATGATTTTACTTCAAGCATCCCATTACGAAAATGTACTAAAAAAATACTCGGGCCGTTAAAAATAACTGAGATGAACAAAGACCCCGACCGTTTAGGAATTTACTACAAAGGAATCATCCAACCTAAAGTTCATTCAAAGTCCATTTCTTTTGACCGTTATCATGCTTTCCACAAAAGCGCAGATGGCCCAACGAAAGGACATGGCTAGATATTCGTTGTATGTAGTAACGATTTTTTTTCAGTGTGTATAAGTATTTCACCTTGGCACTCATTTACCAGGTAATGGGTGTGGTCTTGATTTTTCATGTGAAAATTATTACATTAATTGATTTGTGAAATTTGTACGAATTGAGCTTTAGTTGGAATTACGACGACCATTTATCCATCAGGGTGAACATGACCCCTCATTAACTCACACATACGCACACCCATACATCATTGAGTACATGTAGTAAATATTCCTAAGTTTTCAATAAGTTTTCTACTTCCTTCATTCCTCCCATTATTATTGTCACTTTTGATAAGAGAGCAACTTTTCCCATTTTTCCAGCGTTAATTAATGACTTTTCCCATATACAGAGAGAGATAGCTAGAAAAAGCAAGAGAAGAAAGAGAAACAAGACCAACACCAATGAAAACATTTACAGACTGTAACGATTATTGTCGTCGTACAAACATAAACATTTATTTTTTACATTTATTAGTGTACATAATGATGATAAACAATAAATGTTTACTAAAAATTAACAGAGAATGGCTGGCGAAGAGCAGGAAGAACAGCAGGCGAAATAAGAATGGAGAAAAATTATCATAGTCGTCATCATCATGCAGGGCATGCAAAATATGTAAAAACTTTTCCTACAGATATTGTCACAATTTGTTTCTCCTCTCTATACTGTCGGAATGTGTGTCTGTGTGTGTGTCGGTTTCGGCAATGGCGTGTATGGGTGTGTGTAAGGCTGTATGTGTGCCAGTGGTGTTTTCATATATAAATGTTCCTATTTGGAATTTAATAGTTGCACACAATTAACATAATTGATTAGATTGTTTGCCAAGAGCAACAGCAAAGCAGCAGCGGGCTACGGCATCGGTCGACAACGACAGCAACAGGAGTAGCAGCAGCAGCAGTAGTAGTAGCGCTACAGCAATTTTTACTTCTGCTGGTTAGTTTATTAGTACGATATGTATGTATGTGTGCCTGTAACTATGTATGTATGTCTGTCAGCAGATTGACAACGTTTTATTACATTATCAGAAGTATGGAATTGCAGCATCAGCGACAGCATCATAGCCACTATCCACATCGTTGTTGTGCTTATAGTTGCCAACAGTGACTATGAATGGAATGGCAAACATCTGCAACTGTTGTTTTTAGATGCTGCAAATTTATCATAATAACTACTCACTCACACACACTCAACATTGTTTGCACTACAAACTCATCCATTCAATCATTCCAAACGCCAAGTCAGCCATCCAACGACACACAGACACACACACACCAACACAATTTGCATTTGCAATGAAAATCAAGCAACGAAGTAAACCAAGGAGGCATATTCACACACACATACACACAAACACATAGACACAGACACTAGCCTGTTAGGTGGGTGAAATTCTTGTGAGTTATGTGCCATCATTATCATCGACATTATCATTAGACTTGACAGTGATTTTTCAACATTAAACAAAGGCAAACGTGGTGGCAACAAACATATTTTCGCTCATTAATCTACACGAAATTCGGAATTCTTGCCTAAATTTATAGAATTTTACAAAACTACAAGTACGTGCTTGCGCGAGTGTTCGAAAACAAAGACTATTCGTTATAGGGTTTTTGTAAAGAGTTTCCAAATATATCCTGTGACGACTACTGATGGCTATCTTGCAGGATTATGCCCGAAGCGGCTATAAAAAGTAGACTTAATCCAGTGAGTATGAGAACTGTAAAGGGTAAAGGCGGCTTTTAACAATTTGTTGGATATTGAGGAAAATATGAATATTATCAAAAAAAAAAATATTCCGCATGGCCTTCTTTACAAAATAAAAACGACCCCACGGGATGTTGAACGCCATCCAGTTATTCTGGATGGTCTTCTCCTCAGATCAAAAGTACATTTCTAAAAAATAAAAATGACTCCACAAAGGCCTGCTTACATGAGAAAGGATATCGTAAATATTCTTACTTCACTTCCCGATGTAAATCAGTAAGAAGGCTTTGAAAAAAACAATACTTGTTACCGGAGTCTTATTTGTAAATAATATTGTAGAAATTATAAAGGTCTAAGGAACATCAGTGCTATCCTTGCTAGTGCATGACCTTTATTAAGTCCCTTTTATAAAAGACCAAGTTGCTTTATATATGTGGGGTATTAAAACTATGTGTCGCTGTTTGTGTCCTTTAATATAAAAAATGGATTTGTTAGACTTTATAGCATCAATTGACTTGACTTCGAACGTGGTTCCATCAAAGTATAATCGGAAATATGCCAAATTTTGGCATACTGCGCTGGTTTGGGCCAAGGACTCTATTGACATAGATCCTTAAAGTACAATGTGTCGTTGATGAGCCCAATTTAAAAATCATTCCGTGCTAGAGGCCTTGTGTAAAAAAGATATGGTAAGAAGTTTTATAAAGCGCCAATACGTGGAACCTTTTCGATTTGAGGTACTGTCCAACTAAAAGCTTGATAAGATTGTCGTTCCTCTTCAAACTCGACACTTTTTATTTAAGTTTATAAATAATCTACCACTGCGATATTCGGCTATACGGTCTATATCTAAGTGGATCTCCCAATGAACGACCAATCACCAACTTAAGTGTAATCTGACCATATCGGTAAATATTTGATACTTAACTTTATTCAGAAATATTGGGCTAACCAGATAAAATTCGGCATTTTATTGCAATGTGCAAAAAATCAGCATTGGGAAAATTAATCCATGTCTTTATGTATCCCCTAAACTAATATCAGTTTTATACACATGGGGGCTTTTAAAAAAAATAGTTTTTATTACCCTGGTAAAATAAGACTTTATCGATATAAGATTAAACGCCCAAATACATAAGCTCTACCATATTTTGGGATCTGCCTTCCGGCAAATCACATATGTGACGCGCAAAATAGAAAGGGACCTAAGGATAAAACCCAGTTTTGTTCAGGAGAGCCATTTTAAAGATCAGGTCCCTTTGTATTTGCGCTTAAAATCGTCGATTTCGCTTTCATAAAACGCGCATATCTCTTGGAGGGAACTTTTGGGGCATGGGATCGGTCTCATTCAATGCTCAGATGTTGTCCACATCAAAAAAAAGAAAAAAAATGAAAAATGATTTTTTTTACCCTTAGATCCCTTTCTTTATGCGCTGTTACATATACAGCCCGATTTTGATTTATTTTCAGTACAAATAAGTCTAATGAATCTGCAAATGCTTTAACAAAAAACTATATTTCGGTGTATGCATGGTACTCCGTATAATGTTACCTTCGCAATCGTAGCCCAAGCGGCCCAAAAGCCTATCATAAAATAATTTGGTACAGTTTACTACTACTATGAGGACTATATATTTTGATTGCCAACATGCAGAAGGAAATCCGGAACCAGTACCTACCGCTGTAGGGTTTATACTGTTTATGTTCGAAACTGTAAATTAAGATACTCATTAATTAAAGTTGGTAAAAATTATACCATCTTAATTCATTATTTCATCTCCTTTGCTCATCTAAACCGATATCATATGAGTGTGAAATGCAAGTGGCTCGTCGTACAGCTGCTTAATGCTGGATACACGAGATACACGATACGCTACCGTATCAGCCTACAGCCATGTTGAAGCAAACGTTGCTTCGAGTGTACTTATAGATGTCTTGCCACGTGTCTTCTGAACGAACAAAATAGGTTGCTGCAATACTTTGCTTTAAACTCGTGTGTTTCTAGCATAATGTTCGGTACACAGGTGGCAACCGTCAGAGCAACATGTTGGAACAATTTTGTTTTGTTAACAAAACACGTGGCAATGCAGCTACACACGAACATGGCTGCAATGCTGCAACGGTAAGCTCCTGTGTATCTACCATAAGAGCTGTTGTGACCTTCCCGGCGTATGATTAATATTCATTTTATATCACACATCCTTCATACGTAGGGGTGGATAATCAAAACTGATCGTTGATAAGGATCCTCAGTATATAAGAGTTGATAGTCTATATAAATGTAGGCTCCTCAGCTTTAAGTTTCAGAACATTAAGATGAAACCAAAAAAAGTTGTGTAGCCCTTCATTACCATTGAAACCCCTTACAATTTTATTAGCTTAATGATTTATCCTTAAAGCGTTGATAAGCTAATAAGAAAACATTTTACTGTGTGAAGGGCCTTTGGTTGGTTTTAAAGGTTAAATGGTACTTAAGGCGACATTTAAGAATTATTGCAGCCATCTTTTTCATAGCTTGAATTTCAAAAGGAATTGCTCTTTACAATTTTAATTTGTTAGCCTTATTGTTTATTAAATAAGTAACGAAACAATAGATTATTATGGGTTTTTAGATTATTATGGGTTGGGCGTATTTTATTTCCATATTTGGCGGCTTAACTCAACTAGGTACTTCCCAATACAAAAATGAAAATTACTCCAAGAATAATTGCGTTATATTTTAAATATATATATATATATATATATATATATATATATATATATATATATATATATATATATATATATATATATATATATATATATATATATATATATATATATATATATATATATATATATATATATATATATATATATATATATATATATATATATATATATATATATATATCCCTTCATTAATCAAGTCTTATCATAACTTCTGCGAACAGCAAAAGATTTGTATGCTCTGCGCAGAGTAGTTAGAACCACCTATTCTCATCGGTTAAATTCCTGGACTTAAACTCCCCTGAAATTAATTTAAGTATTTTTTTGTTAAACAACTGTAAAATATGATTTAGACTTAACTATCTTTTTCTCATAAAAACGATCAGTGGAATAGACTTGCGAGTCATAAAACTCTCCTAAGGGTTGTTTTATTTCTGTTGTTTTTTGTTGCTTTCAATATATACCTCGCCGTAAATAGCTTGTATGGAGTAGCATGTATACATATATCGATAAACGTAGGATTACAAAGAACTTTCTTTCAAAGAACTACAGGCATACAACATAAACTTGCCCCAAGAGGTTGTAGCGTAAAAGTTTCACTTAAAGATTTGCTGCATATAAAATAGACATGTAAAAAAACACACATAAGTTTTTGCCTCATCGTAATGCCGCGTAATGTTAATGATTTTAGGTTAAAGAGGGTAAATTCTTACCCAACAGTTGCGAAAATGTCAATTCAATTAATTCCTTAAATATCGCACGACATCCTCTATGTATGGATGTGCATATAAGTCTGTGTAAAAGTATGTATAATGCGAATGTGCGTTTGGATGTACGAGTATATGTGTCAAAACTTTTATATTCTTACTTTCTAGTTTGCTCCTGCATCAGAATAACAAAAAGAAGAAAGCACGAAAAAAACTTAATAAACAATGTCTATTTTTGCGTTCTCTTTCGTTTCTTTCTTTGCAGATTTACTTTGAAATGTTGACAATGATGTGGATGATGCGGCACGTAGTGATGAAACAAAGTGCAAAAGTTTCCACTCACTTTTGAAAGAGGAACAACTACGGCAGCACCACGCTTTCCGTTCGCCAGGCAACCGACACACTTTCCGACCGCCACTATAACTAGGGCTGCTACTACGACTACCACTACTACAACCAAAAGAATTGCTTCTGCTACTACTACTACAAGTCACTACTGCTACAGTATTCACCCTCCCTAATAGCCGTTAGCTTAAGTTCGTAATAGGAGTTGCTAAAGTAAGGCAGGCCGAGAAGCACCGAGCATACTAGAGCAGAGTGTGAGGTCTACGACGACAAGACGCAAGGAAAACCACTTTAATAAAACGCTTTACACAAACCTTAGCTAGTACGGTAGTGTGCGTACGCGTGTGCGTGTGTATGAGTGTGTATAAATGTGCTCGAAGAACTTATGGCGCCGCTAAACGCATAAAATGCAACTACGTTAGGACGACACACGCACACACACACACTCTCAAACAACTCAGAGCTCCGTGCTCAATGCTGCTGATGACGATGTCCTTGTTGGCGTTACAAGCGATCCAATAATTTGACTTTGTACTTGGTGACAATAGCGAAAAGCATACGTGCGCTTGTTAGCAAGAACAACTCGGCTAACAAAACGTCGGCCTAAAAAGAAAAGACAAATATTAAAACGCTACCAAATCGAAACGGCCAAATCCACTTATGGCACACCACTCAAACTTATGGCCGCGTATTCTAAAATGCTTGTGGGCCGGATCATTCTGATGACCATGCTCCGCACAGACGCGCATGTTGCCAGTCGTACGTATACGAAATAAGAAACAAGCACGAAAGCAAAACACACCAAAACGCCAAACAGCCAAACAAAACTCTTCATTTTGGGGAAAGGACACGACACTCTCCTCGACACCACATACGAAAACCCTAACCCGACTTTTCTCAAGACATCATCAACACCGCCACCACCACCATCAGTCCCCTCTCTACTCAGTTTCGCTTCACAGCTGTTCCTAGCGCGAACGAAACAACAACAACAACCACACTCCACAGCTACATCACCTCCATCCAGACCAAAACGTGTTCAGAGATTGTTCATATTCATCGCCGAGAAGTGTGCGTCTCCGCCAACGGTTGCTGCAAAAGTGTCACCAGCCCTACAACGAACGAACGAACAGTACCAGTAGCACTCATTGCTGTTTGATTTGTAGGAACAACTTGCCGTCGCAATGCAAATTACTGCCCCCTTCAGGGCCCTGGTGATTGCCCATTTATTCTATTGTGTGGCACCAGCTGGAGGTAAGTACATTTAAACAAATTTCTCCACATTTTAATTTATTGATAATGGCCCTCCATACGAATCACTCGCCAACTTTTTACCAAACGGAGGGGTACTTTGGCATAGTTTACCGTTTTACACAGGACTTGTCCACCTTCCCCGAAACAACAACAAAAACAAGATGAGACCTCTTGAGCGTCTCTTGTGTTCCATTTACTAGCGAAAAAGTATGGTTATTGCGAACATTTTTTTATCATCAATTTATATATATACTTATATATATGTTTTTCTTTATATACACATGTGTAAGTACATACGAAGGTAGATAGAACCATACGCGTGTTATAGGTGAGCGTGTGTAGGTTGCACCGGTTGTCCGCTTGCTAGACGAGCTATGAATAAATCTATTATTTTACTCTTGCTGAAGGGGAGTGGAAGAAGGTGATCTATTATAGGGTCTGTTTCTCGAGTTTCTGGCATAAGTTCCTAACCGCCCGTGTAGACAGAAATCTTTCCATTTACCAAAATTGAGTTTCTAGTCCGTGATTCTTATGCATGAAGTCTTTAAATGTATGTGATTAGAGCCGTTAAGTTGATACTGTACTTAAGTTTGTCATCCCATCCAACTCCTTAAAGAGAGCAATGTCCACAGGTCATCTGGGGGATGACTAAGACGAAGACCCGTTTAAATGGCATACATTTTAAGACAAACGGAGGAGACGTTACCTGGCCCTAAGCAGGGAATCTGCTGTAATCCAGATCAACGACTGCAGGAAAATTCGAATTTAACGAGAAATGCCAGCGAAAGAGATTTCCAACGAGCAATGCAATAACACAACAAAAAGCCCTCGTACTACAAGTTCGGTGTGTAGTAACATACAACAAAATCAAGCGAAGTAAACCTTATCTTATGAAGTTTTAATGATTCCTATATATTTAATTTCTTTGCAATATTTAATAAATTGCTTGGCTTATTGAGCGATGATAATTTTTACCAAATTTTGTCCAAATTTCAAGGTTGATTTTTTCTGCTCATAATAATGCCCTACGCAGTGAGGAGTAGGGTATAAAAATAAGTTTAATGGAGATGTATGAGAAATGTCACTTACCCATATTCTTCCGCTTTTGCCGTACTTTGTATCAGGTCTGCTTTTCGGTATCGGACAAAAAGAGGCTTTTTCCGTTCAAGTTTTTCATCAAACTCCGACAAAACCCCAAAAATTGTAATAAAATGTTGAATTTAATATATTATGTCAGTTAACTGCTTCGACTTTGCGTTCGCAAAAAATATAAGATGTTTTTGAGCTAAATCGGTATGTTGATTTTAATACAGAGTGGGCCAAAAGTTACCATGGGATTAAAAACTATACTAAGTTTTTCGTTTATTAATTTTTTGTTATTTTTTCAGCAGATTATATAATGTACCATATGGAAATTTGTTACTAACTAATCGTATGAAAACTAATGCCACTTAAATGATCCCCGTTTTCAGCTTCGTAATGCTGGGCTCGCTTAAGAGCATTTTGCATAACATCTTTAAAACTTTGTGGCTGTAGCGTTCGAATTTATGCAACAATGTTGGCATTGAGTTGAAGGATTGTCTAGGACTTGTTCACATATACTCGCTCCTTCAAATAGCCCCAAAGAAAATAGTCGCTTGCTGTCAAATCTGGCAAAATAATTTTCGAATTTCTGGAAATTATTCGCTCTCCAAAAATTTGACTCAAAAGTGCCATTGTGTCTCGGGCAGTGTGAGAAGTGGCTCCGTCCTGCTGAAACCACATTTCCAGTCTGTTTTCAAGAGCTGGATGAAAAATATGTTCTATTATAAATCTATACCGTTACAACACTTTCATCTTCATTTTCGAAGAAGTAAGGCCCAATGATATTTGCAGATGTGATCCAAAACCATACTGTACACCTAATGGGGTGCAATTGGCGCTGATGAATTACTCTTGGATTTTCAGAACCCCAGATTTTACAGTTCTGATTGTTAACAAAGCCATTCAAATATTCTTTATCCCGCATGCGTTGCGTTAAAATAATTTATAGCTGATTTAAATAATAAAATTCTATTATATTGGTTCTTTGTTTAGTTGTGATTCTCTCCATTATTTATTCTCCAAGTTATATTTATATAATCTAAAAAAAAATAAAATATATAAACGAAAAAGTTATTAAATACTCAAACCCCATGGTAACTTTTAGCCCACCCTGTATTCACATACCCCCCATGTGGTGCACTTAAACTCTACGTGAATTCGCCGATAATATTCCTTGACATAAAAATCGATTAAGAGAGATGATATAGAGATCCTTTACTTAAAATTTAGTCAAACTCTTTAGTATTTGTCTCTTCGGCGGCAGTAATAAATACGTATTAATGGCTTATTTCCCGGGTAAAAAAGAACTCAACATTTCTCCCTGTTGCAAAAAAACACAAACGACATTATATTGGTTGAAACTAAATTGCGATAGTTCCAATGTATATCGTATGGTCATTACTTATTGAAATAAATTTACTTACAGCCATCAACTGTGATACCATTATCTTCAATTCTATTAAAGTATTAGCTTGGTATATTTTGCGCTTGACGTACTATGGTATCGTCATCATAATTCAAGCTTATCATAACTCCACACGCTTAGTTGACCACCCAAATGAGCGTTAACGATTATTGATGCCATTCAACGCTCGACATATGTACTCGTATGAAACATTCTACTCGATTCGAATATATGCTCAAGGATTAGATTTTGGTGATTTTAGCTTTCAATGTCCTCTTTTGAAAGAGCTTTCTCAGCAATCTTATCGTTGCTCTAATCGTTTACCAAGAAAATCTATGATGACCAAGCACTCTCACATCCATACCGATAGTTCTACCCTTGCCAGGGGGGGGGTACTATGGGTTTGTGCAGTGGGTTGAAAAAAGAGTAATAGATCCATTAAAAATTATGTCGATCGACGCAAAACTTTTTTCATATCCATTTGTCTATCTATTGTTATTATCAAAATCTAGGTCGCACATATAAACCAATGTCTATGAAGCTTTCCGAATTATTTTATTTTCAGCAACAGTTGGTGTTGAATTTAGAATAAATCGTACAAAGTTCTGATACAGTTCGTAGAGTACCTCCCGATTTGGCAACTAACCGACCAAAGAGTGGTAAATTTCATCAGATTTCAGCGAAGCTTGGCTTGTCGTCATTTTGTATCTCTGAAAATCTTTGATATTTTTCAATATTTTTATAAAGATCCCAGACAAATGTTTGAAACCAAAGTAACAGCGGTACATTTCTTAAGATTTCAACGAAATCCTTTTCGGCTTTATTTTGCATACAGAAAAAACATTGCTGAAAATACAACAAATCGGTCTTGTTATGGCTCCCATACAAATGTTTATCCGGATTTTGGGTCTAACCGAACTTACAGCGGCGAATGTCATCAAGTTTTAAAAAAATTTAGTTTTTGTCATTATTTAGCATATGGGAAAAATCTATATTATTTTAATTGAGAAATTCATTAACCGCACTTATTCACAGTCATCAGTATGCATTGATAGTCCCACTGTCCCAAACTGTTTGATGACTGCTGTTGATCTTAGTCCAATTGAAAAATATTGTCATTCATGAGCGAAGACTAGCAATCTAATTTATCCGAATTTTTTGTTGTCGTCTAATGGAGAATTCAGTCTTGATTGATGCGCTTGCTTTGTGCATTTTACTTTTTTGTCAACCAATGATTTTCTGCGTCCACATTGTCTTACATGTGGAACATCGTCTCTATGTTTATCTTTGGCGTTTCATTGCTAAACACAGAAACCTAAACAGAGATACTGAAAACTCAAAGCTAATCTTGCCAGATTGTATGGGTATTTATGATTTAAAGTTGTTTTGTGTTCGATCCGCTCTCGTATATATTCGGTTCTCCCTAGCATAGTGCAAAATATTGCCACATGAGATATCCGCATAAATAAGATGCCTTTGTTTCATGCCACTCCATGTTGTCGAACAGAACAACAAGCATATGTACGAGTATGCAATAACACAGTGTGTGTGTGTGTGTGCTTCAATGTCTGTATATTTATGGTTTTACACAAGAGATAGTGAATGTTATTTTAGGTGCTCCCATACTCACACATACACATACGCACACCCCTCTCACACATAAGTTCATGCCACAAAAAAGTGGCATTCTCGACAGTGCCGTGTGCTTGTGTCTGTACACTTTCCCTATCAGCTGTATTTAACGTCTTTCTAAAAGGACTTTTTGTATTTATGATCGTTTCCAATGTGGGCATACAATTTATCATTACATAAATAACACTTTATTGAATTTAAAATCAATACGCAAACCGAATAGGCCAACGCCAAGCGCAGAGGAGCAAAGCATTCTGGAGATGGCTACATTTGGAAGCCACTCAGAGTACCCACATGTACCCTTCATACTGCACTCTACACATTTTATGTGGAACCTAGATCACGTACATGAATCATATTTAGAGGGCATTAACTGGTGGTGCGGTGGGGCGGGGTGGTGTTTGAAAAAGGATTTCTGGCATATGTGTGCGAAGAAGGTGAAATATGTTCATATGCATGTTTGTGTGTCAAGTATTACAAATTCTGAATACCTAAAAATGCCGGTTGGACCAGAAACGTAAATTTTATTTTACCCCTCAACTTTCCATTAGGAAAGAAATAAGGATGTCGTATTCTTTCTGGCGGCGAACAAGTGTGAGAGGCCATAGTAAAGATGTGACTAAACGGCAGCTTTTAAGGCAACATAGAAGTTTTAATGTTTTTTTGCCAGAATTTAAAGTTAAGTTACTTCTGCACGCTATTAACAGCTCCATAAGTGAGGTTTTTGTTAAATATCGTTATGTATTTTTGATAGCTTCTATGAATATACATTATCTATGTTCTATTGGCACCTCGCTCATGTATGTCAACTTTTGGCTGTCACCACGCAGCATTCATAAGCGCCCTGAATTAAGAATTCCTTTACTATCTGTTATCTCCGAAATGTTATAAGGATTTAATCAATTTCAAAAAGTGCCCAAGCTATTCCTCAAAAGTAACAGTGATTTCATGTTCTAGGTTTCACTTGATGTGTTTTTTAATGGCTGACAACAGAACAGTGGCTTTTTCGAAACACAGTTGTCATACATTTTCAACAGCACGAGCCATAAATGTGCTCATGTGCTGGTTTGCAAAGGCTCGTGCAAATACAGGTAAAAATATAGAAAAAATAATGGTCAAAAAATCGCATTATACGGCAATACTCGTATGGCTTCATTGTCATAATCTAACAGTCCAACTTTTTTCGGCAACAAGGTCAAGTTTGCGTGGTTTGCACGGCTTGCTTAGAAATATCCAACATACAATTATTTAAGAACTTGGCCGGTTTTAACTGTATCTCACAAATGGATTGACCGAAATTTTTCTCTCTTTTCCGGATCGCATATCATCGATCGTAAACAGCGCGTCACAAAAATGCTATGAAGGGATGAAATCAGCACTACTGTTTTCTTTAAAAATTGCAGGAAGCATAAAGTGGGATCTTGTTTAAATGGCCGTAGTTGGGATTTAACATAAGTGACAAGTCTTATTTAAAGTAGATCGGTGTGATTTTTATGGGTCATCATCACATTTATTTTTTCGGTGTAACAAATATTACCATACCCATGATTCGCCTCCACCAAAGTATTGTGAGTACATAAAAAGAAGAGACGATGCTCCCAAAAACAGCTCGGTCGAACACTTGTGAGTTTGGCGAGTCATGGCCAATGATTGGCACTTTTCTTGTTGCCACTGATCCGGCCTCTAAATTGAGCCTTGTTAGAAAAAATGAATTTGATGTCGAAAATCCGGAGCTCTAACATACATTTACATCGTTCTGGTCGCGGACTCTTGACGTTTTCTATGGTCATCCGGCTTGAATCATGAGTCAATATTATCATGTGTGGTGAGAGGCTCAAATCCAACTACAAAAGAGACTCTTGTTGTACCGATCGGCGACGACTCGATGTAACTGAGTCTTCTTCAATATTGGCCTCATCTCTGTCTAGATGGCTTAAATTAGTGACGCCAAAACTAATCCACAGTGCCTGCATACTTAAATTAAAATGATGGGTTTCTAAAACCAGTTGCAAAATAGTTCATCTGCATGATGTAATGCAAAGCACGATGAAATGGCAAACCGCATCGAAAAAAATACCATTACCTTTTGGCCTCATCTACAAGTATTATATGTGACAGCGCATAGAGAAAGGGACCTAAGTGTAAAAAAATCAATTTTCATTTTTTTTCTTTTTTGATGTGGACAACATCTGACTGAGCATCGAATGAGACCGATCCCATGCCCCAAAAGTGTTCCCTCCCAGAGATATGCGCGTTTTATGAAACTGAAGTCGACGATTCTAAGCGCAAATAGAAAGGGGCCTAATCTTTAAAATGGCTTTCCTGAACAAAACTGTTTTTTAACCTTAGGTCCCTTTCTATTTTGCGCGTCACATATATATAATATTTTTTTGATCGTACTAATGCTTTTGATAAACAAACAGATTTAAGGCAATCAAAATGACAGTTTTGGGTAATGGGATATATAACAAGATTTGATATCCCGAGGAAATCGACGACTGAGAATCGATGATTGCCTTCGTAGTCCAAGTCATTGGGATCTAGTATGCAAACAACTCGCAATATTTTTGAAAAATTCTCATCAACCAGGTGTGTGAATTATTGAGACGTCGGTTGACAAGAACACATTTCTATCTTGTCGAGCTCTACGGATCGACAGTATTCCTCGCTATTGATAAGTAGAAACATTCGTGTTACAAATTTCCAATGAACACTAAAAAAAAGTTATTGCTGCCTACAATGATTATATACCTCAAATTGGTTACAATTAACCTAGATTAGCGCTACTCTTTTCGTCGCCACGAACGGAAGTGCTGTAAAGTTCCGAGTAAACCGATCACGTCTTATAACTACGCTAAACGGCAAAAACGTAGTATTACATAAGCCACACTCTCGTTAGAATTAATCTTATAGCAATAGGTTTGATTTCTGTCAGCCACTAAACCTCTCTTAGAAGCATTCTGCCCAATCTAGTGGACGATATTGTGTTTAATAAGGACAGCATTAATTTGGATATAAATTTGAAGCAATTCACTGTGGTTTGCAAAGTTTTTTTTTGTTTTTTTCCTCCAGTGTTTTGGAGGAAAAAACTCCAAGCGTCGGCATATATTTTGTTAAAAAAAATACCTATATATGGAGCACCCTGTACACATGTGCCTGTTCACGAGTACATACGTGTCGTCTTGCTGGGCATGCTGCAATATCAGCATCATAAAAATATGGAAAAAGCATCGCACATATGCCATCAACTATTTCTACGTACAGCCGCCGTGTATGTCAGGCACTATGAAAATATTTTAAATCCCGTTCGTGCTGTAGGATTGAGGCTTTTCTTTTCCATGCACACTCAGTAAAGAGACATTTATTTAGTTTTATACGGTAAGTGTGGTGTTTTTTGGAACTTGAATTTCTTTCCTTGAAGCGAACCTCACACTCACCTGGCCGGGGACACTTCAAACCACATTTGAATGTTTAAACAGTAGAGAAAAAACAGCGTAGCTCAGCAGACAAACAGACAGACAGACGGGCAGAGCGACAGACACGAATGAATTATGGAAAATTTTACCGGCTTCATATATGAGACCACCTTAATTTATGTTAAAGGTACTTTAAAGTCCTCTTGTTTTAGGGCCAAGGATGTGTGTGTGAGTGTTTGTCTGTGGAAATGAGAGAAACGAGCACATAAAGACGAAGACAATCGAATTTGCATTTTGCATAATAAAACTATAACTTCAATAGAGCGCCACATACAGAGTGGTCGCAGATTCCGCTCGTAGACGACTGCACATGAATCAAATGCCTTTAATAATGACACGGCAATATCAACAACAACAACAACAACAGCTACAACAAAAAACGGCCATACAGACTGTCAGTCTATCGTTGGGCCGGTCGGTACACACCGCCTTTTGGCTGGGTCTCGAAATATGCATTCACGTTTGTCCGCTTTAAATTGTTGGGCCTTTTCGCTTTGAGATTTACGACGACGGGGCGGCAGGCAAAAACGCCACAGATGAAAGTGTGTATTTTGCTTAAAGTTTTTGTGTTTTTGTTTTTATTTCTCTCGCTTTTTTTCTGTTTGCTTCGAAAGGCCTTCGCTTAAATGTCTGTTCTACTTTTTCATAACTCGCAACAAAATGTAAATTTCATTTAACGTCCTTCGTGGCATGCAGCCACCACACCCACCACACCCACCACAGCAAAACACATGCACTGCCGTTTCAATGTGGATGTATGGGCATGTGCGTGAGTCTGCTGCGTGTGTATGTGTGTGAGTAAACATGGTCGAAATGACAGCATACATATCGCCATGTGTGTACGTACATCCATCCAAGCATACATGCATCCGAGCATCCATCCATCCATCGAAAAGCATCTAGTGATATTTCCACTATCTTGGCTGGGATGGCCCTTAAGGCAGACGCTGTACGAAGCCAAAAGCAACAGCAACAGTGCAACATAATCTACGAGAAAGGATGGAAGTGAGCATAGATATGCACACACACATACACACACTCTTGGCTATGTGTGTGCATGTTGATGTGAGTGGGTGTGGAACGCAGATAGTGTGCTTTGCGCTGGTGTGTTTGTATTTGTGCAGGAAAATTGATGAAAAGGCAAGTGTTGTGTTGTCATCACGGACCAGAAAAATGTCCAGCAGCACTTTTATTTCAAATGTGCAGAAAAGCAAAAAAAAAACACTCAAAGCTAACGCAGGCAACGGCAAATCCAGCAAAAAGCAACACTCACCACGATGATTAAAGCCAGAGAAATGCAACGACGACACCCAAGCATGTTTGAATTCATCAAATGTGCGCAAATGTGACAACTGGAACACGATGACATATCAGCTACACGTATGAGCCACGTCCAGTGTGTCTTAAGCAAATGCTTATACCTTGAGACAGTCGGACGGATGCAAAGTCAGTTAGCAAGTCATTCTACGGCAGTCGCCTGACTGGCACGCACAGTCGACTAAAACTTTGCTCTGCACATGCATACCTACACATTCGCATCCACAATCACCGTCAGCATCAACCTCAAACCCATTCATGGCGGCACATCATCATCTAACAAGCAGACCATCATTATCAAATGTGACATTCTATACCCAGAAGTCAGTCACAAGATGCCAAGGATCATTCATCCTTGCATTCATTCATTTTGGAAAATTGTATGTTCACTTGGCCCACCTTGCCTTGTGCACCATAAATGGCATCCCTTCTACTTACTTCGTTAGAGGCTCAACCCTGAAATGTCCTGCAGATTAATTGGTTTGATAAAATTAAAATCGACAAATTCTGGGAACTTCCAACGCTTGTCAGAACTCTCTAATAAGCCAGTACACCCACACATGTTCGGTGCAGATATAAAACTGGGTAGAGTTTCACTTTGAATATGTATCCAGCCAACGTTCATTTAAAAATTCAGTTAACTCACACATCCACAACCGAGCTGTAACCAAGCAAAATATACGTCTAAACACCCACCCATGCCGCACATGGCACAGTGGCTAAAACAAAGTATATATATTTCCAAAAATCGCAATTCTTTCAAAAAAGGGATCAAATAATCCAAAGGAAATCCTCTTAACGTTAAACAGACACTAAACGAATGGTTATATGTTATTTTCTTGGCGACATCCGAAAAGAGAAAGCCCTCTTCTAATTCTAAGTGGAACTCAAAAGGTTATACTTGAACATACCAAACTGCCCTTGAAGTGAGACTTGTCTAAATTTTAAGCAGCCTAGGTCATCAGCGGATTTTTCAAAATGAAGGCAAATATAGTTTTTTCTACGAGGGAAGCATTCATCAACAACAACATCTGTTCTTCTACGTCAGGACATGGACTTTGCTCATTAGACAGTATTTGCTCGAGAGGTGTAACGAATTAAGAAAGATCGTGAAAGATTCTTGTATTCCGGTTGAGAGCTGTTAAATAAGTAACCGATTTGAAACAAAAAAAAAATATTTTTTCCACAACTTTCATGTATTTACATAAAAAAATAATTTCGGTTCAATAATTGGATGTTACACTCCTATATTGCATATGTTATTTAGACTTTCCATTACATAGGTCTACAGATGCCCTGCTTGATATTATGATACCATGAAGATAGATATAAACTGATCGAGTTAAATATATTTTTATTTTTTAAAATACTTTTAGACCAGGGTTTGGTTTCTTGTAGTACCAATTTTCAAATCCTTCAAATTAGTCCAAATTAGCCCAAATTAGTTAGCACTAAGTCATTTTATAGAATTTGGGAACTGGAAGTCCTTGCATAGTTGGTTCTCGAGATTATGGTGATTGCAGAAGCAATTTGTAGTACAATCCATTTCATTGCTTTTAAATATTCTACTATAATTAAGCTGGCGCATTCGCCTTATAATGAATGCCCTTCTTCCTTTCCTATTGTGATAGTTCTTCTTATATTAAAACATTCACTTTCTCTGTAATGTCAGATCTTCATTATCCGTGCTGGTTTGTATCTCTAAGTTAGTGGGTAAGTAACGCACAGTGTGTATCCCAAAAAATACTTTCCATAAACTCTCCAGTGAAGCTACTACACAGGCGACCAGACTGTATTGATAGTTTTTTTTTTTTCAATTGTATTATCTCTGAGGCTGTCAATGTTACCAATACCATCGAGCTTTTAAATTAGAAAGATAGGCTTGTGCATACATGATTTTACTTCTAAACAACAAAAATCATATCAAAATTCCAAATTATTGAAAAGGTCGGTTGTCATTTGGGCTTCAGTGTACAAGCAACTAATTGTACCATTGAAAAGTTTAAGACTGAGTAGACCCTGTTACACCATAAGCAAGGAACCTGATAATGATTGCTGCGAAGTGAAAAAAACATAGCTAATATTCATTACATGATGTTTTGTCATTGTTTTTTTTTACTTATGACACGGCACATTGTAATCATTTGCATTCTTGGTCTCTAAATTCTTCAATAACATTTGTCATAGCATATAGTTCCCAAATATATATTTATATCCGATTTTTATGGTTTTAGCTCTGTTCAATCTTGATAAAACTTAGCACGAGTAAGTTTTGCCGATCAGGAAATAGCGTTATTGAAATAGAAGAAAATCGGGTTACATTTAGATATAGCTTATTTCCTTACACGTTATCTTCATGAAATTTGGCACAAGTATTTTTTTTTTTTTTGACCAAATACGGAAGTTGCGAAATTGAAGAAAATCGGTTTAGATTTAGGTTAGTTTTTATCCGATTTTTCTATTTTTAGCTTTAGAAGCCACATCTAAGATAGAGCTTTGCACAAGTAAGTTTTATAGGCCAAGCAAATTGAAAAAAATGAAAAAAATCGATTTACATTCAAATATAGCTCACATATATAAGTCCATCCGATTTTTATGTTTTTAGCTCAAGAAGCCACATCTTACATCCAATCTGGTTAAAGTTTGGCACAAGTTAGTTCCTTGTGTCAAAAACTCACGCTGATAAAATGGCAAAAAATTGGTTCAGATTAAGAAGTAACGCAAATATACGTTCAATCTATGGTATTTTACGAAATCACAATTATATTTTCTAACAAATTCAAATATGAGATTGGTTTTAAAATCTGGGTAAATCTAAGGGGTTTCAAAAACCTATTTTTACTTGGGTTTTTTGAACATCCAGACGTGGAGGGTATAATAAAGTCAGCCACGTGCGATTTTATCTTTTTTACTTGTTAATATCCGCAAAGGTTAACATGAAGTTGCGGTAATGACATGACAATATCATCGAACCCTATTTCTTTCGTAATGATGAAGGAGGCAACGTTACCGTTTATGGTCCTCAGCTTAAATAGACTTTATCTAACTTTCTGTGTACGAACGTCGAATATATCGATATTATCGAGCTTTAATTAAAACAAGAATGACTTGATGTCATGCAAGCGAAGCAATACTCGAAGTCCTTAATGATTACTTTGCAGACGGGTTTTTCTCACGATGGTCATTCAAAAATTGATCACTTCGATCAAGCGACCGGACAACACTCGCATATTTTTTTGATGGCTCCGTTGCGTCTTTAGCTACACTAAGAAGTCAACAACTCTTACCGAGCTCGAGGTTCGCCGACCGAAAAACCTTAGCACATATTAGACTGATTAAAAAGGACCGTATTTTTGTTTTAGAGTCCAGTCTCCAGCTGGTAAGATCGCCGACGTTTACGACGTGGAAAACCCACCGCTGAAAATTTGTTAAATAGTTTTAACCGGTGTTAAACCTGGATTATCTGGCATTATAGTTGTGTACACTTTTGTCACACCTTTCAAGCTATTCCTCAATATCTTTTAAGTTAAGTTAAATTTATTTGAGCCTTTTAAAATCATTAACACAGTTAAAATCATTAACAGAGTATACTTATAGTACCTATATACAATAATAGAAAAATTAAAATTAAAGTGTATTGTTTTAATAACATACATGTGAAGAAAAGATTACTAATTTAAATAAAAGAATTTCCATTATTATTATTTATAAGTACTAATCTACGTATAATTGGAACAGTGCTTGCTCCCGGCACTTTTATGTAATATAGACCAGCAACATTTTCATGTATCCAATAATGAGGTTGTACTAGAAAATACTATTTATATGCACTCGATTTTGCGAGGATTGAAGTGGATTGCTAACTGATGCCAGCCTACATTTAAAATCCACATTCTAAGAAGAATGCCTTTTCAACACAACAATTTAAATTGACAAATACAATGCACTGTTCGCCCACTGTGCACCGGTTCATCCATTCGTATACCCTTTCATACTTCAGCAAATGATGTGGTTTGACTGAATTTCATTTTTCGAGGCCTTGGTCATTAATTAGCCACGAAATTTAATTCCGCTTACATTCAACGTCTGTATATGTGTGTGTGGGTGTATGTAAGTGAGTACTCATGTCAGTGCAACAAACGAAATCCACGAGCGCACCAACACACCTTCATTTAGAATGTTGCATACGCTTTTGTTTCGCTCAGTCAGCCGCTCCGTTTAAAATCATACGCTTTTCAGACGATGCTGGCAAATCAAATGAAAAAAAGCTGCAAAAACACAGTCGCACACAAACACACACACAGAGAATGAATTGAAACTGCACGAGTTTTGAATTCTAAATAGTTGATTTCTATTCAGAAACCAGCAAAACCAAATGAAAAAAGACTGTTTGCTGTGTGTTTGTGAATTCATAAATTTTACATAGTTGTGGTTGTTTTGAGAATGAACAAAAACAAAGTGAAATAGTAAACAAAAAATCATAAAATAATAATAGAATAATAATAAAGGAAAAACTTTACGTTCTTGTGTATGCGAATGTATTATATTAGCTAACATAATAGGGTGTAACGAACCAAGCTACATTTAATGTAAGTAACTGGGCAGTGGCTAAGAATTATAATAGATAGAAACAAATATTTTTAAAACTTAAGCAGAGGTCGATAAAATGGATTCCTGATCTGAAAATATTAATTTTACTTTCTCAAAATGTTATTAAAGAAGAAAGGAGGATATTATCTCATAGGAAATACTCTCGCTCTATAATTACAATGCTATTACTTTATGACCGAACCCCTTTTCTAACGAGGGCGACGAACTGCTTTATGATTTATCTCTGGCGTTCGTCATTTATGAAGTAGAGAACTCCAGCTGAAAATTGTTACATGTTATCACACGGAAAAGCGCCTTATATGTTTTAATATTGTAAAAGTTGTTTGCGCTAACCAGGTCTCCACAGCTGTTTCCTCATAGATTGTTTAATTTTATTGGCAAATGCTATTGATAAGCTCTAGGCTCCTAAATATACTTAAAACAGTGCTTTGTTTGTTTCTGACTTCGACTTTGAAACGGAAAAACACTAATTTACTCGCGAAAAAATGTCATCCTTCTCGTGGTCTGTCTTACAATGAATAACGCTTAAAACTCAAAGCCAACACCCTACAAAAGCTCCTCTGAGTACACCCTAATGTATACGTATGCATGTGTGTATGTATTTGTATGGTTTTTGCGTAAATTATGTATGAGTAATAAAATAAAACAATTTTTATTAAAATTATTCACAACTATTTACGAAACAGCAACAACACTAACAACAGCGAAAAATAAACTACCCGTAGCGAAATTCGCATTAATGCTGCTCGTATGATCAACTGGATGGCGGAGATTTTTACGCAGTTGCGAGTTCCGAGAAAGGAAAATATGGAAAACATATACACACACACACACATACACGCTACACACACGACAATTGAGATGCATTTCACTGTAAATTCCTCAAACATTTATCGTTCTGCATGAATCGTAATAAATTACATGACGTCAATGCCATCAAGTAATTTATTATGGCAACGATAATGCTCAAGTAGTTGCAGCCTGTATGCATGTGTGTGTGTGTGTGTCTTTATAGATGACTCTGATTTAATTTCCGCCTTTAAAAATGCCATGGCCCAGAGGAGGAATGGCATTTTTAAATTACACAACTCATTTAATGTAACTGTTTACATAAGCATTTTTATGAATATTTGCGTACATACATACGGGCGAACTATGCCATGCAGCCTCCCCCGGCGTATGATTTTTGCCATGAACTATTAAATTACGCATACGCTCCATAAAACAAAACGAAATATTTGCTGTACTGCAACACTAAACTATTTTGCGTCGTTTTGTCGTCAAACAGAATTAAACAATAGTTCCAATATTTAGGAACGTGGGTCTAAATCGTATCCTAGACCAATGAAGTATATGTGACAGCGCATAGAGAAAGGGACATAAGGGTAAAAAAAATCAATTTTCATTTTTTTCTTGTTTTTGATGTGTACAACATCTGAGCACCGAATGAGACAGATGCCCCAAAAGTGTTCCCTCCCAGAGATATGCGCGTTTTATGAAAGTGAAGTCGACGATTCTAAGCGCAAATAGAAAGGGACCTAATCTTTTAAATGGCTCTCATGAACAAAACTTTTCATCAACTTTTCACTTTTTTTTTGATGTGGACAACATCTGAGCATCGAATGAGACCGATCCCATGCCCCAAAAGTGTTCCCTCGCAGAGATATGCGCGTTTTATGAAAGTGAAGTCGACGATTCTAAGCGCAAATATAAAGGGACCTAATCTTTTAAATGGCTCTCCTGAACAAAACTTTTTATCAACTTTTCACTTTTTTTTGATGTGGACAACATCTGAGCATCGAATGAGACTGATCCCATGATCCAAAAGTGTTCCCTCCCAGAGATATGTGCGTTTTATCAAGTGAAGTAGACGATTCTAAGCGCAAATAGAAAGGGACCTAATCTTTAAAATGGCTCTCCTGAACAGAACTTTTCATCAACTTTTTACGTTTTTTTGATGTGGACAACATCTGAGCATCGAATGAGACCGATCCCATGCCCCAAAAATGTTCCCTCCCAGAGATATGCGCGTTTTATGAAAGTGAAGTCGACGATTCTAAGCGCAAATAGAAAGGGACCTAATCTTTAAAATGGCTCTCCTGAACAAAACTGGTTTTTAACCTTAGGTCCCTTTCTATTTTGCGCGTCACATATATGTTGACCGGATGCTACAAAGAATACTTTGAAGTAATCTGTAACACAGGGGAAAAATTAAAGACATTACGAAATCTTTATAAATACAATTGTCTGATTAACAAACTATGGTAGTTTTGGTTTTATAATTAATTAGAACTGTGGATCCTATGGTAGACGACACGGTTGCTCCACTTGGTGATCAACACTTAATCAACTTTTGGTGTGAGTATTTTTGACGATGCCAATAGTCCATGCCCAGCATTTTTAGGTAATTTACAATATTAATCCTTCATCAAATTTATAGGAAGCAGGAAAGGGATTACAGGTACTATCATATTTAATAAACAAACTCAGCGATATGTACTGTGCTGCCTATTTCTGACTGCTGGCAAACTTAACATTTGTGTTCAATGGAAAAATATCCACTTTTGAGATGATATAAAAAAAATATTTTTTAAACAAAATATGTCATTATTGTTAAAAGCTCAAAAAGGACAAACGGAAAACTTTTCTTAAATCATTTAATGACCAGCAACGGCTCTTCAAAGCCGATCCCATATGTCTATGGCATTTTAAGACAAACGGTTTACATGATAGTGAGATTAATTTCTTGTCCGTGAGGTTGCCGCTTTTTAAACGTTGAAAAACCGGAACGATGAACTCATAACCTGCCTAATAACGCAAGCATATTTGAAAAGAGTAGCTGTGCGCAGTATAAATCATATTCTCACTAACGAACACCTGCTGTCGCCGCTTCCGAATGGCTTTGGATGACTCGTTCGAGCATTTCGACCGGTATGGCTTTAATGACATGCGTTATGTTGGCTGAGTCGTAGCTGGTTTGTCAGCATAGACTTTGGACTTTACGTAACCCCAAAGAAAATGTCTATAGGTGTGACATCACTCGATCTCACCTGTCCAACTCACCTGTCCAAAACGTGAAATTAGCTGATTTTCGAAATGACCTCTAAATAGATTCATTGTTATGGCTAGTGGCACCGTCCTGTCAAAACCAAGTGTCGTCAAGATTACGGGCTTCAATTTCAGGTAGCATAATGATCGATATCATGGCGCGATAGCGAGCACCATTAACGGTTACGTTCCGGCCGTCATCATTTTTGAAAAAATATGCACTGATAATTCCACCAGCTTTTAAACCACTGTGGTTTTCTCTAGGTATAATGGCACCTCTTGAACCTCTTTTTGTTGCTCTTCAGCCCAAATGCGGCAATTTGTTTATTGACTTTGCCGTTGAGCTAGAAATGGGCCTCATCTCTGAAAAAATTTTGGTCTAAAACTGCGGATCTTCCCGGATCTCATTTCCATTCCACAGTTGCCAACATTTGAAGGTAATTATTTTCAAAAAATAAATGCCATAAAACGTCCTTTCAAATTACCAATAAAGATTCCACACTTGATTTAAATTTTATATACCTCTACGTGGATCACCCTATATTTGTTCAATATTTCGTCCCTCATTGAGGATAATATTTAGCAATTAAAAAATTAGCAAACGATACACAATCGTAAAATCTTGAAATCCATCGCGTAGCTCTTCCGCCATCTATTGCACTGAATAAATAAATAAAACAAATTTACAAAAAATAAACCCAAAACCGATATCCAACAAACGTCAAATAGCAAGAATAAATAAACTAAGCTTATGCTAAGATTAGATTTATTTAAAAGTATTCATTGTTATACCATCGCTCGAATCGATTACGCCCAATACCCTGCTGCAAATTTAGCCAATAACGATATGAGCGTGGTCAGTTCTAAATATAAGTAAGTAAGTTCGTAATGGTAATATTTCGTTTGTGTATGACAGATGAGAAAAATGTATTTTATAGACTTTTCCTAATGCTTGCCGTTTCTGTATTCTCATTATTGACCAAGCCTGTCATTTTGGATACAATCAATAACTCATTTAATATTTTTAAAGGTAGCAGTGCCTCAGAGCCATTCCCACCAAATCGGCTCCATATTTTCAATTTCTAACTGAAGCCCAATTACTACAGATACATGGTTTCAAACATAGATGGAGCTTGTTAGTTGCAATTTTTCGATTGAACTATTAATTATAACATTGTGACTACTTCATTACTTATCGAAAGTTTTGAAAACTTTTCACTGCTGTAGCTGCATCAGCCTACTTATAGCATCTTGATGCAGAATATAAAATTTTACATTTAATCCGTCAGAATAAAATTGTATAAGTATAGCACTTATATGGGTTTCTAATGACCCTTCCAACAGACAATTATCTTGTCTTGATCGCCGTCCCGAATATTTCTCTCCTATTTTCATAAATTATTAATTTTGCAGTACTTTCAGTATTGCTAAGATTGGTTGGTAAGCTTTTACGCCATTTCTTTTCTTTACCTAAAATCATCCCAAATGTGACACTTTGCTATATTCCGTCGAAATAAAGAAAAAAATAAAGCTGGCTACTGTGGATTTTTTCTTTTAAATATCTATTACTTTTATTGTATTGCGATTGAGCTAGATTAAGCTGTTCTATGTTAAAGCTCACAAAAATGGCTTCTAAGGCCGCTAAACTGCAGAAGAAAAATGAAGGATAAAGGGCGATTGATACACGCAGAAAAAAAGTATGGTTGGGGTAACAATATTCGAAGAGCATCATACTATTGTTGGTTATATGGTTGTGGCACAACAATATTATGATCATCACAACAATAGTATGGTTCACACACAACCATACTATGATCCCCATAACAATATTATGGTCCTCACAACAATAGAATTATTCACACACAACCATACTATGATCCCTACAACCATTTTAACCATACTATGATCCCCACAACCATATTATAGTCATCATTGCCATAGTAATGTTGTGATCATACTATGAGGTTGTGATCATACTATGGTTGTACGTTAAACAGTACAACCATAGTATGATCACAAATTCACAACCATAGTATGACTTAAACACAATCATACTATGATCCCCAACATATTTTGTAAAGATTGGGTAAAGTTGTTATTTAACAATAGAGAATTTTATTAAGTAAGTTATGTAGTAATAGGAGTGATTTAGTGAACAGTAAAAAAATTATTTATTAAAAATATTTCAGTTATACTAATTCGTAGTTTGTTTGGAAAAAATTTAATTATTTTTCTATTATTGCGCAAGATTCGTAAAAATAACATTGCCAAACAAAAAAAAGGTACAATTTTGCCGTTATGAATGCCGTAATCATGTTATTGTTAACATAAAAGCCATGAAAACAATACTTTTGTTGCTACAACCATATTTTCATTTTTAAATTTGGCAACAATAATATTGTTACATTTCAACAATATTATTATTTCCGCAATCATACTATTGTCAAATTGAAATTCAAAAAACAATACTATGGTTGCGACTACCATACTTTTATTGCAGAGAACATACTATTGTTGCCGTGACCATATAGGAACCATATATTTTCTCTGCGTGTATGTTCCCGAAGGAAAGTGACGAGATCTAAGTGTTTTGGAATATAAGTCAGCTCTATGTTTATGGGTGGTGTATTTAATCCACATCCCTAGGTTATTAGCCCTATATACTCTCATTTAGAAGTTTTCAAGGGGTTTGTCAGGAGAAGTTTTAAAACTGGCGGCTATAAACTTTATGACACTTGGAAAGTGTTAAAAGTCCATTGACATTATGAAACAGTTAACAGTGGCACTATGTCAATTAAATAGGTATTACAACGCACATGGATATAGATGAATGTCTTAAAGACTTTTCTATATCCAAACGTTTTTTGGATCTGAGTAATAGCAATACCGAGTAAAAGCAAAAGCCAATGTGTTCTTCATGTACTAACTTATTTAATGTCCACAACATTTAATTGAGGAAATGGGGAAAACGTCTCTTAAATCAGCGAGCTGCTCACAATAAAATTCTTAAACTCACCTACTGGCTCCTAATGGCTAATGTATTTTATAGATATGTTTTACATGAATAGATCAATCAATAAACCGCTTTTGAGATAATCACCGGCTACTAGGGAAACTAAATCCATCATAACGAATTTAAAAATATCTACAGAAGCTCTCAGAACTGTTCTAGAAATTTATAATCACCGGCTTACTAATACATGTATAAATACTAAGGAAACTAAATTCTCACAACGAATTGAAAATAACTTTAGAAACTTCCAGAACAGGCTAGCAATTTGTATGAGGGGTCTTAATGTCTAAGGACGTGGTGACACTGACATAGCTTCTATAGAAAATTTGACACATTTTAAAATTCATAATATTCGCAGACTTTATGAGACGCCACCTTAAATTGATATGGTTCGTCTGATAGTATGAGAAAGGTGGAATTGCTTACTTGTTAAAAAACATTTAAATTCATTGTACCTTGGAGTATTCTATAAAATAAATTGGAGATTAATACAGAACTTAAACTAACAATACAGAACTTGAAAGACAGATTCTTATAGAATGTCTGAAGAAATTAAGGATAAAGAGCCTTAATACTCCTAAGCCATTTCAGGGATATCTTCCTTTAGTGCTATAGGGTGCTAGTTAGCTATAGGGTTCACGTATCAACTTATGTTTTGAAAAAACTTAGAATAGGGTATGACGAATGCGATATCGAAATATCGATTAGGTAGGAATTGAAATATAGTAGCTTCGTATATGCCGATAATGAAAATCTCTTGGTTTTACTGAATATATAATTGCCTCCAAGTGCACTAATTGACTTAAGGTTGTATCAGAGGTAAAATAAATAGTAAAGACAACACCCTTCAAACTGGAAAATTCGGTTGCCTTAACAATATTGTTTGCTATTTTACAACTTACACCTCTCTTACTGCTTTTAACAGCCTAGCAATATTTAATGCTGCTGGTTCAGCTGTCTATTGAACCAGACCAAGAAAGTTCAATTGCCAACTAAAAATAAATCTCAATTCAAGTCAATCCAACTCCTGTTATTTAATAAATAATTCATTTAATTGAAATCGATATTACCTGCTTCTATATCACGCCCTCATGTTTATTTTTGTTTTGCTCAGATATTGTGCCAAAATGGAAGCCGTTTTTGTTTTGGTTTTGGTCCTCGAAAAGCAAAACAACACTTTTTTCAGTCAGACAGACAGATTGAGAGGAGTGCGTACGCTTTTACAAAGATTTATTGTCGCACAGAAACAACAGATACATGGCTACAAACACATACATACTCGTACACTGTATCCTACAGATACTGCTATAGACTTTTGAGAATTGGTACACACATCTATACGATATGTAAAAATATTTTTCACATAAACATTTATTTTTTCCTATACGAGTATGTGTACTTTTCGTCAGCGGTGGTGGCTGGTGGCATGCAGCAGCTCTAGTCGAACAAAGCAAACTTTTTCGCTGATTGTTTAGAATTTGCCACGCAAAAGGCATTGAGAAAGAAAAAAAAACACCATAAGCAGCGGTAGCAGCTGAAGAAGTGGAAACAACTCACTCTATAAATGTGGCAGAGTGTTGTTACTTGCCGCTCTGCCCTCCCGTTGTTTTCGCTGTCCCTGGTTCCTTTGCTCGCTCGCTTATTGTTACTGTGTATATTGTTTATACTCGCATTATGCTGCTATAAAAGTATAAACTTAAGAAAATCTTGTTTCCATTCTGTTGTTTTTGCTGTTTATTACGTACACACTTACGTAGATACGATACAAGTACGAGTACGTACCAATGGACGAACGCCGAAAAAGAAAGAGGTGGATTTTCATGCTGCAAAAGAGTGTTAGCATTGTAAAATGTCAGCTTGTCTTAGATCCACAAACTGGCGATGTTGGCGGAGGAGGATGTGGAAACACGATTGAAATAGACAAAGTTGTTCTGATTCCTGTTGTTGTTGCTGTTTCTTTTATGTAATTTTTTCCCCCGTTTCTTTCTTGAGGAGTTGGCTGATATGCTTGCTTTCTTTTTTGATTTTGTTTTTTGGAACCATTATTATTTTCCTGTTTTACTACGAGAGTATTGTTATTATTGCCGTTCTTTTTTTGTTTCGTGCTGCTCTGCCGTACTTTGTCTTCGTGTAACAACTGAGTTGTTTGTTGTTTATTGTTTGCCTTGATAGTTTTTAGTTCGTATTTGTGTTGGTGTTTCTTTTTTCTACTTGAGATTCCTTCTCAGCTCTCACACTAATACACACACACACAAACTTTGGTATATTTGATAGGAAATCGATGTTATAAATCAAAGGAAACCCGAGATGCTGAGCCACATTTACCGAACACAAACACCGCTACACTTTTGCGTTAATGCCCACGAATGGCAGGGCGAGTGCCTCTTAATACTCGTGCGAGTACGAGGGTCTTGTGCTATGAACGGCGTGGAGCGCTACGTGTGCGTGCCTTTGACACTGGACGATTTTTAAAAATGTTCGAGCCTTACAGCCTTTTTATACTAAAAAAATAGTAGTTTTCGCTCGATTTCTCCAAATTGGAATAGCCAACCATTGCCCGGATTTGTATGGGAAAACGATGTGCAAAACTAGAAGTTTTTGTCCGTCTAAAAAGTGTCGTACTTGCTTTAATTCATATTGTTAAGCCCTTAAAAGATACTCCATACTTGACATCATACTGGAACAATCTTATACGAGTAGTTTATGATTTTTCTTAAATACATCAGAGGCAATTAATATCTAATAATATTTGTTGATTAATATTTAATTAAAACTATAAATAAAGCATTAGTATCTTGGGGTGCCTAGTGATGCATAAAAATGTATGCTTACCAGGACCTTTTTTGAGGATCACATATTCTGAGTGAACAGAAGATCTGCTTTTGGACATTACACTCGTCGGAACTAACTTATCAAGAGTAACAACCCTTGCTGTCGGCTCACTAGAGTTAGCTCTTAATATACAATGCCAAAATTTTAGCTAAACCCAATTAAAAATGTCGATATATTTAGTGAAATAATTAATCGGAGTTGAGAGTAACAATTAGTTTCTACAGCTGAAGGTTCTGAACTCGTTTTTTATATCCAAAACAAACGGGTTCTTAATAGGGTTCGTCCATGCCCAGATCGTGTGCAATGTGCAAAGTATTCTACGCATACTTTAGGATTGTCTTAATGAGTAAAGTGATCGGTTTATACATTCTATGATCGGTTTATACTTTCTATGTCCACTTAGATTTCAGGTGTTTTTATATGGTGATCCATCTAGAGGTATTTCTTTCAAAATAGTTAAAAAAAATACTAAAATTCAAATCATGCGTGGAATCTTTATTAGTAATTTGAAAGGACATTGTATGCTATTTATTTCTTGAATATAATTTCCTTCAAATGTCGGCAACTGTAAGATGGAAATGAGTATTCGGCGAAAGACAAGAAGATCCGCTGTTTTCGACTAAAATTGACATCGACAATTCTGGCGCAACGGCAACTGAAGAGGAACCAGTCGATTTTTAAGAGGTGATAGGTAATTTCGAAGCGCAGCTAATTTCACATTTTTGACCGATAAATTGGCCGCCTAGATCGTGTGATATCATACCTTTAGACTTTTTCTTTGGAGCTACGGAAAGTCCAAAGTCTATGCTGACAAACCAGCTATTATTCAGGTTTTAGAAGCCAACTTTACCCGTGTCATTCACGCCATAATCATTCGAAATGTTCGAATAAGTCATCCAAAATTACATCATCAGAATGGACCCTGAGGCGTAGTTGCGGTCAACATTTGAAAGAAATTATATTCAAAAAATAAATGGCATACAATTTCCTTCGAACGAATAAAAATGATTCCACACTTAATTTGAATTTTAGTATATTTTTTTTAATTTGAAAAATAACTATAGGTGGATCACCCAATATAATGATCAGTTCTTAGTCCTTAGGGTCATTGGCTTCAGATTACTTTTACGGAAATCTAACAAAATTTGATTTTATGTTAAGACGTAAGGAAACTTCAGGTCTATTGCGAATATCCTATACCCATGTTTTTAAATGAACAATATTTGTTTAGCCCGGACAGCAACTAAAGCCAAATCCTCGAAAAAATTATATATTTGTTTTACCTTTCTGAAAGGTTCAAATGTTTGTTGATCATCTCGAGAATTTTTTTTATTACCCAAATTCGGCTTACATTTTATTTCAAGTCCTCCACTGTGCATCTTTCTATACATAGAAACAAGTCGGGGATAAAGTTGAGTTCATAAGTATTAAGCATTAGTTAGCTTTTAACAGTGATTTTTTTTTTTGTTTTGTTTGTGTTTCTCTTATTTTTGCTTTTTATTCCTCCATACAAACTTTCATATAATTTCTGTTTTTACTTTACGGGGTTGTGGTTCCTTTCTGCTGCTGTTCGGTGGATGCGAGATGCTCGATTGTAAAGCATATTTTTTCTCGCCAGCGAAATGAAAGGAATTTATTACATGTCAGTTGTACTTGTTTACTTTTGCATTAAAATAAAAATAACTTTATTGTTCGATAATATTTGGCTCTTGTAAGCTGCACCTCTATGCCCGTGCTGGGACAAAAGGATAATGGATATGAGCAAAAACGGAAGGGGAAATGAGGAACGCAACATCAATTTTATTTTTCTAAATTAAGATTCAATAGATAATGTAGAGGAAGCTCGTATAAAATAAAAACCAGTTAAAAAAGAGTGAAAATATGTAAGTAAAAATGAGAAATAGACGATAGACAATGCTATCGATTTACGATCTAGAATTTTATGGTTTACTTATATAGTCAAAGTTCCGCTTAGAGCTTATTTTGTCGGAAAATATAAAAATATATCATGATACTAGTAATAAAAATAGTGATAATAATAAAAAAAATACTTTTAGTGGCCTTGAAGGTCGATTTTGGAATAAACTTGGATCTTATTTAGGAACAACATTGAATGTCGGGATGTTGCGTAGCACAATCTACTTTTACCTATACTTACAACAACGCCACTTCCACCAATTCTGTGGAGTTTTCGGCCAAAAATGGTCAAAGTGCCAAAACTGCTAAAGAAAATGTTGACAGGTTAAGCAACAGCTGTAGAGTCTGCATTACAATCATTCACCCCCCCCCCCCCCCCCCCCTTTATTATTACTCTTTTAAGCATAAATTGTCACTAATTAATTTCCATTCCATCCACTCGAAACATGTACACTAAACATTTGTATTTTGTCCCATGTCTTATACACGATATCTGTATAGTTCTTCTAGTTTTGCATTGCCGTCTGTTTCCTTGGAGGTTCCAATCAAATGTCCGTCTGATTGTGCTTAGTTCTGGCTGGCGTCGTGTGCGTCCTATGCAATTCAATTTCCTTCTGGCAATTTGATTGCGTATTGTCTTTTCATCAGCTCGTCTCCATAGCTCAGCATTGTTTATGGTTTCAGGCCAGAATATTTGGCATACGTTTTGTAAACACTTGATAATAAATACTTGCAGTTTCTGCGTTAATGATGTTGCTGTTAGTCAGGTATTTAAGATAGGAATTTTGGTTTAAAATGAGTTTGTGTTTTTTTCAAATTGTATGTTTAATATTTCTTGCTTTTGCATTATTTAGGCTTATCTCACGACCTCCCTTATTGCATGGTGGTAAACCTAGGCAAAATTATAAAGATATCCGCAAAATATAAGTCGTCTTGATGACATGTTAAAAAAACAGGATATTATCCCTTTTTTGTTAGGCAACTCGTTCATGACGTTATCCTTTTTTGTTAGCCAATTCGTTCATGACGTTGTCTAGAGGCGAAAAATGGGCGACAGGTGGCAACCTTGGGTCACATCGGCATTTGTTTTAAAATGGCCGAATTTTATATTCTTTGAGACTTGAGACTAGCGTAAATGCTTTTATTGTGTGGATATTTTTGTACGCTACACAGTTGCTTCCAAGGGATTCCATATTTATCGCCTACTATGTCATTTCAACGACTGCGCAATTATTATTCTTAACGTATTTGGTTAATCGACGTAGTTTCCCAGCAAACGCAGTTAGACTTCTTTGAATCATGATGGCCTATATTTTATATATTATTCTAAGTAGGGTGATACCCCTTAAATTATGACAGTACCTTAGGTCGGTTGATCAGCGTTGCTTATTTTATCCCTATTCCACTCTCTTGCTATGTGCGGTTCGGCTGCTAAACTAGGGTACGATTGTAAAGATCCCGAGTTTACCGTCTTATACGGCGACTGCATCGAACTTCGTTCGATTGACCAATATGATTGTACCTATTTCATTCCCCCTATCAGCACACATATTTAGACACTCGATCCTTCTTTGAAATCACCATCAATGTATTAAAATGTGGCCGCCTAGGTTTTTAAAGTTATTATTCATAAACCGTCAGACTAAGATGTTTAAAGGCCTTTCAAAATGGGCCAGACTGTGAAGACAAATTTCTTCAACATCCCATTAAGAATACCAGTAAAACAGTTATAGTATGAGATACCCTACACCGCTCTGGTCTCAATAAGTTAGAGTTAATTATTTGTCGCTCATAACATGCGATTCAAAAAACGTGATGGGGTATAATTTGTGGATTATAAAGTTGCAGGATCTCAAATCCAGAAGGACCATTAAGTGGGGTCTATTCGAAACCATGGGCGTATACGGAACAATGTTACAGGACATGGGCATTAGTTGCTCGTAACGCTCCATGCGTAATTTAATATGAATCGAATGTTAAATGTGACTTCTAATCTGCAGATTCTTAATATTGAAAGGTCTTTGTGTGGGAATTATAGGAAACTATGGACGTATGTGGTCCAGTTTCACCGCAGTTAACATATGGTAGCTCATTTCATACCGTGCACAATTTGGTTGTGAGCGGGTGTAACTTGTGGCTTCTAGGTTTGCCTGATCCCTAATCGGAAGGGATCTTTGTGTGGGACCAATTTAAAAACATGGACCGATATGGGCCAATTGCACCAGAGATATGTGTTGGTCACTGGTAAGTCGAAATAGGCTTTTAGAGCTGTGGGTTCTGAAATCGGGAAAAAGCTATTTATTACATCAAAATATAGACCGACGTGAAACAATTCAAATAGGGTTCGTCCTTGGGCCAAACTATAAAAATGTAGCGAGTTTTATCGAAATCGGTTCAAATTTGCTACTTGTATAAATACTACAATTACAATGACAAACGAACAGACGGTCGGATGAACATGCTCAATGGGCTCAGGTAATGATTCTGCGCTGATCTGTATAGTTGTCATAGGGTCTATCTCCATTACTTTAAGGTATTGACATATTAGCACCCTGTACCACACTGGGGTTTAGGGTACAAAAGCGGGGAGCTTCGGTCGAAGCATTGTGAGTTGTGCACAAAAGGCCAAAGTCACTTACTTTACAAGTTAGGGATTAATCTCTAAGCTCTTCAAACGCTTTTTAAAAAAATGTATTAGCCATTAGGAGACGGCATTAATCAGTAGGCCTGGCCAGTGTGTATTTCATGTATGTAATTCACAGATTAAATTAAAAATTAACGACACAATGACCTTTAACTTTGTCCAGTGAAAGTTTTTTTTGTTGTCTTTTAACATCTATAAAGACCTATCAATATATGACCAAATTGGAAAGGAGAAAATATATAAGAAACTTGTATGGGGCAATATTATTTCAAATAATTTCTCAGCCAGCACCGCTGTGCTATATAAAATTATGCATAGTACAAGTTTAAGCACCCTAACTTTCTTCTCAGTCAGTTTAAGCATCATCAGATCATACTTCAAGCAGTCTATTTGCCAAAAGTCCCACAAGACTTTAAAATAAAGAATTTTCAATTTAACATCAATCGAGATGGGGCTAATGTTATAACGCTTATGCACGAGTCTATGAAAATCATAAATTGCGATATAAATAAAAAGGCAAATCTACAACACGATAGTTTTTGCCCCAGCACCATTATCGACAATTTAATGTGTCGTATCTTTTGTAGAACAGGTATTTCGATTTATGCAGACGGACGGGCATGTAAATAAAGTACGGCATTTGGTATGGAGAACGAAATGTGGTTGGTGGTGGCAATGGTGGTTTATGTGTAACCCAGGCCTCCTTTAGCATGGTTCCGGGCGACTGAGTTACACATTTTCGCATTAGATTGCAATGCTGCAACACTATGGCTGCAGAATGGCAAATGTTCTCTTGTTTCGTTTTGCTTTCCGTTGCATTTGTAAAAATGCGAGAGTGTGTCTGTGTACATTTGCCTTCGAAATTCGTACACTTACAGTCACAATCACACATACAGATATACCACGCATACACTTCTACTTATATATGTGAGTACTGGGTGGACCAAATAAGACTGAAGAGTCTACCAAAGAGGTTACAAAGAAGTTACATTGTGGCTCTTGCTTTATTTGCAGGGGCTCCATCTGAGTTACGATTATTCTCAACTTGCGGACACAAACAATTGTTCTGGAGGGGTGTAATTGAAGCTGATGTAATACCCTAGGATGCTTACACAGATCCTGTTCCTCAAAACGGGAGACTATGTTCCTAATCATTTTGTTACTGTGTGCTGTTCTGACATTAAAAAGATGACGATAATTTTGTTGACTTGAGATACTAATTTGACCCAGTGCTGCGCATCATATGTCGCCATCATGTATCTCAAACTATATAACCTGCAAAAGAAACAAATAATAAATAAACAAAAAAAAGCTCTGAATATTTTTAAACCTTCACTCTGATTTGGGCCACTCTGTACATGACGGCTGTATGCAAATGTTTATTTTTGTTAGCTTCGGGCACATTCACTGGTTTCATATTCGTGAACGTTTTCTGGGCAGCAAAAATAAAGAGGGCCAAGGCAGTTTTCATGCATTCTTTCTTGTCTTCGCTGCTCTTGTTGTTGTTGATGCTGCTGCTGCTGCTGCTGTAGATGCTGCTCCAACAGTCAAACTCACACTTATATACGATTCTAGGTATGTGTGTTTGTATTTATTTTGTGTTTCAGTGTGTGTGCGTGTGTAAGCGAGTCGTTACAACGCAAAAAGGGTAGATTGGATTGCATTTCATAGCGTAGCATAATTTCGCATCGAAGCCAGCAACACTTTTTTAGGTTCCCTTTTCCAGTTCGTTGCATAAAGCCTACCTCCCGCCTGCACCAGTCCCCCAGCCATCAGCCGGTCCCCTTGTTTTTCATGCTCATGTTAATTTTTCTGTGTAATAAATGCATAGAATTGTTATTATGTAAACGTATGTTAATTTTGTTTCCTGTCCTCAAATCATACTAGTAGCTAGAAGTAAGAAAAAGTGTACAAATTATGACCAAGATATGCTGCAGGAGGATGGCAGGGGGCAGCAGCAATGCTGAGACGTGCAAAAGTTAATTTAAAATATGATACGGACTCTCAGTCAGATTCAGCAAATGCGTCTACGTCCGGTTCTGAGAAATAGATCTTGAGATTGTGCCCTATAATTACATTTCACATGATAAGGCAACACAACAACATGAACAACAAAAAGATGTTGTAGAAAGAACGAACCTACATCAAAATCAAAAATTGGATTGTGAGCCCCTCTGTGGGATGGGCCATAAAGCCATTTAGATTTATTTGTTGCGGAGATAACAATGAACAAAAGCCAAATTGCCAGTAACCTTATTACAGTTTGAAAAGAAAAGCAACAACAACAACAAAAAGGAATATGGTGCGAACACCAATACCTTTAATGGTTAGCCCCCGCCCAGTCCCGTTTTGTTTGGGGTATGGGGCACTATAGACGGTCGTGGACCTTTCGCAACGGTGCACACTTACTAAGGCCTTTGAAGGGAATTCCATCATTATCGCCGGTAGCGGCAAATCTTTAATCTAATATTAAGTCATTTTGAAGGTTAATTTCCCAACATTTATGATATGAGTTTGTATGATAAGCAGAAATTTGAATTAGATTTATGGCGCTTTTCATTGGGGCCATTTATTTTAGCTACGCTCTGGCATGGCTGAGTGGCAGAGAAAACTTTAAAGCAGACAATACAATAAGGATAATGATTTCTATTCGGTTTCGTTGTAGCGACTGTTGTCGTTTTGCGAAATTAAGTTATTCCAAGTTCCAACACTTTTTTTGCTTTCTCTTATGACAGCAAACAAAAACTATTTAAGTTATTTGACCAACGCAAAGATATGACCGAAACGACTATGACGATGACGATGATGGTAATGGTGGGCAGGGCGATGATGACGATAATGATGAAGGCTATGACGATGATGTGGAAAAAGTTACTTGTTCTGGAACTCTAATACTGCATTGCGTTAATTGTGTCAAAAAGTTTTGTGTCTTTCTTGCTGTTTTGTCCTTTGATTGTCCTAGTCCAAAATAGTTCACATTCCGGGCCACACAGAGGGCTGTGGAGGGGGGGTGAGCCAAATCGAGTGGGCGGCGATGGCGTGTGGGTGGGTGGTTGTGTGTGTGTATAAGCTTAGATGTCAGCAATCAAACTAAAAGTTACCAATTTTCATTTACTTTAGCTCTTCCATTCATCTCTGTGTTATCAACATTTCATTTGTTGTACAAACATTGTTCTCAAGTTATTTGAACGAATCTTTCGCATACGGCAAAGACATCCGTGCGGCCAGGTCCGAGCACAGCGGTGGGCGACAGAAGCTTGGCAAACTAAACTCAAAACCTACATAGTAAAGACAAAAAGAAACTTTTGCCAAAATGTTTGAGTATTCGAGTACATGTCTACTTTTCAATTACGAGCACAAAATCAAAACCAATTAAAAATAATTGAATGTTGAAATTACTCTTTTGAAACAGCAGAAACATGGTCACTCGCCACCCGCCCACTACCCCCCACTGTGCTCTGTCAGCCTACCTCCCTAGTGCTTTGCCTCTTTGCAAATAGTCCAAATAATCGGGTGGGATCTTTATGGTGGCCGTTATGGCCAGGTCTGTTGTTAAGTATTTCAGTGCAGCGCTTTAAGTTTTGCTCCTGTCACGAGCATAAGCAATTGTTGGCGTTCAACCTTTATTTATGGCCTAATCCAGTATATCAATTGTGCCGGGCGGCCTCTAACCCCACGCCTTCTTCTCAATAAAATAATTAAATAGCTATCTGTGCCTGTGTGTGTTCAGGTATAGTGTAGTCGTACTAACCCTTGTTGTTGTTGTTGTTAACTGTCGCAATTGTTTGCCCATTGTCTGCCACTGTCTGTGGATTTTGAATATTCACAGTGCGAGTGGGTGTGTATGCAACCCGGCCCCACTGCTCTGTTTTTTTACTTCCTTTTTCTCTTATGCTCAGCACACACAGGCATAATCACACAGATAGCTGTGTAGCCTGCCTACAATGGCAACAACAAATGCGACACACGAGTTATTGTACTGCAGAAGACAGGAAGCTGGTAACATTTATTCAGCAGCCAACAATCGCAACTATGGAGGAGGAGGCTGCGATGCGCCGGAGAAATCATGGCCTGGCATTTAAGCAGCAACACAAACGTCAACAATACAGAAACAACAACAACAACTATAATAATAATAATAATGCATACACCAGTACTAGTAATACTTAGCACAAAAGTTTAATGCCTCCTCGTGCCTTGTCAAAAGGGAGAACGCCAGCGACAGGGGCCCTGGAAAGGTAAAGAGAGAAAGAGAGAGAGAGCTGAAGACAAAGACCTTTGCCTTGCTTGCAAATATTGTGGCAGTGCAGTCATGTATTTATGAGGTCGACTACGAGCAGAGGCAGAAGGTGGATGAAGGCCCAGCAACATTTGAAATATTCATTCTGCGATAAACACAGCATCAGATGAAAAGTTTCAATTGTTCAACAAACGCACACAGACACAAACAAACATAAAAACATTCATAACTCTGTGAAAAAGAAAGATTTTTCAAATATCTTCGGTGCGTATTTGTTGCACATTTCCATACAAACTCGCAAAGCTCATGTAATGCGGATCACACGAGAACGGGCAAATTTCAAAACTTGGTGACTTCTAGAAATCTCGTGCTTGTATTTAATTGCACTAATAGCCATAGTCTTCTGGCAGTGTTGTATCCACATTAAACTGGCAACGTTTTATCCTTATTTCAATTAAAATAAGCATAGCACCGACTGACGCTTCTTATACTTATATATAAAAGTGAGGCACAATATTTTATTTTATAATATTTTAAAATCGGCTAAGCTAGTTCAAATTCTTCATAACTTAGACCGTATTCAGACTAAAGAAACATAAATCGTTTATAATCGTTAAATTATTCCAGATCTAATGTCTGTTTATAAATAAAGAGAGCACAATATATTACGATTTATCACTAGTATGAAAGGGCAGTTAGAGTTTAGTTCGACAGACTTCTCGGGCAATATACTGACAAAACTATCTATTGTAGTTGTATTTTTAAAAAGTTTAACGCAGTATTGTTGGAACAACCGGCTATAACTATATGATTGCCGACATCCTAACGAATCATTATTCGATATGCATAAAAATTCATTGATCTGACCTTCTTACATATTTACTCACCTGAAATATGAATTCGAACGCAGTTCAAGAGTAAAAATAAGTGATGACTTGTAAACAAACCTGCCGTTGGATTAACCTACTTTATATTGAAGCGATATCCACCCTCTCCAATTGAAGTGCATCATATGTATTGAAGTGCATCATATGACCGATGATTCAAGTACACGCGCTACAAAAAGCCTTTGAATCGGCCCAGCCGTTCTTAATTGATGAATTACTAAACATTCAACAGACCATTTTTAAATATATATAGATATATAAATAACCTAGATACCGACTGCATCTATATAAAGATAATGTATGTCTACCTTACAAAGTTGCTTAAGATATTCTGAGAGTTATATTTCAGAAACTGTTACAAGAACACATAAGACGATCGGCTAAGATCGTATTATGTGTGTTACAAAATTCCGTTACTTTTCGAATAAATTACACAAAAAAGTTTTTCAACATAATCAAGTCATAGTTGACGAATCGAAGTATTTGGTTCATAACTTCATACGTTTCCTTTGTACTAGTCGCATATGCGATTGGAACAGATGGTAATAGATTTTTGCTATGCAGTAAAACAGCTTTCAAGCCTAGAAATAGCATTACAAATTTTATACTTTATATAAAATTAAAATCTATTATAAATTAATATGTTTGTTGAATACGTACTTCTATATGAACCGTCAATGAAAAGTCACCATTCGTCTACCTTATAATGGTGACTTAATGCCGAAAAAAGTTTGGGTACATCAGCGCAATATATGAGATTGCTGTCATTTTCACCAGTCTTAAAACGTTCTTCAAATAATAATGTCCGGTCACTCCTTCTACAGAAAGTTACACGAAAATCTTTTTCCACCAAATTCCACTGCCTTAATCGCGACTCAAGGATTTTATCCTGTCGTTTTGACAAACTTAAATCGCGAATTCACATTCACATCTAGACTTCTTCCCAGAAAGCCTGGGCTAGTTCAGTGATGAACAAAGCGAACACTTTAATCAAGAAATAATTACAATGGAAAAACGTTTTGAAGGAAAAGATAAAATAAAAATGATTTCCGACTATTGCTGGTCACTTAAACGGGATACTGAAGATGTTCAATTAAAAAGAAAACGGTCAAACTAACATTTCTAAGTAATTGCCAATAATTGTACTTTTAAAAAAAATGTTGTTTTAAAAAGTTTTTAATGAATAACTCAATCAGTTTCTAACGGATTTTTAAAAATTACTCCGAATTATATTCGCAAGAACACTCTCTTTATTCTCTTTATCAGTTAAAAAATTGTCTGTTCCTTTTAAAAAATTCTGTGTAAAAACGCATCCAAAGTTAAAAATTACAACAAATTTTAAAAAAATACACAGATTTTTTTAAGTGTAATTTTAAAAGTGTATTCACCATAACTTCGCAAGGCCGCAGTATCTTTTTTCCAAATAAGCCGAAAAACCTAAAATTCAACCAAATTACTGGCATATAAGTGCGTAAGATCCGAAAACCCGGTTTTTTACCCGTAACTCCAGATTTTGGAAGTGTTTGGGAAATTTCAAAACCGGTTTCCTGTTGTACTCAGCAAAATCTACAAGAAAGATAATATCACTTCCCAGGTATTTTAACTTTATTCTTTTTTGTTACACTGTGCTATTTTTGGATTTTTTTTGGATTGGTATTTTAATATCTTTTAATAATTTTGAAATTAAGTGTGGTTAAATTTTAAGGGCCGATGTTGATTTTGAATAAAACACAAATTATTTGAAAAGTTATTTTTACTTCTTTTAATTATGATAATATTGGTATAGTTCAATTATGTTTGAGCAAAGTGTTGGCCAATTGGCCGCCGCGACTTAAATTTTCGATGACGCTGAGGCTTAATTAAGGTTTTATGCCGTTAATGTGCCGAATTTTCTCATCCTATAGCTCTGGAATTGTTGCTGGCTTATCGACGTACACCTTTTCTTTCAAATTACCCCAAAGAAAGAAGTCCAACGCTGTCAAAACACATGTTCTTGGCGGCCAATTAACATCCCCACGACGTGAAATAACACGGCCGTTAAATTTGTCGCGCAAACTGTCATTGTTTCGTTAGCTGTGTGGCCTGTGGAAACCACATATCGTCCACACCCATATCTTCCAATTCGGGACAGAAAAAGTTCGTTATCATCTCACGTTAGCGAACACCATTCACAGTAACGGCCTGACTAGCCCCACTTTGAAAAAATACGGCCCGCCAGTCCATAAACCGCATCAAACAGTCACTCGTTGTGAGTACATTGTTGTTTCAACAGTCACTCTTGGATTATCATTTGACCAAATGCGGCAATTCTGCTTATCCACTGAAGTGAAAATGTGCCTCATCACTGAAGAAGATTTTATTCTAAAATTGAACACCCAGCCTGAATAACGTTAACGCGTTGCTCGCTTGTGTATCTTTCTTTATTTCATATTAAATTGGTCTGAAATTGGGAAATATCAAATAAAATGCAGAAAATAACTAGAATTTTAGGTGTGGTTCGCATTCAACATCGGCCCTTAAAATTTAACCTTTATGTTGGATTATTTCTTCTGTCAGAAGTGGCAACACTGATGAATACCCAAATAAATTCCTAATAAGAAAAATACTCGGTATAGTCAAATCTCCAGCCGTTTTGGAATCAACATTTCCATTTGAAACATAAAATTAACTGTGCAGACACTATTTAATATGCAGCGATCAGCGAGAATCTTTGGATTATTGAGTCAATAAGAGCTATATGTTGGTAGGATATTTGACAAATTAATATCTTAGAAATGCCGGCGTCCGAACATTGTTGACCCGAATTGCTCAGTTATTCATTGAGTAGATTTTTGCTATTCCCATTTCATCTGTAAAACCATGCTGTTAAGAGCAGTTCATATACTAAAATAAACTTTTTCTCTAGCAAACGTTTTATGTGTTAAAAAAACATATATTTAAATGCCAGTGTAGTGACTTTAAAGGGAATACATTCATTGCAAACAACTCTACTCCTTTTCATACTCGAACATCCCTTTCTTAGCACATTCACATCTTTTCTTTAAATTTATCTCCCAAAATTTCGTACATACTTCACTTCATATTCATACTTTAGGCAGACCGTTCGCAACTCGAAACGACATTAAGAGATGTTCATTAAAATGCCCGGCCTATTCCACACCATTTGGAACAGATCCCCGCCATAAATTATCTAAATGGTCGATAGGAAATGTCAAACATTCTTGACCAACTTCTAATGATTTCTCTCGACGTCTTAGCATAATGTCATGAATTAAATTAGTATTAGATGTCCAACATTATAAACACAAGGACGGAACAACTTTTTTTTGGTTTGGCTGTGTGCGTGTTTTGTCGTCCGCCTTGACAATTTCCCATAACTAATTACACACATTTGTAATGCCATAAAACGTTATGACTTTGTACGCCGCTCACAGCTCAAGTTGTGCCCCGGCACGAGCCACTGCAGGACCACAATTGATGCTGCTTGAGAAGTGAACAGGCTCAGTGGCATTTTTGGGCCGGGGATGAGCTATTCAATGGCAGTGTGCTTTTATAATTTTCACTGTTACTACACAAGTTCATTACGACATCAATCTTTGGTCCTGTTGGCCCTTTAGAGGACTTCGCTGAATCGTCCTGTTTCATATTCAGTTTTGCTTTTCTTCCCTTGCATTCTTGTTTATTTTTTCTTTTTTAATTTGCTGTGTTTTTCATCAAAAGGAGCGACAGAGGAGAAGGCAGAAACCACTCGGTTTAATACGAGGAGCATAACAAATGAGTTGCGTCTTAAAAGCGACTACCAAAAAGTCGACAAGAAGATAAAAAAAACTAACAAACTAGCGCTAACCTTTGTTCCCGCCCTGCCGCTAAAGCCCTCCAGAAGAAGATAAGGAGAGCAATTTTGAATGAAATCAGGATGCACAGGGTGTGTGTGTGTGAGTATGCTGCCACTGTCCTTTTTCTCCCCATTCTGAGCTCCCTTAAGCTGTATTACTAAACTTCGTGCTTCAATATTCTATGCCATTCTCAAGTCCTTCCCCGCGCTGAGTGTTGCATCATGTCAACATTTGATGATGAAGAACAACAACAAAAACAGCGTCTCGTCTGTGCTACTAAAAGCGGCGAATTATAGAAGGACAACAACAACAGCAACGAAGACAAAACCGGAAAGTATTCATAAAAACTGCTCAAGGAGTCTCGGCTTTGGCGCTCGTCACAAGATGCACCATTGAAAGGTACACTTGTCGAGCGTTTAAGCAAAAGATTTGTTATGCATAAAACAAAGTTAGCGCAATTATCTCGAACATCAGGACAAACGCCATGGCATGCCGTAATTAGTTGCAAAACGACGTTCAAGTATCGGAACAAATTGAAATCCTTAAACGAGTAGACGTCAGTGCATAAAAGGAGTGCAAAGTTGCTTCCCTTCGTCGAGACGTCCAAAAGGCTATTAAGCATTTGCTAGGCTACCAACATTGCCAGGGCGGCACAAAAAGGAAAAATTAAATGCGTCTCATTGTATTCGCATACTATGGACAGCAGCCTGAAGAGCAAAATGAAATCGCAAAACAATCCGAGTCGACGAAGTCCAGTAACAGCCGAATCATGTGATGTGAATGACAACACCTGACAACAGGTGATCAAATATTGATACCGTCGAATGTATGGCGGTGATGATTAGAACTATTGTCACCATAGCTGCCTGCCATCTTTTGCTTGTGTGTGTGTCGCAACAAAAAGCCTAAGTGGGAGTGTTTCGGATATAGTCGGAAAGTCCTTGAAGTGATTATTGTTGTTATTTCCGGGAAGAACTTATTGTGAATCAAATTCCGTGACTAACAACAGCGTAGGCGTGAGCACGCGCAGCATTGCCATGAGAAAAAAACCAGTGATTACATTTTGGACATACTTTGATTTAGAATTCCTACGCTTTACCTTGTGATATGAAAATGGCAAAGCGTTTGGATTCTGAAACAAATTGTTTCCTCTCGAACGTCGTCATCTCATCGGGAGTGCTGCCAAACATTTTCGCAAGCATTTTACATAATTTATTTATTTTATTTTGTTCAATTCATTGTTTTGTACATTTCAAACATATTGTGTATATTTGGTACCAAGTTTTATCGAAAAACGTAATAAGTTCTCAGGTCTTTTCTAAGCTCCAGTCGTCTCAGTGTTGCCGGCAAAAGGAGCATTTTCCAAATATATCTTCATATTTTTGGATCTTCAAAAATGTAATATTATGTATAGAAATTCAACAGCACCTCTAGGGAAGAGCTATTATCCAACCACGATAAAATAGGAAAAGCTACTGAAACATTGATACTGCCCACGCGACTTATTGGGCGTATCCACGAAAGGTGCGTAAGCGAGATATTTCACGTGAATGAGAGAAGTAAAACACCAATTTTGAAAAACTGCTTGTGAAGAGATTGGTAATTCCATATCTTTAAAACAAGTGTTATGAGCTTGCGACAAGAAAAGTTGTCAAACTCGCGGCGCCTGATATTTCTATTGACAATGGAAACTCAGTAACAGACTCATGGATGAAATTTGAGATCGAGTTCAAGGCTACAATCTTATTTTCATCCTGAACATTATATAAAGAACAATTTGAAGAACTCTTATCAACTATAAACAAATCCTGACTGAATATAACTGACTACGAACGGCTGCTGTAATGTGGGCAACTCACAAAAGAGATTGTATTGAATCTTTGACAAATGACATGACTCGATGTGGGAAGGTTACAACCATTATATTTGAAATTTGGGACACTATAATACGTTTAAAAGTAGAAGCCACCAGAGTTTTCATCGTAATCGCTATGACGCTTTCTCAGAAGCGATAGTGTTTTTATTATAAATTACTTAAATTGTTTTTATACCCTAATGCTTTAGTATAGGGTTTTAGAAGTTAGATGTGGTGGTCTTAAAAAAAGGATTATAAAATACTTTTTTTTAATGCCATCTAACGTAATAATCAAAGTACAGGATACTAAAAAACCGATTTCGACAAAACGTTGTAGGGACGGCAGGTCTGGATGTCTAGACTGGGGAATAATCTTGTAGAATTGACCCATATGAATTAAAGTTTTAATATAATATAAAAATCCGATTTCAGAAGCCAAATATTCAATCTGATTATGCTGAAATGTTGTCAACGTTACGTGCGGCCAAAAAACAATTTTATACCTTCAAAAAGCATCCACACAAACGTCCACTGATTAAATAGGGGCCTTATGGTTCAAGTTATCAACTAGACCATATAAAAAATGTCCCTCCTGATTTAAATCCCTGAAGCTTAAAAATCATATTTAACATTAGAAAATCTTTAAATTCTTAACAGAAGTGAAAAGTATTGTATAACACCGTGGTGTAAGGTGATACTTATCTATCCTGGCCTAGAGAAGAGCGTTTTAATTGTTTTGTATTTGAAATGTCCAAAAAAAGGCAGCAGCTCTTATCCGTATAGTCAAAACCTCCACCTCCAGACCAGAAGCTGTTATACGGGTAGTCAAAACCTCAACCTATCTTACTCATGAACTTCATTACCTCACTGCTCTAGTTATTTAAGGTGAAAATGAAGACTCAGGTTTGTTCCACCTTATGTCCTAATCAAGAAATCGGGCTGATGTGCGCTCTTATTATTTTAGGGTTCTGCCATCAGAGATTATCTTAAGCACTCTGTTCTTTATCATTCATTCCATTCTATGTCTTCCACTCTATGCTCCTAATATGAACTGGTAAAGATTCCCGCACTAAGAATCGGGATCAAATGTCTGCGCAGTGGGCAGCTGGGCAGTGGCTAAGGTTGTGCTCACTCATTTCGTCATCTCCTCACACGTCCTACAGATGCGGTTATCTACTATTCTCATCCTTTGTAGATGTCCCTGTAAGACTGTGTGTCCAAGATCTTACTAATCTCCATTTTCCACAAGTTTAGCAATATTCTCGTTCTTTTCTTGCTATGGTAGTCCTTCAGGATCTTCGTTGACTTCCCAACGGTTTCACGATTCCATAGCGTGGTGTGGAACTTTGTTTCCAATATTCTAAGCTAGAAGCGCGTTGATCGTTCGTTCTGCTCATTACATCGAAATCCTCCAAAAATACCACAAGAACGTTGGAATCCTAGCGATATCTTGCACAGATACACCCAGCATAACCTACAATCTCTTAAAGATTGTATGCTGCAGAGAATGCTGGGAAGTAAGTAATTGAATTACAACCCATAGGCATGCATGCGCTGCTGATTGCGTCGATATATGACTAATACAATTGCATATAAAATCAAAAATTTATCTTTTGCAAAAAAGCATAAAACGGTCATCTCTAACCGCTAAAAAAATCATCCACGGTTTGCTTCAGTCTTTCTTGAAAAAGACGTAACCCCCTTTCTCTACAATAAAAGCATGTTCGTCGCAACCATATTATTGTTTTTTGAATTTCATTTTGTCAATAGTATGGTTGCGACAATATTAATATTGTTCAAATGTAACAATAGTATTATTGTCAAACTTAGAAATGAAAGTATTTGTAGCAATCATATAAACATGGTTCGTGCAACAAAAGTATTGTTGTTTAAATTTACGTTAGCAATAACTTGATTACGACAATCATACAGTATGGTTGCGACTATGAACATAACAAAACAGGTTTTATAGAGCATACATGTATGGGTGTGCGTATGTTTTTTTTGATATACAAAAAAACACATACACACGATACAGTGAATGGTTGTTTTCCATTAAAAAAAACAACAACAATCGGAAATACTCTAATACCCACTGGTTCTCGTTTATTTAAAATCTGCCTGCACTTAAGTATGTAGCCACTGATCATGGTTTAATCACATTTGTTTCTTGGGGTCTACGGATGGTGAAGTAGCATTCACCACTGCTGGAAACTAAAAGTATTTTCGACTGCCATTGGAATATAAATTTTTGTTTCTTAAATGAAATGTTCAATTAAAACATGGCCTCAATTCTGGCTTTTTACTTATTGTAATGCAATTTAATATAACTTGCTTCATAGAAATCTCTATTTTTGAATAACAACATTACCCAATCCTAATGAATAATTTAGGGATCATAGTATGGTTGAGTGTGAATCATACCATGGTTGTGTGGATCATAGTATGGTTGCGTGTAAATCATACTATAGTTGTAAGGATCATACTATGGTTGTATGAGAAACATACTATGGTTGTGAGGATCATAATATGGTTGTAAAGATAATACTATGTGGGGATCATAGTATGGTTATGTGTGAATCATACTATTGTTGTGAGGGTCATAATATTGTTGTGCCACAACCATATACCCAACAATAGTATGATCCTCTTCAAATATTGTCGCCCCAACCATACGTTTTTTCTGCGTGTGCCTCTACTGTACATTAAAAATTTTGATTTAAGTACATTTATGTTGTTCTCTTCGAGTATTTACTTTAATTAATCGTTTTTATAAACTGTGTCAATTTCTTAAAATATTCTTGTGTTAAATAACACATTCCCCTTGCTTACTGAGTTTGTTTAACTTTCTGATTATCCACTGTACATCGTATTTATGGTGTTGTGTGTCTTCTTTTTGTTGATAAAAAAAAATCGTAATCAACAGTAAATGTAATTGTGGTCTAAGCGCACGTTCACTGAATCGTCATTCATTATAACACACCCCAGAGATGCTTCGCCGTCGACCCCGCCCCAAATGTCTTGTGCGTTTTTTGCACTATGCAGACTGTGGCTGGCACCGCTGTGTTGTTACCGCTGATGTGTGAAGAAGTGAACTCTAATCAGCGTATATTTTAATTTAAACATCCGCTGAAATGTTACGAAACATGCCACACACACAAAAATATGCAGAAAATCGACAGAATTTTTGTAACAAAAAAACGTAGTGGGAATGTGCGATAAACGAGGCGGTGTAGTCTGTGTGTGTGTGTGGAGGGCAAAAAACTTACTTACGGCAATGGGAATCACCGAACAAGTTTTCGATTTTCTCACACAAATTAAATGAAACGTTGGGATATCATTGCTCTCCCTCTCACTGAATTGTACGGCAGCCTAAGCTGAGCAGGTGGATTGGTGGGGCGGGGCAAACAGGACAGGTATTTGTGAGATTGGCGTAAATTAAAGGAAACATAAAACCGACATCTGCAACACTTTCAATGTCTTCTTCCTCCTCCATTTGTGAGTGTGTCTTAATAACCTCATTTGGAGGGAATTAAATGAAAACATCAGCATATATTTACACAAGTATTTCCATATATATACACATACAAACATGCACACCGAGAAGCAGTCTGTCTGCCACAGCGACAGAGAGGAAAAGAGAGACGTACATACACACGCGCCCATAAAGCAGATATGCTCAACTAAAAGTACATTGCTTAATTTTGGCTGCTTTTACTTTTCTCAAAGGCAAAGGAGATTGCTAAGTGTTATTCTTGTTGCCGTTGCTGTTGTTGTGTATATGTGTGTGTGTACGATTGCTAATGCCAGCCACCCGACAAGCATGTACCCGCCATCGCGCCCGCCAACTTTGCCTGCTCTCGGCCCAATGCCGATGAGGTCGGAGTTGAGCTGATTTTGTGATGATTATACGAGAAGAGAAGACGTTAATGTTCGTAATAACAAATTGTGTACGAATGTATGTACGACGGGTACGTTCGTCTGTGGGTGAGTGTGCGATGAGTACGTATTCGTAGCCATGCGAATGTATACATTCCGTTATTCGTTTCTTCGGTAGGGTATATGTATGTTTGAGTGTGCGTGTGTTCTGTTCTGTTCTTTCGACTGCGAGTGCGAAAACGAATGCGAGTGGAAATCGCGTTAGCATTGAAGTTGGAAATTGAAGAGCACCGGAGCGTTAAGCTTAATTTACATGTTAACTCGTTCAAATAAAAAGTAGCAACGTCAGAGTTTAGAGTAGCAACATCGTATAGTTAAGCAAAGATATGCAAACGATGATATTATTTAGTGCAACGTCATTATCGCCATTCCCAGAATCATCATCGCCATCATCATCAGCTACAACAGCACAGCCGTCGTCAGCAGCAGTAACAACCACTTACAGACATGGAGATACGATATGAATTCCTTGCTACCGCTCTGTGAATAGTTTAATGTTAATTATGCACTACACATACAAATGTGTATATCTGCATGCATATGCATGGTTATCTAGCAGTAAGTTATTGCCTCTCGCTATTCTTCGTCTTCTTCAATTACAAGCTCTTGATGTGCTAGTCCCATTAGAGGCAATAATGTCTGATTAAAATTGTGCAAATCGATGCCGTATCACTGTACTACAGGTTACTTTTTTGCTTTGCGAACTGTGTTCCCATTAAAAATTACAAGCATAACGTATTTCAATCCATTTCAGTTTTAGTACAAAGTAGATTCGCATTATTCTTTAGTCAGACTACGGAAGCTGTGCATTGATCAATCAATTTAGACTGATAGTGAACGATGATCCTAGTCTAATAAGTTAAATGTGATCCTGATCGAAATTGATATTTATCTTCTTCTAATTTGTCCCAAAGAGGGAAAGATTTCTATATGGTTGCTGTTTAAAAATATGGATTGATTTAAACTGATTCCAGAAGGTTATTGGACTATTTGCTGAAAAAACAAAACATGTTTAAATGAATTGAAAGAATTTTTCCATCTGTGACCTAGTGATGTTAAGTGCATGGATGTTTATCCGCACTTGTTCAATTTGAAAAATATTTCTTTAAAAAATCTGAAAAAAAATATCAGCCACCATTTTAAATTATCGTAAGGGCAAACAAACTACCTTTGGAGAACTCTAAAACATTAGAGTGCCATGTTTTTTATGAAAGTGTGTAGATGTAAGATTTAAAAGATGAGCAAAAAAGACTAACGAAAGTCACTTTCTAATAAGAAGCAATATTTTGAGCAAATACCCTTTTGCTATAAGTCCTTTATCACATGTTGTGACTTATTTGATATAGAGAAAATGAAATGAGTGGCTTCTACCGCGAATGAACCACAGACGTTTGTCTGGACATATATTCAACGTAGTCCAGTAGGCCCTTTTTCAGCTAACATGGAAACAGGGTGATTACAAATTGATTCTAGATTACACATATGCATTAGTTCCTTAGTCATCGCGCGGAATTTGTTCCATTGGTATTTTCTGTTTTCCAATTCACTAAAGTTGTATTAGCTTTCATCCATATAAGATCTAACTGGCTCAAGAACTAAAGTCACTTGATTATTTGAAACGCCAAAACTTTTTCGATTGAACTCTTTCATAGTTTCACGAAAATCCAGAATTTCGTCGAAAAATCATCTTCAGCGATGAAGCTCATTTCTAGCAGAGTGTTTTTCTCAATAAACAAAATATGGGTTATTGGATAGCAACAACCGCACATGTGCTTGAAGAGACACAAAAAATTACTGTGTGGTTTGTTTTTCATGCCGAAGCTGTATTTTTTCGTCAATGAAAACAAGTGTCATGTTACCGTCAATACCGTGCCATGTTAGAACATTTTTTTTGGCCAAAATTGGATGATCTTGACATTGCCGATATGTGGTTTCAACAAGACGGTGCCACTAGCCATACAGCACGCGTTATAATCAATTTACTAAAAGGTTAATTCGGTGAACGTGTTATCTCCAAAAATGGTCCGGTCGAATGGCCACCTCGTTCATGCCATTTGACGCCATTGGAAAGTGTGTAGATTTAAAAAGTAAATTTTTGAGTTAATACCCTGTTGCTATAAGTCCTCGTTCATGCGATTTAACGCAATTGGATTTCTTTTAATGGTCCCACACATCGCTGTACAAGAGCTCGTGGTGATCATACTCGTATGACCGAAATAGAACAATTTTTACTATGCCTGGAATAAATTTTAACTCTACACGGAGAAAAAAATATGTTAAAAATATGTTTGCATGCAATCATATATATGTTTGGGGACGGGCACAATCATATATATGTTTGTGTGTTAACATACTATGTTTGCCCACAATCATAATATGTTAGGGGCACAATTCTAACATATCAAAAAAAGATATGATTGTGTCCTAACATATTTTTGTCAAAAAATACGTTAGAACATATTTTTTTAGAGTTTTAGAGAGTATTACTCTCAGAGAGCGTTATTGTATGACTCATCGTTTTGTGCAAAGAAGGGGAATATATGGTAACCGTGTGTATGAGGAGGAGGAATGGGACCGACACCAAAGGGTATTATTATTTGATGCTGTTTACTCGTCTGGCTTAGCTTAAGCTCGTTTTTTTATTGAATATGTATTTGGTGAACGGTGAAAGAAATTTGTTGTTGTTTTACAACGTACAACAAATTCAAAATAATAGAAGAAGATTATTAATTAAATATAAATTAAATATATCAAATCATTTTATTAGCAAAACGTTCTGTAATACTGACGCCGTTTTTTGCCCCACACAAATTATTTTGTCAACATACATATATACATACTATGTGAGCTTATCATGTTCTTTGAACAAACACTCACGCACTAACATTTTTTATCATCTGGAATGACTCCAGGTACAGTAGTAAAGAGTGCAATATACTATTGAAGCTTTGACTTGCTCTGCATATCGCAAAAATTCTATTAAATGGGCACAACTCAAAATTTTGCAATTTTCAGAAAACTCAAAAAACTATTCTGCAGCTCGTAAACTACTTTTCAGAAAAAAGTGTGATTTATTTAGAAGTTAAATTATCGCATTTTAATATTTAATTATGGACCTAATTGCAAAAACAAACCACCCATTTTAAACAGCGACTCACTTTCTAAATCTAAATTAAAATTATCTGCATCTGAAATGAAAACTTTATCATTCAATCTTTCCCTAATAATTGGCGACCTTGTCCCTGAATGTGAGGAATGGACTTTATATTTATTGCTTAGAGAAATACTAGGTCTATGTTGTAGTTCAGATTCACTACAGATTGAATCCTTTATATTAATGGAAAGCCTAATGAATGAGCACCATAACTTATATTTAAAATGAAACATTAAAACCAAAATATCACAATCTGACCCATTATGGAAGGATTATGAAGGAAATTGGGCCTCTTAAACATTTATCGCCTATGCGGTTTGAAGCGTTTCACCAACCATTCAAAAAGTGTGCAGCTTCGTGCAGTTCTAGAGTTATTTTAATTAAAACCTTATTCACTAAATATCAGCTTATCATTGCCAATCTTTTACTAAATTACGAGGAATTTAATGCGAATAATATAGTTGTAGGTAGAAATATCGAATGTGACGGTGAAAGCATTGCTCAGAAGTTTAGTTTACATGTCCCCATATCTTTCACGAACCAAATAATTGTTAATGATATTTTGTATAAAAACAAAATCGTGGTACAGGTAGGGTATACTGAAGACCAATTACCAGAATTTGCGCTTATTTTGCATATTTGTAGTCAACCACATGTTGCACACAATCATATATATGTTTGCACACAATCATATATATGTTTGCACACAATCATATACATGTTTGCATACAATCATGTATATGTTTGCCCACAATCATAGATATGTTTGCACACAATCATATATATGTTTGCACACAATCATATATATGTTTACATACAATCATATGTATGTTTGGGAAAATTGCTGCTAGCCCGAACATAATATGTTTGGGAGCTGCTCCAAACATATATATGTTGCCTGCAAAATATGTTTGGGACAATATGTTACAGAGGCCGTTTTTTTCCTCCGTGTATATCTTAAATATTCTGTATTTTGGTTATTTATAGTTATGTCCTCAATTTAAAACCCTGTATATTTGCGAATCGGGTTACAGGATACGTATTGGTCTTCCGCTTACAAGTATTTAAGTCAAACAGTTGGTCGAGTGTATCCAGCTTATAAAATAGAATTGAATTTATCTGCACGCATCTAACTCGTCGACTAATGGGGGGAGTTCAAAAGGCTAAATTGAATCAGTAAAGCACAGAAGTACAGAGATCGAATAGGGTAAAAAGTTATAGCAAAATATGTTTCGGCTTGTTCTTCTGCGAGGTTGAGTACCAATCGCATGTCTGGCTTGTTTTGAGGAATTCAATTACGAATTCTTCCGATATGCACATGCATAGATCGGCACTTGATGGTATTACAGTCGCACAGCGTCAAAAGTTTAATTTCGTATTTGACTGAATTCGAAGGAATATATTGCATAAATAAACATTTCCTACGATTTGCCGTTAGCTGGTTTCACGCATTCGTTTGGCTTATATAAGTCATAGTCTTCAAATTTTTAGTCTTCCAATTGTTCCCACAAAACTCTTACATGGGCCAGTTTTTCGTACGATCGCTGCTTTAAAAAGGGGCCTTGCCTTACAATCGTCCCATAACCTTTTCTTTCACCACAAGAACGATAAACGTCATCTAATAAGAGCAATCCAAAATATGCTTCATATTATATCCTTTCTAGGTTCTTCAAAGACTTTGAGATCTTTTTCGGTAAAAAAAATTGTCAAGAATTCCATGTTGATAAATTGTAGTACACGCAAAATTAACTGAGTTAAAAACACGTTTGGGCAAAAATTGCCAAAAATACAGAATTTGGGTTAGTTAGCAATTCTTCGTAGTCTCACCGATATTCGATATTCTGGATAACTTCATTATTCTATATAAAAATACTATAAGCTTCGACCAGGCGCGCGTTACCTCCAGTTATTTACTTCCAGACTCGATCGTCACCACTTAGGTGACCCTCCAAACTCTTCATAGATTTTCTTTACAGCAGAGTAGTTTATTCAATAGCATAACCTATCCTTGCCAGCAGACAGCTGAATAACCATGCGTCAACGATATTCTCCATTAAATTCATTTGTTTAACAAATAGTTTTCCCTGGAGTAGAAGTGCTTAGGCCCGCCAATAGAAATTCCTTATTTTTAGTTTTTTTCAGTCAAATCACGCAGAAAAAAAGTATGGTTGTGGTGACAATATTCGAAGAGGATCATACTATTGTTGGGTATATGGTTGTGCCACAACAATATCATGATCCTCACAATAACAGTAACATACTATGTTTGTTATGTTTATAGCCTTTTTGGTATGTTCATAGTCGCAACCATACGGTATGATTGCCGTAATCATATTATTGTTAACGTAAATTTTAAACAACAATACTTTTGTTGCATCAACCATGTTTATATGGTTGCTATAACCATATTTTCATTTCTAAATTTGGCAATTATACTATTGTTACATTTCAACAATATGAAAATTGCGGTAATCATACCATTGTCAAATTAAATTCAGAAGACAATACTATGGTTGCGACAAACATACTTTTATTGCGGAAAACATATTATTATTGCCGTGACCATATACTAATCATATTTTTCCTGCGTGATGTTGCAGCTGATAGTACCATCGACGGAAACATACTATACTAAACTACTAAAACATTCATCAAGGATCTGCGACAAACAACGGATATAAAAGTCTATTTTTCTAATACTCGTGGCCAACATTTAAATGAGATTATTGCAAAATGGTTAATGAAGAAAGCTGTGCTTTCGGGTCATAATTTAAATTCTCACATCCAATTATTTTAATTTTTTAATACCCTCCACTTAAGAATTTATTGTATATTAAATTTGTCAATTCATTTGCAACACCACGAAATACCGATTGGAGACCCATAAAGTATTCATATTTATGACCGATATAAAATACGCCATGTCCGTCCGTGTGTCGAGTGTTATGATGATATGATCATAAGCTCTTGGTAAAAAGAGAAATTGGCTCAGGGGAAAACAGTTTTCCTGTAAAGAACTAAATTTACTAAATTTAAAAATTATAGGCAATATGTAAAATAAATTTTACTTAGAATTCAAATATAGAGTCAATTTGAAGTTTAGGGTGAGAAATGGATGACCGCATGAACCAAAAGGTCCGACGTATGGACGGTAAAGGATATAAAAGTTCGACCAGGCCAAATTTAACTACGTTAAACTTCAAACAAACAAACAAAAAATTTAACGAATCCATAAAAGTACCTTTCTGAATTATCTGAGAGCTTGTTTTATGTTCTGTATACAAGTATAGCCAAACATCCTTGTGGGTAAAATTTTCACAACATATTTCGTGAAACCTGGATTTTCCAATGGATATGTTTTACACTGATATCTCACAGCACAATTTAAATATCGCGGTCGCAAACCACTTGTCAGTGCTAGTAAACGTTTCTTTGGCATAACCACCTTTAATTTCTTTTGGATGTCTTCAAATACAGTTCCAAGGACGAAAAATACTTATAGTACCAGGCTTTTGCCTTAACTGCGTTTTTAAAAAGTTCTATAAGAGTTAACAATAGTCGAATCGAAATTATCATAAAACATTCTTAACCCATTAGTGCATAAGGTCCCTTTAAAGGGACGGTCAGCTTTTGCTCTCTTACTCTCCCATTTTGCAATACAGATCTCATGTAAGTTGATGGTATAGTTGTTGACATTACACCAAACCAGTTTGTGATTGATTGCAGTGCAGTAAACTTTAAATTGTGTGATTTTTTTTGCGAAATATGGAATAACAACTAAAAAAAAATATCAGAACACGTGGGAGGTAAGTAAATGTGAATAACAAATAAATACAGGTGAAATTATTTAACAATTTTAAATGCAATTATCTTAAATTTATTGTAATAAACAAATTTAAGTTGTTGTGAGTGATAAAAATATTGTAATTTGTGAATAATACCGTTATTTATCCAACGTCCCTTATAAGGGACGCTATGCAGACAGGACAGTTAACAATAATATTTTATTACAACAATAATATTTTATTACAACAATAATATTTTATTACAGACTAACAGTAGATAAAATACTGGATGAGATCGAAGCTTTTGATGGTCAGTTGCAAGAACTTGACATTTTTGCAATCCCACCATTGGAGGAAAATGAGACCGACCAGGATTCGGACGGTAGTGATGACGAACACGAGGCGAACTTGGATCATCTCGGCCCGAAATTATTGACTGCGGAAGGCGAGATCCAAGACGAATTCGATGACTGGAGTGACAGTGACGATGAGCCACTGGCTAAATACAGAAAACCCGTCAGTTCGAGTGTGCGTGCGGGAAATGCCTTGCGTTGGCGAAAAGTGGACCCGGTGTACGACATTCAAACGGAATGCGAAACAATACCGCCGAGTGCCGAAGCTCAAGCCGCCAGTTCGCCTACTGATTTCTTTGAGCTATTTTTTTCTGAAGGCATTATAATTTTTTGTGTTGAGCAGACAAATTTATATGCTCTTCAGAAAAATGTTGACCTGAGAATGAGTATGGACGAGGCGAGAGTTTTTATTGGCGGTATTTTGATGTCGGGGTACTCAAAATACCCCAACAAACGTTTGTATTGGTCGGAGAAATCTGATTCGCCAAGATTGCTAGCGAACAGCATGAGGGTGAATCGATTTGAAAAAAATCTAAATAATTTCCATCTGAATGACAACACGCAAGCCCAGGGTACCGATTGGCTTTACAAAATTAGGCCACTAATTACTCACCTGAACGAGGCGTTTCTAAAGCATGGTGGAATGAACGAAAATCTCTCCATTGATGAGAGCATGATACCGTATTATGGTAGGCACTATGCTAAACAGTATATCCGTGGTAAGCCCATTCGATTTGGATTCAAAAACTGGGCTCTGAATTCCAGCGATGGATATATGCTTCAGTTCGATGTGTATATGGGCAAAAATGCAGAGAGCGTCCCACAAGGATATGAAGTAGGAGGTGACAAAGTGGTTGATCTCCTCACGAAAGCAAATGTACCACACCATAAGGGATTCAAGGTAAGAAATGAAATGTTCGTCATATGATATTACAATAATAATATAATTTACATTATAGCTTTTCATCGACAACTATTTTACGTCCGTGAAACTGTTGCGCATATGGCCAGTATGGGGATTTGTACATCTGGTACAATTAGAGACGGTCGCATAGAGAAGTGTCCTCTTCGTCCAATAGCCGCCATGAAAAAGGAGCAGCGAGGATCCAGCGATTTTCGTTTTACTGACGATGGCAAGATTCTCGTTGTAAGATGGAAAGATAATAATGTGGTGACCATTGGCTCCAACTTTGATACCAACGATATCAGGACGTGCAAGCGCTACGAGAGAGGGCAAGGTGCGATACAGATACCACAGCCGAAACTTCTTCAGCGCTATAATCAAGGCATGGGAGGCGTTGATAAAATGGACCAGATGGTGGCTGTGTACCGGTCTAGAATTAGACAGCGTAAGTGGTGGTGGCCCGTATTTGCATATTTGTTGGACGCATCGATCGTAAACGCATGGATCCTTATGCGGAAAGTTCATACGAACGACCCAAATTGTGGCACTCTGCTAATTTTTCGCAGGTACATAGCCACTTCGTATCTAGAGAGATACGGAATGCCGTCCTCAAGAGGATCGAGTAGAACCAGCCTCAACCCTGATGCGCGCTACGATGGAAAAAACCATATGATTGAGTACTCGAATACGGATAAGAGATGTGTCTATTGCGGAAAGAAGTCTAACTTTTTATGTACTAAGTGCGAGAAAGGGCTTCATCCGAAAGAATGCTTCAAGCAATATCACACTTCAAATGCCCATACTGCATAGTGTCCCTTATAAGGGACGGTCCCCAAAACCCACAAAACACATTATTTTAATAAATCAAATTAAAACTACTTTATTAGACTTATTTCAATGCATAATGATTAAAAAAAAAGGTAAGTATAGCGCCAGGGAACTTCATGCACTAATGGGTTAAAATGTCATTGTTCTCTATTAAATCGCCCTTTTTTCGTTTACCATACAAATGCTCCTCTTGCCTTCTTTTGATTTTTTTCAAACCAAATCACGGACATTCTGCATAAATAACCTGATAACGGGTGAGAGTTGATTGACCCGAAAAAACTTTTTTTCCCTGCTTTTATAAATACTTAATTATTATTGATCTATTTTTTAATTGGAAACAAATTACATGTATAAGTATATGATAATTTTGGGTCAGACAAGAAGTCTGACAACAAAGACCGTGAGGCCAGAATTCGCAGCGACATGGCAAAAGCGAGCCCTGAATCCTTACGCAGAGATACAAGCATTTTAAAAATGTTTTTTAATTTTCTCTCTTTTTCCATCCACCAATTTTTGGCATTTTTTTGTTGTTGTTTGCCTTCCCGAATATTCCCCAAAATGATCTACCAAAGGTTCATTGTTATTGTGCTAAACGTGTTGGATTTATTTGCAATCGCCTTAATGGAACGCAACGGAAATTCCTATTGAACAAACTTTGGCCGCCCCAGTCCCACCCTCATTTAGCAGCAGCCGCTGCAGCCACAGCACATCTGGCAGCTGCGCAAGGGCAAGAGTGTAATTCATTTGAAGTTCATTTCTTATTTTCAAAAGATAACGAACATTTTGAAATGTTTTTCATAAAAACACAAACAAATGAAATTTGGGATAATATTCTCATTAGCGCATTTAAATATTCAAAAATTAACCCAAAAGAATCCGAACGAACTCATTAAGCAGAAAGTACCAAAACGCAACAACGAAATCCCCATCGTATGAAAGTAAATGAGCAGGACTAAGTGAAGGAGCCCAAAGAGGACGCCTTTCTTGTCGCCGCTTGTGCCCTGTGCCTTTTTCGTCCTTGCCCAACCAACAGCCTAAAATGCTCGCGCAGCCACCGCAGCAAGTGACAAAGAATTTGCATAATTTTTAAATGAAGAAAAGATTTTGTTTATCCTTTAATTTTCACCCTCTTCTTTGAGGTTGAGTTTGCGGCGGATGGCTGCCTGCAAGTATGGGTCGATGGGAAACTGGCCGGATGCCGGGTGTATGATGGGTTGGGTCGATGGATGGAAGACGATATAGTGTCATAGACCGTTTGTAAGTAATCAAAGCGTGACACAAGTTCAGATAGTGAGCGAGAAGCAGCCATGGGTAATAGTTGTACAACTTACGCAGTGGAAATAATCTCATTTGAAGCTATTTACGCGAGTCCCCCTAAAACGCCCTACCGTTTAAAACAGCACACACCGTTTCCTGTGTGAATTGAGTAAAAAGAAAACATTTACGAGAAGGCAAGGGCAAACATTGGTAGACTGTTTAAATGAACTATTTTTGGATTAAAACTTATCAGCTTAAAAATACTTAAGATTGTGGTTATGAAAGTGGTGTCACCCTGGCACCTTTGTTAGAATTAAAAATACAAATATGCCAAGCAATAGGCAGGAGTTGATGCTGCTTCTTGAAATCATGTTTGAAAATAGGTAGGTAGAATACAAACAATGTCATGGAGATTTTATACCAGCAAATCCATCTATAAATCTAATTCACACAGGATCTCGAATATTTACACCATTCTGTCTGATACTATATAATATTTATATTCAATGCGCCTCTTTTGCTAATGCCATATCAAATTAGTACTCGTATGTGTCTCAATAGGAAAATAACCTAGACTAGATGCGCCAGGCTCTAGCAACATAAAGACCCTATTGGAACGTAGCGAATGAGGCCCCATTTACGTCATTTAAAACGGTTATTTTTTTATTTCTAGCCATGCTACTCGCCATAAAAGATATTTTCTTTACGTATATCGGAAAATTAAATTATAATGAGATGTTTTTAAAATGGGAATCAATAGCTTTATTAGTACACACAGAGAAAAAATGTCTCGCCACAACAGAGTTTGTTGTCAACCAAATTTTGGTTGTTGCATGTACTATTCATGTAATCTATCGCTAAAAACGGTTGTTAATTGGGTACAGGACAGCTTTCGGTAGAGGTAGGGAACTATTGGTTGAAGAGACAAAGTACGGGTAATCCAAACGAATTGAGGCGAATATTAGAACTGAATTTGTGCTTGTATTGGTTTATAAAGGTTGTTTGTTAGACATGTGGCTGGCTCGAATAAATTCCAGACAAGAGGGCCAATTTTCGACCACTTTTTGCAGCATTTGGAGTCGTATGTCAGCAATAACACGCTGAGGCGTCAACCGTGTCGGGCTTATCTGCGTAGACGAGCGACTTCACATAAACCAGCGGTGTTAAATAGTTCAGTGGTGTTAATCACACGATCTTGGAGGCCACGCCGCTGGCCCACGACGCGAGATAATGCGCTCACCAAAAGTTTCCTTCAATAACTTGATTGTTTCGTTGGCTGAATGGAATGAAGCTTCGTCTTTTTGGAACTAAAGGTCGTCCACAACAACATCCTCCAATTTAGATACGAAAAAGTCATTAAACATGGCTCTATAGCGTTTCCCATTAATATTTATATTCAAAAACATTATGGCCTGCTTTATAATTTTAGAAATATGGACCAATGATTCCCTCTGCCCATAGAGCACACCAAACAGTGCCTTTTTGAGGATATAACAATGGCTTGTATATTTTCATTACTCCAATGCAGCAATTTGGGTTAACCAAAAATGAGCTTCATCAATACTTGCACGAGTTGGATTTTGTTAGTCCGCAAATCAAGATCCTTTCGCAAAATCTTCCATAATGTGGATGTGCGCAATTACAACTGTTGCGCGCGATGGCGGATGGACTCATTCGGGTTTTCTTCGATACTCAGCTCCACTTCAGCAATAGCGCCGTCGGTGCTCACTGTACGGATTCTCTGATTGTAAATAAATAAATTTCCACGATTTGCAAACGTTGTGACGTAGCAGTTCTATTCATTATGAAATGACAAACCAAACTGATCAAAAATCATGTAATAGCTGTCCAAAAGACCAACTGGAAAAAGTGTGGTCAGATTGAAAACCACACGTCTAAAAATACACCCGTTATATAAACAAGTTTAAAAGTACACTTTAAAATCGCTTGTCGCTATCACGAACTTTTGCTAACTGAACCAGCAGATAGTTAAATTGTATGTTCGGTTATCTGACCGAAACAAAAACATTTTTTTATATATAATTGTATACACTCAGAGATATAATCAGTTAGATATCTGCCCGAACGACAAAACTTCGATTACATCACCAACATTCCACGATATTAATATTAGATACGATAAGATGATAGGTACGATAATAGATTGGAACTTACAGCCAATAAATCGATTATACTAACCGAATTTAGTAAAACAATTGATTGTCACAACCGGCTATATTGGCAACACGAATAGAAACAGAATTAAATATTTCATTTCGTCTATGGGTCAGACGGTTAATGTTTCCTCCTAGTAAAATAACCAATGCACCTATTTTCTTAAAATACTTCAAATGATGATATGGAGTTCATGTGATGATATATATTTCTTTTCGGTATCAGGAACCCATCCTTCAATCATTCATTTGAGATTTTTGTTTCACGCTAACCCTTAAGTAGCTAGAAGTATACAGAATTAAAACTCCATCTAACTCTTTTATTTTAGTAAGATATCATTAGATACCACTTGTTCATAAAAAACAACAAGTTTCAAAAATAAAATCTTATTCACATAACAGTATTTAATATTTAAATAAAAATATTTTATTTTGGTTAAATATTCGAATAGATCAGATTAAACCTTCAGTTAGTCCAGTTAACAAATGTTCCTGGTAATTACAAAGGAACTCAACGAGTAAATTAAACTAATTATCGATAACAACAAACAATACTTAAACAGGTACAAATTCAGTCGTATGTTCATCTTAATTACTTAGTTATGCGGATACGTTGGCCTCTAACCGATAGTGTCAGTTGGCAAAAAAATCGGCTGTGGCAATGAAAATGTTCTCTGTGTGGATTTAACAATTTCAAATCTCCTAATTGAATTATGAGAATTTTTTGAAAACATGGTTTTTACTTTCGAACTAATTATGTTTTTAGCACCAGTGGAACAATTGTCTGCATTAAATTGGTGTAGTGTGTCATAATTAATTGTTTTTAAAGTATCAAAAGGTTACAGTTTTGAAAATACCGAAACAGATTGGAACTTTAAATAAAGTATATGGGTGAAAATAAAAAATGTTGCACTTTTTGATTCTCAAACTCGGCAACTTCAAATATGGTTTTTTAAGTTATTTTTCGATCAGAATCGAGAGATGGGACCAGAATAAGTATAAATTATACATATTGCAACTACAAGTTTCGTTATCATTTTACGCAACCCTAGAACCGAGTTTTCCTTTTATATTGAATATACCGAATCATAGGGACGGAGTTTACGCTGACGGAGTTTACAAACTGTCACATTTTTATATGTAATTACCAAACGATTTGCCCAAAAATAATAAAAAAAATAGGGAAATTTTAGAGAATTCTATTACACATTTGTTTAAAAAAAGAGCAATTTCGTATCGTCAATTTGTGTCGCTAGGAAATGTGGACGGAGTTTACTTTTTTTAACCTCAACTAATATTTCATATTAAAACGAGCACAGTTCTTTGAGAGTGTTCAAAATTGACTTTCTAAAGTTTGTGAATAATTATGTGGTATTTTAGCATTGACCTAGTATAGTTGAACAGGATCGACGAAGGTTTTTTATTTCAAACTTGAAGCAAACTTTAGGAGCACAATATTTAGTCTGAATCAAGGGACAATGGTAAATTTCTTTTTATCGTTGTTAAACGTTTCTCAATTGTTTCAATTTTCCGGGAATGTGAAGATTTTGAGTTACTTTATGGGATAGGGTCGTTGGTTTGTTTGAAAATAACGTAATATTAATGGAAAAACTTAGTGAAAAACCATGCCTATAGCAGGTGACAGCGGACGGAGTTTACATTTTACATGTTTAAAAGCAATTTACTTTCAAAAATGGTCACCGTTGGGTTTGCGAATGTATGGAAATGCTTGATAATTTATATGAAACAGAAAATAAAATATCATATTATAGATTTTTCATTTACGTATAAAATTATATAGCTGTGACCGTTGAGTGCAACATTGTTTATTTTCACCCATATGTATTTTCGGCTACATAAAGGTTAATGTGATACAAAGTACTTTAAATGAATATTAGTAAATAATAAATATGGACATTTTTCTTATTTAAATTAGTAATATTTTCTGCACATTTATGTTATAAAAACAATGCACTATATTTATATTTTTTGTCTATATATATACTATACTTTGTTAATGATTTTAAAAGACTCAAATAAATTTAACTTAACTTACAAAAAAAAGAATGCTCGATGTCTTGGCTACAGATATGAGATATACTTTACTTTCAAAAATACACTTTCATATCGGTCATATTTGACCATGTAAACCATGTCTTCATTGGCTAGAATTCTGAAAGGCTTTCCAAAAATATCTTTATTGTACTAATCAAAAAGACTTATATAAAGTATTACAATATTATATTTACTGTAACGCTTTTGGAGACCGCAAATACCACTAAAATTAGTTGTCTGTTCGAAAATTTGCTAAGTGCAATACAATGTGTTCATGTCCAGCGTTGCTCGAACGGCTTGCCAACCAAATGATGGTAGATTTTCACTGAATAAATTAGATAATACGATTTGCATAAAGCAATAATAATATGATTAGTTCCTCCAATATTCAATCACAACAACAAAATGTTGGCATAACTATTGATTGCCACAACCACCAGCTATGGAAAATAAATACATTTTACTCGTTTCGTTGGTATGACCGCTTGATAAGTAGCGTCGACAACACGACGATCATACAGCGCATAGAGAAAGGGACCTAAGGGTAAAAAAATCAATTTTCATTTTTTTTTCTTTTTTTGATGTGGACAACATCTGAGCATCGAATGAGACCGGTCCGATGTCCCAATAGTGTTCCCTCCCAGAGATATGCGCGTTTTATGAAAGTGAAGTCGACGATTCTAAGCGCAAATAGAAAGGGACCTGATCTTTAAAATGGCTCTCCTGAACAAAACCGGGTTTAAACCTTAGGCCTCTTTCTATTTTGCGCGTCACATTTGTATTTTTCACCTTATGGTATGTCGAACCGAATATCCATTACGATTATAAACTTTTTGTGATTGCAACCGAAGTTCTATTTTTGGAACATAGTTTTAGAAGTCCCAACCGATTTCCAATTAGTTTTTTCTCTGTGTGTAGCGCTCTGCGTAAAACGGTGCTTCGTCTCGTTGGAATCACATTTCATGTAGTAAGCCTATTTAGGATTTTAAAAAGGCGTCCACGTGGCTCGACATCGCTGGTCATTGCCAGTTACCGTCTGTTTTGGAAGACGAGTGATAAATATTACTGCGTTCTAAAAAAATCAATACCACGCGGTTCCTATATTTGAATTTTGACCACAATTTTGCCACGAAACTATTACTATTTTCAATTAGATAAAGGAGCATTTTAGGCAATTGTGCGGAATAATTATATATTTTTATTCCTTTTACTCCTAAAAGGAGCATAGGACCGTAACAATTAATTTCCAATTTACTCTATTTTATGCACAGCATACTAATTTAATTAAGCTTAGATTTAGATTTTAGGGTGCTTCTAAATCAATTTACCGCCTACAGGAGTGTGATGGGCTCCCCCTGCGATGGCTGCCCTGCGGGTTCTATTCGCTGGCCTGTCTGGCGATATAATTTACCGCCTCCAGGAGTGTGATGGGCTCCCCCTGCGATGGCTGCCCTGCGGGTTCTATTCGCTGGCCTGTCTGGCGATATCATTCACTGATTTCCTCAGGGTATGCCCTATCCAACCCCATTGACGCCTTCTGACCTTGTTTTGGACTGGTTGCTGTTGTGTTAGTGCCCATAAAAGGTCATAAAAAAACTGGCACATACGAACGCAAAACCCTTTGAGGGTTTTAATATACTGACCTAGTACCATCACCCTGACTTGGAATTTCTTACCCCCAGACAATAACCCCAAAAATGGTCCACAGTGTAATTGGTAGACCCTTAATTCATAATGTTTTTACCTTAGTCTTTGTTTTTAGAAAGATCATATGTATCAAGTTCAATATATAAATTCGTACCTCCTGTCGACATTTTCGTACAAATCAGCTTTAATAGCGGAAAGACATACCTTAAACAAATTACTAAAAAATTTAAAACAGTCTTTTTTCTCAGCCCGCGTATGGTATTTTTTAAATGCGTCACTCTTTTTCCTCGTATCCGGTAGAGTGAGGGTATAGAAATAAGCAAATTCACAATATTTCGAAATATTATGCTCTATCATCGAACTTGTACAGCCCATAGACCAGCTACACGGAAACGGTGTAGTCGGACGGCCTGCCTCTGCGTAGAGTAGTTGGTTCGCCTGCTAAAGCTTCCATTTTTTGTTCGTTTATTTTAAACTTAAGGTGACTGGTACCAAATAATCCATGTCATCCTTGAAATGTGCCGAGGCACTAGCAGGCCATGGCAAATACATGCACACCTACACGCTTACATACATTCATATGCATGGACTTGTATATACAAAGAAGTATATATCTAATTTTTCGGCTACCATCTTGTTTTTAAATTGCGGTTTTTTGTTTGTCACACAGTTTGCTGGCAGCCACGGCATCGGAAGCCGTCGTATTAACTAAATAAGAAACTCTGTTTCATACACCGTAACAGCGGCAGCGTAGCGCCGTAATACGTTGACACTGCTCGACGCTGTGCCGTGAAATGCTGTTACCTTGTTACGTTGATAAAAGGTGCCGAAAATGCTCGTAATAATACTTCCGTGTTTCTAATTTGAATTCATGAATAATTTCACAATTTTAATGAAATAACCATGGAACACCCCCTCCAACCTATTCTCATTCGCATTTCCCATTTTTTCCGCCATTCGCTACTGGTAGAAAATAAAATACTTTTTTTACAAAAAAAAAGAAAAAAAAAACATAATAAAAAATGAAATGTAAGTAAATGAAATGTTATGCTCCATAAAATGTCGAGCAAACTAACAGACATACGCGCTGATACCGATACGGAGCCGTAAGCCGGTTACGTGAACACAGCGAATGCTGCTTTATCTGGTTACGCTACAAGCTCGCTGAAGTGTTCATAACATTTATTATTTTTGGGGAAGGCTAAAAGAAGGGCATGTTTACAATTTCCTTCAATTTTGAGCTACGTCTAGTTTGTCGTAGTATTTCTCAAGATCCACAGAGAATATTAGTTGAAAAGCCCTAGTACTGGAAAGTATCCTAAATTGTCTACGCCACAGAAGAAACTTGAACCTTCGTTTTAGAGGTTAGTAATGTTCATCAGTTCTGAACTTTTTCTGACATGGAAAAATAAAAATTTGCTTATATCACTTAGTTTCTACAGTACGACCCTCGGATTTCTAATAGAGTCCTCTACAAATACCAAATCATCTGTTTAAAAGCGAATACACTATATAATTACAGTTCGGTTAATATTGTGGCAAATCGTACTCTGGGGTGTTGCAAATTGGTTACAAAGCAATATTTTCCGTTGTCATAACCAAATGTTTTCAACCGCAATGAATATTCATTACCGATACTCCGGTCATACCATTGAAATGCGACTAAATATTTACATAGTTATCACAGCTGATAGTTGTGGGTGTGTTCTTAGTGGAACTTGTTCACGTTCGAATGTAGACTTTATACCCTACGAAATACACTAAACTTGATTGCAACGTATTAATGAAAACAGAACAATTTATTGTTGAACGGTATTAATCTCTTGTTAGGGAGCTACTAAAAGGGAAGTGTCATCAAAAACCCTTCCACAGACGCAAAGATGTCGCCAATATTTACAAAATCCAATATTTGAGACAATTTGGAGCTTTCAAAACAAAGCTACTTGGGTTGTGGAGAAACATCGTCAGACTTATTCCATACGTTACACTTTTTTGTTATGCCTCATGCCCTTCTTCGCAGTAGGGTGAGGATATATAAAAACTCGTCACCCATGAACGAAATGATAAAGCCAATGTACTCACAACCTATTCCAAGAGCTCTCTGCAAACTGGAATTCCTTATAGACAATCAGGTGAATATTTCAAGGTTTTTACAAACGTTATGTTAAATTTAGTAGAGACTTCAGCATCTGATAGAGGGCATACAAATCAACTGAAGCATGACAGCCATTCAATTGGTTGCTGCAGCAGACTGACTTTTGCTGAATCGATACTTATGGTACCCGATAACTGTTCGCACCATTTGTGTGTGGGGGCGACGCAGAGGAGAGATTTTATGGCCAAGGGTGGCAGAAAAGTGTGTCTGACATTAATGGAACATGTGAATCGCATAATGGCTTCCACTGACAGTGAGAACCATTAAAAGGTATTAAATATGTCTACAATACCAGGCAAGCAAAGAGCTGAGTAATCAAAAGATGCAATCTTATCCAACAGCCAAGGCGACATTAAATCGTATTTTCGGTGAGATCTGGGATGTGGCAAGACTGACGAAAGTTTGCTTGACAGAACATAGTGATGTTTTAGTTAAGGCAATTGGAAGCACGATACCTAAAAGGGAACTGGAAATCGCTTATGGATGCTGAATTCCCTTAGTGAAACAAATAGTGTAGACTAGTACCAAAGCCAGCTAGAAAGTGTTTTAACCGACCCTCTTCGCTTTTTAACACACTAAGAATGTAGTAACTCTAAGATCGCTTAATTTTACCCTCCGCCGATGAATGATGGTATAACAAATTTGTCATTTCCTTTGTAAGACCACAATATATGGACCGGAGACCCTGTAAGGTATCCTTATATTTGATGGTAATAACATTTCTAAGCCATGTCTTTCCGGTCGTCCGTGTGTTTATCCGTCCGCCCGTGTGTCGGTTAAAGACACGATAGCGGTCAAAGGAATCAACCAAGGATCCTGAAATTATAAATGATGGCTTATGGTTAAAGACGGTTTTGGATCGTAATTAGGAATCGACCCAGAGGAATAAATTAAAGATTTTTTGCGCTTTAGGTCAGTGGAGGGTACACAAGGTTTAGACTGGCCCAACGGAGTGAAATTTTTAGTTGTTCTTTTTCAAAAATTTGGCTGTGGTCCCTCACAAAACTACCAACTCAAATCAGGATTAACATTCTGGTAATATGTGAATATTATATGGCATACACTGTCCATGAGCCTATAAGATGTCTTAGGACTTCTCACACGTTGGCAGCAGTGGTTTCAAATTGTATTTTTCAGTGAGTAATCGAAAATTTATGTCTAAGACATATGAAAATTACTTCACGATAAAAACCACTAAGTTCTTGAAGACACTTCTAAAGATTACTATTAAATAATTTTATAATTAGAATTGTATTGAGCAACAGCCAAAGTAAATTACAATTAAATCTAATTAATTAAAGCAATTCATGAATTGTTAATTGCCTGATACTAGCAAGGCGTGAATCAATAAATTTAAAATTTAAATAAAATGTCTTTAAGTAATGGTTTTTATACTGCATAACTACAGGGTGGCGAAAGACTACCGTTGTGGTTTGAGTGTTTAAGGCCATTGTGTCTCTGGCAGTGTTGGAACCACAACTGTGGATGGTTTTTAACAGCTGGCCTCAAAAAATTGTTCAGCATCGGTCGATATGCAGCACCGCACCGGCCAGTTCACTTAAGTGGGTGTATTTCTTGCTGATGAACTGTTCTTAGATTCACCGTAGCCCATGCAATCCTGCAATTTTGTTTGTTTACGAAACCTTTTAATTGGAAATGGGCTTTATCGCTCATTATCAAATTGTTAATAAAATCGGGATTCTCTTCTGTTTTTTTCGGAAAGAAATGGCATAATCAAGCCATTGTGTAAGGTTCCCTTTTAAAATCCCCATGTTTGCTTCACAAAATTTGGAAATAAAACTAAAAAATATATAATCAGAATATTTGATAACTTCACACATTAGTCCCATCATAAACTCCTTAATATGATATTAAAGTACATTTTCGCATTAAAATTATAATTTTTAATCATACTTAAAATATGAGGATTTATGGTTAGGTTAGGTGTAATGGGACGCCCGTCTGTTAAGACAACAACTGACGAGTTCACTGGCAGTCTAATTTTTTGGTTTCGATGAGGAATTTTAGAAGAGGATTGATAGATAATCGAAGAAAAATGCTGAATGAAAGGAAGGCGAGTTCGGTTGCAGATCACTGTCTTATAAGGTCTAATGAATCAGAACGATTTCTATAGGAATGTGACGAGGATTTTAATAGGAACATAACCTTGCTTCATTAAGCGTATCGAAGAGCCTGGATCCCTGATAGGCTTTATAATTTTGGAAAATGTTACGCCTATCATTTTTTCTAAATCCTAAACCCTATTAAGGCTTTATAACGGGAAATGTTACGCCAATCGTTTTGCTCCACATCTTTTATGTTGAGTTTTTTACCCAGTGACTACGTTCTAGGTTCTAAAACTTTTATTACCATTTCGTTTAGAGCCTAATTCACACAATCAAATTTGCCTAGGGATTTAAAACCGATAGCAAAAAATGCTAATGGAAATATAAAGAATGGACTAAACTAGATTGTCTGTTAGACAAATGCAGCATATTGGGAGTAGAAATAATATAAATTAGATTATCTACACCAAACTGTCTTGGTGCTGAAAATTGTTTGTGTAAGGCGTTAATAGCAGCCGGCAAAACACTCGCACCACTACGAAACTCTGCAAAATCTGCACTCTCAAGCCAGAGACGAATCCTATATTTTCAAAATAGGTCCCATACAAAGTTCATTTTTGATTTGGGGGCCTAACGCTATAAAAGACTCAATTTGAATATAATCTTGCTACAATTTACGGTAAGCGCACAAAGATAAATATAGTTTTAACCTATGTTTTCTCTGTGTTCGGTCCAAACTACAAAAAATTGGTTGGATAGCCAGACTTTTTATAGCAACCCTAAATATTCCATGGTTGAATAGTAGCTACAATGACATCACGGTTCGTACAATCGAAAAATCTGTTATAGCAACCGAATTCAAAAAAAACTATTGATTGCCACAACTGTTAATAACTACCCAATTCTGAAGTACATGTTACTTTAATACCAATAATTGTGACAACCGATAAGATCTTTGCAGTAGCCAACCAATGTTTGTGCGCTGTAGTAACTCTGTATTGAATATAAATATAGTCCCCATAATAATTAATCGGTTCTAGTCACTACAAAATCTTTATTTAAAACAAAAAACAGTCAAAAAATCCAAAAATACGGAAAAAACTAAACAAAATCTGTTCAATCTATTAAAATTCTTTAGTTTCTCTAGTTTCTTCTTAGATGATGGGAAAACTTATTAGATATTCTATCCAAAGACGACTTACTTCCCTGATTTGTAGAGCATTGCGAGGCAGCTAAAATATTGTTTTTTTACCCACTTTGCCACTGTGCCAAAATATGACTAAAAGAGAATACCTATGTTTTACCAGGGTAATGAATCTATGACAATAACCAATTTATGCACAAACTCAGTTCCGATACTCATCTGAATTAGTTAGGATTACCGAAACTTTGTCTTTTTAATCTGTAGTGAAAATTCCCATGAAGCCAATCCAAATTCGGTACTAGTGATGGAATATATGAATAGTATATTCGGTTGGCAAAAAGTTGTTTGTGGCAACAAACTTGTTCTCTTTGTGCGACAATTAATTTTCTCTGGTACACATTTTGCTTTCGCTCCTCCTGAATTCAATAGCTGTACATTAAGGATTTTTGTTTAGCAAGCCTTGTAGAATTGGACGGTATCGTCCTATTCTTAATTTGTGTATATTATGAAAAAAAAGCCCCCAAGCAAAGTACAGTCCCGATTTTAGGTTCTACAACCATCTACATCAGATTTTGATCAAAGTTAGCGTATTTAGTTATGAGAGATCTAAAACCAACTGTCGAGAAATGGGACAATGTCGGTCAATATTTTTATGTAGCCCCAAAACAAAGACCTTAAGTTGATCAGTTTATTGCTTGATTTGTGTCCTTTTACCTTATCGGTTAAAATGGGACCATATAGGTCCGTATGTAATCCCTATTAAAAAAGTACCGTGAAGACTTAAGGATTATCCGCTTCTAAAGTCTCATTTTGAACGAGATGTTTGTTAAATTCCATCCAGAAGCCTTAATTTGTTTGCACACCCCAGTGATGTAGGGTATTACATAGCCTGAACTCTCGAACTATTACTTCCGTTTTATTAACTTTTTTTTTTCTTTCGCTGCTTAATTGTGATTGGTCATGTGTAAGATTAGGTGTATGATGTTTCAAATTTGGGAAAAGAAAAGATCTGGACTTTTATCGTCGCCGACTACTTTAGAAGTATCAGGTTGTACTCTAATAAAATTGAACTCTATGAAAATCAGCAGCTCCACAATTTTTGGAAGGCCCCAGTTACATTTTGACATACTAAGAGTGTGGACCTTTAAATGTATCTCACTGTACCTGCCGCATATCCATGTGGTACGAGGTTATGGAATCATACATGGGAGTGCACATTTAAATGTATACACACCTACACGTACGTTCGTACGTACATGTAATAATAACAATAATATGAGAAGCATGCCTCGAGAGAGATGTATTTTTACAAGCGATGACTGTGCATGTTGCCATATTCACCAGCATATGCACGATGGTGTTCCGTAGTGTGTGTCGCTCGGTATGCTGCAGCAACTTACATATGTAAGAACGGATAGACGGATGGCTGGATCGACGGACGGATGGTTGCATGAATGCAACGGAGTGAACATTCGCATCAGCTCTTACAAGTGCATGCATAGAAGCTCGTACATATATACATGCATATGTACATGGCCATGCATATATTGAATGCCACAAATTCGTTTTGTAAAATCCATCAAAATCGAAATCAACATTAATAAATAATAAATTTGTGCCATGCAATTCTAGGCAAAAGTAGAAAAAAAACGCTACGACACTAACAACCAACAGCAGCTGCCGGAGCAGGAGCAAGACTCATCTCAAATGCACACCCGCTCACACATTGAGGTACGATAAAATGTGCCCTGCCTGTTTGCTTCTTGCGTGGGGCGGGTGGGAAAACCGGAGATCGGTAGGGGGCATGTAGGGTGATTGTGGTTGTATAATCCTTGTGAAGACAGTTTAAGCGTAAAATGGATTTGAGCATGACACACATTTACACAGACGTACTAGATCGTTCCACTACCCTGAACACTGCATATATGACTACTCGTACATACACACATGTATACACACTTACTAACCAACAGACACACACACTCTGAGTCACAGACGTACGTACAGACATGCAGTGGTGCAATTGAATTTAAACGTTATACGATTTTGCATTCGTATGCTTCACCTACTCGTATATACATACGTGTGTGTGTGTATTCGTGCGTGTGTGTGTTCGGTTCAACATTCGCAAATACTACAACTGCTGATTTGGCAGAATACATGTGGGTTCAGTGTGAATTTGATGCTTGTGTGAAAACATCTTGTTCGCCTGCCAAGCTATATGGGTGTGAACATGCTGCTCGTAATGCATGCCCTCTTCTTCTTCCGGCCATTACTAGGCACCAGGCGGCCCTCCACCGCACACCACCAGCTGGCTCTCATGGCGGTGTCGTTGCAGGAGTCATGCCATGCCATGCCACGCCACGCACCAGTTATTCTTTGCCAATTTCCGGTTGTGTAACCAAAAGTTAAGTTCATTGGCAATCCAGTCTGGAGTTGACGCCTTTGTCGTGTTTGTTCGCATTCCAACGACACGGCGCCGACAAAAAGTGCGTTTTTGCATTCGAATTCTGAACGCGTCGCTCTGTGCAGCCTATTAGTTGTTTTAAATGCGGTTAAACACAGTGTCAAGCCGCAAGCTTCTTCACCGAAAACATATTTCATCTCCCCTTCACTCAATACAAAACTTGCACCACCCCCGCTCCACATATCACACCACGAGTGTACAAATTGCTGGATTGTGGAGTGTATTCACCGGGGGAGAATACGTAGATTCACCAACAAATTCTGGGATTTGTTCATACTTCAATTCGTATAAGCAGAAAGGTGGGTAGGCGCAACTACGATGACTACTTTCTGTGGGGATTTACTGGTGGGCTACCCATATATGGTATACCCAGGCGCATAACTATGAGTGAACGCTTGGGTGGGTGGGTGTGCGTTTCTTTGCTTGCGTGTTTGTGAAGGACGCATACTTTGCGGTTTCTTAAGTTTCCACAAAAATTTCTTCTGGGTTTTAAGCATTTATCTCAGAGGCAACACATCAAATCAAACATTTCATGCGGTTGCTAATTCGGCAACCACAGTGTTGGCAGTGCGTGAATGTTGCTAAGCTTGTGAATAGGTACATCAGCTTAAATTTCTGAACTGTCTAGGTCCAAAAACAAACAATCATTCCGGGTGGCTCGGTACCGTCCAATTGTACTTCATACAGATTAGTTACATTCAAATGCAGTGTGAAGTTTAGTACCCGTTTGGTTTAACGAGGCAAAGAAAGTATATTTTACAGACATTAAACTCGTCTGCTTAACAAATTCTTCTAGTAATACATTGAACTATCAGTAGACCAATCAACATTTCTGGATAAGAGAGTGCAATGTAAAACTCCTTGATCTCGAGCATGAGATCACTTATTTCAGAATTGCGCCATGCATTTTTCATTGCATCATTGGTTGAGGGCCTAGTATTGTTGGCTACTTTGCTCTCCCCGACTAAAAGTAGCTCCCTTACCTGAACGCTTTCATTAGAAGACCTCCAAGCACACGCTAAAATATGAAAGTCATAATCTTTTTTTCTTTAACTTAAATGCTTCATTTAGCATTTTATTAATACTCGTAAGTTTGTTCCAGGAAACATCACTTCATACTACTTCATACAGATTAGTTACATTCAAATGCAGTGTGAAGTTTAGTACCCGTTTGGTTTAACGAGGCAAAGGAAGTTTATTTTACAGACATTAAACTCGTCTGCTTAACAAATTCTTCTAGTAATACATTGAACTATCAGTAGACCAATCAACATTTCTGGATAAGAGAGTGCAATGTAAAAACTCCTTGATCTCGAGCATGAGATCACTTATTTCAGAATTGCGCCATGCATTTTTCATTGCATCATTGGTTGAGGGCCTAGTATTGTTAGCTACTTTGCTCTCCCCGACTAAAAGTAGCTCCCTTACCTGAACGCTTTCATTAGAAGACCTCCAAGCACACGCTAAAATATGGAAGTCATAATCTTTTTTTCTTTAACTTAAATGCTTCATTCAGCATTTTATTAATAAGTTTGTTCCAGGAAACATCACTTAGAATTTTCTTCTTTTGGAGTATCCGATATCTCAAGAATTTGTCATTCTTCGAAAGCCCCCGTTGCTTCATTCATAGAACGTTTATCACTCAGCATGTATCACTGGGTGTTTTAAGCATTTTATCTGACCCTATTCGCAAAATGCTCGCTTTGCTTTGCCACATTATCACTATCTCGCTGAGGCATGGAGTACGATCGAACGAATATGAAAGATCTATGCTATTAAGTCAGAGAAGGAATCTGGTGTAACGTCAAATTCCGGTGATCATTAAGAAAAAAAGTTATATAAAAAGCAGAAGCGTTGACCCTGCAGTTATAGAGACTCCTTCTACAAACACACATACATATATAACATTCTTAGAGAAATTGAAAGAGCGGACACAGCTTTCGTGGTATCTCTCTATCAACCCCCTTGTATGTATCTAGAGCAATCATTATTCGTTCACCAAGCCGAAGAAACGCAAAAGGTCTCCAGCAGACCCTAGTAAGTTTACAATATGATGATTCAACACACTGTCCGTTAGAGAGAGAGAGAGATCATATTTTCCACTAGAAAGGAGATAATCTCATTGAGAGCACTAAGAAGATAATTTTTCTTAACAACTTGTATTTGTGCTCCAGAGCAAAAAGGCCATTTGTTCTCACTAATTTATGGTCACTGCACATCTCCTCTTTTGATATTTTTTTCCTCTAAATCTTCAAAGTATCGTTCAATGTACTATGCGCGGTCTTACAGAAGACATTAAAGGTTAGTTATCATGAGAGGATTCCTTCTTTCAAAGTTGGCAGAAGTAGGCTACAATTCCACCAACTACACTATTGCAGTATCATCTCTCCCTAAATATGGAAAGTTTCCAAATGTAAATATATTTCAAACTCCTCCAAATCCCAAACTATAACCGAGTCGAGTTGAGTGGTCTTTGAGTTACAGTTCTTGGGCAGCTGAACCTTACATCGAGGTCTCATCAAAAATGCTTGAATCAAAAATCTTCTCTCGGAAAAGTCAGATGTGCCTTACCGGTCTTTTCGTCTAGCTTGACTGTCGCGCACAGTCCTATATCGCGCCATGGTATCCTCCTAAGATGAAGGGTACATTTGCTATGATGATGGGTTCATTTCCTATGATGTTGGGTTTATTTAAACGGCTTAACGCCTCTATATTTTACAATTTCATTGTATTTAGTGCTTATAAAAGATAAGAGATATCAAAACGGCAAAAGTTAATTCACTTGAAGTATAACCCTTTTCACCAAAAATTTGAAAAATGGTATAAGTAATTTTTTTAGTCTAGATAACTATAGGTTTATAGCCTTAATTCAGGCAGAACACTAAACCACCTACAACAATTTTTTTTTTATGTTGGTATTTAATTATAGTTGACCTTATTTAGTTTATTTATATTTTTGTTCGAATTATCTGGCCCGAGATCATGCAAAAAATAAAAAGTTGGTGATGAAGATCTCGCAAATAATCTTCATGTGTACCGGTTTACTTTTTGATAGTCACAATTTATAATTCCTCAGGATGATCGTCGAAGGCGATGGATATATTGGAAAATATAGACGTATAATAAACAAAATAAATTAAAGAAATCACCATCTCACCATTTTTATTTTGTTCATGGCCTCGAGCCAGACAATTCGGAGAAAAAAAAATTTTAATATTCCTATAATTATGATCAAAATTAAAATTTTTCTAACAAATGAATTAACTTATGCCGGTTTGCTGTCTAGCCTTACTTTTCGAGACTTAGCACTAAATTATGTGTACAAAATTATTTAAATAGATAAATTCGAATATTTTACCAATACCCCAACATTTCATTAATGAATAAGCGAGGACCTCTACTCCGATCATTATCACATAATGGGGCTGTGTTCTGCCATAGTGCAGAGTTAGTGTTATTCCCGAAAAGACTTCAAAATTTGAAGTCGACCTCAAGCAAATAAATGATATCTTATTGTTCACTCATTTAGCGTTATTTCCCGGTACTTATTAAATTTAATGTTACATAAAGGTGAACGGCAAGAAAGTTAGCAAAATAATGCTAATAAAAATAGTTCTTATTTATTCAAAACAGCAAATTTTAATGAAAACCCTACACATTTCCCACTAAGCTGTTCACCATGACATTGGCCTCCATAAGTAAGGGAAGCGATAGCATAGTTAAAGTAACAACGCTTGATTACAATTTAATTTCAATCCAAACGCGTTGTTTAATGTTAAACGGGTTAAGTCAACTCCCGTGCAGTGGTGACCCATCCTAAGCGAGATGGCAGCACAAATCCTGGCGAAAAAGCTAATTACAGTTACTGTCGTCAGCGTTTATCCCTTTGTACTACAAATGAAGTGATAATCGGTTTAGTTCGTTTGGATACCGTTAACGACCAAATGCATTTTTAATGATATTTCAACATAAATACAACGAAGATGTGAGGTGCTTAAAAAGCGTTTACTTTAATCCGTTTATGCTTTTTGCGCCAGCAAACGAAACAGACACAGAAACACGACTGAAGCTGCCGAGCACTACTTAAAAAGCATACAACAAGCAATCTCATTTAGCCATTCTCTCAACTCCCATTTTTCTTGTTCTATTTGCAGAAGCCGACTACACGCTGGACGATTCATTTTGGAATGAAGAAAGTCCTGTTGGTAAGTACAACAACAAATTCCTTACCACTACATGGCTACTCTAATAAATATGATTGGGAGTGTGTGTGTGCAAGTATGTAAGTCCTTGTACATGCTCTGCTATCAGGACTGAACCGGAATATAAACAGATTCAGATTCAAATGTCCCACACACTTGTGACTAATCGAGGCAATTACTCCAAATACGAAAACATCTAATTAGTATCAGGCTGAGGAGCGTACGTGTAGCAAGCAAATGGGAGTTAAGTAGCCATACACACACACACACACACGCTCACCATGTAAATATGTCTATGTGTAGTGCACGTGCAAGATCGATTAACTCCACTTAAATAAAATAGGTGGAATAATTAGCTTAACGTTCTTGCTAAACAGGTAAAGATCAAAATTCATTTTTTGTCCCTGGTCTACGGAAATGTCCATTTGCAGGCTATTGAGGGAGAAGAGTATTAACACGTTTTTGCGTCAATCAAGAATTGGCAGGAAATCCTTGGCCTTAACAAGAAGAACGTTGTATTCAAATACACTTGGTCTTGGTCTTTAGAGTCATTACAAAGAATTACGAAATAGTTTTGCAGCTACTAAATTCGTTTCATCCACCTTAACCCTTTAAACAGAGAGTAGTTGATAGTGTTACCAGATAAAAACAATAGGAAAACAAATTAAAGTTGAACAATAGATACCAAATTGACTCTATCTGATTCTATTTTGAAGCTACACTTATGTCATAATGTATGGAATATCTCAGATTTGTTAGCAGTTATTCAAGTGGTTGGTACAGGCTGTCCGCCGGCTAGGTATACTACATTGCTTTGCTGCTATTTTGGTAAACATTAGTCTTCACAGCTCATATTAAGCAGTAGTGAAGAAGAGACATTGCAAGACGTATTATGTAGAAATATTCGATAAACCGTTAAACATTTAATCAAAATCAATCATCGATTGCTGTGACGATGAGAAAGTTTCGTGAAATTTTTGGGAGAAACAACGTGCCAACAAAACGCGCTATTTATCGTGTAGTGAATGGTTTCAAAGAAAGAGGGTCGGTAGCTGATAGGTCAAAGCATGGACCACAAAGTACTGCAAGATCGGCTGAGAACATTACTGCTGCTCAAGAAAGTGTTTAAAACAATCCATCAACCACAAGTCGACGCCATGCTGAATGTAAAGATAATGTTCTCGTAAGGCTCGCATTAGTGAGGCTAACAGAGACGGACATTTATCGAATGTTGTATTCCATACATAATTTCCGACATTAAATAAAACATTTATCTGAATGATCGCAGCTAAGCGTGTTGACTCCCAATTATTGGATAGTACCTTGTCTGTAGGCAACGACTTTTGACACACACTCTAGGCGGCAAGCTAAAAGGTCCGAGACTATAAATTAAATGCTTGCCAAAATAAATTCTTAATAAATCCATTGTATATTGAGATACACCAGCGAAATATCGCCGACACCTTTATTTTTTATCTTTAGGAGGATTGCCTCCATTTTTAGGATTTTTCCAAAAATGCAAGTAATTCAATCATTAACTATAAATAAGCAATTATTTTTATTAAAATTTAAAAAAAAACTACAATTTCATGTTTAGGCAGCGCTCTCGATTGACCGTCATCTCCTGTTTTACCTCGTTTATTAAGAAAAACTTTTGACCGGTAATTCCTCAGAACCCTGAACCGCACCAAATAGTTCATTTTTTTGAAGTAAAAGTAAAACTCAAGCGGAAAACCATTACCTTCAAAAAAGAAAAATATAGTAAGAGAGTGGACATGTTTGCTCATACACTGTCAGAAACTTTGGATGATGCTATCGTTTTACCCGATTCAGAGTTTCTAGGACCACTTGGCAATCTCTTGCTACACCATTCCAATAGCTATCAGGAGGACACCAAAGAAGAGGCGAGCCATATAGTGATGCAAAACGAAGAAGCAAAGGGTGTACGTTTCACCGTTTGCTAACTACAACCACGAAACTTCCTACCACGATATGAAGCCGATATATTCTTCAATCAGAAATCGTGTGTACACGGGTTTTTGAAATAAATTCCACTGGTTATAAGTTACTCGTGTCCAAAAACAGGGTACACCTAGAACGTCAATATACACCTAGTAGGGTCATAAACACTGTAACAACATTGAACACACCCATTTCAATAGTAGAACTGAACATAACCCGTTAATGTCATATGGGTTTTGAAAGCTAATCTCAATAGCGTTAGTCTGTAACGGTTTCAACTTCCATCACGGAGTGTTCAGATAATAAGAACCGTATCGCCGTAATCGCTCTTTTCAAGTGTGAAATGAAAAAAGCGATATTTTCAAAACTCTCCGGCCGCATGTTCGTCTACCGATGCATAAAACTGTTTGAGGAGACTGGAGATGTAAAAGACTGCCACCGGTCGGGCCGCCCACGCTCTGTTCGAACACCGCATGTCATCAAAGCCGTTAAATTAAGAATTCACAGAAATCCGCTGCGAAAACAGAATATCATGGCCCGTGAGATGAATATCACGCAAAAGTCCATGAGTCGAATCATTAAAAAAGACTTCGGACTTAGGGCTTTCAAACGACGTACCTGATATTTATTGACCGCAGCTTTAAAAAAAATAGGATGGAAAAATGCAAAAAAGAAAATTTAAATTTAAAAATTTAACAAGCAAAATGATAGAGTGTATGCGCGGTCATCTAAGGAAGCATCTGAACTGATCCCAAGGGTGGAACAGAGTCATCACGTCATGGTTTGGTGGGGTGTCTCTTACGATGGGGTCACTGACCTACATTTCTGCGAACAAGGAGTCAAAACATCGGCCAAAGTGTACCAAGAAACCGTTTTTGAGGCTGTTGTGAAGCCTCTTAATAATTCCCTGTTCCAAAACCAGCCATGGACGTTCCAGCAGGACTCTGCGCCGGTCGATAAGGCTAAAATGTCCCAGGCCTGGCTTCGAAACAATTTGCCAGCGTTCATTTCCTCTGAAGAATGATCCTCAGGCAGTCCAGATTTAATGCCATTGGATTACAAATTGTGGACGGTTTTAGAGGACAAGGCTTGTCACAAAAGATACCCCTACATTGGATCACTTAGGTCTGCTTTGGTACGAGCTGTGCGTGAGATTTGATGCCATACGCATTTCATATGGCAGTGTGGTTTCGATTTTACATGATCAGTTGGGTTAAAGAAAGCTGTCTGTCGCATTAGCTCTCAATTGACCATAAACGTAATCGCGTGACAAGTTCAAAGGATTGTTTGGAGTTGTTTAACCGCAATTCGAATCTTTTTTTTGCGGCGTTTTGTAAGAGTGAATGAAACATGGATTGATTACAATAATCCAGAGACCAAGCAGCAGTCTAAACAATGGGTTTCTTCGGGTGAACCTGCTCCGAAGATGGCCAAGGTAACTTTGCCGGCCACAGTTTTTTTGAATACTTGCGGGATAATCCACATCGATTACCTTCAAAAGGGAAAAACAATAAACGGCGAGTATTATGACAACTTATTGGACCGATTTAACGATGACTTAGAAAAAAACGCCTCATATGACCAAGAAGATAATGCAAGTGTACACACGTATACAGTCTCATTGCCTAAATTGGGTTACGAATTGGTACCTCATCTGCCAAATTCTCCGGATTAAACCCCCAAGGACTATTTCCAGTTTCCAAACGTTAAAAAATGGCTCGGTGGGAAGAGATTTAGCTCCAGCGATGAAATAACTGATCAAACAAATGCCTATTCTATGGACTTCAAAAAACACTATATGTGACCCGGCCTTTGAAAAGGCGGCTTATGACTCAAAAAAGAAATTGCGAGAAGCAGCTGTTAAAGATGATAAGTCAAAGTTAAAGATGAGTCATAAGCCAAAGTTAAAGATGAGTCATAATCCACCGAGTCATACACCGGGTCACATATTTTGGAAGGGACTTTTATTTGAAAAGTCACGCAATTATTGATTAGCAATCGTACAAAGCCGAAAATTAAATATCTTAAAATTTGCAGAATGTTTAGAGAGGCGTGACCAAAATTATCTTTGACAGTATATTCGCAGAAGGCGGGTATGCAGCTCAAACTTTTTTTAAATTAATAAAGAACCTATGGGCCGACAAAATGTTACGGAATCGGAAGGATGACAAAATAACGTTGATGGCGCTAGATTTTGCGATAAACGATTATATTATATACGATTATGTAAAAAGTAGTGCATGTCGACGTCAGTCACCGTTTCAACATAAATTCGCAATGGCGATTTTATGAACAGCAATGCGATTGGGTCCAGCTAGTATATTTTAAATCTCGTTTCTCTGTGTGTCTGTTAAAAGAACAATTGAGTTGAAACTAAGGAGGCCAAGCTTTGAAATTTTGCTTGCTTGGGCGATATTGTCGTAAGTTGTTTTGGGTTGAAATGGGCGAAGACTCGAAAGAGGACACACGTTTCTCTAAAAGGGACTTAATGTACCTACGAAGAGATACTCTTCCGTCTGTATTTGTGGTGAAGGTTGAATAAATTAAGGCCAGGCCGAACTGAACAACGTTTTTACTTGTTGTTTTTTTTTCACAATTTAATTTATAAATCACAATTTAATTTAATTTTCCTACCTCTAAATATTTATCAGAGCCTGTTGATTTTCAAAATCATTTTGTATTTCTGATTTTATTCATTTGGGTCGCTTAAAAGAGGAATAACCCCTTGCTTTAAATAACTAAAATTACATGAAATATTTACGTACTATCCAGAAAGATTCGCCGCCAAAAAAAACTGAAACACACTTAAACATGGCCCTTTGAAAACCTCATAAGACTTACTACTTTGAGATTGAGACATTAAATGGCAACGAATTAAAGCTGGATTGGCTGCTGTTACTAAGAAATCACTTTATTTTTATTACTTTTATGGCTGCCACGAATGACATTTGGTACTTGAATGTTGCTTACCAAGCGAGTGCTGTGCAATAATTACTTTATTTTCTTTTTCTTTGTGAAACCTCCGACCATAGTGTCTTAACTAAAAGATATGTCTCAAATTCTTTACGACTCCTTAAAAGTCTCGTATGCTGTGTCCTTGCGTATTGACAAGGACAGAGACATCAGGGCCACGCATTGCTTTATTAGTGCTCGAATGATGCCCGAATTGTATATTCTATTGGTTTTGTGGAATTCTATCAATTCGAAATGTTGCTGCTGACAGTGCGCCGCTCCCAGTGTTGCATGTCTGTAATTAATGTAATGGGTTTCCTTAACCAAGTACTTACTTTCTGCTACATCATCGTAAATTGTCTCTTTTGCCATTGCCATTGCCAACGGGTGTTGGCAATGCCACCACCCAGAATGCTCTGCAAGGCCAACCTTGATCATCATCTTCTGGGTATTTCTTATTGTCTGCACACCCGACCGACCAACTGACCGACCCAGTGATAGACCTACCAATTGTGTGTGTATTCGTTGCTGTTGATTGCCTTGTACAACAGCAGCAGCTGCAACCACATTTTCCATAAACACCAAACATAAATAATTACATTTCAGTCTGTGCACCTTGTTGCATGTCTTCTTCGAGCCGGCCACTGTCCAACCGCATGCCGATGAAAGATACAGATTTATTTGGGGCTCATATTTAATGGCGACGTTGTCGGTCAGATCGGAGATACGACAGTTGTTTTCATTTTCATTCTTCGTCTCGCTTTCACGTCCATCTTTACCGCAGGGGAAACGGACAAGAAGTGAAGGGCACGTTGCAGGTGCTGCAATCTTGGGTGACCAACTGAAGTGGGGGTGAAAGTGGTTTTAATTCTTTTGCAGCGTCTCCAGGAGAAGGTGTTATCGATTTTTATCTACACTTTAGTTCATAATGCCAGTCTGCCTGTCTGTGGTGTTCACCGTGTGTCTGTCTGGCCGTCTGTCTTTCAATTTATCACAAGTTTCGGCCGTGCACGTTATGGCCAAGTTAATAGAATTATCTTACATAATCTTTATTGTGTAAATTGTAAAATGATTGGTTATTAAATGAGAGCATATGTACATTTATCATTTCTGTGAGTGTGTTAGTGTGCAACAGTCCGGGCTGGAATTATAAATGAATTTACGTCTTCAATTCAATTAAAAGGGAATTTTAATGACACGTTGTGTTTTTCTCGGTCTGTCGAATTGAAATTGATGGCTGTTAATAGGGACAAACGTAACAAATGGTTAATAATCATATATATATATATACTTATAAATACATATAAATATATATGTATATATATATACACTTTTATAATAAATTGTAATATGGAGTATGGTAAATCCACAGGTGATTTATGTGTTCGAATTCAAAATCTCCGGACACTCTGTGCATTCGTACATATATTAAAATGTTTGAAAATGTTTACTGTCGTCTAATATTTTAATAAACTAATCCCCCTGTGTACCTTTGCATAAAGTAATTGTGGTAATACAACTAAAAATTAGTACAACTACAAGTCCATTCAATTTAAGAAGTTATCTATAATGCCATCTTAATGCTTTATATCTCCAAAGAATCAAACACATATTTTAAGTGATAGACAGTAACTTAAAAGTCCTTTGGGTCACATTTGTTTGACCGCATATATTTTTTGTCATTCAGTTCTACTTTTCTTTACCTGGAAAGTACTAAAGTTCAGTCGTAAAAATTTAAAAAAAATCTGCAGCAAACGGTTTAGTATATTTTGGGCTGCTGATCACGAATCTGACCTCCGAGTTTTCAGTTTAGTTTTAGTTTCAGAGATATCCCCATAAACGGTTATTTTCGGTATTTAAAAGGTCCACTTACAGTTTTATTTATAAGCCGATTTTCCAAAATTTAATTGGATTGTAAAGTTTATTAGTTTCTTGGACGGGGATTTTAATATGCTTAATTAGAGTAATTGCGAAAATACAACATTGGTAAAGAATCCAAACAATTTAGGCAGTTCATAGTACTGTTTTGTAACGAAAATTCGAAATTTCTGTAGAAGTTTGCCTATGTATTCAACAATTCTCATGGATATCTCCTAAACTGGAGATAATCTGATAAATCAGAGGCTAGATTCGTGATCAGCAGCGCTAAATCAACATAAGGTGACTATCAAACCTTCTACCCCAAACTGTAGTGTTGACCAGTGTAATAAATTTAAATCCCGGTCAAAGTGTTCAAATCGGTGAACAAATGAAAAATAAGCATGCATCAGATCGCATACCAATATAGATAGCTATTTCCAACTTTGACTGTCCATGATAATTTAGAATTGAAAATGGGCCAATTGTAGACAGAGGTAAAAAAGCCACATTTGAGGGACCAAATGAACATTTTTAAACATTTGTTATGGCGTTGACTAATTAAATATCTCATAAGGACATGACATATCAAGGAAAGATCTTAGACCCTTCACTTTTTAAAATAGAGTACTTGAAAAGCTCGCTGTGAGTACACTGAATTGTAGCTATAGGCAAACGGTTCAAGTACTTTTTTTAAATAGCTTACAATCAGTCAAATTAAATAAAAACACTGATAAAATACTTTGGCAGCATTTACTAAATGTGATTTCCAGTAACTTCTCAATGAGTTTTAATTCACAGCTATGTACGGCCGATTTCTATGTGCGGCCGACGGTATTGATGTTTCTTTTGGGCGTTTAAAAACTATTTTAAGTGGTTTAAGGTAAAGGCCCTAGCAGCCAATTCTTCTCACAACATTTTTAGTAAATTGTTTTTGCAAACACTAAACCAAATATTGTTTCCCACTTCAACTCTGCATTATGTGCTACAGCCACCCATTTGGGATTGATGTCAAAGTTTTGCCAGTACTTAGAGTTTTAATATCGGGCGCTTCAGAAATGCTTCCACTACCATTTGTGGTGCTGGACCACAGGGCTGTACATTGGGTTGGTTGACTGGATCGTTTGTGTCTATATATAATTTTCATGATGTGTGGAAAACGAGACATGAGGAAAATACTTTTTTACTATTGAAAATACTCAATTCTCGGATGGTAATTTTACACTGAAACACTTACGTTTTTTAAGCGTATTTTTTAATCTTAAATTTTTAGTTCTTTAAATTTGAATTTAATGTGTTTTTAAATATTTTAATTTATTAATGAACAACATCATTTTCCAATAAATAATTTTGGGAATCATAGTATGGTTGAGTAAAATAATACCATGCTTGTAGGGGTCACAACATGGTTGCGTGTGAATCATACAATGGTTTTGGGGATCATACTATGTTTGTCTGTATGGCTGTACGAATCATAGTATGGTTAAGTGTGAATCATTATATGTATAAGGGAATCACTGTATGGTTAAGTGTGAATCATAATATGGTTTTGGAAAACATAGTATGATTGTGTGTGAATCATACTATCGTTGTGAGGATCATAACATTGTTGAAACACAACCATATACGCAACAAATGTAAGGTGCTCTTCGAATATTGTTACCCAAACCATACTTTTTTCCTTTCTGTTGGCCTTGCATGCTGCATCTAGATGTATTTTTGTAGAAAAAAAATATAAAAATTCAAATCAAGTGTGGAATCTTTATTGGTAATTTGAAACGACATTCTATGGCATTTATTTTTTGAATATAATTTCCTTCAAATGTTGGTCGCAACTATTCTGAGAGATGACTCCAATTTTGGATGACTCGTCTGAGCATTCGACCGGCATGGCTTTAATGACACGCGTAATGTTGGCTTCCAAAACCTAAATCGTAGCTGGTTTGTCAGCATAGACTTTGGACTGAACGTAGCCTTAAAGAAAAATATCTAAAGGTGTGAAATCACTCGATCTAGGCGGCCAACTCGCCTGTCCAAAACGTGAAATTAGCTGCTTTTCGAAATGATCTCTCAATAGATCCATTGTTTCAGCAGCTGTATGTTAAGTGGCACCGTCCTGTTTAAACCAAGTGTCGTCAATATTACGGGTTTCAATTTCAAGTAGCATAAAGATCGATGTCATGGCGCGAAAGAGAGCATCATTCACGGTTACGTTCTGGCCATCATCATTTTTTAAAAAAATAAGCACCGATGATTCCACCAGCTTACAAACCGCACCAAACCGAGGTTTTCTCTGTGTATAATGGCACCGCTTAACCCTCTTCTTGTTGCTCTTTAGCCCAAATGCGGAAATTTTGTTTATTGACATTGCCGTTGAGCCAGAAATGGGCCTCATCACTGAACAAAATTTTGGTCGAAAACAGCGGATCTTTCTGTTTTTTACCGAACGCTTTTTTCCATAATACATTTGCCAAAATTTGAAATTAATTATTTTCAAAAAAAAGTCCATAAAATGTCCTTTCAAATTACCAATAAAGATACCACACTTGATTTGAATTTTTATATTTTTTTTGTTCCAAAAAAATACATCTGGTTGGATCACCCTATACATAGGATAATCCTTAAGACTTGGCCTAGTACAGAATATAAAATATATCTCTCATTTAAAGGCCCATAGACATTTCCCCACATATTTTTTCGTTCATATGTAGTAACATTGAAGTTATAGTTTCAGCTAATCGGGCCGTCAGCATGTATGGGAAGAAAATGCCCTGATTAGTCCAGAAGATGGACATGTTAGGACCTTAATGACCAAAAATTCAGCCTACTAAGATCCTACAATGGATATTCTCGGCTTACAAGTAGGCATGATTTTTGGTTAAAATGTAAAACCTTATTAATATGTTTCTGGTAGAAAAAGCAGCTGCCATTAGCATTTGTTTTAAATGTGGAGTTTTCAGTTAGGGTCATACTTTCAAAGGTATAAACTTCCGATCATTTATGGAAAACCTCTGCCCAACCAGAGCTTAATCCTACCTCTACAAAATATTTTTCAAATTATTCAGATATGGCAACGCACTTCAGTTTAACAATTTGGACTTGCTCCCTTAAAATAAATTTTCTGTGTAAAATCTTGATGTTCCTAGCTTTTAGTTCATGTTAAGTTAGGTCTTTCTTGAAGCTGTTCAAAGGTGCATAGAAGTTGAACATTGTGCACTCCTTCAAGGCGAACTACCTGCTCAATCTTTGAAAGTATTTTATGCTCAAAGTCAGGGAAATGAATATTAACCTCTACATAAAATGCCATCTTCTTTTGTCTCCATCAGTGAGCTCGACAATATTTTAAAGTTCTCCAAAGTGAAGCGGCAACAAAGGAACACGACAACATCTCAATTTAGGTGTCAGACAACTGCCATAGAATCGAGAGACAAATGTTGCTTATTAACCGAAAATTACGTTTACGTTTTCTTCGAAATGGAGCGTAATTTATTTTGGAAAATGCCAAATATTTCTAAAGCAATGAATTCGCATCGCACATACGCCACGGAGCCCAAGTGCGATGTGTCGGTGGGTATGTAGAGCGTTCTGGCAAGGCATGCTCTGCGATGCCTCAGCTTCTTCTAGTTCTTCCTTTCCGCCTGGCGCATAGTGCACAATGAAACTGTGCTGTTCTAATGTGGCCGTTGTTGTTTTTGTTTTTCGTGAATGTTAAATGATAAACATTATTTAAGATGCACTGCTCCCCATCGCCATTTTGAGCTAGCTGGGTCGCTCAACCGCCGAGCGAAAGCAGTAGCTAGGGAAGGCATCTGCGAGTGCACCGTTAAAAGTTCATACACATACACATAGATTTCTGTGGTTGTGTGCAGTGCTGTGTACACCCACGCAGTCATGGACGTTCTATGTTGTTTCAAAAGAAATACACCAAGTGTACGATTGTGTGTCTGTGTGTATATGTATATAAAGTGCTGTGTACTTATGTGTGTGTGACTACGAGTTGTTTTGGGGTTATTTTATTATTTAACAATGTTTGAACTCATGTTGTTCAAACTTATTCTTTGGAGATGTGAAATATTTTGATCCGAATTTAAACGCCTTTGTTTGCTTTTCCCAAGCAAATGCAGAGCGTACGAGTCGAGTGCGTGCGTGCCTGTGTGTGAGTGTTTATACACTTGAGTACTTTGTCAATTGTATTTACGCAGCTCGTTGTATTCGAAGCAATTTATTTGTTAAATACTTCCCAATGAATTGTTTTGACACTTCAGTGACGCCATGAACTACACAAACTTGACAATAATTTAAATGTTGTTCTTAAACACTCCGTGACACTAGCGTGTCTCAACTTAAATTAGTTTTTCCATAACTCAAATATTGATTTTACATTCCATTTTCTGCTAAGACTTGTGACACATTTCGGTGTCAGTAGAACTAATTCGCTGATAATAATTTATAAATTTCGAATATACTCGTATAATTGCTTTGGACTATTTCTACAACCTTGAACAACTGTTGTTTCCTGCTCACTAAACAGCTGATACTTTAAATGGAAATTTTAAAAATTTGTCTCCGTTTGGCAATACTAAACAAAACTTCTTAATTTTTTTCTAACTGAAAGTAAAGTAATGGAGCTTTCCGTTTTTTGACTTTAACTTTGAAATGCATGCACAATTTTAAATAGCCAACGCCTTATTTAAAAAAAAAATTTTAAGGCGCGATTTTGAACGACACACCAATTTATATAAAAATGTCACATATGCCCTTTTTGCATTGCCTTTTTGGTATTAAAATAGAAAGAAATTGAATTTTTTCATGCAGGCCTTGTACTAAATTTGGCATTTCATTTTGTGCACCTCAAAATATCGATCTGATACCCAATAAAGTATATATGTTTTTGATCAGCGTACAATTCTAAGACGCTCTAGCAATGTCTGAACGTCCTTCCTTAAAAGTAAGATGTTAGGGATAGTGATGGACCAAATTCATCCGAGGACAAAAACAACATCTGTAAAAATCACACTTTTTGGGAGTATTTTGTATCAAAGTCAGTACCAAGGCATTGACCTAGACTGCTGATAGTAGGTATGAAACTGTATTTTGGACAAGACCTATTAAGAATTGAATATGGAGCAAATTGGTAAATGTTTTGATATAACCCCCATACAAAGTCCTTCCCAAATTCAGGTACCGGCGCTCTAGAAACTAATTTATGGTATAATCTCAATGAAATTTGACGCCAAGTATTTTCATGGCACGAAATTAACTGTTTATTATTTAGACCATATCGGTCCATAATTTTATACAGCCCTCGTACAAAGGTCCCTCCCGGTTTTAGATCCCAACTCTCTGAAAACAACATTTATTGTCTGATCTGGACAAAATGTAGTACAAAGTTGTTCTATGAAATGACAATGAACTGTTAGGGATCTGCACCATATTGAATTATATAGAAATATTGATATAGATATTGAAAAGGCCTATGTGAAGAAACAGACATAGGCCTTTTGCATTAATTTTATAATTAGTTCTATAACGCAATGCACATGGGCCTTCTTCTAACTCCTGAACAAATAAAGATATCGAAAATGATTTGGTAAATACAGGTATGACAAATAGGACTACTAAAAGAGACAATAAAAAAAATTTAAAATTTACATCTGCTGGAAACTACAACGATATGAACTATGAAAAAAAATATTTCTTGTGTTTAATAAACAATTACAATTACTAAAAACAAAAAATATTAGTTTAACTTTTCTTTAAAATTGCAAAAATATGAAAAGTTGTCAACTTCTGAAATGTACCCGTCGTTGGTCCAATGTAAATTGATTCTGTCTCCAAAATTTTCAAAGTCAAGCATAACACATGAGAACTAAACCAATCGGTCAACGGTTAGTCTTTGATTTTCATTTTTGATTCTCAAGGGTAATGCACCCTGTATGTAATGCTAAATGGGGTTTCGATAATAATCTTACATATAAATAAACTCACGTTTACTGCAGCCAATAGTCATTAATGTATAATTCCCGAGAGCTCTCATGCATGACCATTGTCTCCACTACATTGTCACATCATATTTTAAAATATCCTACCAGGTTTTTCTGAATCGAAAACCTTTTCGGTTTGTAATATTAATATCGTTGGGTTTCTAATGAACCCCTTTGCAAACGGATTGCCATCAACCATCATTCGCTGTCCAACAAAAACTTGCTTCGTTTAACTAGCATTGGTTGTGCAATACTCGAGCACATGTGCGGGGAACAATACAAACCAGAAAACCGACATTTTCCCCTGACATTATACAACAGACAACCACAACGAATGACAGCAGTTTTCATTGAAAATACCGAGAAATTTTTCACCTGTACATGCATCCAGCCACGGCTACAAATAATGCAACTCTATGAGTTTATACGTGTATGTTTTAACACATACATACGACCACATGTTTAAAAGAGTGGGTTGTGCTTTAAAGCAAGCAAAATAACTGGGATTTTATAAAAGACGGACGCAAAAATTGTCCTTACTAGATCTGATATAACCTTGCATAATATGCATATGTGACTGCGCTTAGAGAAATGGACCTGAGGGTAAAAAAAAATCAATTTTCACTTTTTTTTTAATGTGGACAACATCTGATGAGACCGATCCCGTGCCCCAAAAGTGTTCCCTCCCAGAGATATGCGCGTTTTATGAAAGTGATGGTACACCAAAGATACACGTATTTAAATCTTTAAAATGGCTCTCCTGAACAAAACTGGTTTTTACCCGTAGGTCCCTTTCTATTTTGCGCGTCACATATATTGGCACAAGGAACATAACAAAATTTATTATTGTGTATTACTATTGTACAACTATATCCAGGTTGAAATCTGGGCAAGGACACGTAACATTATTTAGAGACAGGATTTTTACCTCGGAGATGCCATTAACAAAAAGTTTAAGTATAACCTGCACAGCTCAGAGATTTTAGAAGTTGCATCATAAGTCCTTTAAATGGATCCGTTGCAGGATTTTATTCTTAACTTAGCTGGTGGAAAGGTCTGCCAAACTCCCTTATGCCACTACCGCTAGTGACAACCCGCAATCCTATTTATATCATATCTGGTATGTCATTCCAACCCGACCTACTGTGGTAAGCAGAACTGGCGCTGTTTGATGAACCAAACGAAATGTTACGGTGCCCAAATTTTCTGTACCTGGGGTATTCTTAATGGGTAGTTTGTTCACCTATCATACAGAAAATCAACGTTCAAATAATGGTAGAAACAATACCTTCGACCACATCACCTACATATATACTTAGTAGGGACACAAATGCTGCTACATCATTGAACACACCCATTTCAATAGTAGAACTGAACATACCCCGTTAATGTCATATGGGTTTTGAAAGCTTACCTCGATAGCGTTAGTCTGTAACGGGATTTTTAAATTAATCCCTGTTCAATGTGTAAAAGCAACAGACCGAAATAAAACAAACGAGCTAAACATTGTTTCAACTTTCACCATGGAGTGGTCAGATAATGAGAACCGTATCGCTGTAAAAGCGCTTTTCAAGTGTAAAATGAAAAAAAAGATTTTTTCAAAACGCTCCGGCCACTAAGGATTAGCCGCATGTTCGTCTACCGATGCATAAAACTGTTTGAGGAGACTAGAGATGCAAAAGACCGCCACCGGTCGGCCCATGCTCTGTTCGAACACCGCATGTCATCAAAGCCGTTAAATTAAATCCGCTACGAAAACAGAAAATTATGGCTCGTGAGATGAAAATCACGCAAAAGTCCACGAGTTGAATCATTAAAAAAGACTTGGGACTTTCAAATGACGTACCGAACATTTATTGACTGCAGCCTAAAAAAACAGGATTGAAAAATGCAAACACGCTGATAACATGCACAGGAAAATTTTGTTCACAGATGAAAAAATGTTTACCGTTCAGGAAAAATTTGATAGAGTGTATGCGCGGTCATCTAAGGAAGCATCTGAACTGATCCCAAGGGTGGAAAAGGGTCATTACCCATCTTCAGTCATGGTTTGGTGGGGTGTCTCTTACGATAGGTTCACTGACCTGCATTTCTGCGAACAAGGAGTCAAAACATCGGCTAAAGTTTACCAAGAAACCGTTTTGGAAGCTGTTGTGAATCCTATTTACATTTACCTGTTCCAAAACCAGCCATGGACTTTCCAGCAGGATTCTGCGCCGGCCCATAAGGCTAAAACGTTCCAGACCTGGCTTCGAAACAATTTGTCAGCGTTCATTTCCTCTGAAGAATGGCCCTCAGGCGGTCCAGATGTGAACCCATTGGATTACACATTTCGGACGGTTTTAGAGGACAACGTTTGTCACAAAAGATACCCCAACACTGGATCTCTTTGGTTCGAGCTGTGGTCAATTTTCCAATGGACGAGGTTCGTGCAGCTATTGACGATTGGCCAGTGCGACTTAAGGCGTGTGTAAAGGCAAAAGGCGGACATTTCGAATAAGTAGATTCTTTTTGAATACAATATACATCAATAAATATATTAAAAAATATTTGGATTTGAAGTTCTGACCAAGTAATTACACTGTCAAATTGGGACATACTTCCTGTTTGAGGTCCTACATATACGTTATATTTACCACAAACGGCCAATGTTTGCATATCCTTTGCCCCCACTAAAAGTACACAGCCGATAAGAGGACCTACGTACGGATTAACAAGGTACTTTAAAGTCCGATCTTGCAGAATGTAATAATACTTTGATGAAATAGGAGCATATCGGGAAATGTTATTAAAAAGTTTTCTCCAGGTTCTCGCTTCTGTCACTCAGTCTCAAATTCTTTATGCAGAGTGGAGCGCAGAAATTTGCTTATTTGAGAATGAAATACAAAAATCATGAACCTTAGACAAATTTATTTTATATTTTAATTATATTGAACATTAAATTATATTATTTTAAGTAGTGTATCTGAAAAATATCGACCTTCGATATCCAAACACTGCTGCATACGTTTTCTGAAGTTTTCATTAACCCTAATGGGCAAGTCGACTGGTATTCTGCCAATTTCAGCCTCAATACTGTTAAATAGGTCTTCCATGGGACGGTTGATATACATCTTCGACTTCAGGTAACCCCAAAGGAAAAAAATCGCATGGGGCTGGTGAGCATGCCGGGCAGTCCACATCACCCCTCAAATAGATAAGCCGTTAAGGAAAAATTTGTTTTTTATGGTTACCCTCGCTGTGTGTCGGAACCATGTATCCTCTAAATACATTGCCTCAAGAGCCGGCTGAAATCCGGTAGAGAGACCTCTAAAAATACCGAGAGAAAGTGATTGCTTCCGAGCAGACGTTTCGGAGATTTTACTGCTGCTCTAACTCTAACTCGATGTTTTGTGGTGTTGTAATCCCCCTCTCAGGTCCCCTTCGTACACATGACGCAATGAAGTTGCCCAATTTACAATTGATTGCCGTCCAGGAACACGTCGGCGTGGGGGAACAGCGAATCGTAATCGAAAAGCACTCTGCGCTGCAATAATCGAGTACGCATTCTAAAAATACGCTTCAACGCAAAATGGCCTCTCCTCACGTGTCCAATGCATGTTGGCAGACAAGTACAAATCTCCCGTCAGCCACTATAAGCCAAGCACACTCTCCACTCTCTTCGAACAACAGTGCCGCCACAGCCTGCGGTACAAAACAGCAAGAAACCGCGCCCCAACCCGTATTTTTATATACCACATTGTAGTTCGACTGTACTCTTTTAATGGTTTAAAACGATTTTCATTAAACCACACTAGGAGTTTCTGCACGGCTTTAGAGACACCCAATGGAATACGTCTATCGACAGGAGAATATCGACAGGAGAATATCTGGAGCCGAATTTATATAAATCACACCAGGAATTTCTGTAATGCGACGCACTCTAATGTACATATCACTTTTCTATACTATGCCATATCCATTCACATGTTTGAGTTCACCGCCACTGCTGTGGACGTGAATGACGATGACGATGGGGATGTTGTCGTTACTGCTGCTGCTGCAGTTTCTCTTGCTGCCGCTGTTTATCCATTGTAACTTTTACCAATTGACAATTCCATTGTATGTTCATTATTGTAGTTATTACCGATGTTGGTGATGTTCGTGCAGTTATTGTTGTTGTTGCTGCTGCGATTGCTGCTGCTGTCCTGTTTATTGTTGTTTCCGTTTTGGTTTGTCTGTGTGAGTGCGACCTTTTTTGTGGCAGCAGTTGCCTGGCTGGATTTTACACCGTTTCTGCACATGCAGTCACACCTCCACGGAGCTCCACAAAGGAGACAAAGGCAAAAACAATAACAGCAACAACTTTTGCCAGACACTGGACAATTGTATGTGCTCTGCTGCGGTGCGATGTGGCATGTCTGTGTCTCTGTGTGTGTGTGGGTGTGTGTAATAATCACTGTGATTGTTATGCGGCTTCTGTATATCTTTTTATGATCATTTGACCGCAAATTTCCTAAACAACCCAATGGTGTAAACACTGGCAGTCGCCGCATGCATGTCGTACTCGCGTTATAGCCGCATGTCGCTCAACTTTCAGGCCGTCGTGTGCCCCATCTGATGCAGCACAAAGAGTCTGCCGGGCAGGAACAGTCTTGTTGTTTATAGCATTTTGGCAAACTTCATTAATAAATTAAATTGCACGAGTATTTTCAAAGGGGCACCAAAAACATGAAATCGCCCCAGCAGGTTTCCTGGTTTATCACGTTCATACGGTACATGCATATCTTTGTCAACTTTCGGCAGAAGTTGCTGCTGTTGTTTTTGCACTTGTTAAAAAGTTGTCAATTGCGTTGCTGTTGTTGTTGTTGCTGTCGTTCGAAGGACATTTCGTTAAAAGCAAAGAAATAAAACGCCGACGACACACAATGTTTAAATTCTTCCAGTGACCCAAGAGCCACATTTCGAAATATGTGTGTGTCTGTGAGTGTTTTGTTCTTGTTTTTTTTGGAAAAAGTTTTATAGTTTTGCACTTTGCAACGAACCTCACAAATGTAAAAACAATTATTAACGAAAATACGAATATTTAGCAACTCTCGCATACACAAACACACCCAGACAGACAGACATTGGGGAGTTGTCTTACCAACGAAAGAAAATGATTGCGCTTACGTTGACCGGACCGTCCACAAAGTTGATAGTTGTGCCAGAGTCCAACAACAAGAGACGATGCTGTCGGCATTGCTCTCCACCAGCCACCTCCGAACCCAAACATGCCAGTGCACTTGCAAGTTGCGTGTTTCACACAATTTAACACAAGCAACGACAGCATCAGGCGTTTACACTAAGGATGCCGATCGGGACTGACTTGTATAATTACCGGGATTCAGGATTTAAAAAACCCGAACAAGAGTTTCCGAGATTTTTCGGGATCCCGGGATTTTTTGGGATTATTGGAACTCCGGAATTTTTTCTTATCCAAAGATTTTCTTAATTTCCGTATTTTTCCTTTTGTTTTATACGAGCATTTAAAAAAAAATACATCGATTCTTTATTTAGGTAATATTTTATTATCAATATTAAAGTAAAAACGTCAAAAAAGGTATCCATTCATTTTAATGTTAACATAAGAAACAATTTCACTGTTAAAAATTAAACAAACACAAAACAGCATAAAAAGAGTTTTATTAACTCAATTCACTCTGACTTTATCCAGATTAGGGACATAGAATAAATCTCGTTCAAGAACTATGTCCAAAGTAAAGGGTTACTTGGGTAATGTCTCAAGGCTGAACCATTAAATAATGGTAGCGCTCAACAGGCCAATTACTGGCTTAAGTGTCTGTCCAAGGACATGTTTGATTAAAAAATCAGTGGCTTAAAAAACTTCTTAACTAAATTCTAAAGTCTAATTAGATAGTCTTGACCGTATTTTATTTTCAATATATGCTGCTGAAGAAAGATTCTCTCTCAATCAACGCTTATGGGTATAAATGTTAACAAATCGCTTTATGCTGCTTGCAAGTGGCAACTTATAATCATTCTAAAATAAACAAAAAATCAGTTCTCTTCCAATACTAGACTTTATTCCAATAACTGTGTTTACACAAAGTGGCGCCGAAGCTTTACCACCACTTTTAGTTTTTTAAGCCACAAAATCCGTGTCGATTTACACTTACATTACACTGATAATGATTTATACTATTGTTGCAGTAAGTGCAAGTAAGGCTTTTTTCGCTACCTACTGATTTGGCTATTGCGATTTTGCTATCTAGTTTTAGTAATCGAGGCTAAGCCCAAAATAACTCTCTAAAAAATTAACGGCGATTTCCCAGGGTTAATTAGGAAAATTACCGGAATTTTGCAATCCCGAAAAAACTCGGAATTTCGGCATTTCCCGGTATTGCGATTTTGCTATCAAGTTTTAGTTAGTGATAATAACACTCTTATAAATTGACGGGGCTTCCTAGGGTTTACAAGGAAAATTCCCGGGACTTTGCAATCCCGAGAAATCCCAGGATTTCGGCATTTCCCGATCGAGATTCCTAGTTTACACACTTGTGCTCTTACCAAACTTTGTAGTTTTTTTACTTTCTCGCCAGCATCACAGTAGTATGAATCGAACCAAAATGTGCCCAGAAATGACACTACACGAAAATAATTGGACATTGATGCTAGACGATATATAGACACTAATGGCCGCGATTTTACGAAAAAAGGATTAATGTCTTTTCTTTGGAAAAAAATACAATAATTTCTCTGGCTGGAAGATATTGTGCGAATGGATAAAAATGGCATAGCACTTCAATCATTTATGGCGAGGTCAAGGGCGCAAGCAGAAGGAGCTGAGCGAAGCACAAACAAGAAAAATCGAACCCAAAAAATCCTATGAAATATCGATACATTTTAATAAATCCTGGTCGTTTTCAACGAGCCAGGTGTCAAAGTCAATACGAATTATTATAAAGGTTATGAATTACCTCATGTGTGGCCATAACGTCCAACGGCATAATTTCTGAGGACCTTATGACTGCTCATTGTAATCAAGACTCTTTTTAAAGTGACACAGTTTCCAGTAACACAGTGACACAGTTTTAATAGCTCTCAGAGTAAAAATATCAAAATGCTTTAAGGCTCGGAGTAAGTGGCATACCTACTTTACAATATTCACAATTGTACTTTTTCAGGTACATATAATACCAGCAATAAATTACAACTGCTCCCTTTTTTACATGATTATCCTCGGATCAGTCCCATATGTTTCTATATGATAACTTCTTTTTTCGTGGTCTGGCGTATAGTCGTTAACCCATTTCTGCCTAATGGGTATTGAAATACCCACGAAAGTTTAAATACATAAATAATTTTAGCGTGGGCCAGGTGAACGTTATATCGGTATTTTTTTTATAGACTGGGCTAAATTAAAGCATTTAGCAGGATTTTTTATTATTTTTTTATCTTTTGCTTCTGCTGGCAAAAATCGAATCTCTGGTACAAATTTAAAAACTCTAACCTTACCGAATAGCTTAAGTTGTCTACTATGTAATGAAAAATATTAGGCAGCGAAACTTCAACACACCTGAGCTCCAGATCTGGTCAAATTCAAATGGGTAATTTTATTATGAAAACATGATTCTTAAAAGAAATAAATCACTTAGCCTAAGCATTTTAAATCGTACGAGCCGATCTATGACCAGGCAGTAACGGTTTAAGTCGAGAATAATACACCTATTACATTTATTTTTAAATGTATTAATTTAAAAAAACACAAATTCTTCATCTTGAATTTAAAAAATGTCAACAGAAACACTCTAAAGGATAATTACGCAAATGGATGTTATGAAACTTTCTTATGTTCCTAAAAAAGTCACAAATTTTACACTCTATTTGTGCCAATATATATATTTTCCGCCATGTCTTAAGTATATCCAATATTTCTAGACTCCTACACTCTTTCGTGTAAAATGTCAGCGCAGTCCATAAGGTAAACTAAAAATAAGATATCGTGACAAGCCACAGCTTTTGACAGCGGCTTTAAGTAGAATATAAGGTGGGTGGCGGTGCCCAGCCGTCTTTAAGCCACGCAACTTTGACCTTAGCATATGTAACTAAGAAAGATCATTGCAATCAAATATAGTCATCGTAAGACAATAGCGAATGCAGCTTTTAACTAAGTAAGAGTTTACCAAAAAACAAGGAACTGAGTTCATTTTTTTTGGCTGACAAATGCTGTTTTTTTTTGTTTAAAACTACTGTGCGCCCGAACTTTTATACATCTATGTATGCGATGTATACATACATCTATATCTACATAAAACGTGTTTACATCTACATACAAGTACATATGTAGAAGCAAGTACATACATATCCACGCTTCTTGCGTACTTTAATTCATACGTATAAATGTATCTTGAGGGCTTTACAGAAATCATTTTGCTGTTATTAAAACTATCCAAATGAGCTGTGGCATCCTATACCCACTCAAGTCAACGAATGAACGAACGTGTTCCATGGCTGTATATGAGTGCGTGAGTGTGTGTGTGGTTGGACGGAGTGCCGGGCCCACAGTTCGCTCGTCAACTATGGAAAACACATCATATAAGTCATGGTCATTTCGGAGCCCACTAACACACTCACACACTTGCAGCTTGCAGCTTGCAACGCATAACACTAACTCATGCACACAATGACCTTTTTTCCTATCACTCTCTCTCCCTCTCTCTCTCTTTCTCTTACTTCCTACTGTGGCCAGGCCGAAAGGGACACTGACGTACACACATACAAATGGTACAATTGTAATTATTGCTTGAAGTAGTTAGTGCTTCATAGTCATCCATTTTCCAGGATGCATGTATGTGCGTGTACATGTGTGTGTGTGTGTGGGCCAGTGTATTTTTGAAGTACTTTGTGTACTTTACCACATATCCTCCATTGTCGTTGTAGATGCCGAAGTCAATGTTGCTACTGTTTCTGCCGCTTCTCTTCCTACTGCTGCCGTTGTGAATCGTAATGATAATGGCCATTGCCTTTTAAGAGTAGCATAAAATCTATTTAAAAATTACAGACATTCAGCACACACGCACAGTCGTAGACCCAAACGACCAGCCATCAACCCTTGGAACGAATAATTCCGGTGATTTACAAAAGAAAATTATTGAAGTCATTACTGACATTTAATTATAGGAGACAGTATCTTTTACAAAAACGATTGTTAATGTGGGGTCACAGTCAGAGAATTGAATTACTTAAAGACGTTTTACCTGTTAATAAGAGATGCACAATATTTTCTTTAGAATTAAATTTTAAGCGGAGATTATATAAGTATGCTGATCAGATGTAGAATAAGATAAAATTACTAAGCCGGTACATATACATAACTAAGATAAATGCGTTTTTAACATGATGGATATCGAAGTACAGGGTGGAGCGCGAAAATTTGCCTTTTTGCACTGCAGGCTGTGGCGGCACTGTTGGTCAAAGAGAGTGGAGAGTGTGCGTGGTTTATAGTGACTGACGACAGATTTGTATTCGCCTGCCTTTCAGTTGCCATCAAGCATTGGACTCGTGAGTAGAGGTCATTTTGTGTTGAAGCATATTTTTCAAATGCGCACTCGTTCATTGCAGTGTGCTTTTCGTTTACGATTCGCTGTTCCCCCATGTGGGTGTGTAAACAAACAAAATATGCGGTACTGGAGTGAAACACACCCCAGAGAACTTCACCAGAGCCCTTTGCACTGGAACCGCGGCACTGTGTGGTGCGCCTTATCACGAATAGGAACCATTGGCCCTTACCTTTTCCTGGATAGCCCTTCTGCCATAACTGTGAACTACGAACGGTACTTGACTATGATACAGGATTTTTTCAGTCGGCTCTCGAGGCAATGCAATTAGAGGATACATGGTTCCAACAGGATGGTGCCACTGCACACACAGCGAGGGTTACCAAAATTGTTTGGGGCAAATGTTTTCTGGACGGCTTATCTCTTTGAGGGGTGATGTGAGCTGGCACGCTCACCAGACTTAGCCGAATGAGATTTTTTTCCTTTGGGGTTACCTGAAGTCGAAGGTGTACATCAACCGTTCCAGCACCTTGGAACACCTAATTAACAATAATGATGCTGAAATTGGCAGAATACTAGTCGACATGCTTGTTAGAGTTCATGAAAACTTCAGAAAACGTATGCAGCAGTGTGTGGATAACGAAGGTCGACATTTGCCAGATACACTATTTAAAACCTTGTTATTTAAAAATTGCCTTACTGTTCAATATAACTAAAATACAAAATAAATTTGTCTAAGGTTCATGATTTTTTTAATTCGTTCCCAAATAAGCAAAATATCACGCTCCACCCTGTATAATTAAAGTTTAAATTAAACAGTGGAACAAAAGGTCGAATTTCACCGTGCTTATCTACTGCCAAATTGGTCCAATTTAAATTGCGAGCATAGACTAAATTCTAAGGCCATAGACAGTGTTGGATAGATTTCAAAAGTTGTAGAAAGAAACTTCGGGGTCTATTATAAAACGTCTCAAAGGTAAGGAGTTCTCTGTTTATTGTTGCTGAAATGACACCAGAAAGTAACTACAAAAAACAAAAACTCAATATATCGTCGTGTAAAGATATAAATGGTGCGCATCGAATGAGCAAAAATCGGAAATAATATTAGGAGCAAAGATCTAGCCGATAATGCAAACCAGCAGATATTGGCGATAAGTATCTCTCATCTAAGCCAGGCGATCTTATTAATGAATTAACTCGGATTTAGAACCATCCTGATACGGGACATGAATTAGTTAAATCATTCATATATAATAAGCAATGCAAATTTAGACAAGGGCCGTGGCACTAGCCTTCTTTCTAGCAGATTGTGTTTCTCCCCATACCAACACCATATATACGGAAGTACCAACCACTATCGTTATACTGGTACTAGTTTACGAGATATAGCCTGACAAAATTCAGGTCATTGATTTCATTCTGTGAAAATTGAAAAACGAGTGGTCCATGACTTTGGCCATAAAGTCGATTTTTTAAAGGGGACTTGTCACCGCCTAATTTTTTCCACGATATGTTTTGATTGATGCCAACATCATATGTTCTAAATTCCATTGTCATAACTCCATTAGGTCGTGAGAAATTGTCTATTTATTTTCAGGGTAGTGAGGGCGGTACCACGGAGGTAGTAAATTTACCAAATTATTTACTCAGCTCTTTGTAACGCCCAAAGTGGCACCTGTTAGCTAATATGACTCTTCTTGTTTTTTCAAGACTGAAGTTATTTTCTTTTAACATGGCGGAAGGGGAACTCGTCTACAACCTTGAAATTTACCTCTCCTGAATTTGCCGTAGGGAATGTTGAATGTTGAAGCAATAATCTTATAAGTTTTAACCTGGCGAACAACAGTACATATCTTGAAAACTTTTCATTTTAAGTAGATTTATATCTCCGGTAGTAGTTGAGTTGTCCCCTGAGAACGGTTCAAAAATAATTCCGTGTGTCAGCCTAATGCGCCACCTCCTCAAACCACTATGAAAGCGAAAAAAAGAATTATATATTGATGTTTTTAACTTGGACGCCTTGTCAGCTTTCGATTTTTATAAACCGAGCCGTCTGCCATTTTAACCATTTGGAGCCGTCTTAAAACTGCAGGTTCCAGGTAATGAGTACAGATTTGAAAAGTTGTCTATATCTGTAGTCGAATATAAATTCAAGGAAAAATATACTCTTATTTTATAGCAAAAATAAAACATTGATAACAAGGCTTTAGTTTCCCAGGCAAGGCCCAAATCAAATTGATTCTGTGGAAGTTTAAATGTCATCAATCTCAAATAAAATTTACAAGTATTTTGGTTCTAAGTTCCAGTCATTAGCACTAATTGATATTTAGATTTAAGGCCAATATGACATTTCTCGATTTGAGTGTTATTATTTGCCTCGGCTTATGGCATGCCACAATTCCGTCATTTGCGTTGTATCTATTCTAATATTGACCCTCTAAGATTATGTTCAAACTATGTTTGAATGTATTTATTAAAATGTTTGGAAGATGCTACATACAAATAAATGTTTGTACACAAACATATAAAAGCTTGGGAACAATAAAAAATGTATGTCTGCACTTAAGCATATAAATGTTTGTGAGCATTGCTACAAACATAAATATGCTTCGGGCATATATTAGAGAGACCGGTTTTCCCTCCTTGGATGGTAGTCCCCAATGTCCAGTATACAATCACAGTATGGATTAATTATTTTTTTGTGCAGTTGGTTTAACAGCGATTTTCCCACTTGATTTTGAAAAAAATGTTTACTTAAACGTTGGCATTGACAGTAGGGTTTGGCAACTATCCCATATTCCGGAAACTGTTTTCCGTCTAATATTGTAACAGCAACTCAGTCAAATATTTTCTATTTAGAGCGACTTCAGTCGCCTGTACCAAAGTTGTACATTAAAGACCACGTCGTAGAATAGCACCAGTTGACACGACTTCGTCGAACACTTTTTAGCCTCCAACGCGCTTGTATGTCTTGAACGTGGGCAATCTTAAATTGTCTGTTCAAACATCCGTGCCACTGTGGAGTGTCAACGGAATTCTTTATTTATATTTCATAGAATGGCGTATCGCGAGGCAACGCTTGAAGAGAGTCAACTCATACTTTAATTAACAATTTGAATTTAATACAAATAACAAAATGATTTTTCGTTTCACTTGACGCAGCGACCTTGATAATATGAGAATAATGAGCGACGCACAGCAGTGGCGTGGAAAATGTGTCGTACTTTCTAGATGAGTTCACACCATCCTTTTGTGTGGCAGCAACGCTGCTACACCAAGTGTCATTATATTCGCCGATAAATGTTTTCCCAATTTGTTCATGTTTATCAAGTGGAGGTTAAATGCGATGAATTGATCAAAGTCGCTGGCGCGCGCCATCTCGTTGCCATGAGTGTTCTATAGCGTGAGTCTATTTGAAATTCATGGAAAACGGAATTGTTATCAATTTATTTATTTTCGCATTTTTCTTGCATCCCCTCTGGTAGCGAATAGAAATGCTCCAGCTAAATAGGTTCTTTTGTGTGTGTGTGTGTGTGTGCACGCGTTTACAAACAGTAGGTCGCAGAAGTATTTGTCTAGCTTTCACCGGCGGCCACTACAGTGATCTAGAAGTCTGCTATATGCGTGCTGCCTTAACTTGTGGGAATGTGAACTCATTGTGCCACTGTGCCACTAATTGTTGGTCAAATAGGTTTTGTGCACCACTGTGCATTCAAGTTACAAGCGAGTGGAATGGGGGAGAAATACGCGTACCTTATCTCTATGAATTTTTCGATATGGCATGGCCACCATCCACTCCATCAGTTTTTTATGGCATTCAATATTACTCAGCAAATTCCCGGGAATAGATTTGATTCGTTCTGTCAGCCGTCCAGGACTCTGCGTGTTGCCGATGACAACGGCGACGACGGCGGCGACTGACTACCATGATGATGTACACACATAAATGTTTACGAATACCGTACCTTACGAATGTATGTCTGTCCATGCTGATTGCATAGAAGGTCCTGTGTCCTGTGTTAAGAGCCTGTTCCCCTGTGTGTGTGTGTGGTTGTGAGTCTGTATTTTATTGTTTGCTTGTTTGATTTTAATGCATCGCAACTTCCGCTGAAGTAGAAACATTATTACGACCATTTGCAAACATCAGGAAAGGAAAAAAAGAAATATGAAATCACCAATTCCAGGCACTGGCGGGAACAATCTCGGAGGCAATCATCCTGATACACAGAAAAAAAACCAACACAACAACCTCCATGACAACTCCCCTAGGTGAGGCAGGACTGTCTCTATATTGGCTGCAACTGTGGTCGTGGCTATGTCTGTGGAAGTGGCTGTTGTGACTAGATTGGTTTGGGAGTGGGAGTGAAGTCATGTTGTCCCACATTGTTTCTATGATATGTCGTGGCTGTCGTTGTTGCTGTTGCTGTTGCGGCTGCTGCTGCTGTTATTATTAGCATTAATTTATATTGTGATGTCTATTATTTTCATTTCATGTGTTCCCATTCCGGGGGCTTTGATGTTGTAACAACTTGTGCTATTATCACAAGCGCTGGTCCGCCTGTCCGTCCGTCTCTCCATCTGTCTGTCTGTCTGTTGCTTGTAACGCCCACATTTTTGCAATCTCGCTAATAAGGTTTCATCGTTTGGCTCACACACACACACACTACATACACACATACACAAGTTCCGCATGTCAGTGTGTTCTGAAGCTGTATTCTCTTCTGCGAATTGACATTTATTTATTTCATTGTTATTCTTTATTTATTTTTATATATTTTGTTTTTTTTTTGTATTATTATTTGCAAAGCGGTACCAAAAATAGAAATATGGAATTTGGCCGAATTTCCACCACTACCGACCCACCTCGCTATCATAACCCACTACTTTGTGTGTATGTGTGTCATTAGAAAAGTCTAATGGCACTAGTAGTACTGCCTAGCCTTAAGAAATGGGACAACAGACTGTATAGCGGGTAGAAAACGGGGCACATTTCATTGTGACACTCTCTCCTGTATCTGCAGCTCCACTTGCTGTCTGCAAATGTGGGCCGAAACGGTGACACAAAAGTAAACAAATTGTAAATGCAATTGCTTGTCTGCCTGCCGTGCTTGTGCCTAGTGGGTTGGCTGTGGTTGCACCACCAACGCCAATACAAATGCAACATTTTGTTGTCGGTTTAGTTTACGGGCTAGTCGTGATACAATTGATTGTGATGTGGCATACATTCAAGACGATTCGCTTTTATTTTATGTTGTCGCCACAATTTTCGAGTAACTACTTTATTTGAAAGTGGCACGTAGCTTGTAATGGAGGACAAATGTCTCCAAGAATACGAATGATTTAAAAAATATTTCAAAATTATTTGATTTTAAGCACAAGGTATAGCTTTTAGAATAAATGTTGCTAGGTCACGCTTGTTGCTTAGCATTTAAATATATAAGATATTTTACACTTTTTTCAACTCAACAGCGACTCAGAGGTCACATTTCCCGAACAACTAAAAATTTTAAAAATCGTCCAAATGGATATTTATAGCTGTATAAACTCGATGACCGGTCTCCGCTAATCTGGATTATTTGGTAATTCGGAATACTTTTTTCGACACATTGCATTATTTTATCGAGATTAATTGAAATCAGTTTGTAATATTAAAGATTTCATCTTCTCTTCCTTTTGGTACTTTTACCAGAGCCGAGATCTTTCCTGTCCGTGGAAGATCTCATCTGCTTACTTTCTTAATGAAGCATTTGACAGAAGCATTACCAGCACATCTGCTGTAGTCTAATAAACTCGTAAATGAAGGCGACTTTTCGAGCAAGAGATTGATATCTAGGCTATGTTTTTTTTTTTTTTTTAATTGCCATGGGTCCTGTTATTTAAGATTTCACTCCAAAATCTCATGGTTTGCTCGGTTTCTACAATCTGCGTTAGGGTAATGAATTCCTACATTTAGAGACGGCTCTTTCGATCACAACAAAATCAGCATAGCCTTATCTGTACAAAGACTCGGAAAAAGTACCGATATTTTCAGGCATCGTTAGTGATACAGCCTAATTTCAAAACAATTTTGTAATTTTCTTCATCACTTTTGGTCGATTTTGAAAACCGGATAGTATGTAGTGTGGATTTCTGACTAATTAAGTCAATATCTTTGTTTGGTGCCTATTCGATTTTCACAACCGACAATAAATCTTGCTAAACGAATATGGTTTGAAATTTTGTTTTACTTAAGAGGTCTATTTGATACTAATTCTTTTGGTAAGAAGTATTTTAGTTTCGTTACGGAAGGTATACGAGTACTAATACTTTTCATTCGATTATTCAAATAATATCTTTTGTTCGATTCCGATACCATACGCAATTGTAAAAGCTTCTCGGCTATAAAGGAGCTCAAAGATACGCGTCTATTTCGTTTGCCTAGAGAGTTTTCTCAGCTTTGCTATTTGCTGAGCCACACACAGAAAAAAAATTTAAAGTTTAATTAAATATTTCGTAAATAAGATAAACAATTTATCAAATATTGCAATAAAAAGTTCATAAAAAAGGCTTGTGTGCCTAAAGCTATTGTTGTTTTTAATGGAGAACGACCATGCACTGTCTTGTATGTGTGTATTTGCCATATTTTATGGTGTTTTCTTTGCTTCGCGGAAAACTCTTCTGCCGGCAATTCTCGTTTAATGCGAATCTACCACCACTTAAGTGTATAGCTGCAGTCTAATGATAGTGTAGTAGTGCTCACCGAAGCTGCAGTCATCCGTGCTTCCAACTAAAAGTATTTTCATCAGCTGCTTAAAAATTGTTCTAGTTTCTATTAAATGAAACGTACAATGGAAACGTGGTCTCAAATCTAAATAGCAACTAAGCATATGTCAATGTTTTATCGCCCTTAAAAACGAAATTATGTATATCAAACGGTTTACAACTTTTAAAGTAAATATTTTCAGTTTTTTATCGAAAAAAAGCACGGCACACACATTCATTAAATTTTGATACTGTCATCATTGATTCATACCCTCATCACAGTGATAAAGGGTTATTTTTAAATTTATGATGATGTTTGTAACACCTACGACCAGCTGACTCTAGATTAATAAATGTCCGTGTGTTTGATCATCTACCCATCTACCTTAAAATTAATCGCAAACATGATCCGATTTCAATGAAACTACATTAAGTCCTTCAAAGGGAAACTGTTTTTTCCTAGGCCAACTTAATCACCATTATTAACAGATACACAGAAGGACATGGCTAGATCGTCTTAGAATTAACCGATATCAATAATATATACTTAACATCGGAGACCCGATCAAGATTTCGCCGTAGTGCAAACGGAATGACCAGTTTAATACACCGTCCAATCTTCGGTGAAGGGTATAAAAACTACATTACTACGGGTATTTTCAGTACAGGTACATAAGCAAGCTGACCCTTGGGACGAATTCGAAACTCATTGTAGATGATATTACCGAAAAACGACAACCAATGTGTGGCAGACTTTTCAAAAATTTAAGCGACCGCGATGGCGACTATAACTTATTTTATTATGTAGGTTGAATATTAGAGCAGAATTGTATACTTAGTAGGGACATAAATACTGTTACACACGTTTTATGCTATAAAATAAAAAGTACTAAATTTTTTGGACCAAATATTTTTTAATATATTTATTGGTGTATATTGTATCCAAAATAATCTACTTATTCGAAATGTCCGCCTTTTGTCTTTACACACGCCTTAAGTCACACTGGCCAATCGTCAATAGCTGCACGAACCTCGTCCAAAGCTGTCTTAAGAGATCCAATGTTGGGGTATCTTTTGTGACAAACCTAGTCCTCTAAAACCGTCCACAATTTGTAATCCAATGGCATTAAATCTGGACTGCCTGAGTGCCATTCTTCAGAGGAAATGAACGCTGGCAAATTGTTTCGAAGCCAGGCCTGGGACGTTTTAGACATATGGGCCGGCGCAGAATCCTGCTGGAAAGTCAATGGCTGGTTTTGGAACTGGGAATTGTTAAGAGGCTTCACAACAGCATCCAAAACGGTTTCTTGGTAAACTTTAGCCGATGTTTTGACTCTTTGTTCGCAGAAATGCAGGTCAGCGACCCCATCGTAAGAGACACCCCACCAAACCATTTTTAATGACTTGACTCATGGACTTATGCGTGATATTCATCTCACGGGTCATGATTTTCTGTTTTCGGAGCGGATTTCTGTGAATTCATAATTGAACGGCTTTGATGACATGCGGTGTTCGAACAGAGCGTGGGCGGCCCGACTAGTGGCGGACTTTTACATCTCCAGTCTCCTCAAACAGTTTTATGCATCGGTAGACGAACATGCGGCTAATCCCTAGTGGCCGGAGCGTTTTGAAAATAGCACTTTTTTCATTTCAAACTTGAAAAGCGCTATTACAGCGATACGGTTCTCATTATTTGACCACTCCCTGATGAAAGTTGAAACAATTTTAAAATCCCGTTACAGATTAACGCTATTTAGGTTAGCTTTCAAAACCCATATGACACTAACATTTAACACACCCATTTCAATAGTAGAACCGAACATACCAGTTTTACTATTGAAATGGGTGTGTTAAATGTTGTAACAGTATTTCTGTCCCTACTAAGTATATATCTCGCAACCTACTGTTTTATTTAAATATGTTTATATATCTAATGATCAGTTTTGCTTGCTTTGTTTAAAATTCCAGAACTTTTTGAAGTGACTACGAGTTCCCTTATAATTTTTGATAGCACGTCGTTTGACGTAAAAAAATTTGACGTAAAATAAAGTAGAAAACTTTCAATTTATTCCCTCAGTCCTGCATATTCTATGCAAATCACTATCTTGGCTCTTCTCGTATGTAGTCTTCTCTGACATACGACATTTTCACTGGAAATTTATATGTGAATTTCACGCTCTGCGATAATCCGTACGAATATGTTTCCCGTAATTTCCAAATGAAAAAGTTGACCATTTCTGGCTAGGGTCTTGTTTGACCGTAACGAGTATCCACTGCCATTTGCGATGGTACAATTTAACACTACCATTGTTGCGCCGTTGCATGGCAGTCCTAGAAGTAGAAATGGAGGTGGTCGGTAGCTATGAATAGTAGGGGCAAATACTTATGCATTCCCAGAGGATTCGCACAAAACATTCTTGCCGGTCTTAACGTTTATTTTGTTTCAAATCCTGTTTGGAGTTTCATGAATTACATTTGACACAATTGTATTTATCTATTCTTTGCATGACTTTCACAGCGAGTCCTGCTTCTTTGCCTTCGTGTCTTTCGTCTCTACTTCCGTTTGCCTCGCAACTCATTGTACGAATTTGTCGGTGGTAGTTTATTCTGTTTGTGTACATTTCCTTGTTGCCTCCGTGTCGATGTCAGCGGTCGGTGTTTCGGAGTGCGAGTGTGTGTGTTTGTGGCTGTCAGTAGTAGCAGCCGCATTGTATGCGACATTCATACAAGTGTTGATAAATGACATCGTTATAAAACTTAAGCTTATTATGAACGAAAGGAAAAAAATCGCCTTTGCCAACCATGCTCGTTGTGAAAGGAGGACTCAGTCAGTCTGTGTGTGTGTGGCCTTAACACTTCTCCTGTCTGTGTACATTACGCATTTTGATATGTTCACAGCTTAATATTACGCAGAATTGTTTGGACATTCCCCAAAGAGTAACAAAACTTTTTGGATGATGCTACTCACTGTTCGCTGCTCCATACTCTGAGCTCTCAGCTGCTCTATGCCCCCTTCGTGTGTTACGAGCACTTTATGGACGTCAAAGAACATTCCGCAGCAGCTCCACTCCACTCTACTTCACTTGACTAAAATCCTTCGTGACGCTATCATTGCTATCATGGTGGAGGGGATGATGCTCCGAGTGAGTGGGATGTTGTTGCTGCCGTTGTTTATTTTGCTCGGTTGAGTTGTGATGGTATCATTTGATTTGTTGTCCGGAGTCCGGAGTGTTTATGCCACAATACGCCAGGAACGATGAGTATTAATATTGTTGCATAACACCACTTCAGGGCACACATAAATTGCATCCCAGTTGTGCACGCCGCGCACATTACTCACACATGTACACGAGTACACACACCTACAGGAAGGGCACATTCTTGAAAGATGCTTGCTAAAAACTATTTAACACGAAATTCCACTGTGCTTGTGAGTGTCTGTGTGTGCAGTTGCTGTGGCGGACATTAAGACGACTGTTGTTGGTCATAAACGACTTAGAGTCTGCTCCTTTCGTGCACCGTCTTTCCAAAGCAAAACTTAAACTACAGCACTCAGGGGTAAACAAATAAATGGAGCGATTGCAGGGGGAGAGAAAAATTATAACTACATGGGGGTTTCATGCGTTCAACCAAAAAAATGAGTGTTAGTCATGGTGCAAACCCTTATTGTGGATTTAAAGCATATTACATGTCATTGCAAACTACACCCGCTCAACATTACGCTGACAGGTGCAATGTGTCAGAACTGGCCTCTTATTGGTCCGTTCGTTGCCTCTACAACTTACGGATTTACAGTCTCTTGAAAATTTCTACAAATTTCTCGGTGCTTAAGACTGGAGTGAGATTTTCAATAGTAACCGTTTCAGAGCATCACCATTGAGTTTTGCTTAATTTTAGTTTGCTTTCCACAGGCGAAAATGTATAGATCATCTAGAATGTTTAGACGATTTAGAAGATATATATATATATATATACATATGTAAGGTTCTCCGATCAGTACTTTAAGGTGTTGCAAACGGAACGATAAATCGAATATGCCCTCCATCCTATGAGGAAATTTTTTTATATTAAATACCATTTATGGCCTTTCATTAGCAAATAGCTGTATTAGGTGGCTTTCTAACGACATTTAACAGATCTTCCTTTTTTTCGCAATAACTGACTTGGAACTCAATACAACGAATGTAACGCCCAAGATGTGACCCGTTGCTTCGAATTGCTTTAATCCCAGATCGCCCAGTTCATTGCCGTATGTTTCGAGACACAAGTTAGTTAGCATGCCCCGATATCGATCGCCACCAGTAGGTAAACAGGCTGGACATTCAGGTTTCACAACACAATGTTTCTTCGATTTCAAGGAGTTTCTACATGCTACCTTGGGCCAATCGCAAAGAATAGAAATGATATCGTATATTCATCTTTGATTTTAGAAAAAGTACACTCATTATTCTGAGGTACAGGATATTATGAGTTTGTAGAATAATCCTTTGGAATGTCAACCGGCACAGAAACTCGTGCAGACCTTCATTTATCTGTCCAGCTAGGGTCAAAGTTTTCTGACCAATCGCAATAAATGTTGGCATAAGTATTTTTTGGTCAAATGACAATGAAATTTTAACTGATGCTCAGCAGCTGCAAATTATTTCTGATCCCTTTACAATTCAATGTAGTATGTTCTGTTCGAACAATAATTACGCTCGCTTTTTGATTTTATATGTTGTCCATCCTTATTTCTGACTAATTTGTGGTATGTTTTATACCACTATGCCTTTTGGAGAACACAAACGCCTTTAAAATGCTGGCATCGTCATTTTCATGCCATCGCCGTCTTCGCATTTACCTTAACCTCTTTATAGCACTGGCTGGCTCTAGTGGAACTCTGTGTACTCATAGTCAGCGACAGTTGACATAATTTCTTTGGCTTTACCTTGGAAACCTTATGTATTGCCAAGTAAATACGATATTTCGGTTGCTACACGTACAACCACTAAACGAATTAAAATGTATGTGAGTGTGCAGGTGGCAACCCAGCACAATATTGCCACAAAAAGACACTTCATTAGGAGCACTCGCTCTCCTTGTGCCCGGGTGGGTTCAGTACCTGGTGTGTGTATGTGTTGATAATGCCACTGCCACAGAACTTTAAAGTTTTAGCTACGTTGAAGTCGTTTTAAATCTTTTAAAACCTTTTGTTGCACGAACCCATCAACAAGGAGCAAGTGGTTGGTTACTTTGAAAACAAATCGCCTTTGATGTGGGTAGAAGGAATCAACGAACGAACGAACGATGGCATCTAAAGTCGTAATTAAATGTGTCTTAATTAATATTTGAATGTGGGAGAAAAAGAAATCGAATATCACAACACGGTGCAAGAATAACGACAACGTTAGAGTGTCACCCATTTGTGTAGCACCCATAATGTCCAGAATAAAACATTTGCTCAATATTAAATATTATATTAAGAGCCCTTTAATAAATGTAGCACACCTGCTGATTTATGGGCCATGATAGCTTCTCTGCAAATCATTAAAAGAAAACAGAACGCAGAGGATGAAATTCAGTTCATCACCAAGTGAAGGAAATAAAACATAACCAAGTCATTAAATCGAATAAATAAATATGAAAACATGTATCTAAAAAGTCATAAACTTCGCAGGCAATTGGCAAACTCGAGATACATTCAGAGTATCAACACGCAGAGAAAGTATGTGGTTACAATATAGTCCACATGGCAACAATAATATGTCCTATGCAATAAAAGTATGTTCGTCGTAATCATAGTATGTTTTTTAATTTAATTTTGACAATATAATGATTGCGGCAATATAAATATGGCTGAAATAAGGGAAAAGTTCTATGGCCAAATTTAAAAATGAAAATATGGTTGCAGCAACAAAAACTTTCAAATACGTGTGTATGAACAAAAGTAAAATGTTCTCGTACTGAAAAAACGTCAGTCGGACAGTCTGTCATTAAGGCAGGAATTGTTTCAGTGAGTCGCTTGTGTCACACTCTTCGACAATAATACTTCTCATATGCAAAAATAATACAATGCTTCGTATATACACTCGTAGTTCGTCAAATGAGTAGAGACTATGAAATTAGCACAAATAATGGTATTGAAAAGTCGCCCACCTTAATGGTAAAGCACGAATCCACCAGACGGTGATGTGTTTGCTTTAACTTCGCTGCTTCACTTTACCTTCCATCTATGTCAAACAACAACAAACCCGATCTTATTAGCTTGTCGAGTGATCCGTCTTTAAGAAGTTATTATGGTTGGTGAAACAAAAGAATTGTTTTTTTCAATTTTATGTTTACAATATTGTGCAATCATACCTTTTGATTTTAATAGAATTAATGTTGTTTTAGGCCAATGTTATTGTTAAGAATCTTATGCAATAAAGTGCATTATTTTTTGTTAATAAAACTATTTAATTTTCATTAAACGCATTTTTTTCAATTGTTAATTAAATCACTCCTATTTAAACATAATTTTTTTAAATAATTCACTAAATAAAAATCTCTATTGTTGAATAACAACATTACACAATCAACTTAATAATTTTGGGGATCATAGTTTGGTTAAGTTGGATCAAAGTAAGATTGTAGAAATCATAACATGATTACGTGTGAATCATACTATGGTTTTATGTGCAACATGCAATGGTTGATGTCACTCAACCATACTTTATTTCGTGAATAAAGTAATTTTCTTTTTCAAATTTAATGATTTTTAAAATTAAAACTTCTCCAAGTGTCTTTCAATAAAGTAAATGTACCGCATATTACAGTTTGTGTTATTAAAATTCACTGTAACAACAGGAATAGAATATATATTTTGCTTTAAATAAAGATCTGTCAAAAAAAAAGTCAATAAAGTATTTTGCGATATGTTCTTTTATTGGTCAAGTCTTCTTTATTGTGAATAGTTGTGTAAGCTATTGTAACCTAAATTGTTGTACGAGTAAAACAGAAAATGTGCCTGGCCAGTTAGTTTTGCGGTCGCCCTCGTGAATAAAAATTCCTTTTTATTTCATTTCGTTTCGTCTATTTTTATTGACTTTTTGAAGGAATTCGTCTATTTTAAATAAAAACATTAATCAAATTATTATATTTAAATATTGTAACAATTATTAACTTACAAAATATTATAGTTTTAAGTTATATTATCGATAATTTAACAAACACACAATTAGCAGTGACACTCACTTTTAAACAGGCAACTTAATTTAAATATCACAGCTATTTGATTGCAACTCCATAGCAGATGCTCATATTGTCCGTGTCTTCCTTCAGATTCATCGTATTTCCATTTTTCTGTTGGATTCGTAAGCTTTCTATAATGAATGTCTTTCTCTCCTTGCTTTCTTTGTCAATTATTCTGACGTTTTTAAAGTCAGCTGTATGTCCCATGTTTAGTAAGAGTTGTGTTCAAGCTGTTCTCTCTTTTCTCTTTTTTATATCTGCCTTGTTGTTTGTTGTTTCTACATAAACTAAATCCCAGTTTAGTTCGTCGTTTCCCTTACATCCTATTTCGTTTGCCGTTTACTTATTTTGATATAGGACATTATTTTTATAAGCCATACGCTAGAATTTTGTATGGTAACCATTGTTTGTCATTATATAAAAATTGCTTTTGGCAATGAGTTTAACGATTTGCTGCATTTTTCTATCGGATGAAATTTTTTTATTTCTTACCTTAACCTCGAGCCCAACGTTTTTCTATGGGATTTAGGTCGGTACTCTTGGGTGGACTGGAAAACCTTAACCTCGAGGTAAACCCAAAGTTTTTCCATGGGGTTTAGGTCGGTACTCTTTAGTGGACTGGAAAAATGTTGTTATCCAACACCCACAATTCTTCATCTACCAGCAGAGTGCTTGGGGTCGTTGTCGCGTTGAAAAGAATTGATGTCTAAATATAAGCACATTTTCTGCACATTAGCATGCAAATGATTATCCAAAACTGATTTATATATAAGACGATTTATAACCCTATCTATGAATGTTAGTTGTCCCACTACATCCTACCATTGAGAGCTTCATTGGACTTCTTCATACGAGGGGTGCTATATATATTTCTGGCCTACAGTGCTGCCGGGCGGCATCTGACACTTGTGCCACCATTGACGTACGACCATCATTTGTGTTGTTTACAGTGACTTGAAAAAATCAATTTGGCAAAAAATGGAATTAACTCGTTAACATTTTCGTTTGATCATTTTAAACAACTTTCGAGTGGATTATCACGACAAGAGTGCACCGATGATTTCAAAAGACTCGATGGTTTTAAAAGACATTTATACGATCGCCATAGGTGACTAATCATGGATCTATGTGTATGAGCCCGAAACAAAACACCAATCGACCGTGTGAGTCTTTGTAGACGAGCCAAATCCAACAATAGTTGTCCGTGGAAGAAGCACTTCGAAGTAATTGGTCGCCTGTTTCTTCGGCAAAACTGGTCATGTGGTGACTTTTCCGCTTGACCAACGTAGGACGATCAATTCTGAGTGGTACAACAAAATTTTTTTGCCTGAAGTCTTCGGAGAAATTCGAAAAACGATCAAGAGAACACGAATCATTGTGCACCGTGACAATGCGAGCTCTCACAAATCGGCTCAAACCAGCGCATTTTTGACCGGCCAAAACGTCGAATTGATGGGTCATCCGCCGTACAACCCTGACTGGTCACCCAATGACTTCTTTTTATTCCCGCACATCAAGAAAAAATGCGTGGTCAACGATTTTCGTCACCAGAGTTGCTGTTGAAGTGTTCAAAAGCCATGTTTTTGAGGTATCTCAATCGGAGTAGAAAAAGTCCTTCGACAATTGGTTTGAACGCATGCAAAAGTGTACTGATCTTAAAGGAAAATATTTTGAAAAACAATAAAATCATTTTTGATGATAAATATTCTCATTTTCATTATTAGGCCAGAAATATATATAGCAGACCTCGTACTTCATGACGTCCATCCGAGCCAAATAATCTTTACTTACTTTCGTCACCAAATACCACAGATTTACAAAGTATTTACTCGTATTTCTCCGTCAAGGCGATTGCAAATTCTTTAATGAGTAATATTTTCTTTGCTACAAAACCGACGCTGTTTCCTTCGTCCAGATTTAGAGAGTCAATAATTTTTGGAGAAGATTTCATAATTTCCTTTGTAAATATGTCCCTCAGCTCTTGATGTTCGTAGTTTTGGAACGCCCAGTTCTTGCTTTATATCAAATATGTACATGTTTCTGTATCCATTTAACAATACTTTGAACGGATATTTTGAACATTTGCCCTGGTTATAAAGGTAATACATAAATTTTCGTCAAAAAAAATTAATTCACTTTTGTTCTTTTTACAAATTCGAAATTAAATACAATATTGGAAGATATCAATTGTTGTTTAAAAAAAACTAATCGCATTTAAAAAGCTATAGCGGTTTCACCAGTGTTTTTAAACGAAAAAATTCTTTTTTTTGCGATGAAAGTTTTTCATAAATTTTTTTAAACGACAAAATTCTTTTTTTCGTTGAAGGTTTTTTGATTTATATATTATATTATAACCAGAGTTTCACAGAGCTTTTTGCAGAAATTGGATACTAGAATATGCTCGAACATATTCCGTCAAAAATAATACATTGACGTACTTTGGGTAGCTTGTTATACTCGTCTACATTGTAATTTTCATAATTTTTTACACTGTATACTTATGACAAAGGGAATCTTTGCAATGAATTATGAATTCTCAGAGTTTCATTTTAGCAGATGTGCTGGGTGCCGGTGGCGGCGGCAGAGGAGTAGGGAGAGTTGTAGATGGAATGTAAAGACGATGTTACATTTAAATGTCAAGTGTGGAAATATATTTTGAATGCCACAGAAACCATTATTGCCACTTCAAACGCCATGTTGCTGTTCTCGTGTCTTGTCGTGTCTTGTCTACGCATTTATTAAATACAACGCTCGACGCAGATAAATATGCTGTCATAAATTTGTAAAATGTCATTTTTTCATCAAAAATGTCAAATTTATGTTTCTCTCAAACGAACAAGCCAGTACACATACACAGACTCCCACACACACACAGAGACACACACACACACTGCTGCAGCGTCAACTTCGATACTTTACAATTACATATTTAATCATCGTCGTCTTTTCTTGACGGCGTTGGTTGTTGTGTTCCTTTGCGTGAGTGTATGTGTGAGTTTGTTTGAAAATTAACAGCTATGCTACAGATCCTTATCCATATTGCCATGGTCACCAAGGACCAAGGGATGCCATGGCAACTTAGCAGCAGTAGCAAAATAAACATCAACTTTTCTATGAGCTGACAAAACCGACGACACCAACCAACTCTCGCAAAACTCCAACGCACGCTCGCGCCCAGGCACACATATGACTGTCTATACGTATGTATGAAGGTATGTATGGATGTATGTACATGCAGACATACTAATTCCATTCGTTCCTTTTTCAGAGTGGCCATGTATTTGACAGATTTTTAATTAAGTTTAAACGCACACACGCGCAAAGCACTTTAGAATCGAATTTTGATAAGCCAACGCTCATACATGTCCACATGACATAGCCAATTCTCGCTCAAACAATATTCTGTGGTTTATGACGTTTTTATTTTAATTTCCATCTCAAAATAATCGATCAAATAATATATATATATGTATATATCGTTCGTATATACATACATATTTTGCACTATTAATTTGGTTGCGGTTTCGATGCAGTCGAAGGCACAAAAACATCCACACTCGCACCATGTAACGCCAGGAAGCTAAGGAAACGGAAGCGGTTTCACTTTCGCATCTCCACCGCATACACGTACAGCATCCGTCTGTCCATTTCAAAACTACTCAATATTTGCTCAGCCATGCATTTACGCGTTAATTTGTGTTCAGCATCCCCCAACCATATGTTTGTTGGCAACCAGCACTTGTAGCGTGACCACAAAGTCGGTTTATATAACGCTAAACAAAGAAAGTTTCCGCCGGCATGGGGGCGGGCGTGCTTCGAATATTACATGAAATGGATTATACGTATTTGATCTGGCTTAGCAGTCATGCGTCAATGCAGCCGTCTGATAACACAAGCTTATTTGATTTATTGCCAGCATTTAATGGACAGCGATAGCAACTGAAGAGCGTTGCCGATCTCTGGTTAAGGCCGACAAAAAGAATTATTCTAAGTGACGAATACGAGCATGTGCCTAATCCTTATCTAAGGAGTTTGATTTAAATAAAGAATTCTTTGAAGGATTGCAAGTATTTCCCATCGAGATTATTTGTCTGCAAAATTGCGGCGAATCTTGAAATCTTAAGAATATTGGTTGCTCCCCAATGTAACATTCCCTGTACTAATAGGATGTGGAGCTGTGTTGGTTTAGCTTGGTAGCAAACGATACATTTCTCGAATGGACTTGTTTTGCTTACCACACCATTAATGTTTTAAAGGCACAAAAAAAATATTTTTCTTATTTCCGATTTTTACTTTTTTCAGGTTTTGAAAATTTCAACAAAAAAAAGATTTAATTTTTCAACATTGTCGAATTGTCTCTCATGCAATTTAAGAGCTATTCTACTATTTTCAAATATCTTAAATAAAGCGTAACAATTTTGGTTTGTACCAAATATAGCTATTTAAAAAAATGATTTTGAAAACATTTAATTTTGGTCGTACGTATAACTCTTTTCTTCAAAAGTCTTTAAAGAATGTAGTATCATTTTGTATAGGCGAAAATTTTCTCGGTTTATTGGGTGTAACTCTTGGCCGCCCGAAATCGACCCATGGAAAACCGCAATTATTGAAAAAGTCAAAGTTATTGAATTCTGGCTGATGAAACTCGATCCTAGATCACGGCGCATAAAATGCAGCCATACCAAAAGTTGAATAAGATTCTAAAGGCAAAATTATTTCATTTGTGTACCTGCAGTGCCAAGCCTTCTTCGAATTGGATTAGGCTTATTTTAAAATGTACCACGACGGGTGAATGTAATGCATATATTTAATGAATGGTATAAAACAAACTACCTTGCAGAGCTCACTTTTTGACATTTGACTGGCAAATATCAAAATTTAAGCTAGGACCACGCTACCAAATTATGCAAATTTACTTTGAAAATCAGTCATCGATTCGCGCAATTTATAGTCGACTTCATGATTTCTATGGCCTACACAATCGGCCATATAACCGGCAATGCTATATATTCTAATGCCATGCCATGATAAATTTTTATTCAAATTTTTACTTTTGGGTGTATCGGAGCCATTCAAAATGAGCCAAACCAGTTGATTGCACGTCGTTCTCAGGAGTTGGCCATCGTACCACACTGAGTTGTATTTTGCGAAAAGATCTTATCCTTTATCCTTATAAGATCAAATTGACCCAAGACCTAAAGCCATTTTATTTGAAACATTTGAAACGCCTAAACTTCTCCGATTGGGCTCTGACAAAGTTTCACGAAAATCCGGAATTTCATCGAAAAAAACAACTTTAGCGATGAAGCTCATTTATGGCTAAGTTATTTGGTCAATAAACAAAATATGCATTATTGGACAACAACAAACCCTAATGCGCTTTAAGAGACATAATTGCATCCGCAAAAAATTACTGTGTGGCGGATTTTTATGGTTGAGGTGTGATTGGGCCCTATTGTTTCGTCGATGAAAATAATCGTCATGTTACCGCCAATAGAGAGCCCGAATTGGATGAGCCTGACAATGTTAAGGATCTTCACCCAACTGTCAATCCTTAATATTGGCATCTACGGCATAACAAGCCATGATCAAAGCCAACCTTGTGTCCTTTTGAGCTCCTTGCAAACCTGTTTGACTGTGGTTACATCCTTTTATCCCGGCTTCCACCATTACTGCCGGCACAGAGCATGCGTTAAAATTGATTTGCCGAAAGGCAAATTCGGCGAACGTGTTATTTCGAGAAATGGTCCGGTCGAATGGCCACCTCGATCATGCGATTTAACGCCACTGGATTTCTTTTTATAAGGCCACATCAAGTCAGTGGTCTATGCCAAATAGTCAACAACTTTAGACGATCTCAGAGACAGCATCCAATGCGAAATTGCCAACGTTTTGGCCGAAATGTGTGCAAGAGTGATGGAAAATTGGTCCCAAAGAATAGATCGCCGTACAGGGGCCCGATATGACCGAAATCGAATTTCGACCCTTAACTTTAACATTTGCACTACACCTGGAAAAAATGTGAACTCTGTATCTTAAATCTTCTGTGTTTATTAATATATCTAATGTTTATGTACTTAATCAAAAACCCTATACCTTCTGAGTTATATAAACACATTTTCAAATTTTATGATACCATCTGAATGGAGCGCCATTAAACTCCCGTTGAAATAAAAATAAGGTCGTCGATAATGCCGACCTAGCCCTGAAAATCGTTTCCAGAAATAACGTTCTGCTACTAATAAAACGGTATGCTGGCCCTTACTGCTTCTTTCTTAAATGAATGTTTAGGAAAACATACATACATACATATGCGAGTATGTATTATGACCTTTTCATGTTTTTGTTTGTTTTGTAAAAGTTAGGAGAATATTAGATACCATCTCTACCCCCTGAGAATGAGAAGAAAAAAACTTTCAGTTAATAATAATTAATTTATAATCTTCATCTATTTTAATGACATTATTAATTATCGAAAATGGAAGTTACAGTCAGTCGTGTTTTACAATTAACTTCGAATATTCCCAATTCAATTTGTTCGCTTTTTTATATTTCATTTGAGAAAATGAACACATTTCGAACTGGAAAAAGACACAGACACAGACACAAAAAAGGAACAATGTTGAAAGTTCACATAAAACTTTATGAAAACCGGGCATACCGTCGAATAATTAACATGAAAATGGAGCTCGACTTGCTCGCGCCCTTTCGATGCTGTGCGTAGCATAGCAGTAGGGCAGAGCGGAGCCAGCCGGTAGGGCAAGGCAAGGAAGTCCAACCATCCAACCAACGGCGATAACAAACAAAACAAAAGTTGCCTTCTTCGCTTCGTTTTGTATTGTTTATGGGCCAGAAAGAGAAAGAGAGAAAATTAAAATCCAATTAGCACAACATACAATTTCCAACCTCTGTTACTTCACTTAGACTTTAATTTGAGGTATGATCTCTGCGCTACTACGTACAACAGCCTGTAAACACAGCCGTCGAAAGTAGGGTCAGTGGGTGACGGGGGCGCTGGGTGGCAAGTGCCGAGTGTCGGATGCAAGTTAAAGGGATTTGCTGTTGCCTGGGATTTTTCGTGTTGCCATCAATTTTAATTTCATAAACAACGTTGTAGTTGCCATTTCCTATGCCTTTTTTGCCACGTTTACAGTAAAAGCAATTAAAGGCGGTGTTCCAGTAACGAAAAATATTAAAATAATATTTCAGAGAGAAGTGCTAAAAAGTTTGTTAACGTTTGAAAAAATAAAACTTGTTATTAATGAATACGCTTTGCAATTAAACCGTATTATGGTCAAAAATGTTTACAACGAGCACTGATTACACTGAAAAATTTAGAGGCTATTTTTTGTCTGCTTTTGCTCCGACTATCTGGAGCCGATTTTAGAAATCGCTAGATCTGGTTTATAGCGTATTTTAAGTTTATTGTTCTGGTAATGCAATTCATTCAAAGGTTAAGTATTCGTTCAAAGGTTAAGCCAATCGCTTTAATTTTTTGTATATTTCAACAAGTACAAAATTACTCCATTCAACTTCCTTTCGAAGGATCGTTTCTATACTAAGATATTCACCCAATCTACGGCATAACAAGCCATGATCAAAGCCAACCTTGTGTCCTTTTGAGCTCCTTGCAAACCTGTTCGACTGTGGTAACATCCTTTTATTCCAGCTTCCAGCATTACTGCCGGCACTTGAGGGGGATATTGCATCATTTGCTTCCATTCGCTTGCACTCGTGTGAAGATATTCCACCGCACACATAATCATATTAAGCTCAGTAGTCCCTGGAGATGCTTGAAGATTGGATTGTAACATTGTTTTACCTTCGGTAGATTCCTTGGAAAGGTATCTGTGCTTCAGACAAAGAGTATCTAAATGTGGATCCCTATAAGTTTTATTATTGTACTCGTATAGGTTGTGTGAGTGAGTATATGCTTATGTGTGTGTATGTGAATGCCTTGTGCAATTCAAGGGAACAATGGTCTCATTTCACTTATATTTAGTTATTTATAGCTTAAACATGTGTTTTTACAATTGTCGGTAAATAATATAGGGGAAAAACATAACTATAAATTAGAGCGGAGCCATTTTCACTTAACTAGCACACAGAATAAGTTTGTCAGGACTGTCCCGGCTTAAACTATAGAGTCTTTGTTATATAAACGTATTACAGAACACACCAACTGTAGCAATCGGAATTTTCTTTATAATAAATCTCGATTACCCGAATTCGAAATATATAACTTTTAAGTAGATAGAGTATCCATACTTACTTCACATCCTAATAAACAACAAACTGGGAGCTGTATACGGATACCGTACCGTAGTTTGAAGCCGTGAGCTGTATACGGTACCCACGGTCCTCGGCCTACAAGTTAATGAAAGCTTTAACATGGCTTAGACTTTTATCTTTTGCTCTAACAGTTGCCATCGTTAACAAGTTGATCAATTAATGTTGAATATTCTTAATCTGCGATAAATCTGGATTACATTACACCTGTCCTGCAAATGCATGTTAAATATGAGGTTTTACATAATGGAATATAGGTACCCTATATTATTTTATGGGCCCATTGGTGTACTTTGTTATAAAAATATTATTTGGACATGTCCAGATAGTCTTTGTTGATACGAGTATTAACTGAAGGGGAAAATTTTTAATTCCAAAGGATTTCGTGGTCATGTAAAATCGTTTCCTTTCTTAGCTTTAGTAGGTCTGCTTACTATCACACATACAAACAAACAAATGGCCGATTTTTTAAACCAACTAGAAATTGTAAAAAATAATACAAAAATTTACATTTTAAGCAATTTTTTTTTGAAAGATCAGTACAATTCTTCTATAGGTTGCGCAAAGTAAATTTGGATAATTGGGTAGCGTTGTTTAATCGTGGATCTATTTATAATGATTTTCCAGAGGTTGCAGATTAAAAAGTTCAAAAGCGAGCACAGTATGATAGTTCGTTTAAAAGCTAAACATTTCCTAAGATCTAATTAAGCATGAAAAACACCCTTTTACCTAAGAACAAATGAGCAGTTTTAAGTTGGTCGAGCCGACTTAAATATTCCCTTAACCATCGACGAGTTATTTAAAGGGCTTCTCCGGGACATTGATTACGTCTAAAGGGAGCATGGTAATGTTTTCGATTTGCCTTCGACGAGGTAATGTGCTAAAAGCATTCAACTCATGTGGACTTATCATATGACACAAATTAAATAAAAGGTGCAATACTGCTTTCGTGATTGAAGTCCATGATTGTGGTATTTAAATTAATTTTGCACTGACAAAAATTGTAGTTAAAATATGTAGAAGTACGAAACTAGAGAGAATTTAGTGCCTTTAAAAAATATTTCATCGGTTTATTAAAACCGGACCTGAAAGTGGCTACTTCTTGTATCTTAGTCATTAAAAGATTGAAATTGATGTGTTATAAACTGCATAATTTGCTCAAAACGCATTTTAAGATAAAGAGTTATGTAGACTTCAAACTAAGCTAGGATGGTGTCATTTGTGTTGGAGACAATAGTCTGAAATTTCCATTAGCTAGAGTATTCAGTAATATTTTTTTCTTAGATATATTATACAGACAGCGAAAGTTACCCGAATTGTACATTTACCAGGGAAGAAGTAGAATGGGGTGTCTCATCTACTTCTTTTATGTGTGGGAATATAATAACGACTGATGAGGCATTCAATTCTTTTGGTGTGTCAGAATGACTACATCCCATGGTGAAGGATGTCAATTTGTCTAAACATCATAGCCTACGGTGGGACCAATAATTGCACAAAAAGTACAAGAAAAAATATATTTGATGTTCGCAGCCAGCCTAAAATTGTATGCTCCATGGCTATATTTGATGGAAATACACAATTGTCTGACTTGATAGTTCTATAATCGCTAAACCTGCTATAGTCGCCAAATCTATGCGGGTAGCTTTGGTCTAGGAAACATTATAATATCTTAATTCAACTCCTTTTATAAAATAATGAGTAGGTTTAGTCTAGGAAATATTAAAATATCGTAGTTCCACTCCTTTTATAAGATAATCTCGTTGTACAGTCTATGACAATTTTCGAATCAAGAATAGCATTCTATTAAAATTTAATTGAGTTTGCTCAATATGATCTGACAAAATTTAGAGTTGAGTGAGTAGTGCCACTCTATTTTGCAAAATGTTAACATTATAAGTATACTTATATAGTCTATAATATTGTCCAGGTCATTAATACTGTTAATAAAACGATTGGTCGATTATTTTAGCTAATTTAAAAATTTCTTTTACTGGACGTCTCACCTTCTACTTATCCATACCAACATCATATATACCAACTACTATCACACCGGTAAAAGTTCATGAGATAAAGTCTATTTAGTCTTTTAAATTTCGAAGTTAAAGGGGTGATCCCTATAAGCCATTACGGCTCACTTCTCCACTAGGGAGTGTTTCTTTTTATGACAGCATTACTTTCGCCACATATAGTCCTTGATATATGATCTATCTAAGTCTAAAATAGTATGGGTGGTGCCAAGCTTCCTTGTCAATTTATGGCTTTATGTATGCTGCAAATATTTCGGGGCCAAACGTTAGTTTACAGTGGTACAATGTATGAGAAAAATTTCCAAAAATACTACAAACATAGTCATTTGTTAAAGGTTGACTTAGTCATTGTGTTGATATGCTGTACCTCTAAACATATCTGGTTACACTTTTGACCCAAGTTTGGTTCCTTTTCGAAACCAAAGCATTAACACACACATCTGCATGCTAACTTTAGTTTTATGACATGTATAGGGTGATGAATCTAGAGGTATTTTTTCAGAATAACAAAAAAATATAAAAATTCAAATCAAGTTTGGAATCTTTATTGGTAATTTGAAACCACATTTAATGGCATTTATCTTTTGAAAATATTTACCTGAGAAACGGGAAGATCCGCTGTTTTCCACCAAAATTTTGTTCAGTGATGAGGCCTATTACTGGCTTAACGGCAAAGTCAATAATTAAAAGAGGTGCCATTAATTAAAAGAGGTGCCATTATACCCAAAGAAAACCACTGTTTGGTGCGGTTTATAAGCTGGTAGAATCTTCGGTGCATATTTTTTAAAAAATGATGATGGCCGGAACGTAACCGTGAATTGTGCTAGCTATCGCGCCATGATATCGGTCTATATGCTACCTGAAATTGAAGCCCGTAATCTTGACGATACTTGGTTTCAACAAGAAGGTGTCATTTGAGATACAGCTGCTCAAACAATGGATCTATTGAGAGGTCATTTCGAAAAGCAACTAATTTCACGTTTTGGACAGGTGAGTTGGCCGCCTAGATCGAGTGATATCACACCTTTAGACATTTTTCTTTGGGGTTACATAAAGTCCAAAGTCTATGCTGACAAACCAGCTACGATTCAGGTTTTGGAAGCCAACATTACGAGTGTCACTAAAGCCATACCGGTCAAAATACACGAACAAGTCATCTACAATTGGACCCCCAGGATTTAAACCTTGAAGCGTAGTTGCGCCCAACATTTGAAGGAAATTCTATTAAAAAACTAAATGCCATAAAATGTCCTTTCAAATTACCACGCTTGATTTGAATTTTTACCTTTTTTTGGTTTGAGAAAATACCTCTCGATGGATCACCCTATGCTTGCTTTCCGCAGACATTAATTGGTGTATCGCCTTATATTTCTACTTCGATCCATCCTATTATGGAGTGTATACTCGTATTACATTGTCGAAAGGTAAATCCATACGTAACTGGCATTTATTCGATAAAACCTTTTGCTTTATGGATATAATGGATTGTTTTCATTTCTAACAGATTTGAAAGCCGAACACCTAGAAAATCATGGATCCTTAGAGCCTTATTAAGAATGTCACTTTGCAAAAGTCCCTACGAGCCAGTCCTTTTCCATTATATTATTTTTCTGTCCTAATATTATTTAATAACGTCTTATCACAACAGATATGCATCTAATAAGCTTATCGTCTTGCACAGGATATACTACAGTATAATAAAAATGCAACATCCTACTATACGAGTATATACAAATTGGAGATACACATAGGTCGATTAGAATTAGTATTTGGGTCATTTTAAGCAGAGATAAAAACTGGGGATCGAAACTAGAAAAGAACTCAACACAACTACTAGAAAGGCAACTAGAAATGATCCTATAAACAAAACATTGCTTTCGCCCTTATCTTGCTTTAATATAAAACCATTTCTGACAACAAGAGTTTCTTTCAATACTTTTTACCATTCATTCAAAAAAAAAACATTGTCCTTTTTCCATTGTCCCTTAAATAGTAAAATCCCATAGCATGTCATAGGACAATACCATTACGACAACACTTTAAGGCATCTTAAATCTCTGTCATCCAAACATAACATCCTCTTAGAGAATGTCCTAAAGGGTTATTGAAAAACTCCAGAAGGCGTTAGTGGTGTCATGACCTTGTCTCAAATATAACAAAACTTTGTACAAGTTTTAAGCTTTCTATATTTTTTCATTTTTCTTTATAATTTCAGGAACAATGGGAGGTATGGAATCCTTGCACATCTTTTGCATTCATATACATAGAAACTGTTGATATGTTATGCTGGAACAAACGTTCAAATTCAAGTACTTTTTCTGTTTTATATTAAATTTTATAATTTCAGGAGGTATGACAAGGCATGCCTTACGTTTGTGCATATTCGACAAATATAAATCGCAATATCATACTTCACCTCATAGTTGTTCCTAGTTCTCCATTTACCTTGAGTCGCCCTTAAACCTCTGTTTCTCAGCAAGTTCTTTGGTTTTGATATTGTCCCTAAGCAAGATGTCCCCAAAAGATTATCAGAATGTAACCCAGAGTTACATGTTATATCTATTTTTTTGTGTCTTTGGTAGCTATGAATGAACCAAGTTGAAACAAACAAGTAATGAATGTAATGAAATATCAGAATAGTAAAGAACTGCCCCGATAAGCTCTGTTAAAGTTCTAGTGATTACGTTGAACGTTAGCGTTTAATAGTTCACATAATTTTATGCAATGAGAAGATTTGAAAAACTTTACTTTTATAATACTAAAACACAAAACTGATTAGTAAAACTTTCGCCTTAGAATTCTAAAAACACAAAAACTGTTAGAAAAAAACGCATTGCCAGTCTGTTGTGTACGGTGAATCTCGTCATCTCTGTGCATTGTTATGATCAGCTTTCAAAACACTTAACATATTGCTTTCCTTGGCAGCTACTAGGCTATAAACTGAATCTATGGTAAAACCTCGTATCGCTATTGGTACGCCCTAATGTGCAACGCATGTATGAATATTTGTACGCACAAAAAACACGCCCACTTTGGTTGTGCTTTTTGCATTTGTGGTTTTCAACAAAGACCTATGCGAAACGGAATTGATGGAAATGATATTGCGCGTTGGAGATTGCTCTACCCACAGTTCGAAGACTATACGCAAAGGGTAATTCTCATTAATAAAGATGAGTCTCCCGTATAAGTCATTTGATTTGTGGCCGAAGACATCATTGCCAAAGACTGCTGAAGAAAAACCTTGGCGGGCTTAGAAACAGCTGTACAGTCTGCCTGGCAACAGTAGCAAATACATTTCACCAATTTCTTCTTTTTACGTTGATTCTGAAAAAGAAACAACGCAAAGGTCTCGAGCCAGAATAAAAAACTGTCCAAGTCATAATAATGATAAAAGATCGAATAAATAACAAAAAAAGAAAAAAAATCGCCATAGCAATTTATAGAATAGAAACATCCCTTTTTGTATCTCAACATAACCGGTTTTACATCGAGTTTTATGATATGATATTTTAAGTTCAGGAACCCGGTAAATAGAACGCCATAAATCAAAAACATTCATCCCTCAAAGGTGTTTTAATGTAGTCTGAAAATTTCGAAAATCGGTTTCAAACTCGTACTTGTCGATGTTTCGGATCATTTTATTTAAATGTGTTTGACTTTAAATACTTCCGGACATTCATTGTTTTGATTAACACTTATACGGTGAACAGGTGTTACAAGGCTGTACTCAGGTGGCGACTGAGCTTCTCTGGGTTTTAGTATCCAACTTTGATAAGGAATATCAGTTTTCTATGTAGAAACCGATAAGATCATTGTTTATCAACGAACAATTAAAGTCTTAAAGGATAATAAATGAATTATACCCACCGTTTGTTATAGGGCATTCAAATTCCTAAGCAAATATTTTTCTTGCCTTTTTTATTTATTTTCAAGTACTATTATATGAGGGCTGCTATATATATTTCTGCTCTAATAATGAAAATGCGAATATTTATCATCAAAAATGGTTTTATTGCTCCAGCATGATTTATACACTTTTGTATGCGCTCAAACCAATTGTCGAAGCTCATTTCTTCCACTCCGATTGAGACACCTCCAAAAGATGGTTTTTGAAAGCTTTAACAGCATCTTCTGGCAATGAATATCGTTGACCACGCATTTTTTCTTGATATGCGGAAATAAAAAGAAGTCATTGGGTGCCAATTGGGCTACACGGCGGATGACCCATTAGTACGACGTTTTGGCCGGTCAAAAAGCTGCTGATTTGAGCCGATGTGTGAGAGCTCGCATTGTCATGGTGCACAATGATTCGCGTTCTCTTGTTCGTTTTTCGAATTTCACCGAAGACTTCAGGCAAACAAATTGTGGTGTAACCCTCAGAATTGACCATCCTACGTTGCTCAAGTGGAGCAGTAGCCACATGGCCAGTTCTGCAGAAGAAACAGGAGACCATTTGCTTCGAAGTGTTTCTTCCACGGACAGCTTTCGTTGGATTTGTCTCGTCTTCGAAGACCCACACGGTCGATTGCTGTTTGTTTCGGGCTCATACCCATAGATCCATGATTCGTCACCTGTGACGATCTTATAAACGTGTTTTGTAGCACCGCTATCGTATTTTTTTTTTAAATTTCTTTGCACCAAACGACACGAGCCTTTTTTGAGCGATTGTTAAATTGTGCGGGATCCAACGAGAACAAACCTTTTTTACCGCCAGGTGCTCATTCAATATCGAATGTATGCTGATGGAAGAAATGCTCAAGGATGCCTCAATTTCACGGTATGTCACATGACGATCTTTTATTATCAGTTCACGCACGGCATCAATGTTCTCTGGCACAACATCCGTTTTTGGACGACCTTCGTCTTTGAGCGAGCGTCGGCCACAATTGAATTCATTAAACCAGTTTCTCACAGTGCTATATAATAATGCTATATAAGTGCTATATAATAATAATCACAGACGGTTCTGCCAATTCAGGGTTTATATAAACTGCAGTTACTTCTATATGTTTTTAAATCGAATAATAATATAGGCCACCATACGATTAAGTTTGAGACAAATCAAACGAGATTTAACACTAGAAACAACACAAATCTTAGGACAGTTCGATGTCGGTTGGAAACAACAAAGCAACGCGTGGAATTTAATTGTCTCCCTCTTGATATTAAAAATATTAATCGAATTTCCGTTTTTAAGAGGAAATTAAAAGAGTATTTACTTCTCAACATTGAAACACTTTTCATGTAGTCATAATAAATAAAGGCTATTACAAATAGTTATAATTATGTAAAAATTGTTTATTCATTCTTATAATTTCTTTTTGATTTAATTAAATTTTTTTTTTTTAAAAACATGTAAATATGTTACCAGCTCGCCTCAATAATGCCCAAGTGGCGCTGAGGCAAAATTATATTATTGTATATTATCTTTTTTTAAATAAAAATCAATTGAATTGAAAAAAAAAAAAAAAAAAAAAATGCTTCATCGCCATGCAAAGATTTAAGTTCATCGATGCACTCTTGTAGTGATAATCCACGTCGAAAGTTATGAAAAATGGTCGCACGAAAATCTTCACGAGTTATTTCCATTTTTTGCCAAATTGATTTTTAAATCACTGTAAACAACACAAATGATGATCGTACGTCAAAACGTTTTGAGTACGTTAATGCTAAAAAATGTCAAACGTTCCAATCGAAATGCCAGATGGCGCCAATCGACACTTAGTGTTGCCTAGGCCAGATAGAATATAAAGCAACCCTCGTACTAAAAATTAGGTATGCTAGTCTAATAGTTTTTAAAAAAATAAACATTAAATGTACACATTAGTGAATTTGAGCCGGAGCAGTTCAGTTGCTTATAAGCCGCACCCAGCACTAGGACTTGTAAGACATACAGAAAAAGTCGGTTGAAAACCGGTCCGAACAACTTAAATTCTGATGGACGTATAGACTTTTTGTTGCAATCGCCAAATGTTTTTAATTTTAGGATCGGTACATCACAAGACGATGGAGAAGATGATAGTATGTTACAAATTTCTAAATATTTGGTTTTTTTAATAAAACGAAGTTTAGATAATTAATTGTCCACACCGCCTGTTATGACAACCACCTGTTCGATATAAAATTGAACGGATAAATTGAATCAGATAGTTGGTAATGACAACTATTTATTCCGTTTTTATAACCAAAACATGAATATTTTCTTGGCACACCACATGCTCCAACAAATAAAAATATATAACGCAAAAGCGACTATACCTTTTATTGCAATAGGATGAAAATCATATCACCGAAAAGACAATTGAAATATCGTATCTTGCGTATATGACAAGTAAGAGACGGTTGTAGTGATCGAATTCATATAAACTGTAGACTCAACTACAATAATTAGGTTTTAACAACGAGTCTGTTCTCTGAGTGGATGATAAGAGGATTTCATTCGCATTCCATTCGCATAATGTGAAAGCTTGCCAGAAGGTCTAGGTTCAAATCCTAGTAGAAACAACTAAAACTTTTTAGCGGCGTGTTTTTCGCCTTACGATTCTGGAAACCAGCTTTCACCAGTAGTTCCCGCTCAGTGAGTAAAATAATGATATCGTACAAAAGAACGAAAACAAGTAAGATTGGACATGTTGCTCAATATCTTGCCTTTACGCCATGAAGTCCGCCACTGGACCTAGCTAGCTGTACATAGAAACTAAAATAACAAGAAGCTTGCCGAGTCGTTCTCCGTGCGGAGAAAAAGAAAGACCGACACACAGGCAGCCACATCAAAAATAACACCAACACCATCCCATCCACAGTGACCGACATAGCCATCGTACACCGCCACTTACAATCCGCAAACGCTTGAACGTTACAATGCATGCCGCAGCAGCAAAATTATTACACACGGACCACATCTAGTTACCTGAACATCATTATAACACTCTCAAAGTACATGTGGGTGTATGTGTGCGCGCGTGTGTGTATTTGAGGCACATGTAGCTGGGTAATGTTGCAGTTGCATTTTCATTTTCATTTCTTCCACTCGTACATGGTTTTTTTCGTCGTCGTCTTCTTGTTCGCTTTCAAAAAGGGAAAACATCATCTGAAACGTCAGGTTATTATGTATGCATATCCTGTACGCGTTCCACTTTTTATACCCTCACCCTACTGGGTAAGAGGGTATATATCATTTGGTATGGACAAAAAAAGTAGCGCATCGAAAAAAACATTTTAGACCCTACACATGTTTTGACCAAATACGTTTTAAGACTTTTTAAGTCGTCGCGAAAGGAGATTACAATCTTTTATGAATTTTTCTCGTTGTAAAATTCAGCAAAACTGTCTATGGAATTTAAAATGGGCCATATAGCCACACCGCTTCTGGAATCTGTTACACAAACATACCAATACGACCACTTTGGTATTCTTGTGGTATTCTTCCCTATTCATACGATCTTACCCAATATCAGAAACATCGAAGCAAACACAAATGATTGCATTCCTGGCCACGCCCCTTATTGTACCTCCGACACATATGACTTTTATTAAGTGCAGATTAGACCCACATAACGTGTCGGCCAGTGCGATGAATTTTGTTAGCCAATAAACACCGTAATAACTTTATAACGGGTCGGTACTTGCATATCAAAAAGGGTTGGACACGCCCCATTCTGGTATCTCCCCTAAAAATACACCATTCAATCCACATTTTTGTTCTTGATATATCTTCAATGGTACTCGCACGATCCAACGCAATGTTAATACTTAAAACCACAATTTTAAGGTTAATTTGGATAAGAATCCCAGCCACGCCCCTACTGGTATCTACCACACAAATGACTTTTGTTCCACATAACTTAATGCGTGAAATTGGATTAACCTATGAACACCATAATTTTTGTTTAACGTCTTTGTACTTGCATATCAAAATAGAGGTTGACACGCCCCATTCTGGTACGTTCAGTGCAAGTGCACCATTCCGCCTACTTTAGTATTTGCATTATAATTTTAATACTATTCATACGATTCTGCTGAAAGTTATTTATTGGCAAATAGAATATAAATTAGATTAGCTGGTGAATATTTGGTGCCTTAGCCATGCCCCTTTTTGCAACTCTAACACACATGTAGCGTAGATTCAAACCCACATAACTTTTTTCCTAATGCATGAGATTTTCTTGAATTTATTGAAATTCTTTCCTGCAAAATTGGATGACACGCCCATTCTACCACATTCACCTTCCACTCAATCAACCCATTACGAGATTTTGATATAATCGGTACTCTTCAGGCCGAGGATGGAACATTAAAATTCCCTATATGAGGGTGAGGATATATGTAAGTCGGATTAACCGACTGAAATTTTTTACTTGTTATTTACCTTAAACTGCAACAGCAACTGCAGTAACAACAACATCGGAACAACGGCGTTAGCTATGGCTTACAAACGCTTACATAAATATATATATGTATGTATGTGCAATATTTTCGGATACACATATTCTTTTTTAGTACAGTGTACGTAATGTAAACACATGTGTGTGCTCTAGTATAGACAAGCCGAAGTCCCGTTCATCGTTGTATGTGAACACGCTATTATGTACACTTAACTACTCAGCCATTACATATGTACTTACATGTGTGTACACGCAGAAAAAAGTATGGTTGTGGTAACAATATTCGAAGTGCATCATACTATTGTTGGTTATATGGTTGTGGCACAACAATATTTTGATAATCACAACAATAGTATGGTTCACACATAACCATACTATGATCCCCACAACAATATTATGGTTCTCGCAACAATAGAATTATTCACTCACAACCATACTATGATCCCCACAACCATATTATTATTCACACTAAACCATACTATGATCCCCACAACCATAGTATTATTTACACTCAACCGTAGTATGATCCTCACAACCATATTATGACTTACACACAACCATACTATAATCACCAACATTTTTTGTGAAGTTGTTATTCAACAATTGAGATTTTTATGTAAGTTTTGTAAAAATACATTAAACTCTTAATAATAGGAGTGATTTATTTAACAGTAAAAAAAAATTCATTTATTAAAAATATTTCAGTTATACTAACCCGTAGTTTGTTTTGAAATAAATTAATTTACATATAAAAAGTACTTTTATTGCGTAAGATTCGTAAACATAACATTGTCAAATAAAAAATACCATTTTGCTAGTATGATTGCCGTAATTATATTATTGTTAACGTAAAACCCATGAGAACAATACCTTTGTCCCACCAACCATATTTATATTGTTGCTACAACCTAGTTTTCATTTCTAAATTTGGCAATAATACTATTGTTACATTTCAGCAATATTAATATTGCCGCAATCATACTATTGTCAAAATGAAATTCAAAAAACAATACTATGGATGCGACAACCATACTATTGTTGCCGTGACCATATAGTAACCATATTTTTTCTCTGCGTGTACGTTTAAATGGCACAACGAAAGATATGTAAGGACGTTTGGGAACAGTCCGATTACTTCACTGTTCGCCAGTACTCATTTCTAATTTTTTACTAAGTATCTTAATTTTAAAAACTTAGACATAATGTGAAGTCAAATCGAATTTTCTCGGGTATAATGCCTTACTAGTACATAAGTCCGAGGTCATACGATTTAAATATCTTAGAATATTTCGGAAAGATTGTTAACGATTTTATTTATAAGTACACGAAATTAGGTGAATGTAGATTTTAAGTTTATATGTGAACAACGCATTAATCTGGATCTAATTCAAGTTTTTTTTTAAACTGGTAGAAGATACGAAGCTCAAAATCACAACACTTATTTATGCTATAAGCGAGGAGAGATCAAAATGGAATTAGTGAATATACCGACGATATAAGCACATATATTAGCCGAAGTTTCATTAATAAAATATAGAGTTTTCGTTTGCTTTATTTTTAGAATATCAACACATTAAAACATTTTATGTCTAAAATCATTGTTTAAAAACCTATGCAAATTTGTACCTTCCAACTTTAAACTTTTCTATAAGAACATAACAAATTTTTATATATGTATATTAAACACATAGTATTTAAGAGAGAGAGCTTAAGTTCCAGGTGTAGTCCAAATGTTACATTTCAATAATGAAATTGGATTCCGGTCATATGACCCAGTTTTTTCACAAATCTTGAACACATTTCGACCGGAACGTTGGCAATTTGGCGTTGGATGTTGAATCTCTAAGCTCGTCTAAAGTTGCTGGCTTGTTGGCATAGACCAATGACTTGATAGGAACCATAAAAAGAAATCCAATGGCGTTAAATCATATAATCGAGGTGGCCATTCGACTGGACCATTTATCGAGATAACACGTTCACCGAATTTGCCTTTCAGCGATAGTAATGCGTGCTGTGTGGCTAGGGGCACCGTCGATGTCAAGGTCATATCGGCGATGTCAAGGTCATCAAATTCTGAATTAAAAAAATTTTCTCACACGGCGATTGGTTTTATCAACGAAAAAGTACGGCACACCTTCGGCATGAAAACCACACAGTAATTTTTTGCGGATGCAATTGTGTTTCATGTCGGTTTGTAGCTGTTCAATATTGCATACTTTATTTATTGACAGATTTATTGTGCAGCCAGAAATGAGCTCCTTCGCTGAAGAAGATTTTTCGATGAAATTCTGGAGTTTCGTGAAACTTTGCTAGAGGCACCGACTCAAAGTTTCGGTAACAGTTTTAAATTATTTCCAAACATTGACATTGACTAACTTGTTAACAATGAAAGATCATTAAAAATATTAGAGGTTATATTATGTCCCTATTGGAAACCCCTTTAATATATAATTTTTATTGTATGTTTTTTCAATGTGATTCGTATGTAGAGTCAGACCTTGTTGAAAACAATATATTTTGCAACTCATGTTTTTTTAACTAAAAATTACAGTGTCATTTCGGTTGAAATTTTAAAATAGTTTGAAAAATCCGTTGTCACAACGAATTAGTTACCAGTGTTCACACATAGAGAAAAAAGTATTTTTAAGTTTGGTTTCTACTACAAAAATGGAACGAAAAAAATAAATCAGAAAAAATTAATAAATTCCTCTTAATACAGGGTGTAGCACGAATTTTCGCTCTTCTGCACTGCAGGCTAAGGCGATACTGTTGGTCGAATATAGTGCAGAGTGTGCGTGGCTTATAGTGGCTGACAGAAGTTTTGTATTCTGTCAGCCACTATAAGGTCATTTTGTGCTAGACTTATATTGTTGACCGAAATTAAATTATGAAGTTAAGTGTTTATTTGTACGGGTGACATGATATATTTATACACACAGAGAAAAAACTTGTTGGAAATCGGTTAATAATAATTCTGTAGCAAAAAAAAAAATTTCATTACAATTACCAAATCTTTAAAATCTTATGTTCGACAAACCACAAAATGATAAATATTATTATATATTGTATTGCGCACACAACCAACAACTGGTGGTTGTAGCAACCATTAACTCTGCAGATTTTTTGTTGGTGTTGTAACCAATTATATGTGATGATTTTATCATAACGAAATACCACAATTTGTTGGAATACGTATTACTAAGCTCAAGCCAATCTCTTAATCCAACTATTTTCTGTAATAATCTTCCATTATCATCTGCAATTTGTTCTTAACATGACCCTCCTTATGTTCTACAGTAGTTAAGGTGTGTAAATAAACAGTATTTGAAATTTTTGAATTAATAATCTTTTCTAAAACTAGTCTTTGCAAATAGAAGAAGTTAAGTCGGTGCAGAAGAATCGGTGCTTGATGTATCAGAGGTAAAGCTCGATATCAACGTCCTTATTTTGTGGTCTGAGTGTGTATTCACTTTAAAACAGAGCATCAAACTTCACTGCGACATGAAGTTGTGGTTGAGGTCAGAATTAGAAAGGTGTGATTGGAGAGATATGTAAAATATCCGGAAAGTCATCACTTTGTATGAGAAGGCTCTGCTTGGAAAGAATTTACATGAAGCTCGGTTTGTACTACATGACATAATGCCAGTATCTTTGTTCTTTTGAAGCGTTTCGAGCTTTCTGTTTTCCTTCGGAACTAGGAAAAGTATTGGAAAGCAATGGGATAACTAGGCCTAAAAAAGGCTAGTGGTTCTAGTGCGAATGATATTTTTGATTTAAGCGAGGTCGAAGTATAAAATATGCCTGAATACAAGTGAAAGTTGTGTTAATGATTCGACGTCCAAGTATGTAGGAGAAATTAAATTGTGAAATTGAATTTAATATAACGCACTTACATTTTGCAGATGCCTTTACGTTGCTAGATTCTTTGCGTCAAGTAAAGGGAGGTATAAAATGGATTACAATTAAGTTTATAAATTTCAAGGTTCTTTGTTCCATGGGTATGGGAGGTACTAGCAGTCGTGGGCAGATTACTCTAAATGCTATTTTGCTTTATGATTCCGATCAAATTTCGCTAACAAATTTCGAAGTTGAAAAATACACTGTACTCGTACTTTTATATATGTATAAATCAGTAGATTGAGGACAAGTTCTAAATGACAGTTTTTAATTTATGACCAATTATGTGCCGATGTTCAATATAACTTCTGCCTATCCTAATATGGGAACTAAGCAATGTAAGTCCGTGCTTTTTGTATTAAATTCGAATTAAAATTCATTTTGATTTACTAAAAAAACACAAGACTTTAAATTAGGTTCAATAAATTTACTACAAATACAAGTATAAAATTCGTACCTCGTACAATTCAGGCCGTTAAAGACTAGGTGGAAGAAACTAGAGGTATAGAAATTTTGCAAAGGCATGAAAATATATTTATAAGCAATACATTTCCCTTTGTTACTTTCATTCGTATTCATATAAGATGCACAAAATTGTAACAATCATATTATTCCTTACCGAGTCAGCATAATTTATTATTTCTCTCAACGTCATAAACTATTCAGAACCATCAACAGAAGGTCGCTGTTATACATAGCATTTCGGGATACCCCGGAGATATTGCCATCGTTCCACACCACTGTGTGAGATAGACATCAGGAGAAGGAGATTGATGTACATACAAAATACAAGTACTAAGTATAAATCAAATATGCTCAAATGTGCTGTGCGACATTCCACATTTCCAGCGAAACGTTTTAATCCTCCATGACGGCCTTGTTCTGCCTGAGCAGGGATGTTTTGCTTTCAAACATTTTAAAATAGACGGCGTTGTTCTTGGATCAGGATAATGAATAGAAAGGAGCTCGCTGACGTATAGACATAGATACATCCATCATGGCCATAAAAAGCTTTTGAGCGATAATTGTGGAATTAATAAGCTTTAATGGAAAACAAATTGGTGCTATAATACGCTGCCTAGAGCGACAGGTAAACATTAGACGGCGGCATTTGAAGTACTTATGTATGTGTGCCAACCAGCGCGCCGTGCTCCCCCTCCACCTACGAACGGCGTATTCACACTTAATTTGCCATAAATAAATATCGGCAAAAATACTTATAATTCATCATCAATAGATGTAAAGTGTACGCATACATAAACCGATGCCAGTGCGTGTGTGTGTATGTAAATGCCAACGCAGATTCTATTTAGATCTGAAAGTGCCATTCTCTGTCGCTTGCCCCCACTCCCACTAAATCACATTTAATTAAGGCAAAGAAATAGAAAGCCTCCCTTTGCACTCCGACAAAGCCACCATCACAGCCGCCACGACCATTTGCAACTGCCAAAAAGGAACCGAAATTACAATATTTTATGCGAAGGCATACCTCAAACAAAGGAACAAACACTTGAAAACTGCGGCACAAACAAATACTCGCATAGATGCGTATTATCGATACGCTAGGCCCACACCAACCCATCCCCCCACCTCCCTACCGAATGAGAATGTTAATACTTGCACGCCATTGAGCGGAAATGAAATGAGACAAAGATAAACACCCAGAGGATTGGGATGGGAAACAACGCTTGGAATTGGTAAATAATAGAAATTATTTATTATGACAAAAAAGAAGAAGAAAAGAAAACAAGGAGGACGAAAGGACCAATAAAGCAGCACAGGCTCGGTGACGAAAAATATCGCCGCGTTTATCTTTCGTTTGTCTGCGTGCTTTGAAGTTGTGTTTGTGTTCGGTTTTAGGCATCATTAGTGACATTAAAGAAACACCTCCTCATCCTCCACGGGTACACACACATACAGCTACACACAGAATAGTTAACATCCGAGACAGAGAGGTACATGTCGCATTCCGCCTCAGAAGTTTGGAAAAAATGTGTCGATTTGTCATTTAATGCCGCAATCTGATGGCAGCAAACAGCAAATGCTGCTGCCTACTGATGGAGTGGCGGTTGGTGGTTAGTGGAGTTTGTGGCAAGACGAAAATGGAAATGCTATTTAGTAAGCAAACTCTTGATAGCATTCCGCGGACCTTCCTAGAATTGTACAATATGGTGCACAGTGGTACGTAAACGAGCATCGTCGAAGTATGTGCGAAGGTTTAGTTGGACCTAGGATTTTAAAATCTCTATTATTAATGTCACAAATGACCACAGCTATCCGAAAGGATGTGGTGTTTATAGGTTGGACATATATTGCATACCAGCTAGTCCGATAACAGACACTCTCAGTTTCTCTTGTCAGAAACACATCCAGATTATCTCTTCTCATAGATTGCGACCTTAAAATATTTTTAAACACTCTCAGATATGCCCATAAAATTTTTTTGCATTTATTTTAAAGATTCGACTGACATTGGGGTCAGACTCATGGACCAAAAGTGCCCTATCAATGTGCTACTTTAGTAGTGGTAGTAGGTATATTAGTTTCCGTCTGGCTGAACTATACGACATTGTTACTTATAATTTTAAATTTTTTTTAAAAAAAAAACGAGGGCTCACCAGTGGAAACTTCAGTCGTTTTAAAAAAATGTTTCAAATGAAGCAAAATAAACTCATATCCCAACTATTTAACATGTTTATATTTATTCAAAATCAAATTTAAAATATGCCATCTAGACCGTCATTGTCTCGAATCCTAAGCAACCTTCCAAATGGGCACTTTATGAAAACATGGCACGTATTTGGTCCAGTTTCACCACTACCGGCTTTGGTCAGAGTCGGATTTAGCATGTGGTTTCTTAAGCTACACGTTCTGTAATCGAGAATGGCCTTCATAAAGGGTGACTTTAGACTGCTTTATTTGCCATCCGATTTAAAAGTTAAAAATTGCTTTTTGTTCTGTTTTTGTCTATTTAATGGTCGATAGACTTTCACGAGAGCAACGCTTGCAAATTACTAAAGTTTTCTATCAAAATAATGGTTTTGTTTGTCAAACTTATTGTAAACTTCGTCCACATAAGGTCATTGCACGCCATACCACGCACACTTGACATTTATTTAGCTGCCAAATTCATTGGTACATTGCTGTAAGAGTCCGTATAGCTGCTCCCAATGCGGGTTCGGATCGGAGCCTTCATTGAAACAGCAGTTCTTGTTCAACGTCATTTTAGGTTGGCCCATTCCGAATGAAGCTTTGGGTTCTGTCTTATGAAACCTTTCTGTTTATCTTCGCTTGAGTTCTACGAAGCCGTCGAATCTTAAAATGTAATTAAACAAATAGTAAATCAACATCATTATCACCTTTTTTGTTTTAAAAAAAATACCCGCGAGTAATAAAAAACCATCAGATATACAAAAAAGCATCGTCACACCGCCAAGAGTTCATGGGACATAGTCTTTAAATCTTGGACTGTGCTACACTCTGTTGTCCAATTTTAACATAATAACGTCTATTATACCTATATTTCCCTACCCATTAAGTTCATTCTAATAAAACTTCGTTCTTTAATTTTGGTCTACAAAAGACTTCGCATGATCATCAAATTTTGTATCTAAAAATTGCTTTACCTTCAATTTCCCCTCTAAGGGAAATTAAACCACTGTGCAGGCTTTTCATTCTTTTACTGGTATGGGATTTTATGTTCGGGAATATCGCTCATTCATTCACACTGAATTTATAATGTTAGCATGAGTCGCGCGCGTGTGTGTGTGTCTTGATGGTCTTTAGAATGGTGCACTTCTCTTTACACGACACCGTGTGTGCGAAGGCATCATGGCCGCACGTTGCCATTTTGCATTTACGCTCCCGCTCATTCTCATGGATTGCGGTCTGACACAATCTGCGTCGAGTTTCGCTTTCGCCGTATGGAGCATCACAGCTGCTACGCAACTGAAGTGACGTTAGTGCCATGCCATGGATGATGCTTCGCTGCCAAGGGAGACTCTTTTATCTTGGCAAATTAATCTTAATCTCATTAAAAAGACGTTCTGTGTGAAACAACGCAATGGGGATTAGTTTAGTTTCCATCGTCTTTGCATGCGTGTATCTGTGTGTGAGTGGGTGAGCGTGTATTTATTGCGTGGACCAACTGTGGCCCCAAAAATGCTATTTAAATAATCCAAATAACTTTTGCACGTTAAACAAATAGCATGCATAATGCGAATTGAAATCATGCTCTTATCGTACTTACGCGAGAGCGATTCGCTATTTGCTGGCAAACTGTAATTTTGTTTATTAATTTTAATTGGTTTTAGTGGAGTGCCTGCCGCGGCATCAATGGAACGTGCACCTACGTTAGGCATAGAGTGTCAAAAACCCGGGGGTTTTAAAAAACCAGCATTTTGGGGTTTTTTCATAATCGTGCTTTGATTCAACCGACTGTGAGGTTTTTTTTAAAGTAAAAACCGATATTCCGGTTTTAGCCTTTCGCCTAAGAGTTTAAAACATGAACACACGCAGAGAGAAATTATGGTAACTTTATGATCACGGCAAAAGTAATGTGTTCTCTGCTATAAAAGTATGTTCGTCACAACCATTGTATTGTTTTATGAGTGGCATTTTGAGAATAGTATGATTGCGGTAATATTAATATTGAAGAAATGTAACAATGTAGTATTGTTGCCAAATTTAAAAAAAAAATGTTGTTACAGCAGCAACATAAATATGGTTGGTGAGGTAAAATTATTGTTTTTTTGGGTTTTATGTTAACAATAATTTTTAATTTAATTTTTAACAATGATATTGTAACGATTACTTTTTTTATGTACGAGTATATTAAAATTTATCAGACAGAAATATTTTTAATAAATGAAAAGCTTACGTTTTTAAACGATTTTTTTCTACTGTTTAAGAAATCATTGCTATTATTTTGAATTCAATATATATTTAAATAGTTTTCTTAATACAAATCTCTATTGTTAACAACATAGCCCAATCCTAATATATAATATTGGTTTCATGTGAATAATACTATTGTTGTGAGGATCATGATATTGGTGTGCCACAACCATAAACCCAACATTAGCATGATGCTTTTGGAATATTGTAATCTCAACCATACCTTTGTTATGCGTGCAGGCTCGAGATTACACCCAGATTTATAAATATATTTGAATTTGTGTGAAAATTCCATTATTTTTGGTACACTAGTGGCCATGCAAAAATTGGTCAGGTACTCGGACAAAGAATAAGTCACACCAAATTTATGCAAACTGCAAAAATTATTTTATTTCAGCTTCGTAAAAAAATAGTATAGTTATTTTAAAACCATATGCCCATGTATATAAAAAGCCATATTTTGGGCTTCCAGGCAATTCGTAATGGGGCCTATCAAAAAATATGCCTATATGACTCGACCTTAGATTGGTTGTTAATCAATCGTTATATACCATACCAAATTTGATTGAAATCGGAATTAATATGATTGTTTTAAAGCAATTGTATGTTTTATCGGGAGAGATCTTAGTAATGGGGCTATATCAAAGAGTAGACCTGTATGTTTTAATCTATTTTAATCTGAGCTGATTGGTCGAAATAAAAATGTCATAAATGTTGGTTGAACAGATGTGTTTATCTAAATTTTAACCAATTTTTATAAAAGTGATGTCCAAAAACTTATTTTTCCAAATTTCATGAAGATGGGACAACAAATACGACCTTTGCTTTGAAAACAAGCTTTAGATAGACAGCGGACGGACGGAAACAGAGATATCGTTTAATCGAATCAACTGGTATATCTGAGGAGAGCGGTACATCTAAAGCTTTAATATTTTTGGTATATAATTATATATTCCGTACCTGAAAATTATGAATTTACTTTGCTTTTACATACAACAACAATAAACGCCGAAACCCCCAACATCAAAAAAAAACTGGTTAAACCGACAGGTCAGGTTTTAGTTTTTTTTTGACTTTCGGGCTTGGACATAAACACCGGAATGTCGGTTTATGTCCATCAAGGTTACACCTTAGGCATCAAGGTTACACCTTTCATAAAATGTACAGTCTTACTTGCAACCGCAACAATTAATCAACGAAATGCTCTACAACTTAAAAAAAACTGTTCAAATCTTATTTCCAACAAAAAAAAAGGACTACATCTTATATAAAAGAAGTGAAATTGCATATCATTGTGTCTGGCTATAATTGAAGCTTAATTTCAGGGAATATTATTGGTCAGAAATGGGTATTCAAATAGGTGAAATTTTGTTTCAATTAGAATTTACATCGTAGAAATCAACATCGGCTTTTTCTAATTCATTTCTTACTTTTTCAAAAAAACCGACTAGACGCTTAAAGTCTTTAGAAATATCGAGAAGAATATTTAGAACGTGCTTTGATTCATTTCAAGATTCTTTAAACCCCATTTGTTAATGTAGACAATAAAGAAACTCTAATAGCATCTTTATTTTTTTTAAGAAGGTTTGTTGCAGTTCAGTAGATTGAAACATCTTTTACTGGCTTTTAGGTGGCGCAACTTCATTCTCCTTCACTACCCTTTTTGTGGTTTGAGCGCTACTTGAACACTCTGATCGATTATTTTGAGGAATGCAATGAAATTCCAAGAATTCAATCATCTACGAAGACGATAAGCAATTTGAATAGAGCCTCCACACTTCACTGGCTTTAATGCATTATCCGGGATTTATCCCATTCCGTCTTGAAGGCACGCAGACAACCCTACTTTGCCCTAGTGCTAACTGGTTTTCAGCATCTGCACAATCAATGAATTCCATCTTCTGCACATCTTAAGATGCACAAGATGCATGAACAGGGATTTTTCCTCAGATTTTTTCTTTCTTCGTTTTGTTGCTTTTGTTTTTGGTTGTCAGGAAAATTCTAAAATTAATTAACTTGGAAAACTCTTATCAATTTATTTACTTTACTTATCTTCTTACATAAGTTGTATTGTAGTTTTCTTTTCTATGCTTACAAGTTAGTAAAGCAATAGAATTACAACAATATTTCAAGATAGGAAAATATAGAGTGAGGGTGAAACAGAGAAGAAGGGGAGCGAAAGAAGGATTTTGTACCCACATACAACACACTAGCAGTCGAGTTTAGCTAAGTTTGTTTCACTTCAGCTTACCGAATATAAGGTTATCGATATCGACATATCTGCCGAAACACCAACACTCACACATATATATATCCATCACAGGGACTTGTAGAGAGCAACAAAAATCGGCAAATTTGATTTATAAGTGTGCCAATGCATGGAAAGTATCAGTTGGACACAGTGACTTGTTAACATCCTTATTAAAAAAATAAAGGACTAAGTTGTAAAGTCAGCGAGTGACATGTCGATTTAAATGTGTTCGAGTTGATGCACTCATAGATGTTGAGGACCAACTTGTAAGGGCAAAGATTCTTAATTTGAATTGTTGTACCATCTTGCTTTAATTTTATCAAAAAAAAATTAAAAAATAACTGGTTCAAACGCGGCACCCATCATGCATATGGTGGAAATATCCAACAATTAAAATTTTATTTGTGCCTTTTTAAACTTGACTCCACCAACGAATATTTTTATTCTGGTACGTAATATTAAATTGAATTAAACTTAGGAGCAGTTGTACACATTTTTTTAGATTTTTCCCAATTTTATACGAGTATGTACTTTAATAAGTGTCGTTGGTCCCGTATGCTACACGTTCTGTTAGCAAAGTGTTGTATCTCTTTGTGGGATCATATTCTTAACGAGACTGGCATTAAACGGGCCTCTACGTAAAGTAGTAACCTCTTCCAAAATACACCTACGAAGCAAAAGGTCCTGTTTGTAAAGCTTTAATTATCAGGCTAGAGAAAAAACTTAAATTAGTGACTTAACTGTGGATATTTTTTAGTTCAACTAACTTTATAAGCTTTTCTTATCAAACCCATGTCGAATAATATGCCCTTGATAACAATTCGATAATTTTTTCTTGTTCGACAACTTTTTTCTAAGTACTGTTGAATTTGCGTCTGAGGAGTGTGACCTTGACAAATGACATAGCTCAACAGATCTACCATATTGTAGGAGGATAGAACTTCCCCAGGTAACTATGCTGTCTTAACGCCTTCCTCTTCGTCACATAGGCAGTAGTACTCGAACACTGCCAATTTGTAGCACCTCACTAAAATTACAATGCCTCCGAAGGATACCCACGACCACTTTGATATACCTTTAGTTAGTTTATGGCAGGGATTTAGTTATGTTCTTGCCTAATTTAGGTTACAGAACCCCAGAGACCTTATATTTGATGGTTTAAGTCCATGCTAGGTTAACCTTGGTATGAATTCATATTTCTAATATCCCTTTGGGGGAAAAGATAAGGGCTTTTGCTGACTTGTTAACACAGCTCACTAAAACTTGCTAAAGGTTATTCTTGAATACATTTGTTCATAACAATTTTAATTATTAAAAACAAATGGTGTAAATTGTCTATTGTTTTCGGTAAGCAAAAATGTAAGTTATCGCGTTAGCGACATCCTAAGCGAGGTACCATTAGAATACGGCCAGTAATTCCTGGTCAGCGAGTATAAGAAGTACCTAGTCGTATTTCGTGCACAACCTATTGTTTTGAGAGAAGCTTCCCCGTATTCCTTAATAGGATTTTGTGGCGACTAAATAAGTTATAGGATACATTATTTATTTAAAACTGTGATACAAAATGATTATGTATTTATCAATAAAGTATGGTTGCTTGACCAAAATTAACTATTTTTTTCGTGCAAAGCTGGCTAATTTTTTTAATGTAACTTGTTTCCATGTGCGAACTATCTTCTGAACGCTTTGCTCAGACTTCTACTTACCAACCCTTAAACGCTTCAGCCAGTAGGGCGTAGTTTTTCCTACCATGTGGGGTGATGTGGCGTAAAAAGACTAACCTACATTGTGAAGTTTTTTTGCCGAAAAATGTTATATGTATGTGTGCGAGTGCATATGTGTATGTAGTAGAGATATATATTTTTCTTTTGTGTATGTGTGCGAGCACACAACAGCAGACAAATTCCTGTTCAGATTTCGATGGATGATTACTTTGCAACAAAACATTTGGTGTTAACGTAATTCAATGGGAAATCCGTTTTAGCAGGGATCGCTAGACCCACCCGCTTATCTTATATTAATGAAGCAAGTTGGTCGGAACGAAGTATCCAACTCTGTCCCTTTTGCCCTCCACCCCTTTCTTTCTCACGATAATGTTGCACATTATAAATATGTATGTGGTCTTGTGTCGGTTGTTGCACATTGCGTTGTTAATTCACTTAAAAGTCCTGATAATACACTGTGAGCTGCTGCACTAGCTGGCATAGCAAATGCGGGGCACTCTCCACACTCTTGCTGTGTCTGCTCCAGCGCTAGCTGTACTACCTTTTCTGCCTGCCGCTACGACTGCCTTATTTTGTTTAATAAAGTTGGTCTTTATGTACCGGGGGTCGTCTCTGTGTGCTGTGGTTACATGGTCAGTTGGTTCGAGAGTCTTAATTACTGCACATGATGTTTCAAGGATTAAATTTCATTTAAAACTTTCAAAGGAAAACTTCAAAGCCCCTTAACAATAAAAGGACGAGAGAAGAAAGCAAACGATGGATTACACCAAAGAATTTCCATAACATTTCAATTGAATTGAAACGTCTCTTTGTATGTGTGTATGTGAGTGCTTTTGTTTGAAAATACTAAGTTTTAAATAATTGCTCGAAAAATAAATAATAAATCTTATTTTAACGCATGACTTCACATCAAGTTTCGGGTCATTTTCTAAGGATTACATTTAAAAACATTTTCCAAATTGGATATCACCTAATACAGAAAAGATTTAATTTTCACAAATACACGCATACAGCATATCCTTACACATCCACACACAGCCACAGACCCAAGCATTCATCACGCCATTACTTAGGGAGACAGTATTTGCAGGTACATTGTACAGTGTTTAGCTAAGCCGATTATTCGGCTTCGGCCAAGAAAAGATGACACTCTTCGGTATACTTTTGGTGCTATAATAAAGTCGCTTCTCTAACGTTTTGCCTTGAAATGATTTTGTGAACATTTTCTATTTTTTATAGAAATAGCAGACACTAAAAGACTTTTATGACTCGAATAGAAAAAGTTTTCTCAACAAACGTTTAGGTCTCTGATCAAAACCGTAATTCAAATTGAAACGCAAAATGATCTGGAAAATTACTAGTTGTCTAAATAGGCTCTAAAGGAACAAGGAGCAATGTTTATTTGTTTTTTACAACAGGTGAAGTCGACAATCACCTGTTTTTATAATTTCTTGTTTTGTTGCGAAGCTGTCATGTTTCCTTTTACAAACTATAAATTCCGTTTGAGTGTAGAACTTCTCTACACATTTTAAACAGCAACTTCGCAAAGAACCTGTTGTTCTTTTTTCTTGTATTTGGTGTAGCTAATGCCACTACCTTATTATTGTGCTATGAGTAAATCTTTCCCCTTTTGTTATTGGAAATTCTTACCTGTGGCATTTGATTTTAATTAAAATAGCTGAAGAATACTCAAAATCATGAAGACAAAGCCCTGGTCGTACCGGGGAAGAGCTGTACCGGAGTCGCACCTTTTAAAATCAGAACTGTAATTGCCTAGGCATGCTAAATCAATCAATCAATCTTAATCGGCCATTTAAATTAGTAGGGAAATGTGATTGTTTAGCTATAAACGACTTCGTGTAGAACCCAAGACTCCATTAGAATAAGTGTCAATCTTAAGTATATGGTTGATATATGATATACAGGGTGATTCATTCGCGACTGGACAAATTTCACCGGCTTATTAACTGGCTTATTTCATGAAAATATGTCGATATACGACCATGTCTGAAAATGCAAGGTTCGTCGGATTTTTTGTTTTGTTTTATTTCTCTTAAAAGACAGCCCTACCTCAAACCTTTCCAACTTTACCTAAACTATTTGACTGAAATGCAAACATTTTGTTTTTAATTTAATTTACAAAAACAAAAAAAATGTGTGCTGTTATATCGCCTCCAAAAAAAAGCATTTTAGTCAAATAGTCAAAACTTTGAAACGGTAAAACTTCTGGGTAGGCTTCGTTAAGGAAATTTTGGAAAGGCACCCCGTATATAATGATGGTCAAAATATTTGTAGCACAAGTAATTAGTTTATACATAATTATATTAATTTAATGCTAGGATTTTAAGTCTACTTCAAAAAATATAGTCAGAAATAAAATGTCACTCATACAAATTAAAAAAAAAATAGCAATGCTGCTATCATAATCACCAACAAAATTATTTGTTTTTAAATACCTGAAAAGTAAACGAACTTGGTGTAGTCTAGTAGCTAGAAGTGCTACTGCCAAACAGGATTATTACCTTGCGACAACTGCGAAGCAGGGATCGCAAAAAATTAACTTGATCAATTCAATGCACCTGTATCAAATATTCGGCTACTGATGATTGTTAAAACACAGATTCGGCTGCGACACTCAAAAAATCTTTCGGTCTAATGTGTAGTCTTTACTTGCACATATGTATGTATATGTCGTATGTGTGTATTTGTATTTGGGTTATTTAACATTTTTCACTTTACACGTTGCAAAATGTCGTTGTATGCTTTCTCACACACATACACTTAGCCACCATACACATGCACTTATATGTATTAACAAATACTATTTCCCATTCCGTTCTGGTTCATTGTGTTGGTATTGTCTACTCTATTCCAACACTCTGTTTGAGTGTGTTTTGTTTGGAAGAAAGTATCATCTATGCGAGTGTGTGTGTTTATGCTATCTTGAACATATGTATGTATGTTTATATGTGTTTGTCAAATTTAATCATGTGTGTTGTCACATTGACAAAAAGTATAACAAATCTCCATGCTGCTTGTTTTATTTTCCTCTGTCATGGTGTGATCGGTTCAGGAGGGTGACACAAACAGTTCAAGATGTAGCGGTCGAACGTATTTGCTGAAGTGTTGAAAGTGTCGATAATATCAAATATCCATATAAAAGTTTAGTTTCTATTCAACATCGATATTCTTGAATTCACATGAAACAAAAGGTTTTTTTCAGGACTGTGTAGTCAGAGTCTGAGAAATCAATACGAAGTCCCAAATATTATTTCGCTCTGAGTTTATTTTCTAACAGATAATGTGGACACAACTCTTCTATTGCCCATTCAACATCCCTCCCTGCTGATTTAGAAAAATAAAATAGACTGATGCATCAAATCGTATCCACATTTCAAGTAGGGTTCCAACCACATCCTCCATATGCAATATCAAAAGCTAAACATTTGAACTTAATCAGCGGTCTACGACACAACATTTATGCAGATGGTGATTATAATGCGAAATATGCGCAATCGAAATGCTTTTTGGCAAATTCTACGGGAAACCTGAACTTCTTAACGAGAACACTGTGATTGTAGGTAACCTCGTAAAGCTTACAACACACAACACTTACTGTTGAATATACAGCAAATATATTAGCTTCCATATAGATTTGAACCATTTTATGTCTAATACGACAGAGATCTGCCCTAGCGGTGGCGGTTATTTTCAATGCGCACAGAAAACAAAAATGCGATGGAAAATTGGAACACATAGTCTAATAGAGATATATAAAAGTAATGCGTGTCATGGTCTAGACTACTCCTGACAAATCATACAATGTTATTGGACATGTGCACCTCTCGACTCTTCTCCCTAAAACCTCCTTTAGCTCCCACTCTAGAGGAGATATACTAGCGCATGCGCGCCCTGCTTTAATGATCAAATCGCTCTCAAATTAAAAGAAAACTACACATAGCAGCACCGTGAGAACCAACTTCCCACGTAAGCGGGCGAGCAGATGAAAATTTTTGATTTGCGTGTTCTGGGAAAGGACTAAACCGACTTATAGTGTGGTGGTAACTATATACTTACCTGTAATTGTTTTTTCGGTCCAGGCAGAATAAATTCGTGCTAAATATTCCTTAAAATATGCCCAGTTTTTATTTACCACACAACTATATTTTGGTCCCCTAATTTTAGGCTTGTCTACAAAATACATACATTTTCGAATTAAAATGTGTTTGCCAATAATTGAAAGTCTATCCAACAATTATTAGGGAAATAGGGGTCGTCTTTAGACCACCAGGGCCTGAGTAACTCGTCTGTACCAATGACTATAAGTTAAGCCATTGTACTTCCACAAATAATAGAGATGTATCAATTAAATGCATGAAATACTTTAAGTTCCTTATGGATTTCGCTTATTTACAATTCCAAACAGAGCATGAATGTACTCCATTATCATGTATTTTACATATCAACGTTTGTTCACAACCTAACTATCAAGAGTCAAATGGAATAGCGTGGTATGTTCATGTTACTTATAGAGCCTCTTCGAATATATCAAAGTATTGCGAACAGAATTAAAAATTCAGTAAAAACAGGAAAAAGGATCCATTGTTTATTACGCCGATTGACAATCTAACTAAGTTAATTCTGCTTCATTCGTGGTGCTGGGCGAAATCTTCGAAAGTGTGTAGATAATGCTGCTGCATTTAACCCTATTAAACTAAGTCTACGTCGGTGCAAGTTTCCACATAACTACTGCACAAAGGTTGCATTTTGATGCTCTGTTACTCTTTAAACAGAACCTAGTTTTTAAATTTTTGACAAACATCAACACAATATTTGTGCTACAACTTTTGGCACTTTCCTTGCAGACCGGCAGTTGTTGGGCTTTTGACGTGCCGCATATTTAACACTTTAAACGTTTCAACTTTTTTTAAATTCGCTTAAGTTTACTACTAGTACAATATTGATTTGCTCATTGATACAATCGGAGTACGAGAAGTGCTTGTATTTTGTTTCAGACCATTACCGAGGCTACGAAGATGTTTTATTGTTCTTTGACTGTTTACAAGCTGAGTAGTCTAGATTTTAACCCACATCGCGTACTAGCCGACATATTTACAATAAACTTATTTTCTTTGGTTACACAGGCCATTGCTCCCCATTGTACAGTGGCACGTAGCAAACGAGGGTGGACAGAAAGAAGTCAGTGTACCCCGACTGAAATACTTTTAATTGTTGTGATGTTGTTATGGTATTGAAACTTAAATCTATCGAGGAGACTTCAAGGCGCCCTTTTCGGTGTTGTTTGTTGTTCGTTGTTTATATTCTAGAAGTCTGTCGTCCCTCCCTATCCCCTTTGCCCCTCGCCCTGTTCCATCACAGCTCTAAGCTGTACTGTAGGCAAGTTGTCTTTTTTTGCTTTGCCGCATTTGTGATGAGGGAGAACGACTCGCTGGAAGGATAGACGATACTTAAATAAATGTCTTTCATTAAGTGTGTCTAAGAGCATAATTTGTTCTACGCACAGCACATACACAAAAAGAGACACATACGCACATACACGAACATAGCTGCTACAAAATAAACAGTTATGTGGATTCCCTAATAGTAAATACACATACACACACACACATCCACCCTCAAAAAAACAGGCGTGTGCGCGTAGAGATGGTCAAAAATCAATTTGCTAAGTAAAGCAAATAGCCCGAGTATCGGAATTCCTTTTACAATCAAAGGACAGATGCCTTTGAACGCTTTACACTTTTCACTGGCAATATGTAACAAATCCTATCGGTTTACTGTCTGTCCAAATTGAAACGACTCGAGCCGCTTTCAAGTGAGCTGTAGAGAATCTCTTCGACAACATTTAATATTTGCCCCGGGTATAATCCTCTTTGATCCCCGACACAGACGCACACACGCACACGCAAGTATAGACTTGCAAAAAACTTTGTACGAACTGAAGGGCATATTTTTCAAATTCGCCCAAGCTGCTGCTGTTGTTCCGAAAATAAAACACCTTTAGGCCCCAATTTACAGGGGACCAAATCATATTTGATAATCTGACACCAGCTATTAATCACGAAAATCAATTACAACAATCAAGACCATGTGTCTTGCATTCCGACTGCAAAACATCCTGGCAGGGCGAGTGAGTGTCATTGACGTCGGCATCATCAAAAGTTCCACGCTCCATGATCTCGTTGCAACTCTTTTGTCCTTTCACATTTTCGGTCTTCCCTCAAGTATGTTCGGCAATCTCTCCATGGTTGCATCCATCCATCCGGCTGTGCTGAAATTTAGTACGAACGAGTATATGATTTTCTTCTTGAGAAGGAGATATTAAAAAGTAAAACTACCGTTAAAACTTGGTTTCTAAAAAATTTTAATTACAAAAGTTTGCTTCGCATGAGAGTGTGTGTGTGTGTGCGATAGTGTCTGTATTTGAGAGTTTGTCAGAAGAAAATTACAGCATAAGCAGCAACAAAAACGGAGAAATGACACAGTTGCAACAGTCACAATGGCATCGGCTGCAGCCACTATTTATTGCAACCAAGAGGTACGTCAGTGCACTTCATATGCTCTGCTGGCTCTGATGTGCTCGTTCACTTTAACTAATGTACCTTTACAGTGCACAGTGACTCGTAACCCGAAATTAAAGTTCTTAATTAAGCTAGGTCTTAGTTGTTGTCACATATAACAGCTATCTAATTTCAAATCTTTTTTTTTAAATATAAATAGAACACTTAAAATGTTTTATTCAAAACTCAAAACTTAGTGTTCTTCAAAATTATATCGCAGGCGACTCGATCAAACATTTATTATTAAAGAACAATAAGTCAGTGTGATAAAGCAAATCAGGCTTTATGATTCAATCTCAATAGATTTTTTTCTGGGCTGCCGTAGTGTGATAATTAGTGTGGACGAGTTTCAACCCATGTTTAATGTCGGGTAAGAAGAAAGATTAAATGCAAAGCTCACTAATTTGTGGGAAGTTTCCTGATAGTTTCTTAATGGCATGTTGGGGGCAAAATGTACGATTACATTCTCTAAAAGCCACAGCCGCCAAAACTAAAATGCTCTTTAGCCTCACCTTTTCGAGGCTAAATGTAAATATTGATAACCAATCGGATGGTCGTGCGCCATGAATTACTGATTCAATCAGAGCGAATAGTGCTACGTATGCTGTCGCTAGAATTGTTGAGTTATTGAGATCGATCACGAGTCGATGTTCGAGGCCGTAGTAACCAACTTCTTGCACTGCCGAGGAACTTTCCGCATCTCACTGTTTTTTTTTTTTGTTTCTTAATTTAATTAGTAGAGGGCAGTAATTAAGTAAGACTTTTTTTCTAAAGACCCACTTTGATGCAGAGTCATACACAATTTAACCACTCGAATCAACTTTTTCGCACGATGTACCCGATGACGTTTGAAGTACTATACGGCATTGAATATTCTTCAAACAGGTCACAGATTGATGCGAACTTTGAACACAGACGACGTGACAGTTTGTCGTCCCACATATTTTATGTGAACATGGCGTAGATGGAGTGTAAACTATGTTTGTGATTCTGTTTGCATCACCTCAAAATACTGATCGAAGACCAAATATAGAATATTTGTGCATAGTGGAGATTCAGAACGATCTAGCTATGTCGTACACTATAGCGGTCAGACAAAATAAGCTAAGACTCTAAATATACACGACGATTTCGTATGGCCTTTAGCTGAAAATTTAAAGGCATTTGCGCGACTAAGGATGTACTTGTATCTAACAAAATCATTTCTTTATTATTTCTAAAACATTTTTTTAATTTTATTTGGATGAACCAAGGCTTAGTAGAAGTGGAAACTCACTAAACTCAATCGAAATGGACTTTAGTGGCTCAAAAAATTGCTTCTATGGTCCTAAAAAACATTTAGATCAAGAGCACATAATGTCTCAAAGATAATAAAATCTCGGTAAATCTGGGTCAGGGATCCACAACAACTACCAGTTATAGTTAAAACAAATAAACAACCTTTTAGAGTTTTATTCATGTCAATAGGTAGTCCCGTGCGGAGGATAATATATAAAGATTCGGCCTGTCCAAACCTTGAATTCGTATGGTTTTTTAGCTTGGTATCTGACCAACAATGTAAAAAGCTCGATTAAAACACATTTGCCTTATTCCACAAGACGTGAAATTCCCAATAATTCTAAAATAACTTTAAATATTTAAGAGATGGTTAAAAGTTGTCACGCCTTCTCGGTTTTGTTTTTTGCAAATGAGGCTAAGCGCGATTACATTGAAACCTAAGCAACTACCAAGTTTTTAATTTGCAATAGTTTGATATGTTTTTATACCCTACATCACTCTTTGGAACATGGTATTATATGTTAGTTTCAAGGCACATGTTCGTAACTACCACAACAAAATATGTTCATATGGCTATTAAAAAACTAAATAGTATTCTAACAGATCCAAAAAATAATGGACAAAACAAAATAAAAAAACCCTGTTTTCATTCGGCATTATTGAAAGTGCAGGGTATAAAACAGTCGTCCACGCCCGACTTTTACTCAATTATCAATTCACCTTTTATCTCCTACATACTTCAGTCAATATCAAAGAGTGGTTGGAATTAGTATTAGAAGATCTCCACGGCCACTAAAACCTCGATATTTTCTCAAGCAATGTCCCAGCTTTAAAAAAACCTTACATGGGTGATAGTATCATTCTCATTGTAAATTTCCGTCACATTGGGCGATAAATTCCCTATGCATGCATTCGGTCACCCCAGCTCTCGGTAGCTACTGAAACCACTGTGTGGTGTTTCTTTCGGTTTGAACACTCCTCCTGCCCACCGTCGTGGCACAAAGTGCATGCTAACAAAGAACAACAACAGCAGAGCATGAACTGAGCTTGAACTGAAACTTTTACAGAGACATGAAAATAGTTGCACCTTTTAGTTAAAGAATTATCTCAAGTATATATCGACATACTGCACGTCTGGCGCTACAATGACAGCCACGACTACGTTTACGATAATGATGCTTTCTCTGTGTTAGTGTGCATGTGTATTAGTGTGTGTTTGTGTGTGAAGCTTGTTGGTATATCAGTTAAGAACTATTTGCCTTTATTCAGAGACAGAAGCAACTTATTAATATTGATAATCAGAAAGGAAACAAACAACAAGAACAATAAAAGCAGAAACAAAACTAAAGACTGAAGACTGAATGGAATGACAACGTTCACGTTTATGTTAACTCACATGGGAAGCGAGTGCAACATGAGCGGAGTGAAGTGTGGCAGTGATGCATCACGAGTTGACAACAATGCATAAAACATGATAATCGTACATAATGTCACATAATGCAAAATATGACTATGTACACACACACACACACATATATAAACACACAGCCAACCACAGAGACATTCAGCGCTCACATAGAGCACGTAATAAAAAGCATAGAACCACGCCGTCAGTACATGTGGCAGGAAGAAAGAGAAAAGACGGCTAAACTTGTTAAACTTGTTCAGCGTAATAAATAAAAATATGCATGCATACAGGATTCCTTCCGACGCAAGCGGCCAGCAGACGAACTTTAACATTCATTCATGATGTCATCATCATCCCACAGCCGCACAGTGGGACTTTTCTATACAAGCTGCGGCAAATGTTAGAAGAAATAGAGCTAGGTATTTGATTTTGTACATATCTCCTATATTACCAAATTAGATAATAAAAAATCATTTTTTGAAATCCGCCCACAATCACGCCTACGTCACATATAAAGTAAAATTAACCAAAATCGCTGTATTTTCCTTATTTATTACGATTTTCGAAAACACTTATACGAGGACTGCTATTTATATTTCGGGTCCTGACAAAACTAGTGTTCCCAGATGCAAACTGGAACTTCCATTGGAAACTTTGACATTTTAAGCATCACTTAACATAGTACGTCTTGTCATTTGAGGGCGAATTGTTTGGTTTACAGTGTGTTGAAAAATTCATCTCTGTCAAAAAATGGTATTATCCCGTGGACATTTTCACGCCACGATTTTTTACAATTTTCGGCGTGGGTTGTCGAGACAAGAGTGTTTAAATCAACTTGTTTCGACTTTTGGCGATACAGCACCATCAAAAACCACTGCTAATCGCTGATACCAAGAGTTCAGTCTCGGACGCCGTTCGCTCCAGGATGAATTTCGTGAAGGACGTCCAACTTCGGTCACTTTGCCAAAAACCATCGATGCTGTGTCTGAACTCATTAAGCAAGACCGACATGTTACATACAGTAGGATTGAGGCATCCATGGACATTTGTAAGACAAGCATGGATAAGATATTGCATGTTCATTTGGCCGTGAAAATTTTTTTTCTCGTTGGATCCCACATAATTTGACGAATGCTCAAAAAAGGCTCGCATGGGTTAATGCAAAGAGATGTTGAAAAAGTATTACTGCGGTAGCTCAAAGGCAGTATATAACATTGTAACATTGCGCTTTTTTCGGTATAACCGGCCATGTTGCCACAGTGCCTTGAGTGGAACGTAGGACGGTTAATTCGGAGTGGTATACAACCGTCTGTTTGTACACAAATTAAAAATCCATTCTTTCTGGGCCGGTACGGTATTTGAACAATAATTGGTATGCCGGTTTAGTGCACCTATCATTCTTCTTTGAAATATCAAATCACCACGACTCATCAACGGGACCAGACTTTTAGTAAAAATAAAACTTGAAGACAAAACAACGTTTGCCGGGTCAGTTAGTACCAAATAAAAATCAAATTTTCACCATAAAATAATAGATTCATTGGCAAGCATACAGCATTTGTCAGTGCATTTTTAAGGGTTATTTTTTCAACACTTTAACAATTAACTATTAAATAAAAAGAATACTCTCTCACCTTTATTTTTATTCAACCAGAACACCGTAGTCGACCGAGCTTACCTTTTTTGTATAAGAAAAACAAGAAACCAACCTAAAAACCAGAATATTTTGTAAACTATTGTTGTTATCGAACTATTTTTTGCCAGAATTAATAATAAAATACTATACAAATCTGAGTTACTTAATGCAGAGTTTCGTTAAGATGACTTTAAAAAAAATATGTCTTTCTTTTAATTAAACAAATTACCACAAAACTGCATCATTAAATTATTGATATTTTACGCTCAAAGAACGGCTACATTCCCACAGTGCGCGGAGTCTTGCTGCACACACACACTAGCCCGCCAGAGAGAGGGAAGCGATACGATGCGGTGCAGTGCACCTTACAATTTGCCTATGCAGTCTCGTATAAAAGCTTGTACAAAAAGCTTGTGGCATGAATGTTTTGATGAAATGCCACCCGTGACAACAGCAACAGCTTGGCAAAGAACTGACCAAGGGCAACAGACTGACAGCTCTGGCAGAGGCAATAGCGTGTCTTCATAAAATATCACTGAGCTCTTTTCTTGTTGATTTGATGCTGGAACGTCTGTTTGTCATTGTAGTGTTCTGTGTTTACTTTTCGGTCACCAGCATAAAAAAGACTGCTTGCATAGTTGCTACCACCAACCCAAGATCTACTGCTATTATTGTACAGCACCCTTAGCGGATCCAGCCATCCATCAATATGTCCTTACAGCCATGTTTTATGCATTAAGTTTTTCGCTGCTCCCCTTGCCAATTGTCACTCTCTCCCCTACCGCCTACCCATACTCGTAATAGAATTATGCTCATGTGTCATTTTATGAGGAAATATGGGGTTGAATGTTGCTTCAGCTCTGGAAGAGCAACACATGTTCTACACTTCAAGTGAGTTATGCATCAATTTATGGCTACGAACACAACCCAACGGAGTAGTGAAACTCTGTATTTAACAACTTGGAAGGAAATGTATCAACATGAAGTGCAGTCCTTTTGGTAGAAGGAACTACAGGGAAAATTCGTTCTGCCAAATTTTGTGAGGCCTCATGCTATGAAGCAATGAATAATCGATGCGGTATATCTGTCATAGTTTGTTACTCCAAGTGACTGAAGCCATTTTCATTAAATAATAGAATCGGGCTGTTTCCTTTAAAAGTAGTCAATATGGTCCATCATTTTCAAAAGCTTTACTGTGTTTCACGTCCATCCATGTTTCATCAACTCAAAGAGATAACCTATGAACTGTAAGCATACCTGCATATTAAAATTGAGTAAAAATGGTTTGTATGTGAGATATGATGCAAATCTGAATGGTGTATGGCAACCACATAAGATACCAGGTAAAAATTCGAATAAAAAAAGCGAACACTTCTCAGCTGGGGTTACCCCAATAAGCGGACTCGTGGCAGGAATTGTTTCAGAAAATCGTCTTATGCCTCTTACTCTTTGCTTTTCACTAAACATACTTTTCATACAGAAAAACATTGCAATAATAAGTACGTAAAGATCGATAAAAAAGTAGATTTAGGTCGAAAGCACACAAGAAAGTTATTGATCAGTCTTCCCCACCAATGGCAAATTGTACATCTACCTTACAGTGTTGTGTTAGCGTAATAATCGCTGAATAACTTTTCTCCCCCCTTGACTAACAAATCTGATCTTAGTAGGGAGAAGAGTAAATTACAATTTTCATATAAAACTACGTTGAGTGCTAAATGCTCATATATCAGCCACTCTGTATTTATGTTATGTAACGTTCAATTTATCACCAACACCCATTTGCTAATATTACTCCATTTGAATTTGAAGAATAAGTCTTAAGCAATCTAAACAACAGGCGTCTTCGGCTAGTTTGCTGGTGTGTTTGTCTACACTAAATCTATCTATGAATGACATAAAAAATAAAGCTATATTCGTAGAAGAAACACTGTCTACCTTGAAACCCCTTTTAGTAGTAAACATTTTAGATAGCTTTGCGCATTTTTTCGAATGATGTTGTTCCTATGTTAATGAATTGTTTTTAACTTATTTGTACACCAAACCACCTGATACTACTCGTATATTGGCGGTAATACGATATTGCGTCTTATGGAAATCGCATAGCAAACACATGTCAATTATGTCCATCGCATGGCCTTAAGAAGCATTTCCGAGACCTACGCTCTATCATTGGATACTCAGGCAGTAAAACACAAACGGCAAACCATTCTCGGCACCATACGTAGTATTTCATTAATTTCATTAATTTCCCAACATGGTTCATCTGTAAGGGAAAATTGCGTACTGACAGTCAGGTTGCTTAGCCGGCGAAATTCGCCAGAGTCAAAGAATCATACGATGCTATGCTATTAGACACTTATAGTATTTGCTCAATCCAGTACTACCCGTCTACGAAGGAGCGTATACTTAGCAAAATCACGCATACGCCACGAGGTACCCGAGAATATGAACTACATTGAAAGCTTGCCAAGTCCTGATCAATTTTTTTAAACCCTTCACCGAGTGAGTCGATGGTATATTTAATTCTGTTTTCAATAGCAGAAAATATTGATCGTAGACTTCATAAAGAATAAGAACGCAAACCATGACTGAAGCTGGGTGATGAACCTTTTCCACCCTTGGGATCAGTACACTCTATTATTTTGCTTCTTAAATTTTTCCTGAAGGGTCAATATTTTTTCATCGGTAAACAAAATTTTTCTGTGCAAGTTATAAGCGTGCTTCGCCAAAAGACATTTGCATTTTTTAATCCTATTTTTTTTAACTGCAGTCAACAAAAGTCCAGTACGTCGTTTGAAAGCCCCAAGTCTCAAGTCTTTTTTAATGATTCGACTCATGGACTTTTGCGTGATATTCATCTCACGGGCCATGATTTTCTGTTTTCGGAGCGGATTTGTGTGAATTCTTGATTTAACGGCCTTGATGACATGCGGTGTTCGAGCGTTGGCGGCCCGACCGGTGGCGGTCTTTTACATCTCCATCTCCTTAAACAGGTTTATTACTCGGTAGACGAACATGCGGCTAATCCCTAGTGGCCACAGCGTTTTGAAAATATCGCTTTTTTTCATTTCACACTTGAAAAACGCTATTACAGCGATAAGGTTCTCATTATCTGACCACTTCATGATGAAAGTTGAAACAATTTTAAAATCCCGTTACAGACTAACGCTATTGAGGTTAACTTTCAAAACGCATATGACATTAACGGGGTATGTTCAATTATACTATTGAAATGGGTGTGTTCAATGTTGTAACAGTATTTATGTATTTTTGGTCTCCTTAAAGTTGCAAGACGATCTAGCTATATCAGTCCTATAGCTGTCGAACGAATAAACCTCGGATCATGAAATGCTCCATAATGATGGCTTATGTTCCCAAGCCGTTTGGTTTTGATTGATTTTTGGCAGATCTTGTCAGCAAAATCCAAGTCATGTCGTCGCTGTATACCATCAGTTGCTTCAGAGTTGGTTCTTGTCATGACTGAGTACAATACAATTAGTTATAATAATGGCGAACGTATGAATCCCTGTTTTGAAACCTTTAGTATAGCCTTGCAAGAGGCTCGTGGTAAAGCATACAAATTATGTTCACGATTTGGTCTGATATTCAGATCTTATCGAGGCATCAATCGTGACTCAATCTAGAGTCACGATTGATCGTATTGAAAGCTCTTTCGAAATCTACGAATATAAGGTACAACGGACATTCAATAGACTGATCTTCAATTAACCTTAAGGTGGTTAACACAGGACCTGCTTTTACTTGACCCGCCTTGTTATCTTCGTAGACCAGACTCTTTTGCAGGAGAGATTCAGTCAAATGCTAGTTTATGCATTTACTAAGTTCGCCTTTCTTCGGAACAATAACTAAAAACGCCATCTTTCCAGTCTGCAGGGATATCGCCTGAGTTCCAGGCAGGCCAGATATAAGAAACCACAGTTGGCGAGCATTTCAAAAGTTCGGTGGGTAGATTGTCTGGTCTCGCTGCCATACTGCTTTTTAATTTTGAAAAGCATTCCGAAGCTCCGCAAGTGATGGGTACGTAGGCGGCATATCTCTCCTAGGGTTACTTTGACACGGCATAACTATTTGGTTGCGTATGTTATACTTGTCTGTGTAGTTCGGAGTCTTCGTCAATGGTTTCGGGAGGTTTGCGTTCGATCTTTAATGTTAGATATAGTTTCTGCGCTAAGTTGTCTTATTACGCTCTAGACGACTAGTGTGTTTCTTGGAAGTTGCTGCATTCTCGGCTTCTTCTGCATTTCTATAGTCATGTCGGACTGACTTCTTCACTTTCTTGTCACTGATGTCATAGTCGTTTCGCTAGGATATTAGATCTGCTATAGTTGAATTAGTGACGTTAACCAACATATCCTGGCAATTACTATACAGTTCTAAAACTAAGGTGTATATTCCAAACTTATTTGATATTTACATTTTTTCCGTATTATGAGATAACTATCCAAATTTATTTTGATAAGATACGAACTAAAATTAAATCTACCAGTAAATGAGGGAAAAATTAAATAAGAACAAGCAAGAACTTGATAGAGTGTATGTTAATGTGGCTTTATTAACAGCGATAAGTTAAATAGTGACTTTAAAAACATCTGCATGCAATTTTTCCTATGTTTTTGTCCCTTAGTTTTTCCAATCTTCTATTTTTTAAACAAAAGTTACAAGTTTGCTTTTATACTTTTTCTCTTTGTTTAATAATACTGACATATTTCGGGTATACAACAAGTGAATGACATTATAATTGGCTTAGAAAAATGTAAATGTCTAAGTACTAGAGCAAATACTATTTGCAATTAACAATTCCAATTGTTAATTAGAAGACTGTGAACAAAACAGCAGTCTTTATTTTAAAAAAGGCGCGGTTCTCTTTCGGTCCGGACAACTGGCTTATATTGGGTCTACCTTGGCATAGCAAAAGAGACATAAGACAAACTTTAAGATCTCAATTAGTAGTAAAGTGAATGTTCGCCATTCGGCGTTAAATTAAAACGTTATTTATTCATTTAAAAGGCCCATTATTCGTTAGCCTCGTTGTTGTCATATAAAAACGTTAAAAAGAAGAAGAAGAAGGGCACATAACGCAGAGGAAACAGTTGGAAAAAGAAAGTTCAAATCATAAAACTTTTCTCATTTGAATTTACTTCAAAGCGGAATACAATTGTATTCACAACGGGCGAAAGAAGGAACAAAAACAGGTGTCATAACTTAAAATAAAAACACCATCATTTGCCAAACAAACAAATACCAAAAGTGAACTTTAGCTGCGTCCACAGCTCCGAAAGCAGCAGTGTGGCTGGCTGGCTGGCTTGCTGGTGGCATCCACGTCAGATCCAGCTCTACGGCAAGAGCTCCGTCGGCAGCCTCATCGAAAGCCAAATGTAAACAGTGTAATAAAACAACATTTTACCATGTGCAAAGTTGCTACACACACACGCGCACTACAATACATATACACTTACTCACTCACTAAGACTGTCAGCCAGTCACTCGCTCTCTTGCACTCAATCTGAATGTGTGTATAGAAATTTGCAAAAGTATTACAACTTTTCACTTTTGCGTTTCTGAGTTTTTGTTTTCGCTTTGCAATGATCCCATCCGCCCTTCCTGCCAAACGGGGTTAACGAATTTCTTCCTCTGTCTGTACATGCTGATGATTATCCTCGTTTGTGTTGAGTATGGAAGTGCGAATGTGTGTGTGTGTGGATGTGTACATGTGAGGGTTGGCATGTAAAAGGATTTGTGTGTGCAATCCCCCACACAAATACACATGGCAATGATACAATTGTCAAATTTATACGTGTGTAAGTGAATATTTTACACCGGTATTGTATTTGTTTAAAGTTTTATGATGGCAGGCAAAAAGTCAAATTGAAAAAGGTTCTACCACTACCAAATCCTTCTCCCCCTCCCAGTATCACATATCAAAGCCCCACTCATCCATAGACCCACCAACTCACACACACAGTCGCGCAGATAAAAGGGTGCCCCGCAAAGTTATAACAGTAACCAAAAATAACATACACACACCGAAGTGTATTATACCGACATATACTCCGCGTCGACACACACACACTCGAAGACGTTGACATCGGATTTAATATTTCATATTATGATATCTTATAATTTAAAAAGTTGAAGAAGCGCATTGCATAACTTTGTGGATTTCTTTAATGCGAAATCGAGTCGACACGAGAAAACTTTCTCCTCAAATAAGTTAATAATGTCATTATTTGGATTTATACAAAATGAATTTGAAGCGACTTGTAACTGCCACCGCCACCACCAGTGGTTTTTTGTAACGCCGCTTGTCATCAGCCGAGGGTTGGTGCTTTTGAGGGACTCTATATCCGAAATGTTAACTTTGTCTTTTTTTGATTATTTTAGCTCACACCTAAACAGGTAAACATTTTGGACTAACTTCAATTTAACATGTGGTGTTAAAACTCGAACACATATGGGGTCTCTCTTCTAATGAATACTTAATCTGCGGTGGGCGATTTAAGACCACAGGCATGTGTTTGCTTCCCAAATCATGTACAATTATCTTTTGAAACATTAAGGCATAAAAATAAACGCTTAAATCCACAAACATATTATTGCACACTGGTGCCAAGTAAGGGTTTTGTTCGTGTTGAAGAAAAATTCAAAAAGGTTCGAAATTTAAACAAAAAGTTGTGAAAGCATTTTAATTTTTTTGTTTTCCATTTCCTGTAGACATTAGAAGTTTTTTGTCTGAGAGCATCGAAGTAAAAAAAAGTGCGTGTTATATCAGAAATAAGGTCCATCGTATTTGGCCAAAAACCGAAAGGTATTTTTTAAAGAAAGGATACGTGTTTTTTAAAATATATGGTTACTTTCAAGCCATAGGAAATACCTTAGCCCACTTGGCATATGAATTACTGTAATAGAACTTTTGGCATTTTATTTTAGAATCGTTCTGACATGTCAGATCAAAATTTCTAAAGGGGTTTTTTCAGACGTGTGGTGTGGTTTTCAAGAAGAAATAAAACGCATGTTATTTAATGTTATGGCCAAGACTTTAGCTTTATTATGAAGATAAGGGGTTGTATTATATTTTAAAACGATTTCGGTCAAGTAGCCGCCGTGCCTGCATTTAGGGCCGTATGTTAGCAATAACGCTCCGAATATTCTCTTCCAAGGCGTCAGTCATGTCGAGCTTATATGCGTAGTCAAGCGACTTCGCGTAACCCAATAAATAATAGTCCAGCGGTGTTCAATCGCACGATCTTGGAGGCAACGCCACAGACACACGACTCGAGACCATAAGTTTTCTTCAATAAATTGATTGTTTCGTTGGCTGTACGAGTATGTAATTTTGCGCCGCCTTGTTCGAACCAATGGGCGTCCACATCAATATCCTCTGATTCAGGCACGAAAAAGTCGTAAATTATGGCTCTATAGCGTTCCCCATTGACTGTAACATTATAGCCGGCTTCATTTTTGAGGAAATATGGACTTATGATTGCCTAGCCCATAGAGCACACCACACAATGACTTTTTAAGGATATAACGGCGTCTCAACAATGGCTTGTGGATTTTCATTTCTCGAACTGCGACAATTTTGGTTATTAAAGTACCCATTTAATCAAAAGTGAGCTTCATCGCTGAACAAATTTTCTTGTAAAAATCGGGATCATCTCGTTTTGAGCCCATTCACAACGATTGGCAAACGTTGTTCCGGAATAAGTCTACTCATTATGAAATGGCAAACCTAATTGATAATAAATTTAGTTACATCTCTCCCATTCACAACGATTGGCAGACGTTGTTCCAGACTAAGTTTATTCATTATGAAATGGCAAACCTAATTGATAATAAATTTAGTTACATCTGTCCAACTCCGAAAAAAATGTGGCTGAAACTTTACAACTTTGCGATTAAAAACAATTAAAGGTCCTTTTGAGTGGAGTGCCGCCAAAGATGTAGTCAGGTGTGGCCGACTTTGACCTCTGTGCAAGATCGGAATCAATATGTTAGAGTTAATCTGTTGTCGCTGCAGGACCTCAAACCAGAAGGCACCCTTGTGTGGGGGCTATTCGATAACTGGGACCAATACCATCCAATTAACATACACAATTTAGTAGGAGTCGTATGTAAAATGTGGCTTCAAGAGCTGCATATTCTAAAATCTGTAAGAACCTTTGTGTGGGTCTTTACAAACAAAAGGCCCTTTGTTGTCCAGTTTCAACACAAATAATTAGAGCTCGCTTATAATGTACCATGCAAAGTTTCTAATTGGATGCCGAGTCCAATTTGCGCCCTTCAGAGCTTTAGCGGCTCATGTTGAAAGGAAACTTTGGTGGGAGCTATTTGAACACATGGAAAACACAAATTTCTCCAGAGATGGATGTTGGTCACTGGTAATGCTCTGTGACAAATTTGGTCCAAATCGGATGTAAATGTGTCTTTATATGGACCAATTTTAACTAAGTTTGTCCTTGGCTAAACTTGAAGAATGTACCAAGTTTTATGCAAACATCAGCACTAAGACATAATACCCTGTACTATGGTATTTTCTGGCGTATACAAATTGATTGATTTAACAAAAATTGCAATTCTGGATGCTTGGAAAAAGACAATTGAAAAGAGGTTTTTAAACGCCCTAGTCGGACAATAAATTATCACAAATTTTTAAGTAATATCAAATTTATATGTGTCTGAAATATGCTTTATATTTTGGTTTCCATATGTTCATACTTAAATGAACTGGATTTTAAGAATTCGGACCGTCCGTTATGTTTGACTTTGTAAGCATATTTCATTGTTATTTGCGTTATAAGCTGTTGATTCTGAGTAGATACTTCTTCTAAAGCTGCAAATTCTAAAACCTGGAAGGAACTTTATGTGAGGGCTATAAGAAAGTATGGACCTTTCTGGTGAAGTTTCAATACTATTCATAAATGGTCACTTATAACGACCATGTAAAATTTGGACGTACTCAGGTGCAATTTGTGACTTCTAGACCTTCCAGGCATCAAATCGGAAAGAACCTTCGTGTGAGAGAACTTCAAAAACTACGACCGATATAGACCAATTTTACCAAAGATTTGTGTTGGTCGCTGTTAATGACCTGTGTAAAATTTGGTCTGAATCGGGTGTAGCTTTTAGAAATGTAGGATCTGAAATCGGAAAAACATATGTATGCTTTGAACATATTCACCGAAATGCCCAATTTCCATAAGGTTCGTCCTTGGCCCAAACTCTAAGAATTATAAACTCGAAATCGGTTCATAAATGCGACCTACACTGTGATTACAGCGATAGGTGGACAGATCATGGAATTATATAGTGATCCTGACTCGATCGGTGTACTCCATTCCATAAAGGTGTTGCAAACATCAGCACTAAGTCATAATACCTTGGGTGGTGTAGAGTATACAAATAACATAATACTCGTATGAAATTGTGACGTTTTGTTCATAAAGTAATTTAAAAGCAACTAAATAAACGGTTTCTAATCCAGAAAATAATTTTGATAAATAAAACCACGGTTTATCTACTCTTCATAATTCCATGAAGAGTATGTAGGGCAGCCAGCTACACTTTGCCTGAATCCCGAATGAATATTTAATACACGGTGTTGCCGTTTCGCCTGCAACTGTTGTTGTTCAACCTCTGACTTTTGGTGAAAACACAATACCCAGCGCTAAGAGCATAGAATTTGTTGTTAATACGAGTACATATTACAGAAAATGATAATGCGAAAGAATTTCAATAATATGAAAACAATACCATGACCACCACAGTTGGAAGAGACATTAGCCAAGTCCTTGCAACGGCCACTCATGGGAAATGGAATGGACCAGAAATAACCACAGCCCCAGCCGCAGCGGCAACAGTGTCAGTGATGTGTGTTCCATTATCGTTCTTCATCCAAAAGTAATTATCACATAATATCAATTAATTATATCCCACTGGTTGCTAAAGTAAATATCCTGAAAATGTATTCATTTCCGTTTAAGTTGAGCCGAACGTAAGTGAGTGAAACACCGCCCGACCGACTGGGTGAGTGAGTGAGTAGATGAGCAGACCTCTCATCGTTCGCTCTTAATGCGAATCTACAACAAAAGCGGAATTAATCAAAAGCATTTATTTACTTTATCTAAGAAATGTTGGCACACACGTACATACGTAATATACTCATGTGTATGTACTTGGACACATGCATCAGTGTCTCATGAGGCCGTTTCGACGAATACTGCGATTCCTCAAAGATACCGACTCTTGGTTGGTCGGTCGGTCGGTCGGCCTGGGCTTATTATAGCCGCTCGAGATAAACGAATGAACATCGTTCGCTGGCATTGGAGCCCATTACGATGCTACTCCAGCCAAATTATGTTCGATTCAATGACTGCTAACCAAATACTCCCCCTCCCCAAAGTGAAATCATGCCACTATCTGGTCCTATTATAGCCACACATACGCCTTAGCCGAGAGAAGAAAAAGAAAAGTATTTTGTGGATGTGTGTGTAAGTGTGTACATACATGGATTACGTACTTGTGTCCATATCCTTAGGGCCAGGATAATGCGTGCATGTAATTCCATTCTATGGATGTGATGTATTTAGTTGTTAGGTAATCATTATCGGTATGTATGCCATTGTTGTTGCCACTAATGCTGCTGCTGCTTCTGCTGCTGGTGTTGCTGTGGTGGCAACTGTTGTTCAAGGCTGTCCGTCGTTGTCGGCGGGGGGCGGGAGAACATGGCATAATGAAAAGTTGACATGCGATTTTGCAATAACGACAATAAAATGTTGATTCTTTTTGGGAATTGCTTCTTCCACGGAAGTCCCTTTCATGTTTCGCTCAAGTTACTGTCGTAGGCAAGAGCACCTACATCCATAGCGAACATAGCAGGAGCTCCAGCAGCAACTGCTACATGAAAATGTTGCTGTAGCATTAATTTTATATGCGTGTTAAATTCAATTAAATTACATCTTAAATAACAAAGTGTTGTTTAATTTATAACAGAAAGTCCTTCAATTCAATGAATGATGTTACATAAAGTAATTAAACACAAGTAGACAATCGTCATCCTTCATACACTCCAACTCGTACACAATTATAAGGACTGTCCCAATGCAAATGAATAACTATAAAGAGATTCACTGGATAATTGCGCTTGTGTTTCTTATACTAATAGAAGAGCGTGTTATCGCTTTTCCGACCTAAACCATCAGGAATCTCGATAGAGTTGTTTCGGGCTGGTCTTCAAATTCTTCCTCAAACGCTCACAATTTTTCTTAACTTTGATCTCTCATAGATTCCAAATGAAGCTATGACATTTTCAAACTAAAACGTTTGCCTGCTTCGAGGATGGCGTGACATATCGTCTATGTCCATCGACAGTATGACTCCACAAATATTTTAAATGATCTATAGATGTTATTTGATTTTAAAAATGTACACAACTTCAATGGACGTAGAAACTTTTAGACAAAATACCAGAAAAGTTTTCAGCATTTTTACTGTTTTTGTTTTTAAATTCAGGGTGTAGCATTTGGTTTACATTGCATTAAGACATTACATCAAAATACATACCGGTGACAACGGCCTAAGAGTCACTGCATTGTCCGTATTAAGCCCGATCAAATGCGGGTGGCACAAAAAGCTTTTTCAGGATACAAATCTTCGATTTGAGGATCGATTTTACTAAAAATTACGCACTTTTTGATGGATTTACAGAATTTTTATGACCTTATACTCGACAAAATATATTTTTATTTTTCGCTTCTTCAGTATCTCCATCTGCACTGGTACGATTTCCGTGGTGATTTTTATCTTACAAATCTGGAACTCTTCGATAGCATTTTTTTAAAAACGCAAAAAAAGCCCGTCTTATTTTTGTCACACTTTGACTTAAGCGTCCCAAGAAGCTTCTTTATAAGAAGACCTTCATTAGTCCTACAAAAAAAATCCCAATCCCTATTGAACAGCAAATTATACCGAATTACCTCTTTGACGAAGCCCAACCGAGCTGATGCCGGACATTAGCTGTAAAGAGAGTAAAAGAAAATACTGTGGCAGTTGAATTTATACCAAATAAATTCGCCAATTAAGAAATAATTTATCTGACACTATCAAAATAGTGTGTGAGCGGTCTTCGCAGAGACGTCACCGCAATTACGTAGTTAAAGACCCATCCACAAAAAAAGTATTTCCCGGATTTGAACCTGGGTTTTTTCTTGTGTGATAGTGAAGGAGAACCACCACACAACGGCGGTCTTTTTTGTATACACGATATAAGATGGCATGTTTTTGGATTTTAAATGGTTAACATCGGTTTTTAAATGAATATTATATATACCAACTGCTTCTTGGAATACAATTTAACCTGCTAGAATGTATCCTCTATATGTGACGCGCAAAATAGAAAGGGACCTAAGGTTAAAAACCTGTCTTGTTCAGGAGAGCCATTTTAAAGATTAGGTCCCTTTCTATTTGCGCTTAGAATCTTCGACTTCACTTTCATAAAACGAGCATATATCTGGGAGGGAACACTTTTGGGGCATGGGATCGGTCTCATTCGATGCTCAGATGTTGTCCGCATCAAAAAAGAAAAAAATGAAAATTGGTTTTTTTACCCTTAGGTCCCTTTCTGTATGCGCTGTCACATATATCTTTTGCATCTCAAGTACTTTCCGGAAATTCGTATATTCTGAAATAAAAAAAACATTGTTCTACACACAGAGAACAGATTTGTTGCCACAACCGATTTTTTTTGCCAACCGAATGTTTGTGGTTGCGAATATTATTCATGTATTCCATCGTTACAGCCGAATGTTAATTGGGTTGTCAGCAATTTTCAGTAGAGGGAAATAAAATTTTCGATTAAAAAAACAAGTATCAGTAATCCTAACAACATAAGATGATTAATGGAACTGAATTGGAACATGTAATGGTTGTTGTTAAAGATTGTTGGTCATAAGTACGTTTTGAAAAAATGTAATATTTTATCGTCTTGCAATGGCTCAACTGATCTGTAAATTTGGATAGATGTTTTGATAAGCATTGCAGTGATGCCCCAATCTAAAAAGAATTATTTAAGGTATACGGCAATATTTATTGTCATGCTTTGAGTTGCCCTGACTAGGGAAAAATTGGTCACCACCAAAAAAAATGTTTGTTGTTTGAATTATAAGCAAATCTCAAGTCTAAGTATTGTTGCTAAATAACACTTAAGCCTGTTTCTATATTCTGATTTTTTTTATATTTCGTTTATTTATATGGCGCTACGATTTGGAAGCATTGACCATCTAAACCAAGAAACTTAAACTATCTGACCATTAGTAGTACAGAAGTAATATGTACATCACAAATGGTTTGTTGACATAACCGCCAGTTGTTGCAACCCATAGCTAAACTGAATTTGATAGGTAAAACTTTGTTATTGACAGTAAATACCGTAATATGGTTGTAGCAACCATTATATGATATCTGGAACAATGTAACCATCAATACTATGGAATGTTGTTTATTGAAACAGAAGGTCGGTTTTTCAACCAAATTTTTGTAGTTTGGACCGATTTCCAACTGATTAATTCTCTGTGTGTATATTTTTTCAGCTATCAAAATAAGTTACTTTAATTCAGATTGTATTAATAAATACTCATAAATAAAAGATTGAGCTCTGCCAATATTACTATCGTCATACTGGTATTATTTCATGAGATTATTGTCTTTCAGAGTTCAGAGTTGAATAGAAGTTTTGTCCAATTTCAATATGAGAAACTATGTAATAACTACTACTCGTACAACGATCGGTCCATTAATGCAAGACCTGTCACCGCCCACTTTTTCACTGCGGTTTGTTTCGTTCCAAAAAATGTTGTCATTTCTATAATAATTAATGGGTTATGGTCTTTTTACACATATTACCTGGCCGAACGTAACCTAATGTTACCGATCTGGTCCATTTCTAATACCAATCTCACCACAACATCAACACGTATTTCTAAAAAATGTCACCCTTCTTCCTTTGACAATGCAACCTTTAGTTTGCCTTTCGCAGACTGACATAGGAATAATAGGATAACCGTCATCCTACGATGAAGCCACAGTAAAATTTCCTGTAAACATTTCAATGAAGGAAGTCTAAATTCACATAACCTTGTAATTGTCCTGGTGTACATATGGACTATGAAAAAAGAAATCATAGTCATTTTGTTTTGTGATATTTTTCCAGGACAGTCTATATATCGAACCATTCTACTTCTGCAAGTACTTCGATACAATAAGTTCTCTTATCTGGCACACACGCTCTGGCTCCCCTCTCCCCCGCCCAGCACTGACTGTCTGTGCGTGCGAGTATGGGTGTCCTTTGTCTATTTTTATAATCTGTATTAATTGGAATTGTATTTCAATTTTCATCTGTTATTCGTTTGCTTCAATTTGTTCCATTTTATTTTTGTTTACATAAGTCGCTGTTTACGTCTGTGTGTGGGACTCATTATATGCATATGTGTGTGCGGACTGTCCGCGTGAGTTCGTAACATTGTACATAGTTGTTATTATTAAGATTATGGTTGTATAACGTCGTTAAAATTATCACGAGCAGGGACTGACAGCCGCTATCGAAAATCCTTTGTGCTCTCGGGGAACGAGACGACATTTCGGCGGTCGAAAACTACATCGGAAAGCCTTAAGTCCTCCAAAACAAAAACCTTGAGCTGAAACTTAATTCATTTTTCATATTTGAAGATTTTAAAGCCCTTCTCCAAATGTGGAATGAACATGTACCTACATATATACACTCATATATATGTTTATTTAAACACAGAAGTGTATGTGTGTGTTAACTAGGGATGTCGATAGAGAAAGCCCAAATCTCGAAATTCCGGTGTTTTTCGTTACTGTAAAATCCCAAACTAATAAATTCCGAAAAAATAGTATCCCGTTGTTATAAACACTAATTATATAGCGGTAAAGATAATCAACCTGGTATCCTGAAAATTTGCAAAATGATCGCTTATGTTCAAAAGGTGTTTGGGAAAGGTGTAAGGGATTATAGGTACCTCGGTAAGAATCAAACTTGCTTATCATAGTTTGATTCTTACCGAGATTCCGGTGTTTTTCGTTACTGTAAAATCCCAAACTAATAAATTCTGAAAAAATAGTATCCCGTTGTTATAAACACTACTTATATAGCGGTAAAGATAATCAACCTGGTATCCTGAAAATTTGCAAAATGATCGCTTATGTTCAAAAGGTGTTTGGGAAAGGTGTAAGGGATTATAGGTACCTCGGTAAGAATCAAACTTGCTTAGCATATAATATTTTTTTATTGACAGACCATGGTTGAAAAGGGAATTACTAAATACCTCAAAATAGGGCATAGTTGCTGGAATTTTTCGCTTACGTAGCCCATAAAATATACCGCATGGTCAAAAAAACTAATTATAATCATATTCACATAAAGGAAATTTTGCAACGATTCCAAATATAGAGTAAATTTGATGATTAAGCTGAGCATCGGGACGGACGTAGGGGCCAAAATGTACCATTTTTCTTGGTTATTAAAATCCAGAATCCCGCGAATTCTAAACGTCTGTCGCGATCGACGTCTCTAGTGTTAACCCAGCTTTAGCCTTCATCTGTTGTACGCAGGAAATGTGCGGTGAAACTTTTTTGCCACTTTACCTTACACGTTGCTACGAACTGAGCCCGAAAAGGCCCAAAAGTGTTATGCGTGTGCTACATTAGAGCACAGCTGCGCTTCTCAGGAAACAACAAGAACCACCGCATGAAAAGCGGAAAATGGAAAGTGGCAATTGGCAAGTGGAACGTGAATAGGCAGGCACATCATAACAGAATTCTGTCATATCAGACCAGCAGAATCATTCATCTCTGTGTGATTAATGAAGGAATTTCGTGGCTAAATCATTGATGGCAACCCACCAACCCCTTCGTCGCAGAGGTCGGTGAACAAGGGTGGATTACCCAAAGAAGAAGGGCTGCTCCATGTTCAGGCGTTGAACATTCTACCTAATTATCCTCTGGCTGGCATGAAGGTGTTGCAAAATTGTTGTAAAGATCTTCAATACAATTAATATTCATCAAAACTAAATTTAAATGTTACTCAGCAAAAGCTCCCGTAAATGGGCCGGCCTCAGCTGATGAGTGATAATAAAATTCATCGTAAATGTACATTTGTAACCCTTTTTCTTTTTCCTGAGGTCATTTATCATTTGGAGTACAGTCTCACTTTGTTAAGAGGGCTTCTGACTATGACACTTTCCTACTCCAGACATAGCCGCGAAATGAATATATATTGCCAAAAGTGTCCTCTAGTCTTGCCTCCATCTGGAGCTCTCATACTTCTGTCTGCTTCAATTTCCATGCTCGATTGTAGACAATGCAAATAGTAGATTTTCCCCTCCTGCACAGTGTAATTGACTGCGTTGCAATAACAAACTATTTAATTAATTAAATTGTATGTGCCCAATAAAGTTTATGGCTGCCGTCGAGTCGGCGGAAACGGATTTTGATTCATCGACGTCAGCAATCACTTCACTCGCCTGCAACAGCACACACGGCACAGGGCAAATACTTGTACCCGATTTCTGCTTCATCAGCCGCAAACCCAGAAAATTTTTTCCAAAGCCTTCTTGTGTTCCTATCATTTCCATGGTTTTCTAAAGGGTTCACCGTGCAACGAAGTTGGCAAAGTACAACACCCTGTGTTGTTTGTTAACTACTGAAACCCCGCCGCGTTTAATGTTCCCCCTAGTTAATATCTTTACAGTCAGCCCCTCCGAGTAAACTTTTCACGGGTTGCTCCTTCATTTAAAGCGACAGCAGAAGTACATCACTTTTTGCTGCCGCTTTATCATTCCCCAACACCCGGCACAAAGTAGAGGCGAAACGAAAATTTAATTTCCGTTTTTATGCAGCATTTGAACTTATTCAAATCGCATCACTCCCGCCTTCCATCACCATCGACGTCATCTTCCGACTAGCGACTTTCATTTAGAGATAATCACGACTGTTGATGTTTTTGGCAGAAGTAGGATAGAAAAAACGAAGAACTTTTTTATTTTCACTTTTTACCAAATGAAATTTTATGTAGAATTCAATTTAAATTAATTGTTAACCCGAATCAAATGCCACACAATGAAGGGATTGGGAAACATTTTGCAACGGCGACTCATAAGTACACTGCTGCTTCAAAGTTACTTCCATAATTTCAATCTCCTACTGAGAAGAAAGAAACAAGTAAGGTGTTCATAATCGAGCTATATCCGTCTGTCGGTATATAAACATCGAAATTTACTCGTAGATACATAAACACCCTAAATAGTTGTCTATCAAGTATTGGATTTCACTTTACATCCAATTGTTTATAATGTTTAGCCGCAATAATATTTAAAAAGGACTCTTTTTTACCTTATTGGCGTAAACTTCAGTGGTCTATACTAAGATTCCTTAGGACTTTCTTGACTTGGTACTTCCACCTCAGTTGTGCCTCAGTCGGATTCTTCTGCAAACGCCCACCAACTTGTCATAGAAAACAATTTGGTCTGGATCATTTACATCCACTCAAATAATCGTTTATAGGCGTTATGGAAAAAACTCAATAGATACAACCTACTACTATTTGCATAACCAGGAAAGGACCTGTCACTACAATTTGCATTCATTTAAAACCAAAAGTAAGTAATTACAAAATAAATGTTTAATAGTTTAATAGTCGTTATTACATATGGCCGTAGCTGGATCATAAATTGTTCTCTCGCATTTTAAAAATCAGTTCATAACTCTCTGCCTCTTTTAGTCTTAGCACAGATTAAACATTTCTGCTTTTAGGCCTGCAAAGGAAAGCTGAAAATAGCTGACCGTCTGTAGTGCAGATTGTAGTGTATATTTCTTATGTGTTCCATGTTCAAATCCCTGTGAAAGTTTATTTTTTCAGGATAATTTTCAATGTTTTCTCCCAGTCCCTGTTACTCACTCTTTCACACAGAATACATATATGTTGTTGAGCTTATGTGTGCTAAGAAATAAGTATTCTCAAACTTTCATAATGTGCTCTTGGAAGTACTTTCCTCCATTGCCATTACCGTGTAGAAGTATTTCGCAACGGATTCTACTTACAATTAATGAAAACGTTACCTGGAAATGATAGTTTTTTGTTAGCATGTACTGACTTTCTACTTTAGGATCTTCTTGAAACTCTTCTAGCCTAGGGGAGGTAACTGCCTAGAAAAACTTGAGTACTCCTAAAACATTTTAACGTACACTTGGACCAAATAAACGAGGAGAACTTGAACATCTGTCCTGCATAGGGTAATGATGGTTATTAGATGCGACATTTTCAAACTTTATGCCGTACTTGCCGCTATAAGAAGCAGATTAATCAATCAATGGCCGCCCATATGACCAAGAATAACAAAATAGCATCAGCGTCATTACAGACGTCATAAGTCTGATTGATGGATGAGGTGGCAGGAAAGGGGACTTAGATTACCTATTTGACGGTGGGAAGTGCAACCACATATAACAGCTGCATAATAAAGACCCCTCACTGTGATATCCTTCAAGAATTTGTAAGACTTTGAATTCAAAGTTAGACTAGACCATGTAATTGTAAGGTTTCAATGCGAACTTTATGATTGATAGGCCTAATCGCAATACAAGAGGTACAAGAATCGCATTTTAGACGGTATTAATATAGGCTTACCTAAAGTTTACGCAAGCTTTGAATTCAATAGAAGACACATTATTTTAACATGTCGCACTTGTTTTACAAAAAGGTATTAACTCAAAAATTCCTAGTTACTCGTACACGCAGGGAAAATATATGGTTACTATATGGTCACGGCAACAATAGTATGTTCTCTGCAGTAAAAGTATGATCGTCGCAACCATAGTATTGTTTTTTTGAATTTCATTTCGACAATAGTATGATTGCTGCAATATTAATATTGTTGAAATGTAACAATAGTATTGTTGCCAAATTTAAAAATTAAAATATGGTTGTAGCAACAATATAAATATGGTTGGTGGAACAAAAGTATTGTTTTCATAGGTTTTATGTTAACAATAACATGATTACGGCAATTATACCGGCAAAATTGTATTTTTTTTTAATTTGACAATGTTATTTTTACGAATCTTACGCAATAATAGTAAAAATAATTAAATTTTTTCGAAACAAACTACGAATAAGTATAACTAAAATATTTTAAATAAATAATTTTTTATATTGTTTAATAAATCACTCCTCTTATTACATAACTTACTTAATAAAATTCTCTATTGTTAAATAACAACTTAACCCAATCTTTACAAAAAAACCATAGTTTGATTGTGTGTAAGTCATACTACGAGTATGTTTGTGAGGATCATACTATGGTTGTACGTTAAACATACTATGGTTATGAGGATCATAATATGGTTGTGTGTATCATAGTATGGGTGAATGCGAATACTAATATGGTTTTGGGGATCATAGTATGGTTGTGTGTGAATAATTATATTGTTTTGAGGACCATAATATTGTTATGGGGATCATAGTATGGTTGAGTGTGAACCATACTATTGTTGTGATGATCATAATATTGTTGTGCCACAACCATATAACCAACAATAGTATGATGCTCTTCAAATATTGTTACCCCAACCATACTTTTTTTCTGCGTGTAGAGGCAACAAAAAAAAACATCGATAGTTCCACTACTGCAAGGCATAGAAAGGACACTTTCCTGTTTTACGGAAAAATGGAGCAATGGATGGAGGATTTTTAAAGAGGGTAGAGAAGGGTATATTTTGAATATTTTGAATTAATACCATTTATCTTTTTATAATTTTTTGCGAAAAATAGAGAACATGGGAAAGAGTTATGTATGGAAAAGCGTACAGATCAAAAGACCCTCATAGCTGCATGGAAGAAATCCAAGGGTGTTACAGAGCGATCAGAAAGAAAATTTTATGTTATCACGTTGTCAAATCGCAATTTAGTAAACGTCACTTATAGAATAGACTGATTTTTGTATGGTGTTGCCATTAGACCCATAGATGGATACAATTCTTAACCATGTTTGTCTATTGATCTAACATTACATGCTGCCTCATACTCGAAAGAGATCTAAATTTATATAAGGTATCTTAGGCGAGGAGACCTAATATCGGGTATGCCGGTAGTTTGCTCTTTTTCTCAAATCATTGGAATGTTCACGATATAATTCTTACATTCATTGATCAGGTTATACCGCTTAAAGACAACTCCGGTTGGCTAAAACAGAATCAATGACAGATTGATCACAAAGTCTCCGGTATTTACGAGGAAAAAATATCCGCAGTAAAAAATGTTAGAAGTTCTGATTTGGCTTTAAACCTGTTATCATTTCTAGTCTTATCTCCACCAACAGACCACGTTGCCCTACAACCATATCTAACTCAATTGACGAAAAGCGTTTTAAGGGCCTTTAGTCCCTTAAAGAAAAACATCATCAACCTATTTCGCCTTTTTCGGAAATAGCATATGTCATTAATCATCATGCAAAGTGTCAGGATCCTAGATAAATTCGAATGACCGCAGCCGTGTTGTCAACAGACACATGGACGGTCGCACGGATGTTAGGTCGACTTAGAAAGACGATGAAAAATGTATATATTTTATTCGGTCTCTGTTCAATACGAGTATTTATTTACACTTTGAAATAGTGTATATAAACATTAACTTTTTATCTTCCACGTCATTTTTTCACATGCAAACTGGGGACCGATATGGACCCATAAGAATACGATCAGATTTTCTTCTCACATTATGCTTAATTTGAGAAATTTGAGTCGAATATAGTTTGAGGCTTTTAAAGCGACCTTAAATCGGAAGTTAAGTTTGCATAGGGGAAACATGCACCAATATTACCCAATTTCTTCTAGAGAGGCAGGACAATATCGTAAGTCTTTTAAAACCTTCGCTTGTCAGCAATTTAAAAACATGGACAAATATGGTCTTTCATTTCCAACGATCCCACCACACTGTGCTAACTTAAGCAAGATCGTATGTGGCTTCTTAAGCGACCTTAAAGGAAGGAACCTTTGCATAGGGATTAAGGGGAAATATGCACCAATATTATCCAACTTCACCATATGTCAAGTTTTATTAAATCCAGATTAAACTAGTGTCTTGTAGAGAGGTAGGACCATAAGTCTTAAAAAACCTTCGCTTGTCCGAGGTTAGAAACATGGAAAGATATGGTCTTTCATTGCCAACGCACTATGCTTAATTTGATCAAGATCGGATTCAATATGAGTATGTGGCTTCTAGAGCTTCTGGTTCTGAAATCGGGAAGAATCTTTGTGTGGAAGCTTATCGAAAGCATACACCTAATTCCTTATTATTACAGGGTTAGACGATTGAAGTGTAACTATTCAAAGCACTATTTTTTGTAGTCCATTATTATCAATTACAAAAGTGTGGATATTTCATAAATTTTATTGCTGGAAGTACCTGAAGTCCTCAAAATGGTCTGGACGAAATATTTTATCGCATTTGCACCTGGCTAATTCCATTGTGTGACGAAACTTAGTTTGGTTTTTAACCATTTTTGGCTCACACGTGCTTTATGAGATGGTGCCAAGAATTGTTGCAACTTCTATGGTCTACGCCCGAAATGGCCCGAATTTCCATATCGTCGAGATAGTTTAACGTGTACCAATTATTCCTTGTTTAAAACTACGGATAGACAGACGGACGGAAATCGTTTAATACACTTGAGTCGAGCATTATATATACCTCCTTTCGTTTTAGGTGTTGCAAACATCGACACCTATATACGAGTATTTTTATATTAAAAAGTGTGGTGCATAAAATTCTAAATACAGTTTAACTTTTCAGTCCGCCCAGCACGCATATCGTTATTCATATTTTGACAAGAGCTACTTTTTTCATTTGTTATATTTAAGTGCTACGCCAAATTCCGATGATGACTTCAGCTACTTCCATTCATTATTCACTCAATTCAACCAAGAAACTTTTTTTTAATTCATAATTGTGGTATTACAGTTTCGTTCTCTTTGCATACTTTGATTTTTTGAAAACTCAGTAATTTTTTTATTTACTAATAATAATCATTTCAATACTTTTGTTGACATCGATCCATGAATCAAACTACAGGAGATGTTGTCGGTGAATTCGAGCCTTGCTATCAATTTAAGCCCACCTGCATAAGATGGGGTTTTGTAAATATTAAATCTGTAAATAAAAAAAAATAATAAACGAAATATATAAAACCAAGACATTGTTCAAGTTTTGTATTGGGAATTTGTGAAAAATGCCTTTGAACTTTCGCTTAAGTTTATTCAAATAATGGCCTACACCCATCTCGTGCACATGAACCTCAGAAATAGAGCGGAAAGAACCTGTTTATAAAATTGGCATTTTTTCACGAGGCAAACAAATTCAATGGCGTTTTTGTAACTAATGATCCTTATTACTGAGACTGCGACAATATTTCATTGATTCAATGAAAAATGTTCATAACACAAAATCGGCTTTTATTAGCACAACACCCAAAATCAGTTTTTTGAAATAATTTCACAGACTTCATTCAAATTCATAATTATTGTAAAAATATTAACTTTAGTTATACATCCGTAGACCAGCGACTGTTGCAAACACCATCTGTGGTGCAACGAGCGTAGCCCTAACTACAGTGAAGGGTATACAAATTAAAAACAAAAGAAATACAGAGAAATTTGCATCACAACGAGTACAGCAGCCGCACGGTGGCAGTAGTAAGGAAGCAGGAAGCAAGAAGGCACATTGCTGCAGTACTTACTTGTATGTATTTCAAATATCCGGGTTAGATTTTTCGTTGTTGTTTTCATGGTGCTGCGGAAAATGAGACAGACATTCCAACGATGTTGAGCAGAATTTAATAATTAAAACTTTTGACTGTGGCGGCTGCCTCATTGGGAAAGCATGTCCCATTCGAAAGGGGAACATTTCCAACCAGCACCTCGAAGCATTGGGTTCCACCATGCAGATGCCGAAAGAATTTCTGTTCTTTTTTGTTGTTGTATTTGTTGCTAATTAAATACGGAGGCTTAGATTACTGCCTGAGAGCGTTGCAAGCGTTGAATGCAACCATCACGACTGCTAATTGTTATAAATGTGCCAGAGTATTGGTTTTAATTACTAAAAATGTATATGTGTGTTTGCTTTCTTTTGCAGGTGAAGTTGAACGTCTACTTAAGGAATACCGCCAGAACCAAGAGCTGGTACGCCGTATCGGCGGCCATTATTATCAAATCATATATCCGGTGCAGCTGCGGCACCACGAGAAGATGGGCATTTCAACGCGTGAAGTGAGTCCACCCAAGGTACGCAATCGTTTACGTTCTAAACGAAATTTAAACAATTACACAATGGTATGTTCATACTCTCACTCCTCACTCCTCTCTCTCTCTATCTATCTGTCTCTATCTCTCTCTCTCATATTCATCTGTTAAGACATATTCAAAACAGATCAGTTTTTAAGTTGATGTCATCTGTTTAAGTTTTAGTTTTAATGTCCTTCTGAAAATCATAATTTCGCCAAAAACACGTCAAAGTGGACACTACATCAATTGTGTCCATGGAAAACTATACCATAAGACTCCCCCCAAACATGTGTCAATACTTCTTTCCTTAGTTCAATTCAATACAGATCAGAATATATCTGACAGATACATTTACATAACCACTTAGATACAACATGTACACACATAGATACAAGCACCGATCAAAATGTATATATGAACAATTCGAAACCAAGCAATACAACAAGCATACCATTGCTGAATAATAGACAATTTTTTCCACTCTCTTATTTAAAAGTTAATGCATGATTTCCCACCTACTTAAATATGGCTAATTAATTGTGTACTTATATATAAAACGGAGGTGTGGTTCAATACTTTTTGAAACAAATTTGTTTGTAAACGCCGGGCCTCGTCACTTACTCTCCAATCACGATAGGATTTGAAGCCGTTGTAGCCGTTGTAGTTTAAAGAAATGAATTTGAATTTTTCTTTGCGTTCCGAATTTAAGATCAAAAGTGAAGTTAGATAGATATATCTCACAACAAAAATGCACTGGCAAAATTTAATAAAATAACATTTTAAAATCTCATCGTCATGACAAGAAAGTGACTTCTACAATATATATATATATATATATATATATATATATATATATATATATATATATATATATATATATATATATATATATATATATATATATATATATATATATATATATATATATATATATATATATATATATATATATATATATATATATATATATATATATATATATATATATATATATATATATATATATATATATATATATATATATATATATATATATATATATATATATATATATATATATATATATATATATATATATATATATATATATATATATATATATATATATATATATATATATATATATATATATATATATATATATATTAGACCGCCCGAAAATGCAAAAGTGTTTTTTTCTTCGCTCCCCAGGATTTTTCTGGTTGGTAGGGTATAAAAAATAAGCTCCATTAAAAAATTTGACCTTGTTAGTTGATACTGTCCACCCGGTTTTGATTTTACGTCCTAAAATGGACCCTAAAGTGGTATACAAAGTAATCGACCTATAACTTTGAAAATAACAGGTTTAGGAGATCGGTTATGTACCATATTTATAGAGAATCATATAATACACCTTTTTGTAGTACATTTCATCGATGTCCGTTTGACCATTTAAGCAGAGGTGGGCAATTTTTATGAAAATTTGTGAAATTGAATTTTTAAAACATCCATAACTTTTTTGTGAATGCAGATATTTTTATATGCAAACTGTCAATTGATAGAGTATTAAATGAAGTTTAAACTGTTATTAATGTTAAATTAATGAGTAAAAATAATATAAAAATTTTATTAAAAACAGCGCATATTTATTTGAAGTTATTTATTACCAAATACATAGAAAAGAAAAAACACACTCTACTACATGGCTTTACAAACTAATTGACAAACTTAGTATACCCTCTACGAAAAGTATACCTGAAAGTTGCAACTGTGTTGTCAGAAAAAAACATCTGTTTTTGTTTATTGCTTTGCAAACGGTAAAAAAGAAAGCACGTTTCCAAAAATACAATTTTTTGTTTGTTTATAAGTGTTTCTTTACAACAAAAATCGTGTAAAATTAAGATCAATGTGAATCCGGCATAAATAAGTAAAAAGAAAAATGGATAATACAGCTAAAAGTGCTTATTTAATTGGTAGAAAAAAAACATGCTAAATAAAGAAATGCTTCCAAGCAAAAAAGATATTCATGGAAGACTTTCATGGTTAGTCCAAGAAGAACTAAAATGTGTCAAAGAAAGTGCAGCAATTATTGCAGAGGAGGTGAGCGATATATATTGTAAGTCATTTGGAATTCCTACAAGAAGAAAAGATAAGGTGTTGAGTCTTATAGTTTCAAGTTATAAAGATTACGATAAAGTTCGAAAAAGTCGAAATAATCTTCGGATTGGAGTGGCAGGAGAAGAAAAGGGATTTAAGGACTCCTTAAATGTTCTCTTCGATATAGCCAAAATTGATGCCATAGAAATATTAGAAAAAGGCAAAAAACTGAAAGAGATCGATTTTCTCAATGGCCATCGTAAGTCAATTGCAGCAATGCGTGCCAAAATTTTACTAAACTTTGAAAATAATGCTGATACCGTAAGTATAAACGATGAAGATTTTGAAAACGAAAATGAAAGAGAACATGCTGTAACTAAATTCTCAGTGGAAAATGACTGCGAATCAGAGGGATCTGATTATGTTCCACCAAAAAAAACCATCAGAAAAATATGTACAAAAGAAATGAAACCTCTTATAAATGCTCGCATGACTCAAGCTTCAGACAGATTTCATGTAAGCAACAAAGGAGCTGCTATTATTATCGGTCAAGCGGCACACAATTTAGGCCATGATGTGCATTCGCTTCCTATATCTCCTGAGTACATAAGAACACAACGGTCAAACTATAGAGAACGCATTTCTGATAACTTAAAGGAACAGTTTTCAAGAGCAAATACTTTCACGGTGCATTGGGATGGAAAAATTTTGGAGGACTGTACGGATGTTAAAAGCTTGATGTGCAATAGATTAGCAGTTATTCTTTCTTCATGTGGAAAATCCAAAGTTTTGGGAGTACCCAAAGTACTTAGACAAACTGGTGCTCTGGAAGCTTCTGCCGTGTATTCAGCTTTGAATGATTGGAACGTTGAGAATAATGTAATGGCGATGTGCTATGACACAACTGCGAGTAATACCAGTACTTCAATTGGAGCCTGTGCTGTGCTGGAGCAGAAACTCGATAGACAGCTGTTGCATTTTGCGTGTAGGCACCACGTAATGGAACTACTTGTAGGAGCTGCTTTTAAATCCACAATAGAGCCAACATCTTCATGTCCTAATATATTATTATTTAACAAATTTCGCAAAGCATGGCCAAATCTCCAGCACGATTGTTTTGAAATTGGGTTTTCAGATACGTGTGCTGCAGAATTTGTTTCAGATGATCTTCGTAGTGATTTAATTACTTTTATGAAAGATCAACTTCAAAATAAAGTCAAGAACGACAGACATGATTACATCGAACTGCTTAAACTAAGTTTGCTGTTCCTTGGAGAAGAAATTCCTGGCTATAAAATTGCGAAACCAGGTGCTTTCAGTCATGCCAGATGGATGGCAAAAATTTAATATTCCCTTAAAATTTTCCTGTTTAGAAATCAGTTTGAATTATCAAGTAAGTATAATTTTTATTTCTATTTAATTTGTCATCTATTTAAAAAATCTTAAATGTGTTAAAAATTAATAAATTTAAAAATATTTAAATTAATTTCAGCACAACTTTTGAAAAATATTCTGCGATTCAATGTTTTCGTAGTTTCAATCTATATAAAAAATTGGTTTCTATGTCAATTGGCACAAAAAGCACCAGCCAATGATTTGCAACTTTTGAAAGATCTCGAGAGATATGAATCCATAGATGATATAGTGGCAACTGCAGTAAAAAATAAGTTTCGAAACCATCTTTGGTATTTAAGTGAAGCAAACATCGCGCTTGCGTTATTTGACGACGAAGTTGAAATCAATATAAAAAGAAGAATGATACTGAACTTTAATAAAGAGGGTCACCCAGAAAATCCAAAACGGATTATCTTGCCAGTCAACGAGATCATGAGTGCTGAATTATGTGACTTCGTTAGTAATAACACTTATTTATTTTTTGAAACTATATTAAACCAAGATATCACTGGAGTTAATAAAAGCTTTTTAAAAGACGATCCAGTCACATGGAGTGAAAGCGAAGATTATGTTGCTGCTAGCAAAATTGTCAAAAGTTTACTTGTAGTAAACGATATTGCTGAGCGTGGAATAGCTTTAATTACACGATTTAACGCAATTTTAACACACCAAGAAGATCAGAAGCAATTACTTATGCAAACAATGGAGGGACATTTTGAAGCATTGCCATCAGAAAGTTTCTCTAAATCTATGTTCGTTAATTACCTTAACAAAACAAAACTTAATTAATTTTATTTTATGTCTCTTAATTTTTTTGAATTAATAAACAAAAACAGATGTTTTTTTCTGACAACACAGTTGCAACTTTCAGGTATACTTTTCGTAGAGGGTATACTAAGTTTGTCAATTAGTTTGAAGAGTGTGTTTTTTCTTTTCTATGTATTTGGTAATAAATAACTTCAAATAAATATGCGCTGTTTTTAATAAAATTTTTATATTTTTTTTACTCATTAATTTTTTTTCCAAATTTCTTGCCTATTTAAGGGCAGAAAATAATGTAGCATTTTTATACAGTTTAAACTTCATTTAATACTCTATCAATTGACAGTTTGCATATAAAAATATCTGCATTCACAAAAAAGTTATGGATGTTTTAAAAATTCAATTTCACAAATTTTCATAAAAATTGCCCACCTCTGCTTAAATGGTCAAACGGACATCGATGAAATGTACTACAAAAAGGTGTATTATATGATTCTCTATAAATATGGTACATAACCGATCTCCTAAACCTGTTATTTTCAAAGTTATAGGTCGATTACTTTGTATACCACTTTAGGGTCCATTTTAGGACGTAAAATCAAAACCGGGTGGACAGTATCAACTAACAAGGTCAAATTTTTTAATGGAACTTATTTTTTATACCCTACCTACCAAAAAATCCCTGGGGAGCGAAAAAAAAAACACTTTTGCATTTTTCATATATATTTCGGGCGGTCTAATATATATATATATATACATATATATATTGATTCCCGTCTTTCCATTCTGGAGCATAGGGCCATATATCTACTATAGAGAATATGGCCTTAATTTCTGTACTAAAAACAGACTAAAAGTCGATTGTATCACACCTCCTAAAAGAAATAAATTAATCCTTATTCAACAGTCTGTTTTTTCCAACTAATTTTTATTCCTGCTAATAATTATACATTTTTAAAATTTGTTCGAATTAATTATATTTGCATGTTTTTAAAAAAAATATCTAGAATAATTCAGAAACACATCGTTTAACAACTTCGTGTATGGCATATAAGTTAGGCAATTAAGCAGGTTTATTTTGAGCGGTATCTTGATAGAGAAGTTATAGCGGTGTTCAAGGTTCTATCCAGTCTTAATTAGACTGGATAGAACACCCGCAATAGTTAAGTCATTCGTTAATGAGTGCCAACTTTTTTCATGTCTAAAAGAAAAGTCCGGAATTACTCGATTGTTGAAAAACATAATTCAGAAAAGCAATTTGTGTAGCCGTTTTAGTACTTAGCCTGAATAATTATTAAGTATTAGCCATCACGACTTGAACAATTTTTATTCTGGTTCGAGACCTTTTTGTTGTTTCTTTTTCAAAATGAACGGGCAGACTGACAGCTGTTTCTGAATCCGCCAAGGTTTTTCTACAGCTGGCATTGGTAAGGATTATTTCGACAACAGCCTCCATCCTGATTTAGTACCACAACGGCTACAAAAAAATGTGTTTTTAGAATTGAGTACAGCAATGCTTTTTGTAAAGGCATAATCAAATTTGGAACTTTTTTAACAAATGACTAATATTTTAAGGTTTTACTATTCACAGTGTAATTATCAATCCCAAAACACTACTTAAAACTAAATGTAAACATTTCGGTAGAAGCTTTCAAAATTAATATAGCTTATACCATTAAGTTACTTTTTGATTCGTTGTTTCGGTAGCAGCATTAAATATTTTATACAATTTTATTAAAAAAGGACAATTAATAAGACAACATTTCAAAAAAGGACTAACAGGACACTCCAGTCTTAGAGATAGGATGTCAAAATGTTCTGCGAAATAAATTCAATACGATTCCACACGAGTCATTTTTCCACGAAGAACTGCCTAAACCGATCAACCCCTTTTTTTAGAATATTTTCCATTATTTCCGGTCGAATCTCTTCAATGCCAAATTCGGTGTAGCAACGCTTTTATTATATCTGAATGCTTTGCGTTGCATTTATCCTTAATAGCTCAATACAGAAAATAATCCAAGGGCTCGAATTACAGCTCCGAGACGGCCAATTGTCATTACAATTTCGGCGGATTTTTTGATTTTCAGAACCAGTGCGTAAAATATCGATGGTTGCGTTGGCTGTGTAAAAATTGGCCACCGAGTACGAGTACGTGTGGTATCAAAACGTTTCTTGGTTACTCAAATAAGTCTGTCAACAACCTGAGATCAATTGTGATCTGAACAATTTGTTGTGTCTGCTAGGATAGAACATGTTATGACATATTTTTCGATAATCTAAACTTGTAGAATTTAACAGAAATTGTACTTCCCCCTCCATCGAGTAAAAATGCAATATCTCTCACATAGTTTAAAGAAAAAATAAATAAGTTAGCAACTTGCTTCAAACATATTAGTTTTGGGTTATATTAAATGTAAAAATCTGTGATAATTTATTTTTTTACAGACAATTGATGAATGGAAGTTTTCCATTTACAACCAGAAACATTGGCCTTTTTAGCTTAATTTAAAAAACAAATCAAAGCAATCGATCTGACCGAATTCAAAATTTTCATGCAGCAAAGTTTGCTGAAAACCATGTCGCAGGTATTCAGCACAAGTTTATTAACTAACTTTTTTAAATTTTCATCTATCTATCATTCAAAGCCACGACCCTTTCCATGTTTAAGAATACTACCACTTCCTCTCTAGAATATTTGATACTTTTAAATATTCACACTTTTGTTCAACAAGTGTGATTGGCCTTAAAACTTTTCAACAAGTTTCAAATCAAAATATTTCCTTCCGAATTCCGTCATCAATATAGTCGTATTCCATGTATTTTCAAGTCATTTTATAAATCACGAGTACTAATTAAAACGCCAGCTTTAATTACTTTTTATTTAAGTTAGTAATGAATTCTTCTGTTTAAATTTAATAATGGATTAAGGGCTTTTTAGTATCAATATTAGAGACCCTTCCGTTTCCAACTAACGTATTCCGAGTAATGAGAATGGAAAATCCAAACTTAATTTTCCAGCCTCTTGATTAATTTTTAAAATGTAAATTTCAAAATAATTAATTTTGTGGTCGAACACAAGTAGACAGACACACACACACATATATACATTCGAGTGAATTTTCGAGGAAACCCGTAAACAAAGTATTTAAAGATAAAGCCAATTAGTGGATATCCTCTCGAGAGCCTTTATTCGTGCATGGTGTGCATGTACGTGTACATTCGAGCGGAAGTTCCGCATTTGAGACAGCTTTAATTGCCTTTACACTGATTTCAAGTGTGCGCGTGTGTGTGTGTTTCTTTGCGGTGGAATAGCTGAAGTGAACCGAACCGATCCGAACAAATCTTATGAATTTAATTTGACAAAAACTTTGTGTGTTCAATGAATAATTCAAAATACACGAATTTCCCCAAGACAACAACGAAAAGGTTTACCAAACTCAATGATACCAATGCGATATTATAAATCTGGAATCAAATCATGGCCCCCACCTCTGCAGCCGCACAGTACGCATTCCGCTGTTCTTCGCCTGTTTTGGCAAATTTGGCGTAATAAAATGCAAAAGTCTTCATTTTATGTGGGCAACAATATTTATGACGGAAATTAGCAAATTAGCAGCAAAACACTTTGAGGCAATTTGTTTTTGAACGTGTTTTCAATATTCCAGACACTGCCTCCGTCTTGCAGCGCAGGGAAGGGTCGTTGGACGCGCGCGCGGCATGGAGAGAAAAACTGAAAAGTACTTAAAGTATAAATCGATGTTTTATTTACTTTTTGGCAAAAACTTTCCAAATTTGAAACATAAGACGTTAATAACACAACAACAACAGCGACAACTGGAGGCGACAGGGGGCGAAGGAACACAATCAGTGCTCGAGGCCCGCACGCACGCACACAAACACACAGAAAGCACACGTTCCCGAAATACAACTGGCGCTGCTGGGCTTTTGAAAAGTGCAAAGGACGTTAAAAGGCGCATAGAAGGAGTAAATAACAACGAGAAGATTGATTACAATGTGGCGTAAATTGTTTTGATTTATTTCAAAATCAATGAAGTTCAACAGTTTCCGTTGTGCTCGTTTGTTTATACGCAGCATACTTCCTCGCATACACGCCCCCGAGGAGGACCCTGTTCGCTCCTCACCCTCATCGTCCCCTCCAAATGATGGCAACCCACTTTTTTATGTGCTTCAATGCTCGCTTAACTTAAATTGTAACTCATGTTTGGATAACATATTTGTTGTCCCTTTGGCTAAGAAACGGCGAAAACAAAACAAAACGAACAGAAACAGACAAATAAATTTCATATTTGTGTGTGTATGTGTGTTTGTGTTTTGACTTCTTAAAGATTTCTGTTGAAAATGGAACAACCTTGTTTACTTACACCCGAAAAAAAGCATGCGTAAGCCCTAAGATATATGTGATTTGAGGTGAAAATAAAATAATTTTCTAGTGTTTTTTAGTTGTATGATCGACAGAAAAAATGTAAATGAAACCACGAAGCTCATTCAGGTCTATTGTGTCCCAGTAGAAACTCCCGACAGTTTAAAGCAGGTTTACCATATGTTCATCTTTCTGGCATATGTCCCTCATTTTGAATTTTGTGCTCCATCACTATATATTGCTTCTATCGACCTTAAGTTACAAATAAACAGGAAAAAATTCCATTAATTCTGACCGTTCTACCAGTCTTATATACCCTCCTGTTTAAACGCGCTATTGTAATGGGAAAAATTAATAGAAACATTATCTTAGTACACGGTTATTATTGAAAGCTACGCCACATTTGAATTCGTTATGAAATCTGCTTTAATTTGTGTAACCAAATGGTTATATTTGAAATTGGTAATCAGTTTTTGGCATGAGACCAACGCTATTCTCTGACCGCTGGCCGCAGGTGTACCACAGGGATCCGTCCTTTCTCCCTCTTTATTTCTTATTTTCATTGACGATCTTTTGGGGCTCTTTCGCAAATGACAGTAACCTCTGTCATTAATATTCATTCGACCGTAGGCCGAGTCTTCAAGATATTGAAGACGAAGGCTCTTGATGTTCTGGGCATGAAAATACAATGTGACACTCGTTGGGCGAGACATGTATTGTGTCAAAAGAAGCACTCAAGTGCATAGGCTTTTTAAAGCGGTGCAAGAAATATTTCACTTTAAGTATACTTATACAACTTACATCACGCTGAAGATGGAATACAACTCCCATATATGGGGAGGTGCTCTAATATCATCCTTGGAGCTACTTGACCGTGTTCAAAGGAGAGCATTGGTGCTGATAGGTGACTGAAGGGTATCGAACTCTATTGTTTCCCTTGAGCATCGTCGGAATGTGAGTTCGTGACCCTGCTCTATCGTTACTTTCATTGTGTGTGTTCATCAGACATCCGTCGCCTTATTCCTGACGTGAAGATGTTCGGCAGGGATACGCGACTTTCTAGATATTCTCAGCCGTTTGATATCGATTGGGTAGTTGACCGCACTATACACAACAGATCCAGTTCGTTTTACGCTCGTACAGTCCGTATGTGGACTCGACTTCCGGCAAATGTATTTCCCACTAATTGCGACATCCAGAAGTTCAAGACAAGTGTCAATAAACATTACTCTCTCTTTCCCCCCTCTGATCCTTTACGTTCCCCTCGCCAACACAATCCCCTGAGTGTTGGTAATTTAAAAAAAATAAAAAAATATTTGCTATCACGTTCTCATCTGACACACAAGCTGACGGACATGGCTACATCAGCTTAGAATTTTACAATAAACTATGTAATAGATATATGTACTTTATATACTTTACAGGGTCCGATCAATATTTCAAGATTACATGACAAATAAATCCATAAATATTTAAATCTAGGATACTAATTTAGATTGTTGGGAGAAAGAGTAACATTTCTTCGCCCAATGTCTCACTCTCAAAAACAAAATTTCTAGAAATCGGTTCAAAGTAATAGCCCCACGGAAGTTGGAATCAGTCACGCGATAGGTTCCTAATGTTCGGGGACCGGTTCCAGTACCGAGCCAACTTTATAAAAAGAACCGGTTAATTTGTACATGGCTTTGTAACTGGAGGGATTCAATTGATACTACTCATATACCATGTGATGTTTTGTCAGTGGAGGGAGTCAATTGATACTACACCATGTGATTTTTCCCGGTACTGATATATCACATGTCATTGTATCCATCATAGATTACCCATCACAGTCCTATTACATCAGTTTAAGTTAACGATTAGTCTGATTGTTGGAAAAATTTTATATGAATGTAAATTTTCAAAAAAAAAAGATTTTGCCAGAATTTTATATAGTCAACACCAAAGGTGAGTTCTGCATACCCTTACACGCTGACCCTTAGAATTCATTGTGATTCTATTTTCCTATGTAAGTTTAGCTTCAAGAAGACACATATATTGGGTCTAACATTTGTAATACTTCTAAATTCATTTTGAATTCGCGCCCCTAATTGTTTCCACAATAGATATTTCGGTTCCGAATACTCTTTTGGTCGTCAACATGAACGCACGAATTTCTCTGAGAGCGCCCACGATTTATCGCTACAGACTAAGCTTAAGGCTTCAACATGAAAGAAATAAACTCTTTGTCCCTGCCCCTGCCCCAAAGCGAAAGAATACATTGCTCCGGAAATGTGCACAAAAGATTTATTAGCAAAATTGATTTACAACATTATCCGGGAAGCATAATCGTTCCTTGTGTCCTAATGCCGTGTTGCAGGAGCGAACACTAAGCGTTGCCCGCTTCGCTTCATTTCGGAACGTTCGTTACGTTACGTTATTGTTTAGCTTACTTCACTTATTGATGCCGCTGTTATTGTGATTCTTATTGTAATTGTATAGCCGTACAAAAATAAATGAAGGATATTGAAAAGGATATCAAAAAGCCGAAACAACTCCATTTGGTTGTCAAAGAAAAGGCCAGCGTTAAATGTATTCCGATTGGAATATTTTTCTTCTCCTTGCAAATAATAATCATCAACGAGTGTTCATGGTTACTTTAGTGACCGGCATACTTACATAAATTTTCGTACATCTATATACTGTAGTATACTTATATATGTATGTGTACTTGATATACACTTCGCCACTTGAATTACTTCAAACCGGAAGTCTGAAACCTTGAGCCTAAAAGTGATTTTTTTTATTTGTTACTGTATGAGAAGTATAAATTACCGTCCATATGAGGTAATAAGAAATGACATTATTTGGAATAGGTGATATTAAACCGTCACACTTGAATTGTATCGAAATAAAATATATTCTCAATTCACGCGACAAAAGAGTAATTACTTTTCCGGTATCGAAGGCCAAAGTTAAGCCTTTTTTTTGAACCGAAAAGATCTGAAAGTGCTGTACAGAAAACGCTAACCGTGTTATTGTAATCACATAACCTTAATTACCACCGTGCAGGCTATTGCTAACAATAGGTAGACTTTAGTCACAGGCCAAATAAATTTAGGCAGATGTGACCTCGACCCACCGGATATAAAATGCTGCTAGTATTACAAAGATTTGGCAGCTCACTGATTGCATCTGTCATGGCAGAAAATTATCTGATTGGAAGGCATACAAAGAGACTGAAAGTAGCGAACAACAACTACTGCACGACATATTCGCCGCATGTTGTTGTTGTAGCGACACTAGTGCCGGGGTGACAGCCTTTGGCCGAAGAGTTCCTCCTTCGGGTCGATCCGATGGAGGAACTCTCGAACAGACGGGGATCTACATTTTCTTCTTAACTTGGTAAGCTCGTTAATGCCATCTTGCCATTTTTTTTAAAAAATTTGACATCTATTCAAATGTAGAGGCAAGAGGTCTCGAGCCGGTTAATCCCTGTTCAATGTTATTCCAACCTCTAAATGAATCTAAGCAATGTGGCTGGTATAAACATTGATCAACATAGTTGCTTTTTTTGGGGCTAAAAATAATTGAACGGATGGACTAGGCAAACGAAATATTTGCTATATGAGTTTTCTTGTGCAGATTAGGTTAGGTTATAGTGGCATAACTTAAACTAATCTGTCGATAGCCTCCATGACACTACACTTGAAATTCGATCATGCTAAAATTGAGCATTGTGTATGATGACCGATGTATAATCAACTCTGGTTGGTTATACATTTGAGTCCCTCCAGATTCGAGGCCCTATTTCAATTTAAATTAGATCTTTTTTAATCCCACACAGAAGCAGAATGCTTTGTTTAGGGTTTAATATGACTTGTGGAGTTTGCATTCAAATCGAACTTATTTCAACGCAGAGTCATCAGATTATTTATTCGTGTAATTGAAAAAATACTTTAAATGAATAAATCCAAAACAATAGTTACTGAATTACAATTTGTGTGACTTAATTACATATTGTGCGACTGTCTCAAAAAGACGATAAAAAAAGTAATTGAATTTGCGAATTTCGTAATTGATTTGATTATTCATTTATTTTTTTCTGTGCATGTGTGCATAAATCAAAGCCGCAGTTTCAATTAGTTTGTAAATGGATATAACACATGATGGCATACATACATAAATACTTATGTGGACATTTTTCATATTCAATAGATTTAAGTTTAATTGACATATGTTTCTGGTAACATGTGTCTATATTAGTTGGCAACGTATGAGATAAAGTAGTTTGTAGACAGCAAACAAAATGTTAATGTCTTTTTGTAAAAATAAAATCCAATACATTTTAAAATTTTATATTTTCTGTTAAGTTGCTCTGAAAGTTGTAAAGTAATAGAGAAGCGGAGTACCATAGGGCAAACTAAAATATAAGATTTAAAGAAGAGGAAATTTTCAATTTTGTTTTAAACACAAGTGGAATACTTATATATGTTAAAGTACAGCATTACAAAAATTCACAAGATAATCTCATACTAATGGTTAGTGAAGAATATTTTCTATAAATCGAACAAAACCAGTTCACTTCAAAAAGGCCCTAGTGGGCAGAAAATCTAATCCTGGACCCATGGAGGATGTTACTTTAAACAAGTAAATACGTCGTTAAACCCTCCGTCATCACTTCGTTACTAAAGCCGGCAAAATGGTCTGTATAAGTAATTTGGACCTTTTTGGTCCATGCGGCCGACCTGAATCTCTAAAAAAAAATTAAAATTGATATTCATTTGGATTCGTACAAAGTTTAGCTTAATTTGAATATCTCCATAAGGGCCATTTTTGAGCCACATGAGCCAAAGCGTCTAAACTGTGTATGCTCTTAAGCGTAGTTCATCGGTATCACATGTATACCTATTTTCTGGTAAATAAAAGAAGGCTAGATAAAAACGGACACCATATACCTTTCCTGTACACAAACGACCCGGTGACACTACCACCACAAACAAAATTACATTAAAATCTTTCCGCTAAAAATGGGACTCCAAATAAGGCTCCTAATCTAGAGTCAATCGATATAATAATTATGAGATTTATTAATTTCCTTTTTGGATGTTACAAACGTCAGTACTAAGTTCGAAAAACTTATACCACAGTGGGGTAAAGGACACTAAAAATTGGGTAAAGGAACAAATGAAAATGTCTAAATTTCAAATGGAGTTCATAAAATTCAAACGGAGTTTGTAAACTTCAATGGGAATTTCTGAACTTCAATTGATATTTTCTACATTACAGTTGATATAGTTCTAGAGCGAGAGTATCACAAAAAGCAATCACTTTTGTCTTACCTGAATACAGGGTCGAAATATATATAACTGAGAGTGCTAACTAAAAGTGATTTTTAACCATAAGTAACATGATTTGTAATCTATGCTCGAACGGTCTAAAACACGGAACTAATAGTATCGAAAAGCGGTAAATCTAAAGTACCAGAAACAAGACTCAAAGGAAAAGAAATATTTACCAAAAATCGACAGATTTCTTTTTAGAATTAATACTAAATCCACCCCTTTATACCAACCAAATCCCAGAAATGTGGCCAAACTGTTGAAGAAAGTAATTAATTCTTTTGAATTTATTCGGTGCCGATACAAAGATTGCGGTATTAGAATCAGTCAATTTTTTGTACCAGAGATTTATAAGCCTTTATAAGAAGTTTTTTAAGCCGCACGCAGAAAAAAGATATGGTTACACTATGGTCACCGCAGCAATAATATGTTCTCTCCAATAAAAGCATGTTCGTATTGTTTTTTGAATTTCATTTTGACAATAGCATGATAGCGACAATATTGCTATTGTTGAAATGTAACAATAGTATTATTGCCAAATTAAGAAATGAAAATATGGTTGTAGCAACCATATAAACATGGTTGGTGCAACAAAAGTATTGTTGTTTTAAATTTACGTTAACAAAAATATGATTACGGCAATCATACAGTATGGTTGTGACTATGAACATAACAAAACAGGTTTTGTAGAGCATACATGTATGTGCGTGCGTCTGTTTTTTTGATATACAAAAAAACACATACACACGATACAGTGAATGGTTACTGTCCATTAAAAAAAAACAAGAACAATCGAAAGGTAGTTCGAGGGATTTTTATTGTGTTTACTTTGTCCGGTGAAATACTCTAATAACGACTGGTTCTCGTTTATTTAAAATCTACCTGCACTTAAGTATATAGCCATTGATGGTGAAGTAGCACGGATGGTGAAGTAGCATTCACCCCTGCTGGCAACTAAAAGTATTTTGGACCGTTGGAATATATATTTTTGTTTCTTGAATGAAATGTTTAATAAAAACATGGCTTCAATTCTGGCTATGAACTAATAGTAATGCAATTTAATTTAATAAAAACAATTTAATAAAAACCTCTATTTTTGAATAACAACAATAACCAATCCTAATAAATAATTTTGGGGATCATAGTATGGTTGCGTGTGAATCATACTATGGTTGTGAGGATCATACTATGGTTGTATGAGAAACATACTATGGTTGTGAGGATCATACTATGGTTGTGGGGATCATAGTATGGTTATGTGTGAATCATACTATGGTTATGGGGATCATAGTATGGTTATGTGTGAATCATACTAATGGTTGTGGGGATCATAGTATGGTTATGTGTGAATCATACTATTGTTGTGAGTATCATAATATTGTTGTGTCACAACCATATACCCAACAATAGTATGATCCTATTCGAATATTGTCACCCCAACCATACTTTTTTTCTGCGTGCGCATGAGAACTATGGTTTTTTATAACTGTCTCTGGCATCTGATAATGTCAAACTCTGTTGACATTTCGACTTAGTCAGGATTAGCAAGCCATCAGGAATTGTTGCACGCCAGATCAGTGATTGCTTTACTTTCAAGAAAAATATTTCTCTTCACAACTAATACGAACTTAAAGAAATTAATATTGAAAAAATAAATACGACGAAATTATCTACCAGGTTGAAATAAAAAAAAATCTTAAACAATATTTCCTTTTTGTCATTTAAAGTTTTAAGCTCTTGAAACACCCGATTAATACTATATATAATAAACCTTTATTTCAGTTAGGATAAGCATTGAAACAGAAAACTTTATTTTTTCCTGCCTTATTTTAAAGTATCGTCATAATATTTTTAATTCATTTGTTTAGAAAAAAAACATATTCAAACATGAATTACTTTGAGGTTAGCCAACTGTACCAGTACCAGTGTTTGTATTCGTACACTAGAATGGATTTTATTATAACAAATTTTATAATATTTAGCCTGTCTACTATAGTCTGTCTAGTCCGTCTCGTATAATCCCAAAAATCCTATTTGCTGGAATTAAAGTTGAACTAAGCTTGTAGTTCAGCCATATTTTCTAATTTCAAGTGTTGAATTTTGCTTGAATTAACACTTAAATTCAATTACAGTGTTCAGCAATTTGAACCCTTTAATTCAAGCCGAACTTTCAAGTGTAATTACAGTTGAATTAAAGTGCAAACTAAATCGAGTTAAACAATAATGGACATTGGAATTCCATTCATAATAGTGATAGCACACTCATTATGATGAGTCAAACCCATTTAGAATCAGTACACATTTTACTTTTGATATGTTATAGTATAATGGAAATATACGTCCATAAAAGTGAATAAATTCATTTGTGGAACATAGCTTTCAGTTGGGAATAAGGTAGAATACTAAAATGCTAGAATACTTCTTATAGCTTGGTCTGCATTTCCTGCCTCGTGAGCTACTGTTAATTAATATGGAACAAATATATAGAGAAGTTATCCGCTTATTTTTGGAAAGAGACCATCGCCACTGTTTGAATATGGGTAATTCCCATACCATATTGATCGTGTGTCAATGCATATTGCACCGGATTTTTTAGTTAATTGAAATGTATGTTAATCTAGCTCCAAATCCAACAAAATTGATTTGACAAATATTTTTTGATAGAAACAGTTTTTATTTTTTTAATAGAAAATTTTAATAGAAAATTGAAACAGACTGGAAAATATTATTTGAATTCAAGCAATATTTCAAACGTTTGAATTATAAAATTTGTTGTGGTTATGTATACGTATTTGTATATACTTTTCTCTTAATTAGTTTCCTTTGTGGTTTTCAATTATGCCATTAGTTTTATAATTATAAATACTCGTACGTATCTACCTATAGACATATAACCTATTGATATTGTATATTTTTTATCTATGCAAATGTTTCATTTATATTAAATACACTTATTTATTTATTTACAACTATACATATTTACCGAATGGCCAAAATACAGCTAACCATTTCATTGTTGTTATTTCATTTGCAGCCGGGTCAACGACCACGTCCTCATGAAGAGGGCGGCTTCAGCAGAGGAAGAACAAAGGTACGTGTTCAACATATATATTTTTAATCCGTTCGGAGACTGATCGCCGGATACAAAATCCAAAACCTCAAAACTTTGTTTGGCTAAAATATCAGGCACACACTCTCGCACTCTAACAAATGAAGGCATAAATAATGTACATAAATTAATTATAAATAATGCAACTAATTAAAGTTTTGCTACTGAGTACTATTCTATCCAACCGTACGTAGGTCCATGCGTCCTTTCGTCTGAACCCCTTTGCAGTGCTGCCACTACGTTGACCCCTGTCAAATTCAATGGGATCTGTTAGCGGCGTGCGGTTCATTTGGAGACCAAAAATTAATTCCTTTCACTCTTTTCTCTATGTGTACAAAAATGTGAGTGTGTGTGTGAGTGCGTTGGTTTGCTTGTTTTTGGGACAAACAAAGCCCTTTTTGTGGACACTGCTCCCCCGGTGGCGCAGGCAGGGATTGCCATTTAAGTCAGTGATAATTCCCAGCAATTTATTTTATGAATAATGTTGGCGTCAAAGCTATGCACATGAATAATTACCGCACATTCATATTGTTTTTCATCAATGCCACTCAGCACAGTGGGACGTTGCCGAGTTGTGCGATTATCTGGAAAATAGATAACGCACCCACACACGCACACACACATACACACACTCGCCACAGCAAATCCTAGCGCACACAGTCAAGCGCCGAAGCCACAGCCACGGTGCCTAAATCATTTGTCAGCCGGATAAGTAAACACTATTAATATAACATGTTCCTCTGGATAGGGAGGACGGCGTGGCATGGTAGGTGAACAGGACAGAAGTCGGTTTTGAATAATCTTCTAGAATGTATGTCAAATGTTTAGGGAATCATACATACACATGTACATTTCAATGATGCCGCAATAATTTCAGATTTGGTACAATTTACACACACATACATACTCGTATAAAGGAGTGTCAGGGTGTGTGGGAGCCAAGTGGCCAAAAGACCAGCAGACAAGTTCAGTTTATTAGCAGTGAGTTTCATGTGTATGCAGAAGTAGGTAAATTTACAAATATCTCCAGCATTCTTTACGCAAGAGATTCTTGGCTTTAGGTAAGAAATTGTAGGAGTATCGTATAGCCGGCATGTCATGGCATGGCAACGGAGGTGTGTGGTGTGTGGCTGAGAAGTAGATTATGTGCAAAGTTATTAGGGTAACATGAATGACAAACATGGCCCCCGGCTGGCTTACCAAATTATATATAATATGCATGCACTCTAGCTTTACTTGAAAATATCCTTAAAAAATGTTTGGAAACACCACCACCGACTTCAAACACCATCCCGCGGCGGCCAACAACGACAAGAAGCAGACGTCATTGAAGACAAGGGTCGTGGCCAGCAAATTGCTTAAGCTCGCCAAGATGAAATTCTACAATTCGGGTTGGCGTTAGGAAGGCAAACTGTTGAGGGGCTAGGGCGTTGTAGAGCGGTGTGTGAGGGCGGCACAAACATGAATATGTGTATAAATAAACAATGCCACCTTGGCAGAGATAATAAAATATACTGGTACAACATAGCACTAATGAAATGTTCATGTAATACACTCCCCCCGTTACCTTTGGCATGGACGTTACATTCCATTCCATTCCAGGTGTAGCTAGTCAAGGTTTGGCAAAATATATGACCAAAAGGCCACAAACTCACACACTCACGCGCTTGCACACGGTGGCATCAAGTAAAAGATCCCAACAGCATGTACATACTACATAAGAGGACAGTGCTCACACACACATACTTTGTACCTTCTTCAAAATCCCCCCCGTCCAGAGTCAACTTCATTTGGGTCGTCCGGTTTGGGCAGACAGGAAATTAAGTTACGTTTCGAAAAGACATTTTTGCTTAAAAATGATAAACTTGTAGCAACAGCCAGCTCTGAAAATAGAAAATTAGGAATCCTTCGAAGAATGCCTCACATACACCGATGAATCTCGGTATGCCTTTTCGTAGCCAGCTCCAGTAGCAAGCAGAAGCCATTCCCGCCCAACTTTAGCCCAACATATGCCACAGACATTTGTTGTGAACGTTTTGGCCCTTTTGTAAAAATGCAAGTCAAGATGAGGTTTTTCTCTTTTAATCCATTTTGTGGCACAGTGTGTAGCAACCAATTAATCAAGTTTTGTACCTTTGCGGCAACAGAGTTCTGTTTGTGTGTGTGTGTCTCGACATACTTACAAATGTGTCTGTATGTGTGTGTGTGTATGGCATACGGGGAATAAATTATTGTTTTGTTAATATTTAAATGAATTCTAAACAACATCAAAATTTCACCATCATCTTTATTATCGCCATTATGAGCATCGTAATGACGAGACACCTGTTCAGCTCCAACCAGAGATCTGCTCCTCTTCAGCTTCATGTTGACGATGATTAGAGCTGTTTCGGATACGGGGGAGCATTCTTTATCTATTTCAGACTTATTCTCTGCAGTGATAACTTGTGACTTCAGAGACTCCAGAGTGGAGACAAGCCCCACTCGGTACGGGCCAAATGCTGTTGCTGCTGCTGTTCCTTGACGTCCCTTGTAAATTTTGTTAATAAAATGTTAATAAGTTCTTGAGAGTGTACAAGTGTATATAAGTCTGTTTGAACTCACATATTATGTATGTATGGGTGGCATTAAATTTGCATACTCTTGGACTTCAGCGATGTGTGTGTGTTTTATGGTTGATCATTTTCAAATTCATTGTTTCGAAACATCTTAAAGATACTCGTTTTGTTGTTATTGTTATTATCATTATAAAACGCAAAGGTACTTTGCGACTGTATCCTTCCATGGTTGTATTGGAAAAACATTGTGAAATATTCTAAGCTATAATATCATGTCAGGGGAGGATAATGTTGGTCTTCCACCTTTACGGCCACACATTGGTTTTACTTTATCATCAACATTTTCAATATGTCGCTTCGCAGCCCTGGCATAAATGCACAAACTCATCGAATTAGAATTTGCATAATTTTTAAATTCCACTTGATGATAAATTGATATTTAACAAAGGGTATTTCAAAATGTACACGCAATTTAGGCTCAAGAGTTTTTCAGCCAAAACATTTTTCTTTGAAAAAAAACATTAAAATACAACAAGTACAAACTTCGTTAACTTTGGCCAGCCCAAGATTTTTTACCTTGTCGTTGTCTTTAAGAGCACATATGTCTTTTATTAAAAAGGGCCTAAAAGGGTTATAGGGAGCCCATAGATTAGGGTCTTAAATTTTAGACAATCCTTTGTCGTCTGCATACTGTAGGATATGACCATTTGTGCCATAGGGCTCTTATGCCAGAGATATCGAGATTAAGGGTGATTGATTTAGAATTTGTTTTTTAATTAAAATAAGTCACTTGTAATAGAGTTGGATGTCGGAATAAGGTAGATAGGAATATTACGAACGACGAGGATAATCACTGCCAATTACAACTTATACCCTCAACACTCATGCTGATACTGGGTGGAGCGCGGTAATTTGCTTATTGGGAATGAAATAAAAAATTACGAACCTTAGAAAAAAGTATTTCATACGAGTATTGTAATTATATTGAACAGTAAGGGAATTTTTAAATTACATGGTTTTAAATAGTGTATCTGGCAAATGTCGCCCTTCGCACTGCTGCATACGTTTTCTGAAGTTTTCATGAACTCTAACAAGCATGTCGAGTGGTATTCTGCCAATATCAGCCTCAATATGCCGGCCAATTTCAGCGTGCCGGGCAGTTCACATCACTCCTTAAAGAGATAAGCCGTCCGGGTAACATTTGCGTCGAACAATTGATGGTAACCCTCGCTGTGTGTGCAGTGGAACCATCCTGTTGGAACCGTATATCCTCATGTAGCCTCAAGATCCGACTGAAAAATTCCAGGTAATGTTATAAGCAAGTGATTGCTTCCGAGCAGAGCGTTTCGTATTTCGTATCTCTCGATATTTTGTGGTGTTGTAATCCTTCTCTAAGGGTCCCTTCGTACACATGACATATTCCCTGCTGTTCTCAATTATGTTACTCAATTTACAATTAATTTCGTCCAGGAATTCGCCTGCGTGGGGGAACAGCGAATCGCAAACGAAAATCTCGCTGCACTGCAATGATCGAGTGCGCATTTGAAAAATACGCTTCAACAAATATGACCTCTCCTCACGTGTCCAATGCGTAATGGCAACTGAAAGGCAAACGAGTAGAAAGCTCCCGTCAGCCACTATAAGCCACGTACATTCTTAACTCTTTTTGACCAACAGTGCCACAGCCTGCTGTGCAAAAAAGCAAATTTTCACGCTCCACCCTGTATTTGTAGCACACAGGAAAATTTCGGACAGACCTCTTTAGTTTAAAATGATTGACTATTATTTTCTAAACCGATTTATACATGTCCTTCTGTCTGATCTTCTGACAGATCTTCTGTCCATCTTTTTTAAATCAATGTTTAAGCCGCAATATAAACCGGTCTCGATGAAACTTTGTGCATTATTTTTTATCCGCCTAATGACGATTGGCGGATACAATCGATCGTTCCTAGTTCTGATAGAGCCCTCATACAAACATTATCATTGAATGCAATTTTGTTTTTGACGGTATTTTCCACACAGAATAAAACTTGATATAGTATCCATACATATATTCCTCCCGCCTTTAGGTATTACAGCCTTAACAGCGGCCGGTTCTCAAAGCTTTTGATGGCCTTCGATACGGTTAGCCCTGTCACCATATTTGAGGATACTCCCAAAACGTCTCTCACACATTGCTTGAAGCATTTAATCGTCATAAAGACCCCATTCAAATATACATCCCGATATGGTGCTAGCCGAATTAACAGCGGCAAGTTTTTATCAGATTTCAACTAAATTTGGTTTGAGGTTTTGTTTTGAACAGAGTTTAGGCATATCTGAAAATAGACAAGATTATCCAAAATCTCCGCACATTGGACGAAAATAAAGTCTAAAGCATGTCGTGGGGTATCGCCCGACTTAAGACTTTACATACTCTCCTTACAAGATACTTTAATTGAATTGCGAATTAATTTAAAAGCGAATTCTGCGTGTGAGTTCTATTCGGCGCGTTGAACTTTTGATCACTATTTCAGCACTGCCAGCGGCATTACGCAAGTTACGCGAGTAAATTTGACTTCCAAGTCTTCATTCGTAGCTGGTGTTTTAGTTAAGTCCTTTGACTCTATATAACTCCTGTGGAGAATATTTATAGGTGGGATATCATGCAATCTAGGTGGCCAGTTAACATGTCCGAAATGAGCTATTTGGTGCTAGATAAAATGTTTACTTAATAAAGTCAATATTACGCACGCTATTTGTGCTGTAGCACCGTCGTGCTTAAATAAAACTTCGTAGACATGTGTTTCTGGGCATTAGTGTACAAGGGCATATCAATAATTTCGCGACTTTTCCTACTTCCCTCGGAGTTACATGAAATGCAGCACTGCTCCTATCAAATTTGGGGAGAGTTCCGTCACTTAGTTTGTGTTTAACAGCTGTTCAAAACATACAACTTCGTAGATTTGGTAAAAAATGGAAAAAGTAAATTTCGAATGCTTATTAAACATTAAAGTGGGTTACAGTCTTTTGTTGTGATCGCACAAGTACAAATGACGCTGAACGTTCTGGACGCCCAATACACCCGAAAATATCGAAAAAATTCACGATAAGTAATTGGCCAATCGAAGAGTAAAAGTGCGGGAGAATGTCGATGCCATACGCATTTCATATGGCAGCGTTATTTCGATTTTACATGATCAGTTGTGTTTAAGAAAGATGGGTGCCGCGTTTGCTCTCAATTGACCATAAAAGAAATCATGTGACAACTTCAATGTTTTATTTGAAGTTGTTTAACAGCAATTCAAATGAGTTTTTGCGGCGATTTGAAACTGTGGATGAAACATGGATCCACTACAACACTCCGGAGACCAAGCAGCAGTCTAAACAATAGGTTTCTCCGGGTAAACCGGCTCCGAAGAAAGCCAAGGTGATTTTGCCGGCCAATAAGGTGATGGCAACAGTTTTTTTGGTTGCACGCGGTGCAACCCACAGTGATTACCTTCAAAAAGGAACAACAATAAACGGAAAATATTATGCCAACTTATTGGACCGATTAAACGAGAACTTAAAAAAAACGACCTCATATGGCCAAGAAAAAAGTTCATTTTTATCAAGATAATACATGCGTGCACACGTGTGCAGTCTCAATGGCAAGATTGCATGAATTTGACTTATCCGCCATATTCTTCTATTTAGCCCCCAGTGACTACGAGGGCGGTTCTTCTTAGCCTAGCACAAAAAGCGCGGTATAAATAGAAAAAAGTTAAGTGTTTTGGAAACTTCCATCTCTGCTATGAACACATGTTAAATTTTGTTTCCATCTGGCAACTCTTTCATATAGAAACAGGTGTTCACAAAAGACGCATCCGCGATTTTTTTAAAATGGAAAAATTAGAAATGCGTGGTGTCATTAAATATTTACATAAAAAAGGTTTATCGGGACAAGAAATTCATAATGATATGGTGAATGTGTTAGATGAAAGTGATCATTCATATGCAACAGTAAAAAATTGGGTTGCTGAATTTAAACGTGGTCGTACAAGCATTGAAGACGAACCACGTAGTGGACGTCCAAAAACAGCAACAACAACAGAAATTGTAGCCAAAGTGCATGATATGGTATTAAATAATCGACGAATAAAAGTGCGTAAAATAGCTAATATAATAGGCATCTCAAATGATCGAGTTCATTTTATTTTGCATGAAGAACTACAGATGAAAAAGTTTTCTGCAAGATGGGTGCCGGACTTGTTAACAGTCGGCCAAAAACGCATAAGAATACACATTTCTCAAGCTTTTTTGGATCGTTTTCAGCGAAATAAAATGGATTTTAAGCGTCGTTTCATAACTGTTGATGAGACATGGATCCACCACTATACTCCAGAGACAAAAGAACAATCCAAACAATGGACTGAAGCTGGAGGAAGTGCCCCAAAGAAGGCAAAAACAATTCAATCGGCTGGTAAGGTTATGGCAACCTCAAATGAAGATGCAATTACAGTTGTAAACCACTATTTTGAAGACCTTGAGGAAAACTATTCTAATCAAGGGATAGACTTGCCAGATAAGCGTTGGACTAAGTGTATTGAAGTTTCAGGAGATTATATAGAAAAATATAAATATTTTTGAAAAACTAACTATTCTCTTTCATTGATAGGCTTAGAACTTTCCGAACCGCCCTCGTATTTCCTATTTCCAAACCTAAAGAATTGGCTCGATGGTAAGATATTCAGCTCCAACGATGAAATTATTGATCAAACAAATGTTTGACCTCGAAAAATTCTATTTTTGGAAGGAATAAAATAGAGATAAATAGAGATTATGTTGAAAAATATGTTTTTGGCAAAAAAAAACCGTGTTTTATTCGAAAAGTAACAGACTTATTGATATGCCCTCGTATCTCTTTGGATGTTACAGTAGTTAACAAATATCTTCGGTCTGCTCCTGAGCCCAAATGAGGCAATTTTTTGATGTGTCTCTAACGATTCCTCGACACTGAACAAGATAAGGAGCGAATTCTGTGTATCTTCTTTAAGCGGTTGCAGAGCCTATTCACTGAAAGTTAAGTATGGCAATTCGATTTTTGAGCAAGTTGAAGAAATTTAATCAAGATACTCGCATAAAACTCGCCATGTTGTTTCATACAGAAGGTCATATAGGTACTCTAATATGACGAGTGGTCAGGTCTTCGCTCATGTAATGTACAAAGTGTACACTGCGATTTAAATTTGCAAAAGGCAAATGGCAATGTTCGCACATATGCTGCGTGAAGATAATTCAAAGACCACTAATTTTCGTTTTACTGAATAATTGGAAATGTTGTTGAAGACGACAGCATGACAGCAGTCACGCGCGATCTGCTAAAAAAAAACAATTGCAAAACAACACCTAAACGAATTACACTTTATAAATTTGAACTACATTACTTACTTATTCCCACAGTTTTGCATTAAGAAACAAGGGGAAACTTCTCTTAAACCGCTGATTTGTGCACTATTCAATCATTGTACTCACTGCATTTTAAGAGAAAATTTCTTTTTCTCGTAAAGTCTCCGGCATTTACGAGGAGAAAAACCAGCAGCTGGAAAATTGTAAGATGTTTTTACCTGGGATTGGACCTAGGTTAAATGGCATAACGTTTGTGCCCACTTCTATTACACCACGACGGCCCAGTAGTTGGATTTCATTATTAGGTGTTAAAAAAAATGTTCCTAATCATTAAAACCTTCGAATTTCAATATACCAGTATTTTTTAACAACTTTCTTAGCATCAAAAATCAATTCCATATGAGAATATGGGTAACATACGAGCAGAGTATGCCACATTTTGCCACAACTTTAACATTCGATTAACGCATAAATTGCACGATAAAGATACCAACGTCTAAGACGTTTTTGGTCATGTCATTTTAATGTGAGCATGAAAATACTATCCACTCAGCAACATGTGTTTTTTACTTTCATTGAATTTCTCAAACTGTTTTCGCATTAACGTTGCTTTGACCTTTTCTAAGATTTGTATTTAAAAGACCTACAACAATTTCAATTCTTCAATATCCCCTCGTCGAACCAACATATTTATTTTGAAAGACTGACAAACAATAAAATTAAATGGATTCTGAACAGACGTATTTGTGTAATATCATCTGTCACAGGGTGATGCACAGTGTAGTACAGGCAAATCCCTGAATATCTCTGAAAATCTTGAATTGACATGAAATTAATAAAAGTTCTCATACATTCGTACATGGTAAACATAGCATATATTTGTGTACATACACAAATATGAGTTTGAACATTAAGGTGGGTGGGAAAAAATGTCCAATTGTGCGCACTTGTAAAATTAAAATATCGTTTGTGATAGAGACATCCCATGACTGGGGCATAGGTCGGATGCGAAGGGTTAGTGCATTTAAAGTAAACTTTAAAAAGGGTTTTCCGAAACTCAAACCATATTTTGAATCAAGCACTACACGATATCAAGGTGGTTTCATTGCTAAAGGGTATTTAAAGTACGCACATTTAGGAAAAAGTAGATGCCGCAGATCAGTACAAAATATGATCAAAATATTAGTCTGGGGGTGAGAACTGTAAAACAAGAGATGGCAAACGTGCTGTAGTCCAATTGCATCCCAGCTAGAAGCCGTTGAAAGATGTTCAATCCATCCTCCCTTTCTTCTTAAAGGCAAGAGCTTCGTCTAATGTAAGATAGTCCTAGATTCCATTACTTAGAGAGAAATTACGTTCATATGACGTGCTTTAAATTGGCACTGACAGAATGAGATCAGGCTTGTCCTAAAGGGACGATGGCCGTCGTTGATAGCTTGCTTTAGTCCGATGGCACAGCAAGGTTAAAGCTATCATAGCGAGAATCATCTAAAAACAAAGCTATTGAAGGTCTGTTTCTAAAATCTACTCTCCCGCACACTCTACTGTTTCAGTGCAAACGAGCTTAACATAAAAATTTAATACTTTAGATATTAAATTTAGTGGTGAATAACAACTTAGAAAATGTGATAAAATTATTTTCAATTTATGTTTATTTGACGGCATTCGCAGAACCTTTTTTTGCATGGCATTTAAGCACAGCCGTGACTTACTTTCTCATGCATTGTTTGATGCAAATAGGGTTAGAATGGAGCGAAAAGACCTGTCACATTCTAATTATGTCCTTATATGAGGCTTTCGAGTTCAATAATGTTGAGGGAATACGTGAGAGTGTTGAACAGGATTACCACAGTTTAGGAATCGTCCAACAGCGTATACTCATATATTCTGCATTCAATATTTTGTTTTTATACTCGCCACCATTGATTGTGATCCAGTATAGCATTATTATAATTTTTGGATCTGGGTACATGTTTGAAATGACCTAATTTTCCCCGCACTATGGACAATTGGCCCATAGTTTTGACAAAATATAAAATTGATGTCTTAATCCAATTCGTTAGGACGATTTATTTTTTTTTGGTAGGAGACTGATTTTTGGTTTCATAGGGCCCGAAATTTAGTCATGAAATTTCACTGTTTTAAAGGGTTTTGGTGGAGAGTATTAAAATCAACTTAACAACCATGCATGGAGGATTTAACATCAACAGCTTTAAGCTGATCGAGACAATCATTCAAAGCAATAAACTAAATTTGTATAGAATGAAAAGTTCATTTCCAAAAATCGATCACAATATGTATTTCCCTCAATATCCCATTAAGGAACACCCTGGCCATCTCAAGGAGCTATATAATTATAACGCACACTGACCTTCTACTTAAAACCCGTTTCAACGTGTTTTCTGATTTTTGTGATCCTATAGTTGAGAGGTATAACGAAAGTGTGAATATGAATCTTTTTACTTCAACTTTTAATAGACTCCGTTCTAAAGTAACAAAATGTCTATAATATCTAAAAATAAATAAAAATATAGTTGCAGGATGCACAGGCAACCCCGGAGACATTCTTAAATCGAATCAAATGTTATTCTTAGTATAACATATACTTATATTTACTAAAAGATATTTACTAAAAGATATATCTGGTGCTTGCAACATTGCCTTTGGTGAATGGAGTGAAAATCCACCTGAATCTGAATACTCTAAATTCTGAAGAAAACAGCACATACTCACAACAGAAGGCAAGGCACTTGTTATTACATAAATTTACTCTTTAGTGCCTCATTTTTGAAACTCAGCAGATTGCCTTGTACAAATAAGATTTTACCTTTTACTAGGGATGCATATCTTTTTCACGAAATCCATGGCATAACAAGGCTGAGTTGTCAGTTATTATCGAAGAAAAGATAATTGTTATGAGATAGTCATTGTAGGCACTCTTTGTCGGGCCACATCTAATGTGTGTACATAACTTGAAGAAAATGTTTACCACCGGTTTGCATGTTACAATTTTCGATTTCATTTTGTCTTGAATGTCTCTCACCAGCTCTGGCTGTGGTAGTATTTAATGCAAATATTGCAACAAATAAACGATTATAGATCGAATATTGAAACAGGATGCTTTGGTAGAAAATGGCAGAACAGCGCTGCGCTGCGCAGCACAGCACAACTGTGTAGCTGTAAGTAACTTTCAATTCAGCAATTTTTGTTTATACATCCGCTTCCGACAATGCTTCATTTTAATATCCGTTCACCGAGCACATACACCAACACGCACACACGGATGAAGCTAGTGGTGGGCAAAAAATCCATATGACACCTTATGCCACTTGCTGAGAAAGTGAGAGAGAGAGAGAGCGATTGAGAGTGGGAGAAGGATGGAGAATGTTTACCGAAGCAAAAATTGAACGTGGTTATGCTTATAAAATCTACATACACATGTATGTTCATATGTCGGATGTGCATAAAAACTACTAAAACCGCCGACATTATTTACCAAACTACACATGTACATACACGTAGTATACATGTGCTCTATGCAACTGTGTGTGTTGTGTTCATCACATGTGAGTATGTGTTTGAGTTATGTCTATGTGTCATGTGTTCATGTAATGCAGCTAATCTCGATCAATCAGGAAATACTCTGGGATTACTAAAGCTTTTAAGAAGCTTTAATGTGTACTCGGGTGTTTGTATTTCGTATGCCACATACTATGATTTTGGATGGTGTTTCCTTGCCTGGCCACCAAGCCACCATCCAGCCACATATCCATGTGAGTGTCTGTCTCCCACTCGCTATATCTCCCTCTCTATATAGGGCTCGCCCTGTGTTTGTCCCCAGATTGATATGCGAATATATGGTTTCATACAAAGTACATTTTAAATATGGTCCCTTATCCTTCAAAGCATACATTCTCGAATCGTATGGGGGTGTACACTGTACATATGTGTGTGTGTGTGTGGAAACATGCTTCTGTGTTCGTGTGTGCTATGTTAATGTATGGTTGTCAGAATTTCAGATGTTGTTTTCGTTTTCGTCAACCCGATTTTTTATGTTTGTCACCATTTGGTTTTTACTTTGGCTGCTGTCGGCACTGGCGATAGTGCGGTGCTGCTGTATAAATTATTTCCTTCTCCTCATAATCGTCGGAGTTTTCATGCCAACATGCAATGGAATTCCATGAAACACAACTATTTTCCCCATTTAGTCCTCGTTGGTGTTCCAGATTTTTTATTTTTTGTTTTTATTTCATATCTGTTCTTTTTTTGGTTCTTTGAAAGTGGAAAGAAGTTTTATGGCAACATTAACATATGCTGCTAGTTTGGCAATGATGCGTCGTCGCTGTCGTTGCTGTGTTGTTAGGGATTTGTGAAATTAAATTTTAATTTAATGTGTTTTCTACAACATAGTTTTGTGGTAAGTTTTCAAACATACGCATGTCGCCAAAGTTTACCCTCTGCCACACACGCACTACAACACATACGCACACACACACACTCACACATGTGTCCTGCACTCTTTCCCCCCCTCGATTCGGTTAAGTCGCTCACAAAGTGAAACTTTTCGATGTTGCCATGGAATTGTTACATGCCGAAATCGATTCCTTGGGAAAAGAGGGACGCATCGCTTTCAGGCAATTGTAGCGAGTTCTCATGGCAACGATTCCCTTAAATTCCGGTTGCCACGATACAAATATTTCCGTAACGAGAATTTCATTTTAATTAGTAATTTAACATGAAATCACTAAGTGCGCATTGTATTGTGCCCCCTGTCGCCATCTCCACCCACAGTCCCCTTTCAGTTTCTAGCTTCAGATCTGCCTCCAACCGCCAAAATACAAATGGTGAACAAGGTTTTGTTCTCGTTCGTCCCTGTTCTCGGCATCGCTGTGGCTGTAGCTTCTCTGGGTGTTTTCACTTAATTAAATTGAAAAACTCCATTACGCTAATGAATGTGTGAAAACAAAAGGAAAATTTTTGGCATAAATATGCTGATGGCACCAACCAACACCACCGATATCGTCGGATCAACAATAACTGTATTTATAACACACTTGCAGTGTTCATTACCACGCCCAGCTAATTTTAAAAAAATAAATTTTGCCCAAAAGGACACAGTCCTATTGAGATGAGATCAATGAACGAAACTCGCACTTTCTGTAAAATTGTTAAAACAAAATTCATTAAAAAAAGTGTTTAGGGGTCGATGGTTAAATATACTCATAGAAGTGGCGTAACTAAATTTGCTTGGAAAAAATTCTCACTTTTTATAATTATTTAAAAAATAAATGTCTGAACGTAAAAAAAATATTTTTTTTTAATTTTCTCTTAAAAAAACAAAGAATAAATTACGCTTTTCTACATTAAGCCATCGATATTTATCAGAAACGACTGAATCTAAAAGAGTCACTGATGAAGTTACGTTCTTACACATTTTCGTTCTAAATATAGCCAATTACTAGTAAGAATTTCTTCCAATATCCTGTAAAGGAACAAACAGGGTCAGGGAATACTCTTTAATTTAGAAATTAGTCGTAATTTTTGGAGAAAACTCGCCGATGAAAAATAAACTGAATTTTTAGCCGCGATCAACACTTACGAGTACCATACATCAGCTAGCAATTTTATATAACATCTCTGACATGGAATTTCGTTCTCTTGTTCAATTTGGTCTAATGAAACAATATTTTTTTGTCGCAATGCATTATGATGCAAGTCAGACTTTACAGACCTTTAATGGAAGCTGTATTGCAGATCGATCTGAACAGAGTCTAAAATCTGGTAATGAACAACTGGGAGCGTTTTGAAATCGTCGAGGCTTTTGGTGAGCTTAAAACGCATGACAAGTATAGGCTAAACTTGGTGTTGCGGTTCCACCAAATACCGAGTTCGATAATACAGCGCAGGTGTGAGACATGTATACCAGTTCATATCACAGATTTTTTGGCATTGTTGTACGATATTGGCTGATGTTTAAATATAGGTCCCAAGCATAGGTTCGATTTATGGTCCCGCCTGGTTTAATTAAGTAATGTCCATTATGACGGATCTATAATCCAGCCTGCTGCAATGGTTCTTTTCCATTCGAGGCTTTGCACTCCGCATTTTGAACAATACATCGCCTAAGACCTGGATCCAACTACTGTTTTCCATAGCTCTATATGAAGGATACTCAGATTTAAGGTCAAGTAGCTTTTCAAGACAAAGTTTTCGTCCGATCTTGTTCAAATTATCGAAAGGCAGTAAAAAATCTAAAACCGACCTCGGAGAAATTTGACCATATCAGTCAATATTTTCATAAAAACGAGTGCCTAAGTATCTCCGAACGTTCAAACCAGTATGCGAGTCAAAGGGATAAACATCCCAAATAATCAGGTGAATGATTGACATTTGCAAAACATGACGCTGAACAGCAACTGAAAGGTTTAGATTTTCTTAGCCAGGATTAAAGTCCGAGCTTCATGTGTGATAGTCCTTGAAATTGTATTAAGCCAAACTAGATCTGCCCTCCAGTTAAGACCGATAGAAATTAAATTAAATTAAGAAACATCGGTATAAGTTAGAAATTTCAAGATAAATTTGAAGCTACGATTATGTCAGTTAAGCTTGTTAAGGTCGATTTTAGACACGACAGAGAAAATAATTAAGACGACTAAATTGCCGCATTTTCGCTGCGGCCACAACAGATGAAATTATTCCTTTATGAATAAAAGCGGTAAAAGTTCTTAATGAGTTTTGGGATTCGGATTCTTGTGTGATATATATTTCTGGTCTAGGCAACACCAAGTGTTGCCTGGTGCCATCTTACATTTCCATTGGAAAGTATGACTTTTTTTTAGCATAAACGTACTCAGAACGTTTTTACGTACGACCATCATTGGTGTTGTTTACAGTGACTCGAAAAAACAATTTAGATTTCTATCTAAATGTGTATGAAAATTGATATTCAGATTAATTTTTTCGAACAATCAGACTAATAGTTAAATTAAACTAATGTGATAGGAGGGATAGGATGGGTTCTGTGATGGGTATTCTAAGGTGGATACGATTACACGTTCGGTACCTGTTTACATTGCCGGTTCTTTTCATAGAGTTGGGAAGTGGCTGGTTCTGTACCGGCCCAATTTCACGTAGCGAAGGTAATCAGGAACAAATGTTGAAGTGCTCTAAAACATATACAGGGCGTCACCTTTTTTGATGATAGATAAGTTCAAATGATAGAGAACATGCCCAGTGAGCTGAGTTGACCTCTGTGTGCTGCTATCTAACAACATATGAACATTTTGAGTTAAACCCCTTTAGCCAAAGAAGCGCGAGCTGTACAATAGTGCACCGAAAACAAATACAGGGTATCAGACGCACTTGCAAGCCCTCGCAAGTCGCATCTAGCCGAAGTGACCCAAGAAGGAAGATTTCAATGGAATTGAAAATAATTGCATGTGTTTGCCGGCAAAGAGATGTCATAAATGCCTTTGAGTACACACATGTCTTTATGTATGAATTTTGGAATTTAATAGCCCACAGACGTTTATAACGTAGTATGCTCATGAACACACAGACGACAGTCTTTAGAGGCAAAAGGATAACGTTTCTTTTATAATCCGTTTGAGTAAAATGGCTTTGTCCACACAGACACAGTACACAGACACACGCACAGACACTTGCGAACAAAGCGTTCCACTTGTTATCTGCTATAACTACGGCATACATATGCACAAGTATAATTATCCCACTCGTAGGCATGTCCTGCGTGGAGGACACACACACACACTGAATAGTGTTTGCTTGTGTGTGTGTGTGTGTGTGTGTTAGTGGATTGAGTTAAATACCTGAGAAAAAACATAAAACATTTTGATGCCATATTTCGTAGAGTTGTACACAAACATTTCTATTTGGACATTCAAAGAAGCAAAACTGTTGTTTTTAGTTTGTAAAACATTTTTTGGCAATATGCCCAGAAATTAACATTTTACACTCGGCTCACCCTAATACACACAGTCACACTCTACAAAAGTTTGAAGTCACCCGTACTTGGTATGTATAGCCCAACTGCATATTTGTGTGTGTGTTGCATGTTTGGGGGTGATGAGGCGGGGGCAGGATAAACATGCCGACATTCTCGTGTCCACATATGCATTTGCACAGATGAGCCTTTGTTGAGGTCATGCATAATCTTTTAAATTGAAAATTAAAAACGACAATTGAATTATTTAGACCAATGAAAGTTCAGAGCTTTATGCAAATCCGGCCGTATTAGACATCACAAGTCCATAAACTATCGGATGCATTTAGACCAAATGCAAATGAAATGCACGCCGAGTGACCACACCACTAACACTGAAGCCGACAGCAGTACCACCACCACCACCACTACTATTACCAGCACACAACCGATACCATTAAAGAAATTTCTAAATGAAGAAATTTCCAGAATTTCAACAAAATTCGAAACGAGTTTGCATTGTTCAGTATTTGAAATTTAGATTTGATATCGGCAAACGAAAAAACACACAATTCTCAAATCAGAATGAAAAGGAACTCTTGATTAAATAGTTCGCTCAAATATGCCATGGATATAAAAAATTCCAAGTGACAATTCTAGTTTCAAAAAGTTTCTGCATTTCATCGAGAGGCAAATGGTAATCAATAACTTTCTTATCAATAAGGCGTATTGGATTTACGTCATGGCATTTAATCAGAAACCTAATTATCACTTGCATGCAAATCACGTTGACCTATTTCGGGAAAATAAAACAATTTTTGACTTCTAAAAGCCAACACCTTAGAAATGAGACATACGACAATTCCAATTTCATTTGCAATAAGTTGAAGTCCTTTAAGCTGACATTTCCATTCATTATAAGATATGTTCTTATTCAATTTTTGTTTTCAAACAACATTTTATGAGGACATAAAGGCAGCCAAATATAATTCTTTAAAAAAAGTGTCTTTTATTTTCAGCAAAAACTTTCAAACTGATGATTTTAAACGATTCGTTAGCATATTTCTTAATTAAAATTAATAATTAAAATTTTATCACATTGGACAAGGATAAACCAGCTCGGGCCTCTTGCATCTACATTTTTATAGACGACAAGTATTGAACAAAATGGCCAAGTGACAATGATTTTCGAGGCTGCATTCTGTTTTTATTGTGATTTCGAAGGTCGTCGCAGACCCGAAATCGCGATGCCACTTTGTTAAAAATGTGTCTTCTATTAAAGCTATAAAAATAACCGCATCATCTTCTCTTTGACAGTTGCCAACAAGAGCGGCATCTATTTTGTTGTCAGCCTATTCACGTACTTCCATACACCTAATTTGATATACCTTTTTTATACGAGTATACTCGTTTGCTTATTTGAATTATTGAATCTGCTCCAAAGGAGCCTAACAATAAGTATACGAATCTTAAGTATAATTCAATAATGAATCCTAGTATGGATTTCTTGTAATGTGGATCTCTGTTAATTGGCAGGAATTTAAATTAGTTTGGTCAAAACAGTCTATAACTGGTTTGGATCACATGTCTGAGAATTTTAAACCTGGTTTGGGTTAAACCTCGTGATAAAGGGCCAGAGGACCCTTACAGTCATTTACAGGGTGTTCGCGATATTATGTAGAGTGAAGAACTCTAGTTATGTATGTATAACGGATAACTCTAGAATAGCAGAGTGGACGACGTAATTTAGGTTTTGTAGGTTTTTCGTGTTGACTGTTTTAAGGATCACGTATGAGGGCGTTTAAGCCACGTGGCGTAGAATAAAGGATTCTACACAGTCTTTTTTGAGTGTTCGTCCGCGATTGATATTGACTGTTTTAAAGATCACGTATAAGAGCATTTAAGCCACGTGACGAAGAAAAAAGAATTCTACACAGTCTTTCGGGCGCGTGTGTTCGCGTTTACTGTTACGGATGAAGCACAAGTGTAGATTAGAAAACACGGCGTTCGTTTCTCCGAAGTCTTAAAGAGCTTGGACTGCACAATAATTGTCTAGCAAGTATGTTACGAGAGGTATTTTTAAGTCTCGGTGGATGTTTTCATTCCTCATATACCAAGGGGCACCGGTAATGAGCCGCAATGTCTTCGATTGGACTCTTTGGATTTTGTCGAGATTGCTCGAGCTTGCTTTGCCCCATAGCTGGGCACCGTATAACCAGATAGGTTTGATTGCACTGTTGTATAGCAGGACCTTATATTCAAGGTTTAGTTTTGAGTTCGCGTTTAGGAGCCAGTGAAGTTGATGGACCTTTAGTTTCAGTTGAGTTTTCTTGGTTTCGATATGACTTCTCCAGGTGATTCGGCGATCCAGGTGGATTCCAAGGTATGTTACATGATCAGATTGAGAAAAAGGGATATTGTTTAGTTTCAATATCGGACAAGTGCTAAAATTCAGTGTGAAAGTTACCTCTGTGCATTTAGCCTCATTGACTTTTATTCTCCAGTCCGAGAGCCAAGATTCTACTCATCTGAGATGTACACCTAGATTAATAGATACAATATTCTGCAATTTATGTGCGGCCATTATAGCGGTATCGTCGGCAGAAGTGGATGTTAGCACGATTGGGCTGGTAGGGATATCTGCGGTAAACAGAAGGTAAAGGATAGACCCCTGGACGCTTCCCTGGGGCACACCTGTTAGTATTTCGCGGTCATCGGTGACGTGTTGCCCACACTCGACTCTGAGTCAACGGTTTTCTAAGTAAGACTCAAGAATTCGATGCGTATTTGCCGGTAAGTATTTGCAAATTTTGTAGGTCAAGCCAAAGGGCCAGACTTTGTCAAATGCTTGAGCAACATCCAGAAATACGGCGCAGCAATATTCTCCTCGTTCAAATGATTTTCCAATTGCTTGGGTCAGACGATTTACTTGTTCGATGGTGCTGTGACCTTCCCGGAATCCAAACTGATATACCTGAACTATGTTTAAAAAGAACCATGGGCTAATTAAGCAAAACAAAATGGATTTCTTTATATTTTTTTCCACGCCACAAATAATGTTTCTAAAATTTAGCCGATATATATTCTGAACTTGAAATAAAGTTCGCCGATCTACATCTGATGTATTTGATATTTTGTGGTGTCCTAATGTCAGTGCCACACTTTTGGGAATGCGTTTTGAATTTGAGTTGGTAACTAAAAAATAGCTAAAGAAAATGATTTGTATCATCACAAAAAAAGAAGAATTCTGTTTTGGTGAATTGCTTAACACTTAAGCTCAATGCTTAATATGTAATATTGTTCGCCACAATTCTACAACAATGTACGAGTATAACTTATTAATAAGAAATTAACATTGAAAAGACCAACAGAATCATCTGCACACCTCGTTAACGAAGTCATTCATACAAACCAGCATTTGAAAGATTCCATGCGTATGTCAAGGACATTCTGATGCTGGCGATTAACGATATGTCCTTCGCCATCAGCCCAATGGACAAATTAAGTCCCGATTAATATCTTCTGAGTTGAAAGTACTCACAACAACGATACGATATGCAGAAACTACAAGGAAGTCAATACCCGTGGGTATGTTTGTGAATTTTATCAAAACATTCTCTAATTATGGAGCATTTCAGCAACTACTTATGCAATAAATAATACCTATAATTGTCATATTCATAAACTTAAGATAACGTTCAAATATATGGGAGTGTTAATGCCACAGAGTCATACATGTACAGACACAGACGTATGTACATCAAATATTCATTGAAATATCCATGCGATGGCAGTGCTTTCCACAAAGCAAATCTCCATTCGAGGACATAATCAATAGCCATAGACGTGGTGCTCACAATTTTACTATGATTCGCCATACCTCCTTCGCCGGCCGGAACTCAGCATGTTGCATCCTCGTCCAACGTTGAGGTGCGGCTGAGTCTATAGACGACTATGCCAGCATAATATAATGGACCGGCATGTGGTACATGATTTTTCGGCATGCTCTTGATGTTATTGGATTTTTATCGAAATTCTCTTCACGTTCCGCCATGACGCTCCAGGTGCTATGCCACAGTCATATAAACGGCCACATTAATATAATGGTTTGCCGATATTATCGTATTATGTTTGGCCGTTCTCTCCCATACCCTTTCCCCGTTGGCAAAAAACGGAGAGAAAAAAACAACCGGAAGAAGCAGAAGAGCCTAACATTATATAAGAGTCTGATTTATGTGACATGGTACGGCATGGCATGGCATGGCACGGCACGGCACGGCACGATACGGACACAATGAAGAATTTTAAATGAAAGACCATTTAAAGTGTATTTGTGAGTGGGACTGAGTCCTCTTCGATGGACGTGTGGCGAGTGGTGACTGTACCGTTCCATGAATCATCAGTGGTCATTTGTGTTTTTCATTTTCATAAAAGTTTCTCAATTGAAACATTTTGATTTCGGTGACATTTGCACAGATAGAGAAATAGACGTGCAACACAAAGTGGGAGCTATACGTATGAGAACACCAACATTCACAGCAGTAGAACTCAGACGAACTTCTTTAAAGGTCTTTTAAGAGATTCAATAGATAATGGAATTGGCTTTTAATACTAGGGCATGATAGATGGCATTCCGTGTGTCACTAAAACAGTGACAGGCCCCCTAAACTATGTACTTCCGAAAAATTATCTAAACTTTGTTGTAGACAATAAAGTGTCACACAACTTTCTAACAAAATGTATAAAAGTATCTCTTGAGATTGAAATAAGAACAGTCGAATACTGCCGTTTTTATTTAGATGATAAGGAGATTAGGACAGTAAGGCACGAGTCGGACGTGTAAATATAAATCTCCATTTATGAAGGGGACAGTACCTCCATGACTTCATGGAGGTTAGCTTGTGACCATATCGCGTAATCCCTTCTATAGTAAGAAAAATCCAATGGGTCTTTTGTTTTAATTGAGTTTGTTTTTAATTTTTATTATCGGATTCATAATAATTTCAGTGATACGTTGTTTACCCATTTGGATCACAGTATTTCAACGTTTGAAATCTTAAGATGAATTTTACTATAAAACAAGTAAAAACGACTTTGACCAGGCCGCATCATAAAAACGCACCACCATGGATTCGCTATGCCAGTGCAAATGAAAAATAACACTTATCGTATTATTGGTAAAACTTTTTGAGGTCTTAACGGCCTCAATATTTACAATACGAGTAGGTCGTTTGATTTGACATTAATAAGTTTTTAAGCCCAAGGGCCCTAATAAAGGGTTGTCCAATAGGGACATAACAATTTCGTATCTTTATGTCAACGCATTCTCACACATTTTTAATGATCTTTCAGTGTCAAAACGTTAGCCGAAGTCAACATTTTCATCATTGTAAAGTACACTTACGAGCAACGTTTAGAGATCACTTAAAATTACTACCGAAATTCTGAGTCTGCTCAGCAAAGTTTTACGAAAATCCAGACTTTTCATCTTCATCGATGAACATCATTTCTGGCTGAGTGGTTTTGTCAATAAACAAAATATGCCTTATTGGACAGCAACAAACCCACATATGCTTCAAGAGACACAATTGCATCCGCAAAAATTACTGTATGTTGCGGTTTTATGCCTAAATGTGTAATTGGGCCGTATTTTTTCGTCGATGAAAACAATCGTCCTGTTTCCGTCAATGGAGAGCGCTACCGTGCCATATTAGAAAAATATTTTTGGCCAAAATTTAATGAGTTTGACATCGCCAATATGTGGTTTCAACAAGACGGTGCCACTAGCCACAAAGCACGCGTTACAAACGATATACTGAAAGCATTTAATGTCGGCAATTATGTATGAAATACAATATCAGACAAATATCCGCCTGTGTTAGCCTCACAAATGCGAGCCCTTTTGGGCACATTTGTCATAATATTGACGTTTCTTGGCGTCGAATTGAGGTTGATGGATTGTTTTGAACACTTTTTTGATCAGCAGTAATGTTTTCAGCCGATCTTACAGTACGTTGTGGTCCCTGCTTGGGCCTATCAGCTACAGACCCTCTTTCTTCGAAATCATTCGCTACACGTTGTTTCTCCCAAAAATTTCACGTAACTTTCTCATCGTTACAGTAATTGATGATTGATTTTGATGAAATGTTTTTACGATTAAAACACATTGGATTATCGAATATTTTTTATAATAAATTTGCCACGTCTCTACTTCACAACTGCCAAATATGAATTGTCAAGACTAATGTTTACCTTCCCGGCGAATATAAATTAAATTAATATACAAAAAAGATAAATTTATATATGAATTTATTGTAAAATATGATTTAATTTGAGGACCTATTCGTCGCTTGTTTACTTAATAACTATAACTTGTTGGTCCCCAAGCCTCAACGCGTTCGAGCAATTGTTGAAAATTGATCTATATTTCGAATATAAAGTAAATGTTATTACATTTAATCTGTTAAAATAAGTTGATTTTTTAAGCAACATTTCTGGGGCCTTTTTTGGGTGACTATATCTCAATGATACAAGAACCATCCCTCTTTGGATGTGTTAAATAAAGCTCCAATTATTTTTTTTAGTTGAGCTCCAAAATAATAAAGGTACATTGAAAAAAATAATAACAAAGTTTGCTTCTCTTAAAAGGTAATTTATAATTCAACGGAAACTTTTTGCCATCTAATCCGATTTTGAACACTTCAATTTCCAAACAGCTTATGACTGTAAGCCATCGTGCAATTTTTCGGGGCTTATTTGAATTGCATTTAATATGGCTACATCGATAAAGGCCAATATTTCGAGGTGTTTCAAACGGAATGACAAATTTTCCATTCATTTACCATATGGTATTTAAACCAATTAAAAATTTCTCCTCTATCCATATACCAAATCGTTGAAAACATTTGGTCCACTGTCATTTGATCAAGTAAGATCTAATTATCGTATGACACAGTCATCAGATTTAGCTTAATGTTATGACTCAGGTTTTGTAAGCTTCTCCTTTGCTACTGAAATGAAAACCTAAAAATATTTTAGCATCGGTACATAATAGCCCCGGTATGCAGGACATATCTCGCTGGTCTCTGGGCTGGTGTTTGCTTTTATACGATCGCCTCTTTAAAACCTCTTCTAAGCCCTCCCCTCGGGCTGTCATGTGTTAACATAAAATGCGGATGCAAGGCCTCTGAGTGTCATAAATGAACTGCAGGTGGTAAACACAGCTTGCTGCACTTCTAAGCAGATATGTACCTTACCACAGACAGACGCAATTTTGTCATAGCTGTTCCTATAACAGTGTAAGATATTTCCCAGGGGGCATTGAAATGTCACCCATATCTGCATTGCTTTGAATGTTTTTTCTTAATTGTTGCAGGATTATTGTTTTCACACGCATGAAGACAAAGAGGCCTTGTTTCAAATCGAACTTTAACTCGAATGTTTTTACAGGACCAAAGCCAAATATCATCGTAGCAAAAGAGTGAAAAACAAAATGTTGCAGAAAATTCTTCTGGTGCGTATCCAACAGAAAGCAACATACACAAACACTGCAAACGAAAACTCAAATATTTTGCATACCTTCTCAAGTGTTGTTGTTATGCGTGTGTCTGTGTTTGTGTACAACTCTGAGCCGAAACTATTCCATTGTCAGCCGGCCATGATTGTGTTGAATCCTCTGGGTTGCCTGGGCTTCTACGTTCCGTTTGGTTTTCTATATCAGTTGCATTGCCATTGTAGCCGGATGCCACTCGTAATTGTGCAGCATTGCATGGCATTGTGAATTCTATGGGCTTGGGATTGTTTCATTGTGCTCGCGCTCGTATTTCAGTTGAGCTGCCCCCTGCACATCCCGACCCGCTATAAGCTTTCTACCTATTTGCATATACACGATATATGATGCGGTACAACTGGCATTATTGTTCGTGATAATTACGTTCATGGTGATGATGACGGGGCTGTTCAGGTTGTTCTTGCATCCATTTCGCTATCCCCGTCAAGACGGCAATTGCTTCCATAACAATTCCAAAGTTGCAGAAATTGCTGGCACATTGTCAACAGTCGAACAGCCAGCCAGCCAGCAAGTAAGCCAGTCCGTCTGCCATCTCTCTGAAGGATCATACTACAGTGGAGAATAACAGTCATTCCAACCAATTATCACTTGAGGGCAACCATAAAAATTATCAAACAACAAACCAACAAATAAACGAAAAGCCATAAAATTACTTTTTATGCAAAAATTTTAAATAATTCCTTTGGTGTGTTGCCACTAACTCAGCATTCACAAGAACAAAAACAACAACGCCAGGACAGAGCGATACAGGAGCTGAGTCTAGGGCTATAAAATTCAATTTGTTGTTATTGTGCAGCACCGTATCGCATATGTACATCAATTCCAAGAACAATGCCAGAGAAAAACACCCTCCTCCGCAGTTCTTACTTGTGTTCAGATATCTACATGTGCAGCAATGATAATGACGATCATCATGACGAAGTAGGTAAAGTGCTAAGGATTCCATTATGACGTACATACATGTACACGGATGGACGGACGCACACACATCGCATTGTAGAAACAAGTTAGAAATCATAACATTGAGTACGAATTGAAAGCGATACAACGATAACATTTTAATATTCAAGAAATTTTCATAAAATTTCAATATTTATTTTCTCGGTTCGCCGCATGCTATTCGGTAGCTGCCAGTGACTGCGAGGGCCTTTCGCTCAATCCCCAGCCCCACTGACCAGAGTGCGAGATTTATGAATGTGCATCCATCCATTAGCCATGGCCCTCTGGTTCAAATGTCCCATAAATCTTTGGAAATTGTACATAAATTACTTACTTAAAGTATTTTGTTAATTCATTCCATCATTTCGGTAGCCAACCGACAGTCCAAGCGCCAGCTCAACCCACCGCCCGGACGTTTAATGAAATGTATTCGAAGAAACTGTTCATTGTTCTTTGCTTGTATTTTTGCATAGGAAAAACTTGTGACATTTATCAATTTCAAATGAATACTAATGGCAACTATCATTATCATTAACAAATTCCAACAATGTGATGACCTTCTTGTCTTTATGTATTCACACATAAACACGAGTCTGTATATGTTTTTGTATCCACGACCAAGGAAGGATTTAATCGGGGAAGTCGTTCAACATGCCGCATCTTCCTGATGGCACCACGCAATGGCTGCGGAGTACAATGAATCCGACGTCTTGCTTGGATCGCTGCCATTTGTGGGCTTCATCACCTACACATGCAAATTTTCAAAATCGTTTACTCTAGCCATAAGGAGGGTAAAGCGAAGGCGGACTGTTAGTCTTCAATTTGGTCATAAAAAGTTCTTACCCCTGTGGAAGGTCATAATAATAAATGTTAAGTGTATTGTGTTCTGGTGAGCCAGTCTATGTATGGTGTGTGTATGTGTGCGTGTTAGGAGAGGCCCTATTAAAAATAACGAAGAAATTTTTAATAAAGCAAAGTACCCGCTCAATTGGGTGGAAAAGATGATTTTCCTTCTTTAGCAAGAAGGAGAGTTTTTTAATTTTAGCCCCGAGTATGCCATGAAATGCCAAAATTGAATAGCACCTCAAGGCATAGACCTCATCTCTCTCAGCTCAATACATACAGCTTAATCAGACGAACCATAACAACCCTGCAGTTTCACAAGTAGTGGCTGGTAACTTTTCATCGACTACCTCGCCGATGGCATTTCATCGACTACTTCGCTGGTGTAAAGTAAAGTGTAAAGTGGTGTCTCGAGAGATTTTCTATTGTCATTCGTATATGAAGTAACCTTAAGAATTTAATAATGTTATTTTCACCTAATGCTTTAGGTTGTTAACTTTGTAGTTGAATTGAAATAATATGAATTGAAAAAATATTAAAAAATAAAAATAAACAGAAAAAAAATTCCCAGCCCGGAATGGAACCTGGGTTCTTTTTGTCGATGAATTCGTCGACGAAGTGTCACCGATAAATTCGTCGATGAAATGTTACCGATGAATTCATCGACGAATGGTAATGCAGAGGGTGAGGGTGAGAAATAACAACCAACCAACAACAAATGCCACATGAGACAAACAAGAAAGAGTTACACAGAATCAATGAGATAACAACAACAAAAAAACGCGTGCAAAACAAAACAAAAAACTGTAACGGGCACCCAAATAAAAAAAACCCAACAACAACACATGCTACATTGCAAATAGAAAAAAAACATCAAACACGCATGAGAATATGAACTTGGTTGAGGGACGCAAGAAAGAGAAAGAGTCATTAAGTGTTTGACATTAAAAAAGAAAAGACGTGCGTGGAGTGACTTCTAATTTTTTTATTTCTTGTGTCTATTTCGTCAATTGAACTGTGTTGATAAAAACTTCTTGCAAAATTTGGTGATTGGTCAAAGGTGAATAATTTAATAATAATTCTACAGTGCTCTTTTAGGTAATTCAATTCAAGAATCTTTGAAATAAGAGCAAATCAATATTATATTATTTTATATTACAGAATCCATAACTGTTATGGATGAGAACGCAGGGTCGGCAGAAGAGCAACTTCGCAAAGCAGTCAACCTGCAGAAGAAGGCATTTTAAATCCATTTCGCTAAAAAAAGGAAAACAAAATGAGCCTTTACTTTTGCCATAGATGCATATTTTTTATTTATATTTTGTTTATGTACACCTACCTGACTACCTGAATTAAGTCATAATGTTTTAAGTTTTTTTTTATTTTTTTGAAATTCAAATTTTTTATGTTTTTAGTTTTTCTTTATTGGCTTTATTGTTTCCGTTTGTAAAACAAAAATAAAAATATTAAAAAATAAAAATAAGCAGAAAACAAAAAATTCCCAGCCCGAAACCGAACCCGGGTTCTTTTTACTATTCTATCGCTGTTTGTCGATGAATTCGTCGACGAAATGTCAACGATAAATTCGTCGACGAAATGTCACCGACAAGTTCGTCGACGAAATGTCACCGACAAATTCGTCGACGAACAGTAAGGCATTACCAAAGCGGACATCGCCTTGTTAAATTCGCCGCTCAAAAGCATTGCTGGTAGTTGAGCGAGTAGTCGACGAAAGGTTTGTGGTAGTCGGTGAACTCATCGGCGTAGAGTCGATCACCAATACTGCAGGGAATACATGGGCAAGTGTGTGTGTGTGCTCAAACGCAAATACCGTCCGACCGCCGGAATGAAATAGCCGTGGAAGTGATTATTTCAATGCCACAGATTGCAAAGTGCGGGTATCAAAAATAAGTCCACAGAGCATCACATCAGCAGGACTTGTTTAAAAGCAACCTCGAAACGTATTACAGAGATATTCCAATCTAATTTCAATGTTAAGTTGTCTTATTTTGGCAAGTTTTGAACAGTAAAGACGATTTATAGTGGAAACAAGTGGGCAGTGGAAACAAGTCGACCAGGCCGAGGCAACACCATTGATTGCATTCCAGTAAAGCATTGAAGGAAATGGTTGTTGGTTGTGGATCCATGTTTGAAATAACTGCAGTATTTGACCCTGTAGGGGTCAAGGCCTCAAATTAAGTCAGGGCCTCTAATTAAGTTAGGGCTTCTAATTAAGGCAAATCTTAAAGCTAATGTAATATTTGGGAGAATTTTTTTAATGTTCGATTACCCAAAATTAGTCCAATTTAATTATGGACATATTATGTGCAATGTTGAATTGGACCAATTTTGAGTCCCTAGGGCTCGTAGATTTGAACCACAAACTTAGACAAATCCCCGAAAATTTGCACATTAAGATTAAGGAGAAAATTTCACTATTTTTGACAACGTATTTTGGTTATACTAAATATTCCAATTAAGGGAAACCGGAAAAAATGCTGAAAACAAGAAGATATTTTTCGGTGCCTCTGATACCTTGAACACATTAATCAAGGCCTTAAATTTAATGGAATTTTAGAATATTTGTTACATTCGGATTTTTGGCGACATTTAATTGTATTTTAGTTTTCACATATCCATAGTTAGGGGCTTTTTTCGCCCCTAGGACCATATGCGCTCCATATGGTCCGCGTCCCAAATTAACGCAAATTTTATCTAAAGTTACGAATTTGGATATGTTAGAAAATGTCACAGTTTCTGGATATCCATTAATTGCATATCATATCAAACCTTAGGGTCACAGAGAATAATGACTATGACCTATGGCTTCCAGGAAAACCCATTTCAGAGTTATTCATTCAAATTATATAATGGACATTTAAAAATAATGAGGTAGAGAGTTTGCTTTATCCATTAGCAGACAACTTTTCCCGATTTCTTCAGTTAACAAATCAACCGTCATTTATCAGATTGGAAGAAGGCTCTAGTTTTTCTTTTGCGTGGACACTGTAGTGCTTTCAACAAATAGACACATGTCGGACGGATAGACGCACATGGATAGATTTTCTTATAATAAATATTTTTTTAAGGTTGCAGATAAGTACTCGTATTTCGAGTCGTTGCAAACGGAACTACAAAAGCATATATAACCTTTGTTCTGTGGTGGACAGAATCAAACGCAGACAAGATAAGTGGTCATAACTAATTTATACCTCTATTGACCATACGTGGTCACTTAAAAAAAATTTGGCCTCCAAGATAAAAAGAAAAAATATTAGTCGCCTCTACATTTTTGAACGGCCGCTTGTTGTGAGCATGACGTCCAATTTTTATAATCAATGCGCCGCGACCCAAATAATTGGTAGATCTTTAAAAAACACCAATATTGCGCGTAATGAGTAATAGTGGCCCCATGATCACTATAGCCCAAAGATTATATGACATACATTGCCAATATGTCCAAAAATCAAACCCATTAGGTATGCGTTAAGTTAACCTCCACATTATTTCTAAGTCATGGTACGTTCACATAATATAAACGAGTTGACAAATACTCAAAAAATGTCATTTTTTAACTTTTACTCATTTAGAGGAAAACTGAGTCCCTCTAGTTCAATTACGCCAATTTCAAGTCGATGCAGAACGTGATTATTAATGTTCATATATGGAGCTATGTCTTTATAAACTCACTGCATCCAAGACAGCCATGGATCCCCTAAGTCGGAATTATATACAAGCACTATCGGTTTGAAAATGTTTAATCCCTTTTTTTATCGGTATTAAGACTGGGGTTCGACAAGGGTGCATCACATCGGGATTGCAAGGCCGACTAGAGAATAAACATAAAAAAACGATGCGCATTAACGTGGGAAAACCTTATCTAATCTGCAGGTTCTGTTATATGGGAAATCTAATGGGCGATACAGGCGATATAAAACATATATTTTGTCACATTAATAAAACCCGGCTGCCGTTCGGATTTTTGAATTCTTTGTGAAAGTCGTCATTTCGTCGTGGTATGTTGTGACATTAACGTTTTTCAGAGATTTTAAAACAAAATTTAAAACAAAATTCAGAGATTTTAAAACAAATGTCTGCTCAAAATTCTTCGCACATTTTAGCCCAGAACTATTCCGAACATAGGCCTATGTTTAATAATCTAACAGCAATCAGACATCACAAATAGGAATCTATAGGCAACTCGCTAAGGAAGCAGATGAGACCGCAGACCGGCCATCGAATAGCATCCACAAGGCAGCAGGAGATGAGGACATTTGTCATTCACTTACGTGGAAATAGCCCACTGAAATTAAAGCTGATACATGCAACTTAAGTCAAAGTAATTTAAAATTGTTAGCCTTAAACAGAGTAGGATGGACTTGACTATGTGTCCTCATAGAAGAAAAAAGCGAAAAATATCGATTATACTTAAAACTATTTTAGAAGAAACTGAAAAAAACTGCTTAGCTTGGGTGATAGTCGTGAACACTATCCACCATTGGACTGAGGCCCACGAACGCTTTCACAAATTGCTTTTATAAAAAGTTTTACACTCTTTTTCGGCGTTCACAGTAAGTCGACGACAACCACACACACACACACGGGAAGATTATTACTTTTTTCCTGGCGGGCATCTTTTCTCCAGCTATTACGGACTACATTGTCGTGAATGCCAGCTGTACGGACACTAACCGTGCGTGTTCCTGTAAGGGTGCCTGTGGAAGTGAGTCTATATGTGTGTGCGTGTAGTGTAACAACAGTAACTAAAAGACCTTAATACACCGACAATGTTTTGTTCTTCATTTTTAAATCATTACAATGGTCTCGGTATTATTTTCACTCTGTTTTATGCATATACACGGTTTGTGTGCGTCTTCGTGAATGTACAAGTATCTCTGCTCACCCTCACATTCGCCGCCTACCCTCCTTACAGGATGGATACAAAAAAAAAGAGAATGTAGTGTAGCGGCTATGGCCACTGTGAGATGGAGAGGGAGCGATGTGCAAAGAAAGCAATGAATAAAGAAAATGAAATCGTTTAAACGCACAGACAAGAGTAGTACACATTTTAATTTGTTTAATGAGCATGTTGAGGCAAACAATTGTAGGCTTTCTCTACCGCAACAACAACAACAGCGACAACGCCAGCAACTCTCTGCGATACAACAATTTCGGCCAAGCCAAAGCATAGCTGAACGGCAACAGCAACAACTGCCATAATGTATTTATATACCAGTCGGTGCGATTTCTTCCTCCGCCACTCTCTCACTCACTCCAGTTTATTGAGTCCGCTGTGGGCCTTCTTTATTCCAGCCCTGCGATGAGTGCTGGCATTTTTTGTTTGTGCTTTCATTTAAATTCATACCTTGAAAATTGTTTACTTACTTTTTTTAGGTATAAATTAAAGGGGCTCAGGAGTGGGGCAGTTGGAGAACGAAGGCTTTACGTATATTTTGCTATTTGTGTTTATTTTCATTTCTCTTACAACGAGTCACTCGCTCTGTCTCTCTTTCTCTCTCTCTCTCTCTGTTTATATTTCGAGCTACTGTGTGTGTGTGCGTGTGTGTTGAGGCCTGCTTTTTTTGTTTCATTATTTGTCGGCATTGTCGACTAAAGTGCTCTCAAGTGAAACATTTTAATGGAAAGCGGTTTTCCAAAGCTTTCATTCTGTTTATCAATTAAATTTCAATTATTCAAATGAAATGAATGGTTTACATTACTTTTGCGAATAAACAGGCCCAACTACGAGTCCCACAACCAGCAACAACAAAGTGTAAGCTGAAATACAGCCAAACGAAAGGAGACACAAAACAAAAACTGAACAAATATTTAAATAATTTAAAAGTATTCCATTTGAATTTCAAATATGCATTTGCGCCTCTTACCTCTGAACAAGCGGTCAACCCGAAAATGGGCTACCCAAGAGCATAATAAACCGCTGTTGTTAATGATATCGTTGCGGCATTGATTAATGGGATAGCATAACTCGATCTCATCTAAAATTCACCTAGTCAAACTGTAATGGTCTGACCCAGCTGAAGCAAATTTTTTTCCTCGCCAAACTGTTATGAAAAATAAGGATAACTTCTCTCAAATCAGTGAGCTGAGCACGTTTTTATTCTTATACTCACTGACCGAGATCTACGGTTTAATCTCGGTTGCAAATGGCTAGTGAATTTTATCAACAAGTTTTCAAATGGTTTGCAGATAAATCACTTACTCGTAAAGTCGATAGCACTCACGTGGTGGTAGTGGAAGATGTTTTTACCAGAAGTTGAACCTTAGTTTACTTGTGTGATAGTCCTGCATACTAACCGTCATACCACAGCGGCCCAAATTTTCTAGACAGTTTCCGATATCATAATACTTTTAAGAGGAACTTTTCTCTACATTATCCTTATGCCACAGTATTTGGCGAAACTTGATAGGTCCCAGTTTTATCAGCAGGACACAGTACACTTAGACTTTAACTATCGAGCTTGTGTGCTCTAGGAATACCTTTACAACATAGGCTTAAAAGAATTAACGGACAGGTCACCGGTTGAGGCCTGCTTTTTTTAATGGTGACCGAGTTTTACTAGCTGTCATATTTGACTAGTACTAACTTAACCACTTTGAATGGAATATGAATCTTCAAGCATTAGTACAGTGAAAAAGTTGTTGTCACAACAAGGTGTGTCGTATTTTAAATCTTGTTCGTCTACGGTGGATCTATTTCGACATACAGGTAAAGGAATCTCGCTTTTTTTAACTGGATGCGTTGAAGTGTGCCCTGCCATAGTATTCGCTTACAGGGGAGTGTAGGCGTTTTTTACATATCTAACTCAAACTGTAATTCGTCAAAGGTAATCTGACGGTGGTCTGACGAACAATACTACATGCGCATTTCCAAAGTCACTCATAAAGTCTTCTTTACAAAGACAATTCCACATGCGAATTGTTTCGAGCTTATTAGCCTTTAGTCTCTTAGTGAAATGTATAGGGACATACTGCAATATTCTCCAACCTGCTACTTTATATTTTAAGTACGTGATAAAATAATTACTATAATCTGTGGTAAAATTTAGTGAAAATTTGCCAGAAATCCCTTTTTGTAATTTAAATACATGTCATGCTCCTTAAGGTACCCTTCGCACATATGGTACGCTTATAGTTTAAGCGTTTTATTATACTTATACAGAAAACGATAAAATTTAATTAAACTACACAGCAGTGGCATTAAGCAGACGTCTTTGCCTCACCTCTGCCGGTAACTAGTTGGCATTATTTAACTAGTGGGTCTATTATGGGGCATAAACATGTTTTAGCGATTCAAAGGAGCTGCCATGCGAGTAAATTAATTTTTATTATATCTACACAAATTTATTCTTTTTCGAAATTTCTCATTGCTTCTCGGATATAAGCCATAAAAATATTCTACCGAATAAACTATTTTTGTAGACAAATTCTACTATTCCATAAATTATTGCCATGGATTTTTTAACATATTCAGTACTGCAGTGGGATGTCAATCTTGGCATGATTTGATAAATATCTTTTGTGACTTATGACTTGAGCAGTTTTGTATTCTGGTTCGAGACCTTTATGTTGTTTCTTTTTCAGAATCAACTTAAAAAGAAGAAATTGGTGAAATGTATTTGCTACGGTTGCCAGGCAGACTGTACAGCTGTTTCTAAACCCGCCAAGGTTTTTCTTCAGCAGTCTTTGGCAACGATTACTTCGGCCACAAATCAAATGACTTATACGGGAGACTCATTTTTATTAATGAGAATTACCCTTTGTGTATAGTCTTCGAACTGTGCGTAGAGCAATCTTCAACGCGCAATATCATTTCCACCAATTCCGTTTCGCATGGGTCTTCGTTGTGACCTTTGAACCATATCTTCCCTTTTGACATTTCGCAGCTCTTTTTTCGGTGTATGAGTCTATGCAAAGTAGATTCATTTATTTGCTTAACATTAAAAACAACTCTTTGTGATTCATATTCTCTTAATTCTCTTCTATTCTTCTCTTTCCAGAAACACTTTCATCGAACCTCATTGTTAATTAAGGCTTTTAATCATAAGTTTCGTTTAGATCTGGAATTAAATTCGTAAGTATTGCCGCAGAGGAGTGCTTTTAATTAATTACATGAACATCCTTTCGTCCGTCCATCCTTACGTACAGGAGGGGGGGGGGGGTGTTTGGCATTTGTCAAGTGCTGGAATTCACGGGGTGGCGTATACTTTATGTGTAAATTCGGGCACATATTCATCATACGTCTAAAGGGCCTTAAGCAAAATGTTGCGGATCAACACCAATGACAGACAGTTTGGGGGTGCAAAGGGGGCATGCGAACAAATACATTTGTCATATTTGAACAGGGCCACAGCAAATGGCGGCAGGGAAAGGCACTCCTAATGTAATAAATATCATGGGAAATTTTGTAAGACAACAAATAGGGATTGTTTCAAAATCGTATTCGTTGGGGGTCCCACTTTGCAAAAGGCATTATATTTATTTCTATAAAATTAAAAATGCAGAATAAATTGCTGTCGTAATAACGAAACGACATTACAATTGATCTTCCGCAGTTCTCCAAACGAATATATTACTCAGGTTGTTTTATTTCATGTGGCATAAATTTCAGGTCAAAAATAAACCCTCCGATTATTCATTAAATTAAATTGTGCCTAAAACGTGTAGGAACTGTAAAGGCTGCCACCTCAACGTTTCATATTTCCATAAGAGCCATTAAGCACGCGGACATAATTTGCCATTCAGTCCGTCCGTCCGTCCGTCCTCCTCATTTCCGAAATCGGCACTAAAGTAATTTCACTTCATTCTCCAAATTGTTTCTTTTGCACTTAAACAGCACCACTGATCTTACTTAATATTAAATAAGTGAAATTTTGGTAAACAAACCCTTCGAAATACCCCAAAAAATAAATAAAACGTGTTGGCAAAACTTCCTGTCCATTGTCACTTAAACAGAATTCCTCCCTGAGGCAACAACTTGCGTCCGCTGACCACAAATTATGGGACCGACAAGTACTAGGACGGACGAACGGACGGACGCAGAATAAAATTAAATCTGACGAAGCGACAGAAATAAAAAATGTGTACAAAATAAACTTTCGTTTGGAGCATTTACAGATTTGTTTATTTGATGCGAGGTCAAATTAAACCCGAGCGCAAAATGTGACAGTCGCCCAACAACAAAACGACAGACAAATAATTGCAAAGCCAACAATTTGTTTAGGTTACTTTTGTTGTCGTTTCTATTTTTGCGTTGAAGGTAGAGTGGGAAACTATCGTATCTGGGCTACAGCAGCAATTAAAGGTCATTTTGAATTGTGCTCCAGAAGAAGGAAGTGGGCCGACTTGCAACTATGATGCAATATTTCTACATAAACTGCAGGTATTGGACTTTGCAGAATAATTGTTCATGGCCCTGACGTCAGAGCCAAAAACGAATACATTTAATTGGAAATTTTCCAATTACACTGTGAAATTATTCGATCCAAGTGGGTTCTCGGAATGCCCATACATTCTGAGAAGGCTTTCTTCAGTTATTATGCGCTACTTAAACTTCAATAAATAACTGCACTACATAACCTGCACTACAACCAATCTATAGCCCAACCAACCAATCTAGTTATCTTCGTTGTCGGCGGCGCTTTACTAATCAGACAAGGGCAGCCAAGCTCAAAAGATTCCCGTAAAAGAAATTACTCTGGTGCATTTTAACAGGAAATTTTAAGCTCTGAAACAGAAAATTTGATGTCTAAATAAACAAAGTCTTCAGAATATTCGCTGCTACACAAAATTTTGTACAACAAGTAATAAAAGTCTTAGTCGAGAAAACGCGATGTCATGATACGTTCACCGCATTCTATGGATTATATTTTTGTTCCACATCAAATATTATTGGAATCTGATAAAAAATTTTGGTGACGGTTGGATCTCATAACCGAGGTACATTTGTACTTACTCCACTTTTAAATATTGTTTATCCTACCTTTGTTCAAAAGCATGGTAAGCGATAAAAATTGAAAAAATGCCAAAGCAATTTCCGGTTTTACAAACACAATTTAAAGCGAATATATTGTTGACGTTACAGCTAAGGAATTGACTTCAATATGATTTTCCAAGGGAGATATAGGCGTTTAACAACAGGTACAAATCATTCATTTTTATTTAGCAAACTATTTTGTCTATGTTCGTGCATCATTCGTCGCGCTTCGCCCAATTACGGTCGCCATAATCGTCCTTATGCTAGGACTATGCAAAGTATAGCATACAATCCAAATGTAATCTCAGAGGCTAAAATGCATCCTGGAACAGTCACTGTTGGTGTAACGACATAAAGTTTCAACAGAACGGCACTTTGTGTCTCACAGCGCATGCGGAATGGTGGAAATCTCACGGTTGAGGTGATGTGGACTGACCAACGATAACGAGTTAGACTTTTTCTTGCCGTGTTTTCTTAAGTCGCAGAATGATAGCGACTTAAGGCGAACATATCCAATATCATCGGTATGCGCTAAAGTTATAGAAAGTTGAAACAATTCGAAAGCGAAACTCTATACATTCTATCGATAATGACATTTATAGGCATTGCATATGAATCCAATAGAGTTCGATGGTATCTCACAGAGTTTTTGTTAAATCCAAATTAAAAGAAAAAAGCGCTTTACAAAAAACCTTATACTTTCACACCTCCCGAAGCTAAACAGCAGTAAGCTCTACATTAATTTGACTATCACTTAGAGCTTGGAAAATAAAATCTAGTAATTTTTGTGCTAACATGAAAATTTAGTACTATGGCCAACACCATGATGTTTGTAATTAAAAACAAGTAGAAACGTCGTTAAGTTCGACCAGGCCGAAGCTTTTATACTCTCCACCATGTGCTTATTTGGCATACAGAGTCCATAGACAAGGACCTCACGTCGGGGTCTCCATCTTAGTAGAGTACAAAAATTGACCTTAAATATAGGTATGTAGTTGGCTTTTTAGGAATAAGTTATAGTTTCTGTATAACCATATCTCCCCTCACATTACCGGACGGTTAAGGCCTCTTATTCAGCAAAATCGAAAAATCCAATTCCTTAGAAAATTCTACTGTTTCTAAGTTCACAGTTCCATGTTTGTAAGGACCTATATTTGGCACCCTGGGAACCTTATACACATGGTAATATGCGACAATTAATATGATATCTGGATCCGTCACGAAATTTTATTGTTTTTAAATTGCCATATGTCCATGATTCAAAGTTGCCGAATTTTGATCCCCTAACGTCAATATGGACCGGCACAAGTTCCAAATTGGCACAAATCTTAAATATAGGTTTTATACGAATTTGTGACAATTTCGTTTTTTTTAGATACCCATATTTCTCTGAACGTTACGGGACAGACCACGCCCATAGTTCCAAAGGCCACGCCTATAGGTCGAGGCCTCCAATTCGGCCAAATCCTTGAGTTAATGTCATATTAAGATAATTCAGAAAATTTCACTGTTTCTGAGCACTTATATGTCAATTTTCGAAGGGGCATTTTTTCGGCACCCTAGCGACCTTATACACATGTCTCAAGACCTTAATTTTCTTAGAATCGAAAAATGTATGCGATTTTCGGATTTGTGACAAAATTTTGTTGTTTTTTTAATACCTTCAACAGGGATTAACCGGCTCAAGACCTCCTGCATCAACATTTTAATAGATGACAAGTTTTAAACAAATCGGCAAAGTGACCTTTGTTTTCGTGGCTATATACTGCTTTTATCGCGATTTCGGGTCCTTAACTACCTTCATCAGAAAGCTTCACAGCAATTGTTAAGAGGAAAACTTTACTCTATAATACAAGTACCAGTTTTTCATCAAATTGCTGCGAAGCTTTCTAAATTCGGTAAGTGCTTCAGTGAAAGTTCTAAAATTTGGAACTCATGGCAACCCGCCCTGAACTTTTCACATCAAGTAGACTAAATTACAAACTGTTTCCTCAGAAATTGTTAAGAAACAAAAATTCTTTTTCGATTTATTTAAGGATTAAGGATATATCCTTGATGTAGAGTATTATATCGTACAAGGATAGATTTGTTAATACTATATCAAGGAGGACGCCACCTTCAAGGCGACACCTTGTTTGCTAATTTCTGATGCGGGCAATGGTCAAAATATAGTCGAATATAATCGAATATTTTTGGAATTACCCATACCATCCAAAGCCATGTTATTCAAAGCCACTATGCAAAGCCTTGTAACTTTCATTATATCCGCTTTTAGAGGCTTTACTAATGCAGTGTAACAGAACTACTCTCACATCTTAAGGCAAATTCTTTAAATACCAACCAACTTTTGAAAGAATGCTCAAAATGGCCTATACTTTTTCCATAAAAAATTATACAAGGATTCTGATATAAATTTTATTTTCGAAGTAGAAACCCGTCGATCAATATTTAATGTGACCTCCTACAGATTAGACACTGAGTTTGCTGAGTTATAGACAAGTACCATACTCATTACATCTTGATGGGTCACTGATGCATACTCTGTCAAATTAGACCACGAATGAATCTGAAATGTAACGTTTACGGCATTAGTGATCTTGTAGCCGTAATATTTGAGGTGCGCTATTAAAACCATATTAAAACAGTGGCCAAAGTTTTCTTGGGATCTGTTCCGTTCTGCACCGTTCGATTAAATAAAAATTAGGCCAGGTGGTCTTCACTTAACGAATTCAACAAGTGATAATAGGCGGTATAAAGTCTAAAGTGTATCTTGCACAAACAATTACAGAATCCCATAACAACCGGTATCGCTGTATGAAGGCACTGAGCCTTTTGGACTCGCTAACACTATTTTGCGGATCCGTTGATTATTGACCCACTATAACTATTTCGAGGTACTGAGTCTCATGATCGTGAATACATTTCTTTCGTCTCCAGCAGGCAACTCTTAACAAAATCCAGTTTTACAAATGTTTCACAGTGTATGTGTGTGTAGCTCTGTGTAGCACAAAGTCCTACTACTAAAAATGCGTATAAAACTAAAAATAATTGCCTTGTTAGACTAAGCCGTGCACTTTGACGTTAAAGCCCACTTGCTCGGCAGTGATATGCTTCCTTTCCTCCACACATTTCCCTTTGTGCTGTGAAAGGATTCGGAAAAGGGGGCATTAAAGTGTATATTTTTACAAAGGGAGAGAGGGGCGGAGAGAGTGTGAGGGAGAGAGTATGCTTGCACTTTCGTTGCTCGTCTTTAAGTGGACACCACTACATCCATACGGACAACTACTACACTACATACCCTGATGATTGAATGTGGTGCTGTGCTGTGCTGTGCTGTGCGGTCTTCACTTGGTTCAGTTCATCCGCCAGGGATGATGTATTTTTACCTTTTTTTCTTTTTGCTGTTGTTTGTTGTCCTTGTTTTGCATTTGAAGCTTTAATAGATAAAACAGCTTAATTTGATTTCATTCTTCATATTGTATTTTATCTTCTTCTTGCTCTGTTTTTCTATATTTATTTTATATGTGTGTGTGTGTGTGAGTAAGAGCGCTTTTTTTGCTTTCTTTTTTATTGTATTTGGCTTTTCCTTAAAGCTGTTGATGCCTTTGCTTCAACATCCTTCCGTTTAGCACACAAAGGCAAGCGGGCGGACCGACAGACGAACGGACACACACAATGAATTAAGGTTTGATTTCTTGCAAATATTTTATTGTCTTGTTGCGTTGTCAGTTAAGTTTTTTTCAGTTTCTTGTTGGGTTTATTTCCTCCTTTTAGTTCGTTTTCCAATTCAGAACCAGTCTGACTTTTCATCTATCTTTCTGCCTTTCCTGTTGGGAAGAGGAGATTTCTGTTGTTTGTGCTTTGTTTTTTTCATCATCTTCTTCTGGTAATTCCCTGTTGTCAGGCCATAAAAATATCATCAAGAGAAAAATAAAACAAATTTTAAGAGCAAATTACAGGCAATGCCTCAAACACTTAAAATGCCAAAGATTTCTGACCTTTCATCAAGTTAATGTAAAGTGTGTATAATAAAGCCAAGGCAACAAGAATACTGTGCCTTCTGCCCAAAGAATCAACAATAAAAATTAAAATTGTGTTAATAAAACAAAACACAAAACGAAACTTGACTATTCAAGGATGGACCAACCCCCACGATGAACAGTGAAAGTTTAGAGTTTTTTTTCTTTTTTGTTTTTTTCTATTTGCCTTCGTCCTTCCACTTGAGAGGGACCAATTGTGTTGGTGTCAACTTACACATAAAATATCAGTTTATACGTTCACCCGACAACACCGCTAATTAACTTTAATAGAACCACAGAGATCAAGTTCTTTTATGGGCTGGAATGTTTCGGAACGGGGGTGGCTGCCATCTCATGAATTTTTAAATCTCCACAAAAATGAGAAACTGAATTCAGATCATGTTTAAACAGTTGCCAGTGGTTTAAGCAAATGTGTGTGTTTGTGTGTGTTGGAGAATGAAAAGGCTTTAGCCACTCAAATATTTACAATGCTAAAAATCCATACATAAATTTTATTTAAAATAAAAAATTGTATAGAGCCATCCTAATATTGGTCCATAATGCCATTGCCGGAGACACAAATGCATTCGTTTATAACAGCACATGCATACAAACAAAGAGAGAGAGAGAGACAGAGAGAGAGAGAGAGAGAGAGAGAGAGAGAGTGCGAATGAGAGAACTCTGCCTAACGGATACATGGACAGACGAGACGGATGGACAAACGGATGGTGGACTGAATTGAATTGACATTTCTGTAAATGGACATAAACTCACGTACATCTAAATCCTTTCAGTGTGTATTTAGTAATCACTATAACACATACTAACACACAATAACCTGCACTAACACTCGTTCACAAGCACTATACTGAACTATGACCAGAGACACAACAACCAGCTCAGAAATGCCGAATATAGTTGGACACACATACATACGTGTATCAATGAGGCGTATAGGCCTTCAGCAGACAGTGGAAGCATTTGTGGAAATTAAGGCAACATCTTCCAGATCAAATCGAAAAAATACACTTAATGCAATTTAATGTGAGCTGAGCTGAATCCACTTTTCTTGAAGTGGGTCATGTAGTTCTATTTGAAGGATAATTCATTAAAAAATTAAAAGTCTAGAATTGCCAACCCTGAAGACAAAGACGATTTATAAGTTTAAGAAAGTTTGATTTGCAAACCAAGGCTGCGGTTTAAATAGGGCAGATGTGGCAATTTATATGAACTAAAAATATTTCAAATTAAACAGGGATTAAAATCGACTTATGGGCTGCCGTGGTGGGATGATTATTATTATGCACGATTGTCATACTTGTTAACCCAGGTTCAACTCTGGGTAAGAACATGTCACAATACTTCAACGGCGAGTTTCCTCCTGTTAAATGCCAGCGACTTTACGAGTAACAAATTAATCTCTATGACATGAAAAACTTCTCTATAAAAATGCAGTATCCATTTGGACCGGCGTTTATCTGGAGGTCCCCGTCACAGAGTATACAATTCTATCGTGCGCAGACTACTGATTTAAGAGAAATTTCTCCTTGTTTCTTTATGCGTTGTTGAGGGAATAAAGGCAGGCGGGAAATGCAGAGTCAAATGACCTGAATGCACCGAACTGAGGACAGGTAAAAACAGAACCTATTACACAACTGGTTTGGTATATACAGAATGGTTTTAACTACTTAGTCTTCAAACTCGCGGTATAACTTTGACATAAAACTGCATACTGATATCCGAATAAGGATTTGAAAAATCCTCGAATTTAAGCTGTCTTTTAAACCAAATTCGTTCAAAGTGGGTTTTGTTTGGAAATCAATTACAATTTGTTTGCAAATTGACCGCTTTATTCCTCAGATATTGTGTTTGTATCTGTGCGTCCCCTTCTATTGTAAAAAAGTAGGCTCCAGGAATAGCACCATGGCAAATAACACAGATATTTCACTTGGGATTGGTTCTGATGGGTACTATAATGGCACGTACAGTACCTGTCCTCTCTGATTGGTCTCATGACAACTCACATGGTATCTAAGCAATGGTTAATTGGCTCCCTTCAATGACAAAGCCATGTACAAGTTGCTGGTTCTTTTCGAATAGTTGGATCGATACCGTGATCGGTCCCTTTCCATAAAGCACCTATCACATGACTAGTGCTGTACCGGTCCAATTTTTGTAGGGTAATGAATGGTATTAAAAAAACTGGGTTTAGTAGTCTCGTTTTTTGTAACCAACTGCTACTTCCTACTTATAAGTATCCTTCATGTTCCTTAGGGATACAGTTAATACCCATATAAAATTGAATTTAAGTTCTATACAAAATTAAATAATGTAACTTTGATAATAACACAGAAATAAAAAAACCTTGGTCTACGTTCCTAAGAGGCAGTCGTTGTCCACACTTTGGCCCATCTATTAGCCAACATCAAAAGTCCGTCATATTTCTAAAAATCCCTCCCACTGTACATCATTTATATACAATGCACATGTTGGCCGTTGTACATAAATGGAATATTAAAGATACGTTCATCTTTACTTTCAAGATGGACCAGTTCGATTGCTTGAGTTCGTGACTTGATTGCAGTCGACCTTTGCATTTAAGTCGCTCGCTCTACTCGATGGCTAGTTTTCTGTATAGTCAATGGGACAATTTTAATTAACTCCATGCCAAGAAGACAACAACAGCTACAAATCAAAAATTTCTCATGCTCCCTGGCAACCGGATGACAGCAATGAAATTGTCATTTACCATGGAAATTATTAGTTCATGGTCTCTGCTTAGTATTGCTTAAATATTATTTTAAATTACTCTCCGTGATGACGATTCAGTGCAGTGACCCGAACGAAATACTGTGTCCTGACAAATTGCACCGTGCGCTACAGATTATTTCGTTCCCACCATAATCATTTTCACTAAGTATGCGATTTCATTACACCACCCCCCCCCCCCTCCTCCCCTCCTCCTTACCGACCAAACAAAAGATGTGTGTAAACAAATAAATTCTTGCAATAGAGAACGAAACGAAATGAAAAAAAAACAAAATAAATAAATCGCATTTAACCGACAATAGAGTTGAACATTTACATACTCCAGCAGTTAGTCCTGTGTACAGCTCATGGCCCTCGGTCGTTGGAAATTTATCTCTAGGCCACATCATTGAGCCAAATGTAGCCACCCGTGCCGCAGTGCCATTGTAGTCCGTGCACGGACGTCCGTCCTTCCGTCCGTAGGTCTGTCCGTCCGTCCGTCCACATATTTATTTAGTTGTGTACCGAATTGTGTTGATCGTACATGTTTAATTAAATTTTCCGTATAATCATACCAAATAGAATTGAGAACAATTGTTATTTCGCACAACACACTCACAGACAAAGAGGCACACGCATATTTAGTGAAGTGTCGGAAAATGAATGGGACAATCGGCTAGCGAGAGAAAGAGACAGAGAGAGCAAGAGCGAGAGCGAGGGAGGACGAAAAAATTCACTTAAATACGAAATTATTTATTAGCTCCAATAAATATTTAACGCTTTTATAACTACGTGCAATGCAACTTAATTTACCATTAACACACACATCCACACGTACAAGGGCTCACGCACACAATACCGGTCCATACTCACTCGCTCACACACACACATACACACACGCACTGAACTCACACTGTGACCGTTTGTTTCCGGCCTATTTACGTTAACAATGTCCAGAAATAATTAACAGAGTGATAACATAATTTTCCCGACTCCGCGCTTCATGTTATTCATGGGGATGGCCAAGTGGATGGCCCAGACAACCGAGGGTGGATTGGGATTGTTTCCGTGTACATGGGATTGGGCGGATGGACAGGACCATCAGTGCTCTTTCAAGATAATCATTTAGTGATTGTTTCTTTTTCTCTTCATTTCTTTATTTGCAGACAACTTTTATCGCCGAATTTAATACAGAAACACTATCATTCTAGCGGTTATTTAGTAGATGGCAATCGTCATGTAAGTATCGATGCAATCTTCCCATCAAAAAGACATTTACGACGCGCATTGTGACATCATCGACGCGTATTGTGAAATCACCAGCTCGAGCCCGTGTTGTATGTATCAGCCACAATGTCCACATACTCGTAAATACTGATTTAAGTGTGGACAAATTTAGTGGCATTTGGAATTAAAGGAACAATGTACAATTTCCGAGCAACTGCATTCATAGAGTATGAACATAGTAGGATTACTTGTATTCTTAAAATAAATCATGCAAAATGGTTTTTGAGAACCCTCTCGCCCGAAATGCTATGAAGGTCCGGTGAAACATGTACGTAAAAAATAGTTGACTTATAAGCCGTCCGCAAGTGTATATGAATATGGCTCTTGGAGAACTCTACGCCCTTATTTTTTCTTTTGAACAGTTTTCAAATCGTACGTTGCTTCCTTATTCATAAAAACTTAAAATAGTAAAGTTAATTTTTAAAAAAAAGAAACAAAAATATTTTATAATTTTTTTTTATGAATTCCATGGCTAGACTTTCAACTACTGGAGAGGCAAGTCATGACTTACGTAATCACGGAATATCTTCCTAATCATAAAACTATGCACTTAAGCAAATCTACTACTTAAAAGATACTGTAAAGCATATTATGTCAGCCACTAAAGCTGTACGTCAACAGCATTCGAATGACCCAAATAGGTTCAGTCTTACACCTGCGGCAGCATACTACCAGATCTTTACGTTGCATCAAATCCTCAAAACATTCAGAGCACAGAAAATTGATACACTTTACGGCTTTGTCGATTTTAAAGCCTCCTGCGAATAACCATTAAATCCGAAGTTGTTTGAAACCCAGTCTCACTTTCTAATACGTGCAAAAGTAGTACATATTCTCGAAGTGGGCTTAAGTGACACAAAAGCTAAAGCCACAGTCAGTTTTGTAATTTATTTTATATTCTACTGCAAAGAACTGTAGAAAAAGCAGCAAATGGACATGGAACTGAACATAGACAGCTTATAAATAGCTTCTTAGGTCGTGCTCCAAGCGTACGCAGAAGCCACAGACATCATCAAGAAATCGGCATGGTCTGAGACTGACCCCTTAGCTAGCTTGGAAATCAACGCGGCAATGTAGCAATTGGAGGAGAACGACGACAAGAGAAAGCTGATATTTGCATTTTTACCACCACCAAGGCATAGTCAATGCAGGCAGCTTTAATTTCGAGATGGCCAAATGCGAGAAAACGAACTTGACCAAAAAAACCAAATGACGACAGCCTTGAAATATATGGTGCTTAAATTTTAGGGGCCGATGAAATTATTGTCATTTCTTTTTATTATGATAAAATTTAAAATATCGACCAAATGGCCGCCTCGGCGACACACCTAAATCCGATGGTCCAAACATTCGTTGACGCTGAGGCATAATTGAGGTTCTATGCCGTTAATGTGCCGTATTATCTCATCTTTAGCTCTTGAATTGTCGCTTATCGACGTACACCTTTTCTTTCAAATAACCACAAAGAAAGAAGTCCAACGGAGTCAAATCACATGCTCTAGGCGGCCAATTAACATCGCCACGTCGTGAGATAACACGGCCATTGAATTTGTTGCGCAAAAGAGCCATTGTTTCGTTAGCTTTGTGGCAAGTGGCACCGTCCTGTTGAAACCACATATCGACCACATCCATGTATTCCAATTCGGGCCATAAAAAGTTCGTTATCATCTCACAATAGCAAACACCATTCACAGTAACTACCTGACCAGCCTCATTTTGGAAAAAATACAGCCCGATGATGCCGGCCCATAAACCGCACCAAACACTCAGTCTTTGTGGGTGCATTATTTTTTCGACTATCACTCTTGGATAATAAAATGCAAAATGCGGAAATTATGTCTATTGACGAATCCACTGAGGTGAAAATGTGCTTCATTACTGAAGATGATTTTCTTCGAAAATTGATCATCCACTATATAAAAACTTAAACGCGTCGATCGCCTGTGTATCTTTCCATAGTTCAAATTAAACAAGTCTGAAATTGAGAAATATAAAATGAAATGCAGAAATAAAACTTCACGTTTAGGTGTGGTTTACTTTCAACATCGCCCCTTTAAATTTAACCACCCTTTAGATGGAAGAATCTTATTAGCGACTAAAGGCTTTGCAACAAGCTAAAAATTAAAGCCTTTTCTTAACGGACCAAAAAATCTATCTACAATATTTTTTCATATGTCGCAGAAAGACTGCATAAATGAACAACGACTAAACATTAATGCTAAGCACTGTAACGTAAGAGGCACCTGTTTTTTCCGTTGTTTACGACATCGGGAAATTTAAGGCAGGTGTCAATAACTAAGATTCGCTAATTACAGCCTCCAACCTCTTACTTCTCACTCACCAAAGCAATGTACAGCATTCAGAGGTTGACATTCCCTGAGTGCTTGGTCATTGGAAGAAATAAAAACTTTTCTAGGATAAAATGGGCAGTGCTTTCCAGGACTACCTGCAGTTGTAATTGTTTCTTAACCATGTATTACCGCTTGCGGATATAAATGTTTCTCGACAGCCACAAACTGGTTTTCGATTTCCTAGATAGCGTAAATGACCATTTTTCCCCCGACAATTTCGAGGAACCTCACTGAAAAGCGATCAAAAAGTACATTGATGTCTTTTTTTTAATTTCTAAGTCAATTCTAACTTATACAAGAATTATGTCAAGTTTGAAAATACAATTTCTAAGTGACCGAAACGTGAAATTTTGTGTAATAGGGATCTACATTCCTGAATGAAGTATCACCCTCTAGGATCCCAACAGCCACATTTTGATAAGTAATCATCATAATTTGAGCGACACCATAGCATTTATCCACTAGCAAGTAATTTGCTCGGATATGATGTATAGATTTGCGCATAGCACTCGCAATGGAAGTTTCATTTCGGGCAAAACGCAAACGATCAACTTAGCTCTGACTGTGGACATAGGTTTACTAACCCATTGTTTACCAAAAGCAAAATGACTCACTTCGTTCAGCAGGTGCTTAGGTGTCATATCTTAAGCTAAGAGAAGGGGCTAGAATCCCTATAGTATTTGTTTTAAAAATGTACCTATATTTGAATCATCCTGCCAAAGGAATTCCTATTTTATACAAGGCATGAAAAAGTGTGAACAAAGAAAATCCATACTGAATATACAAATTAAAAATAACCAAGCATACAGATTTGTGAGAGTCCCTCAATTGGTTTCAGCTATTCTGAGAGTAAACATAGAAATTGCCGAATTTTTAATATGCCGACTTTAACATATTATGTAAATGTCATTATAGATTAATATGCAGAGATTTCTAAAAAAGCATTAACAAACAATAAATTCTGTAACTTAAAAAAATCGTTAAGAAATTCTGAATACCTTAGATTGAGAATTTCCTTTATATCCCAAGGCAGGTACGAGTAAAAGTTTAAGCCGTTTATCGAATGTATCACTAGTCATGAAGTTTGGGATTCTTCACGACTTCTGGGCCTAAAATGATATTTTTTCAGTCTTTTGTCAAAAAATAGGATATACAAGGTACAAAAGAACCAAAACCGAGTTACTTACTTAGGTTGGCACTACAACCTTCTTATACACTTGGTCTTGGCCGACACCAGAAATGTCTTCCAAGCTCGACAATACTCTTGGTACTGTTCTCAACTTAAAATTCCAAGTATATGCTTATCATTCCAACCTGATCCTTCCAATGAAGCACACGTATATTCTCGTAGTTACCTCCATAGCTGCACCATTTCGCACAGGATCTTTCATTCGTAAGCACCCAGCATTGCTTCTGCTGCTCATGTTCCAGCCCTAAAAAGCGCAGATAGAGCAAATGTATTCTTTTGTGTTATTTTTCGCCGTTAGATGATCCCGGTTACACGACATTATTATTTTCAATATAGATCCTACACAAATGTAAATCTCTACCAACACGGCTAAAGTTTTCTAGTCCCCCTTCCATTCAACTGTTGCATGGAGTTTCAAATGGCCAAATCTACCCGTCCCTAGTGGCGTTTTTCAATTCGTTCAATTTACAGCATACGCTTGCTAATATTTAACAACAAAATTCAATAAAAAAATTATTTGTTAGCGGATTTACAACAATTTCCCCTCGCCTGAAGTAGACATCCTATGTCAGCCTGCCAACGCCCCGAAACCGATTGAACGAAGTGTATTGTTAATGGGAACACGTATCAACCCCGTGACTTTTTTGTTTTGGCCCAAAGTCAAAAAAGGCGAGGGAGTGCTATAGAAACAGGTGCAAAGCGATTCGCCTTAAACTAATAAATAAAAATCACCCGACGTGAAAACATCTGAAAAGTAAGAAACTGAAACATCTGCAGGAGCAGCGGTAACGCTTATCATTCTCAAAGTTATTCACAATACGCGTGAGTTGTCGTACGTCGTTCATGTCTTTGGCGAATCTCAAGGTAATCGATTTAAGCAACTAATTAATTGCCTGCGAATTTCTCGGTCTCTTTGCAGGATATTGAACATTGTTATTACCATGGAACGGTTAAGGACTATCCAGGAGCCAGCGCGGCATTCCACACATGTAACGGCGTCAGCGGCGTCATACACATAGGCAATGAGACATTTGTGATACATCCCTTCTACGGCGGTGATCTATCGGTAAGTCATTGAAGAAGAAACGATTAAAGCAAAAAAAGGCAACGAAAATAAAAGGATGGCAGTTTGTCAGACAACCGAACATATGGGGATATGTAGCAGTGCCTGCTGTTATATTTCCAAATGGCACCATGTCAGGTCTTGAAGGAGGGAGGGCGAATGGGGGGAATGGAGAAATTTATGTGGTGCCAAACGAAATTCACGATTCAACACTTTCAAAACTTTTTGGCCCAAACAAATAAAGCGCAAAACAACCTTTCTGAAAGTGTCCTAAACATTTGTCGGTGTATTAGCCAGAAAAACATTTTCTAGTTATCCTTGCGTACAACAGCACACCCACAATCCTTTTCTAGTCTGGCAAAAAAGGAAAACAATCAAATATTTCGATTATATCCTTCGAATGTTGCGAACCCAGAAAAAAATTGTGTTCTTAAAAGGGAGGTTGCCATGGCAAACCCCATAAATGTGAGAGCTTATGATTTCTTTGCTGTCGTCGTTGCCGTTGCCATTCTATGCCCCCCACCACGCCACCACATCTTTTGGCCATTTATTTGAATTTCGCATTCGAGTGCTGGGGATCAGGTTAAGCCCGCGCCGATACGGAGGAACGGCAACGGCAGCAACGAATTAGATTTATGGCTGCTAACGTTTATATTGATTTTCATTGCTGCCACCAACCACGAACACTTTTCCCATAAATCTCGAAAATATGGAACTCTGGTGGAATAAAATATTAATCGGTGCGGAAAAACATGAGGAAACGTTAAAAAAATGGCGAAGAGCTTCTCAACGAAAAAAAAACGCTGATTGAGTTGGTTGTTTGCACGGCCAAGGGAGGCGGGTGTAAGATGGTAGAAGGTGGGGAAGGGCCAACAAACACTCGGAACAGGTGTCTGGATAAAGTGGAGTTCTTCGAATGCAAATGACATACCTTCACATATACTTATAGAATGAATGTATGAATGTATAAGTACGTGTACATCTGTGTAAGTGTTGCCGCATTATTATTACCCTCATTCGAAATTCAATTCTGTCATCATCTCCTCTTTCTGCCGAACGTCATCATAACCTTCTGTATCGCACTAAACGATTGCTGCACGAGGGCCGATCAGAAAGTAGTGAAATGATCTGGGTGAGCAAAGTAATGCTGATAGTTGGGCCATTTCCCATTGTTTTTATAGCTTCTACGTTTCGTTTTTGTGTTTTTATACCACGCATTGAATTTTAAAAGTTCAAATTGAAAATATTTTTCAAATTTTTAATGTCTTAGCCAAAATTACAGAATAAGCCAATGCATCCTCCAAAAGTATTAGTTAAGTGCAAATTTTAAGGCAATCATAGCTAAAAATGCCACTACGTCCATCGTTAAGACTAAGAGGCATGATTAACCGTTATTGTTGCCGGAAGTTAAAGGCTTCATTACCTATTATTGGCTTCATGATGCATGAGCCGTCATGCGAAACAGAAAACGGTATAATAGCGTGAAGTTTAATAGACGTGAATAAGCTGTCTTGGAGATGTGGCATCAACGGCATCATGTGGCATCAAAGGAAATGCGCTTGACGCTTCTAATTTTTTTTTTTGTGGACTTTTGTCATGAAGCTACGTTAGGAGTACAATCAATTAACTAGTTTGACCTTTAATACGCATATTAGCAAGCCTGAAACCGTCACCAGAATCTTGATAAATTAAGTTGCTAAGGCAGTAGCCTATAAGATCTAATGTAAATCGAGATTTAGTGTTCAAACAACAACAAAAATAATATATGCGTACAATCGTTACAAGGTAGCGATACATGTCTTACAATCGACGCAGCACTTAAAGCTGAGAAAAAAATTTAAGACTGGTCCATCTGACAGCAAGTTATGCTTAATGTGCTGACTTGGCCATGAAACTTAGACTTCTTGAGACAGGATTCTAAAACAGGCTCTCTACACCGATGTTTTAGTAATACCACTTCGTTTTTGAAAAATACGAATCGAACTTTATTCTTTTATTGATAGTCCATGGACTTGGGAATAAAACTATACGTATGTCAATAAAGAAAGAATTATTTTATCAGAAGGTCAAGAATTTATTTATTAATGGAATAAGGATGGGTAATGTGAAATTAAGCGACAATTAATAAATTTGCATTAAAACTCTTATCTGAGCTACGTTTTTAATTTTTTTGTCATTTAATTTAATAAATTTTTTGTCAAAATTTAAGGAGTCCTTTTTTGTGGAACTAAGAAATGTATCTGTTCAATGTAAATATATAAATCAAATAGAAATTCTGAGAAATTTCTCGTTAAAATTTACAAAACAATGGAAAAATTCGAAATATAATAAAATCCCGGGATTGCAATTCTACAATACTAAATCTTGGAATGTTTACAACTCATTTCCGATGTACATCCTTCAATAAACGTTTTGTGGGCCTGAAAATATCCTCATAAGGATGCAGTGTATAATTAATTAATAATTTACTTTACAATTTCTCCAAAAAGCGAAAGGATATCCTATGAAAATACATATATTGATGATCGTACTTCGAACGAATCATTCAAGGATCCTGAAGTAAAGCATGATGACAGCTTATGCTGTTTGTGATTGTGAACAGGAGAAATCGGCCAAGGCAGATAATACGTTTCCCTTTGAAGGACAAAAGGTACCTCGGTAAAATCATAAATTTTTGTGGTAGGACAATATTTGAATGGGTACTGTTAATAAGGACACTCTAAAAATGTGTATAGCTGCTGGACTTTTTGTCTCATGTAGCCCAGAACACGTCCCTCATGGTAAAAATTGGCGAAACAAATATAAATTTTAAAAAGCAATATCTTATGAACTATTTGACATTTGGGACATGTGTTATTTTCATCGAATAAAACAAAATCCGTGGGGAGGTGCCACGTTCCTTTTACAAAATTGCATTGACGGCCAAACTAATGAACTGATCGTTATAACATTTTAACAAACTTGAAACAATGATTAGGCAATTATAAGTATTCTTGACTATGCTGTGGTAAAAAAAGTGCTATACATATTCTACGTGGACATACGGGTACACAAAGCCATTTTATACTAGTTCAAACATTTATTTATTTTTAAGATTTGGCTGAGTTGCGGCCGGTTTTTGGGCCCGTAGGTCCCATGAATGACGTTTCTACTCATTCAACCTGATATTTTCCTAGATCATAGACAACAAACAAAGGTTGAAAAAGTACCCACAAGTGCCAAAATCTTGGATAATTCGCACTATATATTTGGTATTATGCCTAAAAAGGATTAAATCCAAAACGTACATTTCTTAATTTAAGAATTTTCGAATTTATATGTGGCAAATTTTCCAAATCACCCTCGAACATTTCAATCAAAAACTTGAGCTAAGATTCGAATGGGCTTGTTTCGCTGTAGATACCACACCATCATGTAGAGGTCGTACCTAAAGAGGATCGGTGTGATTGCCAGACATGATTTTTATAGCTGACTGAGATGATGACTACAAATTGCGGACCAGCTGACAGAGGCAAATGAAGTAGCCATGAAGAGTTTAAAGCAATTTTCTTGCGTTATCGACTTTAAAGTATTCTACGAGTATGTGGCGTGTATTAACGATGCTATGCTACCATTACGCCAAAGGGGAAAATTGCCTATTAATAAAGATTCTATTGCGCGTGAGTCGTCACTAGATGCCGATTTGGTAACCCTTTGATGTCATTGTGCACATTTAATCCTACTCAGAAACAACAAAACGGTGCTGGGGGTAAATTGTTGTCATTGTCGAATTTCAATTCGAAATTTATTCAAATACAATTCCAACCACACCCCTTTTGTTTTAAATACGATTAGCAACAACAACCATTAGAAACACAATGTACAAGTACAGCAACACGAACGTGCTGCGTTGTGTTGTATACCCCAAAACGAAATCGAAATTGTTCGTATGCTTTGATTTTAATTGCTTCAATTAAGTTTATTAATTAGGTTCAATTAAACAAGAATGGAAATGGCACAATGCCTCCAGCAGCACCCGACCCCATTTCCCTCGGCTCGCCAATGACTCTCCTGTTTTTTATGTGCCCCGAGAGAACAGAGATTGTAATGAAACGAAACGCAATAAAAACCATCCCAATTGAAGGTCAATTATGGAAAATGCTGACACACATTTACAGCCCTCAGAAGCAGCAGCACCTTCATTTACCAGGGGCACAGGCACTCTGGCAGAAATTTGTGTTCGTTCATTTCAATGTCGTCAATGAAATCAAATTGAAATCCAATGAAAGAATTTAATTAAGAGACACACTACAATGTCGTTATGTATCTCTGTATGTGTGTATGTGTGTTTGTGCGGATGATGCTTAAACGGAACTGGGCCCAATTATAAGAGTTTTCATAATGGAAAGATGTGATTAGCCAGCGACAATACAGCACAACACTAAAATGGAAATGCAGAAAAGCTCTTAGCCAATTGATTACAAGTTCGAATTACCAAAAAAATAAGAAAAATAAATTAAGCCAATACAAACAAGCTTATTAAGGAGGAAAAGGGTAGCCCGAAAACCACCAGTTTTACTAAAGAATACAGTTTTTTAATTACGACATCTTTTTTATGGCAGCATAAACAGAAAAAACACGAAAAACTTATTAATCCTTTGACAAAATGACGATAATAATTCGGAAAAGCAAAACCGGGCTGTCATCAACAACATTGTTTGCCAGTGTGTGTGTGTAAAGTATGTACAGCTTTGTGTGTATATGTGTGTGACCGTGTGTTAGCATAAAACCATAAGATTTTTTAATTAACTTTTGCCTGGCATTGTATTCAAATAAAACGGCTAAACTCGACAATATGTTAAAAACGACAAAACGTTGCAAAACCGCAAACTCCACGCCGCCTCACAATGTCGGAGAATGTGTTGTGGCAAAGCCGGTTACAACAGGCTGCAAAACCAAATTTCACAACGAAAAAAACAGCACACGCTCCCTCACACAGTCAAACTCACAGCAGAAATCGTCGCTAACCCATCGCTCAACCGACAAACCAACCAAAAAATATAACCCATATCATCTCATGGCTGTAGCGACTACATCTCCTTCTACTCCTCCTCGTAGCACTCAGCCGAAGCCGGAGTGGGTACAAGTTCAGTTATACAGGAGCGATGGTCCTTCTGTAGTGATGACAAGCTTGGGAAAGTAAACCACTGTAACCAAGGACTAACTGGAAAAAAATTATAATCCTTTGGAAAAATAAGCAGAACAAACAACAACTACAGACCATGTTTGTTAAGCGGTTAATAAAGAATTCTGTGAAACGCGATCTCCCGGCAAACGTGGAATGGCAGATTGGCATAAAATTAGTGGAAAAGGCTTCAAACACAAACAATGCACGAAAATAAGAAAAAGGAAATGCGATTCATTACCAGGCATGGTCGTCGCTGTGTGAGTGTCACAGCGGAATTTAAATATTATATTCATAAATCTTTACTCGAACTGCTCCTGGAAAGGACATGTGACGGACAGTCTGATGTAACCTCGAACAGGCGAAAAGATTCCTCTCGGGGCCACAGAAGTTAATTAACACGTTGCTTCAAGACAAATCACTGACAGCGACACATTCAAGGAAACTCGACGGTGCCTTGATCTGACAACCAAGACGAGGATGTCCTGGGCTTAGCATTTAGCAGAGGTATGCGGGACTATTTTTGAGTGACGAATTTAAATTGAATTTTCACCAACCAGCAGCGCTGATAAGGAACGTCGCTTATGGTGGAACACCACTGACGAGTGCTGGTGTGGATGCCGCTTACGTTCATTATTAATAAGATTATGTCGTAAATGTGAGTAACATGGAAAATAGAAGAGGGCTGGATAAGCAACAGGTTCAACCAAGGAACGAGGAAGCAATGTCTAAAGTCACAGGAAACTGAAATTATATGTAATTAAAAGGTTGTGTTGAATCCACTGGCATTGAAAAAGTTTTGTAAAGTAAATTATTTTAAGCTGTTCTACTTGTTAGTCTATGAATGTGGAACACTTTTACAGTGCAATTAAAGCTCAGGAGATCGATATCGATGTCATCAACAGCTGTCTGAAAGAGACATACCAACGATACAGCTTCAATGATGGTCATACTTAAGTTTGTCCATAATCTTTGCTGGCCAGGCTGCACGCTACTGATGTGACCTGAAATGCAATAGGTAGGGAAATAAAATTGGAAAGGAAACAAAACTTTTAAATTCGATACAGTTTTCATAAACACTTTTACTCGTATTACCAAGAGGTATAGAGGTATTTTTTCAAAATAAAATATACAAAAGTTTAAATCAAGTGTGGAATCTTTATTGTTCATTCGAAAGGAGCTTTTATACCATTTATTTTTTTTAATATGACTAACTTCAAATGTTGGACGCAACTACGACTCAGGATGTCCATCCTAAGGGTCCAATTTCGGATGACTCGTTTGAGCATTACGAGCTGTATAGCGTTAGGGACACGCGTAACGTTGGCTTCCAAAACCAAAACATTGCTGGTTTGTTAGCAAAGACGTAGGACTTTACGTAGATGCAAAAAAAATATCTAAAAGTGTGATATCACACGATGTAGGCGGACAACCACCGGTCCAGCTCTTCGAAATTACCTCTCAAAAATCAATTGTGTGATCAGCTGTATGGCAAGTAGCACAGTCCTGTTGAAACCAGTTGTCGTCCAGATGACGAGCTTTAATTTCAGGTAGAAAAAGTCTGATATCATGGCGCGATAGCGAGTACCATGCACGGCCTATTACGTTCCGACCATCATAAACCGCACCAAATCGTGGTTTGGTAAGTCTTTCCATGATAAATTGACAAACAATACTGAAAAGAAGAAAAGGAAAGTTTTACTCAACGCGTAATCTGTAAAAACCCCCCTAATGATAAAAGTAACTCTATTTTGATCACCCATTATTATTGCATAAAAGCGCATTGAAAATCAATTGACTTTTAAATGAATCGAAAAGGATTCCAGGACCAATTTTTAAAGCAAGTTTTTGCTCTTACAATTGTCTCGCTAACTTCAATATACTGTTTAACACTAGTGGTGGCAAAAGACCAAATAGTAGGGACAAAACTTGGACAAATTCGATCCACTTTCCTAAAAGTAGGACATTTCAAAATATCACTTTTGTTAATTAATAAAAGCGTATTTAAAATATTTTTTTTAATCGTAAGAATTTCGAGGAGAGTCTCCTCGCAGTTGTCTTCAATTTACCATATTAATTAGATGCCGTATTTGTAAAAAAAATATGTCAACTACGATATGTAAATTCGCATATAATTTTGATCTTATAATGGACTACACTTTGACCAAAAGAATGTTAAAACAAAGATGGGAAGGAAGAGCCACGAGCTAAGTATTTTGAAACTTTCAGTAGTCTGACTCTAAAAATTTGCAAACAAGTTTAAGACATTGTAGTGTCGACAGGGAAGACGTTCTGGACACTCATTTTAATGGCTTTATGGCGAACGTTTCAAAAACGATGACACAATGACATACGAAGGGACCGACAAACTAATATATTTATTAGCTGGTGATGGGAAATAAACAGATAGGGCAGACAAATGTACGGACAAATCTTTTCACTGATAAATAAAGAGGATGGGAAAATGAAGGGATAAACAAACTGGCATATGACGGGATAAGTACCCAAGAATATTGTAGCTAAATGTAGTCCTGCATCATGGTAGAACTCAGAGCGAACCTTTGTCCAAATGCAACGACTACAATTATTTCTAGGTAGATACGAGTAACAATTCTTATGTTCATACTTTTGTATTGTAAGTCTTGTGGAAGCCAAAAAATATATGGTACCGATGAGCCGTCCCACATCAACGGAGAAACGTGCGTTTACCATACGGTGATGTCTTTGCTTTAACTTCGCGGACTTTCCTTTTCTTCCCCATATGACAAACAACAACAAACCAACATTTCATTCGCCCTTTTGAGCCTGATATTCAGTTGGTGACAACAGTTGTAACAATTTCCCCATGGACTTGGTCTTTCGAATTGAGCAAAGGAAGTCTCTTTTGCATACTCCCTTAACACGTCCTGGAAACTGAAAGACGAATTTAAATTCGTTTGTGCATCAAGTATAGTTAAGTTTGGCTAGACTGAATATACCCCATATTGTGGATATGCTACGGATATTTAACGTTATGTGTTCACCTTAGAGCCGTATTTATACTCATATTTAAATTTGCTTTAAAATAAGTACACATATGCCCATGTTTACGAGTCGTCGATGTTTACCATACGTGTTGTGTTTGGGCTCCTTCAGTACATAATTCCGTATTTAGATTCATATTGAATTACGCTTTGATTTTTTGCACATACTATTAATCAGGGGCACTTCTTTTGACCAAAAGTTTCATTTTTATATAAAATATAATAAATCAAAAAAATGCATATGTTGATTCTTAAGGAAATTTGCTTAAATTTTGGTATATGTCCATATTGACGGTTGGTCGCTCGTTTTGTGCCCGTTTTTTGGAGCACAATTCCCAAAATATCCAGCAAATTTGGAAATTTTTGAGGTATTATATGCGTCCCAGCCAGCTTTTTGACCATAGTTTGTCTACAAAAATAATGAAATACTGAGCAAATACTGAAAAAGTGAGGTCTTAAAGGGAACATTTTCCCCCCACGTCGGATTACGCCTATATTGAAAAGCAAATTGTACTTTACAGACTAGATTGTAAGTCCAAAATTGTTGATAATATGACATTTTACTTTATGTCTAGAAATTTTATAGACTTTGGCAAACTATGTTGCAGAACATAAAAATGTTATATTTGTAACCTTAAAAGGGGGATATGATGAAGACCGAATACTTTATAGTAGAAAGCACGAGTTTAAAAATAATATTAAGTATGTAAATATGTATTTCTATATATGACGCGCAAAATAGAAAGGGACCTAAGGTTACAAAACCAGTTTTGTTCAGGAGAGCCATTTTAAAGATTAGGTCCCTTTCTATTTGCGCTTAGAATCGTCGACTTCACTTTCATAAAACGCGCATATCTCTGGGAGGGAACACTTTTGGGCATGGGATCGATCTCATTCGATGCTCAGATGTTATCCACATCAAAAAAAGAAAAAAAAATTAAAATTGATTTTTTTACCCTTAGGTCCCTTTCTCAATGCGCTGTCACATGTTTTTTTTACAAGATTTGAATAATAACCAGCCGAGCGTGGCCGACTATGAGATACCCTACAACACTCTGATATTCACAGTCTGGAGCTTGAGCAAGGTCGCACTCAATATGTTAGAGTTCATTATTTATCGCTCAAAAAGCTGCAGGAACTTAAATTAAGGGTGGACCTTTGTGTGGGGGCTATTCGAAAACATGGACCGTAACAAGACATTGGTGTTGTACATTTGTTACGCTCCATGCGAAATTTGGTAGGAATCTAAAGTAAAATGTGGCTTCTACTGCTAAAGGTTCTAAAACCGGCAACAACTTTTGTATGGGGGCTATACAAAAATAGCGACCTATGTGATCCAGTTTCCCCACAGTTAATTAATTTGTCGCTGATAACGTACCATGCAACATTTGGTGTGGTCGGATGTAATTTGTGGTTTGTAGAGCTGCGATATCCTTCGGGAGTGACATTTGTGTGGGAGCTATGTGAAAACTTAGGCCGATATGGACAAATTTCACCAGAGGTAGGCGTTGGTCACTCCAAATGCTCTGTGTGAACACCGATGGCGGTGTCAAAACATAGACTGCTGTTAATTTTTGCAAACCTTACGTCCTCCATTATCATTCTTACATACTCCGACTGAATATTAAATGTAATAAACCCAAAATATGGGACATTTCCTTAAGTGGGATGGGAAAGGCAGCTAGATGCAACATACACCTTTTTATTCTGTAACGCTTTCTTTAGGGTGTTACAAACATCAGCTCTAGTCTACTATTCCCTTAGGTAGAAAAATGTGCAAATCGTTAGGTAATGCATCACCTACGCATCTAACAGCTAACAACAGTTAACATATCAATCTATCAGCAGGGAAAAGGCACATCAGAACAGATAGACTTCACTACACATTCAACATTTGATGCATTACCATCAATGCATCCACTGCAGCACTCTATGCAAATTAATGCGTAAGTTCAACTCAGACAATCATGCAGTCAACACAGCCGATGCAGTTGGCTGTGGCAGCATCGTCTTACCCAGGCAGCTTACGAGATATCATCACATTTAATCTTTTGTGTTCGACATTACGCATTTGGCATGAATCAATCAGCTCAACTCCACATCAGTAACGGTCACAGATCCTAGTCCAGGATACTCAGAGATGTTGCCTTTGCAGTGCCCACTCGTTTATATGTGTTGGCACATGAAAGTATGCCCTCATTTCCTACGTTGATGTCAGTGTCTTTGTGGGCTCTGTACTTGCTTCTCCCACATTTGACTAAACTGCCCCAAAAAAAAAAGACCGGAGGCCAAAGATGTCCGACTGCAGTCTGAATGTTGCTGGACACAACATCATAAACAATAAAATGTCGCACAAGCAATTTCTCACAAACTTCATAGTGCAGCTCGCATACAAAAGTAACTGAATTGAGGCTCGAAATGAAAACAGACCCAACAGAATACTTCATAGCTGGAGGAAATGAGGACGAACCATTTCTTCATCTCCCCTCCAGATCTGTATATCAGAGGTCCATTTCCCTTTGCAAACAACACATTCTTGGTCGAATTACATGATGTTGTACTCTGTGGTGTACAGGAATGTTTTTTTTTTCTTTTTGACATCCGGTCCAAATAGAGAAAACAATTGGTTTATGAACTATTATGTGCATGCATAATTTTGTTTTTGTGCATAGTTCGAAAATTCTAACAGGTCGCCTTTGATGTCACAAATACCACATAAATGTGTAATATCGAGCCAGTGTGGCAACTCTGAAAATGGTCACTTGCTTCCACAATGAGAAGATGACTTTTGACATCGTAGTTATCTGTTGTGAAAGAATTTGTATTAAGGACTGGCATTCAAAATAATAATATTTTAACTTACGTCTAACAATCGCACTGCTCAAGGATTAATGATTTATTGATCGGCCGTTATTCCTTGACGTTTGTGTTCTATGCAACATAAGAACGTATCGAAGTTGTCATACTTTACCTGCAGTACGAAATATTTCCAACTAGCAAATTTTCTCGAAATTCCAGCGAGATTTGGCAGGATTATTTTTCTTGCTTCCCAAAGAGTTGTTCACCTTTTCGTAGCCTTATTGTGCCGAGTTTTAGAAATAGAATTGGCTAAGCATACTTAGACACAACAAACCAAGAGATAAATTCAGCTTGGCTGATGGATTGAGGCCCATAGCCGGTAAACCGTCTAATCGCATGAAAATATCTAAATGGCATGTGTTTTGGTACAAACTGCCTTTGGACAAGTTGAAAATGCGTTTAATTGGTTGTGGCCCCGTCTACTTTTGTACAGGTTGGTTTTTTTTACAAACGATACATACAAACAGCTACTCGATTATGCTCGTAGTTTATGAGATATGGTCTTTCAACATTTCGAGATAAAAAGGCCGGGTCACGCTATATTGTACAGGGTGCCCGCCGGGAAGGTATACTACTTTTTTATATTGATAAATGTTTTACCTAATGTCGGCAATTATGTATGGAATGCAACATTAGAGAAAGCCTCACAAATGCGAGCCCTTTGGAGCACATTATTTCATCATTTCATTACATTCTTACACATTTCCCGCGGTATTTCATTAATTTCATCACGAATGATTTGTTTGAGTTGCTCAAGCGTTTCAGGTTTGTTTACATAAACCTTGCTTTTTAGATATCCCCACAAAAAGTAGACCGGAGCCAATCAACATCCCCATTTCTTGAAATAAATTGTTGTGAAAAGAGATCTCGCAGTAATTCCATTGTAATCCTGTATGCGATGTGGCACCATCTTGTTGATAACACATGTTAATCAAGCCCAAAGCATGCAGTTCTGGCGTTAAAAAGTTTTCGATCACATCACGATATCTCTCCCCATTGACAGTTACCGTTACGCCGTTTTCATTTTCATAGAAGTAAGGTCCAATGATACCTCCTGACCCAGTTGCACACCAGACTGTCACTTTTAATGGATGCAAAGGTGACTGGTGAATAATTTGAGGGTTTTCCATTGCCCAGAACCGACTATTCTGTTTATTCACATTTCCATTCAAATGAAAATGTGCCTCGTCACTCATTATGATTTTTTCATGAAAATCGGGGTTGGCATGGGCGAGCTGTAACATCCTATTGGCATATGTACGGCGACGTAAATGGTCATGTGGAAGAAGCTTCTGTGTCAAGTGAATCTTAATGGAAACAAAAGCTAGGCCAGCTCCTGAGACGGCGTCGAATTGAGGTTGATGGATTGTTTTAAACACTTTCTTGAGCAGCAGTAATGTTTTCAGCCAATCTTGCAGTACGTTGTGGTCCATGCTTAAGTATATCAGCTACAGACTCTTTTTCTTCGAAATCATTCACTACACGATAGATAGTGCGTTTTGTTGGCACGTTGTTTCTCCCAAAAATTTCATGTAACTTTCTCATCTTTACAGTAATCGATGATTGGTTTATCGAATATTTTTACATAATAAACTTACCATGTCTCTACTTCACAACTGCTAAATATAATCTGCCAAGGCTAATGTTTACCAAAATGGCGGCAAAATAAAGAAGTTTACCTTCCCGGCGGACAGCATGTATAAGTGTACAATTACTTTCTAGTCAAAAACCATTCTAATAACTCTAAATGTTCATAAAATCGAATTAGATGTCACCTAGTACATAAAATTAAAATCATTGAAAATGTCTGCTACTTGGGTAGCATAATAGCTCTATTTGGTGGAAGATGACATAGATTTGAGCTTACCAATGGCTAAAACAACTGTTTACAGCCCATGAAATATATGGAACTCAAACGCCCTCTCCCCTAAAACAAAACTCGAAGTTTACACCTCCTGTGGAAAAACATCCTTTTATATCCGAGACATGGACGGTCAACAAAATCATTAAACAAATGATACAAACATTTACAAACTGATGCCTGCGAAGATTCTAAAAATCTGGTGGCCTAGAGTTATCACGAATGAGGAACTACTTCAAATCGCCGATAAAGACAACACAACACACAGATAAAGAGAAGAAATTATAAATAGATCGGGAACGCCTTTACAAAGCCATACAAGGAAATCTGCCACGAAACCCTAAGAGGCACCACCAAGGCTCGAGGAAACGAGGTAGACCATGGACAACTTGGAGGCGCACAATTTTTAAGAAGACTGGCAAATCGTTCAACGAACTTACACATATTGCAGCGGTCAGACAGACTGGAGATTCTACGTCGACAGCCTATGTTCCTGATGGAATTTGCTCAATTGCCACGACGTCTTATGTATTCGTAAAATAAAGGATCCTGCAAATACTTCCTAGCTGAAAGTAACATGACATTTTTTAGCGCTCGAAGTTTATAGTGGCGAATTTTTCAGCGGTTGATACAGCCCTTTTACGGGAAAATAGCGCAGCATAAATCCCGATGGTACCGACAGTAAAACGCAACTTCACCCTAAGCATTAACTGTACTTTTGGTTTGGGTGTTAAGTCACATCCTCTGCGAAACTCCGCTTAGGGCCGATTCCAACTGACCATGCTACAACATCAGTTCTAATATAGGATTTTCGTGTTTGAGTATATGAGATTCCATTCTTTCCCTGCGGGCCTGTGTCAAGACAGCGTCCGTGTGTTTTACATGATTCTCACTGCGGTACCTTCATTATCCCTTTAGTCCAATCCCGCCAGTGCCTATTCATAGTGTAGTATATGCTCAAAGCTTTCCCATAGTCAAAGAAAAGATCAACTTAAACTATTCCTGGTCTAAAAAACACAATCACGCATAGGCTGCATCCAAAATCTTAATTACTTCCGACAAAACTGACATTATGAATAAATCTGTAAGTCACCCGAACAGTCTCGCTTTAGTCACATCTGGAACATTTTTAGACTCGCCACCCTGTACACACTATTATGATATTGGGCAGAGGCTTGGTGTTTGTGGCAACTAGAAAAAAACTTTGATATATTTCAATCGACTTAGAATTATTTTCTGCTGAAGAGGCTCTGTTGAACCGACCTAATCCAATTCCACCAAAGCTTGGTGTTGTTTTATTATAAAAATGTGTTGAAAATTGATGGAGCTCGAACCTTATATAAGTATAATATAATTTCTGGACAGATCCTGGTGTGAGCGCTTTCTGCAAACCATTCAAAGATATGGAAGCTACTTCCGCAACAATAACTGATCTGTTCAGAGGAACGGATATAAATACAGATAGTAATTCAACACAGATGGTAATTCTAAGTCAACCAGTTATTTAACATGGATATGAGAAAATTCAGAGCTATATCATAAAACCCTGTTCTACAGATTTGTGTAAAAAATAAAGAGGCCATTCATTGAAGGAGTATATGTGTAAAAACTGGAACTTGATACCGACAGCAGTACTATCGCTGAGTGTTACAGCACCATCACACACCAACTACGATGTGTGTAGGGTATGGAAAAGACCTTGATTGAAATTATTATAAACCCGTAAACTATGCGTCGAACTGTGAAAAAGTTATTCAAACATATTTTTACAATTTGCAAGTTGTTGCAAAGTTTCACAATGCTCCAGTGAGCAGGGATTTAATTCGGTGATACAACGTAACCTACCCCTCTCATATACAGTCCATTCAAATTTCACTGTAAGCAGAATATCGAGAGAAAATGTGAAACATTTTTTTCCCAATCTTCAATTGGGACAAGCACACTCCAGCAAATGTTTTAGAAAATATCTGACGCAGCTTTTCCCTTGTTCGGTAGAAACCCACACATGTATTAGTACACACACACTCGCAGAGACAGCCATACATTAAGATATGGTTGGGGTGTTGCGCAAAGTGCGTGCGTGTATGGGTAAATATTTTCATATTTACCTTTTTGACAGGCCACCCAAGTTACACATCGAGGCCGTTTTAAATGCTCACTTACACAAATACACGTGTGTGTGTTCATATATTCACACACATAAGTGCGTTTTTTTTTTCCTCATTCTTTCATTTACTTTCGCAACATTTTCCGGAATTTTCCTACTATAACCAGATTGTTATTGTAGGCTAAGTGGTTTTTACCCATACCCCCAACAAACGCCCTACCCAATCGACAAAACAACCCAACTTTGGCAAACTCAGTTGCTCACCCTTCGCTGCCAATTTGTTGTGGGGCGAAGCTTTCTCTGCTTCTATCGCAAACCAAAAATATGACTGACAGTTTCTTGCGAGGACTGAGAAACCGTCGCTCAGCACTCGCACTTCCGCCAGTTAAGAATTGACTTTAATACGAGGAAATTGCAAGGAAAACCTTAAACATTAAATAAAGTGAGTGACGAGATGTAGAGCCAATAAATTGTGTCTAAAATTCAATTCGTTGTAATTGCATAAGACCTGCCCCGGCGCGACAAATGTTGCGGCTTTAAATTAAATTGTCAATTTGGTGGACAGTTAAATTTGTCTCTTGAGCTCTAAGTGGCACAGTGGGACTCAAAATTACTTTTTCTTTATACGCAGAAACTATTTCGTTTATATGGACAATACAATTGCAGCATGAGTTGCTGTCCCATCATCCACGAGCAAATAAATGGTTTTCTTTATTACACAACTCAAATTAGATATTATCCTGCCACAACATGATACTCTGTTAACAAAAGGGATACGGACAGAAATATATGCTTGTGAAAACTGTAGCGTATGCATGAAAAAGGATGTAAGGAAATTTAAATGCAGATCAAACCATAAAACTCTGGTTATGTAGGTTACATGTTGGCTATGCAGATTACCGAAATCCGGTTTATTTGAGTGTCTAATATCCTTCGGACATACGTGGACATTCTCCCCAAAACTATATTATGGTATAAAGGAGCCACTTCTCTCAACACAATAACATGCGTAGCAAATAATTTCCATTATCACTGCTTGGAACCTGTAATTTGAGGTTCGCTTTAAACAACTAAGCCTATTGTATAACCTCAGTCGTCTTCGTTGGCAAATTAAAATCACCGCCCATTAAATGACCCACACACCACGGCGCAATAATGCTCCAAATTCTGGTACATTTTTGCATCACATGTTAATTTGACTACATTTTATTTGATTAAAACCTATATGCAAAACATACCTAATTGTAAGGTTGTATGGATGCTCGTGCCGACTCAAGGCCGCCGACTTGAAGAGTGCTATATAAATCATGGACCGATTTGGTCCATTTCACTAGTTCCACTGTATATGTGGGATACTGCAAAGTTCTTAAAAATCAATTTCCATCTGCCAAATGTCTATAACTTTTGATCTAGTCAACCTTTTTTAATTCCTGCAAAAAGGTCGATTGTAGCCGAGGACTCAATGATTATTTAAAGCCATTGTTATTTTTTCTAAAAAATAAAACTCTTTTTTCAAGCTCGAGGTCTCGGAGTTTAGTATTATAATTTTATTCCCAATATTTCGCAATTTCCTTGAATTGCATTATCAGGGGTTCTAACTATAAAGAATAGATAATAAAAAACACAATACAAAGAAATTTACATTGACATGCTTTGTATCTCTAAAACAAAGGCGACTTTTCCAGTAAAAGATTGATCTCTAAGTCAGGTGAAATATTCTCAATATTATACTTAACCCGTTCGGAGCCGGCATTTAACAGTAGAACTCGGTCGGTGGATATAAGAAAAACAGGGAGTACAATTCGAGAGAAGTTCCCTGTTGGTGAGTTAATGGGACGGTAGGGGAATTAAGTTATATCAAATTTAATATTTGTCATCTATAGCAGAAGGAACTCAAATCTCAATGGCCTTTGTTTAACTATATCTAGAGCATATGCCCCAATTTCAACAGGATTGGTAATAGATATCAAATGGCATCCTATACCACATTTTAGCAAGCTCAAGTGTTAAATGTATATTCTAGAGCGACCGGACCTGAAATCTGGGAGCTTAGTGAAGGGACTGTTCGATAAAAAAAAAGCTAAGGTTTAAATTTAACATAGTAACTAATTGGTCACCCATAATGTTCACCGTTATATTTGAGCAGAATCAGTTATAGTAACAGGCTGTTTGTACATCGAGCGATATGGTCAGAAATTAAACATTTTTCATCCTGCACTTAAACCTGCGCAGTATTCAGAGATTGGTCGAGCTCGTTTTATATTTACAAAATGTGCTGCTATAAGATAAAATAGATATCACTCCATCGAATCAGATGGTGTTTTCGAGTCATGGGGTCTATCTCATTTCGAATTACGGTTCGCAGACTCCATTACTTAGTGGTAACACCCTTATTCACCAGTGTGGTCAATATTTAGAGGTATTGTAAACGGATAAAAGGTGAGTATACAAATCAAATATTAGTGGTGTATTGTTAATAAGACATCTTAAAAGATACTTTAGAATAAAATTTAGAATTATTTTATAAATTCTACAATAAGAATAATTTCGAAAAAGGCGCAGCTTAATTCAATTTGGTCATTTCACAGCCACGAGACAAGCTAATGCCACGAGTAGCTTTGGAATAGTATACTAGAGGCGACAATGCTAGGGGAAACACCAGAACTGGCTACCCGTTTCATGATCCCGACAAGCATCAGCGCCTCGAATGGGAAAACCTTGAAGCGCCTTAAAGACTTTGGAACGCAATATCACATGTTAGAGCAGAGCTCTATTAGAAACGTATTTCTTTAATCATCCGAAACAATCTGGAAACTTATCTTAAATCTTAAGATTTGATGTTAATGTTTGATGTTAAAGGTGTCATATCACTCTATCTATGCGGCCAACTCACCTGTCGAAAACGTAAAATTAGCTGTTTTTCGAAATGACCTCTCAATTGATCCATTGTTTGATCAGCTGTATGGCGAGTGTCACCGTCCTGTTGAAACCAAGTGTCGTCAAGATTACGCGCTTCAATTTCAGGTAGCAAAAGTCCGATATCTTGTCACCATTCACGGTTACGTTCCGGCCCTCATAATATTTGAACAAATATGGGCCGATGATTCCACCAGCTTATCAACCGCACCAAACCGTGGTTTTATCTGGATATAATGGCACCTCTTGAAACTCTTCTTGTTGTTCTTCAGCCCAAATGCGGCAATTTTGTTTATTGACTTTGCCGTTGAGCCAGAAATAGGCTCATCACTGAACAAAATTTTGGTCGAAAACAGCGGATCTTCCTGTTTCTCACCGAACGCTCATTTCCATAATACAGTTGCCAACATTTGAAGGTAATTATTTTCAAAAAATAAATGCCATAAAATGTCCTTTCAAATTACCAATAAAGATTCCACACTTGATTTAAATTTGTATATACCTCTAGATGGATCACCGTAACAAATAGATAAATATGTCCTTTCTTGAAAACTTTATTAACCTAAATGTGTGAATTAAACTGATTTCTTAATTTGTCGCTCAAAAACGACATTTGTTGGACCCAAGGGTCCATGAGACCGTCCACAGTCTCAATTAAATCGCAAAAAAATCCAATTCCGAAATGAAATTTGTTTGAATTTGACAAATCCAATGCCGAAGGGGATACAATCTAAAAACTACCAATAATTTCCAAAGAAACTTTTATAATTTATTGCATATTTTTTATAACGTTAATCGCGAAGAACTATAACTACTTAACTGACTTTCATAACATTAATAAAGTTAACCAATTTAAGTAATGTTTGTTTCGTAAACACATTTGTCTTTTAAAATCTTAAATGCGCAAAAACTACAACTAAAATATTTATTAAACACTTATTGTAATGTTTGTTTTGTTTATGCTCAGATTCTTGCTCATACTTTCGCCTTGGCATTCGTTTCAGCAGAAGCATCCGCATGTTATTTTTGAGGCACGCACCAAAGCCAACAAGGGTTGCGCCAACTCGGGCAATCTGGACTCGTGGCGTTTGTCTCGACGCACGAAACATTTGTCAGCTGGTATTATCGATGAGATTCATCCAAATGGTGCTGGTCGCTATAAACGTGATGTTCGCGAAGCTACCAAATACATTGAAACTGCCATCATAGTGGACAAGGCCATGTTCGACAAGCGGAATGGCAGCACGAGAGCTGAAGTCATACACGACGCAATACAAGTTGCCAACATCGCCGATTTGGTAAGTCACATAAAACTTGTTCATTTCGTTTCCCATTTGTTTCCGTTCACATTGATTGCGAAATCCGCAAACTCAATTCCACATGTTTAAACACGTGAAGCGACGAGCGAAAGCGTGTGCGAGAGAGATGTCGCTTTTATTTTTTTAATTTAAAATTACTGCCAAATCACATGTGCACTGAAAGAAAAAACGGTTGTTGTATGAACGAACGCGTTTCGTTGAAGTTCGTACGTTGATGCAACGAAAAATTACGTTCATGCAACGAAACCTGACGTTCATGAAACAATTGGTACGTTTATACTACGAAATGGATTTTTCGCACTTTTCGTAGTTTCGTTTATGCAACAACTCAGCATACGTTAATGTAACGAATTTTTTTTTGTGAAAATAAGAGCAAATAAGAAAAAAATTTAATATTTTATATCTTTAAATGCTTTAATTAGTCTACTCGAATACGTCTTTTAAACATTTGTTTTTATCTTGTGGTTTTATACAACATTTATAGTTAACGAAACACATACATTGATGTAACCATCGATTCGTATATACAACTACTCATTCATATATCAAACGAAATAATTTGTTTATGATTTTATTCTAATTTTCAGGGTGAAACCGCTTGAAAAATATTGTACACGACTTTTTTCACCGTTTGCAGTCTCACTATATCAATTCTCGTTTCAGGATTTATTTTAAGGCTGATTTTTCTAACACTTATAGCTAACCACATGTATACGTTGATGCTACAACGCAACGGTATGTGCAACAACCCATTCGTTCATTCAACGATATGATTTGTTTGGCTTATTTTGATCAGGAAGCGCGATTGTGCACATAAGTTATGCCTTAGACTTTAAATTTTACTATTTCAATATATTTTTTCAACGGTGATTTGCCTAACTTAAAGTTAACGATATGCAACGCAATCGTATATACAACAATCCATACGTTTATGCAACGAAATCCTGAAATGAACAAGTGTTTTAATTGTTTCAAACGACAAAAGCAAAGTGCTGTTATCATTACGTTAAAAATACATGTATGCACAAATACCTATCCATTTACTACATGTACGAGCATATGTTAGTTTGTTTTGTTAGAATTTGGTATATATATAAGTATAATAAAATGTATTTATTTGAAGTAAAAAGCTAAAATTCAGATTTTTTATTATTGCTTCCAGTGCACAATATTGTATCAACGAAACAATATTGTTGTGTCAACGAAAGAGGATTGTTGTATCAACGAAACAAGATTGTTGTATTAACGAAATAAGATTGTTGTATTAACGAAACAAGGTTGTTGCATCCACGAACCAAGATTGTTGTATCAACGAACCAAGATTGTTGTATCAACGAACAAAGATTGTTGTAACAACGAAACAAGATTGTTGTAACAACGAAACAAGATTGTTTTATTAACGAAACAAGATTGTTGTATCAAAAACTAGGTTGTTGCATCCACGAACCAAGATTGTTGTATCAACGAACCAATATTGTTGTATAAACGAAAAAAGGTTGGTGTATAAACGAAACAAGATTGTTGTAACAACGAAACAAGATTGTTGTTTTAACAACAAGGTTGTTGTATCAAGGAAAAAAGATTGTTGTATCAACGAACCAAGGTTGTTGTATCAACGAAACAAAGTTGTTGTGTCAATGAAACTATATTGTTGTATCAACGACTTTTAATTTTACGTTGTATGAACGAAACTTTTCACTTTAACGAAACTATTTTCGTTGCATCAACGAAGCCCGACGTTGGTTGACTTTTAATGTCAAATTTCGTTGATGCAACGTAAAAAATCGTTCATGCTACGAAGCTTTTTCTTTCAGTGTGATGGAGGTCGTCCTCAAAGAGCAAAGTTGGCCTTAAGCACCGTCAACGCAATGTTACGATATATTTATGGCAAATAAAGCTACAGCGACTTTACGCTGCTCATTATTTCCTTTTTTCAAGCGCGACCCCTTCCCCTCCTGTGTAGGGACTTTTGGCTGTAGCTGTTGTTAGACTGCTTTATATTCCTTCTGCATTTGTGCCTCTGTGTACGAGTGTGCGTACGCGTGTGTGTGTGGCGGGAAACTAAAACCGTCTCTTTTATTTTAGCCTCACCACAGGAGGCTTTAAATCTTTTAAATGCAAAACATAAATCTTAAGTTTTGCAAACGAACTCTCGTCTAACTCAAACAAACTACACACTCACACATACACTTACTCACACTTAAGCCAGTGTGTTCGAGTTTGTGCAAGTAAGTCATGACTCTTTCTTTTTCTCCAGCAAAAGGCATGAAAGTCCTCTTCGTTTTGCTTTACTTAACTGCACACTGCCACACATTACAATCACACACATAGACACACACGAGCACAGAGAGCACACACCCCCACCATCAGACACGTGTGGTAGGTTGTACCCAGCAAACAAACACCGACACACAGCGACTAAAAGTACGTACACACTAACATTTACAAGTTTAGCATTTGTTTGAATGGTAGGCAAGCACTTCCGGGTTTTCTTGTTGTCTTAGTTTTCGCACTCCTCCGCAACCCCCCAACCGCCGACAGCGCCTCCTGGACCACGTCGGCCGTGTGTACGAGATCTGAAATTACAAATAGACACAAAAGCATTTCGTATCCACTTTTTGTGTCTTTTCTTTTGTTTTCTTGAATCCTCTTGAATTATAGTTTAGCATAAAAATGAAAATTTAAAATAGTCCTTAAAGGACAGATTTAAATGCAGGACGCCCACATCGCAGCCAGACCCCATTCATGTAGAGTCCTAGGGTGGGTACGTTGAAACGTAACGCCTTTGGCTGAACCTGAAATATGGATTCGTTTTGATGTCTATTAAGGTTCGCACAATTAGTTACTCTATTAGTTCGCCTCTTGCATTCCTGCTCGACCATGGCATTGTCGGTGGTGGGTACGCTTCGAACACAGGCTCATTATCACGCCCGCACTGGAATTATTTATGATCTCAGGTCGTGCTTGTGTACATTTCTCTGCAATGCTTGTGGTGAAATCGTTGTAATTATTTATGGAACATTTAAGGAGTTCAAAGTTATTTATCGAATTTGCATTTACTTGCTTCCAAAGAATGTGGAAGGACGGGCTTCTGGGCGACTGTATGTGGGTGCGTGTGTTTAGAAGCATAAATCCCATTCGATATTTAATCCGGAATTCATCTACACTTCAACAAATAAAAGCGATACTTTATTTGATAGGACGATAGGTGATGCCAAGCAACAAAATATTTGAACCAAACCACTGGAATGGCCTGAATGCAATCTCATCTAAACAAGAGATCTTGCATGATGCCCAATTCGCCTGCCTGCCTGGCAAGCAGCCGGTCTGCCTGTACATGTCATACCGTCCAATTGTTTGTGATGCTCTGATTATGCCCGGGATGGCACATTGTTTCAATGAACTTTGAAAATAATTGAAATTGTTTTGTCTAAAAGCCCACAAGTGCATTTAATAGAGCAGTAACACACACACACATACAGCGGTAACACACATACACAATTTCTGAAAGTATGTGTCAAGTGGGTTGTAGAGCTCAGGATACGTCCATACAGAAAAGCCAAAACAATTGTTCGTTCTGTGTTCACACTGCAACCATTGGAGTAAATCACACAAAAACATCTTTACGACAATGGAAGATATTCGAGCTGGATGGCAAACAATATGCCCTGCATAGGTGGTTTGAAAAGTTGTTCCGGCCATCAGCAAAGGAAGAACGAAGGCAACACAAAATCTTAAGGAAAGTCAGAGGATAAGGGTTGCCTTTCAAAGAAAATAATTTTCAGAAAAACGCATAGTCTAAGCGAGGTCGAAATTGTAACACCAGCTTTAAAGAAAGTTGCAGAGATGTTATTTAAATAGTTATCACGTTAGTTGCTAAGAAGTTCTCTGTTCGAAGCACATTAAAACTAGTTTTAACAGCGGATATTAGCAATAAGATCATGCAAATTGTGCTGTTCGCTTTAAACGTGATGAAACTACCACATCTCGGATTAAAAGCCTAAAAACTATATTCCAAAACTGTATTGGATAGCTCTGAAGGGTTCAACAACAACCGTATTGTATTTATTATTAGCAACTCATATGCTATTAGACAATACTGTTTGGCCCTTTTCATCGATATTTCCAAAGCATTTGACAAGGTCTGGCCCGATGGAACTTTATTAAAATTTCCCAACTACTGCCAAAAAAAATACACATATATCGCATCTCGGTCCCGTTAGGTACGACCAAAAGATGTATTTTCTAGCGTAGCAAAAAACAACCGCAGCTGGTATTCTAAGACCTTTACACAATTTATACAGCACTACTGCTTTACACAATTTATACAGCAGATATGCCTGGCCAAGTGAGCTGTCAGAACAATGCATCAGTTGCATCCGAACAGCTGCAGCCGCATGTCTGTTAATGGTAAATTGGAGGATAGAGGTAAATCAAGAACGTCACTTCACTTTCACAAGATACTTGACCGCCAATAAAAATAAACAATGTAAACATATTGAAATTCATTTGGACCGCCGTCCCACATTGTTGTGTCTTACTGACCCCAAAGGTACCCAGATCAAGCTAAAGACATTCCAACTGCAATTCTTGCTTATAAGACTGGTATAGGTTCTGCCTATCGATTGTAAATAAATTACAAAGCTAACAATCGATAAAATTCACAAGGATCTCAATATTGCTCTCGTCACTGAAGAAATTAGGAAATATTCAACAAATATACTGGCTCAAGAGTTGCTGAGTTATCAAGGATAGACGTCTAAGGAGAGGCGACACCCTAGGTATAATGCATATCTAAAATAAAGTAATAATGAGGAAAATAGTTAAAATAAGATTCGAATATCAAGACACTTGTTATAATGCAAGATCACAATTCGAATTTGATAGAGCTGTGCGGTTTGGTTAAAAGTTGGAGAAATTTACCAGGAGCCAAAGTCAGCGATAGAGTAACAACTTCAATACTTTACAAATCTTGCTAAATAGAGATTTTTTTTTAAAAATTGCAGGCTTATTTTTAAGTTTTTACATGTGTAAAAAGCAAACTGAGAAGCGAAATGTATATTGTTACACTATCATGACTATATCTGCTAAAAAACTTGGATCATGTCAGCGAATAGTTCCCGATTTTCTTGTATGCATGAGTAGGTTTGGGCCACTGTACATGTTCCAAGACCAATCGCATCTTCGATGTAATAAGTGTGATTTCTGTATCTTTACTTCACAGGCAGTCGGATGGGCAGAGGGACATGACTAGATCGTTTTAAATATTTACAACAACCAAGAATAGATATCGAATTTGTTTAACAAATTTATTTTTTTATGGAAACCCGTGCTAGCCAAACTTTCATAAGAGATGAGATTTGGCTGTAGCCTTATTCAGAATAATTCGGAGCTTCACCAGTATTCAAATTTCAATTCGAGCATTACTTATTTTTTCATTCTTATCCCCATTCTTGAATGTAATGATATTGCATTTTTCTTAGAGTAATTATGTTCTTCAAAATTTTTAATTTTCGGTCTTTGAGTCTTCTTGTTCTATCTTAAGATGACGTCCACAAAGCAACACTCTCAAAAAAAAATTCTATCTTTATGTTACTGGGAAAAGAGTTATTGGGTACACGTTTTGGTATTCTCCACCGGTGTCTTACCTTGAAAAGTTTAGTACTTCCCACGCCACTATGCCGTCTTTTCTGGAGGTACGGTACAGACTACTACACAAAAGGAGTTTCAATGTCTCAATCTTCTTAGCATTCTGCCTTTTCATTGTCAGCTTTATAACATTATAAGGTCCAGTGACGACAACTACGAGATACTTTCACATTTGCTACTGTCCAGAATAATTTTGGTTTTGCTCTTGTCTAGTTGAAGCCACAGAAGAAGTAAGTTTAGAATTGTCGGTGATAGTTTACTGGTCCGAGATAGGTTAACCTTGGTAAAAATCCATGTTCCTGACAAGTTAGAGTTTTCTGCAAAGTGGTAAGCATCATAGACGTACCAACTCTTTTCTTTCAACATTACTGTGTCCGGGAACCCAACAGAGTAAAACAGCCCAGTTTGTATTGATGCTTAGTTAACTTTTAACACGGCTGCATTCTTCCTATGGTCAACTTATGTCTTGAATGATACCTGACCAACACCATAGAAGCTTACATCTTTACTTTTCGGCAGGTTTATCTATCAAATAAGTTGTTTTGCTTTGTTGTAGCTAGCCTCTTGGCCTGAAAAACACTTCAACTATTATTATGTCGTTATGACACTCGTATTTCGTGACAAAATGTCTAATCACATTCACTATATTAAATAAATTAATTCGTCATGCAGAGTTTCCATTTATTTATGCCATCAAGCATTCGATTTTAATGCCCATGACCCTTTTATCACCACAATATCTTTAACTAAGACTTTCAGGCAAATTATATTTGCTCCAAAAATCTAGTGTCAGTTAACTGGGTTCATATTAAATGCCAATCGATCTACAACTACAAACACATACATTTGTGTAACAAAGGGCCACTTTTGTCTCAACCCTCTAGTACGTTCAAAACTAATGCAGATATCCCAACTAGCCAGTAAAAAATAGGCTCATCCAAAGATTAATCTTGGATCGCTCATTTGCGAGAAATGGCTTACTCCATAAAACTTTGAGCCTCAAACATGACAAAAACAACAGTTAAACAACAGTTATGTCAAACAAAACAAAAAAACAATTCCTTATTGATCCATTCGAAGTATTAAGCGAGGCATCAACTTTGTTTTTTTTATAACTTTAACGAATTTTTGAGCAAAACAAAATAACAACTTTTCGATTGCTCGCTTATTACTCCAAATGGAAGTCATTACTCCTTTATTGCTCTATTATGGATTAATCCTTATATTTTTTACAGGGTAAGATCAATACTTAAATGAAGGCTATGCTAAGTATACACTCCATCTTATATTAGTGGATGGTATTAGCCAAATGTAAGATCACATCCTCCATAAACTGTTAAAAATATTTTGTTGGCATAATGTTTTATTCTGTAAAGGACAAATTGCATGAATTTAAAATTTTCCATAATTTCTTCGCTGATTTCAATTATACAATTTTCGTAACCAACCTCGTACACTTGTATGCACTAGTAATCTTGTAATACGGATATGTGCCTACACACAATCCCTTCAGACTCAATGCTTTTGTATTTCGGATTACATAGGAAACACCCGTCCGTCCGTCTGTCTGCCTGTCTGTCCGTCCGCCCCTCCTTGAATAGAGCGTTGAACGCTGAGCATTGTTTGTTTTGTTGCGGCCACTGCTGGCTGACAGTACCCGGTTATTTATTGTTCAGCTCAATCATTTTGGTTGGTCTGGCGTCGAGAATGAAAACCATAAATAAATGAAAACAACAACCAAACTGCTCCTTTCTCTGTTCAGCTCTGCCTGCGTGCCAGCCTCCCCGGGAGAGATGGAGATGATCATGGTAGCCATTCATTATGCCATTAGTTTAAGAAAAGAATACGAGCACGAGTCGTTTAGCCTAAAATGCAATTTTATCTTTGGCCGCACACTCGTACACAGAGAAATAACTCCATTGCCGCAGCTCCTTCTCTGGCCGAAGTATACCAGCTACAGTTCTGGCCAACTGGATACTCTGTCCCCGCTTCTCACCCTCCCGCCATGTTCATGGCTCATTGCGGCTATTAAGCTTTTCTCCAGTTCTTTTACTTAACTTTGAATTTAGCATTCGACTCATGTTGCACATCCATACATTTTATCTTCTAATGCTGCTGCTGTTGTTTCTGATTCTGCTTCCGATGTTGCTGTTGTTTTTATTCTTCTGCTGCGGCCAGTAGTGCCAGTACCAGTGTCAGCGCAGGGCAGGGGGATTTGCTGGTTGGCCAAGCAAATAAATCATGTATGTTCGTGTCAAAACGCATTTTCCTTTCATGGACTCATCGCTTGCCGGAGGAGCAGAGTATGAATCACACACACACACACACTGACTGTGGCAGGGGCAGCAGCAGCACAACAACCCAATACTTCTAATCCTCACAGTCTTGGCCTTATTTAGTATTAAAAGTATTTTTAATTGTTTAATTTATTATTTTCTTTCGTTGCCCTCGTCCTCGCTGAAATTTTAATTGAAATGTTATTTCGCCAAAGAAGAAGAGAGAGCGACTGCAATTGATGAGTGCTGAGTGATATTTATTGCATTCTATGAAGCTTACGAACGGTCCGTTTTGCATTTATTTTCAGTATTTCCGAACGATGAATACCCGCGTGGCCGTGGTTTACATCGAGACGTGGGGTAAAAACCAGGCGGTCATCGATGGCAGCAAGGACATCAGCAAAGCCATATCAAATTTTAACGATTACACATCGAGAAATCTCTTTCAAGTGGAGCGCGATACAACACAACTCTTGACGTAAGTAAAACATATGAAACTAACTGATATTTCTTGATCTTATACTACATCTATATTTTATTTACGTCCTAAATAAAAAAAATTATAATTTCACAATAATATTTAACAGATATATCATAAATATGTATTGCCAGTGGGTTTCGATAATTTATCTTTTCTGATTTATATTAACCTAGTAGTAAAGTCGGTAAGTTTTTCAACTGATGGGCTACCTTTCTTGGGATTGAGGCAGTCCTTTAAGGAAAATTTCGCTTCATTTCTATTGCCGTTGAACAGTTATGTTGTAGTAAAACATAAGACTATGGCAAAAACTTATCCTGATAATTTCCCACCACTAGGGAAATCGTATTTTTAAACTTTTATGAAAACGCTTTTCTTTAGACTGTTACTTTTATAATTTATCCTTTGCGAGCGTTGGTTTTGCCGTGACAGACAGAGAAGTACACCTCATAGAAATGGATATGTACCGTGTTAAGTGGTTCGAAAATAATATAGAGAAAGCATAGTAAAGTTGTACTAGTAATTTTGGGTAGGGAACAGTTTTATGATATGATGAGTTATTTGTAGAAAATAAGAAGATAAAAGACAATATTGCTCTAAGCTTTGTAGAATAATTACTACAGCTGCAAATAAACGGAAACCTCAATACTAATATGAAATCAGTATCAATCTAACAGCTGAATGTTGTCAAACTCTTGAGTAGCCCTGTGAAATTTTTTGGGAGTACTGAAAGCGAAAACGTATTCATTTTTCAAAAATAAGTGAAGACTGCTTTTGTGAAGCAGTCTTCATTGGGCATAGTAGTGAGGAGTTATGGACTCTTTCAACTTCAAACTTAAGTATTTGAGTTTTATAAATCAGACCATTTTTCAGTACTTTCTTTCTCCAAGAAGCCAACAGTGCGTAATTTTTAGTCTGATAAAGCTGTTTCTGTTTACAAGGATCCGGATGCTACTAAAACATACGAAACCTCTAGCATGGCCCTTAAGGCCATTGAATTCAAGTCTCAGAAAAGCACTCCCATCACCCATTACCGGGGGCTCACCTAAAAACCCGAATACTCGTAAACATACCCATATTGATTATTAACAAAATTGCTCCACCAATCCAAGTATGAGGTTGCTGTACCCTATTGCACACTGTGGTCCTTGATGTATTAAGTAAGTTTTGATGTTTGTCACGTAAGCATTTCGAACTTAGATGTGCTTCTTTAAAATACAAATAAAAAGTATTCTCTAGTCTTCGTCCGCTTGGTTCCCCCACCGGAGTTTTGGGCTTCAATTGTCTGTACTTTTAGTGGCACTTATCGCCTAAATCCTTTCTGGCCGAAGCGTTTGTCCGAAATGTTCAGGGCGTTTGTTTGAAATATTATGGCGCTTGTCACAAATATTTAGGACAGCTGTTTTTGGATGAGCTTAAATACGATCATGTATGCAGGTGGACCCTTTAACTTTTCGAATAATTTTCCTTTAGAAAATCGCCAATACTACTACATTGGTTTTCGATAGTACCCATATTAAAAACACTAGTACGATCATATAAGTATTGCAAAATGTTATTTTTTCATATTTACCAGAAGGAGTCTTCTGTTTTTATGATTTTGCAGAGCCCAAAACATAGCCCATTTGCAAACACAATAAGCAGTCACTTTTTCTTAGACTTCTTGCAGTGCTGAATAGTTCGGAAAAGTTAGTTCAAATTTTGTTTAGAGATTTGGTGTCACTTAGTGTCTTTAAATTAAGGAGTATAATATTTAATGATATCCAATACGCTGACACCCGAAGATATACTAGGTATCGATTTGTTGCTCCAAGAAGATTTCCAACTAGAGAATCCGATTTTTTTTTGATAAGCCTGTAGTTGGTTATTTTAAAGTATAGTACGGGGTTAGCCGCTCCTTGCCGCGAATTCATACGCCTACGCCAGTATCTCGGCATATTGTTTTCCCTTACTAGGATATGACTGAATGTGATATAATAAGTTATTTCAGATGATTTTTCTCCTCTAAATTGTCCTTGAGGTCCTTTTAGCCAGTTTAAGTCAAATGACCTAAGTCCTCGAAAAAGTCCCTATATAGGTGCATCATTTTCGCTCTTTTAAAAGCTCGGCAGTGACATAGATAATACTTCAGGTTTCGATTTAGTCTTTTTGGACTTTGTACAGATTAAAAGATACCCTTCTGATGCCCAGCATGTCCATTACTTTGAATGCTTAGTTGAAACGCTCGTTCAAAAAAGTTTCGGTTATGTATCCTACAGTGGATGATCACCATAATAGGTATGTGCTGCCTTTGTCCACTGATCAAATTCGGCTTTGATAGTCTCAAAAGGTGCTATTTTGTCCTGATCGAAGCCATTCAATAAAAGCCATCCCTAGCCATTTCGTCGCTCTTTTTGTTGCATCGTTTGTTTGTTTTTCCCGGGTTCCAAAAAACTAAAAGGTTGCAGAAATTATTTATCATCTCTTTGCATTCAAAAATTGATTTTATCTAAACACGGATAGTTTCAGATCCTTTACTGGCGCCTGACTGTCGGTGAAAACTATGACAGACTCTTGTCTGTAAGAAGATGTAACGTGTGAAGGACACTTTGCGATTACCTGAACCTCTGCCAGAAACACTATGGGATTGTCAGACAGTCGGTAGTATTTCTCTGTTTTGGTTTCGAATTCCATTAGCTGCCCATGGGTCTCTTTACGGTATAATTAAAGTGCAATTTTATCCTAAACACTGCAATGGTATATAGTCTAATATTTGTTCAAAAGAAGTGACGGGCACATAATATTTTGGCGATGTGTCTTCTGATTCTCTTGAACCTACATACTCTAAATTGTTCAACGAATTGTCGCTAGGGCGGCACTGAACTTAATATAAATTGAAGGCTGCGTTCCACGTTTACAATGCTTGGAAGTTTTATTTGTTCGCCATAGCCATCTATCATACTGTGGATGCATGGGAGATTATTTGTCTTATGTTGATTGAAATGAAGCAATCGGGCCATGTTTAGTGTTATGCCCCAATTTGATCCTACTGTTCTTTTATTTAGGGCCCAACATCGTTGGTCATTTCTTGCTCTACTGCTGGCGTTTCCTTGTCCTGCTGCCATTTCACGTCAGTTTCTTGTCTAGGATTATATCTATTTATTTTACCTTTTCCGATAGCTAAGGTTTTTACCCTGGAAATAGATTTTAATAAAGGTTTATATCTACTGCTTTCTTGTGAACAGATATGTTTTCACTTTATCCTGGCTTACATTTAGCCCGCTAGGCTGACCCAATCATAAGATATTTTAAAAGCTTCTTCTACCCTCTTGCATAAGGTGTGTGGATGCGTCCCTTGGAAGTAAAGCAAATTCGTCTGAATAACAGAATCCTATAACGGTTTGTCCCTGATACTAGTGATTCTTGCATTCATTAGCATATGACTGATTCAGTCCTCCTCAAAAAAAAAATACTCTAATGCCTGTTGCACCGACTTATGCAGATTAAGGCCGAAGGTAGTTTAGGGGTTTAAAGTAAATACTCTAACTTTCATGAGTCTTTGACCTTAACACTCTTTCTGATCCACTTGCATTCCGTCTTAAGATCAAGTTCCTCCATACTGCCAATGATATTTTGGCGTTGTTATTGACAAATTGACCAGAAAACTGAACAGTTGCTGGGGGGGGACCGAGGGAGAATCTCTACTGTGGTCGAGAAATTAAGGTCCATTTCCACTGTCCACGACCTGGCTAGGTCATTTAATAGGGTACTCCTCCTGCACACCCCCCAATGCAGTTGTACTCGTACATCGTCATCATTAAACATGCATACACACACACATGTTATGCAGCAACACACATGCATACATAGCTGCCTTCTTATTTATCTTGTATGCATGACGTGTTCTATCGCATAGCACTTACTAAATCCAATCCAATTTGATGTTATACTTTATAAATTTTCATCTTTCATAGAAATTGCAACTCTTCTTCGCCTGTACGAGGATGTATGGGGAAGCTCTCGGCGAGTTCCACTTGATTTATGAGCAACTCGTAGCTCCGCTTTTAGTTAACAACTTAATGCCTATAAATCCTGTCTGTTATTACATTCGTGAGTAACAAACACTAACAACGTTAAGGAGGACGACGAGGACGACATGGAAATCTCGCACTTGAGCAGCTGATACTCGGCTCGTTAAGTCTTCCTAGTGTGCGGATGTGCGGGTATATGTGTGCGCGCTTGTGTTGGTCGGACTCGTTTGAGGATAACAAAACGTTTGGCTAAATTAAGCTGAAGCTGGAGCGCGCTGGCTGGTTGGCTGGCAGATTGTCTGTCTGAGCCATAAACACAAGAAAACAGGACATGATACACATTCCTGGTCATGATAGCATCATTATGGCCCTGGCTGTCTTGGTGGTTATGGTTTCGGTGGTGGTGCTGTTCCCGATGTTCATCTTCCGTATCGCACTCTGAAAATAACCCATGGACAAATTTGTAACACATGAAATATTTATTAATACCCACAAAGTAATGCCAAATATAAGAGAGCCACAACAGGCCATGGGGAATACTTAGTTTAGACATTAGCAAAGAGGGATAGCCTCCTCGTTATTATGCAGGCATGGCCGATGCCACCACTAACTCCTCCCCACCACCACACATCGCCTAATCCTCTTAAATATCAGTGTAAAAAGTTTTATTTAAAGTAAAACCAGACACAGACGTGTTAAAACATCTCTCAACATATGTACGTGCATGCTCGAATGGCCATTTGCTTCACCATTGGTTTCTTTTTTGTGCCAAGGGCTGATAGGTAGGGGGAAAACTCTGTTTGGGTTTTAACACTTTCATTCAGCATGGACTGCTACAGTGTTGGCAACTCCTTGAAATATTTTTTGTGGAATTCTCTCCATTTAAAATGGTTAAAATGAACACATTTCGAGGATAGAAGAGGAGTCGAAGGGGACATATTGAAGTTTGTCACCCGCATACATTAATTTCTTGTTCAGCGGTAGACCGAATGCAGTTGTTTTGTGCAAAGGACTTTCGGGCAACGTCCGAGACTTTCCATTTGTCAGTTGTTTGTTTATATCCCGTACTGGAGGAGAAGATACTAAAACATGTCATGAAGTCGTAAAATGTTTATGGTACATATGGGTAGTGTTAGTAATGAATTACATCCACAGCATATAAGGTGTTGGAATATACATATCCCACATTGTGGGATATGTATATTCATATTAATTTAGATTGAAGTTGTGTTGTTTTACAAATACTCCCTGCATTTTTCAGCTCTATCATTTACCATTCTCAACAGTTTAATAACTCTTTGGAAAAGCCCGAAAACATTAATTTATGTATAAAAAAAACTTCATTTACTGTTGAACCTTAGGAATATGCCAAGAGATAAGAAATAATTCCAACCGTTTTAGCTTCTTGTGTGTATCTCCCCATATGAGTATATCCTGTTGCAAAAGTGAATGGCTTTACTACCTAGGGGCCCCAGGTAGCTTTTTAGCCAGTATAGCCGTTTCCTGTTTACATGGGCTACATCCTTACGAGTATGTCAGTAGAAAATTATGTTGGTGGCCAGAGTCCTGTTTGAACCTCCAATACGAAAGAGTCATTCTTATATTAATAAAACTATCTTTAAAACTGATTTAATAACCTGAGAAAAAAATTTAACCATTAGAAAAGATATTGGTTGTTGCTGTTGTAACAACAATATATTTTATTTTGAAGTCTTGTTCGTCTATGGGGGATATGCTTCGATATTCAGGTGGAGCAAACTCGCCATTTGAACAGCTTAGTGGACTTGGTCGGACAATTGAAGAGGTGCAGCACGTCATGTGGTCCCTGATGGCTGGCGGCACAGATGGCTGGAACGTTAGCATCAATTTGTGCCCAATAAGAATTGAGACGGCTGCACCATCCACATCTCAGATGAACCAGAACCAAGCGCGTCTGCCGAGATAGTACCTTCTCCTCAGGTGAAATTCCCGGGGATGATCCCCTAGCACTACATTCACACGGTATCTGGATACTGCTGCTGCGATGTCATCGGAGTGAATGTTGTTTAGACGATGATCTAAATGTACTCTCTTGTACCACTGAACCTCTCTCTCTAGATCATGAAAATCGTACCAGATCTACCTGGGCAGAGGCATTCTGTCCAAGAGATGTCGTCAGACATTAGCAAATGACATTAGTAAATTGTTTAGATGACAATATTAGACTAGATATATTTAAGTTTTTTTACCCGATATGTTGATGCGTCTGTATAAATGATTGAGACCACATTCAGAGCTTAGTCAAGAATTTAAATAATATTATCGAGTTGATTCAAAAAACAAAATCTTTCGATATTTAGTTCAAGAAAGTGTCAATATATCTGATTTGATCTACCATTAAGGTTTTGTTAGGAAGGAGCTATGATCCATAGGATCCATTAAGTTCTCCCTCGATAGATAAACGATTGACAAGTGAAACACAAAATATGTGAAGAAGAAAGCATACACGAAGTTTATATTTGAATGTACTTGCTTAACTCATTTAGCATTACATTAAACAAAAAATAGAGTTTTCTCTCAAAGGAGTGAGCTGTATACGATATAATTCTAATAGTCACTGTTCGAGGCTTACACACGGCTTTTGCATTTCAAAGAGAAATGGCTTGGAGATTAAATCTTATATCTTGCAGTCTGATATAAGCGTTACCACTTAATACCTCAGGGAATCTTTTCTCAAGCGACTTTTGTCTGTGGCACAAATGACGTTTCTTGAGCCTTTTCCTTCCACATTCTACCGAAGTCTGGAGACATATTATAAGTATAACATTGTGGAGATATATTTTGCCTCGTCCAGTCAGTTAAATGTTTTTAGTCTTGTATCCAAACAGTCCAGTCCCATCAGTACACATATCCTTACAATATTTAGCCTCGGCTAGATATCCCCTTCGCAAAAGGAAACTTATTCTGCTTTTCCACTTAGACACAAAATATAGTATTTTTTCTTTTTGTCCTTAAGGAATTTATAGCATGTCTGGGTCTACCAGTCCAGCTAGTTCATCTGCTTCCGCATTCCCCTAAACCTCACCGTGTCCTGGCATTCACATCATGCTAGCTACAGTCTATTGAAAAGAGTTAACTATCTACAATCTCTGACGCTACCTGTTAGCTTGAAACAACCTTCTAACCTCTGGAAAGTTTACATTAAAGTTTATTTCTTTCCTTTTTTATATAGCTAAATTATGTAGCCTCCACATTCGTTGAAATCCCTAGAATCTCCTTTTGAAGACAGCTTTACTTATCCGGCAGATATTATGTAGCAATTTTAATCTAAACTCCTTAACCCTTTCAGAAGAGGTGTAATTCACAATCTGGCAAGGATCGTACAAAGCCAGACTGTCTGACTGAATTAATGTCAAATTTGCGGTACACTCTCATATACACTGACACTCATACGAAATCATCGCATTTAATAGTAAATCGGATGTTCAGACGTTTCGCCATAACTGTCCTGGTAATCTAAGATTCTACAAGGGCTATTAGGAGCAGCAAAATAGTAGGAGGCAGTAATTGTCGAGGACATGCCCCCTCCTTCCACGTATGTTTGTATGTATGTATGTATATAAAAAAACTACAAGCATAACGAGCGAACACTTGGTGGTAAATACGTACAACAATACGAGTATGTGTGTTTTATAGCCAAACATGCTTGTGCGCCTGTATTGTTATTCTGGGTAATAAAATCTTGTTTTTCTAGCACCGAGCAGTAGTTGTTGTTGTTTGTGTTGCGGCAGTATTATTATTTTTTATTTACTTTGTATTTTTACCCTCCTAATTGATACAAAACGTTAACAAAGCCTACTTAAAGCATTCAATTTGGGATTGCTGCCAAACGAACACACTTTTCAGGCAATCTGCACGGTGTACAAAATTGTCCCTTTGCCGATTTCCCTTTCGCTGGCGCATGGAGTTTTCGTTCAATGCAAATGTCGGCCGTTGGTGGAGTGAAAGAGGCAAATCTATATGTGTGTATGTGTGTGTGTGCGTGTGAATATTTCTGTTGTTTTTTTTTTCTTGATTCTTCGTTTTATTTAAGTACGTACATATTTGCTTATTCCCTTTCTTGCCATTTCCGTTATTGTTGTCGTTGTTGGTTTTATGTTCTTTGACCTTTCTTATTGGCACACGCTTTAAATGCGCTGTGTTCTTTCCTTCCGTTAAAAATCTTACCAAAGCCTTTGAGAGCTTTGAGCGCTTACATAACGAAGCGGGGAAAAACGTCTACAACACACAAAAAAAGCCTCCATCATGTAAACATTCAAACGCGAAATTTTTATGAGAAGCATAACGAAATACACACTGAGGGAAAAAATAACCCAAAGTCAGTTGATTGAAGCCCACTTTAGCACACATCCCTACACACATACACATGCGTGTATATACGTATGAATGTGCGCCAAATGCCATTAAGTTAGCATTTTATTATTATTTTTGTTCATTTTTTTGTTATCCAAACTACAGTTGTATTTTGCTCAAAAGAAAGAGCAGACACACACACACACAAACAAATATTCATAAATCTAAATATGCGTGTGTATGTGTGTGTGCATGTGTTCATGAAAGCGGCAAATATGAGTTAGTAACAGAAAATCTCTTTAAAGTTGCTGTTCAAGCACAAATGCTAGGAGTAATACATCGCATATCGCCACTAACACAGGCATAAATGTATATCCAAACACACGCACACGAACGCACACACGCCGAAAAGTGCTGATGGTGAGTGTGTGTAAATCCTGCATAAAAGCTAATGATATAAAAATACTGTGTATGTTTGCATATTATTTCATTTATTCACTCGTAGTCGTGCTCGCACTCGTACTCGTTCTTGTTCTCGTACATATACGAGCCGGAGCACGAGCACAACTTTGAGTACGAGTACGAGGACGTACACATGTCTGCCGAGTATTTGTAAGCATGAAATTCGGAATTTATGAATTTCTCCTTGCATTATGTTTGTGTGTGTGTGTAGGTGTGCCTGCCCTGGGTTTCCTCCTCATGACTACTACGATACTACTAATGCCGATCACTCAATTGTTACAATACTTCTCCCAGAACGACTTGAAGTGCAATACAACAGAGGCAACAATAAAAGGGCCAAAGAGGCATGTCTTTCTTCTTGAGAACATGCATTTTATAATTGCATACACTTGACATGATACATAAAAGTGCATCACATGTACATTTAAATACCCATTATGTTAAACATAAGAGGCATTCCATGTTAAAATGCACAAAGAAAATTTGAAATTTTTCATTCATTGTGTAGAAGCATGGTTCACAGCTAGAGGATAATGAGCTAAGGGATAAAGTTTTCTCCCACCTTTTGTAAAAATATTTTTTTTTTTCAAAAGGACATTACTACTGAGTAGAGAATAGTTTGCAAACAAGAAAACAATGCTAAAATCTGGCATGGCCGATGAAGAGATATTCTACACTTCTCTGCTATACAGAAAGTTCCAAGATTTTGTCTGGAGTTTAGGCAAGTTTAGACTTTTATGCAACACAGACCGGTTTAAAGTCACCTGGGTTTATTCGTCCTATACACTTCTTAAGCTAGATTGTCTTCAGGGTCTTAAATCCAAAGCGAATTTTGTAGACGGAACATGGAGTACGGTTTTATTTAACCTTTCATGTTTTAGGTCGCTTATAACGCTGCATACCAAATTTAAGCTAGACCGAGTTCACAACGTGGATTGTTGAGCGGCTGCCTCTCAACTCAGGAATTACCTTTGCATGGTAGACTACATAAATATATAGAAAGACATGGTTCAGTTTCGCCTAAGTCTGCCATTGATTAACTAGTGAATTCTACAGCGATATGACCTTATATCGGGAGGGTCCTTTGTGTGGGGCCTATTCGAAAGTATGGACCGATAAAGTTTAATTTAATTAGATATAGGCAATGCCCTTCGCTAAATTTGAGTTATATTGATTGTGTAGCTTATACAGTGTCAGTTCGTCAGATGGGCGGATGGACAAAGCTACACTGTTCCACAGCTATATTAAACTATACTTTATTTGCATGTGGCCCAATCTATTACGTTGCTAACCGATTTTCGTTACATTTTTTTTTTTTTTTTTTTTTTTTTAAAAACCAACACTCAGGGGATGCCCCCTATACATGCGGTGCATTGCGTTGGCGAGTGGAAATTAATGGATCGGAGGGGGGAAAGAGGGAGTAATGTTTGTTGACGCTTGCCTTGAACTTCTGGATGTCGCAATTAGTGGGAAATACATTTGCCGGAAGTTGATTCCACATACGGACTGTACGAGCGAAAAACGAATTTGATCTGTAGTGTATAGTGCGGTCAACTGGCCAATCGATAACAAACGGGTGTGAATTCCTAGAAAGTCGCGTATCCCTGCCGAACATCCTCACGTCAGGAATAAGGCGACGGATGTCTAATGAACACACACCATGAAAGTAACGATAGAACAGCGTCACGCAACCCACATTCCGACGATGCTCCAGGGAAACAATAGAGTTGGATACCCTACTGTCACCTATCAGCACCATCGCTCTCCGTTGAACACGGTCAAGTAGCTCCAAGGATGATTTTGGAGCATCTGCCCATATATGGGAGTTGTATTCCATCTTTGGCCTGATGTAAGTTGTATAGATATTGAAAAGATCAGAAGGAGTGAAATATTTCTTGCACCGCTTTAAAAAGCCTATGCACTTGAGTGCTTCTTTCGACACTTCGAATACATGTCTCGCCCAACGAGCGTCACATTGTATTTTCATGCCCAGAACATCGAGAGCTTCTGATTGTTCAATATCCGTACCATCGAGAGAAATTGACGATATTGTTGGGTCAGCGAATCGCTTGTGAGACAACAAGCAGCACTGTGTCTTACGTGCATTAAAATCTACTCTATTCATTCGACCCCATTCGGAAATGGCCAGTAGATCCCGGCCAAGTGTCTCATCCATAATTCGCCTTTTGTCTTCAATATCTTGAAGGCTCGGTCTACGGTCGAATGAATACGAATGACAGAGGTTACTATCATCTGCGAAAGAGTAGATTGGATTCACGGTCTGACCCAATAGATCGTCAATGAAAATAAGAAATAAAGAGGGAGAAAGGACAGAGCCCTGTGGTACACCTGCGGTCAGCCTATGTGTGTTGGATGAGAACCCATCTACAACAACTCTAATAGTGCGATCTCTAAGAAAGCTCGATATAAACCGAGCAAATGTATTACCGACTCCAAAAGCGATCAGCTTTGATATGAGTGCACCATGCCAGACTCTATCAAAGGCCTTGGAGATATCTAGAGCCACGACCTTACTCTCACCAAACTGGTGGATAGACCGACTCCAACGCTCCGACAAGAACGCCAACAGGTCTCCCGTAGAGCGATTTCTACGGAAGCCATACTGTCGATCACTTAGCAAGTCGTTGGTCTCTAAATACTTCACAAGATGGTGGTTTACCATGCTCTCCATTACCTTGGAGAGCGCAGAGCAAATCGCAATTGGCCGATAATTCGCAGGATTATTGGCTTCACCCTTTTTAGGGATCGGCTGGACGTTCGCAACCTTCCAACACGCTGGGAAAACTCCCGCACGGTAAGCAAGGTTGAAAAGGTTGCGTAATGGACGGGCTAGCGTCGACGAGCACTTACATAGGACAAGTGCAGAGATACCATCCGGGCCCGGGGATTTATTTACGTCGAGGTTCGCAAGAACCCTTTTAACTGCACGCGTTCGAAAAAATATCTGAGGCATGGAACTTGATACGTTTTCGACCGCGGGGAGTGGTTGATTGCTTTCCGGCAAGGAAGAATTTCCTGCAAATATTTCAGCCAAAAGGTTAGCTTTATCAACCGGGTCAGTGAATGCCTGGTCGTCTTTAACAAGAGTTGGGATAGATGAAGAACTATCCTTTACTCTTCTTACAAACGACCAAAAGCTCTTACTTCCCCTAGGAGAAGTAAGAACCTTTGTACGTAGACGTTGTTCGTGCAGAAATTTTTCACGTCTAAGCACTCTGGCACACGAAGCTCTTGCCTGTTTTCGCAGCAGTTCAGTAATGGGGTTTTTGTTTAAACGCCAATTTCTGAACGCTTCCTCCTTTGATCTGACAGCATCCCTGCATGCCTGGTTAAACCAACTGTTTTTGGCTGGTTTAGCCGACATAATTTTATTTGGTACAAAAGTCTTTATACCAGATAAAATTATGTTTTGGATCATTTCAGCCGCAGCATTTACGTCGTTATCAAGAAAGCAAAGTTTCCAATTGAAATGCTGGAAAAAGTGGTTGAGCTCATCCCAACGTGCCTTTTCGTAGAAAAATACTGTCCGCTTTGGGGCTGGTATCGAAGCGACACGAAGAGCGGAATACGGAAAGGATGCTGAAACAATGCAGTGATCGGAGTTACCAAGAGGTGAAAGTACATTAACTTCGTACTTTTCAGGGTGCGAAGTTAAGTAAAGGTCAAGAATGTTATGTTGGTGCCCTTCTACACACGGAATATGTGTCGGTTCATTCACTAGTTGCGTCAAGTCATTTTGCGCGGCGAAGAGCTCGGCGTATTGGCCCTCCGGAGTTGTATGGCTCGAATGTGAAAGCCAGGCGGAATTATGGACATTGAAATCTCCAGCAACGACAATTTCACTGTCCGGATAACTCTCCAAAACTTTCGATATTGAATCGGAAAGGGCGTCAAAGCCGTTAAGGGAAGCCTCCCTTTCCGAGTTTGGACTTCTATAAATAAACCCAAAATGTAGTACGTGTGTTCCAATCCTGAACTTAACCCAAAGGGAGTTAAATTCTGGATCTTGTGAGTTCAAGTGTTGCTGGCTCTGAAACACTATGTCATTACGTACATATACCACAAGACCTCTGTGGGAAATAAAAAGGGATAGGGTGTGGTACCCAGGAACGTGAAAATCCTGTGGATCAGAATCCTCGCGCACCTGGGTCTCACATAGAGCTAAGACGTCAGGCCTATGGAAGTGAATGTGGGAAAACACAGCGAAAAAATTCGCACGCAGCCCACGTATGTTGGCGAAATGAATCTTAAATCTCTTCATCATTACGCCAACCAGAAAACAAAAACAAATGTCAGTATGTAAGTGCAGTTAACAGTCTCACCCCTCTGCCGCTGCTGGTCCCTCCAATGCTTAGTGTTATGCCTTAAACATTGGACGGACAACGACAAAAAAGCAAGAGAGTCAACTGCACTTACACAAATTGGAAAAGGTGTGGGGCTGGAGGGGGAGGGGGGCAATGCACCACGGAGAGAGATAGACGAGTTCTCTCAGTGCGTGATCGTTGGTTTGGTTTTTGTGTGTGTTTTATTGTATTCTTCTGTTTTTTTTTTCTTCTTCTTATTGTTGTTGTTGTGTTGAGAATTTTGCACATTTTTTTTTGATTTCTATTTCGATCTGATTGTAGATTTTGAGCGTAGGTCTGTATTTTTATAGGACTTTTTACCAAATACCGGTGTGCGTTTAGCGGAAATTCTTCTGATCTGTCCCAAGATCATCGAAATTGGCTCAAGATTTGTTCTAGTTATATAGATTATATAAAACAGTTGCAAGATTTGATTTTTTTTAAATATTCTTACAACAGTTGCAACCTTCAATTTTTTTAAATATTCTTACAAGAACGCTTTAGTTTTTTGTTTCGTAAACTTGGTAGCAAACAAATTAAATTAATAACAGATTTTTGAAGTTCCCACCTATCATTTCCCTCTATCAATTTTTAATTTTTAGAACAACTTTTTCAACTAAAAGTTTTAAAATGTTGTCTTGCTACCTTTTTTGCTAAGCACATGTGATGTGGTGTTTTTAAAGTGGCACATGAATATGGCAACACCACTCGTATTTTTAATCGCCGATGATTTGAATAATCAAAATGGTTCTAATAGAAATACTGGTCGGAGAAAATATGGTCTGAATCGTCTTAAAATTCCAAGGCGATCTAGCCTATCTGTGGAAAAAGCAACAGGTCGCTAAATTAAAGCTAGGCTGCTGAAGTTGCTGTAGTTTAAAAATGCTCTTCTGCACAGCTCTCAGATTCGAAAGAAATCCCCTAGTTCATAATTTGGATATTTAGGGACATAAGTAAGTTAGCTTGAGTAGCTTAACTCACATTTGACTTTTTATTACACAAATTGAAGTTAGTTGGCTGAATTTTTGCACTGAGGGTACAACTTATAAGTAGTACAAAGCTCACTGATTCGAGAGAAGGAATTTAGTTCTAGAAACAGGTCAAAACAGTTTTCCTTAGAAGGATTTACATTTGAAAACAAAAAATATCGGTTAACATTTGGTCTTAATTTTTAACATATAGGAATAAGGCAATCTCTAGAGTATTAAAAAAACCAGAGTTTTTAAACAAACGGGAACTCGGCTGGCGGTGTTTCTTAAAGTAAAAAAACCGGCTCTAACCGACATTCCGGTTAAAGCCTAATGTCTAGTAATGGAAAATATTATCCCATACAGAAGAAAAGTAGTTGAAACCATTTATATACTTATACTCGTACTATGAGAAAGGGTTGAAAGTAATGCTACGAAAATAGTTTTTTTTTACTTAAAAATAAACTAGAAAAAAAGCTCAAGTCTTTATTACACACTACATTACATTTCTGCAAAACAAATGAAACAGGTTTTGTGCTCCTTGAACGGGATCTTAATTTTAATATACTCTCACATTTGTATACCAATAAAAAAAACCAAAGCCGGCAGAAAAAAACCTATTTTAAAGAAACCTACTGCCGTGTTTGCAGGTACCATCCAGAATATTGGTTTTTCGGCTTTCGACTCTTAGGCAAAAGCGGTTTGTTATGAAATGGCTCATATACGAGTATTTATAGAATATTGTGTATCACATTTTATTATAAGCATCTTTTCTGAAGCATGTTTTTTATTGCAAACATAATTCAAAGCACCACATTTCAATTTTCTTTAATTTTACTTCAAATAAAATTATATTGGAAAATATTGAAGATTTCCCAACGAAATTTGTCACTATCAAATACAATATCTCACAGATTTTCGTTTACTGTACTTTTAAATTTGCCAAGACCTCGATAGTTTTCGCTGAACATAAAAACGTATATAAAAAGGCATTTTAATACGTAAAGACAGTTAGTTTCAAACCCATAATGCTGTTCTAAGTTTATACAATTTTAACTATACTAAAGCAGAACCCTTTTTTAATAGACTTGATTTAATATGACACTTATTGTTAACACATGAATTAACTATAGCCGATTTTCTATCCAGTCTAAAAAAGAATGCCGCTGTTTTAGAGTGACATCCCAGCCCCAGCTTTTACTTTGAATAGCGCCCAATTGTGATAAATCTCTGATTATGTGTGCAATAGAGGTCACTCCAAGCCAAAGTCGTAACGTCTTGCTTTTTCTAGGTAATGACACATGCATATATGATGATCGTCAGACCACCAAAAAAAGGAATCCGTTCTCTTATAATTGACATTTCATTCAACATTTGGTTATGTCAAAACTTTTGGCAGCTGGGTTTTTGTTGCTGACCGTCCAGGCGAGACTCCTTACGTATGCCTTTACCACCGATTCGATATTGCTAAGCGGACAAATGATGTAATGTAATTAAAATAGCAGAAATTTGAATACATGCTGAAGGTGGTGCCCGGGGGGTGTGTCACAGTTGGGGGCTACACTTGAATGGGCAGCAAAACCAAAAAAACGTAACATTTGCCTTCCTAGGGGTTTTTATGATTGCAAAAAGCACACACGCCGGGGAAGCTGAAAGTGTGCTGCCATCTGTAATATGTTTTGTCCCCCGTGCTAATGATGTATTGCTGCTTTTAAGGACATTTTAGTTAATTAATGACTCTGCCAGGACCTCCATCACACAACAGTCAAGCGACAAAATGCTAACACACAAAACACACAATACACACATGCCAACATACTAACGCCTGCCCCTCACTCACAGGCGAGCTTGTGTTTGTGCGGGATGTCAGGATGTTACAATCTAAGGATGTGCATATATGAGCGTAAGCTACAAAGGGGCAAAGAATGCGTGCGTTAAATATTTTATTGTTGCGAGGAGAAGAGAAAAAAAAACACAGACACGACCTTACAAAAAATAATGTAGGAAATTGTAACAGAGTGATAAGGATGAATTGAGGCACACGTCTACCTACATACATCGCTTGTCCATGTGTGAGTGTGTACATATGCTATGTTGTCTGTGGCTGGTTTGAGGAGACACACACATGTACAGACACTCTTGGCTGCTCCTTTTTAATTTATTTGTATGTAGTCAGTGTGTTAGTTTGTTTGATCCCTGTAAAACATGGGATCCTTTAAGCAAATCATTTGTTTGGCAACAAACTCATCCTTACCCCAATACACATGCATGTTTTATTGTGTGTATGTGAATGCGGGTATGTGTGCCAAGACTAAATACCAACACCAGTATGGCAATAAATGCGCTGCCGAAATATTTACAAGTGTAAATTGTCTGTCAATGAGTCAGAGGGTAGTTCAAAGGGACTCCAACTGTTTGGGTCGTTTCCTTTCATCAAAAGGCCGCTCATATTTGAGAGTTCATTTTGTTTGGCTTCGTGTCTTGTCACGCTTACCACCACCACACATCGACCCATCAACTCCTCCACCTCAGCACGATCTCTTGTTGTACAAGTCTAATATTATTGGTTGTTATTAGGCGTTTATTTCCACGTCAATGACACTGTCTCTTTGCGAAATCTATCTTCCCGCTCTGCTATTCTATTGTTCGAGGTACATCGGTTTGCCTTATTGCCACAAAAGATAGAAAATAAATCCATCAACAAATGGATTTTACAAGACGATTAATTGCCACAGATAAATTTTATAATTTTAGTAGCAATAACAGAAACCCCTTGGGCTAAGCAGGAAGTATTTTCAATCATGACTGATTTCAACTTAACCAATTAAGGGGATTGACTTGGCTGTAGTTCGAATTTAGAACCGGCAATACCCTGGTAAGTGTGTGCTAATCGGAGTGACACATTCCTTTACGCATAAGACTTTAAATGGCAGCAGTTTGAATTGTACTGCTGGCGTTAAATGGATTTATGCAGCAGTCTTCTTAAATTCAGTAAAACTTTCTTAATGTCTTACAAGTCTTCGTATAGTAAGTAAGTCATATCTTCTAAATGAACTGGCTGCCATAATGACTTAGTCGCAGAAAAAATTATTCAGAAATATATGATAACAGATCAGTAGCTTTCCTTGAATGATATCCCGAAAAACACCCACAAGAATAGATAGGCGAATGAATAAAAAGATAAACAAAGTGCCAAAACTATTCAACTATATCGAGATTTGAACTGACTCAAATCTTATAACCTCGATGAAGATGTGGTAATATGATACGTAAATTCCCTAAACTTCACGCGCAATATCGCGGCATGGGCTTATAGCGACCCAGTGGTAAACATCTTCATTTTTTCAAAAGAACTGCCTATAAAACGCACCCAATGTCAATTAAAGCATCGTTTATTTTGTCCTCGTTATGTCAAAAGTAGTTGCACCCATGTTTTAGTAATCGTAGGAAACCCTTTCTAATGTGGATTGTACAGATTAAAATTCTTTTCTCAAGAAGAGATATATTCATATCTGTGCTGTATCCCAGATGCGATTTGAATTTAATTTATTTTTGTTTCACTTAATTTACTAAGTGAGGCAACGAAATTTTAATACAAATTTCTGATTAATCTACCTAAAAAATCAAGGTGAAGTATTAGTGGTGCGATTTAAAAACATATTTTCAATATTACATTTTAGTTGCTCTTGAACCAACCGGTAATCTTTTTACCTATATACGTTTACATGTTATTTAGCTGTTTCTTTTGATATCATCTGTTCCTTAATATAATATTTTCAAAATATTTAGAAACAAATTTATTGATGTGTTCAAATTTCAAAACTAATATCCAAACTTCAGTGGATTATTTTTTATTTCTTATATTTAACACTTCTGAATATCACTCAATGCTTTCTAAAGGAGAAAATTGTTCGAACCTCAACAAAACCAATTGAATTTGTGTCCAATGTTCTGAATAATTATCGCCATTTCTTCCACACAACCCAAATTCATTGTTATGACTTCCCTTTAGGGTACGTTTTACGAGTAGTTCTTAATAGCAGGAATGTGAAGTTTGAGTTGGGAACAGATCAATGCAGAAGTTTGTTTTTTAATTTGGTTTTGCCGATCGGCCAGTTTATCATAAGATTTCAAAGACGTATCTTCGGCAGGAGATTCGAGGTAAGATTCCCTTCCAGAAGTGAGTATTTAACGATACACCCACTACTCTCTTCCTAAGAAATTCTGCGATTTTTAGGCGTAAAATTTTGCTTATTAGAAGGCGTGCTCATGATTGTCAGCAAAGGGTACAAACGATGCTATATGTATTTGCGTTGCCGTCCTGGCGGCTCTCTTGCCTCTCAAACCATCAAATCCTGTTTGACCACATTGTCACTGTATTAAGATACAAAAATGAACTTACCAAGTTGTTTATCACGCCTCATATTGACTCCAAGACATTGGAATCTATACTGGAATGAAAGGACGGATGGACTGACAATAGCTGCATTAGCCTCAGACAAATATCCAGAAGAAGTATCTACACCGATAGCAGCAAAAAAAGGAGGAAACTATAGACATTATCTTAGAATTGCAGATTAAAAATGGAGTGAATTGGAATCGTGGGGGGATATCTAAGGAAAACTAGCCGTAATACGACAGTAAGACTACAATATTTTTCCTCAGCCACAACAGAAGGGAAATTTTAAGAATGATAACCTTTCTGGTGCGAAACGATCAGTGTCGCAGCTGGGGAATAGTGAGAAGTAGGAGACGGTTGATTATTTCCTCTGTGAATGCCCGAATATGACATACCGACATGGCAATAGACTGGGTAGACTTATCCTGTATTCTAAAATAGACCCATCCCCTGTACGGGATGAAGCGTTATCCGCTCAACCAGTAGGAAAGTAAATAAAGAAAGTACTCAATAAAATGATAGCTTGACCCAGAAAAGTTGGACGGTTACTTAATGAATATGTCCAATATATGTATATAATATAATGAGGTGCTGCTGATTCCAAGGGCTTTCTGATTTATTCTGGCTGTTCTGGTTTAACAGAATTTTGTCGGTTTTATAAATTGTGCGCTCACCAGGCGCACTTACTTCTGTCAAGATGAAACTTTGACTCGAAGAGTCTTCGACATTTACAGAGTGGAAAAACCAAACTTATATTCAATATATCCATGCTACGAATCCCACTATCTATTGCGTTTGCTTTCGAGCAAATACTCGTACCTATCCTATCATCGCATGTGGGTGCTTTGCTAGTACACGTCAAGATAAAGCTTTACCCACAACTTCAGCTAAGTATGGGCTAGACCAATAATAAACCACCACCAAAATCACCTTTCTAAAATACCAAGGGGCTAGGTATCACTTGAATTATCAGAACTAAGACTGTGATCACTCTTTGTAGCCTTAAAACCATGTGTATGACATACTTAAACTGATTGGTAGCTTATTCTTCACAGGCAATAATAAATTACCAGAGATGTGTTACAGTCGTGCGTAAGACTATTTGACTATTTCACGTGTATTCTACCAGCTGACCTCATTTACCCCCGTTCAAGGGGGAAATGGAAATAAACAAGAAATCCATTACGAGCTGAATAAATATATTTTTCGAATCCATTAAGTCGCCAGTGAGTTTTCGTCATTTCGGACGGATGAGCAATATGCAGTTGCTCATACGCACCATTGGCCAACGCCAAAGAATGCTGCGTTAAACAGGCCTTAATTACCTTTTGATTTCCAGCGAATAATTAAAGCCTTTTTGACTTGAACGCGTTAGTGCAATCCCGATATCCTGCACATGGAGCACAATTAATCATGCTAGAATTAATTTTGCTTTTAAGTTAATTAAAACTGAAATATGAACTGTGTCGCAACATGTATTAATAGCAGCACTTATGACCTCTGTTCCTTCTTTTTTTGTTCTCTATCTACTTTCAGGGGTCAGACATTCGCTGGCGGTGAGGCAGGCATGGCCGTGCCGGATACGGTGTGCACGCCAAGTGCTGTAGGCATCAGCGTTGACATAAATGTCTATGAACCGCATTTGCTGGCCGGTACGATGGCCCACATGATTGGCCACAACATCGGCATGGGCCATGACGATGGACGTAAGTATTTTCGAGCGGGCGAGCGCGTGGTTGGCGCGGCAACAACGAGTCGATGACTATTGCATAAATTCCCATTTCTGTTCTCTGGTATAGGTGAGGAGTGCTTTTGTCGCGATTGGCACGGCTGCATAATGGCTCAATCGATTGTAGGCCAAGAGAATGTCCAGCCGTACAAATTCAGCGAGTGCAGCAAGAAGGACTACATAGACGCACTGCGTACGGGCCATGGCTTATGTTTGCTCAACAAACCCAACGAGGTAAGTACTGGTGGGCGATAGCAGTGGTGGTGGTGATGTTGATGACACCATCGACATCGGCACTACCATCACCTTTACCAACACCATTACCATCAAAATCAAAGAATTCCAAAAAGGTCAACTGTGTTTGCTCAGCACGATGGGCGTGCATGGCCGCTGTGCGAATGAAATCGTTTATTTCATTATTTATGGTCCAAAATCAGTTGCAGTCCGCTTTGTTTATTTATGTGGAGTCCATTTCGCTGCATTTGGGGTATTGGCGCTATCGCTTTATTTTGATTTTATTGTTGTTTTCGTTGAATTTCATTGGATACTAGGTCGCTTCTTGTGCGTCACTTTTGGGGAGGCCTATTGTTTGGAATTAAAATTCGTGCGCGCTCCTGTCATAAATATTGCACAAAAATAGAAAAGCCTTTTCTTTTGACGGTATTTGTGCTTAAGTGCGCCTATGAGTGTCTACGTGAGCGAGTGTGTGTGTCTGTATCTGTGTGAGTGCTGCAATAATGTTATTGTTTTCACTTTTGTTATTTGTTTAATACTTTAGCAAAAAAACACAACAAAAATAAGCAAAAAAACAACAAAGAGAACGACTTTCGTAAATACAATGGCATAGAATGGAACACATTCGCTCACATTCTTGCCCGAGTCAGATTCAGATTCAGTTCCAGCGTAAACAATGACCTCAATATCATGTTCGCACGAGCCTGAATATGTGCAAAAAAAGTGTGTAAGTGTGTGTGTGGGTTAGTGCGTGCATGTGTGTGCTGTCGTATCTTCTCTTCATATACGTGCATATGAATCTTTTCGTTCCTAGACAATAAGTGCTCCAAGTAAAGCCTTGTGACTATTCACGTACTTTCACGTCATCGTCCTCCGCAACATCATAACCGTCAGCATCATCACTAGCAGCAACAGCAATGGCAGCAGCAGCACAAGCTTCTTCTTCGTCGTCACTTTTGTTGTCGCTGTCGTTGCTGCTGCTTCTGTCGTTGTTGTTGTTGTTGTTGGTCGTCAGTGTTGCCTTCGAAACACCTGCGCGTGTCAGCTTGAGTGCACGTGTTTGTTGCAAATGCTGATGCCAACCAAGTCTGGGCGTTTGTACTGCTAAAAGACCGACCGACCAACCGACCCGATTCACAGGCTGTGTCTTTGCAAGCCTACGTAGGCGTCTGATTTAATTGTACAGCGTAGATTTCCCCGTGTGTTTCTGTTTGTGTTCGTGTGACTGTTTCGCTGTGTTTGTATGTGTGTGTACATTTGGTTTTTGTTATTGTGTTTAGCTGCCACTTGAGTAATTCTTCATCAACTCTTGTGTTACTTAAAAAACAACACGCAACAAAAAAAATCCAAAGAAGAACAAAATATTCAACAGCAACAACACCAATAACTACAACGACCACAAAGTCTTGAACATTGTCAGTGGTTGTTGTTGTGTTATTTTTTTCGCATCCCTTCTGCCACCAAAGTGTGATGTATAACTTTTGGCTTTGGATTTCGTCCGGGGAAGTTAACCACAAGCCATTAATGCCGTTTCTCCCCCCGCCCCATGCCAGCGTTCACAGCCATGCACAAGCCCTAGGCAAGGCAGAACGCTAAAAGGCCTCTGGCTCTGGCAGAGCCGCACGATGGCCTTCTTTTCTGCAGCAAAGCGAAACCAGCCGAGCTGCCTGGGGAATACTTCCCTCCATTAAGAACTGTGATACTTATGCACATTGTTCATACTCGTTCGTAGCATACAGCCTCTATATTGTATATGAATATGTATTTGTGCATGGGTGTGTGCCTGTGTATGTGTGTATGCACGGATGTATAAAAATAAAAACTAAAAACTGCAACTGAAACGGAAAAAATAGCCTTCATGACAACTTGGGCAAGCCAAAAACGGCAGTTGCATTTTGCAGCTTCGACAGTTCAAACGTGCTAAAAACACAAGAAAGTAAAACGCCGAGCAGCACAACACCGAACCAGCCACCGCGTGAGCCGATACGCAAATTCATAAAAGTGTGAAATCTTTTTGTAAGTGATTATATAACAATCATATGCAAAATATAATAAATGTTTGTGATTGAAAACAGAAAACAGAGCAGAGCAAAACTGAAAACAGAAAACTGAAAAATAACACACCGAAAAAAACCTTGAAAGTGAATAAAGGCCCAAAGCGCTGCCGTACAATGATGGATACTTGTGTAGGTTGTTATGAATCGTATCGATTTCTGACTAGCCCGTGTAGACGTACAACAATATTGCCCATGCCAATTATAAACAACTGCCAATATCCTACAACGCTTAAAGTATTCGAAATAAAAATCAAAAGTAAAAACTCAATTCAAGCGCTTCTTTCTCAAATTACTCCCGTAGAAGACCAACGCTTTTGTTCCTCCATCAAATAGCCCGGCGGAAAAACTAAAACGTTTCTATCTTTCTATCTTAATTTCTTAAACTGTAAAATAATTTGTAGTCAATCTTTTACGAGACAGCAATGATCGGAAAATATTGCTAACCGAGACGCAGCAATGCATGTGACCTCTTTAAAAAAAATAACACAATAGGATGTAAGAGTTTTCGATAAACTTTTTTTGTTTTGCACTTTTGGCCTTGCACAGCTTTAATATTGAGACCTAAGATTGCATCACCATAACAGCGTTTCGCAATTCAGATAAGTAGATGCTGTCCTTTTTTATTTGTATTTCCCCAAAGAATGGCAGACGATGCGATGGTTAATGTTTCAACTCAAGATCATATCAGTTACAATTTTTTTTAAATCAAAATGAACTTTATTTTATGAATGGAGAGGCGAAAGTTACAATCATAATTAACATACTTATATATCTTACCCTAATTCTAACAAGAGAGAGAGCTAGAAATTGTTCACCTCAACACAATCTTAATGAGGAATTGTGGGTTATTTTAAAACGTTATTGCTCTTAACTACTTAACGCGGGTTATTCAGTATATATTTCCTTTCTTTGCCAAAACATGACACAGACAATTTAAAAAAAATAGGGATAGTGTTAAGCCTAGCGCGATCCACAATATGAACGCATCATCACACGCTTTAGACCAACGTATTCTCCTATGAGCGGAATCGTAGGAATCAAGCAATACTTTCCAGTCTTCGGTCGGTGGGACCACTTAGCGGGTGTACATTTCTATGAAGGCTGTACCACAACATTGAACGGTCTCGTCGATCCTGTGTTTATCCTGTGTGCCGCTGTTACCCGAAATTGGGAGACACATTAGTATTGGGACTATATCGAGATTTAGATCTAGTCTATTTTTATCAATATTTATCTGATGTGCAAAATACCGCCACGGACAAAATATTGCTAAAATCTGATTAACATTGAGTTGTTTGATAGGTTAAACCGATCAGAACTTGAACCGATTTCTTAAAATTCAAATAGAGACCGCCATCAAAATTTATGTGCAGTGCCGCTTATATTTGCGACCTGTAGTTTGATACACACAAATGTCTTAATCGAATCAAAAAAATATTCAAAGCCTCTCGGAATAAGTTATTTTTGTCTATTACACTTTGTTCTGTTTGTTACAATCTTAGAACACTCTTGTACCACAAAGCGGTTAGATATTGAATGGTGGTAAATATCGTAAAATTCAATCATTATCAGAAAATTTGGAAAATTAAGTTTGCCACTTTCAGATTCTACGAAATGTCTATTACTTATAAAGAGTGTTAAATTTTAAGGGCCCATGTTGATTTTGAATAACACACAAATTATTTAGGAAATTATTGTAATTATCTCATCATTTAGCTCTTGAATTGTTGCTGGCTTATCGATGTACACCTTTTTTTCAATTAACCCCAAAGAAAGAAGTCCAACGGTGTCAAATCACATGATCTTGGCGGTCAATCAACAGCAACACGATGTGAGATAACACGGCCATTGAACTTGTCGCGCAAAAGTGCCACTGATTCGTTAGCTGTGTGGCATCGTCCTTTTGAAACCACATAATTTCCACATCCATATCTTCCAATTCGGGCTATAAAAAGTTCGTTATCATCTCACGATAGCGAACATCATTCAAAGTAACTGCATGACCGGCCTCATTTGAGAAAAAATACAGTCCGATGATGCCGCCAGTCCATAAACCGCACCAAACCGTCACTCTTTGTGGGTTTATTGTTGGATTATCATTTTCCTAAATGCGGCAATTCTGCTTATTGACGAATCCACTAAGGTTAAAATGTGCCTCTTCACTGAAGATGATTTTCTTCAAAAATTGATCATCCACTGTTACCATTTCTTGCCACCATTGATGATGACCATGGTTGAAATTGAGTTAGTCATAAATGAAATGCAGAAAAGAACTTGACATTTAGATGAAGTACACATTCATCATCGGGCCTTAAAATTTAACCACCCTTTACATAGAACATTAACCTGCAAGACATCATTTTGATATACACTTATTTCTTGCTAACATTTGTATACTCGTACCCACCACCGAAGTACGGCGAATATTGGCTGAATACCCTATAAAGTATTGTTGATTGTTGTGGGAAAAAGGTTTCTCATTAAGGCACTGAAAGTAGCTCGCTGAACGATAATAAGAATATTTATTTACCTTAGAGAGTGCTTTAGTGTTTGTATAAAAGTACATGCATCGAATTGGTTCCCTAAGAACCTCCAAAAATTTTAACAAACTGCCCTTCTTGATTCCCTTGCGAACATGTAAGTGTGTCAGTCTGCTTGGCTGGTATGCCCGATAACTTTTTACATTAGTCCTGTTTTTACTACCCCCAAAGCTAATGTACCATCCAATCCTCGTTTAGAAATATTATAAAATAATAAAATATAAAAAATAGTGTAAATACTGTACAAATTATCTAGATCAAAATTAGTACTTAGGTCTAGCATTACAAGTGGAACCCTAACAACTCCTCTTCTGGTAACTTGTACACAAGGGTATATTCAATCCTACATTATTCTTTCCTGTATAAGTCATTTGATTTGCTGTCGAAGTAATCGTTGCTAAAGACTGCTGAAGAAAAACCTTGCGGCGGGTTTAGACACAGCTGTACAGTCTGCCAGGCAACCAAGCCAATACAGTTTAACGATTTTTTACGTTGATTCTAAAAAAGAAAAACAAATTGGGGTCGAACAAGAATAAAAACTGTTCAAGTCATAATAATGACAAAAAATAAATAAAATAATGAAAAAATAAATATAAACAAAAAGAAAAAAACTTAAAAAATCCCTCTCAACTTCGGGTTTGTAAAGGGTGATCATTTTACTAATTTTTAATACAGCACATACAACAATAGTAGATGCAGAAATCTTTATTATTAACCAAATGGATCGTCTTCAGGGTGTGAGATATCTAACCGAGTACCAGTTTATTTCAAAGCTACATTCATCGCTCAATTAAATATGTTCAGCATTTTCGTCCCAAATGTTGCTCTTGATTTCATTAAAAATGGTAGGCTTGTAGAAAAAATTTCGAAAATAATCGAGGGGTATTAGGTCGTACAATTGCGACTGCCAATCATAAAATTTATCATTTTCTACTAAAAGCGTTGCTTCGCTTGTAAGGCGTGGTTTGGGCGATAACTTGAAACGATAGCTTGTGAAAGCGCGCTGAATTAGGGAGACTTCCCATTTATTTTAACAGATGCATGAAATAGGTTACTAAACCAGAATAGAAAAACTATCTGTACTATCTACTCGCCCATTATTTGCCAATGAAATAAAGCACTACAAGTAACAATTAATACAAAATTATGCCTAAAATATATGTCCCCTACTGAAAAACGAATTTAAGAAAGGCGCCTTAATTCGTATTACGGCTATTTTATTTTTTTTATACGCCCTGAATCTAGAATAAATGTAGTGATTTTAGTAAACCTGAAATAAATGTTATATTCTTTTGTTATTGTAATTGCGTAGAAACATAGGCAACAAAGAAAAAAAAGCGGCAGTAGAAGCTACCTGCATAGTTTTCTAAAATTAACGTACTTATGTTATTTCTAGGAACGAAACAAGTATTTTTTTATTCCGTATGCATTTAAACCTTTGGCCAACTACTAGCAATGCCAAATTTATTATCCAATGATAATTATTATCCAATGATATGCTTAGCCGGCTGTATTTCTATATGCGTAGGAACAGTTGAAAGTACAAAACGTTAAGTGACATGCCAGCGGCCTTTTAGAACATCAACTTACACATCACTGGTAAATCACTTTTAGAAAAAGTGCATTGGTGGCATTTGTCCCCTCACTTGACCTACTGTTACAAATCAGTGCGTGACATCGCTTTTTTATATACAGACTTTTTTATACGGACTTTGTGCTTAAGTACGCTGGAGGGTACACAAAGTTCAGCTTCAACGAACTTAACAATGTTTTTGCTTGTTTACTTGTGTCACTGGCAACAAGTGATTTTCCAGTGATATTTTTGGAAGTGTCCTTGATTATGTTCCAGTGACTGGCATGCAGAGTTTACAAAAGAACTAACCAGACTTATGCTCCAGTTAAAAGGGTTCTTGCGAATCCTAATGTTAACAAGTCTCCGGGACCGAATGCTATTACGGCACTTGTATGCAAGTGCTCTTCGACGCTAGCCCGTCCATTATGCAACCATTTCAACCTTGCCTACCGTGCGGGTGTTTTCCGAGCGTGTTGGAAGGTTGCGAAGCCGCTCTCAAGAAAGGGTGACCCCAATAATCCTGCGTATTATCGGCCAATTGCGATTTAACCACCACCTTTTTAGGTATATAGAGTCCAACGACCTGCTTAGTGATCGACTAAGTCGGAGCGTTGGAGTCGGTCTATCCACCAGTTTGGTGAGAGTAAGGTAGTGACGCTGGATATCTCCAAGGCCTTAGAGTCTGGCACGGTACACTCATATCAAAGCTGATCACATTTGGTGTCGGTAATACTTTTGCTGGATTTATATAAAGCTTTCTTAGAGATCACACTATAAGAGTTGTTGTAGATGGGTTCTCATCCAACAAACATAGGCTTACCGCATGTGTACCACAAGGCTCTGTCCGTTCTCCCTCTTAATTTCTTATTTTCATTAAGGATCTGTTGGGTCAGACCGTGAATCCAACTCCTTCGCGGAAGACAGCAACCTCTGTCATTCGTACTCGAAATTTCAATCTTAAACCATTATCAAGTTATCCGGAGCCGAATAATTGAAACTCTGACCTGAAGCTCTTGGTACTCGTACGTATATCAATTTGAATTTATATGACTGCCTGCTAACGACGTTTTGCGAAAAAAATGTTGTTTACTGAAAATACAACGACTATTCCTCGTTAAGTTTCAACTTTTAGTAACAACTTTTAGCAACAGCAGACCACACGGTATCACACATAGGCTGCTTAATCTGCAAACAAACCAATTTGAGATTATTCGTTCTATTAATAAGGTAAATAAACGATAATTTTGACATTCTATGATTCGTAGCTCAGTTTAACGCGACCTTTTTAGTATGTCTGATCATAATATCATTTTGTGTTTTGGCTTAAAAATTCTAGGTTAATAAGTATTGTAATTGTCATTTTGCTGCCAATCCAAATGTATAGTCATTTTAAAGTTTTGTTAAAGATGAGGGACGGATGCATGGACCGAAAGGGTCTAAAAATTGACTGAGTGTAGATAAGACCTGGCCGAACTTAACAACGTTTTCTTGCCAGAATGTCATGCTGTGCTTATTTCACGACTTCGGGTCTGCGACCACCTTTATTAGAAAACAGAAACGCAACTGTTAAATGGATAATGAAATACTCGTATTATAGACAAGAATATTTCCAGCTGGATAAGAACTACTTTTGTTAGTTACGCTTTTCAAGATCCTTAAAAAAAACGCAAGAAAACATTACTACAATGTTCCCTTCTTCCCCTTTAGATTTCTGGTTTATCCGCGTCTTTAGATTTATCAAGGCCAAAGACAAATCGGCTACCTTGGCTCTGACGCTAAGGCCTATGCTTGGAAAGCAAATGCTAGCTCAAACAATTATAACTACTGATTAACCAGCTACTTTCCCACTACAAAGCTTTGTAGAGGTCCTAAAAGGCCGGGGTGGCAAAGCGATCGCAAGGCAATCGATGATTATGTCATAACTCGCATTAAAGAGCTGGTTGTTTAAATGTTAGAAATAGTTGTGTGAGCGACTGATACCGATTTTCATACCGGCGATTCTCCAAGTAACGCGGACGATTTCAGCAAGTTTTATAAAGAACATTTGAAATTTCCCACGACTACGAGAGCCCAAGTGTAAATTACCTTATCTTGAAGCTTAAATCCGGCTACACAGCTGGTAGGCCTCTGTGTGGTTGATGTTCGATGGGGTTAGCTATATCAGACAAAATATAGGCATATTGGAACATAATTTGTAACTAACAGAACCATAATTTTCGATGGAAATTTGTTTAAGCGTGCTATATGAAAATATGGACCGACATTGTCCAATTAGCAAATGGTCGCTAATAACGTACCATATAAAACTAAAGCATGGGTTTTGTGGCTTCTAAAGCAACATGACCTTAATGACGAGGGTTCTCGTTGTTGAAACGTTAATCAACTCGGGCCAATAAGGTCCAATATCACGAGATGTGGTTGTGCTATGCGGAAAATGGCCAGGATCGGATTTTAAGTGTGTCTTATAAAGCTGTCTGTCTGCTTCATAAAGGATTGCTTTGATCTCTTATACGTCGCTTAGTACTTGACAGAGTTAATAGATTCCTCGGTTCATGCCCATGCAATTACAACTCTTTTGACAACTGCTGATCTTTGTTTAAATGTCCAATAAATGTTGGCAAACAAATCGATTCCTTTCAGTAGCCCTTTAGCCATAATGAAATAAATCCTTTTTGTTAACCAAAAAAGTGTGCCTCCAACTTTTGCACAGTATCTTTTCATAGACTTTGCATACAAATACTATTCCATTCAGCTACGCTTGAATGAGTTTAGCAAACAAGTTTATATTTAGAGTCAGAGCCGCCTTTCCCCACTCAGGCTGACGTTGGACATCATTTGGCCAACCTTGACCGACTACTTATAATTAACAACAAAAAGATGTGCCCGCCCCTGGCATTGTTTGCATCTGAAATCTCAGCATCTCTTCTTCTTTGAACGGATGCAAAGCAGAGCAGAACAAATGGCATCCGCAGGCCAGGTGACGGTGAACGGTCCTTTAGACTTTGACAATTGAACCGAAATGACCTGTGGCGGAACGAACAAGTGTTGCCACCGTTCAACTGTGTCCCCCACACATAACGCTCCAAAGGACCGCTTGCGTTCTTCGCGTGTCTCTCTGTGTATTTGTGTGAATGTTGATGTATAAGTGTGTCAGTGTGCAAAGCGTTTCCTTTTATATATGTGTGTGTGGTGAATATTGATATTGAAATCGCATGTTTTTGAAACGTTGCCCTTTATGTGGGATTTTTTTTCAATTATTTTATTTACTGTAAACACGCAAGGTACATAAACATGCACACATGCATGTGTATACGTTTATATGGGAATACTACGGTGTACCTACACATGTATGTGTGTGTGTATTTTTCTTTCAGTGGAATTCTTTGATATATTTGTATGTATATTTTGGTTGCTTGGCAACACTGTCGCAAGCACCCTCCCTCCCACTGTGCAATTGATTATATTCTTCTCACTCTGCTTTATATTTCCATTAATTTTAAATATATACAAACAATTTGTTGTACGGTTGCCTTGCCGTGTGTGTTGTGTCATGTACACACATGAAGATCGAGATGCGTCGCAATTGTGGCAACAAGATAGTGGAGGAGGACGAGGAGTGCGACTGCGGCACCTTTGAGGAGTGTGCCCTGGATCCATGCTGCGATGCCATTACTTGCAAACTCAAGTCAGAGGCTCAATGTGCTGCTGGAGCTTGTTGTGACCAGTGTCGTGTAAGTTTTCGTTTACAAACGCCGGCGCGCGCTCTTGTCCCTGCATCATCAAATGAAATTTTAATTGCATTTTCTTGTGCGTTTTCTTTCGACCATTTCTGGTATTTCAGTTGCGTCCCAAGGATCATATATGCCGTGACTCGCACAACGAGTGTGATTTGCCCGAGTACTGCGATGGCGACGGTGGCGAATGTCCCATGGACGTATTTAAGAAAAATGGTTTACCATGCGGTCACTCCAAGTCCGGAGTATCAGGTATATCACTCTTAATTGAGACCTTGTTTTATTGTAATTCAATTTCCTTGCGTTCATTTTCAGGCTACTGCTTCCAGGGAAAATGCCCCACTCTGAATTCTCAGTGTGAGACCATATGGGGTTATAATGGCATTGCCGCCGATCGTGAGTGTTTCGAGCAATTCAATTCGAAGGGTTCCATTAACGGCCATTGCGGACGCGATGGCAAGGATAACTTTTTAAAATGTGATCCAGAGTGAGTTTTTTTCCCTCCCAGTCAAATTCATTCAAATCATCTTCTTTATCTTTTCTATAGAAATGTCCTGTGCGGTACATTGCAGTGCAAGGATGGCGACCGACAGCCCGCCAATGAAGGTGACTTATACTCCAGAACAATTATATCCATTAAGGGAATGGAATATGAATGCAAGTGAGTGTTGTAACCAGAATTCAAAATATGTGACCGGTTACTAACAAAAACATTGTGTGTTTGAACAGAGCCACCAGCGGACAGGGCGTAGCTTCCGGAGAGGCTCCCGACCATGGCCTCGTCAAGGACGGTACACCATGCGGCGATAATTTGATCTGTTTGAATCAGACATGTGTCAGCATCTTTCCGCATGTGGACCAAACAAAGTGCCCGACCAACAAGCAGGGCCAAGAGTGTTCTGAGCGAGGGGTAAGTGTCAGTCGCACCCAAATATACGTTTTTTTCTGTCCACTTGACAGCCACCGCCAAGGACTTTCCTATCTGTACATAAATACTGTGGCTTGAAGTAGACTAGCGTAGTTAGAAATGTTGCTTGATTATGTGTCACAGTTTATCAACAAAGAACGAAACCGAAGCAAATTAATTTGGAATGTCTACTGTGGCCGTGGCCATTCCATCAAACATGAATTATGGATTCGTTCGTTCGTTCGTTCTCTTTTGGTTCCAACAATCGTTGTTGGTCATTTGCCAAACTAACATTAATGTAATTCCAAGAAAGCCCATTACAATTAGTGAACAGTTGTTTCTATCAATTCCATTCAATCACACACCACCGAGAACAAGTCCGACCGTCATCAGAATCTCAACAATAACAACAACAACTGCATAGACTGTACTACTAATTTAGCCATTGATTTTGACCACTGTCACCACCACAACAGCGTCGCGCTCTTCGTCTGCGAAGGCCGTCCATCCCTCATGTCGTGCCGTCTGTGGTCGTTGATGCCCTACTAACGATTGACTTTCGTTCTTGTCTTGTCTTCATCTTTTCCAAAACAGGTTTGTACGAACACAAACAAGTGCTTCTGTGACATGGGATGGGGAGGTATCGACTGCAGCCTGATTGTCTTATTAACCACACCACTGCCAACGGAAACGCTGCCAACGCCAGAGAACACAATCAAAATGGAGAAGAAGGAGACGCCGTATGGTAAGCTAAACGAAATACCGCCACAAACAATCACAGTAATAATGCCGCTAGTCGGTGGTCCATGGCATAGCACTGCTCCCCAGCAGCTATGTCAAGTCCACATAGCTCACTGAGTCTTACCAATAAGTTGTCCATTGATAGAAACAAGTGAAGCAAGTAAACAAATGACAATGGTAATCCGTAAGAGGTTCCTCGCCGTAAGAAACGATCACACGATCGCTCACAACACACTACCGTCGACGTCCACCAACCAAGAATCCGCCGACGGTAGCGTGTTCATTCTGTCCATTTCCAGAGTCGTTGCAAATTGCAACCAGAAATTTGAATACTAAAAACTGACAATTGACAATTGCTTTTAAACGCCACCTCCCCATTACAGGCTCCTCAGATCAAGATAGGATCAGCACATTGTCCATGGTCATCATATTAACCGTTATCGTGAAATGCGTCTTCATTAGTTTCGCAACATTGGCCGTTTGTTACAGGTAGAGTACCAAGCAAACATCTACAAAATTTGACCACATTCATGTCCTGTTTCTTCTTGATTCCTTTTCTGTTCTGTTCTGTTTTTCTTTCTTTATTTGCATAAAAACTATTGGTTTATTCTCTTATATTCATTTGTCTGTCGGTCTGTCAGTCTGTCGGTCTATCCTGATCTGTTCTCATCTCTGTTGCATTCATAATTTGACCCTTATCTAGGCTAGGCGGCTGCAGCAGACTTTGTTTTCTTTATCTCGCAACTCGAACGGACAACACAACGAACACCTTTTCTTTTCATTTATGTTTTCTTTCTATCTCGTCTTCTGTTCGTATTTCTTGTTGTTGTTATAATTTGAAGAAGCAAAAAGAAAAACAAAAAGAACAGCTACAACAACAAAACATTTTGCGAATGAACAAAAGCATATACGAGAAATTGAGAAAATACATTTTCACAATTAAAACGCTTTTTACTAACAACAGCTACAACAAACCTAAAAACAAAAAACAAATAGAAGAAAAACAAACACAAAAAAGAAAGAAATTTGCTTGGTCTTCTGTCCTTTCACAAACAATGTAGACAAAATGAAACCGACGAATCAGAGAAGTGTTGCCATCTACGACGACGGCGGCGATAAAGAAGCCGGGAAAGCATGCGTGGGTTCAAAGGAATTACATGCACATACTTCTAACACACACACACGCACACACAAATATATAAAAACCTACCGCAAGCGCCAAAAGGAAGTCTATGCCATAAAAACATCAATCGAAAAAACGAACCTCTTTCATGGAGTTGCGTTTAGTTTCATGTCATCTTTCATGGAGTTGCGTTTAGTTTCATGTCCTTTTTCCGGCAATAAAAGCGACGTCATACAATATGTCTTGAAAAGCTTTACTTCGATTGACAACAAGACTTTTGTTGCATTGTACTAATATATACTTATAGTCTCGATTGGCATTTAATTTGATAGATAAACAGTACGATTGAAATACAATCAACCCATTTGGTTGCACGGATAAAGTGAAAAAATACCAAGTCAAAAGTCGTTATGTTCGACCAGCCCGAATTATATTTCACCTCAGCCATCTTACAAGTTCACGACGATCAATAGGAGGAAATCTATACTTAATTTGTCATTCAGTTTGCAACACTTTGAAATATTAATAGGAGAAAATGTATGTATTCATTTTCTCCTATTAATATTTCAAAGTGTTGCAAACTGAATGACAAATTAAGTATACATTTCATCCTACGGTAATTGTTGTTGGTTATTTGAACATCTTAGAATTAGATCAGCACTTGTTTAACTCAAAATTTGGATTTGGATTTTAGATTTTTGTAGGTAAACGATGAACAGTGAGTGGCTGGCCGTCACTAGCCACTGTAAAAAGTTGTCATTGTTTTCATTACTCTTTAGTCAAAACTGTGAGATACCCAACATTTCTTTGTTGTTCAGAAGTTTCCATGCCTCTGTCTTTAGGTCCTTCGTTTGGGGGCTATTCCTAATCACGCGCCGATATGTCAAAAATCCACCAGAATTGAGTGGTGATTACTCGGTTCGCTTCATACGAAATTTGGTTGGCGTCTGAAGTAATAAGTAGCTTCTGAATTCGGAAAGGACAATTCCATTTTTTTTGGGAGCTATTCGAAAACATGCACCGATATGGTCCAATTTCACCAGGCCTTACTATAGTATGGAGATATCAGTTAATTTTTGATATAATAAAAAGGGCACATACGATTTGAGGTCCCGGACGGTTAATGTTTTTACATAAAGTTAAATTTCGATTTGTGAGCCTGCTGGTGTAGAAGCCTCATAGTATGTCGGATCTTGCTCTATGCGTTATTAATTGAAGGTAATGTGAGATTTTTCACCATGGACCATATCGGTCAACATATTCATATACACTCCTTGAAAAAGGTTCTAGAAGTCATATTTGAGATGCGATCTGGGTCAAATTCTATATTGGCATGATAAGTCTTCAGTACATCAGAGTGCTGTAGGATATTATACAGTCGTCAGTGTATTTCTGTAGATGTTCACTAGTTATTCAGTTGTGCTGATAGACTATTTCAATTGGACACCCGTGAAAAATGGGGATAATCACAAGACAAAAATCTTCCAACTAAAGATTTGACAAGTCGTATGAGCTTGCTTAATTTTACTTGATAATCCAAACCGAAAAGTTGCCAAACTATAGGATGTCATCTTTAATGCAATATACAAAATTTGGCGTTCCCTTTGAACCTAACTCAACACTGATCTCGGTCCCGAAAGAAAGTATGTATGTGTAAGTGATGTCCGACTTGATGATAGGTGCGAAAGAGTTCTAACTAAAGTAAGAACCAATAAATAACCGGATATATTAAAAATATATACCCCTTTGTTCCTTAATGAGATGTTGAGCGAAGTAAGAATATACAAATAGGATAACGATTTAATTAATTTAAAGAATTTTTAATGAATCAGTTCGTAGAAGCTGTTTCTAAGGCGTCCTCCTCAATAAAAACAGATTGGTACTCAAATGGAAGAAAAAGTTCCGCACGACTTTTGTGGTTTTGATGTGATTTTTCTTTACCGATTTAGCTAAATTTGAAGGCCACGACCCAGGAAAGTAAATATTTGTTACACCACTTACTTCCCTCAACAAGTCGAACTTATCTCAAATCAGTGAGCTGTGCACGATATAATAGTTATACTCACTGACCACTTACTGGTTAAGTCGCCCACAGAGGTAGAAAGCCGGTAGCAAGTAGATATTCCTACCCGGATCGACAGTAATTTTACCAGTTCACTTAGAATCATAGCAGATTCGACTCAACGATGTCTGTCTGTCCATTTAAAGCTTGTAATCAAACTAAGTACAGCTTAAAAAAAGTAGTCCGATCATGATGAAATATGGCAGTAGTTTTTGAGACGGGAGACGGACGAAGGGGTCTTATTGAATTGAAGACAATCGGCTCAGATTTAGCTCCCACATATTCATCGGTTTTAATGTACTTATAGAAGCCACATACTACACCCCATCTTGACGACATTTTGCAGAAATATGTTTTTTGGATAACAAATGTCATCTGCCTTCTCGACATGCTATTGTTTTCCTATTAAAAATTAATATCCCTCCAGGGTCCAGCGTTACGCTTATCTTTTGTTAAAGTTTTTTATAACAATATCGAATTTTCATGGTGTATACTTTCTTTTGGCTATCACTGTACCCATACATGCATACATGTGTTCCTACTTATCTATGTATTGTATGTATGTACCAATCATAATCAAACCCACATACACAGAAATACACTCGTTTATATAAAAAATCATTTAATTATGTGCGTGTGTGTGTGATCACTACGAACAGGAGTCACGCTAGTCGACCATCTATGCTGTTCAAGTGTACTTACATATATACATACACACTCAAACACATACAAATGTATGTACATATAACATGTTTGCTTGTTTGTGTTGGTGTGAGAATATTGTATAATTGTCTACTTGTATCAATAAATACTATATATTTATGTGCATATGTGTATAAACGTTCAATATTAATGTCGGAGTGTGTCTGTAAGTGTGTTCCATGCGAAGCCCAGCTCTGTTTATATCTCCCTCTCTCTCTCTCTCTCTTTACTTCCTCCACCCTATCACTGTCATCCTTTTACATTTTTCATTGTGCGTACCTCTTTGTGTGAGTGTGGGTTTGTGCGTGAGTTTGTATATATATTTTGTATCTGTGTTCTTTCGTATGATTGTGGGTGTGTGTGTGTGTTTTATACATACATACATACGTATCTATGCAATACAAATATTATTATTCATAAAACAATAAATATGTACACTGTGTATACATGCGTGTGTTTATTTCTTCTTCTTCTTCTTTCCATCTCTCACTCTCTAACAATTTTCTACATCCTCTGTATGTATGTATGTGTGTGTGAATTTAAAATCCTTTAATTTGTATGCGTGTAACTGTAAATGTATCTATGATTGTGTGTGTGTGTGTGTCTTTTAATTTCTACAATTGCCCACAACAGATTTAATGATTTCATTTATTCGAATTGATCAACGGAAAACTTGTCTGAACATTTTTGTATTTTGCGATTTTAATGAATTTTTTATGTTTTGTTGTTGTTCATTTTCAATTAATTTCTGTTTTGAATTATTTTTCTACATTTCGATTTGATATTCATCAATTATAATCCCACAAGAGAATGAATGCGCTGAAAACATCAGTCTAAAGACGTTTTATGAATTCACAAATACCAAAAATCACAGAAGCCTTAAAAATTAACTTCACCGGCAACAACCACAGAGATTTTGACCTTAAGTGTTCAAATAGTTCATTTTAAAAAAAATTCTTAATGAACAAAGCGTTTGTACAGGAAAACATTTAGAAAGTCCTTTTTTTAAAGTGGATATGAAATGAGTCTGATTTAAAGGGTAAAAAAATATAAAATAAATAAAAAAGCCCTTCTTTTTTGACGAATTCAGACTTATGAAAGACAGACTAGTATTAGTTCTATATGAGTATGACAGAAATCTGCTAAGACAACCGCATCGCCTGCTTAGCCGGAAATGTAAATTATTTTTAGCAGCATATATTATTGTATGTATTATTGGTGTGGTTCTGGCTAAGAACTTAGATGAAAAGGTTAATTTGTAATATTAATTTCTTGTGTACCATTTCGATTATTTCTAATAAATAATTTTGTCATAGAAAAGTTCCAAACAGCATTGTTGGCAGTATACTTTAAATTTATTACAGAAGCGTTATGTTCGTCGTGATCCTACCATACAAACCATTTCTCTCTATTGAAATACAAGAAATAAAATTTGTCATACGCATTTTTCATACTCCCGTCCGTCCCTGGGTCCAAGCCGCAATCAAAGCCAAATCTGAATAATGTCCCTTATGTGTTTTTGGATCCTCGTTGTCTGTGTCCGAACCCCTAGCCGACTCAAATATTAATATTAAATCCATATTTGGAAAAGTGAGGAAATTTTCCTTGATTTATTACAAGGATCGTTTTTTTGTCACATTGGGACCGAGCAACTATTGCAAACCAATCTTAAGTACAAATATGGCCATGTTTACTGATCCTCGTTTGTTTTAACCCTAAGAATCTGGTCTACTTTCTGTCCGATCTTTTTATTACATTTTGGGATAGTTTAGACATCTACGACTGTGCGTTATTTCAAACTAATCTTAAAAATGCAAGCTTATTTGGAATCAATTTGTTAGGACCAAACGGGACAAAAATAAGATCCAATAAAAACAATAATAGAGATATGTTGAGAATATACTCCAAAAAATTTATTATTGATAGAGAAGAAAATTATGGTAGCTCCTTAACGATTATTTTGTTTGTCTGGACCATTTCCCCAGTAACAATCTCAAGAAGCGTCTGTCTAAAACATACATCAACATACTATCTGCTTTTCAACAGACTCACAGACGAAATGATAGATATGGCTAGATCGTCTCTAGAGAATCAACGATAAATGCTTCGCAGTGTTGCAAATGACACGATAATTTGTTTTTACTTTACGTCTAAGAATCCGACCTGTCCGTAGACGAACGGAAAATAATTTTGGTTTCTGTTAATCACTCATTTATGATAGATAAAATTTGAGTTCTGAAAGTTCAATTCGTTTTACAAAAACCGGAATAAAAGACTATGACTGCCTGTTTTAATGAAACGAATTAATCTGTGACGAAACGAACTGATAAAAGGCGGGCTACTTTAAAACTAAGATAAATGTCACTTTAAGAATATTAACAAATAGGGAAAAAGGAATAATACAAAAGAAAAATGAACTTCATTCAGGACCTTAGTCTAAAAAGTACCTATTTTTTTGAAAATATCGAAAACAAAAAGAAACACAATACTTAATGTACCCCAATAATGATTATAAGCCCGTGGACACTCTTCTGGATATACAAGCTATAGATAATATAATCTTATACAGGATATGGTGGCACTAAAAGCGAGAGCGCAACTGGTATTAGTTGTCCCGAGTGCTGTTGTCACACACAAAATAAAACGTAATTCTTTTTTGCTTTGGGGCGTACACAAATTTTAATTTCGGCAACAGAGAACATCAGTTTTATTTTATTTCTTTAATGAAAATTTGTTTGCATAATAAAAATGCTATTGGTATTGGTACTCAGAAATTATAATTAATTTGTGAAATATTAACAAAAAGGTTGGCTTTGAAATGTCAAAGCCGAAAATATCTCTAGCAACGAAAACCACCTACGGCTCTACTTCCAACACATGTATTTCCATATGTTCCCATATACTAAAGCACGTTTATTTGTGTGAGAATTTTAAAACTTAAAAGTCACAGTCCCAAAAATTCACTTGCGTCATCGCCATTTAGACTAAGTAGGGTAGTGTTACTCGTACTAACATCTTTAAAGGCAGGAGCTAGGAGTTTACACAACCAAATCCGAGGCACCCCGTTCAATTTCATTGATTTTGAAAGCGAAAGCAATTGTATATGAATGTAGGTCTGAGCATAATTAGTTTACACATCCGAAATGTCCGTACATACAAACACACACACACATATACATATATATATATATATATATATACTCTTTCACACCACCCACCTGCATTCATTGAAAACTCTTCATTTACACAGTAACAGGGGCGAAATGTAGGTTTGTCCGCACGAGTGAGTGCCTGTGCGGTCGTGATGAAGGAGAATTGATTGGAGGCGCCTAATTAAGCATTCATTAAAACAGTACCATACGGCTCACTCCTGCTCACCCTCTCTCCCTTTGGGGAAACTCTCTCTCTCTCTTTCTCTCTGTATCTGTTTCTTTTTCATTTGCGTATGTGTGCCAAACTTTTTGTTGTAGACAAATCCACTCATCTTTTATGCATGTCACACACATACATTTTATACGCACACTCACACACACAAAGGCACACACTTTCACCCATTCGTTAACATGTGTCCACAATTCGGATGGGCTGGATAGATGGACGGATGAATGGTTGGATGGATGCATGGCGGGCTGGCTGGACAGAATGTCCATCCATGAAGCGAAGAGGAAGAAGAAAAGAGCTCAATAGCATCCATATGAACGAATAACGCGCGCTTTTTGGGATTACCATTGTCATGGCGTGCTGAGATTCCTTTTTTTTTGTATGGTCCCATATACCATAATACCACATAGCAGGGGGACGAGTGATGAAGAAGGGCTTATAGTCAGTTTACAAATTTAAATCAATTTTACCTAATTTAGATGTATTGTCTTCTAACACCACATATCAATTACTTTAATATATTTCTGTAACTGTCTGTCAATGGTCAACTGAACAACCCATCAACGAACGACTTCGCTGCCGCTCAACGAACAAAAATCTAAAAAAAAACATCTACAACAACAACGACGGCGCCGATTATTTCGGTTAAATATAATTTAAAAATCAAAACAACTAAATAAAAATAATCGCTACAACAACAATAACAAATCGTATGCCAATGCCTTCGCCAATGTTTGAATGGATGCAACTGGGACAATTTTGCGCGGTTTTTAACGTACCCGTAATACAATGGAACCTAACTAACCTCCTAATTTCTCTCAACACGCTACATTTTTTTCTGTCGATAACAACCACCGCCCTTTCCCCACCTACACTTGTTGTATGGAAACATTCGATGGCGTTTTGAACAAAAACCGAAACATGGTTTTTGGAAAATATCGAAATGAATTAACAATAAATCCAAATACACGCTCACTATACACAAAACAAACTCGTATAGAGAACTACCATGGCTCAAATACCGTATTCCTAGTTGGTGTACTAATGTCAGTTGTTGGGTTCGTTTTTGTAACATTCACTTTGATGGCACTGTGCTACAGGTCAGTTGTAGTACATAGAAACTTCTCCCTGTGTCTGAGGTTAGTTGAAAAGAAGTAATGAAAAAAACCACTCAGTATTTGATGAAAAGCGATAACAATGAAAGCTAAACAATCGAATTCTATTACGATTCTTTGGTTAATTAACAACAAAAAAAAACAATCTGTTCTATTATGTTTTTAATTTTTTTCTTTTGGTATTTTTGTTTTTAATATTTTGTTTTGCATCACACCAAATCATTTGCCACATTGAATCTACCAAACCCCAGCCCCGCCCACATATATACAGCCCCAGCCCCCCATACAGCATACACAGACAGACAAGCGCTCAGCAGCACAACCACAACAGCCACTACCACCACTACCACCATCACCACCTACACCACAACTTCTGCCACAAAGACTTTTCACACAAACGCCGCCGACAGACACCAACACCACTAGCAAAAAAAAGAAAACACTGCCACATACGATATGTTCTCTCATTAGTTTTTATTTTATTTTCCATTTACAAAACTCAAACAAGAATCTCTGTGTGTGAATATTTTATTTTATTTTTTTTGTTTTATATTATTTTGTTGAAGTTTATTCCAATTGTTATTTCGGCCCACTAACGCCGTAAACGTTTTCAAATGCCCCTATTTGCAGATTTCTTTTAGTTTTGTTTCTTTCCCTTGCTCTTTTGTGTAGTTAAAAAGAACCGCTGTCTGTTTATGTTTTCCGTGTTTATGTATTTTTTTTATCCTTTCTTCTTCCTGTGTTTGTCTGTTTGTTTGTAGTTTTACTCGTATATATGTACATACCAATGTATATAGTATGTGTACATAAATCGATGTATTGTGATCAGCAGAACCTTTTCCAAGTCCATTCATGAAATGCAAACTCCTGTTTTGTGTGCTGTCCAAATTTGCTTAACACATAACCACAATGCTTGTTCATTGGTTTATTGCACCAGAAACAACTCCCACCCACCTACACCAGCATCTAACCATACCACGCTTCAGCACCATGCCTGTAAGCTCATCTCCATTTTCTCACTCAGTGGACTTTCTCGTGAACATCGCATTGAAACTCACCATTATCACTAACACCCCTTCCTGCACCTTCGCCCTTCACCCACTTCCAAACACCCCGCTCACAATTACCACCGCTACCAAATAAAAATATCAAAAAAAGAAAGAAAAAATGATATCAACTTCATTAAACTCGATGTTTTAATTTGTACCCGTTTTTTGTTGTGTTCCGTTTTATTTGTATCTTTTTTTAACGAAATTTTTAATGAAAATGGAAATATCCTTTTATGTACGAAAGCAAAAACAAAATACAAATTCAAAAACCAAAAAAAGCAAAGAAAATGAAATGAAAAAGCAAAAGAAACGTATATTGACATACATACGTTGCTGGTAAAAAAGCAAAAGCGAAGCAGAGTAAACTCAATTTTTCATTACTACTTTTATGGCTGTCGTCGTCATTGTGACTGTTAGCATTTATGTAGACTCAGTACTCAGTATTCAGTATTCACAAAAATACTCGTACTCGTACTCGTTCCACCACTTCAAAGATTATAGCAAAAATTAAAAGCCAACCAAAAAAAAACTTAAAAAAAAACAAAACAATATCCAAATCCTACAATCAATACGTACCGTATGCTATTCCATCCAAAAAATACTACTCGTACTACTACCACCACCACTACTACCGTCACTACTACCACTACTACTACTACTAATACTCGTAAATATTGATATTTGCTCGTATTTCCTCATTCTGTTTTTCCGTTCTTGACAAGTTTTTGTTCTGTTATGTTTCGTGCCACTCTTTCGTGTCACACCACTGCGAATGGCAAGCAAACAAAGCAGAGCAAAAACTTGCGATGCAATCAAAGATATCTTTATCGCTGCATATGCATCACTTAATTTCTATTTGAGCGTTCATCTTTTTTGTTCTCTACTCCATTATTTGCCAATTTAATTAAATTCGGATTGGCAATGCTGGAGTTTTATTTTATAATTTTTTGCTCAAGTTCAGCAGAGCTGTCGCAGGCGACAATTATGCGATAGCACTCAGGTAAGTTACTCTTGATCACTGGCAGGCCTAGACGTACTATTCGAAGCGCAGCAGCCGTGTTTATACACTCAGCATAATGGACAGTCCTACTCGCTCCACACATTGTAATTGTGTTTGATGAATCTTTTATATATTCAAAAGTCTAGATAATTTACGGCATAAAAGTAATTTCGAAAAAATTTGAAACGAAAACGGTTCGTGGTCCCCTTTATTTAGTTTAAAATATTTTTAATTTAACAACTTATTTAAAAATTTAAAAAACTCACTCAAATTGTTCAAAATACAGCAACTCAAAATAATATCGAGACATTCAGGAAGATGCCACACCGCTCTTCTTTGCAAATATTGAAAAGAATTCTGGTTGATTATTACAGTTGGATTCGTGATTAACTATTTTTTCATTTTAGTATTCACAAACCGAAGTTTAAAATGAACTTAATTATGCATCTCCTTGTAAAATCCTTTATTCAGACAAGTGAGTCAATATTTTGGGACCCTAGGTGGAATGCATATTAGGAACTAAAACGAAGCTTTACATGATTTTTCTACTTAACCCAACAACCCAATTCTCAACAGAGCCTTAGCTAAACCAATAATACTATATCTAACGATCAAATGCTAGCACGATTATCTCAAGTGGGTTTTAGTAGACGTACTATCAATTGAAAAATAACGCTGCATACGATACATAAAGATATTAAAACTCTTTCCGAAAAACTAAGCTGGAGCCACTGTCGATTGATTTTTTTTAAATTAAGTTATATTTTCATTACGAATAACTCAATCTGTGTGAAAATGACGGTGTTGAAAAATTGGAAACTTGCCATAGCAATTTTTTTAATCTCCCAAACATTAGCGTTCAATGTTCCGGATTAGATTGTAAAAAAACTATCTATAGGTAAGGGTATATGCTAGTCGGCTAGAACGATTAATTGATCAACAACCCGTTGTTTGCCTGCTGTAGTCCACACATTTGATATTTTGTGGGATTTCCATGTCTTTTTCGACTTGGAGCTCATATCTGGCCACTATCAATCGAGGACATGTCATGAACAGACCAATTTTAATAAGATTGAGTTTGAGTTTACTATAAGTATAAGCCATAGCCAATTTAGATCAAATTTCGTTTTACAACTATCTTAACTGACATCAACAATTTGTGTCAATTTATGTTCAAACGAGTATCGTATACGAGAGACCACTTTCAAATATTTAAAAATTCATTTAATTTGAAATAGCCCTATATAAAAACGACGTTTGACATGTACAATTTTGGGTAAATTTTGCTAAACATATCTATTTATGAATTTTTTTATAGAAAATTTGGTTTATCGGATTTATGTAGACTAAATAGGATGCAAAAGGAATTCAAAACATTTTGAGGGTCTTTATTTTTATTATTATTCAAGCTTAAGGGTACCGTACACCAATTGCATCCATTGACTCCAATCCATATGTACCTAAACAAAAGTTTGAAGTACAGAAATCATTGTCTGAGAGTGTTTTTTTATCAAATAGACGTTTTTGTATGAAAAACTCAAATATTATTATAAAATCAAATTAAAGCACGGAATTGGCTTCGATATATGACTCTTGGAAAAAATAATTTGTTTCATCAAACCTTATACTAGACCGGCACTGAAGAAAAACCTGTAAATATTACTTACACGTAAAAAAGAACAGAAGTTCGGTCCAATGGAAACCAAAATCCGTTTTCTTGTTTGCACACTATGGTTAGTTACAAGAATGTGTAAAGAGTTTAAAATTCAACCACCAATGCCTCTTACAAATATATGTACTTTAAAAGAAGTCGAATTATTTTTACAAAATTTCGATAACATGACACTACACCGATAACATGACTCTTCGTCGTTTTGTAAAAACCCTGCCTTCCATTAAAATATATTTGCAAACATATACTTGCCAGAAATAGACAAAAGACAATTTAAAATTGTTTGTACTAAAACTTATTTTGAAAATCTTCAACTTGCCAAAAATGTGCACAGATTTTCCAAAAATACAATTGGCCGTAACTTTTCTCTGAGTGCGCTTAAGCTATTTCTCTGAAGTATGTGTTTAACATGGTTGTTCTAAGTTGTCATTGGAGTGGAATAAAAAGACACTTCATATCCAAAAATAAAGAAAAAAATTCAGCCATTTTCTAAGAACTTTTGCTAAATTAAACAAAAGTAAAGCGGTGGGGCTGATATTTCGAACAGGTTGTTTTTGTTACTCAGTAATTACGTAGATCAGGTAATAAACTTTTTAGTTTTTCCATTGATCCCAAATTAATTCTTTCTTAACAATTAATATTGAACTTAAAGTACCGCTATATGCCGGTGTCGATGCTAGTATCCTTATATTGTTACCGTAACCAATACCAAAATAAATATAAAATTTGTACCTTTATTTGTTTCCATAAAATAATAGGCTGGTTTCCTAGCTGTTCGAAAGGGTAAACTAGCCAGTGAAATTTCCAAAGTATTTCTTGGCCTTATCTAAAAAGAAAAGATTTATGCCCATATGACAGAAATACCTCAAGTATATATCAAGTAAAGGACATGGCAATAGCTTTCATAAGTGCGACCGAGTTGCAGGCCGATGATTTATCGTCATGGCTAAAACAAAACTGGAAGGATCATTCCGCTCTTAGACATACAGTTTCAGTACTGTCCCATTACAGCATAACTAGGCTATACTTGTATATATTGTGTAAAAACGAAATTTAATAAAGCAATATACACAAACAAACACACTGTGTATGTTGGCTCAGGCATATGACTTCCATTTAATGCCGCATCGATTGGATGACTTTAAATCCGATGATTGCGGCCACGTGACATGACATAAATGTGGTCGCCGGCGACCGTACATTTGTCAATGTCTGCCAGTGCGTGCATGCGTGTGTGCATATGGTTGTTTGTAAAACTTAGTCTGGATGTGAAAAGTTGTAAAATTTCATTGTTATGGACATTTTATGACTTTGTAACTTTTAGCTTTTGTACCATCACAATTGACTGATTTCTGCTGATGACATGCAATTCCATGCAACCATCATCGATGTCGCCGGCGACTATAGGGCTTGCTTATGCTTATGCGGGGGCAATGAACACGGCTGCATCGCACACAAAGGTAAGTTTGAGGTTATTCGTTACACGCTCTCATCCATCTGTTTTAACCATAACACCAAATATATCTTATACTAACAATACATAGAAGGACCGGGGAGTACGTAATAGTTAATGTAGGATTTAGAGCATTTGAATTTAATACTTAATACCGATCGATCGAGCATATTCCATAAATCAATTCCAATTTGGCTATACCATTTGTCACGTTTGCCGCCTTGCCGTCTGGGCAAGGTAAGAAAAAAAAATAAAGCCTAGCAATGCGAAGCTAAGAATATGCCTTTTGAAAAGATCAAATCGATGGAATGTAGTTAGTTGTCATTACCATTAGCTGTGATCTGGCGAACGGAGATCCTGTGATCGGAGCGAATTGGCCGGCGGGCGGATCAGAGGATGTCTGTTCGCAATGAGTGTATGTACACCAGTTTGCAAGAATTGGTTGTGTCTTGTTTGTGTCACACAAATAGCAAAAATTTTGAGTTATGGTGGTGCTTTCTACTGAGATAGAATGGATTTAATTGTGTCATGTAACCAATGATCGAATGGACAACGAACCAACTCATCCTATCCGACACACTCTTAAAATAAAACACACACACATTGAAACTGTTGCATTTGTGTTCTCTCTGTGTATTATTGTCTGTATATGTATTATAATTTGCATACAAATATGTATATATATGTAAATAAACATGGGTATATACATGTATACAACAATAATAACACGTAATAATCAACACTGAAACACCGGACACCGAACACCCTACACTGTACCATAAGACAACAACTATCAGGTTACCACGACACTCTACCGTATAGTATGAATGATAAAGACATCGCCAACACGAGGGGCCGGTGTAGGTGAAAACGTTGTCACCCACCTACCCGCCCACCACCAACGCCACCGACTACCACAAAAAGTTTTGATTTCGTTCTATTCGTTTCATTTCCCTTCAGTTCTATTCAATGGATATTCGTAATTTGTTTGCTACTCTTCTGTTACTTTCGTTCGTTCTTTTTTCAAATTCTCTCTATCGAAGAATCAAATCAAAAAACCAAAAACTAAAACAAAAAAGTTGACATACCCTTTTTATCTTATTAATCAATCACATCTTTTTTTATTACTATTCCATACTATTCCAAATTGTTTTTCTCCATTCCACACCAAAAAAAATAATGAAAATTCAAACCGATACCGAAACTATAATAATGACATCCGCCATCATGGTCTCATATTCGAAATATCTCTGTATGTGTGTGCACCCACAACGTGCACCTCTTCCTACTGCCAATACATACATACAAACATACACACACACTGTCTGCCCGTGTGTGTGCGTGCGTGCCTGTATGTGTTTGGAAACTGAATTCAAATAAAAACAAAAACCAATAATAATGATAATAAATAATAACGAAACTAATCAAAAATTGCCCAAATATAAACATAACGTTAATGATAAAACCGATAATAACGAAATCAACAACTACTACTACAACAACAATCAAACAAACAAAACCAAACTTCGCCAATAATAACCAATACAAACAACAATAACAACAACAACAATGCCATCATCATCGCATGGTTTGTTCGAAACAAACAAACAAACCGACCAACCAATGAAACGTACCGTACCGTACCACACCGCACCGCACCGAACAATCAACCATCTTAACTGAAATTGCCAATCTCATAACCATAAATCAATAACCAATAACCAATCATATTCAAATCCAATCCAAATGCAATATTTACCCGTATATTAAAATCAAAAAACCTCAAAACCAAACCTCAAAACCTAAAACGAATAATACACCTTAATAAAAACCAAAACTCAAATACCACTACTGCCCCACAACCGACGCAATGGATTGGAAATCACTCACTGTACGCTTGACTGAATCAATGAACGATCGAATGTATGGTAACAGGCGCAAAACCACCACCCTCAAGTACGATCCACCCTACACGAAGAAGCCCATGACGAAGACCTACGGTCCGCCAGTCACTGCCCCCAATCATCAGTCGGTGGAGGAGATATCGCCAGATGGTTCTAACAAATTAAATGTCTACGAAAATCAATCAGGTTTCAGGTACGTATGTTCTAACCAAACTTAATTAGTGTCCCTAGTCTTAAAACAGAAAATAACTAAGAAACACATTTCCTCGATGTCCAATCCGGAAACCTAGAGTTTACCAATATTTCTATACATACCTATATATTATTAGATAATTGCACATAAGCGTTTAAATTATAGTCATGAGGACCTTCTAAGATCTCACTTATTTTAAATTTTAATTACGTGATACAGTTCTTGTTGTGGGTTCTTCCAAGATAAATTGTATACGTTGTCAACCCAGAATTTTCTTCAATTGTCTCTCTATGAACATAATCTCTTCGCATAAATATGCAGCTCAAAAAGAATCAAACTGCAAGAGATGACAAATTCGTCGATGACAAATTCGAGCCCTGTGGTGGGTGGTTGGGCTATAGTCAAATACTCGTAGCTCCATTTATACTTCGGATAAATTTCTTTAAACTCTCTGTTTGAATTGATTTAAATATTGAAAAATGTCCATCTCGTGTACATGAATCAGTAAAGAGCGGAAAGAACCTCTTTACAAAATGTACACTTTTGGATTAAACCCGATTTTCATTTTACAGTAATTGTGACAGTCGCCTTGTCTCTTTTATTATACATATAAAACCAACATAAGAATCAGTCTAACTACACGACTATCACGACTTTTGCGACGTGAAATCACCAAGACTTAAGAATTATCTACAGTCAAATCTATAACAATGAAGGCGAAGAAATCACCAGATAATTCGTAGCGGGCAATTTCCACTATGTGGAAGCAGATTCTACGCTATTTATTTAGTTTTTTATCTTTTTCTGAGAAACCAGTTAAACGATCAGTTATACGGTCGTCAATTGTTTAGCATTTTAGAAATGTTGCCTTCACCCTGCCACCCCATGCCACATTTGTTCTGCCACCAATCGAACAAAAGAAGAAATGCAAATACTTTTTTTTGACAAAGTACCAACCCAAATAATTGCGGCGTCGTTTGTGCACGCATTTTGTAGCAAATCTTAAATTTGGTTTGTGGGTATTGAAAGTTACAGTAGATACGAGTATCAGCTGTTTCATGGTTTATCATTCTGCATCGTAGACTGGAGTGAGCGCAGAAAATGCTACTCGTACAATGTCGCAAGCAAAATATGAACATTTTGATTACCGGAATTTTAACAAATAAACACAAATATACGTACAGTTTTTAGACCAAAGCTCTATAAGTCGACAATAGTGATGGAACTGATATCTGTGTAGACACCAAAGTACAGTCTTTTAGATTAGGCGGTTATTTGTCCATCTAACTCGAAATTTATGTTCTTCCAAACTATGAACAGTTTATGTTCAGTCCCTATTAAACCACACGTACTACTCAGAAAAAGTCTAAGATTACTGTGTGTGCTATGCATATCGGAGAGTTCCGTGAAGCAGAATGAGCCCAGAAGCTTAAATCTTCTCAGACACAGAGACGGGAAAGAGCATATGTGACGCTCTTTCCACCTAAGGTTAAAAACCAGTTTTGTTCAGGAGAGCCATTTTAAAGATTAGGTCCCTTTCTATTTGCGCTCAGAATCGTCGATTTCACTTTCATAAAACGCGCATATCTCTGGGAGGGAATACTTTTGGGGGCATGGGTTCGGTCTCATTCGATGCTCAGATGTTGTCCACATCACAAAAGAAAAAAAATGAAAATTGATTTTTTACCCTTACGTCCCTTTCTCTATGCGCTGTCACATATAGGTATTTTTCCCGACAGCTTCTGCAGTGGGATGCATGACTGCCTACCAGACAGTGTCCCGTAATCACTGCTTCTAAACCATAATGGAGATATCGAATTTAGAGGTGGACTTAGCGGATTTCAAGCAACACCAGTCGTACCTAGGCCAGATTCACCTGTTGATCCAGCGTGTCCTTTCCATCTTAGATATTTAAATCTGAAATTTAGCTTGCGTGTAAAACAGAGAGTATCTACATTATCCAGATCGAGTCGAACGTGTATGTTCGCTCTGCGTTCTTAGCCTGCTCATCCGCTTGATCATTTACTTCAGTGTTTCTGTGTCCTGGTAGGTACCGAACAGCGTACAGAGATTTGATAGCAGACTTGTGTATGCTGTATATATTTCTGGCCTAATAATGAAAATGGTTTTTCAAAGTATTCTCCAGCATGATTTATAGACTTTTGCATGCGCTCAAACCAATTATCATAGCACTTTTTCTACTCCGATTGAGGCACTTCTGGCGACGAAAATCGTTGACCACGCATTATTTTCTTGATGTGCGGATATAAAAAGAAGTCATTGGGTGCCAAGTCAGGTCTGTACGGCACATGACCCATCAATTCGACGTTTTGGCCGGTCAAAAAGGCTCTGGTTTGAGCCGATGAGTGAGAGCTCGCATTGTCATGGTGCACAATGATTCGTCTTCTCTTGTTCGTTTTTCGAATTTCTCCGAAGACTCCAGGCAAATAAATTGTGGTGTACCAATCAAAATTGACCTCTTATGTTGCTAAAGCAAAACAGTCGTCAACATTTCTTTGCACCAATCGACACCAGCCTTTTCTGGAGCGATTATCAAATTGTGCGGAATCCAACGAGAACAAACCTTTTTTACGGCCAAGTGTTCATGCAATATCGAATATATGCTGGTGGAAGAAATGCCCAAGGATGACTCTATCTCACGGTATGTAACAAGACGATCTTTTTGTTCAAGCACGGCATCAATGTTCTCTGGCAAAAGGGACGTTTTTAGACGACCTTCACGACCTTCGTCTTTGAGCGAGCGTCGGCCACGATTGAATTCATTAAACCAGTTTTTCACAGTGCTTCATCGCCATATAAAGATTATAGTTCATCGATGCACTCTTTTCGTGACAATCAAAGTCGAGAGTTGTGAAAAATGATAGCACGAAAATGTTCACGAGTAATTTCCATTTTTTGCCAAATTGATTTTTTCAAGACACTGTAAACAACACAAATGATGGTCGTGCGTCAAAACTTTCTGAGTACGTTTATGCTAAAAAATATCAAACTTTCCAAAGGAAATGCCAGATGGCGCCAGGTAACACTAAGTGTTGCCTAGGCCACAAATATATATATCAACCCTGGTATATTGACTCCAATAGCGGCTGTAATGTTTTATCACTGTCACATAATCGATATAAATTCTGCCTGACAACGCTACAAAAATCGCATTGTCTAGTGAGTAGATCTAATCTAAATTCTCTCGAGTGTATACCAAAACACACCCTTCCATGTAGTTTAGCCCCCCCCCCCCCATCTGTTAAAAAGACTATGTATTTTAATTTCTTTTACCAGGGCTTCGTCCCTGCTAGGTTATCCTATATTGTTTATAAGATTGCGGTTGTTACTCGCTAAAATCGTTCCATAGCCAACGAAGCTATGAAACCAGTCTGAAGATTTTCTGATGAGGATGGCTGACGTCATTAGCATGTTATGTCTAGTATATCCAATAGTAATAGGTGAATAAGAATTTATTAAAACCTCTCAAGGTCCTCAAAGTAGGGAAATCTCATTAATTAATTTTATTTCTGAAACTCAATAGCTTTCTGCACAGCCATTTTTGTGTGTTGGGAAACAAAATAATGTAAGGGAGCTGCATGAGTTAAACTAGCTTTTCAGTTGCCACGCCCATATCCGATGTACTTTGAAAATGGTAGACAAAGCAGCAATTTCAGGCCCAAATTAGGGTATACCGTTGATAGTTGTTCACAGCAAATGCAGTAACATGCTTCCGTAGTAGCTTCCGGATCTCGCAAATCGAAACCACTCAACCATATTATTTGACTTGGTTACTACAGAGTAACTTCAGTTTTACGTGATTATAACCAGTAAGTCCTAAACAATGGTGCTTCATAGCACAGAGGATAGCTTCAATGCGACTGCCAACGCTACTCCAGATAAACTAGAGGGACCAATTTTAGGATCGGCTGTGCGGGCTTAGCCAATCTCTTGGTGAGGGGTTGGGTCTATCCAAAACTTTTCTATTAGATGTGTCGTAGCACCCGGATTATATACCACTCCACGTCAAACATACACTTTACGTGCGACTTAGGTGGTAAACTACATCCACCGCGAAACTGCAGAAAGGGCCGTCCAAACGGATCAGTCCTAGGAGCTGCTGACCTCCCGCGGCACCAGACTTGAATCCCAGGTCCATATCGTAGCACATGTCTACTTCCAGTTTGACTCGATCACACATTTTGACTGCTAGCAAGAATGTCAACACCAATAATTCGCTCCATGCTATCCATAAACATAGAGAATGAATAGGATTATTCGAGATGTGTTTTAGTCTAGCAGCAGAGTTTTTGGAATCGCCTAGGGAAATCAGGTGACCCCACTCTTCCACTGCGGGTTGATTTCTACAATCTCTTTAGACTATTATTTGATTTTTTGTAAGGACTGCAATTGGCCTCTCAGAAAGTTCGACGTCGACAGTGTGTCCGTGTTTGCCGATGCTTCTGTCGGCCCCTTCTTCGTGCGCCTACGTACTCACAGTCGAAAATGTTCAGAGCAGCAGTATTTAGACCATTCGTACAACATGCCACAGCCAGCGCGACCGTTGTAGTTTGATGCGCCCAAGCTTTAAGCTATTTGCAATAGCCCTTGATGTAAGTTAGCGCACGGTCTTCCTTTATATGATCAGCACCCAGTTTACTAAGTTTTCAATCATCAAGCATATTTTCATTTGAGCATATTGGGCAGAAAAATAAGGGCACGCTTCGAACTAAATCATCACCATAAGCCTTAAACAGTTCAGACGGAAGCCTTATTATTTTTACGGTGCACTTTTATAGTTATTGTGGCTAATTGGCATACACTGCCGTCATCAGTGATTAGTACTCAATGATTCTCCAACAGAATTTTCAGGCGTCAATTGGTTGGAAAAGAGTTCTTTCCATTCTTAGTTTCGTGAGATAAAACAATGTAAATATCATGGTTGAGGCAGCGATAGAGGTTAAAGACAGCCATTGGCATCGTCAACTCTGTAAAATCGTTTTTCCTTGGTGCGGATTGTGTTCATTTATACCGCAAGGTCGAGATACCATAATTCTCTTTAGGACAACTCTGAGTAGTTTTAGTTTGCTTGATGGTGGTATAGAGCGAATCTGTGATGCTACCGCTCAATGTGAAGTTGAAATTTGTAGTAGACCTATGCTACGTGCTCGGACCAAAGGCTTAGGTCTTGTGCTACCGGTGGTTAAGAGCCCCTAGAACTGTTGTTCCCTTCTGACCTGCTGTGGACGTCTCAATGGAGCCTTTCTCGGTACTTGTATTTTAACACCGAAATCAGAGATAGAGGAAATACGTGGATGTACATTTTAGTCGGATGCTCCAGCTCATAGAGTAGCAGAGGTGTGAGATGCCTCCCTATGAATAGTCAATGCCCTGAACATCCCGAATCGAGGAGGAGGTAGACAAAACCTGTCACAGAACTGGTTCGTTATGGATATAATGGTGTCAATTACTTGAAATTTCAAAGTCGTCAAACTTGCGGTATAACTTCCTACATAAAAATGCACACAAAAGATTTTACATATCCGCGGATTTCAGCCTATTTTATTTGTAAATCTTTTCAAATTTGTATGAAAATTTACATTCTGATCAAATTTTTCAAACAATCAGACTAATCGTTAAATTAAACTGATGTGATGGAATGAATAGGATGGGTTCTTTGATTGGTATTCTATTTATGTTTTTCCTATATTGTGGAGATGGTTACCTTATATTTTTCGAGAACCTCCGTCAACTGCATGCAACAAGGCACCTTCACAATTCGTGTTTTAGATATTTTATGTTGCAATACGTGATTCTTAATAATTTCACGGAACATCTAGTAAGGGTCCATGTTACAATTGTAATTTTTGGATAACTTAGTGATTTTAAGGAGATGGCCTACGCTCTGGGGCATTTCTTTAAAGATCTTATGGTGAATGCGCGGTACATGCCATCTCACTTCCCTAGCATGTATTGGGAAGCAGCTACGTTATGCCACCAGAGATACTCTCGGAGGTCTGGGACCATTTAAGATTAAGAATGTTGAAAATAAGTGGTGGGTTTCGTTATAATCCCTTCGCTGATTGAGTCCAGCATTCCCGGTGTCATCTTAGTTAGTCTTTACTTTGTATAGCTTAATATGGGTTGCAACTCCTGCAAAGCTATGGGAACGGGAAAGAATTATGTCGATACACTTTGAACAATAATCGAAAAACATCTCACATGCAAATGGGACACTTTACAGTTTTCGTCTTGGACTCTTCAAAAATGTGCCGAGCCGGAATTGAGAGTCACTAACTGATCTTGTATTTTTTTTAATTTTTACTATTTCTTTCAGCCGTGACAAGAGCATTCATAGTCGTCGGTATAATGCCAACGATGACGATCACCCACATTCAGGTAAAATGTTGCATCTACACTGGTGCGCTGTCAAGTCAAAGCACATGTACTAGCCCACACTAACACTTATACGCATATATGTATGTATAAATATAGATCCACACCTACATACAACAGATAAAACGTGTATACATAAGTAAATTTATACCTAGACATATACATATATACTTGTACTCGTATATAACCTAGTTAAACTTTGTTGGCGTTCAATGTTTCCTGATTTGTTGATTTCTTTGACATTCTCCATTCCTTTTTTGTTGGATTCCTTTTCCTAAATACTTTCAACAACTTATTTTCGTTTCTTGAGCCCCAATATATTCATTTCGTTTCATTTCGTTTTGTTTCGTTTTTTGTCTCTTTCTTTTCCTTTATAACTTTAAAATATTAAAGTTCCTCTCTATAAATCTTTGTGTGTGTGTGTTTGTGAACTAACGTAGTGAATCTTCCGTAGCGAATCTTCCTCATTTTCGTACTCGTTCGTACCTTGATCACCTCCAAAACGGTTAGTATAGCGGGTCAGTGTCCACAGATGAGTGTCCGGCATCGCTGTGCTGGGCCCCCGTTTAAGGGCTGCCCAAGTAATCGATTACTTTGCATACATACCTACATGCATACATATACATATATATTTAGCAATTGTTTTTAAATGTTCAATATATACTCGTACTGTGTGTGTGTGTTTTAATGTTTGTGTAACCAAAACTGTAACTAAGCGGAATGCATTGTTTGTGTAAAAGTAATTTGATTTTTCAGCGGATTCATTGGCGGGGGACGGACAAGGCCGAAATGTCGAAATGTTTCAGATTCCGAACGATTTCCGTAGCGGCATAACTCAACGAAATATGCCATTGATGCAATTCCTTTGCATTACCCAGCAAACGTATCCCGCATCCTTGTTTTGTTTTGTGTTTTTCTTTTCATCACGTGGCGGGCGAATCTGTTTTAAGTTTGGATCGTTAACCTTAAAAAAACAGAAATAAAGAATAAGAAGAAAAGGAATGGCATTTGAGTTGCCCTAGAGAAATAGTTGCACATTTCTTTGATTTTGAGTGGACTTTGTAACGATCACATCAATATGTTCTCTATCTATATCTGTCTCTCTTCCTCTATCTCTTTCACACACTCTGTCTAAATATTAACTTGAACGTCAACAAAGCAAAACAAAAAATAAAACAAACAAAAATACTTGTAAATACATACATACAAACGTTCTACATACATACTCGGGTAATTCCAAAGAAGAAGAAAACAAAAAAATCGCAAATTAGCACAAACGCCTACTTTTCAAAACCGATTCTCTTCGATTTGGATGCGTTTTTGTGGGTATTTTTTGCAATTCATTTAAGAGTCATGTTTTTTAATCGGAATCGTCTGTGGTTTGCGTTTTTTTGCGGGTCAAGTTTGCTCAGACTTAGTGCCCTTAGCGGCGGAGTCTTTAATAGTCGAATTATTCTTTGGAAGGCGATACGTCTATTTTTGAAATAAGTAGCGCGTATTCTAAGAAGTATCTGGATCCAAATTTCACGTATTGTAGATCTATTTTGTGAATTCCATATTTAAAACTTATGGAATTAAAAATATCAGTTAAATTGAGGTTTTTTTAAATGTCAAATGACCGAAATACAGATGAACTCTGCTAAAGAGTTATATTTAAAGCAAGTAAAACGTCTATCTTTAAGTTTGCTCAAGTCGAACCATACTATATACTCATCTAAGTCGAAACCATACTATATAGATAGATCCGATATTGAAATGAAAAAAAAATTGCAATTATTTTATATATGTCCCCGATGAGTCTCAGTAAAATATTTAAAAAACGTATGTCTACAAAAAAATGGTTGTTTATTTTCTTTGTGCCCAAGGGTATCGTGAGCTCGAACCCCTACTTAACTTGAATCAGAAAATTTTAATCATTTTTGATTTCGTATTGAGTTTTGCTTTTATTTGATCACCCCTTTATCTTTTTAAAAAAAAAATGGACTCTTGGTTTGGCCATAAAGATCCTTTTATGGACTTCAAGGGGCCAAGCCGGAACTCTTACCAGATTTTAATTTCGAAAATTACCACAATTGTGTAGTTTCTTGTCACATTAGGTACCGTTTTTGGGTTACTAGATCTCAAAGATCTAGAAGCTACGCCTATTTTAGATATGCTTTCCTTAAATAATTGAGAAACTAGAGCAATTTAAAAAAACAATACTTTTCTAGAAGTACTTTAGGCTCTGTTATGCAAACGGGTTTCCTAGGAGCCGAAATCGTTTATTTTAAATCCAAAGCAGCTTATGGCTGCACAAACATCGATGTATATATAATAATTTTTAGAAAGGTCGGCTCCATCCATCTATACTGGTAGCTTGAGTACTGAGGTCAATATATTTTTTTCATATAGCCCTAGAATAAATATACATTTGGAGCCTAATAGCTGTAACAACATCACCAGATTTCACTGAAATCAAGTCCAGACATAAGCCAAACATCGTTGAAATTTAATCGGCAAACCCATATTAATTGTATTATATTTATATTCTTGTCCAAAAACCCAAAAATCCCTATCTGGTATTTCTTTAGAAAAGGCTTCCACAATTATTACACCGTCAAAATTCTAGATAATCGAATTCGAACCCTTTTTGCCTCTTAAGGCACTTATTATAAATTAAAATTTGCTACGATCTTTAACGGAGATACTCCATTTTTAGAAGGATGTAGAATTTTTTGAAAAATGTTTCCCACATTAAATATTAATTTGTTCCGATATACAACGCAAACCACATTGAATTTCAAGACACGACCACTAAAATAGAAATCGATAAAAAAAAAATACTATTTAATACTGCATCCAATTTATGAGGGATCGGCTTTAAAGGGTAGCGTACAAAGTTGGAATTACCCACCTACTTGTGAAGTAGCATGAAACAATGACAAACAATGAACATTCTCCTCCTCCACAGAAAAAGGTATTTTGAAGAAACATGGCTACGGAATGGTACACGGCGGCATGCACGACGACGGACAATCGGATAATATGGAACTTATCGCTCAAGACGGCGCCATGGCCTCGGGTAGTGGTGCTGCCGTGTCGGAGGTTGAGCGTACGCTCAAATCGCTCAATGGCTATCATGAGGATATACTGGAAGCTCTGCGCAATGCCGCCTCACACCGCGGCACTGGTACTGGCAACACCCCCGTCGGCAGTGGCAGCCTGAGTGAGGAAATGATCCGTAAGACTCTGCAGGAATGCGCTTCGTCACAGCTCAGCTATACAACGGAGCCCTACAAACGCTCGAGCGGTTCGAAGACCAGCTCGCGCGAGAATATTTGCGATCAGGGACAACAGCATGCCCTGCTTGATATGTCGGGATCGGGCATGGGCGTCCCACAAGGCGGCCCCATAATGCATCACCATCGATCACAGCACCAGCTGCACCAGCCCCTCGTGCAGCAGCAGCCACCGCCCGACGACGAGGACGCACCAGCCACGGGGCCCTTGCGCATACGCAATCTCGAGGACCTCATACGACAGCTGGAGCACCATTCGTCGCGCCACATGAGCCCCAGTGGCTCGGAGGACATACGGATTTCGGAAAACGAAGGCGGCCTTTATAGATTAGATAGTTCAGCCGCTTGTAGTGAATCCTCGCAAGGGTTAGTAACTGAGTAATGTGCTTGCTGCATCATAATTATTGTGTTGGGGCTGTATTGTAGGTGTCTATTTTTTTGGCATAGATATACAAGAGAACGCTTTCAAATGTTATACATACATATAAATATTCGTACCTTAGGAATTGATTCATTGATTGAATGATTGATTGAAATACAGTTAAGAAAAACACATATAGACGTTTATTAAGAGTTGTGCAACCCGCTTTCAAGAAAACGGACTTTGGCTCAGAACTTCGGACAGCAGAGCAGGAGTGGAGTGGCCCAGACTGCAATAGGTGCCAGGTATGTCATGCCAGGTGAGTTGCGCGCCACCGCTGGCGATTGTGAGTTGACCGCGCGCGCTATTTTCTTTGGCTTTGTTGAGCTGTTGGAGCCTGGGCCAACAGGGCCGATAGTCACGACGAAGTTCTGACGCTTAAAGTCCCTTAATTAAATGCTACAAATATCCCTTAATATGTATACACTGCATACTTTTAAATAAACCAATTAACAAAAATACCGAATACCAATTACCAACTACCAGTTACCAAACTAAAATTGAACATACTTATGTACTCGTATGATAGAAATCAGAATCCATTCATACGTACACATCAAGTAAACATCTGAATATGAACCAATTTCTAAAATCTCTTGCAGACTATCGCTATGGCGTGGAATACCTTGTGTGATGAAGGTAAAGAATGGGGAGTGCCAGTCGCACACACACGCACAAACGTGTGTGAGTGTGTTAAGAATGAAAGAAGATGTGGGATTTTCTATAAATGAATTGGCTATACAAAAAAAAATAGGCACCTAGAACAAATTGCTCCAATTAGTTGCTAAATAATTACTTTGTCAATGTTGAAACTGTCCAACATGGCCGAACACTGTGAATTAATGTGCACTTTTTTCTTGTATTCCCCCTTCGATTGACGATGCCGCTGTCGCAGATCGAATCAGCAATTAGCACAATCGCAAAAAACTGCAACAATACATCCGTCTTACAGCAGTCGTTGTCGAACGCGTGCCGATGAGGAGTCGAGATTCTCGTATGGAAGGTACAGACATCCCACTACAACCAGTAGACATCCTTCACACCAGTCACACTCACCCCATGCTTTCGGCCATCACGCACATCACTCGCATGCACATGGCCATGCCACGCACGGCCCGCATTCATCGCATCATTCATCGCACACGCATTTGCATCAGGACGACGACGGCATCTATGAGAGTGCCGATCCCCACGATCGTTCGATGGTAGACCAACGTCTCGATCCCCGGGAAGTGCCCGACAGTGAGAGGTATGTATACCGAACTAGTATCCTTTAGCCAAACGTTGTGTAGTCTTGAGTCGAATCATGTCTTCCTCAGTTTCTTTTGAGTTTTTACGTTCTTCGTCCCCCGTTCCCCCTATCCCTCTCCGCCTTGAGTTGAGCCGTGTCCGCATCGTGTGTGTGTGCCGATTCTACCTATAATTTCGACTCGTTTCTTTTCGTTTATTTCCATACTCGTGTACACATACACACGAACATCACTCACGAACATGAAACATGTCCTCGTTTTTGTACCGCTGCGCTTTGCATGTGCGCTCTCAAACGATCATCATCTCACACATCTGCGTGATGGTGTCCACCACAATGACAACAAATACTCCAACGACATCATTATCATCATGACCATCACCATCACCACCACCATGAACCACATCAATTACAACAACCACATCACATGCGGTGCCGCCATTTTGTTTTATTATTTGTGTGATCACGGTCGCAAAACAAATTTGTTCGGTTTATTCGGTTGATTCGTTTGAATTTAAATATATTTTTTTTGATTCCGTTCCGTTGCGTTCCGTTACGTTACGTTTCGGTTCTTTTGTGTGTGTTGTGTATAAACATTTATTTGTTTGTATTTGTTTGTGTTTCCGTTACTCCGTGTACCGTTGTTCCTGTTATGATTATTATTTTCTAGTGATGACTTTATTCAAGCTCAACAACAGTTAGCCCGATGGGCGAGTGAGGATGTGGTATCCGTCGTGGTAATGGAGCAGCAGCCGTTAGCCGGTACAACAGCGGATTCCCAACAATCCAACGGCGGCGGACACACATCGGGGGCGGCATCAGCGAATACCGTTATCCACCACCACCAGCATCAGCACCAGCACCACGGCGATCATCCATCCTCGGTGGGAGCGGCCAATATAACCTCATCGTCAGCAGCAGTAGCAACAATCAATGCCCATATGGCGACTATGCAGGCCGTGCCAAATGGCATCGTTGTAAGTCAGAGGGACTACTACCCCTCACCGCCCTCCACGGAGACGGAAAGCAGTGGAAGTGTTATCCAGCCACTCAATCGACGCTACACGCTACAGGGCGATACAACTCAACAGCAGCTGCAATTGCATCAGCTACACCAACAGCAGCATCAGCACCCCCCACATCCACATCAGCAGCAACAGCAGTTGCAGCAGCAACAGCAAATTCCCGGCGACACCACCACCACCACCAGCAGCAGCAACAACAGCCAAACCGGTCAACAAATCATGGAGAATGGTCGTTATCCCGAATATAAGCACTGATAGTATAACACCAACCCTCTCTACGTACTCAGCCCTCACGATCACACTCAACTTCAACCGCAGCCGCAGCAGCAACAGCCGCTGCAACAACACTCTCCTCACTGTTTTGCGCACAGGCTTCAGGCGCCACATTGAGACGTCGCAGTCGTGCTGCCTGCTCCGATCCGATCCGCTCCGCCTCCCCACCCCCTAAAAATACCCGAACGAATTTCATGCAACACACTTACTTTCGGTGTATGTCCAGTAATGGATACTTGCTTCTCTCGGAACGATTATGTACATACCGACAAACATACACACACACTCGATCATACATACATTCGAACGACATGCAAACATACATACAATATCGGATCCAAAACATTTATATTCTAAACTCGATTAGTTATCTCCAACACTCACAAAACAACCACAAAATAAAGACAGACGTCATGAAGGTGAACAAAGCAAAACAAAACAAAACAAAACCAAAAAAATGAAGAAAAACAAAAGAAAAAATATTGTGATTTTATACAAAGTAGTTGATATTCATATTTTAGTTTTAAATAAATTTAACAAAACAAAAACAAATTTAGAACAAATTTAACGAATTGATTGATAATGGCCAACACAACCATACAAACGAACGAATGAATATGAATACATTCACTCACACCTACATACACTCATGCAACGCCACTACCAAACCAAGCAAACCAACACCACCACCACCACCATCAATTAAGGCAAGCGAAAACTTTCATTGTTTTCATTTCACACAGCCACACACACACACATACATAATTGTGTTTGTGTTCATGAATATGTATGCATGTGTGAGTGCGTATAGGCGTGTGTCTTTTGATAACAATACACCATTGCATTGCAACACTATTACTTTAGGCTAGTCCAACAAACCTCCCTCCCACTTATTCACACACACACACACGCGCGCACCGTGGAAGATGCTACGAGATTTGTGTAAATGTGTAGTACGTAACAAATACACATGCAGCGCCAATCATGTTATGCACACCAAAAGATTGTCAGAGTGTGAACTCTCCAGACTGATGAAGCCGATGTAGGCTGCCACAGCTGGCACTCTTCTAAACACTTCCCCCCTCCCCGAACAAAACAAAAACCAAAAGAGTTCCGCCGAATGTCAGTGGGGACACTTTACGACCCCACCAACATACAGTGGTTCAAACCTTAGCTGTAGCTGATCACGTTCGTCTGCAGGCCGGGAGAAACACATGTTGACAACACATATTTTTTTTAAATAAAAGCTTTAAATTTCATATTTGTTGGCAGACATTTTCATAAAACGACTCAGTAGTAAGGCTATAGGAACGAATGATTAAGTAACATCTGAAATTTGTACCCCGTCTAACTAACTTCGTAATGTCGGGAACTTTAACTGCCTGACTCTCGATCTCAAACGAAAGTCTATGCGAACGAAAACCACTTTTGTATCAAAAAGAAAATCATTGGCTTTTGAATTTTCGTCTTACGTATTGTGTATGAATGAAATGTTTCCAGGCCAACAATTCCAAACACTTATGTATATAAACGCATATTTGGCAAGAATGAACACAAACTGTAAAGTAAGTAGACTACACTTTTGCTGAGCACAAACCAAAAACTTTCAATTTATGAAAAGGTTCTCACCCCTCTTTCACTTGGGATGCATGTGAAAAAGTTCAGACAAATAAACGAATACAAATATGGTTTAAAGACGATATACTCGTTCATTACATTAATGCAACAATTTCGCGAAAATATTCTGTAATACGGTTATTGACATGTTAATTTAATGGTTTTTAAAATTGTTTGTTTTTTTACACATTGAGCAGGGATTAACCGGCTCAAGACCTCTTGTATCCATATTAAAATAGAAGACAAGTTGGTAACAAAATAGAACAGTGACATAGATTTTCGTGGCTGCACACTGCTTTTATCTCGATTTCATGTCCGTGACAACCCTCCTCAGAAAGCTTCGCAGCAAAGAGAGAAAAACTGAACTGTTTAAGACCAGGCTCTCCTCAAACGAATGAGAACTACTGTTCTAATCTTACTTTTCAAGTTTTCTTCACACAACTGCCCACGAAAATACAACTCACTCTGACCACCTCTACAGAGACTCTACATTGATTGAGTCTTAAAATGGTTTTAAGGAAAACGCTATCTCGTGTGTTTACTACTTCATTTTCTTCAATAAATTTCAGTTTGTATGTTCTCTTTATCAAACGATAGACAAAACAGAAGTTAGTGATTTTGACAGTGCCACTCGCATAGAAGTTATTTTAAACTGAAGTGCTTACGTTTTCTTTCGGATATATTTTCAATCGCTTTGGCATTTTGAGGACTGCTGCTGATTCGGAAATCAACGTTCGATATTGTGAGACAGGCAGAAGGAGTAAAAAGTCTTATACAAACTTTTCTATAAACAACATACTGATTTCGAGTTCATATACGATGTTATTTCTAAAGGATATTACTTGAAAAGTGAACGCTTTATGCAAAAAAAGTGGACATTTTGAATGAAAGCCAATAAAAATGTGATTAATGTTTCGAAAAAAAAAAAATTACAAAAAGTGGTCGGTACATAAAAACTCAATTTTTAGATAAACCGGCTTTATGCGACTCGCATAACTGGCTCAAAATCTAAAACCTTGTAGACATCACCCTATGGTCAACTAACAAGTCAGTTGTATTCCTCAATACATTTCATATATTTAAGCAACCCCTGCGCCTGCTTTATTAAATACTTCTGTAAAGAATATCGTCAGACCATCAAATCAAAAATCCAAAGAAGGCGTTCTTTTTGAATTGTTGTTGTCTGTTTCTTACTTATGTAAAAATGGAAACATTGTCTTTTAAATCTCTCATCAGCCACAGCTAATAGAATTTGAAAAGTATAGCCCATCTGACGAATTAATAGCCAAATGAAAATCGAACGACGATAAAAGATATATTTCAACCTTTCCTACTTTGTTTTGACGGCGTCACAATATCCTAATATCGAGATTTTAGGAGGACTTTTCCTGTTTAACTACAATAGAGTCGAACGACTTTCTTAGTTTCCTCGCCCATAATTATAAGAAATAAACATAGACGATTGGTATTCTGAGTAGTATGGCTCAATCATAATAAAATGCATTACACTAATTGACGCTCCTTGGAGCATCACGCAAACCAACCAACCGAAGATTTTTACTTTTAGAGGTCTCTTGCACGCAAAGTCGCCAAAAACTACAAGGTGCCAAACCGCCGCTAAATGAATGCGGAAGTTCCTAAATTTGATCCTGATTTTCTTGTGTAATCGCGTTCAAATTCGAGCACAAGCTCGACCTAGAATGGTTTACTTTAAAGTGCTAGATCCGGGGGTCTCGTAATTCAAATTTCTAAACTTCGGCCTGTGGAGAGACGCTTACTGTATAGTTGCTGTTTGAACCACTGTCCTGTACTGCACAGTCACACTTACGCAATATCCATACTTCCACAGTGCAAATGATTCGGATTTACTTGCTGTAAATATGTATATACAGTATTACTTTACTTGCCCCAAATCCCCACAAGATCCTCCCCAGCTCCCTCTTCGACCATAGATAGACAGTTGTAATTACAATTGAATAAAGTTATAATAAGTAATACAAGAAAACCAAAAAACCAACAAAAAACAATTAAGGTATAAGAACAAACAGACATACATACATGTAAACGTTACTTTTAAATAAAGACTGTAAATATGTTATAACGAAATATTCAAATTACACACCCACAAACTCACATGTACACCGTCTGACCTCCATTATATGGACGGTCAGACCCAAGGAAATAAATTCTCCCCTTCCCTAGTAAGCCCTCCCGCCAAATGAAGGCAAAAACAACCGTTGACTGTCAAATCCTCAGCCTCTAGTGGCCTACCATCCCATCCATAAATCCTCCCCGTTCCCCTCATGTTGTATATATGCAAATGTATGCATTCCATCCATGCCTACGCATAGTCTGGCATGTGATGATACTAAAGAAAACATCAACCGAAACTGAAAACTGCAAAAACAAAAGAAGCATGATGAAGAACAAATGAAAATTAAATTAAGTGAACTTTTTAAGTCAACAATAATAAAACAGGTACTACATACATACATACAGTTAGTTAAATTAAAGCACTTAGAAAACATAAACAAATGAACAAACAAAATAAGAAAATTAAATAAAAAAAATGAATTAAATCCAAAGTAAAAAAATTTAACAAAAAACAAAAACAATTTTATACAAAACAAAACGTAAATTTAACAAAAAAAGAAAAAAAATAATAAATGAAAATTAAAATAAACACACAGCAACAAAAGACTCGAATTTGAAGAGTTCTGTTAGTACATTTAATAGAAATTAATTAAAAACGTAACGTAAATAAATGTAGATAAGTTAAAAACAAACAAAACAAAACAAAAAACAGCCACACCAACAGCCACAATAATACAAAGCGAAAAAAACACACACACACGCACACACCATATTGAAAATGTCAATTTCTATGAAAATATAAAAAAGAGAGAATAAATAATACACACACACACATTCACACAAAAACCAAATTGAACTCAATTCATTAATAATTCACACACATACCCATACAGAGCCGCACGCACACATATATACATATGAACATGGCTGAAGTCATTGACATGAATCACAGAACATGCATGTGTTGAATAAAACAAACAAATAACAACAACAACAAAAAGGAAACCAAAAACAAAACAACAACAAACGTTATTAAACGTTAAATACTTTTTTGTTTGTTTTTTTTTTTTGTAAAAGGACCTAAAGGACTACACAACACGCTCAATAGCGAAAGCATGAATGACTAAAAATAATTTAATAATGCAACAGCAACAACAACAACTACATCAGGAACAACAATTCAACCGCAAACAGCAACAACAAAGCGTTTACAAAAGTTGATACATTCCACAAACACACGCACACACATACAGAGGCACTTACACACAGACTCACTCACACACTTACTCATATGCATTAAAAATCATTGTTAATATTAATCAGTTAATAATAATAATATCGTAACAATAAAGCTAACAGGCAAAATAAACAACAACAACAACTACAACAAGTTATAATTAAACATACCAACAAAACCAGGATTGTATGAAAGCATCTACAACAACAACCAATGAATTTACTATCAATACACGCATACATACAAATGTAAATGCCAACACAAACATACATACATACATACATACGCATGTACGTATGTATACATATTTATTGAGTAATTAACACAATTTATGTAATTTTTAAAGGCAAAACCGACCGAACACCAAAGCCACCAACACTACCGCCACACACGACATGACGACACAAGCAGGACATTAAATCCCTCAAATCACAATTACTCAATCAGTGCATACGGACAGTTTTCCTCGGCTCTATCGTTTCTTTTCAGTGTTGCCATTTTTTCGTTGGGGACGATTAAAACTTGAGCGGTTGAAAGTGCGGAGCGCTTCTGAAATGCGTGCAAAAAAGACACAACCTGCGCTGAGCCATCAAAAACGACAAGAAGCTCGACAAAACCAAATCTTGTAAGGCCTAAACCGAAGATTCTGTACTGAAATGGGGAAAATACGAGGGTTGCTATTTATATTTCGGATCCGGCAATAAATTGTTTTTCAATATATTCTCCTTTAAGATCAATAAACTTTTGCATGCGCACAAACCAATTTTCGGAGCACTGTTTCCACTCCGACTGAGACACCTTCAAAACATGATTTTTAAACGCTTCATAAGCTTCTTCGGGCGATGAAAAACGTTGACCACGCAATTTTTTTTGTGATGCAAGGGACTAAGAAGAAGTCATTGTGTGCCAAATCAGGGCTGTACGGGGGATAGCAAATCAATTTGACATCATAAGTGGTCAAATAGCTCATCGTTTTAGCTGATGTGTAAGAGCAATGTCGTAATGCCAAATGATCCGTCTTTTCTTATTATCTTTCCTCATTTCTTCGAACACTTTTGGCAAACATATGGTTGTATACCACTCAAAATTGACCGCCCTACGTTCTACTAAAGGCACTGTGGCAACTTGGGCGGTTATACCGAAAAATAACGCAATAATTTACTTCGATGTACTTATATTTCTTCCATGAACAACTTTGGTTAGATTTGGCTCGTCTTGAAATACGGTTGCTGTTTTGCTTCGGGTTAATATGCATAGATCCATGATTCGTCACCTGTGACAATGTTATACACTGCCTTTGAGATATCGCAGTTATACATTTTCAACATCTCTTTGCACCAATACATACGATCCTTTTTTTAAGCATTCGTAAAATTATGTGGAATCCATCGAAAACAAATTTTTTTTCACCGCCAAATGAACATGCTATATGTTATTGATGCTTGTCATACTAATGCCCAAGGATGCCTTAATCTCACGGTATGTCAACTGTCGGTCTTGCTTAACCAGTTCACGCACAGCATCGGTGTTTTCTGGCAAAGTGACCGATGTTGGACGTCCTTCACGAAATTCAGCCTGGAGCGAACATCGTTTGAGACTGCACTCTTGGTACCAGTGATTAGCTGTTTTTGATAGTGCTTCATCGCCAAAAGTCGAAACAAGTTGATTTAAAGACTTTTACCTCAAAAACCCATGCCGAAAATCGTAAAACATAATCGCACGAAAATGTTCACGGGATAATTCCATTATTTGACTGAGATTGAGAATTTTTCAACACATAGTAACTAAACAATTCGCCCTCAAGTGACACAACGTTCTGAGTGAAGTTATACTATAAAAAGTCAACGTTTCCAATGGAAGTTCCATTTTTCATCTGGGAAAACTAATATTCAGGACCCGCAATATAAATAGCAAACCTCGTAGCAATTATTACACTAACGCTCCATATTTCTGCTCCAAGGATCCAAGATTCACAACCCCAATTTAAGTTAAATCATAAAAATAAATACATATTTAGATTTGCAAAAAATGGAGTTGAAGTAAAATATTCAGCAACAAGATCTCGCTATGCATATGTATCATGAATATTAACTGATACTAAATTCATTTACACGATAGTGTCTGTTGTTTAAATAAAAACAACAATTCAATAATGATGTTAATGCACACTCTTTTTTGGCACTTTAGTACTATGACATGTACTAGAGTGTCCAAAAAGCCGGGGTTGGCAGAAAACCGACATTACGGTTTTTTTTTGAAATACCGTGTTTTTTCAACAAACTAACTGTCAGGTTTCTTAAAAAGTAAAAAACCAGCGTTAACCGACATTCCGATTTAATCCTTTTGCCAAGGAATAGAAAATATATCAGAAGTGAAGTAATTGTCTCTATTTCTAGACTATAAAATGCAACAAAATCACTTGCTGCGATTAAAGGTTTGTTTTTTTTTAAATTTCATAAAGATCGGTCAATAATTACAACTTAAAATTTGATAACAAGTTTTAGATAGACAGCCGACAGATGGAGAAAGAACATAGTACATATATCGTTTAATCTCATCGTTTAATTATTCTGAGTAGATCGGTACCCTTAAAGTTGGGTCTACATGAAATTATGAATCTTCTTTGATTTTACAAGAACCCAAAAAAACGACAGGTAAAAACCGGGTAGAGCGACATGTCTAGTTTAAGTTAATTTTGAAAAACTGACTACCATATAAAAACCGGAGTGTCGGTTTTCGGTTTTGGCTAATCTTCAGAGTACAGCTAGCCAAAATAAAATGATTTAATAATTAGGAAAAAGGTAACATCTTGTCATGTATGAAATCTACCTTTTGGATCAGCTTCACCTTCCAGACGCTTATTAAATATTTATCGCGCATCCGAGTCTGATTTCTTACTTTCACCGTGCTTTGACTTAATCGGTCAGTAGTTTTTGCTTCACAACTTCGAGCATTGTAGAGCCATCATGTAGCCACAAATAGGTCGGTAACATCGCTTTATATTTAGTTATTTTAACGCTAACGCTAAATTTTTCGTCATTTCAAAATAAATGAGGTTCGGTGATGCCGCCATCCCAATAACTCTTTTTAAAATTCAATGCACGTTCCCTCCAATAAAATAAATTTTGTATGTTGATGACTCCATTGAATTATTTTCATTCAAAAATGGCTTTTTGGCTAAACTTTTCGTTTCTTACTTTAAGCGCCAGTCTAATCATTTTCCGAAGACTAAAATCCAACTACATAATAAGCCTGGTTCTTTCTTTTGAAGTGCAGCGGGTGAATATGACTAGGTTATTTTGAAAGTGATTATTTTTCATAAATCCAATTTAAATCCCTTTTTTTTATACGGAGAGCTGTAGAGAATGAATATCCATTATTTTTAATGTTACCAAAAATGTTTAGGTAAGCCATCGTTGCTACATCAGTTCCTTGCGAAAGGCTTGCAGGTCTCAAGCTACTCAACTTTGAAGAAAAAAAATTAATATATGCTCGTATTTCTTCGATCAATTGAACAGGATATATGATTCAATGACCAAGCTTAATTTTGAAAATGTGCTTACTCACTTTATTTAATTTTGGTCTATATAAGCTTTTAGTCTTTTGTATCCGTAGCAGCTATAAGTCTGACAACCATATTTAAATTCTTAGTAAACTATGGTTTTGAGTAAGCATATTTGATGCTGGGCCACTAGACTTCATATGAACAATAGCAAATTGAAAGCAGAATTCGAAAATGCATGAATGTATAATTCTGATAAAATAAAAAAATAAAGCTTTTAAGACCACAAAAGCATATTTTCTTCAGAGAAACCTTTAGCTCACCTGGGGTGATTGTGTCCGTTTATAATTCAAACAGCTTACTACCCATTATTATGCAAAATGCACGAAGACCACATTACAAGTGTGAAGGATCACCCAGATGTTAATAACAACATCATTTATTTATATTTAGGGCGCATCCTTATGATTACGAAAAGTATACAAAGTCTCATGTAAAAACAAATGTATTTGTAGGAAGCACGAATATAAGGAGAATTAGGGCAAATACAGTGGGGCGATTTATTAAAAAGATCTCAGTAATGGTTGTTTTAAATTTCCTTTCTTAAGGGCGTTCTTTAAGGGACAGACCAGAAAACAATTTTTGGGTATCATGAAAGCTGATCCCGCAGGATTTTGGGCTTTAACTAGTTTGCTTTTTTGGCCTTAACGTTCGCAGTGCGCAACGGAGGTTGATAAATACAATTTCTTAGTAGAAAGAAACTACAAGTTTCTATAAAGTATAGGAGTGTATAAAAAATTGCACGAGGACCTTCAGGAATTTACGGTGTATTGATCATTATTATAAATTTACAGTTCAAGTTTGACTTTTTCGGGAAAAAGGAACGATAGGGGTGGTTAATAAGGTTGTAAAGGTACGTCCAATACGTTATGTTTGTCGTCAAAAACCAAATTTTACTGCATTTAAAAAATGTTCATGTTAATTTTGTAGTACTATAACCGAAATGATGTAATTTAAGTCACATATAAACATAACATCAATAAGTTACAATGATCGAATACAATTCTAGGAGAGATTAACCATAACATCCATAAAATCATCGGCTAGTCGGGCTGAACAATTGATTTAAAGTTGTCTTCTAATAAATTAAAGTTTATTTTATTAGATGCAGGATATTCTAATATTACAAAATTATCACTTCTGTCGTACAAATGCCTCACATTATTTGTATTCTGACACCGAAGCAACAAGACTGTTCAAAAACCCACTCAGTAATTAAAGAGATTGTAAATCTTTCATTGCTTAATATCACGCACAAAAAAGGATTGTATATCTAAAAAAATTATAATCGCTCACAGAACAGTAACTCGCCGATACAAAATATGTAATTGTGTCATTAAAAACCCTCCTTCTAGCATGCTCGGCAACGTACTTACACACCCTGCAGCTATTTTTTTTATAAATTTGTGTCGGCTAACAATATAGAAAATATCTGGAATTTCTTGAGGGTCTGGGCACTCGCACGAGGTACTCATGCAATGTGCTAAACGCAAATGCCATGTAATTATCCTTTTCTATGTTTACCTTTAACATATCTTGGATTCTACTCCAAATTTAATCTCGTTTTTATTTCAGTATGTTTTGATGAAGGTACGTAATAGGCTGACGCTCCAAATTCGTTTCTTAACATTCTTGTGATGATCATGTATATAGGGTGATCCATCTAGAGGTATTTTTTTCAGAACAAAAAAAACATATAAAAATACAAATCAAGTGTGGAATCTTTATTGGTAATTTAAAAGAACATTTTATGGAATTTATTTTATGAATATAATTTCCTTCGAATGTTGGCTAGACTTTGCCCCAAAGAAAAATGTCTAAAGGTGTGATATCACTCGATCCAGTTTCCAGTTTTCTTAAATTAAAAGAAAGCAAACACACTTTCATCAAGTTCTGAATAATGACTAGTATTATATTACGAGTACGTATGATACGTGTTACCACTTCAAGGATTCTCAAGTGATAAGCACCATTGGACACTTATTGCCCTTAAAGTCCAGCATTAAAGTAAAGCTTTTAAGTATTTATTTGATGCTATCGGTACTGCTGACTTTTCGTTAACAATGCACACGTATGAGCTTATTTTTTAAAATTGGTATCCATTTCCTTTTTTTTTGGAATCCAATAAAGTTACACTGGGTGCGTTTATAAATCAGGTTTTGAGGGAAAATCATACGCATGTTTACGTTATTTACAGCATTTAACATGTCTTGGACGTAGGCGTTATTAATCAATAATCCTAGAAATGTTGCAATTAAACATGTGGTTAAGATGATGGTTAGCTTTAACGACTGGAGTTCGTTGCAGTGTGATAACCAACGCCTCCTAGGTTTCCTTATTGGATACCAGGTATGCAGATGCATTAGTCAAAGCATCGGCCATAGCATTCAAGCCCAAATTTTAACTTAGGTGCTAACCATATATACTGCGAAACTCCACAGTAGTTTGCAGTAGTAGTGGTAACCACCGTTCTTCGGTTTTCCTGATATCCCTCTTTACCAGGTCATGGAATGTGGTCAGTCCTTGGGGTACTTCATTACTGCATTTGTTAAAAAGCAATTCTCTCCATTTACCACTGCACAAACTCAATGATTTTTAATTAGATAATAGGCGGTGACTAACCTTTAGTTACGGAGTTATGATCTCTCTACTTGCAAAAGTTTCTAAACTTACAGTAAAACTTTTTTAAATAAAAAAGAAAGCGGTTAATCAAACTTTAAATATTGAAAAGTTATACACCACAACGCCGGAACTCATAACTCGTTTTGATAGATCAGGTCAATATAAGGAAATTTTGCATTTCAGACAATAAAAACTTCCAAATAATTTATCTCGTGCTTTAACCTGTTCTTTCTAAACGAAGAAGGGCACAAGATTCTACGACCAAAAATTATATGGACGTAGTCCAACTCAAAAGTTTAAGTTTTACTTGTAGTAAAATAACTGGTTTTCGATGTTATAATGCGAACGTCAATAGTAATTAAATTTTCTAGAGAATAGGGTTAACGTTTAGCTCGTTTGTTTTATTTCGGTCTGTTGCTTTTACACATTGAATAGGGTTAACTTATCAAACATTTACTAACTTTATAGTAAAAGTCTAGTTTTCTTTTTAACAAAAGGGCAGAAATTTCAAGTTGACGCCTTCTTTCACGAAAAATAACAGACTTCGGCGAGTCTGCAATTCGCAAACTGCAATATTTTACTACTGTTTTTGACTCTAGTTTTCTGCCTAAGCTAAGTTTAAGATTAAACAGATTTAAATATTCGGAACCGCTGACGATCCACGTTGGGCTATCTATACCTATGCTTAGCTATTGAAATTTAGAAGGCACAAACAAAACGAATGTAAATTAATATCAAACTAAACATTGGGACTTAAAATTTCAAAAAGCATATATGAAGCAAGTTGGTCGCTGACTAAAATGGCCCCTATTGTTTTTTTATATTCTAATGAAGGCTTAAACTCATGTTTTGGTGGAGCATAATGTCTATGGAAAGTATGCTAACGAGAAAGTGGCAATGGACATCAGTCTCAACATCTATATCCATATGTAGTTTATAGACCAATTATTTTAAGTCGAAATGTCCAAATATTTATTGGATTAGAGTAATAGCAAAATACAAATGTGGGATTTACTCCCGGTTCGATTTTAAATCTGTTTATAAGTAAACTTAGTTTGAACTTCCACATTGCAATAGAAATTTATGGTTTCAAGTTGAGACCGCATTCAATTTGTTTTATCCCGATGACAACTTATTCCACTCCTGCCATAATAAACAACTTTACGCTTGTGTCACGTACACAGCGACAACAACACCAAATAAACCGGATAGACCTGAAAGCAGCTACTAGTGTCACCGAACAGAGCAGGACATTAATGAAACTGGACAGAATGACACTTGTGTTAATACATATCTAAACTCAACGTATAGTTAGTTAATTCAATTTATTTGTAATCGTGTATTTTTCCCACAAATTAAACAAATGAAAATGAATTTATCACAAGTACCAACACATTGACACCAATATACACACACACACACCAACAACCACCAATGGGTGTAAAAATGTTTAAATGCTATTGACTAAATGTATTTTGTTACATACAAACACACACATATATACGTATATACCACAATTCAGAATGGGCAATCAAAACAGAATTTAACAAAACCTAAACCCCCATAAGAAAACATATGGAAGGGTGGCAGCCAACCAAAATCAAGACCCCGAATTGTGAAGTGTAAAAAAGCGAGTTGCAGTTGTGGGCGTAATGAACTGTTTTTCAATAAAAAAAAAACTGAAATATTTGAAAATGTAAAAAATGCAAACAAATAAACACAAAATAATCCCGACTAATAGTCAAGCGAGCCAGATGTAATAATCCGAAACGCAAACTACCGAAATGCATTACCATAAAACCAATTAAAATAAATAATTTTCATTTAAATTACCAAATGGACAGTCAAGCCGAACGACCTTTAGTGAACCGAGCGACCGATGGACAAACAACCATTTTGGTAGGACTAACCAAAAAGAAAACAGTTCATACGCCCCCTAGTATTTTGTTTAGCTAAGTTAGGAAAACAAACAACAACAGAGAGCCATACGCACACACACACAGAAGAAGCGATGTGTATGGACGCATTAACATGAACGATAGGAATGAGAAGCAAGGAATGGAGAAATATATAGAGGCAGAGATAGAGAGAGAGAGAAAAGTAAACATACCAAACCCAAATTCTAAAATTACTTTATAAGCTGTACTTTGTATAGGAAATGGTATACTAATACAAACAAAACAAAGAACGGAAACGGAAATAGAGGTAAGCTAATTATGTAAATATTAATTTTAAAACAAACACAGCCACACACACACACTCTCACACACACACACACACTTAGTCCAGTATCTCAATTGAGTGTGGGAAATGCATATTTCCACTCACACTCGCAACAAAAGAAACAACAACAGATCCTATCACCCCCACACACACACAGACACACACTCACACTTATCTCTTGGTATGAACATTTAAATATAATTAATAATTAATTAATAATAATAATAAAAAGAACTGCGTACTGTTGTGACTTTTATGATTAAATATAATACATACAAACAAAGAAAAATAAACAAAAGCAAAAACCAAAACCAAATCCGTAATTATATATTAACAATAATAATGAAAACCAAAACAAAACAAAAACATTACCGACAAACAACCAAAAACAACAACATCATTGAAATGATATGAAAAAAATTGAAAACCAAAAAAAAATAAATGAATGTGTTTGCAAGAAGTTCTTAAACTAAAAACCAAAACAAAACAAAAAACAACTCACACTTTAGTATTAGACAACAACAAAATAATTGAAATAAAATGAATGAATGAAAATGAGAATTCATTGATTTAATTTTAGTTAAATGAATTATTGAAATAAATACAACAAACATAAAAATTATTAATGTAAGCAAAACAAAGCTAATTGGTTAAAAACAAAGAAAGAAAACAACAACACACAATTGATACGAAACATACAAAACAAAATTTTGAGACAAACAAAAAAATAACATTTTTTTTTGAAAAGACAAAAAAGAAAACAAACGAAAAAAATACACATGGAAAAAATGAAAATTTTAAAAAAAGACGGTTGTTTTATTTCATCACATACGCGCCTCACACAATCAGTCAAAACTCTGTAATTTCTCTTTTGCTCTGTATCAACACACATGCTCATGCTCTCACGGACAATGAAACGAAACGCTACGAAACGGGTCTCAGGTCCTATGGACGGATAAATGTAACACACGCCCATGATCCATCTAGTCAGAGGAATTTACAAACACACATCACATCTTGAAGGAATGCAAATGAAAACGCCACTGCACTTTCAGAGAGAAGCTGCACCAATTACCAGAGTCAATTCCACATTTTAGAAACGTCAATGTTGAGGCACCTAGTCTGCACATAATGAGCTACGCTTACTTGCTTCGCCTCCTGCTTGAGCCTACAAATCATTATTCACCTCATCGACGCCAACCTCGCGTTGATCAGTTTCATGACGTACATACATACATATATACTTGTACATGTTTTTGTAGCTGGAATATTTATTTATCTGATTAACGAATATGTGTTCTCCCTGGCAAAGGGTTCCAAGAACAAAAGTCCTGCTTCATCAACGTATACGATATGTTTTGCAACCCGATTTGAGAGTCTAACATTCGAAAAGTGAGTCACAATGAAAATGAGCCATCGTTTAACAATTTTTTGTTTTTAGTATTTAACAAACAGAGTTACTGTTTAGACATAAATTATAGTATTCATAACAGTTAATAAATAGGTGACATTACTATACAGTTTTAAAAGATGGTCAATAAAACGAAAATTAGTTCATTAAGTCTGTCGCAGTGAAAGTGAGCCACTTTACGAAAAACCAAAACAATGAAATTATTAATACTAGCCGATTTATTATTCCTTTAGCCGAAATAACCGCTTCCAAACGTCGTGCTATCGATTCAAATAGGTTAGTTGTGTATGAAGCTAGAATTGGCTGCCGTCCCGCCTGTAAGTGATCTAAAGGGTCATTTTTAGAAGAAATGTGATGCTTACGTACATTTTGTCTAAAATCGCCCACAAATTTTCAATAATATTTAAGTCCGGACGGTACGTCTACTATATAGGTACAGTTATATAACAGATATTCACGTGCCAGGTAGGATTTCATTTTGGGATCTCTATCCTGGAAAAACTTGGTTAGAGAGTTTACTTTAAAAGTTCCACATATCTATACTGGTTAAGTGTTCCAGGTATAAGTATAATGAAGGTTTCCTACAGCCCCACACCTTAACTGAGCCACCACCGTGTTTACACTTGGCTTCAAACTCAAATTCCTTTGGTCCACACCATCTGTTCCCCATCCGATTCAAATAAATGGAATTTACTTTCATCAGTAAATAAAACCTAATTAAGAACCGATTAGCAGCTTAAAGAAGGTCATTTACCTCTTGCCAGAAGTTCATATCCTTTGAAACATAACTTTGTGCAAACATTAAACATTTTATCTGATTCATAGAGCTAATAAACGCTTTTTAACGAGACACCCGTGCATTAAATCCATGTTTTCTGAGTACTCTGAGTACTGGATTAACGTCCATATCCAACTGGGGTTTAACCTCTTGCGTTAGCTTCGGAGCACTACGGTACGAGTCCTTTTTAATTTTTCACACTATAATCGCCTTATCTGTCTCTGAAAACTCCTTCTACTGTTTTTATTTGGCTTGTTTGCGATCCTTCCATTTCTTTCAATGCTATTAATGATGTGTCGTACCGTTCCACTACTTTTTTTAGAGCAGTTGCTATTTCTCTTTGTGAATTTCCTACCAGCTACATATAAATTACGTGCTGCCACATTTTTAGACTTGTTTGCCGACCCATGTTCTTCAAATCACTTCAATTTCAAGACTTAAGCTAGTATATAGTCATATTTTATTTAAGCAATACAAAAGTTGGTGGCTCACTTTGACTGTGACTCGCGTTTCTGTTTTTTTCTATAAGTATACAAAATAACAATACGAAACTGCACCCATTTCAAAACTTTTTTTATTGTGGAAGAAAATAAGTTTAACAGAAAATAATTTATAATTACTTTATAAGCTAAAAGCATCTAGAACAGGTTTCTTACTTTCACTGTGACTCACTGTACGTAAACTTTGATTCTTCTTTCATTTTCTATAATAGTTGAATTAACTAAATACAAACTCTGCTGAAATTTGTACCATCGATAGAAACCGATGACACGGTTGATTCATTGAACGATTTTGGACATGTCCAGTAAATCCCGATCAAGAGTGTCATTCATAATTCGAGTTTTATCTTCAATGCCTTAAAGACTAGTCCTAAAGTCAGGTTAATTTGAATGGCAGAGGTTGCTTACTTGGAGTATGGTTGACATAACAATATTCGAAGAGCATCATACTATTATCGGGTGTATGGTTGTGGTACAACACTTTTATGATCCTAACAAGAATAGTGTGATTCACACATAAACATACTATGATCCCAACAACCATAGTATGATTCATACTCAACCATAGTATGATTCACACTCAACCATAGTATGATTCACACTCAACCACATTATGATCCTCACAACCATAGTATGTTTCACATACAACCATGTAATGATCCTCACAACCATAGTATGTTTCACATACAACCATGTTATGATTCGAGTGGTTGACTTATACTATGATTATACTATGATCCACAAAATTATTTATAAAAATTGGGTTAAGTTGTCAACAATAGATTTGAATTAGGAAAATTATTTAAAAATACTCATTGATAAATATGTGGAACATCTAACATTACAAATCTAGTGCAATATATAGGGTGATCCATCTATTGATCCATTTTTTCAAATAATTGTGAAGCCCCAAGAATACGGGCTACAAGTTCAGTTAGTAAAAAGTCCGATATGATAGAGCAATAGCGAGCACCATTGAAAGTTACGTTTCGACAATCATCATGTTTGAAAATATATGGACCGGTAATTCCACCTGAATATAATGACACCTCTTGAACCTCATCTGTTTCCTCTCAGCCCAAATGCGGCAATTTTGTTTATGACGTTGCCGTTTCGCCAGAAATGGGCCTCATCACTGAACACAATTTTAGTCGAAAACGCGAATCATCTTGTTTCTCGCCGAACGCTCATTTCCAAATTACAGTTGCCAACATTTGAAGGAAATTATATTAAAAAAATGGCATATACGAGTAATGTCCTTTCGTATGAACAATAAATACATAAACAAATAAATACCTCTAGATGGATCACCCAATTTAACGGAAAGATTAAAATCCAAATATTCTTTTTAAAATATTCTTTAAACCTATTGAAGTTTTTATAAATAAGGGAGCTAGGAGTTTATGTAGACATAAGTAAAATTTAAGCCATAATTAGCGGTAATACAGGCAACATTTGGGCTTGAGAAATTCGGGAAATTGAGAAATTCGATTCTTCAGCCAAACTTTGACTTACACCAACGATAATTTCCACAAAACCTAAGCTTTTGCTCAGTCATAAGGCTTTTTTTGTTTGTGAATTTTTCAAATTTCATAAATGGTTTCTGCATTTCAGTTTATAGTTCCTTAATTTTAATTCGCAATCCTCAATATCGAATCTGTGTAAATTTGATTTCTATTCTTTCATTACAAAATCATCCCATACAAATATAATTTCTTAGTTAAGCAGGTTAGTAAACAAAATCCCAAGGTGAAACACTGTGTGGGCCACGGTGTGTCAAGCTTTCAGCTGGTGTATATAAAAAAAGTTCTTGCAGCTAAACTTAACGTCATTTTCACTCCACGGATGCCTGGCCTGTGCATACATCTGCTCAGGGCAAAGCAAGCAATCACTGCTTTTTATGTGGACTAGCCCTCAAATCGTCGAGTTTGTGGTCTGCTTCCATCACTTGTTGTGTCCGTTCGAATTATCATGCGCATGCATCCATTGTTGGTAAGCATTTTGTGGAACTCATTCGATCATTTGCTGGATGTTGACTGTCTACACAAGACGTTGGTAACTGAAGTTAATTCTTTCATCTGCTTGCTCTTATCTCTAATTTCAGGTTAGCACACATGTAAGCTGTGGACGCACCGTTCAAACATGAGTTGTGACCTCTAGTCGAAGGTGATTCTTTCCCTAGCAAGTAAACGCTACATCATTATGGTCACTCCCCTAGCCCCCTATCATGTTAATAATAGTTACTATACCGCTCGTCTCCCACAACCCGTATTGTATGTTGAACAGTAGCCGTACCCGTACACACCCTACCCACCCGCCAATGTCACCCATTACTCTAAAACTTCTTTTAATATTTGCCAATGTTTTCTGGATTTCAGTACCGCTAACGTCAGACACAGACGAAAATGTTTCCATATTTTTCGCCATTTTATTACTTTTGCGCTTGAAATAAATTGTGTTGCTTTTTTTGCAGTGTTGTCCTGTTGCACTGAATTGAACTTTGAATGTCTCTCGCTTTCTATCTCTAGCGCATCCGCAGTCAATGATGGCACTAACTCGGTTCTATTGACTTTTTCAGATTCTATCGCTGATATCTGCGCGATAGGAAATGACGGCAACTGGCGGCCAATGCAACAGCTGCAACTGTAAATATTAAGTTGGTTGTGCCACAGGAGTCTAATATCGCACCAGGGATGTTGTGATGGAAATGTTGCAGCCAACCCAATCTCTCTCGGACTCACTCACTCACTCACTCTTACCGTTGGGTGCTACAATTCTAAAACCTTTCTAGAAAGTTTTTTTTGTAATTTATCTCTAACTTCTTCTACTTTTTGTTTATATCTTTTTTTGGGTTATTTTGTATAAACACATCTTATATTGTGGTCATTGTTAAGAGAATTAAATATTATTTATAGTGAATTTGTTATTAGGATTAATTATTAAGGAGTCAAAGTCATGCGTTGCCCTCAAGGCGTACTCGCATGTAGAATGTAGGCACTAACAAATTTTTTGTAACAACCAATTCGAACACGAGAATATAAGTTTTTAGTTTTTAATAAATGCATACCGAATAAACAAAGTCCATAAGGAGAACATCGAAATGATGAAATTGCAAGGTGTTTTATTTCATATGGGAATTATTTCTTTAACTTCTAAGAACGGAAAAGTATACAAAATAAGAAGTGGACAATTTGCAAGTTCGTCCAGGCCTAAGCTTTTATATTCTCCACAGTGTAGGCGAAGTAACATTTAAAACTTGAATTGGCGTAAAAAAAAGAACTGATTTATCTGGTTTAATTGGAAAGTTTGAACTTTGTCGTTTAATAATGGACACATAACTGGCTCGGCATTATTTCATGCGATGAACCCAATTTTCAGTATATTTTTCATTGTTTCGGGTCGAATCTTTTTAATGACAACTTCGATTTCATGTTTCAACGCAACAATTTTCTCTGGTTGCTTTGCCTAACATTTATTCTTAATAACTACCCCACAGAAAGTAAACCAAAGGGCTCAAATCATAGCTCCGAGACGACCAATTGACATCACAATTTGATTTTCAAAAATAGTGCGTAAAAAATCGATGGCTGCATTGGCTGTGTGATATGCTGCATTGGCTTATTGGAATCCAATATCGTTCATGTCATTCTCTTAATTTTTGAAGCTAAAATTCGTTGAGCATGGCTGCTTCTTGCAAATTTTCGAAGAAAAATGGCCCAATGAGGACGCCACACAGTGGAAAATTTTAGTCCTTATCGGATCAAAAATCTGTAACTTTTTTGTTCTTAGAGATAGAGTTTTGAAATTTTGCACGAATAATCTTAAATGTATTTGCTATTATTTTATAAAATATGAGCCAAATTAAAACAGAACTTATTTCAGAATAAAGGTAAGAAGTTTATTTTTTTTCATAAAGAGATGACTTGTACATGTATTTGGTACAAAATTATAGCTTTAAATTTAAATAAACTTTAATATAAATAATTTCTTTTTTTTAAATTCATATTTTAGTAAATAAAAAGTGTGTAACGTAAACTTCTCCAATTAATTATATAACATTTTTAACAATAGGTATTAATCTTATAAAATTAAATTACCATATTCGTATTGCTTACAATTAGTAAATAATACAATAAAAAAGAAACTTAAAAAACATTATGTTAGGTATAATGCAACTGTAAATATTTAAATAATACTTTAACCGAGATATTTTCTTCATAGAAATCACTATTTTGTGGTTACTTCATCAATTTAAGCGTATCTTCATCCAAATCTTTTGCAAGTTTGGCAGATGGTTTTCTTATACTTGTTACGTATGGATCAGAGGTGTAAAGAAGTCTGTTGAAAACATCTTCGTTAGTGGCTGATCGCGAACATTTTCGAGAGTGATGTAAACGATAATTTTTGTAGTCTTTATTGCGCGACTCTTGTGCGTCTTCGGACAGCTGACCAATAGGCAACACTGCAAAATGTTTTATAATGCTTTCCCCATGTATCAATATTTTGTGGACAGATGATGGCATATGATACCAGTTGTATTTTTTATATACAATCTTGCTGTTTCCATTGCATATTCGCCAAACTTTCCAGGGTCTAATATTAAATCAGACGATAAAGCTTGAAGAATGATATGAAACCTTTTTATTAATTCTTCATCTACTCCAGTTATATCAGCAGGTCGCGAAAAATTAAAAAAAAAAACCTTCTAGCGGTATTACCATCATTGCTGTTACCACTTCCTTGCCTTGGCTTATCAATAATTAATCCCAACTCTTCACGAAAACGTTTTTGTATATTAGCCTTTTTAAGCTTCTTTATCGCTTTATGATTTTCAGTTAACGCTGACCATTTTTGGAATTCAATATTATAACCAATGTGCAAAATCATTTCCATACATCTTATCCACGCGTGGAGGGACGATAAACCATACTGAAAAGCATATTCATCTTCTGGTCTTGCAGACACACTCTCTAAGTTATTCATTTGAGTAGGTGTCGCTTTGCATATGGTACATGATGCACTTGATGGAATATTAGTTAAAACTTGTGCTACTTTACCATCAATCATTGTAAGAAACAGTTTATGGTTTACGGTTACATTTTTCTTGTTCTTTGAAATAATAGTTGGTGACAATAACTTTATTTGAGTTTCAATATTATCTACCACTTCTTTAGTTTTTGCTGGTGTCTTTTTGCAAAGTTCTATTGAAATGGGGCGACAATATCGAACAGATGAGCAGACTGGGTTTTGCCAAATAATATCACCTGTTTCTTCGCTTACAAGTTGAATTGGTACTAAAGAAGTTATAAATAGATTTGCATCAGAAATTAGATAAGATTCCTCTGGAAGCGATTGTTTATATTCTGACTGACCTGACGAGCCATCACAACCCCATTTACAGTAGAGAGTTAGGTTTATTAAGCTTTTATTATCCACATCATCAATCATTAAAATCCTGGTGAAGTGTGATCTAACAGATCTTGTAACGACTTAACTCTAGCATAAGTGTTTGATATTTCTAGTAAAGCTGGTGGAAGGCAGCAACTTTTTTTTGCTTTCTGAACTGTAAACAAATGAGTCATGCAATGTTCGCATAGCAGAAGCAGGCAAACTGACTTTTTTAACATTATTGAATGTAACTTCTGTTTAGGCACGAATATGCAGCTAATATTTTTATAGTATTTTATTTATATATTAAGCTTTAAAATTTTTAAATATGAGCGCATAGCTAAACAGAGCTCCTAGCTAAAAGCCTCACCAAAGTTATTAAATGCAGCCAAAACAACATTTCATCATTCAGGAGCTCAAATTTCAAATATTTTCACTAAAACCTGATCCACTATTTATAAAATCGGAATATACATCAAATTACCTTTCCAATAAGGTATATACCTCCTTAATTGTAATGTGAATTATATTGAAAATATGCTCTGAAATATGTTTTATTTTTATAGTAATAAATCGTTGTTGTAAAAATATGTGAATACGCTCCCTATTTCCGGCTATTACTATTGACCAAACATCAAATATTTTCCTCAAATTATTAACTTCGACATCTTAGCTTCTAGATAAAAAAAAATCATGGTGTAATTCGAAACTTTTTAAAAATTAATTATGGGCTGGTCTTACTCTATGATTTTCCACAGTGCGCCAGTCCAAAATCCACACTAAACAGTGACTCGTTTAGGATGCATTGGCTTCTAAATAGTCACATGAGGGTTCACTGAACCAAATTTGAGGCAATTATGCTTATTGATATAGCCTCCGAGAAAGCACGGTTTTCAGTACAATTCTTTATCTCCTGCTAAACAATCTTCAGCCCATTGGCCGAAGGGACAACGATCCTTTTTTACAGCCGATTCAAATTTAAAATTTTAAATAGCCCACCCTTAAGTACGACATTGATCGGTTTGAGGTATTTGACTTATGGGCCAAGGCCACAAATATATTCGATACGTTATGGTCATCTTAGGATTTAAGAAAACATTAGGGGATCGTTTTTAGACCCATGGCCCACCACGTCCTTTAATTAATGCCTCTAATTCACTTAAATCGTAAAATTTTTGTCCCTTTCAAAAAACGTCAGAAAACTCCACTATTTCTAAGAATCTAATAAAGTATATGTCGATGTTCGAAAGGAAATATTTTTCGTTGCTCTAGAGACCTTAGAACTACCGCAGGACTAATATAATATTCAGATTTCTGACAAAATGTAATAGCATTTGAATACCCATATGTCCATAGTTAAAGGGGGGCTGATCCAAGTCCCAAATTCAACCAAATCTAAATTACAGGTACGTATTTAGATTTGGAAGAAAATTGTACTGCTCTTGCATACCCATATGTCCCGTAGCACCCCCAGAGCCAATAACCATGACCATTTTTGGAGCGTTTATCGCTTCTGCTGTTAAAACTTCAAAAAAAATTGTTTAGTCCTTTTTAGGGAAACTTTATCCCCTTTTGCAGGATTCGGTCCATTTTCAATTCAATTATTTTATTTACAATTATGAACCTATATTTCTTAGACAGATGGACGGACGAACATAGCTATAACGTCTTAGAACTTTACGACGATCAAAGTATATATTTATACTTAGTAGGCACATAAATACTGTTACAACATTCAACACACCCATTTCAATAGTAGAACTGAACACATTCAGTTAATGTCATATGGGTTTTGAGCTTTAAATAAAATAGGATTGAAAAATTTGCACAGAAAAACTTTGTTCACCGATGAAAAAATGTTTACCGTTCAGAAAAAATTTAACGAGCAAAATGATAGGGTGTATGCGCGGTCATCTAAGAAAGCATCTGAACTGATCCCAAGGGTAGAAAAGGGTCATCACCCAGCTACAGTCATGGTTTGGTGGGGTGTCTCCTACGATGGAGTCACTGACCTGTATTTCTGCGAACATGAAGTCAAAACATCAGTCAAAGTTTACCAAGAAACGTTTTGGAAGCTGTTGTGAAGCCTCTTAACAATTCCCTGTTAAAAAAGCAGCCATGCACTTTCCAGCAGGATTCTGCGCCGGCCCATAAGGCTAAAACGTTCATTTCCTCTGAAGAATAGCCCTCAGGCAGTCCAGATTTGAACTCATTGGATAACAAATTGTGGACGGTTTTAGAGGCCAAGGTTTGTCACAAAATTTACCCCAACATTGGATCTCTTAAGACTGCTTTGGTTCAAGCTGTGGCCAATTTTCCAATGGACGAGGTTCGTGCAGCTATTGACTATTGGCCAGTGCGACTTAAGGCGTGTGGCCAATCAAAAAAGGCGGACATTTCGAATAAGTATATTCTATTTGGATACAATATACATCAATAAATATAATAAAAAATATTTGGTCCAAAAACATTCAGTACATTTTATTTTACAGGATAAAACGTGTGTAACGGTATTTATGTCCCTACTAAGTATATGTTTTATAGGGTCGCAGGTAAGTATTTCGAGATGTTACAAACGTAATGACAAACTTATATATACTCTCATCCTATGGCGAAGAGGAGAAGTTAGAAGATTTTAGAATAACTATTTAATAAACGGTGTTTGTGCCCGCTTGAACATTTGTTGCCGGCAATTGGAAAGACATACTTTCTTTGGATTGGCTTAAAACTGCAAATGTTGATTAAATAAGTAAAAAAGTTCCAGTCGGTTGATCCGACTTACATATATTTTCTCCAATATATAGAGTAGAATGGGAGTGACATAGATTTTTTTTCTAATGTGAGTTCAAAGATAAAAAGATATTGCAGAAAAAAAAATTCAAGTGAAATGTATGCATCAGGAAAAAAGTAATGTGGGTTCGAAGGGGAATGAAAGGGATGTGGATCCAAATTTTTGCAGCTAGTCTAATTTATACCAGGTACCCGAAGGTTCTTAGGTAGAAATGAAATTATTTTTTGTTCAAGAATAAAAACGTGGGCGGAATAATGCATTGATATGGAAGGTGCCATAAAAGTGGGTATCAAACCCTTTCTTTCTTACGGCGTTCATAGTTTAAGCGAACTTCACTTTCTGGCTGACAATTTTTATGGTTTCTAACCCTACGGGAAATGCAGAGTTAATAGCCTTGAATGTACCGAATTGAGGATGGGTGAAAACAGAACCTGTCACAGAACTGGTTCGGTATTACAATTACTTGAAATTTCAGAGTCGTTAAATTCGCGCTATAACTTCGCACATAAGACCACACACAAAAGATTTTACACATCCTCGGATTTCGAAATGGGTCATTTATGTGATAGGTACCAGAAGGGTTTCCAAATATTGTACTCGTATTATTATTAAAAATAGAGCGTGTTTTTTCTATTACGGCATATTTTTGTGGCTAAGAGCGGTACGGTGTTGAATGTTAAAAAAAATCAAACTATATGAGGTGTCATGGGCGAGCTGCGAATTCAAGTCGGGTGCCTGAGATAAGATATAAAATCAACATATCGATCCATTTATTTTTTGAAAGAAATCGAAAAATGTCTTTGAACTATTTGTTGGAGTTTAACATTTCCCTATCTCGAGCACATGAATCTCATTAATAGTATGAAATTAATACTTTTTGGTTGAATGTCAGTTGAGAGTGCTGCTAAATCAATTTCTATATCGACGTTTAATGTTTCTTGTCTTCCTATATTTGTATACCCTATCATTATACCTATATATCATTGGTACGGACAAAAAGTGTAAAGCATCGAAAAAAAACATTTAAGACATTTAAGCCATGATATTTTTTCCGTCTGTGCGGCTGGTTCTCAAGATTACCCTCGAATGGAGCTACCAATCGTTTTTAAATTTTGTCTGTCATATTATTTTTTCCCCTAACCTGCCTATTTCTAAGGATGTCTTTGTATATGAAACGGTCCATTATTGCTGTTATACTATGAATTAGAATAATTCATTAGAACATGGCCGAAGCACAGGCTCTACGTCGTCAGATCTTTTCCAATTAAAAAAAAAGGTTTTTTAACGAGCATTAGTCAACTTAACATAAGCCTTTACAAACTCTAGGATGGCTTGTCGAGTTCTTTTAAAAAATAAAAAAATAAAGCTTAGGCTTCTTTATAAGTGTGATCCGTTCTTTAAATGCGTTTGGTTGAAATATGTAAGTGTAAATCACTTGTAGTAGAACTTGCTGATACAAAAGAATCATTTTTATGACCCTAATTATTTGCATGTAAAGTATAGTATTCAACCAAGAGACTGATAAAGCGATATCATTTCGGAGTATAACGCTGTGGTCCATGACAAATCAGTTTGAAATAATTGCCAAATTTGTTTGCTCTTCTAGTGCTCCATAATTTTTTTTTTTGTTACAAGACGCTTTTTGTTCGTTTTGTTGTTTTCTTACGAAATATTTTTTTTCCAATTTGCAATAAGAAGCTATTAACTCTGCTGCGCCAGCCTTCGATATTGCTAATCGTTTTCGTCTGGCTCAGGTGAAAAAATGTTGTCCACCTTGAGGCGGAGTAGAGCATTCACAGGAAAAAAATAAACAGGCGAAATAAGGTAATCATATTTTTATTGAGAGGAATTGAGGGAAATATAAAGGTAAATTATATGGGAAAAGCTCCTATTGCTAATGAAAATTTATAAAGCATTGTTTGGCTGTCGAGTTGCACAGATTCAGATTGCTTGCGTCTCTGATTTGGAACTGGTCATTTTGCACCAGTGCACTCTATGTGGCGAGTTTGTCTCAAGCAATGTTGCAGATGGGCGACCTATTATCTGTTTGGCGCAAGCACTCGGCGACTTCCGCGCGAAATGTTGGCAAATCGATGTTTTGTTGGCGCGTATTTGTCTTGTGCAATTGTTGATATAGGATATATGCGTTCGTCATCGCCACATCCAACAGGTGATAAAAAATGCGGTTAGACCACTTCTTCGTTTTTATACGTATATGATACCTTCCAAGCAAACCATCCATTAGATCCACGCCGCCCATGTGATGATTGTACTCCCTGATTATATATGGAAATCGATATCCACGTTTTTTTTTTGTTCTTTCGGTCCCAGCTTGTTGATTTTTATGATGACTGATTCAAAGCTTGGAGCGTAGAAACGGCAGTACACCGACATATGCGGACAACAAGCGAACAGGCCTGCACCCCTGAACTCCCCAGAGGTTTAAATGGACCGTCTTCTTTCATTTGCAATTCCAAGATTTGATTCGGCCCACGTTTACGTTTTCTTTGTCGAGATTGTGATTGTAATGGTTGCTGGCCAGATACAGTAACAGCATCTGTCGTTATATCGCTAGTCGATGATATTTGCGACGACAATGTAATAGGCTGTAATGTTATTGGCGATGAAGTCAAAACCGACAGAAATACAATCGATGCTGGTGGTGTTGTCGATGACAATGCAATCGGAGCCGATGGCATTTGCGAAAAAGAGGCACTTTGTAGGGTATCATCCAAACCACTGATATTAATGTTCACGTCTATTGTATTCGAGAGTTCACTTGATTCTAATAAACACTAAGCGATCATCAACTCGTCTTTCGTACACTTAAAATCGGGATCAGCAACATCATCATCATCAGTATCAAAATCTCCATCATTTGATTCATCGCCGGTGTCCTCAGCACTTGATATCGAGCACATTAAATGGGTGACTTCATCTTCGGACATCTTTTATAGATTACGATAAAAATGAGGGTAAAATGGCGGAAAACATACATACAAGAAAAATTGGGTTACTGCGCGACTCCGTCCCTAGACAGTCACGAGAAAATTTAATACTTTTATGTTAAAACTTCTCACCAGCAAAAACCAATTAAACTATTTCATAAAAAACACACTTATCTACTTACCGAATAATTTTTCGATTCAATCTGACGTGGATAACTTATTAAAATAAAATATCAAAATTGTCTTTGGCTTTCATTTCAGGTTGGAATTTGCCAACTTTGCCTTATTACTTTTGCTTTAATAAATGCATACAAAACATTTAAAAACTTGTCATTTCTTAATTGGAAGTTATACAATTGTTAGTAAGAGATAACTTTAAAATAAAGCAAAAACGCAAATGCAAATATACATATTAAAATTTCCATTTTTTTGCACAAACTCTTAAGGGTAACACAAATTCATCGTCAAATTCAAGGGATTTTCAAAAATCAAATTGCGTAGTTTTTAATTTTCAAATAAAATTAAACCCAACGACGATTGACGTCATTGTGTCAAATTTTACTCAAAAATTCGTTAAAATGGCAATAAAGAGTCAAAATGGGCAGCCCTGTTATGATGTCTAAAGAGTAAACAGACTCTCTTTGTAATCTTGGTTTAGAACCATAATAAATATACAGTTGCCAACTTATAATAAATAGCAACGCCAACCACCACATTCAACCGCCTGGAGTAATTCACATACAGGTGGCAACACAAAAGAATATTAAACACGCTGCCAACCTTATATTGTTATTGTTAACGGCTTTACCTGTCTTGTAAACTCAATTCACACTAACTAGAAAGAAATAATCTAGGTGTCGCCTCATGACATATTGAACAGGGCGATTTCACAAAAATCTTGCGGGTGGATTCACTTGTAACCAAAGGAAGTCTTATGTGAGTGGACGCCTCTGGTGTGATAGAAACCACAACTAAAAGACAGTCGCATGGTACGTTATTAGCAAGAAGTAATAACCCGTGGATTAACAGACCCATTTCTTGCGAAATTGGACCATATCGGTATTACGAGGGCTGCTATATATACTTCTAATAATGAAAATGCGAATATTTATCATCAAAAATGGGTTTATTGTTTTCCAGCATGATTTATACACTTTTGCGTGCGCTCAAGTTAATTCCATTTTTTGCCAAATTGATTTTCAAGTTACTGTAAACAACACAAATGATGGTCGTACGTCAGAACGTTCTGAGTACATTTATGGAATTTTGTCTACCTTTCGATATAGCCCCTATACGACTACCCTTCCTAAATTATAATCTGCCGCTATACAGAAAGCGTTCAAATTTCATTTATGTTAAAATAAGGATAGAGCGTTAACATCCCCTACATAGTTGGTGCCCTCGCTCTGGAAGTAAAAATCTGACTAAGTTTTACTGCAGACAGAGGAGCAAATATTAGTGAAGTAATTCTCATAGTCCAACTTTACACACAGAATTAATTGGATATCGGTTGAAACTACAAAAATTCCTTTGCAAATAAAGAGTTTTCGCTGCAATCACCAAACGTGTATTATCGTAATGGATATTCGGCTCGACATACTACAGGATTATACAATGATCATCGTACCGTACGAGGGCGACCGCAAAACTAACTGTCCTGGCACATTTTCTGTTTTACTAGCAACTTATTTTTTTTTGTTTTTTAAAAGCAATCTTTTATAAGCCATCTGTAAAAATTTCCGAAATATTTAATGATTATTTTCTCTGTTACAGGTGATTGAAGTAAACAAGTTTTATAATTTTTGAAAAATGGAAAATAAAGAGTTTCGTGCAGTAATTAAACACTTTTATATGAAAGGTTATACGCCACAATTAATCAAAGATGAATTGGATTTTGTTCATGGTGATAATGCACCATCATACTCCACCGTGAAATCCTGGGCTCATCAATTTAAAATGGGTCGTTCAAGTACCGAAGATGAACAACGCTCTGGAAGACCGAAAACTGCTACTACTATTGAAAACATTAGAAAAATATTTAATGAAGTGACTAAAGATAGACGAATACAGCTCAGAGAACTTCCTGATATTGTTAAAATACACGAAAAATAAGTTTGGAGTATTTCACATGATGAACTCCACATGAAAAAGCTATCCGCGTTTGTTGACTAATCCCCAAAAAATCGTCCGTTGGACCAATTCCGAGTAGCTTTTAGCGATTTATCAGCGTACTCCAATAGAGTTCTTGCGCCGATTCATAACTGTTGATGAAACATGGATCCATCACTACATCCCAGAATGCAAAGAAAAGTCAAAACAATGGATAGAAGCTGGTAAAAGTGGTTCCAAGAAGGCGAAAAGTGTTAAGTCGGCAGGAAAAGTAATGGCCACAGTATTTTGGGATGCAAGGGGTGTAATATTTATTGATTATCTTAAGAAAGGAAAAACTATAAATAGTGAATATTATTGTGCATTATTGCATCGGTTGAGTGAAGAAATCAAGATAAAACGACCGCATTTAAAAAAAAAGTTCTTTTTCATCAAGATAATGCTCCTTCACACACTGCATTTTTAACTCAACAAAAACTGGCCGCATTACGATTTGAAATTGCTCCGCATCCACCATATAGTCCAGATTTAGCTCCATCTGATTATTTCTCGTTTCCAAATTTAAAAAAAATTCTCGGTGGCAAAAAATTTTTGGCCAATAGCGAGGTTATTGCTGAAACTGAGGTATATTTTGAAGGTCTTGAAAAATCTTATTTTTCGGATGGAATTAAAAAACTTGAAAAACGTTTTATGAAGTGTATTGACTTGGAAGGAGATTATGTTGAAAAATAAATAATAATAATTCCAAAAAAACGGTTCTTTTTATGTTAGGCCATTTACTTTTGCGGTCGCCCTCGTACATGCAAATAAATTGACCGGCCATACCAATGAAACGCGGAAAGCGTATGTAGAAGCCACATCTACTGGTTGTGGCAGCCAATAGTTTTGGAAACATTTTGTTGTCGTCACCAATAAAAACGTCATCTATTTCAATAGGCGTTATTAAAATATAAAAATTCGGTCATTACTGACAACAAGTCAATCGGTCATCCATTTTTGTCAGTAAAATTTTCCATTATCTTCTGCATTTTTTTCTTGACATAACCCTCCCCATCTTGTAGAGTACTTGATGTGTGTGTAAACAAACAAATATTTTTTGCCGCTGGTGAAAATTGTAAATGTTTCTTTTCTAAAGGAACGGATTAGTATCCAAACCAGAAACCAAATTAAAAATTTCGGTTTTTATGTCCAAACCCGAATGTCTCTTCAGTTTTCGTTTTTTTTTGTAAAATTTAAGAAAATTCCTAATTTCAACTAGTTCTTTTTGAACCATTAAGGGTGTTGATAGATGCGATTTAACGATATCTGTCTATCGGTCTCTCCGTCCGTCTGCTATCTTTCTAAAGCTAGTTATCAAACTAAAAGCTACAGTTGTTGCCGCTCTTCATGAAATTTGTTGCAAGTACGGTTTTTTGTGCAAAGAGCGGACGCTACTGAAGTCGGAGAAAATTGGTTTAGATTTAGATTATATTCATGTTTCTGACTGTAGAAGCCACATATAAATTCCAATCTTCATACAAATTGCAGAAATAAGTTTTTTTGACAAAGATCGGAGGCTGTTGACTTTTAAGTCGCTTAAAATTTTTTATGTAGATCCCACGCATTTGTTCAACCGATTTTAAGCCTGTTCCTCCTAAATCCATCTTGATGAAATTTGGCACATTCCGATATACGTTTACAGATACACGTATATATAGTTCAATTACAAAGTTGCCATTACATACAGCCACTTTAACACAAGCATATCAATTCCGATCAAATTTGGTATTGTAAAGAGTGGTTAAATTTTAAGGGCCGATATTGATTTTGAATAAAATACAAATTATTTAGGAAATTATTGCCATTTCTTTTTATTATGAAAAAATTGGTATGGTTCAATTATGTATGAAACAAAATATCGGTCAAATTGCTGCTGCTACCTCGGCGGCACACCTCCATCCGATGGTTCAAATATTCGATGATGCTGAGGCACAATTAAGGTTCTATGCCGTTAATATGCCGAATAATCTCATCCTTTAGCTCTTGAATTGTTGCTGGCTTATCGAATAACCCCAAAGAAAGAAGTCCAACGGTGTCAAATCACATGATCTTGGCGGCCATTTAACATCGCCACGACGTGAGAAAACACGGCCATCAAATTTGTCGCGCAAAAGAGTCATTGTTTCGTTAGCTGTGTGGGAAGTGGCGCCGTCCTGTTGAAACAAAATATCGTCCACATGTAACCACCCTTTATATAAAGATGGACAAACAACCAATCTTGGACTGATCTTATACGCTCAGTTTTTGATATAGGCCCCGTGTGGGGCCCTAAAATTGCTTCCAATATACATGGATATATGTCTTTAAAATATCTATAACAATTTCTCGGAAGCAAAATTAAATTTTATTTGCAGTTTGACAAAATGTTGGTGACGGACCCTAACATAAAAATCTTTTCCATTAAAATATGGAAATATGGAAAACAACGAAATTTCTGAAAAATTCAAATATGTACGTATTTTTAAATCTGGGGATTAAAACCCCTGTTTTCAATTGGCTTTTATGCACATCCAGTAGTAAGGATATAGCAAAGCCGACCATGCCAGACCTAAGCTATTTTAAAATAACAAACCTGTATTTGCGGCTTTTCTATTTCATTTCATTTCTTTATTGACATGTAATTCGAAGCCCACTGGGGCCTATTAAAGCAAAATTACAATATGCATCAAAATGTTAAATAGAACATCATAAACTACTAGAGAAAATTCAGTATAAAATCAAATAAATAATATAAATTAAAAAAATCCTAATATTTCCTAATAAAAGAGAAAAAAAACCTGATGAAAGCATATAAGTGATAATCAAGAAACCGAAGAAAAAAAACATATAAATAAAAGCATTACTCTGTACTTGAACGAAAATGTTCCATTAAATGTTTACGAAATGTCATGGAAGACAAATTAAACGTTTTTAAACTGCTTGGCAAAATGTTAAATAGTCGGGCTACTCTTACGAGGAATGATCGATCCATAAGCGGTGTTACCTTTGGAATAATTAACTGTCTGTTGCGAATTGAGTGACTGAAAACAAATGAATTAGCTAGGAACAAAGGAGATTGAAGTTTGTATATCTTGTAAAAAAATATAGCAACCGAAGGTGCACAAATTCCACAAAGGAACAGCCTAAAAAGTCATTCACAAACGGCGATATGTGAGCATACGGTTTAACAGAATATACATAGCGCATAACTCTATGAAGCACTGTCTTTATTATATTCATATTACTCTGAGTAGTTCCTGTATATACCTCTAGGCAGTACAAAATATTTGGCATAATTAAGCCATGAACCAGTTTTGTTTTTACCCAACGTGGTAAAACTAAATTGGTGTTGTATAGTTGACGAAGTGTGAAACTAATACGTGAAGCAATACTGCGAATATGCTGCTCAAAGCAACATTTGTTATCCAGTAGTATTCCCAAACACGTAATACTCTGAACGAATTCTATAGACGTACCATTGTATTGCAAATCTAGGTTGATAGAAGATGATGATGAAAACAGTATTGCCTTTGTTTTAGAAGGATTAATACTAAGCTTGTTAGAGGACATCCATACGCTCAATAATTTTAAAACATAATTAGTTTTTACTTGTAAAACATCCAAATACTGGATTTCTCCGCAAAATAATAGCTGAACATCATCAGCAAAAGAGTATGGTGTACACAAATCGCCTAGACTTTTGAAAATGTCATTAATAAACAGCACAAACAAAATTGGACCAAGAACAGAGCCCTGAGGGACCCCACTGCTAACAGACAAAACAGACAATGCGACTCCATTGACACGAACAAACTGCTTTCTACCACATAATTAAGAAAGCATTAAACTACAGGCACTTTTCCCAAGTCCATAATCTTTATGCAATTTATTTATCAAAATTCCATAATCTACCCTATCGAAGGCTTTTTCTAAATCCAAAGACAAAACCATACACATTTTTTGATCATGAGTATTCTTCCTTATTGAGTCAGTAAGGCCAATTAAAAGAGCAGAGGTACTCCTGTCGTTCCGGAAACCACATTGGCAATCATTAAGCAGCGATTTACTCTCAATATGATCTAACAACTGCCGCTTAAGAATATTTTCCACAACTTTTGACAGGATGGGAAGCAAAGAAATGGGTCTTAAGTTGTCAGTAGAATTCGAGCTTGACTTCTTTTGAATTGGTGTCACTATGGCTACTTTCCAATCATTAGGAAAACAGGAAGTCATTATTATAGTGTTCACTAAATGAAGAAAGTGATTTGATATAAACGGAAATACTACTTTAAGAAATTTAAGAGATATCTCATCACAACCAGAGGCGTTAGACTTGATTGACATAAAAGCCTGTATCAAGTCATTAGAGGAGACGTTATAAAAAGAAAACCCATCTTCCCCAATAATTTGGTTAAAAAAACTACTATCCGTCGAACTAGTCAGTTGATTATTAATAAGTAATGTGTTTAATTCCTCTACGTCAACGTTGGCCATCTCTGGTGATGAAACATCTTTTAACAGTCCATTATTTCGAAGACGGTTCCATAGGGTCTTAGAACTATTGCTACCAGCAAAAAGAGCGGCATGAGCTTCCCTTTTTATTCTTCTAATAACTTTTTTGGCTTTATTTCTAGCTCTACAAAAGATTTTCCAATTTTCATCACCTCCACTCTCAAGAAAAACTTTATAGGCCAGATCCCGTATGGAGCAGTGATACACTATCTGTGGCGAAGAAAACCATTCATCACTCCTGTAATTCAACCGTTTCCTCCTTATGGGGAAAGTAGAATGAACAGAAGCCAACCCTGACATGATTTCTTCCAATTGCAAATTAACATCTGTGGTGTTGTAGATATTGGAGAAATTTAAAACGGAAAATGAGTTACACAACTCATCTTGATCAAAAACATTGTAATCTACGAATTCAACAAATTGCACAGTGCGCTGCACTGGAAAATGTACAGTAGTATATAAAAAGGCATGTCGAGATATAGCGGGACATATGTATTGTCCCGACGAAACCAAGTGTTCAGGGTGAGATAGCAAAAAGAAATCTATTAACGACGTTGATTGATGAACTACATCTAGAAATGGAGACAATTACTTCACTTCTGATTGGGGATACATTTTCCATTCCTTGACAATAGCCTTAAACCGGAGTGTCGGTTAATGCCGGATATTTACTTTTAAAAAACCCCACATCTGATTTTTTATAACACAGTTTTAAGAAAAACCTCAAATTCCGGTTTTTTGAAAACCGCTAGTATTTTATACACTTAACTACGGATACTTATTATAATCCACCATAGTTCAGTTCCAATTGCTAAAAATTAGTGAGCATCAACTTACATTATTGATATAATAATCGATAATGGTTGTGGCAACGAATCTGTTTTCGGTGTTTAAATTTTTATACCATGCACCCCTCTGTCGAACAACTTGTTATAATCTAGTGTTATGGAAAATGTTTGTTAATACTTCTTTTTAAGGGATCGACACAAAATCAGGAACGGATTCGATTAAAAGGCATCTAGGATCGTGAAATTTTGCATGATGATGGCTTGTGGACATAACCGTTTGAAAATATATGTCGAAAATATATGTCGTACATGTTCTTAATAAAAGTATTGTTCGGAGGATTTAATTGGTGTACGTCAAAGACGATAAACTGTGGAAGATGGGCGATATGCTTCTTCTTTGCAATACCACTCAGTAACGCACAATTTATCGGTTTGTTTGTTCACTTTCGTTTGCACACAATCACTAGAATGGAACATGGTCAAAATTGAAACACAAAAAACGCTAAATTCGCACACTTTAAACAAAAAAACAGCTTCCTTAAAATGTTTGTGTGTTTTTCCATTTCTCGTAAATGGGCGATACTATCTATCGTCTGAGTTTACGTCAATTAAGCATAATTGTATCGATAATCAAAATTAGAGTCGATTTTCACCTCCGATATGAAACCGAAATGAAATTAATTGATAAGTTAATCAAAAGTCAATTTTTACCACTTAACCAAAAGTAAAGGACAAAATGTAGTCAGCCACGCCCGACATTACTAGTTTTACTTTTTTGTTTAAATAAAATTGATTTTGGAAACTAAATAAACTTCCTGGTTTTTTTTACACCAAAAGCTATTTTTATCCCTGAAGAATTGATCCGGTCCGCTTTTTAATAGGACAGTAATTAAGTAATATTCATTTTAAGATAGTGAAACTTGGTACATTTGTGCACATAAGTATTTCTGCATTTGTTCTATTTTCAGACATATCGTATGAATACCCGGGTTTCCCTGTTAAAAATTCAAAATAGAATTTTATGTTTAGCTCGTTTGTTTTATTTCATCCACTCCACATCGAGAGCCATCAATACAACACACACATACACGTTGTAAAAGAAATCTATTGGTGGCTCTCGAAGTGGAGTCTCTTTAGAGGTGGCAAGAGTGAGTTGTATTTTTCGTGGGCAATTGTGTGAAGAAAACTTGAAAAGTAAGGTTTACAACAGTAGTTCTCATTCGTTTGGGAGGAGCCTGGCCTTATAGAGTTCGGTTTTACTCTCAACAATTGCAGCAAAGCTTTCTAAAAAGGGTTGTCACGGACCCGAAATCATGATAAAAGCAGTGTCAGCCACGAAAATCAATGTCACCTTGCCATTTTGTTAATAACTTGTCTTCTGTTTAAAAAAAAGAAGCAAGAGGTCTTGAGCCGGTTAATCCCTGTTCAATGTGTAATAGAATTTTATTTAAGAAATATTTCTGTTCGTCTGTATTATTAATACACGCCAGGCTTAAAAACCAGTTTATGTTAAATCAGGAAATTGAAAAAGAATATCGGCAAATAAGCTCGACTTCCAGAAGCTAACAAGTTTTGATTTTAGTCCTTATATACTGATTTCAAGCAAAACCAGTTGTCTCGGATCAAAAAGAATATACAGAGTTATTCTATTTTAACCAGAGAAAAAAAACTAATTCCAGAACAATAAGGAACAATTTTATTGTGCGTTCGTTGAAACTACGCTTTTCTAAATATGATGAGTGAGAAATTAAATAAATCATGCAAGTTACAAGCTCTTATAAAATCAGTAATAAATCACGAATATCTTGAATCTTCGCGTTATTCTCCTCAGATTTTCCACAAGGAAAACGGCCAACGATACTGTGTAACCGCAGCTCAAAACATACCAACCGAACTGGAAATGTGCCAGCTCCAGAGGACGGGCCACTTGAAAATCGGATTTCTTCGTTTTCAGTATTCCTGAACAGTAAGCATCCTGCAGGGATTCCGCAAACCACTTGCTAATCAAACCAGCCGAAGTACAACGCAAAATAAATCGATTCAGTGGCAACTCAAACTGCGAGTGGGCCGGCATAATGAAACCGAATGGTACTGTGTTAATGCATTCGTCGACGACATGCCTCCGCGGTTTCAATAGATGCATCTCTTGATTAAGTACAAACTGTATGCGATCATCCAAAGCCGAATAAACATGGCCATGACGCAAGGACAGGACATCTTGCAGAAGCTCTACAGCATCACGCGGCTTTATGAGCTCTGGAAAGCCTTTGGGTAACCCACGATTCTCCAAGATGGCCGGTATGTCATAGTCAGTGGTCTCAATGTCCATGCGAAGTTCCACCAATTGGGCCAACGTTGAAATCTGCGCTTGAAATGTGAGGCCGGAGAAAAAGCTGGTCAATGAAGCCAAATAAAGATTTGAGAGGACGAAAGCTAAAGCCACCGTAAGAAGGAACCAAAAGACGTGGTACCAGCGAACACTTTTGCTGCAGCAGTTGCTGGGTATGGGCAAAAAGATAAGCAGCCTCCAGACTTCCAGAAATGTCTGACCCACATCCAGTGTCTGACAGTGACAGTGACGGTGAGTGCTCAACCAGTTCAACAGACGAGTACAACTGAGCAACAGCCATGCTCCCACAAAGCAAAGCCACACCTCATCATCGAAGGGCATGATGAAGTACCGGTACTTGGCCAATTCCCGGGCATATGGCACCACCACGCATCTGGGCATCATGCGAATCGGATAGCTAAGGCGTGTACCCTTGTGTGGCACATACGGGTTAATCGTTAATTCTATTTCGCGCCGATTTAATTGATCTATAATACTCAAAATGTTGTAGCTTCTATTGGGATAGTGATACGTCAGCTCCATGCTAGCGTTGTATTCATGCAGAAATGCCCGGAATATATGAGCCACATAACCCGAAAGTTGGGATGTCTGACGAGCATTACAAGCCGTTCTTACAAAGACTCTGGGCGGGTCGAATTGGGCCAATGTCTTGATACGATACTGGTATAGATTGCGAAATTTGTTGGGATACAGGTTAATCCGCGCAGTGTCGGTCATATTTAAGACTCGTTCGACCTGAAAGGGATTGTAGTTGTAAATTTCAAATTGCCGTCCGATGCTCCTCTCCCTGTCCACCAGTATCAGAGTGTTGGTCAAACCTCTGCGCCAACACCACTCAAAGTGCTGATTTAGATCCAGGCGGGATCCTCTCCTTTGGGGGCGGGTGGTAATGAATACCCCTCGCACTCTGCTCTGCATATCGGACAGGGCATTGTTCATTTGATCCCAAAAGGCCTTTCGATCCAATTGGCCAACGGCCACAAAGAACAAATTGCTATTGACGCCGACGACATTTTTAAAATGCACCTGCCCGAAATGTTCGGTGACCACCAGTCGAGGAATGATCGCCTGCGACCCCCTTGCTTCAATGTAAGGTTCAATCTCGTGCATGTGACCGAAAAAGGCCAACGACTGAACGACCATCGATTGATGAGCACCCGCAATGATGGAATTCAGCTCATACAAATGCCATGAAGGCAATGTTATGTTTAGTAAAAACTCCATGTACTTTGGTGGCCGCTCAACTACAACTGCCACACTGGACGGAATGGAGCATCAGCGAAACCGAAGAATGTGCAATTCAATTGATTTATTTTTTTTTTAATAAAATTAAAAAGGCAAACGTCTTATTACTTGTCCAAATACACCCATTCGCCCTGGCCTACCTAACGCAACCCCCGATGGGGAAATCATGAATGAATGGAATCCAAATCCCGCATACATGTGTCACCTTTTGTGCGCATGTGTCTTACACATGCCTCCCCATAGAACACACGGACACACACCCAGCCGTCTGTGGGACAATGCACTCCTACTAAAAACTACATGTGAGCTGGCACTCGCTTCCACCCGTCGCAATCATTCACGTTCCTTTTCGCGCCAAAAGTCCAACACATTGTTTTGAGATCCTTCTTCTGTTCAGACATCCTTCGCAGGCGGAACCTGCCACAGCAGCCACACGAAAACGGCGCCTTATACTTCGAGATATTTTCATTTTCGGCTTAGTTGCACTGCAGCCATCCGTGTGTGAAATAGCCGTCGCCTGTCTTGTCTCTGCCTTTCTGACTGACAAGAAAATCGGTTATTTTCAAAAAAAAAATAGAAAACAGTAGGAAAAACCTACAACCGTGTAAATACCGCGTTAATTTTCTCGTCTATTCGCATGAAATATGTTTATTTGCAAAAGGCCAATATTAATTTTATGGTGGTAAGTGTTGACTGACTGACTGGCTGTCACTCAGACTGTCACTCTGACTGGCTGGCATTGGATTGTCGCGATTAGAGATGAATTTGAGTGAGTGTGAATTGTACCTTTAACGATGCGTACATCCGGTGATAATCTAAAGTACGCCATAAAATAAACGCAGATGATGTGCAACTGATTTCAAATATTTCGAATAAATTTAACTTTGCCTGTGTTTGTAATGCAAATGGATTAAAGACCAAAATAAAAAATAATAAAATCCTAACCCCGCAAGTGCTCCAAAAAATCTACTTTGACATATCCAATAAAAAAATCCAAGTCTATCATCATCACAGGTGGTCAAACTTCTAGTAGGGGACAGGATTAAATAATAATTGTGTCATTGCGTTTTGAATCCAATAAAGTGCTAATGGAAAATCTGAACCAAGTGTCAAAAAATTTAATTCTAAAACCCAAAGAAATTCAACGGAAAATTTTAGCAGCAAACACGTGACATTCATAGGATTACATTTAGTTTCCAAAGTGTAATAATTTATTCTCCATGGACATTAAGAAGGAGGAAGGGCCAATAGAAAAAAATATTGCAGTTATTCGCAACAAACCTCATAAATAATTTTGTATTAAGAATGTCTTAACATTATGGTTTTCTGTAAAAGAAATTATTTTAAGGAAACAATTTTGAAAATATAAAAAAGATCTATAGACTTTTTTAAAAAAAAGGTAAAATACAATTCTAGAACTGCGTTATTAACCTCTCTGAAATTCGACAAGCTGCCAAGAATATATAACATGGACTTATCTGCCCCATATGTACTTTTTCACAAACCCATACACTGACACACAGTGGTTCAGGATCGACTTCCATCGGCCAAAATGCTATAACTTTTGATCTAGTAAATATTTTTGAGCTGTAGCCAAGGAGTCAATGATAATTTTGAGCTATTAACATTTAAGCCTGGATTCAGCCTGGAGTTTTCTACTTTTCTTTTATTCCACTTTTAAAGAAAATTATTTTTTTTCGTTTTTAGCCTCTTTTACATATTTGACAATAATTGTTCATAAATTGGGGGAATTTTTTTTTTCATATTACCAATTTTCAATTATTTCAGGTTTTGAAAATTAAAAAAGTGAGAATTAATTCTTCTTATATGTCGATCTTTATCTCATACACTTTAAGAGATATTGCACTTTTTTTAAATATCAAGTACTTTGGTTGTAGTAGCTATTTTAAAAAATGTCGATTTTGAAAAAATATGACTTTGGAACAACATTACTTTTTTTCTTTAAAAGTCTTTAAAGAATGCAGTACCATATTGGAAAGGCAAAAAGGTTCTCCGTTCACTTCAACTTCCAACATCAGTCTAAGTTCTAACATATACCCAATTGACCGATTTTAATATTTATAGCTCAAAATAGTCCTTTACTCCTTGTCTACAATTGTCCTGTTTTAACAGAACTGAAAAATATTTACTAGGTCAAAAGTTATAGACTTTTGGTCGATGGAAATCGACCCTGGACCACTGTGCGACGTAAACTTGAAAATCGGCGAAACAAGTAGAAACGTAGCAAAATGCAAACAGACCAAATCTTTTATTCCCTTTACTAGAAGTGCAAATGTAATTATTATCATCTTTATGGCCGTTTTAACGTTTAATCCAAAAGTTCTTTATACCGACTCCCTTTTTGGCTTCTTAGTGAAACTTGCATTAATTTAAATGACTGTACGTATGTCTCAATTTACAATTAGTCGTTTGTTTTTACTATAACGGCGGTTGTTGGGCGCAACGGGTCCCCAAGTCTGAACTTTTATCTCAGTTAAATCAAAAAACAAGTAGACAATTCGTAAGTTCGGTCGTCCGAAGTTTTCAATCTGCCTCTATAGAAAACTTTCCAAAAAGGCATTGAAAGAATATAACCAGATTTTAGAATCTACAGCTTTAGAAGCCACATTTTACATTAGATTCCTACCAAATTTTGCTTTACGAGCCTCTTATGTCCAGTAACATTGCACCATATTGGTCGATGTTTTCAAATAGCCCTAACACAAAGGCCCCTTGCGATTTAATATCCTGCTGCTTTAGAAGCCATAAATTTTACCCCATCACGGTATGTAACGTTATGAGCGACAAATAATAAACTCTTACATATTCTGACCTTGCCCTTGATAGCAGTCAATTCTAGGACGATCGCGACATGTCCGGCCATTCATCTGTCCGTGAGTCAGTTGAAAGCACGATCACGAAATTAAAGAAAAATAATATATTAGGTAGTCAATCTAGAGGTATTTTTTTTTTAAAATAAAACAAATACAAAAATTCAAAATTCATTCTAAAGGGCATTTAAGGTAAAAAAAAACAATATTAAATCAACAGGATATCATGGAAAATAGAAAAGGGAATAAAAAGGGTTCAACAAATTATTCAAACGGGGCCAAATATCAATAAGTAAGAAAAACAATTTCGAATGAGCAAGATAAATATGGAATATAGAATTTGGGAATAGAAAAGGTCAAAAAGGGCCGATAGATAAAAAGGTGAAAAAATCTAAAATCAAGAGGATTACATAAAAAAAGAGAAATAGGGATAAAAAAGAAGCAAAAGCGGGACAAACAGCATGAAGCGAGAAAAGCAATATAAAATTTACAGGTTGACACGGAACATTTTAATAGGGATGAAGAGCGATACAAATGATCCAGTAATATTAAATCAAGAGGATGTCATGAAATAAAGATATTTGAATAAAAAGGGATAACAAATATCTAAAAGAAGCGATATATAAAGCAGTAAAAATAACAATATTTAATCAAGATGATCATATTGAAAATAGAAATGGGGATAAAACGGCATTAAAAAGGTACCAAAATGGACAAAACAGCAGATAGAACAAAATTAAATCAATAGGATGTCATAGAAAATAGACATGGGAATCAAAAGGGATATGAAATATCAGAATGGAAAAAACAATATTAAATAACAGGATGGCATAGAATTAGGAAATGATGATAAAAAGCTTTTAATAAGGGAGGCCAAAAAAAGGAATATAGCAGAAAGTAAGAGAAACAATGTTAAAACAAAAGGACATTAATGAAAATAGAAACGAGAATAAAAAAAGCCAAAGGGGCAAAATGTACAAAAAATTATAAAAACTTTTTTTGAATCAAGAGGATGACATAGAAAATACAAAAGAGGATTAAGAAGGGCCAAAACGGACGAAACTACAGAAAATTAGAAAAGCTATTTTAAATCAAAAGAGTGAATAAGTCAACGGATGCAAAAGAAAACAGAATTTGGAATAAAGTGAGATAAAATGGACAAAATGTGGGAAAACATTATTAAATCATCCGGAGAATATATAAGTAAATAGAAAAATAGATAAGAGGAAACAAAAATGGCGTTATATTAAAAAGGTAGATCAATATTTAAAAAAAAAAACAGAAAAAATAGAAATTAGGATAAAAGACGACAAACGACGAGAGATATAAAGAAATATAAATGGGCATAAGATAGATTTAAATTAGCTATATAGAAAAACATATACAAACAATATCAAATTATCATGTGTATTTATAATTGCAATGGGGAAAAAAGGGATATAAAAGCCACACCAGGCAGAACATCCAAATGTTAGAAATAAAAATAGAAGAGAAAACATATTCAAATCAGTAGAAAAAATTAACGAAGTAGGACCAATAATAAAAGAGGAAATATGAAAAAGAAGATTACAAAATTAATTAAGGGGCATAAAAAATGGAAATTTGAAGGCTAAAATAGAAAAAAACTAAAAATATAAATGCGGATTAAAAAGGCCACAACAGGCAAGACATTAAATCAACATAATGACATAAAGGCTACAAATTTAGATGAAATGGGGCAAAACGGATATATGCTCTTATCAGGAGCTAAAACAACAGACAAGGAAAGGGAAAATTAATTCACGACAACCATACCCAACATTAGTCGGAGCTGATTAAAGTGGAATGAAAAGGTCGCAATCCTTTAACTTAAACCAGACTAGAAATGACTTAAAAAATGGGATAGACAGTGCAAAGATAACCAGAGAAGTTGGAAAACAGATTAACTATAAAGGGGACAAAAAACCTAAACAACTACCAGTCTTAAGAGATTAAAATGCGCTAAAAACAACAAATACTTCACCGCATTGATGACCTCTAAATAAATCACAATAAATTATAGGAATTAATGCTTAATATGAATGTTTTCCGCTCCAGGGGTAGCGGGTGTTTGCTCGTTAAAACACATAAAAACAAATCAAATACAAGGTCTAAATGACTTCACTGGATCATTAACACAACGATTGGAGTCATTTTCTTCCAGTGGTCGTTTTCCTTTGAAGAAGAGCTTATATCGTTAAAAACAAATTTAATTTATTGAATACGACACCCATGGCAAAAGCTAAATCTCACACAGCTCCATGGTTTACTCAGCAATGGTAATTGCTTCCAATTTAGTTGTCAGTTTAACTCGAATTGAAAGCGATTATCTACCGAGTGCGATTGGGTGGCTGGTGGGTACTCATTCGTGGCGCATGTAAGCGTTTACTCTGTGTCTCATGATTGCCTCAAACGATTTCCCACATCTAAACGATTTTACACAAGAAATCCCCAAATTGAATCTGTTCATCATCTTTATTGGATTTACTTTCTTACACACACACACACATACACACATTGTGGCCACATCATTTGCATCTCTGGTCTGAACTAAACAAAATATTAAATATAAAACATGAAAGACGTGACTGTGACTGGGCCTGACCGACCGGTCACTTCAAATGAGAGCCGCCTTCACATAATCAATTGGACGGACGTTGAAGTGGTAGACAAAAATCGATAATTAATATTCGATAATTGAAAAATATGCCAACACATCGAATGCCACACAGCCACAATAAGACGCTCTGTCAAGATGATATGTCTGTATTAAGGGACACTCGAGCCCCCACATAGAGCCTCTTCAAGACCATCCGCTGAGCTACGCAATACAACAAGCTTGTGGCCAAAGCAGTGCATAAGCGTAATTGTCATGCAACGTCATCATCCCCCCCTTTCTTTATCGGAAATATCATCCTAGGCAATAGGCCGAAAACGGAAGGGGCTGCGGGGAAATCACCTACTCGACATGCCGCATACTCATCTACACACACTCACACACAACCGTCTGCATATGTGTACATGCCGGGAGGGGATTGAGAATGAAGAGAAGTAAATCTAGTGATTCGTTTTTTATGCGAATAAAGCAAAAATTGCTTAAACTGTCACACTAAACAAAAGTTTAGGTTAAGTGCAATGCAACAAAAAGCATTCAAGAGCATGTGCAACAACAAAACAAACCATATTGTGTTCGTGCAACCACACAATGCCTGTGTGTGAATGTGTGTTTGTTCATCACACATACATTGATGTGTGCAAATATGAGTGGATTAGATTGAATATCGGAGGCTCGAGTATCTCTTGTTGCACTTTGCAGTGTGCGCCTCATTACGACGTAGCGTCCGTCCGTCCGTGTTGGAACTTTTCCTTATTAAAATAAATAAGCAAATGTTGCACAGTCGGTCAAGATCGATCAGCAGCGCATTTACGTTGGGGCGCGGAAAGTGAGGAAGTATTACGCCTGTTGTAAATAAGCAACGTGCATTCAATCGTGTGGTTAGTCATCATAAAGACTTCGACGCATTAAAAAATATTGAGCGCAGCCCAAAGCCTCTGGGCCCAAGGCTTTACCGCTGTTGCCTTGTGTTAATCCTCCTCGTAGTGGGTAATGGGTCATCACATCCAAACGGAGGCGAATAAAAAGTGGAATCACTTGATGTGTTCAACAATGACTCCAATTAGGAGAGTATTCTCCAGAATTCCATTTAGTATTGGGCGGTGAGACGAGATGTTGCGCTACGTAAGAAAACTCTGCCACACAAAACTGTGTAATGGATCTCCATAGTGGTTACGACTATAATACCCAAGTTAACCCATTTGTTACTTACGTAAATCTCTTAACATCTGATTAACTTACACAGTTTGGCTCCACTACTTTTTATTGGCTTAGGCCTGCTCAATAAATAGTGTGTTAAGCACTTCGGTCTTGGACGTGCTTCTCTGCAACAAATTTTTCCATCACACAGCGTCTTTACTGGAGTCTCGGTCTTCCTTGGTAGTTATTGTGTAAAGACTTTCTTTCAGCACCAATAGAATTGGTATATTGAAGAGTATTATCTTTGTCTTACTAGAGAGGGTTCTGTTCTTAAGGGCTCTAGTTTCTTGGGCTCCTTGTTGAGCCCAAAGTTACACCTATTTGCTAATATGATCCATTGTTTTATTTCAGTGCTGGAATCGTTCTCTTGATTTGTAGAAGATCCGAGGTATTCAAATTCTTCTACTACTTTGATGTGACAACTCCAACCGAAAAAATATCGCATTTCTTTCGTTCCTCGCTGCGCTCTTCAAGTAGTTGTCAGCATCATTTTGGTCTTGCCCACATTTATCATCGGACCTTTCTTTGACGACTATAATTCAATTGAAAAAGCTTTAGTTACATCTTGCTATGTTCTGCCGACAATATCTAAAGTATGTTGTCTGCAAACGCTAGAAGGATGTGACTATTGGCGGTTTTTCTTTTTTTTGGATTTCCTGCTTTAAAATAAGTTCCCTTGTCGTAGTGAATGGTTCGGAGAGATCGTCTCCCATTTTAACTGGTATTTTGTGCCTTTTGATGTCATTCTACAAAAGAGTACAAGTTTTGAGGTTTTCCATACGCAGACATGGTTTCAATTAAGTTATCTCCTATCAGATTGTCGAATGCCTTGTAATCTCTGTATCGATTTTCCGCTCGTGGGTCATTTCCAGGATTTGGGGAAGTGTAAAGATTTGGTCGGTTGTTGACTTATGTGTCCAGACGCCACACTGAAATGGTTGGATCAGGTCGGTGAGATTGAGTTTTAATCTGTCACACAGTATTTTGCAGTAGTTGGCGCAAACGGTTTCGTTATTCCTGAGCCGGGCTATTGCTGTTTTGACGTCTTTCCGGATCTGAGGTGGACATTTAACCATCACCTGTGATTGGTAGTGTGAGGTTGCAAATGCTCTGCACACTCAACGCGTCAGTTGCTACATAAAGCTATGAAGTAGTCGAGTCTTTCGTTACACACACAAGCCATGTACTCACCTACTAACATTCGATATAAATGGTGCAGAGTACAACATTTGTTGCTGTTGTTATTGTCGATGTTGTTGCAATGTCACATTGCCGTGAAATTAGCCGCCGGCAAAATACTTTCACTGTTTTTGTTTGATACCCTTCGAATCATTCCAAAACCTCTAATGCAGAAGCCCACACACACACCAACATTCTCGCAACAGAAAAAAATCAATAAATCTTAGAGTTTGTGTGTGTGAGAGAGAGCTTGTGATCATTCAGGTACCGAGCTTAATTCATCACTTGAGACAACGTAAAGCTATCAAAGTAGTCGAGTCTTTCTTCTGGTGTTTGACTTGTTGATAAAAATCTTCTGGCGTCATTTTTGCTGCCGTACATCTCGATGCTTTCACATTCTCGTCATTCAACTTGTATTTTATTTTCTCGGAGTGTTGCTTTGTAAGCTACGATATAAATGTGCTTTTTCCGCGGCACTTTACTCCTCATTGTACCATTGATTCCTTTTTTTGCCTGCCACTCTTGTTATGAAGTCTAGTCTTAGGTGCCACTGAGCGTTGATGTTATCAGTCGGAGTCATTTTTTGCAAGGATGTGTATTATGTCATCGAGGAATAAAGCCAGAGCTGTCTGTTGAGAGATAAGCTTTTTGACTTCAAGCTCTTGGTAGGAACAATTTTTGTGGCACTTATCCTTTTGTGTATCTTTGCTGCTATAATGAAGTAGACCGAATCCATACTTGTTGTTAGTTCGTACGTCTAACACGCTGGATGCATGTCGACCTTCGAGCAATGTATTTGAATCCTCTTTTTTCCATCTATAAAGCCGCGATGTCTGAATTTGGTGCTATTTATTAACATGTTTCTTGCAGCGGCGAGTTCGACCAGCCTTATTACATTTTCGTTGATATTATCATAGAGGCTTCACTTTCCAACGGTCGAGCCAAAAATACCTTTCCTTTCAACTTTGTCATTAAAATCCCCTAGTCAGTCGTAGGTATGTTTTAGGCGTTCATAAAATATATCTGTAATCTCTTCAATACTTATGTAGGAAAATGTAGCTTCAATATGGGTTGTGGCTAGCAGTTTGTCTGCTGGATTGAAACCGGTCATAAGAAGACGGATTCACTTGTTTACAATAAATCCACATACTCGTACAAGTAAATGATTTTTTTCATGCCCCTCCCACCTTGCTTCTTGATGGCAATGAGGTCAGTCTTATATTTTTGGCGGACATCCGACAAATTGATAGAAGCACCTGGTCGCAGAAGTCTTCGTACATATCCGTTAATTGTGGTCGCCAACACATAGGGGTGTTTCGTTTTCATCAATCATTTTGCCATTTATTGTAATAAGTTTTTTGAAGTGAGCGACAAACACAATTTTAACCTTTCTGAGGCAGGTCGCCTCTTTCATGTTCACTGTTGCTTTGACGGGTATTAAAACGCCGTTGCCCAGATGTTACCACGCGGCGTTCTAGGAGATGACCTACGGTGTAGAACTGGTATAAACAAACTACCAAATTCCCATCTTACTAAGTACGACCTGGCCAATTCATATTTTTATTTGGCCGCTTATGTCCATAAGACCGGCCTTAATCTCAGCTAAATCTTCAAATTTAATTCATATTTGAAGTCGTAGGGAAACTAGCTTTAATTTGAGTACTCACAAGCGAAAATTGTACTCACAAGTAAATGTGTACTTTTTACCATCAGGCACCGTTCCTAGCTTAATATCAGCGATAACTTTAAAATAAATCCAAATTCGGATCTGTATGTAAGTTAAGCCCATTTTCATTCAGCGATAAGCATTTACTAAAATGCAAAAAGTATTCCTTATCCAAAATATTGAAAACTATTTTATGGTAAAGCAAGAATCTGGCAATTCATCAAAGTTATAAAATGCTGGTTAAGATTTTCAAGTCAAACAAAAACGATACTTTTGGGAACTATTTTATATCGAAACTTATATAACTTATTAAAGAGCCCTAATGCGGATGATATGAGAAGGAGGGTAGTGCTGCTCATAACCCCACCAGAACGTTTGTGGTGAATGCAAAGCAGATATGCCGTAAATTAAGTGTGTGTGTTAAAGCGGAAAAGGCAAATGAGATTACACACATACACACGCACACACACAAGCCATGCATTCACCTACTAACATTCGATATAAATGGTGCAAGAGTACAACATTTGTTGCTTTTGTTATTGTCGATGTTGTTGCGATGTGACATTGCCGTGAATTTAGCCGCCGGCAAAATACTTTCACTGTTTTGGTTTGATACCCTTCGAATCATTCCAAACCCCCTCATGCAGAAGCCCACAAACACTAGCACACTCGCACCAGAAAAAAATCAATATGTCTTAGTGTTTGTGTGTGTGTGTTAGAGAGAGAGCTTGTGATCATTCAGGTACCGAGCTTAATCCATCATTTTTGACAACGTTCGTCCCGCAGTACCTGCAATGACAGCGTAACAAGTCGTTGTTATTTCTTCTTACTAACGAGTATGTAGTGGTGTAAGTGCTTGTGTCAGTGTACATGTACATGGTACACGTTCGTTTTTGTTGACCAACATCGTCTTCGGGCCACTAACAAAAATGCCACTAAACTGTGCGTCCTTTATTCTTAAAGCGCCAAAACCACCGGACCTTTTCAACACATTTTGTTTACAGCTTGCAGGCACGAAGGGGCAGCGACTGTCCGTCCTTCTTTGTTCGTTAGTTTGCTCTATTGAAAATAGGAAAGGCACGACCACTTCAGATTGGAGTGACTTCCATGACGTTCACTCACGTCCCTCTGCTGCGAAGAACAGCCGTGCAAAGAGTGAAGTCTGTGGAATCTAAGGGAGGCTTTTGAATATAGTTTTTCGTAATTTTATATTTATGGCGTTTTGTTTGTACAAAAAGTAGCTTTTACTGAAACAAAAGCACGTACTGGCTTATAGTGGTTAATGTAATCTTGTCCTCAGGATTACTTTTCCACATCAGCACATCATTAATACAACGATTAGTTGTTAAAACACGTAAGGATATTGAGCAAAAGCACTCACAAAACTTACAGGGCTTTTCTGGCTTTCAATTTAGAAATAAAAATAATATTTACGGCCGTTATCACCAAATCATACATTTAAAATTTCATATAAATTACCGTGTAAAGCAGTTGTGATCACTAGGCATTTGGAACTTGCTTTAAATCAAGCATATCAAATCTAACAGTAGAAACAATTCTCCTAGTCATGGGAGTAGAAGAAATGTCTTTATGAAATAAGTTTTGGATTCATGTCCGTACTACGGGGCGTATGATTTATATGAAAATAACACTCATACGCCACATCTGTACATTAGACGAGGTGGTAAAGGTATTTTTCCCCCAAAACCCTATAGGCAAACGCGTAACCGATTATTCATTTTTTTAACCAAAAACTTAAATTTTTAAAGGATATTTTGATGTTGCCTTTATACTCGTACTGCATAATTTAGACTTGCTGTTTACAAATGACTTTTATAAAGCCTGTTTGCTATCCAGATATTGAGGGACAAGTGTGTCGTATAAGTAACAGTTGCATATAAATCATACTACCTACGAGTATATAAGGGTCATGTATCTTACTCTGTTCATTTATTCTTGTAATTAATTTAAAGGTCGTTAATATATAGAAACTGAACTCGACAATACTGCGTCTGTGAAAATGATGTTATAGTCCCCATTGAATGGTCTCCCCCGATTTGAAGCTTTCTCATCTCTAGAACCAAATATCATTTTGCGTAATTGGCAAACAACAAACGACGGCGATATTGAAAAATCTGCCGCTCTAGAAACAAAATTAATCATAGACTTCTACCAACTACCAAATATTTACTATATAGAATTTTCCATAAAAGTGTCCCTCATAACGTTAGGCATCGACAAGCGAGAAGCCTCATGTAATGTTCATCGAATTTAGAATTGTGTATTAAGTTGTCAATCCGTTTGAAGTCGACACTTAAAAATGATTGATCATCTAAGGCAATCATGCCATTTCCGTTTGGCCTTCGTTGTGAATGTTGCAAGCACAAAATGAATTAATAACCCTAGGACATTAATTCATAAACTATTTTAAACTGGTAAAATCGGAATAGGGGAAAACAATTCCCTTTAAGGAACTAAATTAAGGACTTTACCCGAAAAATTTACACTATTTGAATATTTGCTGACCATATCTCCATTATTTATGGACGAACCTTAGATCAGCTTACGATTGTGAGTAAAACACATATTGCACATTTGAAACAATTGTCTAAAGTGATCAAAAATAGCTTATACACGGAGAAAAAATATGTTAATAATATGTTTGGGTTCAAATATTTTTGGAACAGGCTACAAACATATTTATGTTTGTATTTTAGCATATGTTTGAGGTAAGAAAGAAATACTGGGTTAAAATATGTTAGACAATTCATAATTGTTCAAGCAATAACGAAACTAAAAGGTAATAAAAAAAACAATTGATCTTGCGTTGTAGTAAGGCATTGATGGTGTTGGGGGTAATGGTTGTTGGTTGTAAGGTTATGATAAACATAACTCAATTTATTGAAGAAACTATATGTCCACTATTGGTCCTAGGTAACCCATTAAGTCGGAATTGAAATTAGGCAAACCTGCAGCTTGATATACACATATATTGAACTTTTATTGAAATTTGTTAAGACCAAAACTATGATTTTTGTCGCATTTTTATTTTTTAATACTATTAAGTAAATACAAAAATGGGCTAAAAAAGTTTCTTTCGACTAATTGTAAATATTGACATATTAAAACCAAATTCACTAAAAAAAATTGATTTAGTTTAAAAATCTAAATATGAGTAAATAACAGCTGTTATAGTTATATGGATCATAATATGACATTTATGTTTTTTCTCATTTCAACTACTTAACCCTACGGCCAATAACCTTTTAAATGCTCTCATTTCTTTAATAATAAAGATAGGGTAATGAAACTCAGGATCGTCACAATTAAGGTATTTATAAACATTATTGTTAAAAAAATAATATTGTTAACTTGGTCTATATTTAAAATGACTTTTAATTTTATACATACGGAAGTCAATGACCGGGTACCCCGGTACCCACATACATTTTGTGCTTGTTGTGCCCTATAGCTAACCTTTCTTTATCATATTTTTAATTGAAAACACTATATTTTTTTTAATTTATAGTAAAGTTTTTATTTTATGCCTTGAATGTAAAAGCAAGGTTAGCTGTGGGGCACAACAAGCTTATCACACTCGATGCATGATTTTCGTGTTTGTCTCATTTATTCAGGTAATGCTAAGCACAAATATCAACATCCAGTAACAGGTTTTCTTCCAGTAGTGCCGTATTAGATAGCAGATGTTCTGCCAAGGGAAGAGTGGTAAATATTTACCCATAGTGATGTTACGACCACTTCCATGGAATGAAGCTGTCAAATGTTTGACAACTCTTTCTACTTGTTCAGTCTCACGACCTGTTGCAAGTTTGCCGGTGTACAGTTGCCCTTCGAGTGAATATAAGTTCTTTGCATCACAAATCCACCAAACTTTGATCCCATATTTTGCGGGTTTTGATGACATATACTGCGTAAGCTTAGTTCTGCCTCTGTATGGGAAGAGCTATTCGTCGATCGTAAAGTGCTCACTTGGCTTGTAATATGCTGCAAGATTTGCATAGAGCATTGTCCATATATTGCGGATTGGTACAGCCTTGTCTGTAAGTGCTCTTTGGCTTCTGGTGTTTGCATCGTCAAAACGTATAAAACGTATCAATGACCAGAATCTATTGTTGCACGGTACAAAGGATAAGATGTAATGGCCCACAAATCGTTCGCATTATCATTGGTTGAATGATATGCGCCAGTCATTATGAATATGCCAATGAAAGCGTACATTTCCTGTTTCCTCTTAAATTAATGTACAATTTCATATCTAAGGCCACATTTTATGTTAGTACGGGGCCTATAACCTGAGGTTAGAGCTAAACTACAGCTAAATACAACAAAGGAATATTTGATTAGCTGCATTCTAAAGTTATGTTTTATTGTTAAGAGCCGTAAATTAAATAAGTTTAACACATAGTAGACATACCAATATTACTTTCTATACAAAAGCAGTGAAAAATACAGTGGGGTACCCGGGTACTCGGTTATTGACTAACGTATATTTTTCGGTTATTGACCGTAGGGTTAATCCAATGTAGAGGGTGTATATGATTCAAAGTAGTGGTATTTTACTTGTCAAATAAAAAAAGTGTTTGAAATTTCTGCAATTAGCACTTAAGAAAAGCCGAAACCATTATTGTCTTTAAAAAAAGATATCCAAACTTTTGCCAAGCAGATTTTTAGACCATGTCCTTTATTTCCATCAATCTTTTAAAATAAATGACCTTACATGTCTAAGATCCTGACATGAAATTAGCCAAACGTCGTAACTTAAGATCGTATCAGAAAAGATATCGGAGCTGTATTATACCCTCCATCATAGACTTTTTAAGTTGCAAGGTATCGTTTAAGTGACAAAAAGTAGTTGAAGAAGAACGCATTTAGAAAAAAAGGACCAAGTAATAGTGAAAAAGATTCAACGCATAAAATGGTTATCTAATTAACTTGGTAAGTTTATTAAAAAAACGATGTATTGAATTAAGCTGAATTTATTGTTGTATGTTTGTAAAACATTGGATTACATACAAGATTTCTGCAAACATATAAATGTTTGGGTGCACACATACAGGGTTGCCCATATTCGACGGACCCATGTTTTTTTGGGCCCATTCCAATCGACGAGGCTTGTCCACAGGCAACAATCTTTGCGTCAATTGAATTTTGTACGGGAACAAATGCAAATCAACGCGAATAATCCGTTGTAAAGTGGACCGAGCCATGCCCAACTGCTGAGAACGGCGTTTTTGGGATGTTCTTGGGGACCTCTCAACACTGGCTCGTACGGCAGCGATATTCTCGGCCGATCGCCTTGGTCGACTTTTATTTGGCCTCTTCGTATTAGAAAGAGCCTCACCAGTCGAAAATTTTTCGTATAAACGCTTAATGGTGTTCTTAGAAGGCGCACTTCTCACATTTTTTAATATTTTAAAAGCACGTTGAGTTTTTACAATTGACTTGTTCTGTTGAATGTAAATTTCAACTATTTCAGAGCGCTCGCGTGGCGTTTATTGTTGCATGGTAAAAATCTGCTTGGACTGACGCTTCAAACGCGGTATGTCATTAAGCGATCCGACATCTCTGTCAAAAGTTATGGCGTTGCCAGATGGGTCCGTCGAATATGGGCAACCCGGTATATCTGCACACAAGCATATGAATAATACTACAAACATATGCATGCAAACAAATATATCATTACACATAAACCTATGAATGTTTGGGAAAATTTCTTCAAACCTATTAATATTACTGTGACCCAAAAATAATTACGTTAGCAGCATGTTGCAAACATTTATAAGTACATGTTTCTTGCATAATATGTTTGCATATTTTTGTCTCCACGTATGTTCACTTTTAAGGCGGACTTGAATCTGATTCTGGACTCTTACAAAAGTTGTTCAACTTTTAATTTTCTATTTAATTATGTTTCTGGAGGGTCGGTGTTTATGGTGCCTTTAAAAAGTAAGATACATGAATCTGGGCCGCAAGGTATGCAGAATTAATGGCACATCTAAATTCGTGATCCATATCCAAATCTGATAGATTCGTGACATAGTTCTTTTGCTTGTTTAAAGTAGGTCAGGCCACGAGAAAAGTGACAAAGTGGGGGTGTGATTGTGACCTTTGCTCCAAATGCCGAAAGGGTACGTCAGTACATGAAACTGTTCAAAAAATGAAAGTAAAATTCCTAAAGAAAAAGGCAATTTCTATATTAAAAACTTGACAATGACACCGAAATGGCATTATCTCATCAACATTTGTTTACGATTATATAACAAACTCGTAGTACATTGATCAAGAAGCTTGCAACAAAAACCCAATACCTTAAAATATATAAATACATATATCTGTATAATGGCTAAGAAATAATACCCGTTTCACCTCATCAAGTCGTTTCGGGATATACAATTTTAAATAATTCTGAAAAAATATAAAATTTCTGAAATTTGTAATATTAAAATTGCGACAACACAAATTCAGAATTATTTATTTATATTTTGTACACTCTTTATATTGGCATACTCTTTTGATATTTGGACTAAAGGTCAAAATCCCCGACCCACTATGTCTCACTTGTCGTGGCTTGAACCAAGTGTACACGTGTTGAGGTTTCTGGTCATCCCTTTATCCAAGTTTGAAAGACGTCACATAGGCTCAATGACCTTGTCCACTTATGGAATGATTAAAGCTTCCCTGCTTAAGACTTGCAATTTAAGGTAAAGCAAAATTTATTTTAATGTAACTAGACAGTTATGATTGTTTCTCCACGTTATCCAAGTTACGAAGTTATCAAAGTTACGAATGTCATTAAGCCAAAGTAATCTGTAAGGTTTCCATTTTATTATGCCCAGTTGTAAATACGCGCTCAATGTGATAAGTTTAAGAGTGCCCTTCAGCCATCACCCTGGCAGAGAATGGTGGGAAGAGAAAAAAGTATAGTACTGACAAAGACTCAGACATGTCGATTCGACAGCGATCGACTAAGAGTCAACACGATTTATTATGCAGTTGCATTTTTGCCTAAATCCTAAGACTCCTCCTTGACATAAATCTGCGTCTGCTACACAGGTAAACCAAGGTTCAAATTCGGAGAAGAACGTCACATCAATATCTCGTAAAGATTAATTCCTTAGTTTTTTAAAAACATCTCTATACAATAAATTAGTTGCTGAAATCGGCATTAAGCAGAAGTTGCCGGCCAGAGCATAGGAATGATAACGTGCACAGTTGATACCCCACACCATTTTTGCTTCTTCTGGCTAGCCTTGTATCAAATACGAAAAGCTCTTTAAAGGGTAACTTGTCAAATTGCAAAACCAACTGATCAACATTTATAGGTCACATATTAAGTAATTTAGATTGAGCTTGCCTATATTGTTTTAAGTTTATCATGTTTTAACTCTTAAAGCCGACTGGTGGTCATCGCAAGATCACCTTAAAGTTTTACGACGGTCAGATGATTTCCTTAACATATTCCAAACACTTCTCATATATTGCAACTTCTGGCGACCCTTTTATGGTAAAAATTTAAAATTGGACCCTCAGAATGGAACATTTGAAGGAAAATATATTAAAAAAAAATAAATGGCATAAAATGTCCTTTCGATTGAAAAATTAAGATTCCACACTTGATTTTTATAATTGGACTTTTTTGTGTCTCATGGACGCCAGCAGATCGTTTTACATTTACTAAGGCTCAAATTCTGTGTCGATTTTTCTTGCAAGTCGCAAATTAAGACCATTCCACTTTATCTAGTAATATCTCCAAAACTATGAAAGTACTACTTTAAAGCCTGCTCTTGGATGAGGCTTACATTTTTTAAAAAAGTACTTTCTCTTCAATTACTTTAAATGACCTTTAAAAAATTACTTTTTAAGCGAAACTAACCACGTCATTTTTTAAATTACATTACCTGGCGTACAGCTTTGACTGCGCATAATGAGACGAATTGAACAATGAGGAACTGCCAGAATGTAAGGAAAATCTGCGCTTTTTTCTCTTTTCTTCAGTTTTTGCTTCTGTAAAATGTTTTAGAAAAAACAAAGATGTAATAGGTTTGTCAAGTGCTTAATAATGGCATGAAAAGAATTGCAACAATGCAACGAGTATCTTGGCCTCCACATGTAATGTGTGTGTGAGTGTGTGAATGTGTGTATATTTGCACACACTCACACACGAGCATGCGAGTGTGTGCAGTTAACACCTTCCTTGGCAGACATGCCTTGGTTTAATGGTAAACGAAAATAATCACTCCCTCCGAATGTTACTGCAAATGAGTGCGAGTCGACCTCTTTTCGAACGCAGACAATGTCCACCGAAGACGATGAGATGTCTCCCAGTAACAGATTGTGTGGCAATAAACTCTTGGCCACGATGAATGCGCTGCCACCGACATTAGGCGAATGTGGGTTTCGCTTAACCCCACCCCTGACTACACCCACCCCTAAGACCACGTTGCTTCCTTGCGCTGGAATTTTACGAGTCTCTTGAGACGTTTTGCTTTTAAGTCACACGCTTTCGCCATGTCTCATTTCTCCGTGTCCGGCTTCTGGCTCAGCGTTTGTGGTGATTGTAAAACACAACAAAAAGTGGTCTAATGACGATGAACGAGATCAAGTCGTTTAGTTCAAATTAGAATTGACACCAAACAGTTGTTCCATCTGTGCAAATGTCCTCACATCCTGGTGTGGGTATAAGAAAGCGTGCGATATGATGTTGGTCATGTGTGTGTTGGTTTTGGCTGGAAACCCAGTTTACACTTTAACTTTAATATTCTAAGGCGTACTCAAAAGAAATGCTAGTAATTAGAAAGTAAAGGTTCAACCCCCGAAAACAATAACGCAGTAATAGATGTTTTTGTGTCTATCTCCTATTGCAGCTTGATGGTGCTTATTGGCTTCATGAAACTCCATTGCGACGGAATACCGACGACCACTTGGATATCACTGGATCACTCTAGGACTAATAACACAACCATCGAGGCATATATCGATGCCGGCAATAACGAAACTGAGTAAGTTTAAAATGAATTTATAATGACTAAACACCGAATGGTAATTGGTTAGTTCAACCCACATTCAAGTTAACAGGAAATGAATGCCCTGTTCGAGAACTTGAGATAACATTTTGAGAAATGTGAAAAAACGTACAAGAGTAGTTCTTAAAATAATCAATTCCAATAAAAAACACAAAATTCCAAACTTTGCTAAAAGGGATTAACTCGAAATTCCTAGTATTCAGTATAGGCTCAGGCAAAGGACTATGTCTTTTTTTTGACAAAAGAGTAGAGGACTACTAAAATATATATCTAACAGGGTTGTTGTTGTAACAATAATATATTTTGTTTTGAAGTCCAGTTCGTCTACAGAAGATCTGCTTCGATATCCAGGTGAAGAAAATGCTCCATTTGAACTGGATGCATCCAAAGAGAATTGGAGTGCGCTTGGCTCGACAGTTGAAGAAGTGCAGCACGGCATGAGGTCCCTAATGGCAGGCGGGACAAACGTCCGGAACGTAAGCATCAATTCGCGCACAAAATGAATTGAGGCGGCTGCAAGAGGTCCCTAATAGCAGACGTGACAAACGTCCGGAACGTAAGCATCAATGCCCGCACAGTATGAATTGAGGCGGCTACACCATTCAGATCTCAGCTGAGCCAGAAACAAGCTCGTCTGCCAAGGTTGCGTCTTCTTCTCTGGTGAAATCTCCGGGGATGTTTCCCTATCACTTTAAGCACTCTATAGCTGAATACTGCGCTGCGACTTCATCAGCGTGAATGTCGCTCACACCTGCCTGAAAGTTTTGATGATCTAAAGACTCTGTTATTGTTGTTGCTGGCCGACGAATGACTCTTCGGGACAATCTGGTCCATAGAACCGCCTGTCGTGCTACGACGTTATCAGCGTAAATGACGTTTAGACCGGCCTGATAGTTTTGATGATCTAAAGGCTCTCTTGTGCCGCTCTCTCTCACTCTCTTGCTGTAGATCATAAAAATCGTACCTGATCTGCTTGGGCGGAGTCATCCTGTCCATGAGATGGTGGTTAAGATGACTACAGCGAAGACACCCACATAGATACTGCTTAGACAGCCAGAAAATTGAGTCTGTGCACGGTCCTCAGAAGCCATAAGAAGCCCGTTGATGTTCTAGGGGCGGCTCTGATAAGTCTGAATTTTCTTCACTGCGTTGTGCTCACATTCTAACAGGGTGACAGCTTATCTTGTTACTGCTTCAACATCTTGATGGAAAACTTCTGGAAACCCGTCTTTGCGTATATAGACGACATCGATCCTGGCGGGAGCACATAGCGAGATTATACTGAATCGTTTTAAAAAATAGAATTTAAATTGTCTGAAATAAGTCTGGAATTTAATAAGAATAAGACCAAAATCATGCTGGCAACTGCTAGAGGCGGCGCGGTAGGCACTTCTACCATCAAGAAGATAGATTAAATTAGAATACCATTTTTCCGCCATAAACCAAAAGAACGTCAGCAAAACGATAAAATAAAACTGGTGTTAGCTCACGAAAAAAATACTCTCGTCCGCGTCAGCGGTTTATTCCTGTCCGCAGGAGTCTAACCGGTCACTGACATCTGCTAGATCTTTACCTGATATGTTACGAAGTCTTACGTGATCGAATCGAAAGATTTTATGCTAGTTGGACTAAATATTTTTCCAAATCTAATTGAACTAATTCCCCCCACTTTTGCCTCACCATTACATCAGTTCAAAGGATGGGCGGAAAAACGGCGGAATCTCTTTCATTGTGGACACAGACATTAAAAATTCCAATATCTATCGGTCGAGACGTTTTCCCGGAGACTATTCCACAACGCAGAGATCCACCGTATTCAAAAGATCTCAGGGCACTCGCAACGAAACCGTAGACCTGAACAATGTACGCAAACGTACAGCCTCCTCCGATATGTTAAGTCGCAATATTTCAATTTTGCTAGAAAATCTTCTAAAGAGCTATGAACAGTCACAGCTGCCAACCCATGGACAAGGTTTGTACCCCTCTTTATATATTTGTCCTTGTTGTTAACCTATATTTGGAGGGGATCTTTCAACAGGTGTTCCTACAGTGGTGCGTACAAATATACTTATACGCAGCATGGGCCCAGTATCCGAACTCGACATGGACTATTCTATGGACTGTTACTTTCGCCAATATTGGAGAGATAAACGCTTGAGCTTCCAAGGCCCCATCAAGAGTTTGTCATTGAGTATTAAGGTAGGTTGAAAGCCCTTGATTTGAATAATGATGTAAATATTGAAAACACGGGTTTAGATGTTGGATAAAATCTGGAGACCAGACACCTATTTCTACAATGGCAAACACTCGCACATACACACTATAACAGTGCCCAATAAATTGCTGCGCTTAGACCAGGACGGAGGAATTCTCTATTCAATGAGGTAAGTTTGACACAAAAGTATTAAATTTTATTTAGTTTGGATTTATTTCTTGCAGGCTAACAATCAAAGCTACGTGCCCCATGGAACTGAAGAACTTTCCCATGGACCGGCAATCGTGCCCTCTCATATTTGGCAGTTGTAAATATGTTGAAAAGGTTTAACACAAGGCATATTCTATCAATGAGAATCTTTTCAGATGGATATACCGCCCGCCAATTGGTGTACGAATGGGCCGGTGGTGAAGATGCCGTCTCTTTTGTGCCCGGCATGACACTCAACCAATTTGATTTGATAAGCATGCGCAGCCGTAATCTCACATATGCCAGAAGAGAGGGAGACTTTTCCACACTTCACGTGGCCTTCAATTTGAAAAGGCACACAGGCTACTTTTTGATACAGGTAAAGGAGATGAACCATCTCTTCAACTCGGTAGAGTCTTATGCAAGCAAAGTGGGGGAATTTCTAAAGAAATTGATCTATAGAGGAAACACTTGGGAACGGTTGCACTTTCTCTGTGAAAATGTTGCCATGCGGTGACAAAAGCTCAGCAAAGGTTACCAGGTTTTATTATCATGAAACGAACTAAACCGGCCAAAGGGGAAACGAAATGTTGCACATTTTGGCAGACACAAAAACGTCATAGGAAACCATAAGATCTTGCTAAAAATTATGAGTGGCCACTTAAGTGGTAAAGTAAAACGTTGGACTTTTATAAAGTTTATCGTTTCTTTTTATATATAGCATGGGAGATTTCATGACAATTCTAGACGGGCTTTCAAGTTCATTAATTGGCATGCAAATTAAAGATTTTAATTTCACAGTTTGCGTCCTACGTTTCGTTGGAATTTTTCCAAAATCCTCAGGTTTCTATTATGTTTGGTTTAAAAAAAATGTTGGCATCACTAAAACAGCACGACTTTGAACATAAATAAAAAACAATAGAATTGCCAAAATTCTTTAAATTAAAATATCAAATTGTATGCTTTAAGTTACCTTTGGCAGTTTAAATATATCTTTATTACAATGCAGTATCCAAAACGACGTAACAATCTTTACGTTTTACTCAAATGGGGCAAATGATAGGCGAAATATTAAATTTACTCGTATCTTGATAAAAAAGAAGTTTTTTTCTAAATGCGGTCGTTTTATCTTGATTTCTTCACTCAACCGATCCAATAATGCACAGTAATATTCATTATTTATAGTTTTTCCTTTCTCAAGATAATCAATAAATATTATACCCCTTGCATCCCAAAATACTGTGGCCATTACTTTTCCTGCTGACTTAACAGTTTTCGCCTTCTTGGAACCACTTTTACCAGCTTTTATCCATTGTTTTGACTGTTCTTTGCATTCTGGGATGTAGTGAAAAATATGTTTGGAGTATTTTACATGATGAACTCCACATGAAAAACCTATCCGCAAAATGGGTGCCGCGTTTGTTGACTTTGCCCCAAAAAATCGTCCGTTAGACCAACTCCGAGGAGCTTTTAGCGATTTATCAGCGTAATCCAATAGAGTTCTTGCGCCGATTCATAACTGTTGATGAAACATGGATCCATCACTACATCCCAGAATGCAAAGAACAGTCAAAACAATGGATAGAAGCTTGTAAAAGTGATCCAAATAAGGCGAAAACTGTTAAGTCAGCAGGAAAAGTAATGGCCACAGTATTTTGGGATGCAAGGGGTATAATATTTAGTGATTATCTTGAGAAAGGAAAAACTATAAATAGTGAATATTATTGTGCATTATTGGATCGGTTGAGTGAAGAAATCAAGATAAAACGACCGCATTTAGAAAAGATAATGCTCCTTCTCACACTGCATTTTTAACTCAACAAAAACTGGCCGAATTACGATTTGAAATTGCTCCGTATCCACCATATAGTCCAGATTTAGCTCCTTCTGATTATTTCTTGTTTCCAAATTTAAAAAAAAATTCTCGGTGGCAAAAAATTTTAGTCCAATAGCGAGGTTACTGCTGAAACTGAGGCATATTTTGAAGGTCTTGAAAAATCTTATTTTTCGGATGGAATTAAAAAACTTGAAAAACGTTTGATGAATTATATTGAGTTGGAAGGAGATTATGTTGAAAAATAAATAATAATAATTCCAAAAAAAAACGGTTCTTTTTATGTTAGGCCTGTTACTTTTGCGGTAGCCCTCGTATAGACAGATAATGGGCTCAAGTTGGGAAAAGCAAAAATTATAAGCTTGTGAGGCTTTCTCAACAAAGAAGTCGGAGGCACTTAACCTCGCTGTTCCTATATACTTTTATAGTGACATTGTAGTTGTTGTGCTGATTCGTACTATTCGGGATCGTTGCAGTTCGGCATACAAACCATTTTCATATTTTATAAAACCTTTTTCAAATTAAATTGTACTATAAATCTTCATTAATACAAATGAAACTTTCTGCAAATAAAATGAAAATTTTTTTTAAATTAAATGAAACCCATACGAGTATAATAAATTAGCAATACATCGATATTAATTAAACTCTTGGAAAACGCATTTTTAAAATTCCATATATTTTAAAGTAAAGACGTCTTACAAGTTCCCCTACCGTTGACTAAATAATCAAAAAGTTCATTTTTAACGAGGTACATTTAGTCCCTCAAAGTAACACTTATTCACCCTGGGCCGATTTCGCCCATTTTCAATCGCAGACTTATTATTACTTTGAGTCATCATCTAACAAAGTTTCCAGTTTATTCGTTTAACCGCTTACGAGGGAATATTTAAAACGAACATAAAAGGTTATTTACCGCTTTTAGCAATATTTTTTTTGTTCTTTAGGGTAAGGAGATGTAAAATCTAAAATAGCCAACAAATGCATTCGTGAGCTTTACTAATAGTCTGGCTTTTCTGGAAAGGTTGAACATTTGTACAAGTCATGTGAAAGAAAACACTACGATCTATGTTATGTAATCATGATTTTAATTCTAATTTTTATTTTCAATAGCTGCCGATTATTTAATTTTTACATAAATTAGATTTTTGGAATCGCCATAATTGTTGACGCTAATCGGTACCTGAAGCACATTTTAAAGAACATCTCAATCAACTGTGCATTTCGCATGTGTGCTCTGGAAAGCATTAATTAAAATGCCCATAAATATGATTCATTCTATTTGAAAAAGGTTTTACTCCATTTGCAAAAAGTTACATTTGTTTCGAAAATAGTTAAATTTCATTTAAAAAGGTTTCATTTGATTAGGAAATGGTTTATTTCCTTCCATTTAATTTTAAAAGGGGTCATTTGATCAGAAAATTCTAGGAAATTTCTAAGGGTCCTAAGCTATAAATTTACTTTGAGTATCACAAATCTTCTCAGTTTAAACATACTACAAGATTAGCTCTATATAAGTACAGTTTTTTCACGGCCGGGATAAAATTTTATTATATTTAAAAAAGTTTCATTCCATTTGTAAAGAGTTGCATTTGTTTTGAAAATAGTCTCATTTCATTTGAAAAGGGAATTATATAATTGGGCAAAGGATCTGCAAAAGGATTCATTTAATTGGAAAAAGTTTCATTTGCTTTCATTTTGGCTTCATTTAATTTGGAAGAGGTTTAATTTGATTTAATTCTGTTTTGATTCAATTTAAAAGAGGTTTTATTTATGAATTTACTATGATTATTACAAATCATTTCAGTTTGCTCTGTACAGGTATTTCGCTGGCGGGCTAGAATTACAAATAGTCGCGATTTTTAATTCCAATCGAATGGTTAAGAATTTTCAGAGAATACATCATTTAAGGCTTACCTAAGGCTTATCCTACACAGTTTCTATAAATAAAGGCCCCCGGGATGCCCCCGTTACATGCGGTGCATTGCGTTGGCGAGTGGGAAGTAAGGGGTCGGAGGAAGGAATGAGGGAGTAATGTCTATTGACACTTGCCCTGAACTTCTGGATGTCGCAATTAGTAGGAAATACATTTGCCGAAAATCGATTCCACATACGGACTGTACGAGCGAAAAACGAATTTGATCTGTAGAGCATAGTGCGGTCAACCGGTCAATCTATAACAAACCGGTGTGAATTTCTGGAAAGTCGTGTGTGTTGGGCACGGTCAATGAGCTTCAAAGGTGATTTGGAGCACCTGTCCTTATATGGGAGTTGTATTCCATCTTCGGCTTGATGTAAGTTGTAGAGTTATTGAAAAGATCAGAAGGAGTGAAATATTTCTTGGACCGCTTTAAAGAGTCTAAGCACTTGAGTGCTTCTTTCGACACTTTAAATACATGTCTCGCCCAACGAGCGTCACATTGTATTTTCATGTCCAGAACACCAAGAGCATCTGATTGTTTGATGACGACATTGTTGGGTCAGGTAATCGCTTGTCAGGAAATCTACTCTATTCACTCGACTCCATTCGGAAATGGCCCTGTGGTACACCTGCGGCTAGCCTTAGTGTGTTGGATGAGGACCCGTCTACAACAACTCTGATAGTGTGATCTCTAAGAAAGCTCGATATAAATCGAGCAAACGTATTACCGACACCAAGAGCGATCAGGTGTGCTCTGTGGGCAGAGGGAATCATTGGTCCGTATTCCTTCAAAAATGAAGGAAGGAACCTTTGGTTCCAACAAGATGGCACTACATGTCCTACAGCCAACGAAACAATCAATTTATTGAAGGAATCTTTTGGTGATCGCGTCGTATGCCTGTGGTGTGGCCTGCAAGATCATGCGCTTTAAAACCGCTGGAATATATATTCTGAGGTTTTTTGAAGTCGCTTGTCTACGCAGATAAGTCCGACATGATTGACGCCTAAGAAGAAAATATTCGGATATTTGTTATTGCTAAAATACGGCCACAAATGCTGCAAAAAGTGGTAAAAAATGAGGCTTCTCGGCTGAAATTTATTTGAGACTGTCTCGGCGACCACATGCCCGAAATCATTTGTAAACAAAACGGCAAATCTTTATGTTTGTAATAAAACTAAATTATTCTCCTTGAAAACCACACGCCTGAAAAAAACACCCTTTATAATGATCGACTCAGAACCAATATCTTTGATTGAGAAATGTCCTCCCGTTTGTCTGTTCAGCTATAGTTCATCTAGTGTAATCATAGTACTGGTAGCAAATATGAAAAGACCTAAAGGAAAATGTTCACATTATTCATAGTTATGCTTAGGGCAAATCCAAATTAAATTGGTACATACATGCATCCTAAGAGGCCTGTTTCTGGAAATGTTTCTAATCAAATATCGCTTAATACGTTATAAACGCTCATTAACAACTCTGGTGACATGCTACCATCGCGGCGCCCGTTTTAAATGGAACCCACACAAAATTCCTCCCCGGTTTAAAGCCAAGCTGCTCTAGAAGCCACAAGTTTAACTCGATCTTGCTTTAATTGCTTTAAATTATTGAAATTGGATCATATCGATCCACGGTCCACATTTAACATATGATATTGCTTAAAGTTCGCTTTATATAATTATAAGCTCTATGATTTGTTGGCAATCCTGTAGAATTTGGCTCTTATGGCGCATTTTTATTAAGTCCACATAAAATGTCCTTCCCGGTTCAAATTCCTACCGCTCGAGAAGCCGCAAATCAACGTTCACTTTTGATGAAATTTGTCACAGTATGTTACTATCACCTAATAGTAAATGGGACCTTATCAGTGATTTATTTTGTACCTCCATTAACAAGGTCCTTAAGATTGATATAAAAGGATTATTTAAAATCACATCTTTTTTAAGTTGTGTACAAAGTTGACGAATCTTCTGCATTTCATAATGGTATCATAAACAACTATTGTGATAACAAATAAGATTTAGGTTACCTCCCACCGACTGCGGAAGCATGCAAGCAGTCTATATTTGTCAAATGTGTTTCAAACAAGCTATTGGAACCTGGGTTTTTTATATAGACCATTGTATGGGAGTTATATCAAAAAATTGGCCTATATGGTCCTAATTGTTCTAATATTAGTTGTTTTCCATATTATATATGCTGTACTAGATGGTATAATTGAAACTATCTTTAGTGCTCACGAGCGGCTATATCTAAAATCAGGAGGGACACTGGATTATATATTTTTTGTGGACATTCGTCATAAAACTAATTTATAATACCCTTTTCCCCAGAGTGCAGAACTCAATTTTCTCAAGTTACAAACAAAAATCACACAATATTTTCTCACCCCCTCATTTGTAGACAAGTGTAATTAAAAATCTTTGTACGCTCGTTTTTGTAGGTTTACGTGCCCTGCATTTTGATTGTCGTCCTGTCCTGGGTATCATTTTGGATACATCGTGAAGCCACAAGCGATCGTGTCGGTTTGTGCGTCACAGCCGTTCTCACCCTATCCACCATCAGTTTGGACTCTCGCACCGATTTGCCCAAAGTCAAATATGCCACCGCCCTAGACTGGTTCCTGCTGATGAGTTTCTTGTACTGCATCGCAACTTTACTCCAATTTGCGGGCGTTCATTATTTCACCAAAGTTGGCAGCGGCGAAGTCCAAACACTCAGCGAGGACGAGTGGGAGGATATCGAAGACGAAGACATCGGCGAAGACGTAGACAACGAAATGGAATTGCCGTCAATGCGTGAGAGCAATGAATCCTTGGCAGCCGATGTTTGCCAGACCCAGCCGGGAGGGTTTCGGAAACGTAATGCCATGATATGTCCGATATACAATGACCAGCCAACGCACATATTTCAGTGTCCCTCCTCGCACACCTCCACCATGGAAAGGACAACGCAAACCGAGCCGCCCATCATATCGAAGGGCAAGCAAATGTGGCTGTGTTTCATCGGAGATGTGAAATTTCGCAAACAGCGGGAACGTGATGCAGCTGTTCAAAAGGGTGAGTAACTTCACAAGGTGATGTTCCCCATAATAAACTGTATCTTTTTTGTTATTGCAGGAATGCGTTATGTGAACAGTGTTTCGCTGATTGATCGCATTGCCCGTGTGGCCTTTCCCATGTCCTTTGCCCTGTTCAATCTCATCTACTGGGTGGCCTACGGCATGTTCAAGAAGGACTTCTCCTGGCCCACTGCCAGAGGCTAAGGCCCGCTATGCCGCCCATTGTAATGCCCGATTGCAGCACACGTCAATCCTTCATTGTTTGCTCTCAGTATGTTGTTGTCAATTAATAAATAAAGTCATTGTTGAGAAGTATTAAACCCTTTGTCTGTGTTGGCCTATTCACAGTGCGCTCAGTCACAAGTATTTGCCTTAATCATGGCGGGCAAATATTTACCACTACACTCGCATCCACTTACCCACACTCATGTACGTACGCATGTAAACACTGGCTGGCAGCACTTAGAACTTGGTGTGTATTTTAGATTCGAATTTGAATACTGAGCAACAAACAAACAGCCAAACGTCTTTTCCATGCCACCAATATTGACTTCATTTGGAAGTGCAAATATGAGAAATAAAAATCAATCACACTTGCATTATTCCGAATTGCGTCATCTCCACGGGTGTTAGACTCCCATGACTGAGCGACTGAAGGAAACACCGTCTTCGTTCATTTTGCGTGGAAGTCAACATTTTAGGGAGATCATGTGAGATGTCGACCGCTGTCAATATAAATACGAACTGAATTGTGTTTTTAATGAATCAACAAATAAGACAAATATCGAGAACTTTGATTTGAATAATGTTTGATTTAACAAGCAATAAAAAGAAAATAAACGCTAGATACGGCTGAATTAAATCTTAATACTCCCACTTAGAAAAGTAAAACTTTCTTAAGATAAACATATTCTAGTTGAAATTGCACCCTGTTTGCGTATAGGCCTGACGCAAAGATCAAATGCCTTGTCATAATTCAGCAATATTTATTGTGTACAATCAAGTTTTGTGTTTTTTTTTTGTTTTTATTAATGTTTTCTTTGGTTCAAGGTCTGCTATATATATATCTGGCCAATAATGAAAATGCGAATATTTATCATTAAAAATAGTTTTTCAAAGTATTCTCCAGCATGACTTAAATACTTTTGCATGTGCTTTTTGGACGACCTTCATGACCTTCGTCTTTGAGCGAGCGTCAGCCACGATTGAATTCATTTAACCAGTTTTTCACAGTGCTATAGGGTGGTGCTTCATCACCATACAAAGATTTAAGTTCAGCGATGCACTCTTGTCGTGATAATCCACGTCGAAAGTTGTGAAAAAAGTCACTGTAAACAACACAAATGGTGGTCGTAAGTCAAAACGTTCTGAGTACGTTTATGCTAAAAAATGTCAAACTTTCCAACCTTCGTATTATTGGATCTGCTTCAAAGGAGCTTAAAAATAAGTAAAATTCAGTAGTAAATTCTTACATGGATTTCTGCGTCTTTTTGGCCGGATTTGTATTAAATCACACATTTCAGAATTTTAAACCTAATTTAACTTAAACCTCGTGATAAAGGTCTAGGGACCTTCTCAGTCAGGTGCTGATTTTTGTGTTCTTAGGGCCCGTAGATACAGAACCTATATTTTCAAAGTTAGGGGACATTTCCAATCCCTGTAAGGGACATTTCCAATCCCAAACTCGTCCAAATCTTAAGTATACGTACATATTTAACCTTGAACTAATGGAAAGGATAACTCATTTATGGCCATCACTTCATTAAAAATCAAATTTAAAAGTAAAATAATTAAATTACATAAAAGGAAAGTTAAAAAGTAAAAAAATGATATTGAATGTTTTTTGGCTCTCAAAGGGGAACATTTTTCCCTTTGCCTGATTTTCTCAATTTCAATTCCGATCGCATTATATATTTTGTAAATAAGAAAACCCTTGCTCTATTCGTTTGGGCAGAATCATGCCTTCTACTGACCACGCTAGATCGTCTAATTTAGTCGCAAATAAGTATTTCGAGTGGTAACAAATAAAATGACAAACTTACATATGCTCCCCTCCTATGGTATTGATTATAAAAATAATTTTCTATTCAAATCAAAATAAAAACCCAGTACAAAATATTGAAGTCGGTCCTCTGACTATAAGGTACCCAACACTACCTCGCTATTGAAAGTATTAAGCGCCTCTTTCTGGAGCTTGAGCAAGGTTTGAGCAATTTTTTGTGTCTCATAACGTAAAATGTTTGGCGTCCAAAGCTGCAGGACATCAAATCAAAAGGGACCTTTGTGTCGCTGATATTCGAAAACATGGACCGATATGATCCAATGATACAGGACATGGTAAATTTGTTATTAATAAGATATGAAATGAGGCTTATTAAGCTGTAGATTCTAAAGATCGTGTGTAATTAATGGTTTCTAGAGCCGCAGGACCGAAAATCAAAATTGGCCTTCGTGTGGGACTTATTTGAGAACATGGACAATTTCACAAAATATATTTGTTGGTCACTCGCAATACTCTGTGCGAAATTTGTTCGGAATTGGGTGTATTATATAACATTTAGAGCTGTAGTTCCGGGAAGGACCTTTGTATGGAGGCTATATGAAAATAAGGACCAATGTGGTCCAGTAATTCTGAGTCGATCGGTACACTAAACAAACGGTCTATATCCATAATACTCTGTACCACAGTGTGGTGTAGGGTATATTTCAGTGATACACAAAAATTTTGCTACTGTGCACATGAGCGAGCTTTTAATTAGATTTCTAATTACATTGCCCAATTTCTACTTCACAGATCAGCTTGGCATACGGAAGAAGATATTTCTATTGCCGATATATTTTTCAATCTGCTCAAAGTTGTTCCTCTTCCAAGTTTTGCACCCAATAAAATTTGTTTATTTTGTATTTTTGGTTATGAAAACAAAATAATTTGTTGTCATTGGTAATTGGCTCAATTTTATACAAAACAATAAGTTGTCACAACAGAATGTTTTGTGAATATATTCATTTGTGTGTGTAACAGTTTATTAGAATATTTATTTAATTAATTTAAATTTTCGACCAATTCATTACTTTTCATATTTCTTAATTTGGAAATTTCTGTTTCAATCTGTAAGGAAAATATCCTTTCACAAAAAAACACAATCAGTGACTTTTTCTTCAGTTTGACTCCGGCCAAAAAAATATTTACATTTTGTTAAGGCAACAACAAAACTACATTATTATGACTTGAACAGTTTTTCTTCTGGTTCGAGACCTTTTTGTTGTTTCTTTTTCAGAATCAACTAAAAAATTGGTAAAATGTATTGGCAACGGTTGCCAGGCAGACTATACAGCAGTTTCTAAGCCCGCCAAGGTTTTCTTCAGCAGTCTTTGGCAACGATTACTACTTTATATTATTTAAACAAATAAAATGTTTTGAATTGAAAGCTAACATTAACGTAACGTCGTCCTCTTCCATTTTCACCGCTAGGTGGAGCCACTTTAACTCTCATCAACAACAAATTGTCAAATTATGCGCAGAAATTGCCATTTCAATTCTCTCTCTCATTCTGTGCTCTCCCAGGCACTCTTTATGCCGAAGCATCCTGAATGCAAATAGCCACAGCATCCAAAGGCAGCAAGGCTCAGGTCTAAAGCTGTTTTTTGTTGGTTCAAAACGGTTGACAGTAAAACACGTCGCGGCTAGAGGAACGCAACTGTGTACGGGCGATTGTAGAGTTTGAAAACATTATCCGTGTAACACAGATTCCAAAAGGAAATGTAGTGAAAATGTAACCAACACACGAACGCACGCAAACACACAATAAAGCCAATAAAATCGAGAAAGTGAAAGTGATTGAGTTTGTATGCTGCTTCTTTTTTTAACCGACCAAAGGAATACCGAAGCCGAAATAGCGAAATAATCCGGAATAATTACATTGCGAAAACCATTAGGCGACCCAAGGGGATTTATATAATCTTTTGCTCGTTCCATTCGGAGTGAACAACGGCAACGACCGACCGCAGTGGTAACAAATTGTGCGACTGGTAGGTAAGTGGAAAGTTTGCTGAACGTAGTTCGGTGCATAAATATGCGGCCGCTGGTGCTCCCCCATCGGTGTGTCACAAGTGTTCTCGGGAGAAATGTCAAGAAATACCCAATCGTAGGTACGCTGGTGTCCAAATTCTATGACATCTGCATTTAGTGGCTTTGCAAATACAAATTCAGAGCATGAAAGGTAATCGAAAATAAAAGCAAACAAACAGAGGCAGCAACACCTCCGAAGCTAACGCTTACCACGGTCGGACTTATATGCAAAGGCACGCTTTCCCAACGTATTCGTTTCCATGCATCCATCATATGCTCGGCATCGACCACTGCCGCCGAGTAGTGTCGCAGTCGTATGTCGGCCGCTACTGCATCGTTAGCGTCAAAAGATGCAGTTTTGAGTTTTGACATCGTTATCCTTCAAGTGCAGGCCAACGAGCACAACGGCATAACGTGCACGCCATGTTGAGACCTCTTCCTTTTCGTTGTTGTTTTCCATAATCGCCTGTCTGGTGGCATTCTTTTGACAATCCGTTTATCCGTCGGATGCAGTCGATTTATGCTCTCTTGAAGGCAGTCGTGGTGGCAAATGGGTCAAATTTGTTTTAAACGGTGTCGTCGTCGTACACTGCCTGCCACCTTCGTTGTTTTGTCTCGTCGCGTCGCGTTGTGTCTCTCATTCATTCATCGAATCGAACGCCATGGGAAAGACTGCCACAAATGATTGTGGCAGTCTTTCGCCAACGCGTCCGCCACTGCGGTGGCGGACGCGTTGGCGATGGCAGAACAGAATGCTATAATGATAGCTTAGGCTGTAGCTGATACTGATGCTGCTGATACAGCAGCTTTTCTTGTCTGTTTACTGTGCAGTTGTTGTTGTTCACTTTCGCCTCCGATTCCACTTTTATGGAAATTTATAAATGGCAATACAAACAATTTCATTTGCAGCATCGTTATGCATGCACACTTTCCCATACAAACAAATGTATACACGTACACACACACACCAAACTCGCTCATACAACCATATGTACGTTGATGCAATTGTATTCACTTGCGAAAGGACAAGGTTCGAAATTAACGATGACTTATCCGCACACACCGACCCGCACACACACACACAATCCTTCCGCAAATGATAATTTAATTACTTTCACATTCGCACAGCTGTGCTGTGCCGTGGCTAAGCATCGGTATCACCAGCGACAAGCCCCCTCCGTTCGCCGTAAACCACGACCTTAACAACTTTCAAGGATTATCGTGTAGAGATAATTCTTAATTTGCATTCGTTTGCATTCACCAACGAATTCAATTCACAAATTTCGGGCGGAAATGCCCTTGCCTTACAAATGAAAACAGAGCAAATTGTCGAGGAAAAGTGGTCAACCGTGGGCATGGAGTGTGGGGTGAATAGGGGTAATTAGCAATTATCCTTTAGATATTGTGGCTTTTGTATGGGACTTTTTTATATTAGCCTGGCATGACTTGCAATATTTCCAAAGGTTTTTAAATAAACTAAAACTGGTGTGGAATATTTAAGGCGAAACCTTCGTTTTGATAGCCAACGAAATGATAAAGATAATTTAGATCCCCAAAGCTTTTTAGCGAATTGTAATTTAAAAAAAAAAACTTATTTCAAAACCATTTTCCAACAGATCATTTATCATTAGAGTTTGCATCCAGGATTTGTTCGCTAGAATATTTTTAAAATATCATTTCCCCGGATTCCGTGGGAGTTTTGTTGAAAAATGTTTCCCCTACAAGGCACGGTAATCTTTTTGTATGGCGCTCTGATAACTTAATGACACGCCTTCGTATTAGGTTGCGCCTTAAGATGGACAAAACAACGATTATATCTTACTATGCCTATTTTCATTGCACATTGAATAGGGATTTACCAGCAATTAAAAAAAACAATTGAAATTCAGAAAATTTCATTTTAAAGACACCCATAGAAATTTAAAAGATTATTTTTAAAATTAAAAAAACTAGCATGAGAAATTCAAAAAATACTCAGTCTAATAACAAGGCCTTGATCAGATTTCATTTCGAGGACTTCTTGTGGTTATGGGAAGGCGAGGGAACTGTTGGAAAGCAGTTTACCAATTAACTATGAAACAATATCAAGTGCTTCTAATTGAACTGACCGTAGATACATTCTATTGAATCAGCAGCTAGTCGTTCAACTGTGGTTACTAAATTTAAAAAGAACTTGAGATTCGATTTAACTCTGTGGATAAATACGGGGATTGCAGGAATTGACTGCTTGCAAGGAGAAATTGTTGAAGTAGTGACGACGGTCGAAGGGAAAACAGGACTTTAAGGTAGTATTGAAACCAATAAATGTAGGGAGAATTATTATGTTAATTATTATTAAGGAAACATAGGCAATGATTAAATGTTGGTTACAGATGATTTATTACACAGTACAACAGCCAATCTGGGGGGTGAGAAATTCCAAGTCAGGGTGATGGTACTAGGTCAGTACACCTAATCCTGTTTTTGCACGGTACATGTGTTCCAGAAAATATCGTGTAAAAAAAATCGTGTAAATAAAGACACTACTTAATGAAAAAATGTTAGATTGGTTCAGCAACCCAAGAAAGCCTACGAAAATTAATACATAATTCGGTAAAATAAACATAAATTTTATTCTTCAGTATACCATGCCCATTTTATTTCACATATTATATAAAGGAACTAATTTTATATAAAGGAACTTAAAAAATAAAATCATTTTAAAGTTTTTAAGCAATATAAATCCAGTTTAAAAACAAAAAAATCTCCTATGCAAGGAACATAAAAAAGTTGTATAGAAATATAAAAAATGGTATAAGGGTAAATTCTATTCGGTATTAGTTTCTGAATGTAAGCGCATTCTTTTTTGCTGCGTTGGAGCAATATCTGTTTCGTCAGTAGAATTGTTCAGTTCTACCTTCACATCTTCAACTGCGTTCATTGGTAACTGCATATCAGAACTTGTTTCAGGCACAGGTTTATTTATTTTAATAGCAAATTCAGTTATAGTACGTTGCGATCCTACTTTGGAGAGTTCTTTGTACAGTTCCTTGTATCGAGCCATACAGGATTGTAGATCTGATTGAAATTTCACAGCTCCCCTAACTATCGGTATAATTTGCAATGAAATGTCAAAATCACATTGTGTTGCCATATATAAAAAATATACGGAAAAATAATATTTGAATGGCAGTTCCTTGTGGAAACAGTGGCAAAACTTCATTATTAACTGGCAATGCTGAAGAGAGAAAAAACTATGCATATGTAGATAAAATCACAGTTAAATTCAAAATAGATTTTATGTCCGACTAAAAAAACGTGTAAAAACAGGATAAGTGTTTTCCTGCTATTTAGAAAAACGTGTAAAAGCAGGATAAGTTTATTTCTGTCGACCGTGTTATTTCAAAATAGTGTAAAAAAAGACCGTGTAAAAACAGGATTAGGTGTATATTAAAACCCTCAAAGGGTTTTGCGTTCGTATGTGCCAGTTTTTTTTATGACCTTTTACATTTTTTCCTTATCTTGATGTTGTTTCGCTTAGTTGTAAAATGTTGGCAAAAACGTAGTTTGACATAACTCGAGAACGACTAGTTCGATTTTGCTGAAATAAATTGAGAAAAATTAATAATTACATTTTCTTTAATCCATTAATATCCCGTTTCTCTACCAAATCAACATTTTTGCAATTAGAAATAAATTTATGAAGAAAATTTTTTTTAAAACGTATAAATTCCAAACGGAAAAACGTGTAGAGTCTTATAACTTTCACGTAAAGTCACATAACCTATAAACAAAATGCGACATAGATCATAGAAATCGATTAACGCGTTCTGCTTTTATTCAAAATGGGATACCTTCACTTAATTGTAAATAAAAGCAGAACGCGTTAATCGATTTCTGTGGTACTCAGTCTGTGAGATAGCATATAAGTATATGTAAGAGTCTGGATAATGGGTCTAGTGGAGTTTGGGTTTTTGTTTTGAGTAAGTTGACCATGACTACTTTTGCAGCAACTTACTTTTTATGGAATCCAAGAGGTTCAACTTTTGTTATTTAGTAACTATTTTTACAATAGAAAGCAGTAAGCTCAGGTTAATGGGATCTGTCGATAACGGAGTACGGCAGGGAAGCGGGTTTGTACCATAGTTGTTCTCACTTTATTTTAACGACTCAAAGAATATTGAACTCAGTGGCCAGCTTGTTATGCTTGCAGATAATGTTTGCTTACTTTACCCTTATAAGTACGACTTGGCACTTAAGACACATGTTATGAGGGATGTCGCACTAATAACAGAATTTGGAGTGATACTTCAAAGTAATTTGACTTGTAGTTTGCACTTGAAGAGGAAAAAGCCCCAGCGATATGTATATTGTACAAGCTGAGGAATAGTCTGAGTATAAGTATTAATGGGCCACATGTTTGCCCATTGTTAATATATGTTTTAAAATATGTTTAAAATATTGGGAGCAACACCGTCTCATTTTTGCCAAACTAATCAAACTTCAATACACGAAATCATTCTAACTTGAGAGATGCTTAATGCAGATTGGAAAATACCAAACGGCGCATTGGCTGCATTGCATAGCATACAAAAATTTACCAAATGATCTGAAAGCAATTATCAGAATTTCGTTGTTTAAAACAGCTTGTAAAACATATCTTACGAAAACATTAAACGCTTCTTCCATACTAGTATTAACTAACAGATTTTAAAGATTGTTTGGAGTACTAAAATAATTAAAATAAGTGTTCTGAGATTGTCATTATATATTTGTACCAATTTAAAACTCTGCCAACTTGACTCAATAATGATTGATTTAAAATGATTGTAAATATAATAAGTACAAATACTTATAAATGAAACACTGAAGTGAATAATAAAACAAACTTTTGGCGACAGTTGTTATAATAGATCCGGCGTTGTAACTAGCATTAGCCATTTAAACATAATTTGAATGTTTAAAAGGTAAAAAGAAGCTATTTCATTGCAAAAAAAAACGGAAAATTCAAATGTACTTCTCCTTTTCTAAATATTAAGCCAACTTCTTCTTTTCGTGATTGTGAATTATTTGCAATTTATTTCCAAAACTTGCTCTCCAACAACGGTCTATAAATTGAATACTTTTTAAAAACATTTTGTATTTAAAAAGAGAAATCTTAGTGTTTTAGTTTGTTTTCAGGATATTTTTATATACAAATTTACATCCGGTATTTGAGAAAAAAATTTTGTGTATCCCGAAAAATAAAAGTTGCGGGAAATATCTACTCTATCCCTCAACAGTGATAGTCCAGTAAGAAAGTGGATAGATGAAAAAAAACAAGAGTACTGGCAAAGCTCTTGGTAATGGTAATATTTTCGTTTAAACATTTGCATCGCTGTAGATACAAAGACAGTCAATGCCGATATCTTCAATGTCGGCTAGATCGCAGGCTGTTCGGAAAAAACGACTCATGCAAGGAATACATTTTATGCATTCATTTTTATTCGCACATTTTCTAAAGTAGTAGCTATTGTCAACATGTCTCCTTGCAGGACTTATAATCAGACGGTACCCTGTCATGATAAGTACAATCAAATATGCATATTATCTCATGAATGTATAAAATCTTCACCGGTCTCCTGTATGTCCCTGTGTCTCCAGTTCCAAATAATGTGAATGTTAAGAAAAAATGCAAAAATGTTTAAGATACCAAGGTATATTAATAATTCCGTGACAATTCAAATAAAACGCAGTATTTTTTTGCCAATAAAAGTATATTTTTCAACATAATCGCCTTTTGGCTCAATACATTAAGTCTAACGTTTCTTATATTTTTGTATCTTTTCCAAAAAATAAAATTTTTTGAGATCCATAAAATAGGCTGAAACTATTTCCACCTAGGCATTTCTTTAGGCTTGGAAATAGGCACTGGGCACTAAATCCGTACAACATGGCAAAGGAGGTCCCAATTCGTAACCCAATTCATGCAATTTTGCCATTGAGACTGCACACGTGTGCACCCGTGCATTATGGGATCGTTTTAAATCTCTAAAGCCTAGTTAATTCGGTCCAATAAGTCGACATAATATTCGCCGTTAATTGTTTTTCCCTGTTGAAGGTAATCGATGTGGATTATCCCGCGTGCATCACAAAAAACGTTTACCATCACCTTATTGGCTGACAAAATCACCTTGGCCTTCTTCGGAGCCAGTTCACCCGGCGAAACCCATTGTTTAGACTGCTGGTTAGTCTCTGGAGTGATGTAATGGTATATTGAAAGCAAACGCGGCAGACATTTTTCAGATAGCTTTGAAATGCGTATGGCATCAACAATCTCGAGCACCTCTACTCTTCGATCGGCCAATCTCCATATCGTGGATTTTTTTCGACATTTCCGGGTGCATTGAAAATGTCGGCCAATTGAAGCCGTCCAGAACGTTCAGCGTCATTTGTACTTGTCCGACCACAACAAAAGTTAGAAAACCACTTTTTTACCATTGAAATAGATGGTACAGGTCTCTTAGTATTTATCTTTTTTTGGCTTTTCCTTGGTTTAATTGGTCGACAAAAATAGTGTTTAATGAGCACTCGAAATTTACTTTTTTCCATTTCTAAAAAATCCTCGATGCTGTATTTTTTGAACAGATGTTAAGCACAAACTAAATGACGGAACTCTCTCAAAATTTGACAGTAGTATATAAACAGATGGTGCTTGGTGGGAGCAGTTTGCATTTGCATTTCATATTACTACGAGGGAAGTTGAAAAAGTAACGGAATTATTGATATGCCCTCGTACCATTTGAACTGTCAGAGGTTATATTTATCCCAACTGGAGATAGCACAGACATGCTGCTACCTTTTTTATTGCCCAGAAAAATTCCTTTATAAACATTAGCAATGATACTGTATTCCCGCCGATATATTTAGTCCAGCACGAATGAATAGCCTCGGAAACGACTTGAATGTTATATTTTGAATCATCAGTGTAACGTCGACATACGTAATTGTTTCAAGAATTTGACAGTACCATGCGTTCCTGCTCTGACTGTACCAGAAATAATAGTGCTTGTATGAATTACACTGTCATGGAGATTTATGAAAGTTTTCTTCTGTAGTACTGCAGCGGCCTGCCTAATATTTAAGGACAGCACATGTATTGTAAGCGCTTTAGCCATTTCTCCAAATTTTTTATAGTTTTAGACTATATAGAATTAAGAAAGCCTATCAATTTGGTAATTGCTCTCACTTCTACAGTATACTCGTACAACTTGTGGACATTTTCCATTGATTCTCTTTTTTGGGCTCGTTTAAGTCTGATGCTTCTTTCTTACGCTGGTATTTTTGAACATTAGGTTGAACTTCCGAGCTTATGTTTTAATTTTAAAACGAAGCTTATTGTTCAATCGTCTGCGGTAGAAGGGACATACCATTGCGGTTCACATTCTATAAGTTCGTTTAAAAAACAAATATATTAAATTGGAGTAGGAGAACGGAGTCGCTCCAAGACCCGGAGTTCGCAGTTGAAGTCGGAGACATTCAAATACTCGGAGTTGGAGCGGAGTCGTCCGATTTCTGCAAAACTCTACAGCGCTGCTTCACAAGTGCCTAACTAAGGACGTAAAGGGTGATTTTTCCCCTTTTGGTACAGAAAAGTATTAAATTTCCTCCGTAGCTCTTTATATCGCTGAAGCTTCCGCTTGAAAGACGCAGCACTTAACCGGTGATCTCCTTATGTCGCGATCCCATAACAACCGGTTTAATGCACCGGTTCGACCAGAAGCGTTAACTCTTGGTCCAAGGGCTGTTACCGTGACAATGTGTGCCGCTTCAACCACAACAATTTCTTCTTATGTCTGACGTTTCGATGTAGACACCACCTCCTTTGCCAGCCTGCCTTTTAGAACCATGCCCAACGTGGATCTATAGGTAGTGCATGTCTCGGCGTCTCGGCGTTGCCAATTGACTACCTCGGTATAGCTATATGACGCCGTAAGACATATTTGTTGGTATACTGTGAGGAACCGATGTTATGCAAACATCCATCCAGAAGTGGTTAATTTGCAAGGGATGTTCCATAGTCGGGCGTGTCAACCACTGTTTTCACAATCCCATTATGTACCAAGTAAAAAAAAGCTAAAGTCGGGCGTTGCCAGCTTACTTACTTTACCTTACTTCGCCCTGTTATTTAGAGTTAAAAAAGGTCGAACATGATGTGAGACTTCTGGGATGGGATGGATATATTTCATTGGGTCTATATGAAAACACGCACTTAACGCTCTGTACATAATTTGCGCTTGATGTAATTAAAAATGTAAGTGTAAAATGTGATTTCAAATCGAAAAGGTAATTTGAATGGGGCTATATCAAACGATAGACCCAACATGGACATGGGGCTTTTTAAAAACATTGACCGATATAGTCCAATTTTATCAGGGTTACTAATAGGGTCGTTCAACGCACGCTGCTAAATTTGAGAGATCCTATAATATGCCACTTCTAGAGCGACAGAACCTCAAATCGGGAGGGGTTATTCGGAAAAATGGACCGATGTACCATAATTTAGCATTCGTCGCTCATAAGATACTAACAGAAATTGTGGTACGATCAGATGTAAATCAGGAATGACGTAAGTGGGAAGGCTATTTGAAAACATGGACCGATGAGATCGAATTACTTTAGAGATGGGTATTGTTTGCTTGTAACGCTTTATGCGAAATATTGAGTGAATTAGTTGCTATTTGTATGTGGCTTCTAAATCAGAAGGTTCTAAATCGGAAACGTATGTATATAGTGTATCAAAATTTGGACCAATGCCAATCAGTTTTAAAAGTGTTCATCCTTGGCCGCAAGTCTGAACAATGTATCAAGTTTTGTCGCAATCGGTTTATATTTTCGACTTGAACTTTGATAACAACTACAGACTAACAGACAGATACCGCTCATTGCAAATATAGTGATTCTGACTGTGTCGGTATAATAAACGTGTGATATATCACCTTTTCGGTGATGCAAAGATCAGCACTATGTCATACTACTATTTACCACAGTGGTATAAAAGTTACATGTTCTCAACTAAAGAGTGTTCTATGCATTGGCGGAATAATTCTAATCTGCACTGTGACTGGGTCCCTACTGTGGAAAATGCCAAAGTCGGCGTTATAAAAAATCTAATTAACAGTAGTCATGTTTTTCTAAAAACTGAGGACTTAAGTACTTACTTTTAACCAAATCGTAGGAATATTTATCTATTATTTTTTTCCCAGGTTCCAAACGCATAAGATCAAAACTTTTAACAAAAAGTGTCACTTTTGTCTCCCCAAAAAAGATTTACAAAAATAATTTAAAACATCCGTTTTGTTAAGTAGCCTCCAGACCACTTCAGTAAACTTCTTATCCAGTCACTGTTCCTTCATTCACAAACAGAATTGAAGCTACGAGTGTTTTGGATTCGATATAGCATACCAAATTGCATTAATTGCTTGCAAATAAACCAATTGGATTTTAATTTATTTTTCTATCGTTCTTATATAGTCACCCTGTATAGAAATTTGGTGATTGTAACGGAATGTCTTCCTATCAAACGAAACTATTGCAGTTCGAAGAAATTTTGTTTTCTCTAAATATTATTCTCTATTCTTTTAAATTATTTTTTATTAAATGTTAGGTTTGGTTATTTCTGTGTTGTTCAAACCCGACTTTAGATAGTTCCACCATTATTAAAAAAGGCTTCACTAAACTTGTACTAAAAATTACGCCACAGAAACGAAACACATGTAAATGGATTTTTTAATGTAAATACAGAAATTTAGTCCAACATGTTACCCAAAAAATACTGGGATACCGGAATTCCATTTTAATAATACCGAATTCTGGAACTCTTAAAACCCCTGTTTTGTTAAGCACATCCGTAGTGCAGTTACATAAAATTCGTACTTTTCCATTTGCACTTTTCGTTATGGCTTTAAAAATAGAACTGCATTCTAGATGCTGTTTCTTGTTGAAGACGTTTGTATGGAAGTATATTTGTTCACTTTCATAATGAAGTCTGTTCACGCACTTCTTTTAATGTACTTCGTAGTTTCCTGTAAAAATGTAAACTTGATATTCGCCAACCTTTTGCCCTTCTCGAAATGCCTAAAGTGACTTTCACTGAATCGTTTTCTCCGGAAATTGCATTTGTTAAGGCAGACCAACCCCCAGCACTACACACAACAGTAGCTCATATAAACACCAACACAGAAGTACAACACACACAGACACACCTACGCACATGCACACACACTCGTATTGATGTTAATTGTAAACTCATACTACCAAAGATGACTGTCCTACATTGTATTATCCTTAAGAGGTTTAACGCAATTATGCACTCGACTGAAGGTTTCTCTGCTTCTCTTCTTCTTCATAATCGTATTCTTCACTTTCGCTTGTTCTCTATCATTGTTCATTTCGCACTCACACACACACCCGCTCATCCATACATGCATTAATGGTATTCGAATGAATGCGTGCGTGAGTGTGTGTGTGTGAGGGTGTCCTCAAGTGAATAGAAGGAACAAATCATAGGCGAAAATGAAAAGCAGAGAAAAAAGTTGAATAAACTTTTGTTTCGCCCAAACAAAACGAACAAAACAAAGCAAATCAAAACAAAAACGTATGCGTAGCGAGAGTGCAGCACGAGTGCGCTGTCTTTGTGTTCCCTCCATCCGCCATTACTGGCCATTACTGCCTTGTGTGGCAACTGCTCGTAGATAATGAAACCGCTTTGCCTCCATTTGCAGATTTGAAGGACCACCGATAGAACAGCTATGGAATGAACATCAAGGAGCATCTCACGAAATACATACTCAAGTATCCTTTTCACGAACAAACAAAATGCTCAGAACTGTTGGCACAACAATAGCCTGCAGTTTGGTCATTATGCTGGTGTTCCATACAACCCCCGCCCGCTGTAAACGAAGAGAAATGATAGCCGGACGCCTCGAGAATGTGACGCAGACCATAACGAAAATACTGAAAGGCTACGATATCCGGCTGAGGCCGAATTTCGGAGGTAAATGAGCGCTTAAACTCACTGGGTTGCTAATGACTTGGATTTGTGTATCTTTGCAGGAGAACCTTTACACGTGGGCATGGATCTGACGATAGCCAGTTTTGATGCCATATCGGAAGTAAACATGGTAAGTCTTCCCGTTGCTACGACCAAATGCTTTGCTGGGTTAAGTGCAGAGACAAGAGTAGAAAGTCATCAGCTGATGCTCGCTCGGTATATTCGTTTTTTGTGTTAATGTTATAAATGGAGAATAATATGTCAAAGTGTAACAGACGTAAACACAATAAAGTAATCGAATGGAAGATGTTGCTGTCTGTTCTCTGTGCTAAATATATACGCCGAAATGTACATTAGGGTGGCACCGCAACTTACGCTAATGTGGGTTTTTTTACGAATTAAACACACATAAACGAGTATAATTCGAATAGAAAAGGCTTATAGCGAAATAATATTTCGCGTTATGACTGGTCCAGGAACTTAATAGGTATGTTTTATTTGTCAAGCTAAAAAAATCACAAATTTCTTAGTATTATAATTGCAGTGCTAAAATGCATAAAGTTTTTTAAGATGTCAGTGAACAGTGCTTCCAAATCAAATTTTATATGGATTTTTTATATATTCTTATGTTTATAGCGTGAAAATATGGCACCCAGACATATCATCCAGAAACTTAATATGGGGTATTTTATTTGTCAAGCTACAAAATGTTCACTTTTTTGTATCAGATTTTTGTTTCCGTTTCATTGGGTAACGTTTTGTAGATGTCAGATGTCAATAGTGCTTCCAAATCAATTTCTATATTGACTTTTTATATCTTTTAGGCATCTTGCGTTTTTTAACATTGCGCCGGTACGTTTTGAATTTAACTAAAAGCATATTACGAAAAAAGGTGAAAATGCGAGAAAAATAGAAATAGTGTTGTTAATCTCGCGTGGTTTTAAAAATAGCTACATCCACCCATGACTTTTATTAATCAAAAGAATTCTCATACTAAATATTTTTTTTACCTTTTAAAATAATTTTTCGGCTTGAGCGATAATCATACGGTCGACATTGTTTTCTTGATTAACAGCCCCTAAGGACGATGATGAAGTCAATCTAAATATTTAGAAAAATAAAACTTAAACCAGACGTATAACCAAGAGTTTTAATACATGAACTCAAGCCGAAAAATTATTTTAAAAGATAATATCACCATCATATCTTCGTCTGCGACAAAACTGCTTCCTTGTCTTCTTTACTGCTCTTTTTTAGAGAGTTTTCTAAAAACTTTAAATCCAGCCCTATGTACTGCATCTCAAATTTATAATTTAATGTAAATCTATGATCTAATGTTATAAAGCAAATCTATTGCCATGCCTCTTACATATATGATCCTGTTTCAGTTAATATTATAACCCACATCACTTGATGCGTTAAATTCGATTAAATGGTAAACGTAATACTTTAATAAGGGCTTTGTTCTCGCATATGGAAAAAGTGGTTTTGACGTCTCATTTTGGTACCTCCCATGCAAATGCACCATAGTGCCCACTTTGGTAATATCTTAAATACTATTAATACGTTCTAGCTCAAATCACAACTTAAGAACAGAGTTATAGAGTTAAGTTGATGGCTTATAATTGGATTCCTAGCCACGCCCCTTCTGACCATTTTTAGGCTAAATAAGCTGAAACGTTCCCTTTTGATGAATTAAGTGCCGACCCCATTTAAACGATTGTTCATCTACATAAAATTATGAGTTGTAAAACAAAAACACAAAATGTGTATTTTTTCCCGATGTCTCTTAAAGGAAAACTTCATCCCTCTTAGCCGATTTCGCCCATTTACAAATCGAAAGAGCTTACGAGGGCCGCTATATATATTTCTGGCCTACTAATGAAAATGCGAATATTTATCATCAAAAATGATTTTATTGTTTTTCAAAGTTTTCTCAAGCATGATTTATACACTTTTTCATGCGTTCAAACCAATTGTCGATGCACTTTTTCCACTCCGCTTGAACGCTTCAACAGCATCTTCTGGCGACGGAAATCGTTGACCACGCATTTTTTCTTGATGTGCGGGAATAAAAGGAAGTCATTGGGTGCCAAGTCAGGTCATTACGGCGGATGACCCATCAATTCGACGTTTTGGCCGGTCAAAAAGGCACTGGTTTGAGCCGATGTGTGAGAGCTCGCATTGTCATGGTGCACAATGATTTGTCTTCTCTTGTTCGTTTTTCGAATTTCTCCGAAGACTTCAGGCAAGCAAATTGTGTGACCGTCCTACGTTGATCAAGCATAACAGTCGCCACATAACCAGTTTTGCCGAAGAAACATTTGACCATTTGCTTCGAAGCGCTTCTTCCACGAACAACTATCGTTGGATTTGGCTCATGTTTTTTTCAGTGCAAACTGTATTTGGCATCCACTAATAATTTACAAAGCTTACAAAGAATTTGAGTTTATGTAATATTTCTCCATCAAATAAACACATTCCGTTTAATTAAGAAATCTTTCGAATATAACAAGACCTCTTTGCTAATTACAAATTGTAATCGAAATTTCAGCCAATGTTCCTTAGAACGTCTTCTAATTACAGCGAGATCTCTTTTCTTAACAATTTATTTCAAGAAATGGGGATGTTGATTGGCCTCCACGGTCGCCTGATTTGACTGCTCCGGACTTATTTTTTAGGGATATTTGAAAAGCAAGGTTTATGCAAACAAACCAGAAACGCTTGAGCAACTCAAACAAAATATTCGTGATGAAATTAATGAAATACCGCGTGAAATGTGTGAGAATGAAATGAAAAATGTGCTCAAAAGGTCTCGCTTTAGTGAGACTAACAGAGGCGGACATTTATCTAATGTTGTACCCCATAAATAATTGACGACATTAAATAAAACTTTTGTCAATATACGAGTAAGATCCATTCTCTTTCATTTAATCAAAAATTGTAAAAAAAAACAAAGTAGTACACCTTCCCGACGGACGCCCTTTATAATAACTGAGTTTCAAGGCTAAAGTTTGTAACTACCAAACGTATTTGAGTTGGACTCACATTTAATTTCATTTAACAATGTCTGCTTGTCCGTTCGTCAAACTAAAGGTCGGAATTGTTAGATTTTCATGAACGCCATCATGAACGCCAATTATTACTTCTATAAGAATATTGATTGGAACGGGTATATAAGTTCCATGTGCCAAGATTAAGAAATAGCTCCCACATATATGTTCCACCGATATCACTAAAAACTATGAAATTTTCTCACAAATTTATGTAAGACGTTAGTTTGTAAATATGGGTAAATTTAGAGCCCGTCCAATGTGGACCAAAATCTAGTTTTTAGTTGACTTTTCTTAACATCCAGAAATACAGGGTATAATTAAATTGGCCACCCTCGACTTTACCATTTTAATATTTTTTTGTATTGTCAAGAACAACTCTATGTTGTGAACACTGGTTACAGTTTCATCAGAATAAAGATTGCCGACATTCTTGAGAAGTAATCGAGAAATCGAGAGGAAAGTTTGTGAGCTATTCCCAACATGTTCAGCGAAAATAAAAAAACGACATAAACAAATAAGAGAAAAGCTTCAGTTTTATCAGGGTTTCCATCATGAAAAAAGTTTCCACATTTAATTAATTTGGCATCATAGACATTGCTTTCAGAGCCATGGGTTAATAAATCGAGAGTGAACGTTTTATAAAGTCAAATATATTTCACCAATTTCTTTTTACGTGGAATCTGAAAAAGAAACAACAAAAAAGTCTCCAGAATAAAAACTGTTCAAGTCATAACAATGATAAAAGACAGAAAAAATATAAACAAAAAAAACTATTAAATAAAAATAATCGATTTGAATAAGAGTCGTCCTTTACTTACAAGTTGTAAAGTTTAGTCCGGGTCGGATTGAATTTCATTACAAACTACTACATTTAGGTAGACAGACGATAGTGTGCATGGCTCGTAGTTTAATAAAAATGTACTCGTACTAAACTTGATTAGGACATCGTGAATAGTTGTGAATCGCAATCTCCTGGGATATTTAAAGTCCTTTTGACCCTCTGCAATTAAAAACATCGCGAAATTCACTTTAGAATATCGAGAATAGAAGAAGCCTAAGCCACCAACGACTTCTCTTAACTACAGTTAGAAATACAGACCATTTTAAAAAGTGTTTCCTAGGAACAGACCCATGTTTTTTGAAATATTTGCTCTAAAATACTCATGCGTTAGGCTTCTGCAAAAATTTAAAACCTCCTTCCAGCCACCCTAAGGTACATACACACCCACATGCACAGACGACTCGAAGGAAGTTATTTACAAATTTAATGGCATCCTTGACTAAACAACATTTGTCACTCACACTTACAAACGAAATACAAACATCTCCACTTTTATCCATCACTTGGCTGACTGTGTGTGGAAGTGGGGGTCCTCACACACTGCCACATCCACACTAACGTACACACCATCCGTGTAATGTGATAGTTCACCCCTCCGTTTCATTTCAGGACTACACCATAACCATGTATCTGAATCAGTACTGGCGCGATGAGCGATTGGCATTCAATGCGTATGGCCCCTACTACGACGACGATGCTGATGACGATGGTGTCAATGATGTTCTAACGCTTTCTGGAGACTTTGCCGAAAAAATATGGGTACCGGATACATTCTTTGCCAATGATAAGAACAGGTACGGAAACGCAGACACACACGCACACTGCACACTCAGACATTGTCGGCGTTAAAATTTTAAGGAGCATTAATTGATTTGCTTCCCATGCAGCTTTTTACACGATGTCACCGAACGCAATAAATTGGTACGCTTGGGCGGTGACGGCTCGGTCACCTACGGTATGCGTTTCACTACAACACTAGCCTGCATGATGGATTTGCACTACTATCCACTGGATTCACAAAATTGCACGGTTGAAATTGAAAGCTGTAAGTGGTCTTTTTCAATGCTAAACAAATAAAGTTGGGTCAATTGTTCGTTCATTTTGCATTCTTACAGATGGATACACTGTCAGCGATGTGGTGATGTATTGGAAACCGACACCGGTAAGGGGCGTAGAGGACGCCGAACTGCCACAGTTTACGATCATCGGCTATGAGACGAACGATCGCAAGGAGCGCTTAGCCACCGGTATCTACCAACGCTTGTCACTGTCCTTCAAGCTGCAGCGCAACATTGGCTATTTCATCTTCCAGACATACCTGCCCAGCATATTGATTGTCATGCTATCTTGGGTTTCGTTTTGGATAAATCACGAGGCAACTAGTGCTCGTGTGGCGTTAGGTGAGTTTACTTTGTAACGCACGCAACGAAACGCAACGAAATCGGTTTGCATCATTGAAACTTCTGAACTGATTGGAAAAAATCACAAAAAACCAAAAAAATCTCATTACGTAAATGGCTTATATACCTACAGATATAAGGTTGACATGGCTTTGTGTTCTAAACTAGAAAATAACGGATAGAAAACCTGTCGGAAAATAACAAAAATGAGTTCAGTGCGCTTGTAGGTGTCCTTGCTGGACATGCAATGTTAAAGGAATGGCTAGAAAAAGAATGGTAGTAGTGCTGTGTCGTCAGCCCGACTGACTGCATATCTTGTGCGAATGCCCTCTTTATTAGGACATACTGGATCGGGATGTCATTAGCGTTTTTTTTCTTTTGATGACCAGTCCAATAGCGTATGTCAAGCTAGTGTTAGCCACTTCGCCAGTCAGGCCTTCTAAAGGCGTTGTGTTTCTCGATGATTGATTGTGCTCTTCCGTAACCGGCGGTGTCTTCCTCCTGGCTTTGCCGACTGCTGCTACGGCGACTATCATTCCCCTGGTTAATTGGGACTGACACTTTGAGTAACTTTGGTTACGAAACCTGCCCGTAGGTAATCTGGTACCACTGACGACGGAGAGTAACAGGGTCTTGTCCAGACCTCGCCCAGTCATTAAATACCCTCTTGTCTTGCGGGGGGTAGGTCAGGCCTAGCCTTAATACATGGTAGCCGTTTATCGACGTCGAACGGAACTAGCGGTGATAAAGCCATGTCCAGTATGGTTTCAGACCGTAACACCTATATGTAGGCACTTACGTCTGCATATATAATATCCAACGATCGATGCCTTTAACCTTGGTTCACCAATCCCGCGTTGTATGGATCGCAAGTTGGTAGTAGTCTTTGGCTACGAGGTCAGACAAGAGATTTAAGTCTAGTACCACTGTCAAGAGCCCCCAGAACTGTTTTCTGGTCAGACTTTTAGGTGCTGCCGTTGGGGGGATATCGTGCTGGATGAGGCTTTTACCGGGAGAGTGTCGTTTAAGTGTGGAGTTGCATTGCAACCTGGTGCTATGACCTAGTAGTAGCTCTAACTCGTTGTTTTAGCGACTTGAGGACAGTTCGCTTGCTAAGTTTAGTAATCTGAAAATAACATGGCTTATATCAGTTCTTTATACCAATATATTTTAAATAAATAAAAAAGTTTTACGTTTCAGGATTTGGATTTGTTCGCATGTATAATAAAACACGCCTAGTACTCTAAACATTTAATTTAAATCAGGAGTTCTTTGTACAAAAAACCCGGCTGGAGAACGATTCTCCCTTATCTTTGAAAAGCAGAAGCTATTGTTGTACCTCATTTTCGGACCCTATGGCCTATTTACCAAAGGTTCAGGGCCTCCAATTCAGACAAATTGTAAACTTAATGTCAATCTCAGACTCGTGAAGAAAATTTAGAACACAGACCATTTATTTTAGTCGAATCGTAGAATTAACTTTATATTTGAATTCCGGATTACTTAAGATTATCCATAATTAAATAGAGCCGATTTTTAAGCACTAGGGCTTATCCAAGGAAGTCCTAGTTCCAAATTGATCCAAAACTAAAAATGTCACTGTTCCTAGATGCCAATATGTCCAAAGGAAACGGTTTTGAGTTCCTATAATTCATGGCCCAATAAGCACTCAAATTTATGGGACATTTAATGCGTCTCTACCTACCCCTTTCAGGCAAATCTAGTTTTTACGTTAAGTTATATAGGAAAAATCCAAAAAAAAGGCTATTTGGCCCTGAGTTTTCTATCAAAGGGCACTGTTTTGTCTTTGGATTTGATCCATTTCCAAACCCCACCGATTATCATCCACTAGAAATATATCTGGATTTTAGTTCGTTTTGTTTGGGCTGCTTCAAAGAGACAGACGAACGAATGGACGAGACTAGAGCTTCATAGAAATCCACTTGTTACAAACAAAATGACAAACGCATTTAAAAAAGTAAAAACCCCGCGAAACATCTTGATCACATTCATTTAAATAAATTTCCAAGTAATTTGTGCAGCACTTCTGAATAAAAATCATACAGCGCTTGAGTATAAATTCAATAAATGTATATAAATCCAATCAGTTTGGTAGTTTTGATAAATGAATTTGTCGTATTGCCGTACTCAAACAATTTAACACATCTGCTTTTTATTGAATAGGTATCACCACTGTTCTCACTATGACTACCATAAGTACGGGAGTACGCAGTTCCTTACCCAGGATATCATATGTTAAAGCCATTGATATTTATCTGGTCATGTGCTTTGTGTTCGTTTTTGCCGCCCTCTTAGAATACGCGGCCGTCAATTACACCTACTGGGGCAAAAGAGCCAAGAAGAAAGTGAAACGAGGCAAAGATGGTGACGTCAAACGATCAGGTAAGTCCTATTCCCCTTGCCCAAACATACACTGCCTCGCAGTCTCAACCTACGAACCGTGCTTTTACAGGGAAACCTAATAAATCTGATACATGTTCAACTGCCGAAGACATCATCGAGTTGCAGGATGTACGCATGAGTCCCATACCGTCACTGCGCAAGGGCAACTACAATAGTACACTGAACTCGCTGGGAGCAGAAACTTTGGATTTGGCCAAATTTCCACCGAGCTTTAGAATTGCACGCAACTATGGCACCACAAGTCGTTCAAATCTGCGATACCGGGGCCAAAGAGGTAAGTAAATGTGTCCCCTCTAATTGAGCCTTTATCATTCTTCATCAATTGTTTTGATTCTGCTGCAGGCAACAAGCCCCGCGTCCTGCATGCCCTGAAGAAGGGCGCATCTGCCATTAAAGCCACCATACCCACAATTAAGGATGTCAACATCATCGACAAATACTCACGCATGGTTTTCCCGGTTAGTTTCTTAGCCTTCAACCTGGGCTATTGGCTGTTTTACATCCTGGAATGATAGCATATCATGACACACCACACTTCCAAGTAGAGGCTAAACCCCCCTTCTAGTGTGTAGTGTTGTCTACCCGCAAACTGCAACCGAAGCCGCAAACAAACGATCACATACACTCCTGAATCCTGCAACAGAAATCCGAAATCCTTGAATGAGAGCTTCAAGCGACTGGCCACACGTCGACAAAATCTACCAGGATATTTTACAAAATTAAACCAAAATACGAAAACCACAAACCGACAGTATTTTCTAGAAGAATAAGCGAATAATATTTTAAAAATTGGAAATTGTGTTGCCAGGGCTCATTGTTTGATATCCTTCCAAGACGATTTTAGATTTTAATAGCTTAAGCAAACATTTGTATCTGAACAGTGAAAGTACAAGTAAAATGAGCCACGAAACTACTACGCCCCTTCCTCGGTCCATGCCGACTTAGAAACGATGGATGAAGGATAACCCACAACAACCAACCACAATTTTCCCGTAGTCACAAGTCCTAACTGAAATTACTTTTGTAAGTGTAGATATTACCAATTATTATGATTATTATTACTGTTATATAGATAAGAATAACAACAACAACAGCAACATCAGCCGATATATCAATTGTTAGTCAAGTAGCGTAATTAAATACAACCAAATCCAAAGGTATTGAGATTCCCCTTCAAAACCAAAATGCAGTGGTATGAAATAAACACCATGAAATGAAACTGAACCAGAGGATTTTTGTTTTTCTCTAAATTAAGGAATTATTTGAAAAGAAGAAGAAACCTAAAGTCGGGCGGGACCGACTATGTGTAATTAAATACAACCGAATCCAGAGGTATTGAGATTCCCCTTCAAAACCAAAATGCAGTGGTATAAAATAAACACCATGTAATGAAACTGAACCAGAGGATTTATGTTTTTCTCTAAATTAAGGAATTATTTGAAAATAAGAAGAAACCTAAAGTCGGGCGGGACCGACTATGTGGTGCCATACCACCGAACCTCTGTCCGAAATATGACCATGGTCCGATGTAATATGCGACTTCTTAAATGGGAGGGACTTCTTTAATGGGTAAAGCTTCGGTACAATTATGTATAAGTCGATCATAGTACACACGTTGAAAAAAAGTATGGTTGGGATAACAATATTCGAAGAGCATCATACTATTGTTGGGTACATGGTTGTGTTACAACAATATTATGATTCTCACAACAATAGTATAATCCACATACAACCATACATACTATGATCCTTGCAACCATACTTTGATTCTCACAACAATAGTATGATTCACACTCAACCATACTATGATATCCACAGCCATACTGTTATCCTCACAACCATAATATGTTTCACATAGAGGCATACTATGATGTTCACACGCAATCATGTTATAATCCCTACAACCATAGTATGATCACACACAATTATACAATGATCCCCAAAATTATTTATTAGAATTGGGTTAGTTCATCAACAATACATTTGAATTATGAAAATTATTAAAAAATACATTAAATTCAAATCAATAGGAGTGATTTATTTAAAAGCAGAAAAAAATAGTTTTAAACGTAAGCATTTTTATTAAAAATATTTTAGTTAAACAAAGCCAAAGCAGTTTGTTCGAAAAATTTTAGTTTCCATATGTGACAGCGCATAGAGAAAGGGATCTAAGGGTAAAAAAATCAATTTTCACTTTTTTTGATGTGGACAACATCTGAGCATCGAATGAGACCGATCCCATGCCCCAAAAGTGTTACCTCCCAGAGATATGCGCGTTTTATGAAAGTGAAGTCGACGATTCTACACCAAATATACACGTATTTAAATCTTTAAAATGGCTCTCCTGAACAAAACTGATTTTACCCTTAGGTCCCTTTCTATTTTGCGCGTCACATATACTTATATAAAGTATTATTGCATTAGATCCGTAAATAAAATAGAAAAAGATTGTTCTAAAAAGCATATTTAAATGAAGAAATGAAAATGACAATCATATATTTATAGTTTGATTGCCGTTATCATATGATTGTTAACAAAAAACATAAAAAAAAACATTATTTCACACCAACCATACTCGTATTTATATTGTTGCTGTAACCATATTATCATCCTTAAATTTTGCAATAATAATATCGTTACATTTCAACAATATTAATATTGCGGCATTCTTAGTACTGTCAAAATTAAATTCAAAAAACTATAATATGTTTACGGCGACCATCATTTTATTGCAGAGAACATATTATTATTGCCGTTACCATATAGTAACCATATTTTTTCTCTGCGTGCAGAATGCTTAATTTAAACAATATGAGAATCGAGAGTGATTTTAACAACACCAGGGCTATTTTGTGCCTTCTAGAGCGGCAGAGCTCTCGATTTAAAATCCTGCCGCTGTAGAAGGCACAAGAAAATTCTGATATTGTTAAAATTTAGCATTGTGTATTATTAATCGTACCGATGCATTGTCGCAGGAATTTAAATCGAGAGCCCTGCTGCCCTAAATGGCACAAAAGATGCGCTTGTATTATACATAGACCAATAGGGTTCGCCCTTGATGCGAAGCCGAACAATTGCAAAGTTTCGTAGACAAGTTCTTTGATTACAAAGAAAGATAGACATACGGTCTGACGGACATCGTTCAATAGAGTTAAGAAGTGATTCCGAATCGACCAATATAATAAAGGTGGGGCTACCTCATTTTCTTGTAGATGTATTATGCAGGGTAAAGAGAGGGAGCCTGAATCACATACATATATGACCATTAAATTCAAATCCTTCATTCTACGATTAAAATCCCGTCAATTCCATGTAAAACCGATCACCTCAACTTCGAAGAAATGGCAAATTTTTTCACTTTAGTGTTACAAACAAAATAAAGTTTCTTTAAATAAATTCAAAACTCTGAAAAATATGATGATAATTAAAGGTTATTTGTATACTTTCGGGATTAAATAGGGGTTTAAAAATTATTTTTATTTTTTTTTTTTAATTTAACTCAAAGTAAACATTTTTTGCCGATTTGAAAAAAAACAAAATTTTTTTAATCATTTTTGTAAATTTGTATTAAATCCTTAAAGATTAAAAATGAAGTTATTCCATTAAAAATAGTTACTTTCAGTTTTTGAATTTCATTCGGGATTAAATAGGGGCTTACAAATGATATTTTTAAAATAAAAAATCTTTTATTTTCCTTAAAGTAAATATTTTTGCCGATTCATGAAAGTTTTAGTAATCATATAAAAATAAAAGTATTCATTTAAAAAAAGTTGTTTTCAGATTTTTGAATCTCGTTCAGGATTAAGTAGGGGCTAACCAAAAATATTTTTAAAATCAATAAATCTTTAATTTTCATTAAAGTACATTTTTTGCCGATTCATAAAAGTTTTAGTTTAAAAATAAAGTTTTTCATTTAAATAAAGTTATTTTCAGATTTTTGAATTTATTTGAAAGTCCAATCTGTATTTCGTTCATAAGACTGAAGTGAACAAATATGAAAAATTTCATCAAAATCAAGAAACTACTATGATTTGGGGTTGATGATTTCTTGGGCTGATAAATGTCATTGGTGAGTATTTGAAATATAAAAAATAGTCTTCGGATAGAATTAACTATTTTTAATGGGTAGATATATGCCTACATGTATATTTCTCTCCATCACGATATAATTCTTATACTTAAACAACTGTTTACCTCCGGCTCCGAATGGCTAATGTATTTTGGAAATAATAGTTTTTAGATGACTTAGAGATTAATCTCTCACTCGTAAAGTCACCGGCATTCACCAGGTGGAAAAATTGTTAGCTGTTCTTTCCGGATACCCGGAAAGATTGGCATGCCAGTGGGTAGCACTGACGGTCCCCGCTTTGGTTAAGTGTTCACCGACGAGAGAAGCCGAGAGTGAGCGACTCAGTCCTCGAATTGCTATCGATCTTAACAACTCAACAATTCACACTCTATTCTGATGCAAATTTGGCAAAAATATCTCTCGTTACTCTCGTACAAGATCCTGATGACGCTTTGTTTTCACGTAGGTCCTTAGAGCGGCTTAATATGAACAACGATTCTGATCGCTGAGCTTCCATATATGTGACGCGCAAAATAGAAAGGGACCTAAGGGTAAAAACCAGTATTGTTCAGGAGAGCCATTTTAAAGATTTAAATACGTGTATCTTTGGTGTACCAACACTTTCATAAAACGCGCATATCTCTTGGTGGGAACACTTTTGGGGCATGGGATTTTTTTACCCTTAGGTCCGTTTCTCTATGCGCTGTCACATATGCTGATCAATCTTCGAGAAAAAACTTTTTTTTATAGAGAGTGAGAGTGAAATGAGAAACGTCAGTGAAATTTTTTGTGGCCGGAGCTTAAAGACCTGGACGATCTTTGGTATCATGAGGATGACGCACCAAGCCGAACAGCTGCCTTCATTAGCGCGCATGTTCGACTCGGCGATGTCAATTGTCCACTCTTGAAAAGCGATTTGAAGACCATAATGGACCGATGTCATATGCAAATATCAACCAAATCAAAAAATTTTACTATAATCTTAAATAAATGGGTTCACAGAATGGAAGAATCTACTTGCATAAAATTGTATTACTTGAAAGGGGCTACCAATCGTTTGTACTATATTCTGCATGCCATATAATTTATCCAAATCTGCCTATAGGATTTAAAATGAGCCATACTGCCATACCTCTTCAGGTGTCTTCCACGCAAATAGACCATTATACCCGCTTTTGATATGCTTGAAATAAAGACGATCTAGCCATGTGCGTCCGTCCATCCAAAAATATTGCATGAAGATGGCAAAAAGCTGTTTAAAGCCTTAAATGGGCCAAAAATGATCCTTTAAGGGAATGAAGATACCTAAAGAAAATTTACTTTTTATGTTTTAGCTTCAAAAGTTCAATTTTTTGAGTACAGACAACGCTTAAAAAGAGTATTGTTAGTTGGGACTCAGTTCAAAATTAAAAAAAATGCCATGGTTTTGGTTCAAAATGTCCAGTATGGTCAAATCGAGCTATCAAAAGACAATAATTGACATGCGGGTACTCAAATTAAACAAAACTTAGCCAAGAATCCAAATAAAGTTCTTTTTAAAGTTTTGTCAGTGATTAGAGTCGTACGTACGTAAGGGCTTAGTAACCATGTGCCGATGGAGGGATTACTTATATATGGTTCGGCCTGGCCGAACTTAACGACCCTGCACCTCTCTGTGGAACAGGGTATTATAAGTTAGTTTGTATGTAACTACCAAAATTTGAGCTAGATCCTTTAAGTCTACCAATAGACTTAGAATCACTAGCTGATTCGACGATGTCTTCCTTTCCGTCTGCTGTCCATTACAGGTCATGGACTGCCGCTATTAAAATTAAAGGTAGTTGGTTCAGTTATAGATATTGGTCCCAAACATATGTTCAAACGATTTTGTTATAGCCCTAGAGGCCACATAAGACATCTAATCTCTATTAAATTTGGCACAGTTTATAACGATCAGTTACGAGCTTATATAAAAATAGGCGATATCGGTCCACGGTTTGAGTACCCAGTACAAAGGTTCCTCCCCGATTTTACATACATCCGCTCTGGAACACCCATTTTAATTCCGATTTCGATCCAATTTGGTGTAGTATATGATGGTGGACACACAATCAATATTAGGCCATAAAGGTCCATTTTTCTAACTACTACGATTCTAACTACACCCCGGGTGATAATTCCAAAACAAAACAAAAGACTACAAAAAAACTATATAAAAATGTTCAGTGTTGACTTTGTGATGATAGCAAAAAACATCTTCTGGAAAATTTGAGGAACATACTTCTTTTGATCAGCCCATACCTGAAAAGGTATGGGCTGATCAAAAGAAAAGTATGCATTGTAAAGGGCGATTTCACCATAATGCATGATGTTAATTGTGAGTCACACTTAAAGTCATGTCTTTGTTTTAGCGTTTGGCAAATTCAACCATGAAGAGGTACACAATTGAGCAGCGCGTAAAGATTGTTTAACCTTTAAACGAAAATGGCCGTTTAACTCAAAATGCACTTCGTTATTTTTTTGGTTAGCATAATCGACCAAATGTGTTCATGGGTGGCCTCGTTAACAAGCAGACTTGCCGCATTTGGGCAAATGAAAATCCAACAGTGATTGTTGATAAGCCGATGCATCTACAAAGTGTGACTGCTTGGTGCGGCTTGCGGCGGAGTCATCGGGCCAGTTACCGTGAATGTTGTTCGCTATCGCGAGATGATAACGGACTTCATGCGGCCAGGAATTGAGAATATGGACTTGGACGATATGTGGTTCCAACAGGTTCATTGGCTGGCACACAGCCAACGAAACAATTGAATTTTGCGCGAGAAATTCAACGGTTGTTTTCACGTCGTTGCAACATTAATTGGCCGCCACGATCGTGTGATATAGAAAAAGTGTACGTCAATAAGTCAAGTAAAATTCAAGAGCTTATGGAAGATATAATTCGGAACATTAACGACATTGAGCCTCCATTATGTCCTATTGGTGACTATTGCCTCACAGCCAACGAAAAAATGGAGATGTTAATTGGCGCCACGATAATTTGATTTGGCACCGTTGGACTTCTTTCTTTGGGAATATTTAAAAGAAAAAGTGTGCGATAAAAACCAATAACAATTTGTGCTTAAGGATAGGATAAAGGTGTCTCAGAGTCATTGAAAATATGGACCATCGGAGAGAGGTATGCCACCGAAGCTGTGGCGAGCATTTGGCCGATATTTTGTTTCATACTTATTTGTCACTGATCCTTCTATCATAATAAAAAAAACTCCCTTCCGATTTGTTGGCGGAATTATTCCCAAAACTTGTGTCACATTCTAACTGTTTTTATTATTCATAATACCTTCTTTTTCCCCGGTGAATTTTTCTCTTTTTCGAAGTTTGTTTAGAATAAGGGAAAAGTGAAAAGTAAAAAAACCCGATAAGATTCTATTCAGAATAGGGAAACGGGGTATAGGGAAAATTTTTCTCACGAAGCAGAAAATAAAATTATTTTTGCAATTTGGCTTAATTTGCATGACGGGTCCGAAAATCCGCCCTATTTGAACATAGACATAACAAAGACAAAAATATTTAAAATTTAATTGCAAATAACCTTAAACTCATTTGTGCTTAAGACATGATAAATAAAGGGGTCGCTAATTTTCGGAGAAGTTTATGGTCTGAAAAGAATAATTTAAGTTCCTTTTTCAATAAGGAGTGTGTTTCCTTGCTATATGGATAGTATTATTTTCTTTTTCCAATAGAAATGGTTAAACGTCAAGCAAATTTTCATTTGATACTTTTCGCGGCTGGGATCTCGGGATAGCAGGAAAAATTTCCAATTTCCAAAAACGAAAAAGACTGGGAAAAATCTCAAGTTCCTAAACAAATTGTTAATTTTATATTGAAATTCAGAAGAGTGTAACGTTACGCCAGATTGTAAGCAATGTCCTTGCATGATAATTTTCCTAAGCTAATAGAATCATTAAATGAAAAGAAAAAACACGAAAAATTTAAAATCGGGTGGGTCCAACAATGGGATACCCTACACCACTCGGTCGTGAAGAAGATTCCGCTCCTTCGCCTGAAATGCCTTTGTAAGGGAGCAAATTCAAATCAGGTATTGATATGTCTAATTTTTACCGCAGATAAATGCTGCTCTTTCCTAACGCTTTATGCGAAATTTGGTCAGAATGGGATGTTTTATGGGGCTTGTAGAGCTGAAGGTTTTGAAATTTGGAGGGACCTTTGCATGGGGGCCATGCGAAACTATGAACTAGTAAGGTCCATTTTCACTACAGCTAGTGACTGGTCGTTTATAACGTACCATGCCAATTACGAGCGTGATCGGGCTGAAATTGTTGCTTCCTGATCTGTAGGACATCAAATCGGAAGGAGATCTTTGTGTGGAATCGAAAACACGTACCGATATGGTCAAATTTTACCAACGTAATGTGTTGGTTAATGGTAACACTTTATGCCAATTATGTTCGGAGACGGGTATATTATTTGGCTTTAAGAGCTTTAGGTGCTGAAATCGGGAAAGGCCTTTTGTATGGGGGCTATACGAAAATATGGACCTATGTGGTCCAGCATAACAAAAATTAATTATTTGCGGCTCATAACGCACCATGCACAATTTTAGCGTGATCGGATTGGCTTTGTGGCATCTTGGCTGCAGTACCTCGAAATCAGGAGGGACATTCGTGTGGAAGCTATACGAAATCATGAATCGATTTGGTCCAATTTTGCTAGAGCTGGGTGTTGGTTGTGGCTTTTAGAGCTTTAGGTTCATAAATCAGAAAAACCGAAATAGGGTGGTCCAACTTAAACTCACGATGTTAAATGTAAATAAAACAAAAAGTTTTCAGAGAATTAGCTTAATATTTTTTATTATGATAGAAGTATCTATAACAATTACGTACGTAACAAAATACTGACGCAGTACGAGCCACGTATTTGATGGCATACCTCTATCGGATGGTCCATATTTTAAAAAACTCTGAGACATAATGGATGTTTAATGTCGTTAATATGCAGAACTATCTCATCTTTTAGCTCTTGATTTGTTATTGGCTTATTGATTTACACTTTTTTTGAATATCCCCTAAGAAAGAAGTCCAACGTGATCGTGGCGGCCAATTAACGTCGCCACTACGAGAGATAAGACGGTCATAGAATTTTTCGCGCAAAGATCCATTATTTCGCTGGCTGTGTGGTGAGTGTCACCATCCTGTTGGAACCACATATCGTACTGGTCCATATCCCCCACTTCTGTTCAGAAGAATTTCGCGATAGGGAACACCATTCACTGTAGCTACTTGGTCGATCTCGTTTTTGAATAAGTAAGGCCCGATGAACCAGTCACTCTTTGTGGATGCGGCAGTTCCGCTTGTTAACGAATTCACTGAGGTGAAATTCCTGCGATTATGCTGAACAAAAAAAATCCCAAAGTGCACGAAAGGCATTTTGATTCAAACGCCCATTTTCGTAAAAGGTTTCAACAATTCGAAAGCCCTGCTCAATTGTGTACCTCTCCATGGTTGAGTTTGACAAACTACTGAAATAAAGAAATGTCAAATTAAGTTGGGCAAAAAACTTGCCTTACTATTATGATTGGGCCACCGTTTATGATATCAAAATATGGAGCAATGTCAATAGTGTTCGTCCTTTGCCCAAATTTATGTTGTATTTCAGTTAAATGTTTTTTTGATAACAATTTATCCAATAATTTGCCAACGAAAATTAAAGTAACGTCACGCCATGTAACGAAACGTCAGATTCTAAGGCTAGTAAAAAAACGAGAAAACATTTTTTAAAATTGTATAAGTTGGAGAATGAACTTTATTCCTTTAAATCCTCCGAAACAATTTCATACAAAAAATCTTGCTAAATTCTCAGAGTTTGCGGTTTTGTAATCTATAAAAAAAACCCACGTCCATTTTTGTCTCATCAGGCCAACACATAATTTTACTTATATCTTTAAATCATTATAGTGGATAGTTCTATTTTTCTTACCGAGTATAGAACAACCAAATTGCTGCGTTAATATAAAATGTTAAATGTTTTTTCGTGCTGACGAAACTTCACGCCAGTTTGCCATTGCCCGTAAAAAAAACCTCAGCACATCTAAAAGAGCAGGGTATACTAAAGTCGACCACGTCCAACTTTAGCTGTTCACTATTTTTTTTAATTAATTAGTTGTCGATAGCAAACAATTATAAAATCAGTGCATACATCACGTAAATTATCGTATGTATAAAACAATACATTCATAAGCATGAAACAATATCTTTTTTACTTTAGGGGCCCTTTTTATAACAAAAACCGAACAAATCGCCAAATGTTTTATATTATAAAGATAAAAACGTTTCTTAATGTAATATTTAAAACAATTCATAATTCACATTTTACATTTTGGTCCAGATGGACCTTTCGATGGAAGTACCCATATGCAGCCTCAGCCATTCGGTTGTTGTTACGAATCTGTTTTATTCTCCTATTTGAAATGGTCCAAAATAACCGTTGAAAGTTCACACATACTAACGGGGCATGAACCGTGTATTCGCCTACAAGAAACGAATACTTCGGTGCGGTTACTTACGCTCATGGGTTTTTTTTCGGTGGCATCCTACGAGTACAACAATTGTGTAAGTGGGTTTGGAATCAATTCTTTTTGTTTTTTGTCATCGCCACTAACATTGACTGGACGAGCAACACGTTATTTGTATCTGCGTTTCAAGAATTAGAAGCAAATGTTTACAGCATCTCTCTCTACTACTCTCTCATAGTTTTAATCTGGGGAGGAAGTCCGAGAGAGTGGTAGAGCGAAAGCTTTGCGGCTTTCCTTTTTTTCAAACTGACCCTTCGCAAGATATTTATTTGTGGAGTCTACCGTGATTATCTGAAATAGTTCAACTGTTATACGGCATACAATTGAACTGCCAGACTCGGTAAGATGCGTGGGCGTATTTTCGTATCGCAGCACCACAATGTTCTTTTAAAGGAAAGGAAAAGAAAATAGACGGTTTATCTGATTTCTTCCTAGAGTTATAGGTATCCTACAGGTTTAAGAAACCTTAGTTGATCGCTGGCTTTCAATCATTGAAAATACTTTGCAAACTAGAAATTTCCACAAGATGAATAATTTGCTCCGTGTACAATTGTAGTGAATTAAGGAAAATTTCCCAATTTGCATAAGATTGTTTAAGGCTAAAAATAGTTTTATTCAATTATAAGCCACAATTAGGCCAGGGATGCCAACGTTAACTTTCACACGTCCAAAATACCCCCACTCGGGGTTAGAGCTTGTTGCTGTTTGCTTCTGTGATAGCTGCGTGTCATTCATTAGTCCAATCCCCCAACCCGTTTTTCACACCTAGACAGCTGAGGGAAACTCTGCGATGCTGCAATGTCAAAAGTGGCATCGCAAGAGCGCGTCGTGCGAAAGCTTTCACGAAAAGCTTCTCCCAAAAGCCTAACGTTGTCCATGTATACAAGTTACAGCATCTGTATCTGGAAAATTTTCACAAAAGAATCAATTGTTATCTGTGAGTTACTAACGAAAGTCATACGAATAGAAATGTAAATGTGAAAAATTCTTAATTCTGCAAAAAGCAAAAAAAAAAACAAAAAAAGACACAGAGTCTACCTAGAATAAAAAAATTTTGAAATCACAATCAAAAGGCAAATATCTTACAACAAAAATATAAAAGAATAACGAAATAAATTGTAAAGTGTTTTAATAATTTGTGCGAATAATTCGTTTTGCAACAGCTGCTCCCACTTGCATTTTATGTGAAAAATTCTAAACTCGACGGGGGAAAAAGTGTACATAAAAAAGGACTTGTCCCAAGAAAGTTTAATGGGCAAGGAAAAAATCTAATGAAATTAAGTGAAGTGAAGTGAAAAGGATGTGAAGTGAAATTGTGAACGTCGGTCGGGTTTCTTTTTCCAGTGAATGCGTTGTGGGCCACAAGAAAGCAAGAAGTTCATTGTTAAACAATGAAATGATTATTAAATTTATGATTTATGTTAAATAAGATGAACGCGTAGAATAAGACGCAGGAAAAAACTAAATTATTGAGAAGCACACGCCCTTAGTGTGCAGGACATACATACAGAAGTAGCAGCAGCACCACCAACGACAACAACAACAAATACCACCACCACACCAGCAGCGAGCAGCTACAACATCGGCAACCTTTCCTTTTTGGTGCACAGTCTCACCGCTACATTCAGGCATACATACCTACACATACACATAAACAAGCAAATACACATTCTCACACACACACACGCGCGCAGAGACGGAGACAGAAGGAGCATGAAAAAACCCAGTGCCCATGTGTGTGTGGTGTTTGACTAAAGCCTGGGAATTGTGGGCTTGTAGGCTTGATGTGATTTTAAAAATACCACAAATTTAACATAAGAGAAATCAAAAGAATAGCCCTAACTTACAAATACAACAGCAACAACACCAACAACTACAACAAGAAAACGCCATCACAACAATGTGTGAAAGTGTGAATGCGAATTATTGCGAGTTTATAAAATGACGCAACGCGGTTACAAAAGAAGGCGTAAAGGGTAAATGCCGATTGAAGTATATGTAGGTATACCACAACAGCCAACACAGCAAACAAATCGGCAAAACCCCCTTCAAACAATACTTAAAATCGACAAAACAGACAAACAAATTAACCAAGTGACAAGTGACAGCCACAATTCGTTTTAATTTTCTAAAAACATTGTTGTTATAGCTAACGTAAGCGAGACCTTGTTCAAGCAAAATCGCATAAAAAACGACGCAAACACTGCTGAAATTGTATAATTGAGTGTTTCAATTAGCCAGCCAACCATCCACCCAAGGAGCAGCAGCGGCAGCAGCAACAATAACCAAAATACAAGAAAAACATAAATAAAACAACAACACCAGCATCACAAAGACGACGAACAGGACGATAACGACAAAGACGACGAAGTACAATTAGACTTTAAAACACCCACACATTTGTGTACGCAGTCGTTGGAGTTTCCCAAAATACGCGTATACACACGGTGCAAAGGAAATTCTGAATTTCCCCAACCCCACCACCCAGCCCCCCTACGCCCAACTAGTCCCACTGAGCCAGAGTCAGACAGACAGGCAGACCATCAGACAACCAGGCAATCAGGCACTTTGTGATAAATGTTCCTTGCGATTCTTCGACAGCAGCAGCATCAGCAACAGCCAACAACAAAATAACCGTTGTGGCTATCCAAACAACACAACAACGCCAATACTAAAGGAATATGTTCAAATCGTTTGTTTTAGCGATTTTCGTGCGTTTGGGTAAGTCTTTTCACACACAATCACCCAGCGCTCCACTGAGCACACACAATCACCTTCAGTCACCAACGACCTCCAACACCCAAGCAAAACACAAAAACACAGCAACAACAACGCAACATCGGCAACATTGAACAAAATCATCGTTCGAAATCATCAATGAACAAACAGAACACAGAAAACTGAACAGAAACAAAGGACATCATCGTCGCTTCATAAAAAAAGAAACATTTAACTGAATGTGTACATGTGTGTTTGGCTGTGTGTGTGTACATTTTTCTTCGTCTTAATTTAAGTTCGTGATTTGAACGATTCCATACGAAGGCTCAACAAAAAAAAAATTTAAAACAGGTCACTCCTTATGCTTCTCCCGCCGCTTCGCTCTTTCCAATTGAACGAGCGAGCATTGAACAGAGTTTGTTTTATTTATCTGCCATTTCAGTTGCCATCATTCACAGCCACACAGACGCACGCACTCGTAGTTATCCTTGTACATTTGTATTTGTACATTAACAACAAACGATTCCGTACACGAACACAACCAAATGGCGAAATGCCCAAAACCGAAACGACACAAGAAGACTAGGCAGACAACAACAAAATTTCAGTGATGCTTTGCTCATTCGGTCGGTCGTTCATTCGTTAGTTCGTTCGTTTGCACATACACACACGCATACACATGTTTATATAAAGTTCGTCGTATACTTGTTATACGATATAATGAGCTTTGAGCTCTGTCCTTGGCATACGAACAGCAGCAGCAATACAATCAATGTTGTCGTTGTAATTATTGTTGTTTTCATTGGCAAACAGGGATGCCACAATCCAGCATAACCAACCCATGTTAAGTCCCTTCCAAATGTTGTCCTTAAGTTTAGTCCCACTATCGCGATCGTTGTCTTAACCGAATGGATGCCAAAGCATGAGCAGCCTCAAAAAAGTGACAAATGTACGCCTTTAGAAGTAAAAATTAATTTCTTTGAGTGCGATAACCAAAATAATTTGATTTTAGCTGTCAGAAGTCGTGGTCTAGACCGGCTTGAAAACACGATAAGAATGGAATTTCCACTCAATAGCAGTCTTTTTTTGACAAATAAGAGTCAAAGTATAGGGTGGGCCATTTCAAATTTTAAATTTGAATCGGCTGAAAAAAGAAGTACTGGTTTTATTGGAAAGCTTGGAATTTTTCATTTAATAATGGAACACCAAACGATGCGTTTTCTTTTCGCCCCATGGGCAGGAAATAAAGAATTTTACCAAAAAATCGTGGTTTCAGATGAAGCTCATTTTCATCTCGGTGGTTATGTCAATACGCAAAATTGCCGCATATGGGGTTCAAAAAACCCACACGTGACTTTTGACAAACCAAGCATTCACAACGAGTCTCTTTTTGGTGTGGATTTTGGTGGTAATTTTTCTTCGAAAATAAGCAAGGAGATGCGGTGCCGTCAACGGTGAGCGATACTGCGCCATGCTCAACTATTTTTGTTTCCAAAAATTTAATAGAAATACATGGACGTTATTTGGTTTCACAAAACAAGACGGGGTCACGTGTCACACAGCCAACTCAACCATCCATATTTTACGCACCTTTTTTGATAATCGAAAAATCAGCCAAAATTATGTTGTCAATTGGCCGCCTCGGAGTTGTAATTTGAGCCCTTTTGATTATTTTCTGTGGCAAGTCAAGAAATTTGAAGAAATTTGCCCTGAAACCATCGAAACTGTATGACAAAGTGGTTGGTCAGAAAATTGGGTACTGCCGAGTCAATTGTGGTATTCATTTGATAGATATTGTCTTTCATTATTAAAACACAAAGTTCAATCTTTCCAATAAAACTAGAAATTTTGAAAAAGTTAACAGTACTGTTGTTAACAGCCGTATTAAATTTAACATGATAAATCGCTCAACCTGTATAAATGACCGAATTTGACTCTACATTAAAATAATGTTAAAACTTGTATTTGTGCTCCAGATACTAAAAGTGTTAGGGGATTTTTTAATATTTTTGATTTTACTTTCGGGAACTTTCAACTTAACCCTATTACCGAAAATAATATCAAGAATTTGCGATTTATTTTGAATTATATAAAAGAGTTTTAGTAAAACTAAAAAATACATGCCAAGACTGTTAATATCTCGAGCGTAAAACCCAAAGTCAACATTGCTTTATTGCAGAGGTGTTTAAAAACTAGTCCAGCACACGGACGTAGGCAGCTAGAGCCGTAACATTTTGTGATTCGCTTTAAAACATATTAATCTTTACATCCACTTGGATCCACACAAGTCGAGTCACTATAATATAAATGCACACAGAGAAAAAATCGGTTGGAAATCGTTCCGAACTGCACATATCTACTCCGTTGCAATCACCAATATTCCATGGTATTTATGGTTACATGGTTCGACTTACTATAACATGGTAGCTTCAATAATATTGCGAATATACCAAGTCGGTTTTGCCAACCGAATTCACTAAAACTATTGGTTGCCATAACCAACTTTGAAGTTCATGTTACTTTACTACCAATAATTGCTGGTGACAACAAATAAATTATTTGTAGTAACCAAACCCCGATTAGATCGCTGTTAAAAATTACACTATGCAACAAAATTTCGGACTTTCTCTGGGGGTGAATGATTTATTCTAGAAACAAAAGACTAAAGTGATTATAGAAAATTTCCTAAAGAACGGCCCTCGTAGGTCCGAAATATTTTTCAAGGGCCAAGATAATTTCTATTTTGCAACGCTATACCTTATAAAATAAGTTAAAAGTAGTAATTATTCTTTCATTTTACTGAAGCATCGCCTTAAATGTCTTAAATGAAATCGTATGGAATTTATTTTCCTAGAACATTTCAACATCCTATCTCTTAGATTGAAGTATATTTTTGGTCCTTTTATCGATAACGTTATGAAAAGGAAAAAATTGTTCAATTAATTTTAGATGGGGCGTGTCCTTTTTAAATGAAATTGTATAAAAAATTTTTAAAATGGTCATTTTTAGGTTAATATGTACAACTAAGTTATTACTATTTTTAATTTAGTATTATTATTTTATTATTTATTCCCGGCGATCCATTGAGGTACATACGGTCGTTACAACTGTCACTTCACTCAATGATTTCCCAGTCAAAGCAATATCATTCTCTAGCTGTCTTCTACACGTATGTTCGGGCCTACCTCGTCGTCTTTAAGTAGTACCCTGTAGATTCCATTCGATTCGATTCAATTAATTTTGGTTGGGGCGTGTCCTTTTTAAATGAAATTATATAAATATTTGTTAAAATGGTCATTTTTAGGTTAATATGTTCAACTAAGTTATTACTAATTTTAATTTAGTATTATTATTTAATTACTTATTCCCGGCGATCCATTGAGGTACATACGGTTGTTACAAATGTCACTTCACTCAATGATTTCCCAGTCAAAGCAATCTCATTCTCTAGCTGTCTTCTTCATGTATGTGCGGGCCTACCTCGTCGTCATTAAGTAGTACCCTGTAGATTCCATTCGATTGCTGCTCTTTCAATTTCATCGACCGGTTTTCGTAGGATGCGGCGCTTGTAGATAACACAAAAAAACGAATGCAGAATATATAGAAAATTAAAAAAATTAAAAAAAATTGTTTGTTTAGAGCCAGACTAAAATTTTTTTTTCAAAAAAACTTGAAACACTGGTACACTAATTACCTATAGTTCGTCTAAAATAAAATCAGAGTATCTTTAATATAAAACGGTATTTTTCGTCCTTTTTTCATAATGATTAAGTTAGGTTCAGAATGGACACCAAAATCTACAGAGAGGAGCCATTTATAAAATTAAACTTTTTTCCACCCATTTTTGTTAAAATAACCTACAAAATATAACCGATGTGAATGTATATATTTTTTTTAAACTTAATGAGTTCATTAGAGGTATTTTTGTCACACTACCCTTAGGTAGCCGAAAATATTTAGGTTTAAAATTTCACTCTGCCTCTCTTAAATAATTTATCATAATCAGCTTTATCTTAACATTTTTTGACAAATTGAGTTTTTTGACTCACTTTATGAATTTTAATCGTTCCACTTATGCCTGCAAACTTTATTAGATTTAAAGTTAAAACCAAGTTTTAAAACAACCTACTCATAATTCAAATAACAGAATAAATATTTTCAAATCGTTAAATATAAAGATTAAAGTAAAAAACTTTATTATTTTGTTCTGATAACCGAATAAAAAAATGTAAACATCAGTTGGTCCAGTTAAGAAATAACCATAGCAATCGCAACCGAATTCAAAGAGTTCTTATAGCCAGTAATATATAACAACAACCAATACATGTACAAATTCATTTCCAAAATTCATGCTTATTAGTTAGGATAACCGTTACTATGTCTCTTCGACCGATACTATCATTTCCAATACTGAATATTGTCGTTTACACAAACAACAATCGGTTTAAGCGATGGAATTCATGTATAAAACGTGCAACCACCAACATTCGATTGAGGCAACAAATCTGTTCTGTTCGTCTACAAAAGATGAATTTCGGTTACAATCATCAAAAGTTTATAATCATCGAACTGTACATTAGGGTGGAGTGAAATTCAAAAAAAAATGTTAACCTCGGAAAGAGATGTAGTCTGGGGTCCTAAAGAGGGGAAAAATAAAGAAAAAAATTTAAAAAAATTTTTAGGGGTCGCGCCACTCCCTCGAAATTTGGAAATTATCGCTATTTTGGCGTTGATTTTAGAAAAATCCTAAAAAGTTTTATGTCAATAAATGTTTGCAATAGCGTAAAAAATGAAATAAGGGCATGAAAAAATTTAAAAAAATTTTTCTCATTGTTCAAAAATTTCAAAAAGTAAAATAAGTCAAATCGTCCCTTCTTCAGAAAATTGACTGAACAATGAAATCGCCACCAAAGCTACAAATATTAGTCGATTATCCTCATATTTGCCTCAAATACTTTTGTTTGGGCACTGAACAAGCTCAAACTTTTAAATTTCGAATAAGTTAAGTCGTTAATTTTTAGGATTTTTCTAAAATCAACGCCAAAATAGCGATAATTTCCAAATTTCTAGGGAGTGGCGCGACCCCTAAAATTTTTTTTAAATTTTTTTCTTTATTTTTCCCCTCTTTAGGACCCCAGACTACATCTCTTTCCGAGGTTAACTTTTTCAAATTATAAAAAAAGCATGTTTTCACTCCACCCTACTGTACATTCAACATTAACTGATCGGTTATACTCGCACCAACGAAACGGGGAAAATGTATTTAGTTGTAAACAATTTGTTGTTGCAAGCAATTATTAGTGATAACAAATAAACTTCATCAAAACCAAAAATGGGTTGTTTAATGGTTTTTATACCCTCCGCCAAAGGGTTGATGGTATATTCAATTTGTCATGGTAGCAGGTAGCACCAGTACGAAATATTGATCGGATAGTAAAGTATAAATATTCTTGATCGTCGTAAAGTTCTAAGGCAATCTAGTCTAGTCCGCCGTGCTTCTGTTAAAAGCACAATAGCGGTCAAACGAATCAACTTAGGAAATTTTGCATGATAATAGCTTATGGCCGTAAGCAATTTGGGATTCTAAATAGGCGAAATCGGCCCAAAGGTACCTCAGTAAAAGTACACTTTTTTTTAGTATTTGCTTAAAAAATCCTAATTATTTGTGGACGGGCAATAGTTAAAAAGATATTGTTGGTTGGGACGCACTCAATACAATAAAAACGGGCATAGTTGCTGAAACTGTTGGTGCATGCGAGATCGTACATCGCTTGTCTAAGTCGAATACATCGATGTGACGGTGACTTATACGTCATTTTAAATTAAGTTCCAATGCTATGCCATGAACCACACAAAAAAAGTCGATCTCTGTGGGTTCACTGATGATTGGTCGAGCATGTAAGGATTATATTTGATTTAACAACAACAATTTTGCACCAATGCTAAAAATTGGATTCGCCCATTAAAATTCGGTCTTTCGATAAATCTTCCGACTTGGAGTAGTCTATCAGCACTTCTTTGGCCTACATCTAACAGCAACATAAGTCGGGTTGGCTCTCTGGCGAGAAAGGTTCTGCACGATTAGTATGAACCTTCATTTTTAGGTCTCATTCGATACTATCCGACCCTTAGTTGTCAGCGGCTGCGAAATATACCTTTGATCGGAGACAGCGGCTGGGTAGAAAAGCTAAGCAGAATTTTACTGGGAGGCTGAGCTAGCCGAAGGGAAAGTTTCTTCCATACGTAATTTTTCTCCACTTAGCCCGGTTCGTAAACGTGAAAAATACTCAACACTAATAAATAAAAAACTTGTTAATGCTACATTTTCCTGGGGAATTCAAAAAAGTTTGAATAGTTGTGTGCAGTGTGCCACGTATTGATCAACTAAAGTTTTCACTTTTATTTCAAAATTATTCTTTGTTTGTTTGTTTCTCAGTTTGACACATTTTCTTATCGACAAAGGCGATTCTAGTATCAGGATTAATATGACAACATCTCAAATAATAAACATCGAAGCATTTAATTTTAACTAGGTCGACTGAGGACTGGACCAAGTAACTACTTCCAAGTATGAGTAGGAAATACTTAAAGATCATTATAAAAATGAGTTTCCATAATTAAGCAGTAGTCAGTTTCCCAGTTTTCGAGTATCAGATAATAATCATAGCGCAAAACTACTGGATAATCCAGTTCATACAAATATTGCTTTAATTCCAAATAAAACCATTCATCATTTTAGTCATACTCTAATCTACGAGCTACAGAACACAAAATTTATTCACAAGGTATATTTCATTAACATCGGCGGTTGATTTTAAGTTGATTTAAACCAAAGCCAACGGCGGCGATGTAGTACCACGGATAAATTAAGGTGGCGACGCGTTGCCGATTTACTCTACCTCGGCTCGGATATCTGGTCGGCACTGTAACAATGGCCGCGTTCTATTGCCAACTCGCTTAGGAGGTCAGTAACTTCACACCATTGTACAAGAAGGTAAAAATGATTGTGGTGACATTAAACTACAGACAAGTTGCGTTAAATCCGCTTTGTTTTAAATAAAAGACTTTTTTAAGAAGAAAGTTATTCAAGAATAACCTTTAGCGAGTTTAAGCGAGCTCTCTTATTAATCGCTTAAATTATTTTTCGAATAGCTTTTTTTCTGCAAATTACAAATTTTCAAATCAAACGGTTTGTGATGCATAAAGCCACTCAGTTCATGAATATATAGAAATTTCAAAAGTTGTTCGTAAAGCTTTGAAGTTATCGCCATACCGACCCCTTACTCGTTTAATAAGCGAGTACCAATAGAACTCGCCTAATGTTTGTTTCAATTCGCACCAATCTCCCTTTGCATAATTTCAATCTGCAAAGAAAAAGCGTAAACTTTTCCAACAACAACAAAATTCACTTTGTGTATTTGGAACCAAGTCTGGAAGCCGTTAATACTTTTAGTCTTTTCCACTCTTGCGTAAAACAAAGCATGAGGCATATTGTGGCAACAGTACAGCATTCATAACTCCAATAGTATCTAAAAAGAACAAGTTTTAAAAATATTTTAAGTATCTGCATCCCTTCGTGTTCCACATGTTACAAATCACTATTTGGTGCGCAATTTACGACGGACAGTGTCCTTTTTCTGGGTGTGAGTGATCAAAATGCAATATATTTGAACAGATTAAAAACCTTTCACTGCGGTTTTTGATGCACAAAATTACCTCAATTCTTATATTCAACACTGACTGCAATGACACGAGTATCTTGGCAGAATCTTTGTTAAGTTTTGGAGATACAGAAACACATTAAGTGTCAATGGTTTGCAAAATGTTTCTTTTGTATTTCAACTTAAGAAGATCACAGTAATATTAAAACCTTCAAATATACATGCCCAAACATCGCTGCATTTAGTCTGCAGTTTCTTACAAGGAAATATCGCCCATAATAGTCAACACCGTCAGGGCTACAAGCCCATATAGGTAATTTTTTCCTCTTACACTTGTCCCTCGATTTACACCATTCTTTTACGCTATTTTTTTTTGGTCTCGTTTATTAAATAACCCGATTTATTCTCTTTTTTAAGAGTTTTATTAGTTTTATTTATAATACATACCATCAGCGACTCATTCCGGTAATTTCGTTTCGTCCGGTAATTACGTTAACGTTAATGTTCGTTTGAACATTAACGTTAACTTTTGAGAAAGATAATGCATTTGGAAAAACTTGATTCGACTAGCAACTCCGAAATTTGCACTAAAATCCTAATTTATTTTAGTTTTATGCCGAAAGATATAAAAGAGAAACCAATGAAAAGGGAACGAAAATACAAATCATGGATCAGTTACGTAAGGGAAAACCCGTTACAAAAGTTTCTAATGCTTATTCCATTCATGAAACTCAAATAATTAAAACTCAATGCTGAAACTAAAACGATTTTTATATATTGCGGAATATACAAGTTAAAAATATGCAAAAAGCCTTAATAAAATGAAGATCTAACACCAGTCCAATCACAAATGAAGCAATTCATATTTATGAAAAGCTTAATGATCGGCCGCCATTAACATCAAATAAGCAACATTTCTGTTAGCAAAGGTTGGTTCAAAAATGGCTCCGAAGATAATCTGTACACGCAGAGAAAAGATAAGGTTCATATATGGTCACCCCTACAAAAATATGCTCTCTACAATAAAAGCATGTTCATCGTAACCATAGTATTGTTTTTGAATTACATTTCGACAACAGTATGATTGCGGCAATATTAATATTGTTGAAATGTAACAATAGTATTATTACCAAATTTAGAAATGAAAATGTGGTTGTAGCAACCATAAAAACATGGTTGGTGCAACACAAGTTTTGTTGTTTAAAATTTACGTTAACAATAATATGATTACGGCAATCATACCGTGTGGTTGCGAATATGAACATAACAAATCAGGATTTACAGAGCATACATGTATGTGTGTTCGTAAGTTTTTTTGATAAACAAAAAAAAACCCGTACACACGATACAGTAAATGGTTGTTGTCCATTGAAAAAAACAACAACAATCGGAAGGTAGATCATCAGGAATATCAGCTATAAACTTTAACTTAGTTATCAATTTGAAATTATCACACTTTAGCTCCGATAGGTGTTATCTGAAGCGTCTCATTGGGATCGCATTCCCGATTATATACACAGTACGCTTCATTCAAATCGGCATGAAGTTAAACAAATTTGAATTAATTTTTTCAAATAAGCCTATATTCGAGCCGAAAACAAGCTTTGCTAACCAACAACCCGTTATTATTAATTTATTACATCATAACAAATAATTGGTTGCTTAAATAATTTTTCTGCAAAACCACTAACTTTAAATTTATTCGCATTTTATTGGTATGGCCGATCTATTGGTTGTGTGCCCGATACTATGGTAGTATGTCTAACCGCTTATTTGTTGCGATTGAAAACATTCGGTGATGACAACCGAAACTCTTTATTTGCAACAAAATTTTGTAAGGGAATTTTTGTAGCAATTTTTGTACAAATTCTCTAAGTGGTGTAGTCCAATGGACATTTTTGAGCATTCGCTAGTATTTTCAATAGTACAGAATCCTAACAACTAATAATTTAACTGCATTGTATTGAAATAATCATCTTGCTAATTATGTTAATCATAATTCAATTACATTAAGTAGCGAATATAAGAACATCCTTATACGATTATGAAAAAACGCATAAATGAAACGTGTTCTTTTACTTCGTTAAAATAAAACGTTGTTTGCCAAACAAAGAAAATGGCAAGCGCCTTTAAAAAAATCATTTACGAAAATTTGTTAATGAAAGAAAAATAATCATCAATGCTTAGTATTTTTTTATTTTTGTTTTACAATAGACTAAATATATAAAATATTTAAAAGACTGAAATTTACTATTCTTTCTTATGTCTCATTCACCTATCGATGGCATAATATCAAAGGATGTACCTTTTTTAGTAAAATAAGGAGCACTCATATCCTTATTTTACTAAAAAATTTAAAAACTTGACAACGCCGCAAAAACTTGACATAAACAAATTATAGTTTCATTTATAATAAAACGCCCAACAAATTCTTTTCTGTAATTAATTTTCAACTGCATTACATTTAAAAATACTCGTATCCTAATAAATACATTTTGCTCGTCCTTATACTTTTTACAAAAAATTATCTTTTGTCCTTTTTATATTTAGCCATCGTAATAGAATTAAAAATAAAATTAAAACAGGCGAAATTAAATGTTAATTAAATCCAGTATAATTCCTTCTTATGTGCGAATGTCGTTTAGAAAATATTCTATGTTACCTATCGTAACCTTAATATAAAAATGCCCCAACTCATTGTTTTTCTTTTTCCATTAAATGTCTGTACAAAAAACACTAACTCATACAAAATTTATACATTCAAAAAACAGGTGTTGGTGTTTTCTTGTAGTTTGTTCTATTTTATATTCTTTCCAATATTTCGATCGTCATCGACGATCATCCTCAGGGAATATTAAATTTTAAACAAAACAATAAACTTCTACGCTTCCGTGTTTTTGCGACTGAGTTTTTTAAATTTTTTAATGATCAAAAAAGGATCAAAAAATATATATGGTTGATTCTGAGATTAGGGGCCACTTTGCTGTCCTTCAAGCGGGAAAAATAATATATATTATACTTTATTATTGACTATACTTATATAATAAATCTTTATAGGACCTTTAAAGTCTTTAAAATTGTTTTTTTTTAAAATTTATTTGTTCTTCAAATAATATTGAAATGTACATAAATATTAATTATTTATTAAATAAAACCAGTCCATAGTAAACAATAATATTCAATTAATTTATTTGCTATTAATGATTATAATTTTTTATTCAATTTATATTTTTAAGGATGTTTATTTTCTGTCCCCGTGTTCACATCATTCCCCTGTAAAATCTTATATTCGCTAAAATTCAAATTGCCAACCAATCTTGATTTCAATGAACTCAAATATGATTGAACATTACATGAAGTGGGTGCACAACAAACATTATTTTTTTATTCTTAAAACTAAGACATACTTGAATTAAATATTAAATTCTGCAAAAAAATTAGAATGCCAAAAATGATGTCAAAATTGGCCCATAATCTTAGAATCACCCATATAATATAGGTCAACAATATATAACCAACAACAACATTTATAAATATTATTTTTTTTAAAAAATATGTATAACTCTAAATTACACATTACTTTTTACAAAATGTACATTTATAAAGATTTTGTGCCGTTATTATTACAGATTTATGAGTTTTTTTTCTTCTACTGCTATTTTTTATGAGTTGTCGTCCTTATAACCAACCACCACAATTGCAAATATCCGGTGTTTGCAACGCAAAGATTTTTTGGCCTTCGGAATTATTGGCGTCCAAACCAAATTGTTTCATTGTCAGTAAAACGACGTTGGGTTAAGTCAGGCCGAAGCTTACTTTTCCTTCACCGCTTCACGCTTTATAAGCGGCAAAAATAAGCGTTCGGTGAGAAATGGGAAGATCCGCTGTTTTCGACCAAAATTTTGTTCAGTGATGAGGCCCATTTCTGGCTCAACGGCAAAGTCAATAAACAAAATTGCCGCATTTGGGCTGAAGAGCAACAAGAAAAGGTTCAAGACGTGCCATTATACCCAGAGAAAACCACGCTTTCCTGCGGTTTAAAGCTAGTGGAATCAGCGGTGCATATTTTTTTAAAAATGATGATGGCCGGAACGTAACCGTGAATGGTGCTTGCTATCGCGCCATGATATAGATCTTTATGCCACCTGAAACTGTAGCCCTTAATCTTGACGACACTTGGTTTCAACAGGACGGTGCCACTTGCCATACAGTGGCTCAAACAATGGATCTATTGAGAGGTCATTTCGAAAAACAGCTAATTTCACGTTTTTGACGTTTTGGAAAGTCCGAGGTTTTGGAAGCCAACATTACGCGTGTCATTAAAGCCATAACGGTCGAAACGCTCGAAAGAGTTATCCAAAATTGTACCCTCAGAATGGAAACCCTGAGGCGCAGTTGCGGCCAACATTTCAAAGAAATTATATTCAAAAAATAAATTCCATAAAATGTCTTTTCAAATTGCCAATAAAGATTCCACACTTGATTTGAATTATTATATTTCGTTTTTGTTCTGGAAAAATACCTGTAGATGGATCACCCTATATAATGAATAGACTTACTCCAGAACAACGTTTGCAACTCGTGGTGAATGGGCCCAAAACGAGATGGCCACCGATCCTGATTTTTACAAGCAAATTTTGTTCAGCGATGAAGCTCACTTTTGGTTGACTGGGTACGTTAATTACCAAAATTGTCGCATTTTGAGTAAGGAAAAACCACAAGCCATTGTTGAGACGCGGTAACATCCAAAAAAAACTCTGTTTGGTGTGCTCTATGGGCAGAGGGAATCATTGGTCCATATTTTTTCAAAAACGGCCGTAGTGTTACAGGATGACATTTTCATGGCTGAACTGGAGGATTTTGATGACCTTTGGTTGCAACAAGACGGCGCTACATGCCATACAGCCATCGAAACCATCATTTTTTTCAAGATTGTGCGATTTAACACCGCTGGACTATTTTTGTGGGTTTAAGTGAAGTTGCTTGTCTTTACAAATAAGCGACACTATTGACGCCTTGGAAGATAAAACTCGGCGCGTTATTGCTAACATGCGGCCCCAAATGCTGCAAAAAGTGGTCGAAAATTGAGCCTCTAGAGTATAGAGTAGAGTAATATTACAGTTATATTTACATTTGGTGTTTACAACAGAAAATAAGACTACTACTACAATTCAATTCTTGTTTTTATGCTTATATAAAAATGGTCAGCTGTCAAACGGACTATCAGATTGCACTTACTTTCCGGCATTCATGGTCATGATCATGATCATTTTACTCTGGCAAGTTATGATGAATTGATTCTTACTGAAACAGCGCTGCCATATTATCCGAATACACTTTGGAAATCAGCCAATGATTTGCGTAATTTTTGGACGACTTCGTAATTCCTAAGGTGCACATAAACGTCCATATGCCCGAAATCCGTTTCAAATGGTTATGTTCTGTAACGATCAAACTAAAATGTTATGTTTTATTTTTTACAACTTGCATTTCTATTGGACTAAAGAAACGCGCTTAAGCATCCTACAAAAATGGCATTGATAAGTCGTCTAACACTAGTCATGAAATGGTGTAGTGTATGCTAAGTCTTCGGTGAGACCCTTTTCGGACATTGATCATAAAAATTCAAAAGAAAATACTCTAGAGTTTTGAGATGCACCACTTTTAGCCTTGGGTGTTGATATTTTGCAACTGCCCTTTTTGGGAATCAACCGATGTTGTTTTCGTCTCGTTCGCATTGCTTATGTTGGCAACCATGCCAGCTGCTCTTCACTTCCATTTTTTTACTCGGCACTGGGCAATGAGTCTGGGAAGCTTTCAAAGCTTTTAGCCGGATGTCAGTTAAGCGTCTTTAGGGATGCTGTGGATTTAGACTTTTGCCAAAATAATTAAGAGCCCATTTAAAAATTGCAAATATTCAATGTTGGGTAAAAAGGGAAATAGAAAAATAAACCAACAACAACAGCAGCGGCTACAATTAAAACACCAGTGGCAGCAGCAATAAAGATTTGATTAGACCGTCCGTCCATCCGTCAGTCGTTAGCAGTCATGTATCGCGAACGATACGGAAATTGTTCATGCGCACTGGCGTACCGTGAAAGAGATGAATGAGATGTGATGCTGCTGGCTTGGCTGTCTGTGCTTGGGTCCAAACACATTCATAGTACACATACCTGCACATGTATGTGTGCTTGTGTGTGTGTGTATGTGCGAGTAAGGATGCTCGCATATGTATGGGTATGTTTGCAAATTGTGTATCTCTCATGCTGCGATTTCGGGTCGTTTCGCCTGTAGTAGTCGCACACGGACGGCCATTCCCGATTGATGAATCGAGCTTTTTCGACATTCATTCATTAAAATTTAGAGTGTAAGGTTAGGGTTGACTCTGCCAGCACAGCCAAAGTAAGTGCGTTGGAGCTTTCACTGTTTACTGTTATAAACACTGTAACGAGTCCATCGTATTGACTACGTGCTACTCTTCCAAATCCTGCTGGCCTTATCGGCGTATGTGTGAGTGCGTGCACCTACTCCTAGTCTAGTCTGTGTGTTCGCTGAAATTAATTTTGTTTCGAATTTGCTGGAGCTGCTGCTCGTACGTACTCGTCCGAGTTGGAGCGGCACGCTACACTCACTCGTTCATTTGTTTGTTGTAAATAGAAGGCCCACGCAGTAAAGAAAAAAACCTATCGAAGAGGGATCATCGGGAGTTGCGAGCTCCCGTGCAAAGATGTTCCAACAGACATTGGATTTTACTAAGCATGCATACATACAGTTTTCATGAAATAGGTATATACAATAGGTTGGGTCGCCATGTGTCTACTCTTTTTAGAATCGAAAATCGAAGAACGTGTCATATAACACGACTGTCGCTTTTCATGCAACATAAAAACGCACCAGGACGTTTTTTTTAATTGGAGTATCAGGGGAAAAGGGGACATTAGTTTAGGAATATCACAAGTGGTTGCAAATGCACTTTGAGGACATTTATTCCAACAACACTTAGATAAAAAATAAAACGTCTATAATATAAAATATCTATAATAACAGGCGGGTTTAAACAACATTTTGTTCTAAGATGACATCGTTTGTTGTACCAAACTTTGGGACTATGATAGCATCGTAGCTTATGTTTTGCAGTCTCCTTTTGTTCTACAAATCGCCATTCCATCTAAATGCAATTTTGCATCGATTTTTTTGTGGGTTGCTTGCTTTTTCGATCCTGACATACTACTTTCAATTTACAGCCAATCAGCCGAAATTTGACTATATCGGTTTCTTAACAACAAAACACATATTGCGGTGCCTTCACACAAAGTGTCACGAGTGGATCTGATTGAAAGTACATCACAACGTCTGTATTTTGGATTCTTACGTAAATAAATTGGACTTCAAAAATGCTTCCAAATTACCAAATAGGCCACATTGAAATTTTGAAAAACACGATTGAGATGCTCCTACCACTAGTTCAGAATTCAGCAATTTTACCCTAGTACCCTCCGACCACCCATCAAAAAAATTTTAAACCGCTGCCATTTCCATCCATTGTATTTTCGGGAATGGTCGAAGGTGGACATATTTTCATGAAATGAACCAAGGAATAAGCTGGTGAAATTTGTCCAGTCGTGAATTAATCACCCTGTATATATCCCTTCCGGCACCTTTCATACAAATGTGCCTTTACGCCCACTATTGATATTCTTGCATTATCTCTAATACTATTCACATTGATCGGACTAAAATCAATAGTTAGAAAATGAGTTAATGGGTAAACTTGGTGATAACTAATTGGATTCCCCATCTGGTACCTTCCACACAAATGACCCTGCTCCAGTGCAGATTAAAAGCCACATCAGACTGACCGACTGAGACTTGCTTACCTGTTTTGTTATTGAATTATGGTTCAGTTCACTATTAAATAACTACAAGTATTAATTTATTTTTTAGTGTACAGTGTTATATACCATCAGGCACGCTAGTACGAGTAGCAAATCCATTTCGCAGTATTTTAGTTCTTATGAGCCGTGTGTGCACGTTCGTCCATATTTGTGTCAGCTACGCACACATACATCGAAGCCATGAAATACTAACAAAATGAAATTTCATTGGAAACTGTAATTATTAGAGAAAAAACGAAATTTCCTCAATATTTCGACGAAAATTAAATTCGATTGAAACTCCGACTATATTAGAACACTCTCAAATTTCCTTTTATTCAAATATACTGATTTGCCCATGATTGGAATTCATGTAATGTTTATAATACCTTAGGCCAATCTAAATGTAGTGGAGTAGCAGGGTTAAGGCAACAGAGTAGCCAGAGTAACCCAGTAACCGGATCGACAAATCTTATAAAAATTAGTTTGAAATTGATAAAAACTGCAAAAATTCCGTTGCAGTAGAAGAATTTACATGGCACTCATTTATAATCGTAAAGCATATTCGGTTGGACATACAACAAGATGATTAATACAATCGTAGTATTGTACATACAATCAGTTAATCATTTAAGGAAATCAGCATATGTTTAGTTGCTACAACTTGTGATTGTTGCAACCAATAGTTTGAAGAACTTTTTTATAACCAATTATTAGCTAAGGTGTTAAATTAAAATAATTAGAATATAAGTGACTTTTAGCTAATCGATCAAGCCATATTTTTTCCATTAAAATCTTCCAGGATCTTCTCCACTTGTCCTCGACATAACAATATTCGAAGAGGATCATACTATTGTTGGGTATATGGTTGTGGCACAACAATATTATGATCCTCACAACACTAGTATAATTCACATATAACCATAATATGATCCTCACAACAACAGTATGATTAACACTCAACCATACTATTATTTCCACAACAATATTATGATCCTTACAACCATAGTATGTTTCTCATACAACCATAGTATGATCCTCACAAACATAGCATGTTTCTCATACAACCATAGTATGATCCTCACAACCATAGTATGATTCACACGCAACCATACTATGCTCCCCACAACCATAGTATGATTCACACTTAACCATACTATGATCTCCACAACCATACAATAATCCTCACAACAAGAGAATTATTCACGCACAACCATACTATACCCACAACCATATTATAAGTCACACTCACAACCGTAGTATGATTCACACGCAACCATGCTATTATCCCTTCAACCATAGTATAATCCACTCAACCATACTATGATCCCCAAAATTATTTATTAGGATTGGGTAATGTTGTTCCTCAAAAATAGAGATTTTTATCAAGCAAGTTATTTTAAATTGCATTACAATTAGCTCATAGCCAGATTTGAGGCCATCTTTTTATTGAACATTTCATTCAAGAAACAAAAACATACTCGTATATTTCAACAGCAGTCGGAAATACTTTTAGTTGCCAGCAGTGGTGAATGCTTCTTCACCATCCGTAGACCCCAATAACGAATGTGATTAAACCATGATCAATGGCTATATATTTAAGTTTAGACAGATTTAAAATAAACGAGAACCAGTCGGTAGTAGAGTATTTCACCGAACAAAGTGTACACAATTAAAATCCCTCGAACTACCTTCCGATTGTTGATGTTTTTTTATAATTGACAACAACCATGCACTGTATCGTGTGTATGTGTTTTTTTGGTATATCAAAAAAACATACGCACACACATACATGTGTTGTCCATAAAACATGATTTGATATGTTCATAGTCGCAATCATACTGTATGATTGTCGCAATCATATTATTGTTAACGTAAATTTTAAACAACAAAACTTGTGTTGCACCAACCATGTTTTTATGGTTGCTACAATCGTATTTTCATTTCTATATTTGGCAATAATACTATTGTAACATTTCAACAATATTAATATTGTCGCAATCATACTGTTGTCAAAATGAAGTTCAAAAAACAAAACTATGGTTGCGACGAACGTGCTTTTATTGTAGAGAACATATTATTGTTGCGGTGACCATATAGTAACCATATCATTTCTCTGCGTGTTCTTAATAATAAGAAAATTGTTATTATTGTTATTGCTTACTCAAATAAATATTTTGTATTATACTCGTATATCTTAGAGTAAGGAACAGAATTACTAATACTATCAACCTGAATTACATAAAGTTGTAAATGAATTTTAAAAACTAGTAATATTTAAGCAACGATGCGTACTAAAATTCCTCAATATCTTCTATGTTGACGATTGGCAACCATATTCTATTATTGTATTTGCATCGTTTGCGGATGCTACCGAGTCTTCTTGGCGGCTGCCAACGAAGCCTCGGCCTCTTTTATCATCATTGCCGCGGATAACACAGTCGACATCTTATAATAAAAAATGTAAGATATTATATATTGAAATAAGAAAGAAAAAGTGTGTTTTCCTTATAACCACAAATGCAAACTTGAGTTTCCCTTTTAATTCAAATTTGCATTTTCTCTCAGTTTCTTGCAGAATGTTTATATCGCGTATGCCAATTCTGTTTGCCATATTGCTTAATGTGAGAGGCTTATTTGCACCCAAATCTGTTTGTATGTACTTAAAGTAACACTTCTCTACAGTTGACTTTAGCACATATAGGACAGGGATCCTCAGCAAATACGAAACCTCAATAAACATATATATCCCCCATAAATGTTGCAGCCCCAGCAACATACTTCACCCAGAGACGAAGTGCGTGCTCCAACGTTTTAAGCTCATCCTTGTTCTTACACATCCTACAAAAATCCTTAGATCTGTTGTCCGATCTTGAGGTCCCCGCCCTAATTAAACAAATTTTTATTATGACCCCTTCTACAAGTCTAAGGCTCTTCCTGTCAAGTCACTTATCCTAGCAATAAAATAGATTGTCCACGGTAGAGTGCATCCTATTTAAGACTCCCAATTCTGGGATATTTGTTAAACCAACCTTTATGCTTACTCTATATACCCCCTTGCCATCCACGCCGTAGTGGTCTGGCATCCAGCATAGGCCAACTACATAATTCCGAGTAGTAAAATTAGCTTAAAATCTGCCACCACCTATCTTCTTCATTGCCATCTATGCTTGAGTCTTAATCAGCGGTGATCTAGTTGGGTCCAGCAGCCTACTTGCTCACGGATAAAGTGCTGAGATATAGCTTTTGCTCTTAACCATTGTACCTAATTGTCAATCAACCCATTTACATTTCATCGGACTAGATTTGCTACTGTGGCGTCTGTCATGCCAGGCGGTAGATCCGCCATGAATACTTAGACGTAAAATACTTCATACATAGACGTATAGGGTGATGCAATAATGTCTAACTTTTTCTAAGTTAAACATACCAATTTTGACAAGTCGAACATGTCCATACGGATATTTCTGCCCAAACGTCAAATTTTCCTCATAATTTTTAATGGAATTAATGATTTGGTTCCGGTAATAATTCAAAGCAATTTTTGATTTTCTTTGTTCTTTTAGTTCTTGGCGATGATGGCGATCCCTTTTCAACATTGCATCATTTTGGGTCAGTAGTTAAGTATGGCACGCCCCGACATTTCTTGGATGATGCCAATCACCCACACGATAGTCTCGGCGGAGAGCAACAACAGCAGCAGCAATTGCGTTCAGCTGGCGGAGTGGTGCCCAGTGGACGCCACAAGGGAAACACGCGGCAGCAGAAGAAGCAACCACACCCCAAGGACTATGTTGAATTCGACCACAGTGACCATGGCGACTATGAGGAGTATGTCGTCCATCCCTCGGATGGTACACCCCATGATTTAGACGACGAATTCTATGGACATGATGTGCCACATTATTCGCATGAAATATTTACCTCAGTACCTGATGTAGGAACCGGCTTTCATCCGGGCGATCTGGGTCGTATTCCGCCACTGATCGGTTCCCGCAGTGGCAGTCGCACTGATCTCTATGGAGTGCGCGAGTCGGGCGATCGACGTGAAACGTCGCGTGGTCGCGACGGCTACATGAACTTGCTGCACACCAAACACAAAGTCTTTCGGCCGCACATCTCTCTCGTACACGACGAAACGCGCTTGGCCAGTCCCAACGATGGCTACAGTCGTGACTGTGCGAATATATGCGGCGAAATGCAGTGGCAATGCGAGACCAAATGTAACTGCATCCATTCGGGGCAGCGTTGTGACAAAATACCGCAGTGCGACGATGGGTCAGATGAGTACGACTGCGAGGCCGTCGACGACATGTTCGCCAAAATGACCAGGGAATGCGAGCAGACGGGCCTGCATATCATGTGTCCGAAAACATATCGATGCATCAACAAGGACTTCCTTTGCGATGGCGACGACGACTGCGGCGACTACTCCGATGAGACGCAGTGCGGCGAGCGTGCCGAATGTACTGAGGATCAGTTCGAGTGTAGCAATGGATTCTGCATAAGCAAAGACTGGGTGTGCGATGGCGAGAACGACTGCAAGGACTTTAGTGACGAGATCAGCTGTAATCGCACGAGGTAGGTGGAGCACAGCTCGTATATTTCTCTTATTAATCTCTCTTCTTTTGGCTCTCTTTCAAATAACGCACAGCTGTTCAAGTGAGCATTTCGCCTGCGACAGTGGCCACTGCATTTCGATTGCCTTCCGCTGCGATGGCGAGCAGGACTGCAGAGACAACTCGGATGAATTCAAGTGTCCGGCGGTTATTAACAGTTGCCCCGAGGGAGAGTTCAAGTGTCGCAGCGGTCTCGGCGGAGCTGGCGGTCCCGGTGGTCGGTGTATCCTAATGCGTTTCCATTGCGATGGCGAGAACAACTGCGGCGATTGGAGCGATGAGGAAAACTGCCCTCAGAAGCCTACGCAGTGCAGCTCGAGTGAATTCAAATGTGCTGACGGCAACTGCATACCGCTGAGTTTCAAATGCGACAAGGATCAGGACTGCGATGGTGGCGAAGATGAAAATGAGTGCGGCAACATGAACACGGATGTGGCCACCTCCTGTGGTAGCGATGAGTTCACCTGCAACAATGGAAGGTGTATACTGGTATGTTAGCTGAGGCAGTAAGTCGAATATATTCAAATTCATCTCCCTCTCCCCCTTCCTTGCCTTAGCGTACTTGGCTGTGTGATGGCTATCCCGATTGTTCCTCAGCTGAGGATGAGGTTGAATGTCTATTGCAGTGCGATGCTGGACAATTTCTTTGTCCTGCCAAAAAGAACATCACCAACTTAAAGTAAGTTGGCATTGGTCCTTAGTCGCAGACATCACTAATTCTTTTTTATTCGACACATTTGCAGGATATGTGTGCATCAGAAGCATGTTTGTGATGGCCAGAGCGATTGTCCGCTGGGCGAAGATGAAGTGAACTGTCCCCATTATCGTCCTTGTGAACCCGATTCCAAATGCGAACATCAGTGCATTATAACGGCCAAAGGTCGTTATGAGTGTGCCTGTCGCCTGGGTTTTCTTATGCATCCCAATAGGAAGAAGTAAGTAGTGAATTCGTGGTAAACTCCGAATATTTAGGAAAATGTCTTCTCTCAGCTGCACCGACATCGATGAATGCCAGTATTTGGCCAATCCTGTCTGCTCGCAGATATGCGAGAATACTCACGGCTCGTTTAAGTGTTCCTGCGAGAGTGGCTACGTTTTGCGGCCTGATCTTAGGACCTGCAAGGCCTTAGGAGGCGCCATGACTTTGATTGTGGCAAATCGTTGGGATATCAGGCGTGTTACGCTAAGCAATAACCGTTATTCGGCTGTGGTCAAGGGTCTTCACAATGCCATCGCTCTGGATTATCATTACAAGAAAAGTCTCCTATTCTGGTCCGACATATCGACCGATGTAATCAAAATGGTCTTCATCAATGGCACTGATGTACGGGATGTTATAAAATGGGGCTTGGAGTCGCCCGGTGGCATAGCTGTCGATTGGGTGCATGACCTTCTCTTCTGGACCGACTCTGGAACAAGACGTGTTGAGGTCTCCGACTTTCAGGGCAACTTACGGTCAGTTATTGTCTCGAATGACTTGGATAAGCCCCGTGCAATTGTTGTCCATCCCGGCGAAGCAACTGTGTTTTGGTCAGACTGGGGTCCAAACCCTAAAATAGAACGCGCCTTTATGGATGGCTCGCAAAGAGAAACCATTGTCTCCAATGGCGTCACATGGCCAAATGGCTTGGCCATCGATTATCCCAGTCGCAAATTGTACTGGGCTGATGCCAAGCAGCATGCGATTGAGTGTGCCAACTTTGATGGCTCGGGCAGAGCAAAGATTCTCAGCACCCACCTACCTCATCCCTTCGCCATGACTATTTTCGAGGACACCATGTACTGGACAGACTGGAATACGAAGACGGTGTCGTCGGCCAACAAGATCACCGGCAAAGGTTTTCGTTCAGTCCATGAAAATTTCCACTTCCCTATGGATATCCATGCCTATCATCCGGCCCGACAGCCCAACTACACCGATCGTTGTCCGAAGGATCGCAAGGGTCTGAGAGGAGGATGTTCGCATTTGTGTCTGCCCAACAAGAACTCCAGGCGCTGTGGTTGTCCCATCGGCCTGACGTTGAAGGACGACGGCAAAACCTGTAAGAGTGTTCCCGACGAACTGATTTTGGTGGCACGTCGCAAGGACATACGTCTAAGGCAGTTGAATGGAAAATCATCGCCATACGGCGATGTGGACATGATAATTCCCTTGGATAATCTGAAACATGCCGTTGCCCTCGATTGGTCCAGTGAAACGGACACCATCTACTGGACGGATGTCGAGAGGAGCACCATCAACAAGGCCCATCTCAATGGCAGCTATCAGCAAAAGATTATACGCTCGAATCTTGTCGGTCCGGCAGGCTTGGCGCTGGACTGGCTTACCGACAAACTGTACTGGACCGATCAAATAACATATCGCATCGAGGCAGCGACCACCAATGGAAAAATGCGCACGCTACTGATATGGGAGAACCTGGAGAAACCCCGCGACATTGTAGTCAATCCGATTGATGGTCTGATGTTCTGGACAGACTGGGGTTCACAGGCCCTCATCGAGTGCGCTCATATGGATGGCAAGAATCGCAAGGTCTTGTTGTCGACCAACATCAAGTGGCCAAATGGCTTGGCCATAGATTATGAGCAGCAAAAGTTGTACTTTGTCGATGGAGGCACCAAATCGTTGGAAAACATCAATTTCGATGGCAGTGGACGAAAGGTTCTTGTGGGTGAGTAGTTAATATTTTCATCCACAAATTATCCATTTGACTTTCTGAGTATCGTTCAAATAATTGCAGGTGGTTTAAGTCATCCATTTGGCTTGGACGTAAGTGGTTCTCGAGTCTACTGGACTGACTGGGACACTAAGTCGGTTTCGAGCGCGGATAAATTAACCGGAGGTGGTATTACCACTATCATAGCCAATACCAGCGACCTGATGGACATCAAGGTTTTCCATAGATCTCGCAGAAGGACTCGAAATGCTTGTGACTCCCAAAATGGGGGCTGTTCGCATTTGTGCTTACTGAATCCGACCTCGTACACTTGCGCCTGCCCCGTAGGCATCACCATACAAGCAGATGGCCACACATGTTCCTCCGGTCCAAGTTCATACATTATCTTTGCGCACCGCGTCGACATTCGACAGATATCGCTGGATTTTGATCATTTGGTGGATGTCGTCCTACCATTGCCACCTATTTCGAATGCAGTCGCTTTGGATGTTGATCTGAAAACCGGACGGGTTTTTTGGTCCGACACAATTGAGGACATTATAATGAGCTCAACTCCGGATGGCTTAAATTTTGATCGCGTTATATACCAGAGTGTAGACAATCCCGATGGTCTGGTAGTCGATTCTGTGGGACGAATGGTAAGTAGCTGGAAGTGGCTTTGTGGGATTAATATTTTATTGGGAATATCCGTGCTTTCTTAGATATATTGGGCTGATGCAGGACGCCATACTATTGAAGTGGCTACATTGGATGGCAAATCACGCCACCTGATAGCCTGGAAAGATTTGGAATCACCTCGAGGCCTGGCTCTGGACTACGAGGCTGGATTCTTATTCTGGACGGATTGGGGGCATTACCGGAAAATTGAGCGCTCTGATATGGACGGCGAGAACCGACAGCGTATTGTGACTTCGAACCTGGGTTGGCCGAACGGCCTCTCCTTGGACTTGAAAGCCAAACGTATTTATTGGGTTGATGCTCAACTGAAGACCATCGATTCCTGCGACTACTCCGGCAATCACCGCAAGCGCATTATGGCCTCTCTGCAGCATCCCTATGCATTGGCATTGACCGAGAACTACATCTACTGGACCGATTGGAAGTCGAAGGCTCTGCATATGACGGACCGCAGTAATGTCACCAACAAGCGCGATGTTATGACCAATATCGATGGTCTTATGGACATCAAAGTTATCTCTACGAACAAAACTCTGCCCGATAATGTATGTGGCCGCAACAATGGCGGCTGTTCCCATCTCTGTCTCCGCAATCCTTTGGGCTTCTCCTGCAAGTGCTCGGTGGGCTTAAGGCTAAAGAACGGCAGTCTGACGGAGTGCGAGTACATGCCGGAAGACTACCTCTTGATTGCATTGCGTTCTGGCGTTGGTATGATCTCACTCAATACGCCCGATCTCATGGACGTTGTGCTGCCCATTCATGGCATACATGGAGCTGTTGTCTTGGACTATCACTACCAGAAGAACTGGCTGTTTGTGGCCGATGTTAATCTGGATATTATACGCCGCATAAGCTTACATGACCTGAGCGATAGCCAGGTGGTGGTCAACGAGTTGATGACACCGAACGGCTTGGCTGTGGATTGGGTGGCTGATAATCTCTATTGGTCAGACTCGGACTATAAGTTCATTGAAGTATCCCGGCTTGATGGCAGTTGTCGCAAACGTTTGGTTACCGAAGACATGGGCGATCCGCGCTCCTTGATTGTGCATCCCAAGAAAGGGTAAGTAAAGTTAGCTCTGGTAAAGCGGCATTCTTATGTGAAATCTTTACTGTTGATTATAGATATCTATTCTGGGCCGATTGGGAGACTCCTTCAAGAATTGAACGCATTTTATTGGATGGCTCGAATCGCACCGTTATTGTCACTAACAATTTGGGATTCCCCACAGGGTTGACAATTGATTTCGAGTAAGTATTGACCATCTGTCGCTTTATGCAGTCGATTTCACGGTGTATTTTCTACTAGGAATCGACGTCTCCTATGGGCGGATGCTTTGGAAGACAATATTGGCCAGTCGGATTTTAATGGCAAAAGACGAACGGTTATTGTGCACTATGCCCCGCATCCATTTGGACTTACGATGGTATGGATTCTTTTAAGCTTAACAAATTTTTCCTTGTGGTTTCATTGCTATTCTTCCCGTTAGTTCAAAAACAACATCTACTGGACGGATTGGTACAACAAGTCCGTGTTTAGATCTCATCTGAAGGACCACGCCATCTACTCGCAACCAGTGGAAATTCGAGATGCCCTCAGTGGTGCTTTGGACATACGCGCCGTCTCTCGCATACGCCAAGTGGAGGAGTGGAATCAATGCTCCCAGGACAATGGTGGCTGCACACATTTGTGTTTGTTCCGCGGCTCTAACTACACCTGCGCCTGTCCCGACCGTCCCGATGGCCGGGAATGTCTGACGGTTCCCAAGTTCTATGTGCCTGGAAGATTTGAGTCCATAACAGACGATCCAGATGACCGACCCGAAACCGAGCCAAATTTAATCAATGACGATTTCGACGATGATGACTTCCAGGCGCCCGACAACATGATTGACCTCAAGTTGGTTATCATCATAGCCACGATAATAGCACTGATATTCCTCTTTATCATGATAGCCGTGGTCATATGTAAGTGCAAATTTAAGGTTACCGCTTGATCTACAGAATGTTTATTTTGTTTGTCTTTGTCGCCATAGATATGATAACGCCCACCAAACATCCACAACCCAAGAGACACTCACGAGGCTCTAGCAGATCGGTGCTGACATTCTCGAATCCAAACTACAATGTCGATGGCACACCCATGGAACCCAAGACAAAAATATGGAAACGCTTTAAGAATGATCGAGCACATGTAAGTTAGACACTCTTTTAACGCAGTAATTCATTAATGATTCGTCCTTCTTCCTACACTCATTAAGGAACGTGTCTACGAGGAGCGCAGTCTGACCACGGAAACCGGATCGTCTTCTTTGTTTGTACCGACGCCCTCGCCGACAGCCTCGCCAGCCGCCAACAAGCTGCAGCTATCGACCCTGTCAACAATTGCGTAAACATCGGACACCCCCCGTCGGTTTCCACAATTTTAAACTCTTCTCTTCGCCTCTACACTTCGCGGTGTGATCAGGGGCCATTTTAAACTACCAAAGTCTAGCACAAACTTTGCGGATATTCGAATAAGCAATCCATATCCTGGTGCACTCGCATAGGAAGAAGACTTCTCGGCCAGGACTTCCGGGGATACTTCAGGCTGTTTTTTCAGAAATTGTACAAAACTCCATATACACATACCTACACTCGAAGGATAACAAAACGACTTATTTAAAATGTAATTTAACGAAACAACCTAAATTTGAAAATATCGAAATTGAATGTGAATTCATGTGCCAAAATGCTACTAGGCTGGAGAAACCCCAACAAAAAAACCAAAAACACAACAAAAACTAAATTGTTCAAAACAAGCTAAACTCACTTCTCCTCCTCCCCTCCCCCAAACCTCCTCTTATTTATTTAAGTTCTTTTTAAAAGACAGCCAAAATAAAACTGTATTAGTTAAGTTTATTCCAAAACTAAAACAACACTCAAGGACTTGCTGCGACAAGTCCTCTACGGACACACAGTGGCTTTCCTGTGAAAGTCGACATTTTTTATACGAACCTTTTCATTTGTTAATGTTAAATTGAAGAAGCAAAATAAAAATGTACTTCCGTAATACTTGTATATAAAAAAAAACTACCCAAAACAAAAGAAAACAAATTAAAAAAATAAGAAAAAATAATTGGAAGAAGCAAAAGGACACACACAGCAAGTTATTCCGATATCTGTACATATATGTTAAATGTATTTGTGTATGTATTTTTCCAAATGTTCTAAACAAAACCAAAGCAACAACAAGAAACACCTTCAAATTGAACCCATCAAATCCATCGAAAAGCCCAACTCCAAATTACCAATACAATGCAATGGCTACAAGTCATCAGAGCGGCATCCAACGCCTCTGCGATCTGTGAGAGCACCGACACCAAACGTGCCACTTATTAGGGGCTCAATTTGTGGCATGTTTAAATGATGACTCTAGCCATTCCGGTTGTATTGGCCTCTCAAAACAATCAATCGCCATTCATCACTCTCACACAACCATACGCTCTTGCTCTCCCACTCTCGATCTCTCTCGTTTTATATATATTTTTTATCACAAAGTAGGAACAGTGAAAACCGTAAGTAGGTATAGAGAGTATGTATACACGTACATACATACATACATACATAAGAGTACTTACTCTCGAATTAAACAAAAACAAACAAAAATTGAAAACAATCAGAGACTTCTGTTTGTTAAGCATTTTTTCAAAGGATAAACGGGTTGTTTGAATTACAGTTCCTTTTATTACACATACAGACATACATACAAGCATACATACATACATTCATAACTTAAAGATTAATACATTGCATCCATGCATTCTTTACATTAAGTATCACCAATTACAGGCACTGAGTGAACAGTGAAGAGAGAAACACGTAAATTGACAAAGAAGTAAACTTACGCTACGTTATGCAGCGTTGCGTTACTTTACAGTACTAATTCTCGCCTATTGATCACAAACTTGCATTTCGATTTGTGTTCAGAGCACTCGCTATCGATTCTAAGTTCATACGATAAAGTATATCACAAAAAGATTACTTTTTTAACATTCTGCGAAATGATTTCGAAATTCACGAATTGCTTCCACGATTAACTAACTATATCAATCCCACTACAGCCGATTCTATGAAACAAAGAGCAATTCTTGGGCCAGGGGCTGGCACCCGTTGTTGTTTCTACAACAACAACGATTAACTAAATTAACATCATTCATAGTCACACACAAATTCAAGTGAATAAATTGTTAAAGATAATTACACTGAAAAACAATGTTTGGCTGAATATGCCTTTTTTCGGCAGCTAAAATCAAATACTCTCTATTACTCGTACATCATAACGTGGAGTAAAAGAGAAGGCCAGATAGCAAAATAACACGTTTTTTCAGTAAAAAATTCCAATGCATCGCCTCCAATGAAAAAATCAATGAGCATCAAAAATAGTATCTTACAAGAAATTATGGCGATTAAGTTAAAGTTTCCTTCGGAACAAACCTTGTTTAGGGTGGTATATTTTACCATTTTTGACCAGAGTTTTTTAAAAAAAAGTCTTAAAACTAGAAATATGAATGGTTTGATGGTAGTTATTACTTAAGACCGCTTAAATACGGAAAATGGTTTAATTTTACCTTACAAGTCATTTTCTTATTTATACTTTTTTTGAAGGTATACCCTATTATTGTGCGGATAAGGAATAGTACTTATGCGGATTATTGAGGAAAGCACAACCCACGTATAACTTATTAAAATTTGGATTTTACAAAAATGCTTCTATTCAATTAGCCGATATCCAAAACAGATGTCTGCAAATTAAAAATGTTAGAACTCAAAAACGGTATATTGAGAAACATATACTTTTTAAGGTACTTTCAGCTTTTTTAAAATATACCTTTACAACAAAACTTGTCTTTTTTGACGCGACAAGCCCAGGTTTAAATACCAGTTAGAATATTTGACATTGTAAAGAACATTTGTTGAAATGTTTCGTTGATTTCGACTCAAAGAAATATTTTTTTGTGTATGAAGTATTTCAAATATCCTTTAGATTTGCATAACTAATACTAAATTTAAAAAGTAACCGTATGAAAGTTTTTCAAGTTTATTTCGAAACTTTTCATATACTATGGAAGTTTTTAATATATATTACAAATTTTCTCATACATTTTATAAAAAATGTCTATGCGAACAAATATTGATTTATTTCTAAGTCTATGCCGCAACTTTACGATCAAGCCAAATTAAACCGGTTCTAGACATATACTTGAGCTGTTCGAAGCCGCCTTTTAAAGGCAAGACGGCAAGTTCAATCCGAAAAAGTTAGGTATAGCTTGCTCAACTCTTTGATTAGGGAGCAGCATCCTATTTGTTACCTAATAAAAAGTTACATGAAATTAATTTCATATACATTATACGTACAGTGGGTCCTCAAAAATACAAACTTGTTTTGAAAGTCTAAGCACATTATTTCGCACGTCCATCTTATCTAGAGTTATCCACTGTATATGATTTAAATTACAAAAATCTGTTTAGTACATTTATCCCAATCCAGAAAGCACTCCTTCTTTCACATGATTTTAGAAAGTTTTGTACCAAATGTTCTCTTTCAAAAGGAATTATTTTGGTCTAGTTTTGTAGATTCAGCGCAGAATTGTATAAGAAAATATTTTCCTTAAGGCCGATGAGATTTGCTGCGTAAATCTTTATTCAAAAATATATTGAGTTATATATCCGCATAAGTATATCTTGAATTCTTAAAAACGCTAAAAGTTACCCTCTACTGGGTACCGAGGTTCAGAGGCGACGTGCCACAGAGTAATAAGTGATTTTGTGTAGTCAATTATCGCCTTGCCTTATAAAAGGCCCTTTGTAGAATTTGTCTTAACTCGACTTGAGATCAGCTATATTTTCTTAAAATCTCATCGACATCCAAAAAAATACATTCAAAAAGATATACATTTTGTTGGTATCTTTCTTTAAATTTGAATATGCACAAGACACAGGTTTACAAGGTTAAAAAACTTTACTATTTCTATATTCGAATATGACGATAATTAAATTATATCAAGTGGGTTTAGTCGGTATACGAGTGCATAGCAATCCATTCAGACAATTCGATCCCACTTGGAGAAATTTCTTTTGGCCAACATTTAAAGCCTTTTTTATTATTTAAAAGTCAATCATTCAAAATTAGTTGAACATGTATCTGAAATTTAGCGATTGCCATAGATTACATTTAAGTTCAAAAAAAAAGATTTTGCAATTTTTTAGTGTTTTCGATTTCAATATTCAATAGAGCAACTTTCTTTTTCGAATTTTCAAATCTAAGTGGAAACACTTTTTATTTATTTTCAGTGCTGCGGCCAAATTTTTTGTCGATAAGTGTTATTTGGGATTGATGCTGTTTCAGTTTTAGTGTGTAAAGAAATATTATACTAAACTAAAGTTACGAAAAAAGACTGACAAGAACATAAACCAAAACAAACACACAAAAATTAAACTATGGCATACATACGAAGGTAGCTCTGTTAGTATGCGTGTAAAGACTATCCAACTGTTTAACCACCCATAACCGAAGAAGAACCCGTCTAAGACTGAATCAGAATCAATCATTGCTAGATTCATGATGAAATGTTAAACACGTAATGTCGTCTAAGAAATGTATTTCCAGTGATCAGACCGAGTCTCGCAACTTAGCTGTCCACCCATCTCCTAAGGTCTAATTTTCACTGAAAATAGAAAAAAAGAGAACAGATAAAGCAGACCATAGAACAATACGTGTTTCACTATGGTTAGAGCGGCACTTGAGGCGTCTCATACGCTGTCGCTCCAACTATTAAAATAAAATCGCATTAGTTTATGGTCTTCTGAACTATGGATTTGCATTAATAGATCTCTGTGCGAACTATGTATTTTTAAAAGATCATAAATCCAGCAAAAACTCTCAATCGCAAATCGCTTTCCCATCCATTGGTTACATTTTGTACATACAAAAACACCACCAACGTCTCTCGCTCGTTTCAGTTGTTTCTCCTCACCGTCATCGCCGAAGAATGTCACCCACCATCCCTTACTTCAGTTCAATTCAATTTAGCTTAGCTCCGCTCAAAATCCCATGACAGACTTTCTCAAAAATAATAAAACCAATACAAACAAAAAAAGAAAAACAAATGTGTAACAATAATTAATATAAATATTAGATTTTAAGTCGTGTACAAAGTGAACAAACAACAACAACAACAAGAAGAAAACAAACATGAAAACCGAAAAAGCAGTCAAAACTAAAACCAAACGAAAATCTTCCAATGATCGATCACCAAAAGCGAAATGCCTCCTAAACAAAATGACATTTTTGGAAGACCGACCACCACCACCACCAGAACCCCCTCCCTGTATGTACTATAGACACCGGCAAACAACTGGCGTAGCTAAGCAGAGGATGAGGTAAAAGGAACTCAAACGATCTCACCGCCCAAAGGACACAATCACACTTCACACAGTCCTTTTGGTGGTGCGTGGCTTTTGGGGAACACTCTCTCACACAGACACACACTCACACACACTTACAGTCAAGACACAATAAAATAAACAAAAGCAGATAGTAGGTTTAATAAATTTATTAAAAAAGAAAAACACAATAAAACCAAAAATAATTATTTTCTAAAGAGCAGCGGAGAAATGAAAGAAAGAGAAAACCAAAATAAAATATTTATCTTTTTTAGAACTTTGCTTTACAACAATAACAAAACAAATGAAAACCAAAAACAATAATAACATTGATAATGACGATGAAGATGATTAAGATGATGATTGAAATTTAAATTTAATAATAGTATAAAAACTAATAAAAGACAAAGATCTAACAAAAGAAACCGAAAACAAAAATAAAAATCAAATTTTAACGTTTGTTTTTTGTATAACAAAAGTCAACAAAGAAAAAATAAAACAAAAATTTCCAAGAAAATACAAAACCAGAACAAACAAAACCAAATAATAGTTTTAAGCAAAAAAGGCGAACGAACACGGCGTGACAAGAGCGCAAAGTATCGAACGAACGGCCAGAAACAAGACCGGACGGAGTGTGAGTTCAGAATTCAAAAATGACAGACACATTAAACGAACGAACGAACGAAGAATAAATGAATGAATGGCATTAACACTAATTTGTTGTAATAATTCTTAAAAGAATTGAATAATATTTAAAAACCAAAATCCAAAAATAAAAGCAAATACGATTTGTTAAAGAATTAATAATAAAAAGCAAAACAGAAGAATAAACACACAAACACACACACACATAAAATGAAAAGAAATGAAAAAGGAAATAAATGTATTTTAAATGTTACCCCAAGGACTTTTAATTCAACCTTAAGATGGCTTTCCAAAACCACGGCTCAGATGTCTTTTTTTGCCTGCATTCTGTAGAATTCTACCAAATGCTTGGGATTTTCTTGATGGCAAATCTGAAAAGGTGAGTACTTTCTCAGGGTACATTATTGATAAATACGAAGGCTGCTTTATATATTTCTGGCCTAATAATGAAACTGTGAATATTTATCATGAAAAATGGTTTTATTGTTTTTCAAAGTATTCTCCAGCATGACACTTTTGCATGCGCTCAAACAATACATGGTTTTTGAACGCTTCAACAGCATCTTCTGGCGACAAAAATCGTTTACCACGCATTTTTTTCTTGATGTGCGGGAATAAAAAGAAGTCAATGGGTTCCAAGTCAGGGCTGTACGGCGTATGACCCATCAATTCGGCGTTTTGGCCGGTCAAAAAGGCGCTGGTTTGAGCCGATGTGTGAGAGCTCGCATTGTCATGGTGCACAATGATTTGTCTTCTCTTGTTCGTTTTCCGAATTTATCAGACTTCAGGCAAATAAATTGTGGTGTACCACTCAGAATCTACCGTCCTACGTCGCTTCAAGTTGAACAGCCGTCACATGACCAGTTTTGCCGAAGACACAGGCGACCATTAGCTTGGAAGTGCTTTTTCCACGAACAACTTTCGTTGGATTTGGCTCGACTTTAAAGACCAACAGGGTCGATTGCGGTTTTGTTTCGGGCTCATACGCATAGATCCATGATTCGTCACCTGGGACGATCTTATAAACGTCTTTTGAAGAACCGCGATCGTATTTTTTCAAAATTTCTTTGCACCAATCGACACGAGCCTTTTTTTGAGCGATTGCCAAATTGTAAGGGGTCCAACGAGAACAAACCTTTTTTGCGGCTAGGTGTTCATGAAATACCGAATGTATGATGGTTGCCAAGGATGCCTCTATCTTACGGTATGTCACATGACGATCTTGCATTATCAGTTCAGGCACGGCATCAATGTCCTCTGACACAAGGGCCGTTTTTGAACGACCTTCGTCTCTGAGCGAGTGTCGGCCACGATTGAATTCATTAAACCAGTGTTTTACAGTGCTTTAGGCTGGTGCTTTATCGCCATACAAATATTGAAGTTCATCTTGTCGTGATACTCCATGTCGAAAGTTGTGAAAAATGATCGTACGAAAATGTTCACGAGTTAATTCCATTTTTTTGCCAAATTGGTTTTGATATATATAGCAATCCTCGTATTAGAAGAACATTGATCACACTTAAATAAAAGTATATTGTTTTTATTATTTTCCTACTGTCGTGATACTCCACGTCGAAAGTTGTGAAAAATGATCGCACGAAAATGTTCACGAGTTAATTCAATTTTTTTGCCAAACTGGTTTTGATATATATAGCAACCCTCGTATCAGAAGAACATTGATCACACTACAATAAAAGTATATTGTTTTTATTATTTTCCTACTGTTTACTATTTAAAATAATTGCGTATGTAAAGTCGTCAGGAAATTTTAAGGTCGGTTTATATTTAGTGGCTATATCTAAATCTAAACCGATTTCGAATTTCAAAAGGTTACATTCGTCAATTTTTTTCAAGATATGACAAAAGTTTAACAGACATCGTTAAATTGAATTAGCTCAATATTCTAAGTCGGCTGGTACAACCAATTACTTAGCTCAAATACTTTTGGTAGTTAAAAACATTCGCCACAAAACAAGAGTTTAGCCTTTCTTAAATTTCGGGGAATAGGGAATATGAAATGCACATTTCCGGAAATCTCAAACAAACAAAAAATAATTTTTTTATGTAAAGGGTGGTTAAATTTTAAGGGCCGGTGTTAATTTGACGAGCCAACGAGCCATTGTTTCATTAGCTGTGTGGCAAGCGGCACCGTCCTGTTAAAACCACATATCGTCCACATCCTTTCTTCCAATTTGGGCCATAAAAAGTTCGTTATCATCTCACAATAGCGAACACCATTCACAGTAACTGCCTGGCCGGCCTCATTTTGGAAAATATACGGCCCGATGATGCCGCCAGCCCATAAACCGCTCTCTTTGTGGGTGCATTGTTTTTTCGAAAATCACTCTTGGATTATATCATTCGACCAAATGCAGCAATTCTGCTTATTGGCGAATCCACTGAGATGAAAATGTGCCTCATCACTGAAGATGATTTTCTTCAAAAATTGATCGAATTTAACACCGACTTTCATAATAATAAATCTGAATAATTTTAACGGGTTGCTCGCTTGTGTATCTTTCCAAGGTTCAAATTGAATTTGTCTGAAATTCAGAAATATCAAATGAATTTTAGAAAAACATTTCAAGTTTTGGTGTGGTTTACATTCAACATTGGCCCTTAACATTTAACCACCCTTTACAAAAAAAAATTCTAATTATTAAAATTCTAATTATAAAATTGTTGACAGCTCTTTTTTCTCTATTTTTTGTTGATAAGGTTTTTGTACACCTCACCGAAAAGTGGATGGTATACAAAATTTGTCATTCCGTTTAAAAAATATAAGACGTGCTAGCAATGTTCGTTCATCCGTCTGTGTATCCGTTGAAAGCACGATAGCGGGCAAAAGAATCAACCTACGATCCTGAAATGTTGCATGATTGTGGCTTTTGGTCATAAGTTATTTGGGATAGTAAATGGGCGGTATCGGGGAAATAGTCTCCCTTTAGGGGACTAAAGGTAACTCGGAAAAAGTACACTTTTCTGACTATTTGTTTAACCAATCATAATGTTTAGGGGATGGACAATTGTTAAAATGGGTACTGTTAATTGGGGCGTACTAAATCCCATACAAAAAAGAGCATCGTTTCTGTAAAACATAAGTGTTTGCCGCAAAAGGAGCAACTGTAGGGACTTCAGGGCAAATATTGTATTTCTGACTGAAAGATACATTTCACGACAACGTTTTAATTATTTTTCAAAAACATTTAATTATTTTGTAGTTGACTTCCTTAAAATTTAATTTTTTATTGCATTCAAAAATACTGGTATATCATGGTGGCGCAAAACTAACGTTGTGGTTTGAATGTTTAATAACTTTTTAAATTTATTTATATTTCTATTTCAGAAGTTTGTGAAGCAAACTTGGGGAATTTGAAATGAAACACTACACAACAGAACAGCGATTAGCAGTTGTTGTACTTTAAATTTTCTGTTATGAGCACTTGGGGATATAATTTTTTGATACTTAAGCAAAAAATATTTCCCATTAATTACTATATAACAAAAAACCATAATAGTATTAACCCATAAATAGAGAAGTTAATAAGCATTCAAACTACAACAGTAGTTTTGCGCCACCCAAAATATTCAAGAGAACAGGCCTAACTGCTGATTATGGTAGATAATCTTTGGCGAGACAACGGTATATCGAGTCTCGTCGATGCTGAGGTCGTACTTGTTAAAAGTTAGGGACAATTTTAAAAATTACCCTTTGTCTTTTTACAGATTTTTTAATTTAGAACGTCGAATATCTTATAGGCACTCAAGAATATGATTTATTCAGTCGTCAATTGAAAACTGTTTTGCTGACATTTTCGTTTAACCCTGCAATTTCGTACCCTTCCAGAATTTCTTCAGTAAATCAGATAGTTCCTCCTTTTTTAGATTGTTCACTTATTAAATTAAATTTGCATGGTCTTAAACGCACTAGTGCTTTTGGATATGATGGTATTTCGATTTTATTATTGAAAATTTGTTCTGAATCCTTCTGAGTCTTACCCTTATCCTTGTTATTTAATTCATCATAAGAATTGTGTTGCTTTTCTGATTTATGGAAAAGGTCTTACTTGTTTCCTCTTCAAAAATCTAGTACTCGTAGTCTGTTGAATGTATAGAACTACAGAGATTTTGCTAAATCCCTAAGTTACTCGAAGTTTTATCGCATTTTGTTTCAAATACTCGTAATGTGGCCCTTGCTCCAGTCATGCCAACATTTATTTCATAAGGGTCCTTCTTCAACAGGGTGGAGCGCGGAAATTCGCTTATTTGGGAATGAAATAAAAATAGTATCAACCTTAGAAGAATTTATTTTATATTTTAGTTTTATGGAATTTATAAAGAATTTTTAAATTACATGGTTTTAAATAGTGTATTTGGCAAATGTCAACCTTCGCTATCCACACACTGCTGCATACGTTTTCTGAAGTTTTCATGAACTCTAACAAGCATGTCGACTGAAATTCTGCCAATTTCATCCTCAATATTGTTAATTAGGTCTTCCAAGGTGTGGGGATGGTTGATATACACCTTCCACCCCAAAGGAAATTCATGGTAACCCTCGATGTGTATGCAGTGGTTCCATCTTGTTGGAACCATGTATCCTGTAAATGCATTGTCTCAAGAGCCGACTGAAAAAACGTCAGGAAATGCAAAGAGCAAGTAATTGCTTCCGAGCAGAGCGTTTCGGATATTTCAGTACTGCTGCTCTAACTCTCTCGATGTTTTGTGGTTTTGTAATCCATCTCTCAGGTCCCCGTCGTACATTTGACACATTCCCTGCTGTTCTCAATGAAGTTACCCAATTTACAATTGGTTGCCGTCCGCGTGGGGGAACAGCGAATCGTAAATGAAAAGCACGCTGCACTGCATTGATCGCGTGCGCATTTGAAAAAAACGCTACAACACAAAATGACGTACCCAATGCATGATGGCAACTAAAAGGCAGACGAATATAAATCTCCCGTCAGCCACTATAAGCTACGCACAACCTCCACTCTCTTTGACCAAAAGTGCCGCCACAGCTTGCAGTGCAAAAAAGCAAACTATCGCGCTCCACCATGTATAACAAATCTATCCCAGTTTTCCTCTGAAGTTATTAATGCATTTGTTTGTCGCAAGCAAACAGACTATATAAGTATATAACGTCTGATTTTAGTAAGGCATTGATAAAGTATTTCACAGAATCTTACTACTCAAAATAAACAGAGTTGGATTAAATAATAATTTCATAAACAAGCTTTCCACGTTTCTAATTGGAAGGGAACAAGTAGTTTTATTTAAGAAAACTCTCCCTAGATCAATTCGTGTGTCTCACAGGCCAACTCTGGTGTCTCACAGGCCTTGGGCCTATTCAATTTTTGCTATTCATTAGCGACTCGCCCCATTCTTTTACTAACTCTAATTTAATGCTGTTTTCAGAAGAAGTGCAATTATTTTCTTCTTATGCTTGCTTTGCAGACTGTCACATGCTGCAGGATGACTTGCACAGATTTAGTACCTGGTGTGAATTTAAGTTTATGGAATTAAACATAAAAAGTGTGAGCATATGTGATTCTGGGCTTTGTTCAGGTTATTTTAAAAGGTAAGAGGTAGGGCTATATTTTAGGAGAAAAAAAAAACAAACAAAAAATCCGACCACTGGTTTAGAAGTTAGTAATTTTACGCCAGTACCTTCCGACCACCAATCCGAAAATCTGCAAACCAATGAATGAGCCAAGGACTACGCTGATGAAATTTGTCCAGTATTGAATGAACCTTGTATTTTCTTTATACCTCCACCGAAAGGGTGATGGTCTAATCAAATTGTCACTCCGTTTGCAACACCACAAAATTGATCAGGGACCCCTATTAACGATCTAAAATATACTTGTAAGCATATACTTTAATAATTTAAGATCGTTGTAAAATTCTAAGAGCAGTTTGAATCTTAACCTATAATTTCTAAGAATTTAAAGATTTTTATATTAGGGTCTCCTGTCAAAAGATCGAGGTGCACTCCAGGCTTTAAAACTCAAAGAAAGAAAAAACGAGTTTTCATTACGACGAAGATTGATCTTAACTTTCAATTCAGAAAGTATAAGGTATGCTACGAAATAGTTCGGCGTGTCTTAATACAGTTCCCAATATAACATACTTTTACTACGTGCGGCCCTTTGTTTCTTATACTAATGTTAACATCAAGTAAATTTATTGATTTATCTAGCTAACGATTACGGATTGCTATTTATATTTCGGGTCCGGCAATAAAAACACAATAATTTATCATTGGAAATGGTTTTATTGTTTTTCAAAGTATTCTCCTTTAAGATCAATACACTTTTGCATGCGCATAAACCAATTTTCGATGCACTTTTTCCGCTACGATTGAGACACCTCCATAACATGATTTTTGAACGCTTCAACAGATGCTTCGGGCGATGAAAAACGTTGACCACACATTTTGTTCTTCATGCTAGCGAACAAGAAGAAGTCATTGGGTGCCACATCAGGGCTGTACGGGGGATGGCCCATCAATACGACATCTTGAGTGGTTAAATAGCTCATCGTTTCAGCTGATGTGTGAGAGCTCGCACTGTCTTAATGCAAAATGATCCGTCTTCTCTTATTATCTTTGCTCATTTCTTCGAACACTGTTGGCAAACAGGTGGTTGTATACCACTCAGAATTGACCGTCCTACGTTCCACTAAAGGCAATGTGGCAACATGACCGGTTATGCCGAAAAAAACGCAATCATTTGCTTCGGTGTACTTCTTCGACAAACAACTTTTGTTGGATTTGGATCGTCTTCGAAGACCCATACGGTCGATTGCTGTTTTGTTTCGGGTTCATATGCACACGCTGAGAAAAAACATGGTTACTATATGGCCACGGCAATAATAATATGTTCGTCGCAACCATAGTATTGTTTACTGAATTTAATTTTGACAATAGTATGATTGCCGCAATATTAATATTGCTGATATGTAACAATAGTATTGTTGCCAAATTTAATAATGAAAATATGGTTGTAGTAACAATATTAATATGGTTGGTGCGACAAAAGTATTATTATTTGGGTTTTATGTAAACAATAATATGATTACGACAATCATACTGTATGACTGTAAGTTTTCCTCACTTAAAAATGCTTTTTAGAACAATGTTATTGTTACGGATCTAATGCAATTATATGATAGTACTTTTTATATGGAAATTAAAAATTTTCAAACAAACTGCTTTTGCTTTGTTTAACTGAAATATTTTTGACAAAAACGCTTATGTTTTTTTAAACTATTTTTTTCTACTGTTAAATAAATCACTTCTATAATTTTGAATTAAATGTATTTATAAATAATTTTTATAATTCAAATCTGTTGTTGACAACTTAACTCAATTCTAAAAAATAATATTGGGGATCATAGTATATTTGTGATCATACTATGGTTGCAGGGATCATAACATGGTTACGTGTGACTCATACTATGGTTGTGAGGATCATACTATGGTTGTATGTGAAACATACTATGGTTGCGACGATCATAATATGGTTGTGGAGATCATAGTAGGGTTGAGTGTGAATCATAATACGGTTGTGGGGATCATAGTATGGTTATGTGTAAATCATACTTTTCTTGTAAGGATAATAGTATGGTTGTGATGGTTGCATTTGAATCATACTTATATCGTAGGGATCATAATATTGTTGTACCACAACCATACACCCAACAATAGTATTATCCTATTCGAATATTGTCACCACAACCATACTTTTTTCTGCGTGCATAGATCCATGATTCGTCACCTGTGGCATTGTTATACACTGCCATTTGAGCTACCGCAGTTATATTTTTTCAACATCTCTTTGCACCAATCCATACGAGCCTTTTTTTAAGCATTCGTCAAATTATGTGGGATCCAAGAAGAACAAAATTTTTTCCCAACCAAATGAACATGCAATATCTTATTAATGCTTGTCATACTAATGCCCAAGGATGCCTCAATCTCACGGTATGCCATATGTCGGTCTTGCTTAACCAGTTCACGCACAACATCGATGGTTTCTGGCAAAGTGACTGAAGTTGGACGTAATTCACGAAATTCATCCTGGAGCGAACGGCGTCCGAAACTGAACTCTTGGTACCAGCGAATAACAGTGGTTTTTGATGGTGCTTCATCGCCAAAAGTCGAAGCAAGTTGATTTAAACATTCTTGTCTCGATAACCTACTCCGAAAATCGCAAAAAATCATCGCACGAAATTGTTCACGGGATAATTCCATCTTTTGACTGAGATGAATTTTTCAACACACTGTAATTCGCCCTCAAATGACAAAAAGTTCTGAGTGAAGTTATGCTAAAAAAAATTTCAATGGAAGTTCCAGTTTGCATCTGGGAACACTCGTATTGTCAGGACCCGAAATATAAATAGCAACCGTAGTAAAAACTAACGATTGCTCAAATAGGCATTGCCCCTTTTTCAGATTGTATACAATTTTGTTCGAATTGTAAATATGGAAATTGAATTTAGTTTAAAAAAATATTAATCAACTAATTTAATTATGAGAAGTGCATTAAATAAATGTCGTCACTTTTTTATTCAGAACTGCGAGCGCATAAGTATACAATTTTAAGGCAGTCTAAATAAAAAATGATGTCCATAGGACCAAAAAAACAACTATTCATACGTGACATTCAAAAACTATTAAATTTTCTGTTAAGTAAAAATATCCACTTTTTTAAACTTGACTCAATTTGGCTTCAAAGTTTGGGTATACATTTTTTAAATAAAAGTATGCTTTGGACAATTACCACATCTTACTCATAACCAAATCTGCCTACGCTCACAATGCCACATTGGAAGGAATTCCATGGTGGACGGCGCAATAAACTTGAAATCGATCTTCCACCATCTAAATGTATGTTAGTAACTACTTTAAGGAACATTCTAGAAAATCTTTCATATGTTTTTTTTTATTCCAGAAAATATTTGTGGTAATTGAAATGATTTATTTACATCATTTCCTCCAAACAAAAAGTGGCCAACAAAGCCTACAGTACCACAAAAAGTAAATTCATATAAATGTTTGTGTGTTTCGATGGAGGCCGGCTTCTTCCTAGCTCCTTCCCAAGCAGACGGGCTGAATTTTAAGCCATCATTTATTCTCTCTTATTTGCTAAACACTTTTCTTTTCGATCATTCTGATGTGATAATGCTGCTGTTGCTGTATTGCTTGGTGTTCCTGTTGCTAACGATAATGATGATGTTGCTGTTGTTGGATTTGGTACGCAAAGAAGTTCATGTCGTGGGTATCGAAGCGGTGCAGGGTGTCGGCCAGCAAAGGGGGACCAGTTCTGTTCGGGGCTGTTAAATTCGGATTTTATTACAAAATACTTTATTTGAGCGTAAGCATAAACCAAAAATGAATCAAACCCCAAAGCACGGTTGCCCTCATCTGAGTCCAGCAAACTTTTTCGTAGCAAACAAAAATTTGAAAAAATGCCAGGATTATCGCAAAAGACGACCAAAAAATGTAGGCCGCTAAAACGACTTGCAGTGAAAGAACACCAGGTATCCGTAACCTTGATAAGTTTTATGGCGGAAATAGCCACTAGTAAAGTAAACCATTTATTGTACGTACGCTCCACCATAGGATGGAGTTACCAAATGTGTAATTGCATTTGCAAGACCTAGAATATTGATCAAGGGACATTGATATAAATATCTATATTTATTGATCTCATAAAATTCTAAGACGATCATGTCTTTTAAAATTCAACGTTCAACCAATATATAAGTAAGCTTGAACCCTACAATTTTCCACGATAAGGAGTGATCGAATGATCGAAATATAACTGGGGATGGTTTCTGAGCCTATGGCACCAAATAACAGCTCCTGCGGTCCCGATAATCGTTTACTTATAAACAGGGAAATATAAATCGATGATCAAAAAACCGAGCTATGATGTTTGCATCAATAAAGAGTGTACAAAGCCGGGGTTTTCAATAAGAATGCCATTTCCTCTTTTTTATAAAACCGTGTTTTAAAAAAAATCCTTTTGGGTTTTTCTTTTCTAAAACTGTCTACTAAAACTGACCGCTCGCATCCACAAATCTTAAACGGCCAGAACTCATAATGTAATAAAGTTACGAACATTAGATTTGTAATATACTTACATATACCACTAAAGTGTAATAATTTCTGGGAAAAGTGGGTGGTGCCCCACCCCGTTTTTTTCAAAACAATGTAATGAACATAACTATAGGCATATTGTCTTGAAATTTACACTGCATGCTACAGCATGTGTGTAAGGAATTAATGTAGAATATGTATACGATTTTAAAAAGGGGAGAGAATTTTGCAAAGAACTTAAGTTAGGAACATCAGATTTAAAATGTATAACATTAGTGTGTAACGAAATAAGTCTTGCGAAATAATTGGCAGAACGTTTCAAATGTACACATAATATCTTTTATGCTATAAAAAAACTTGGAACTACCAAGAACTGATGACTGAATACTTCGAATAAAACAAGCCATGGAATAAAATTCAGGGTGGCTAATGAATATTGCTACATTAAAAAACTCAAATAACTTTTTTTCAGTGTGTGTAACTAATTTTTCATTTATTTAGCTTAACGCTCATTTTAATTTATTAAATATAGTTTAATTAGTTTTAAAAATAATGGAACTTAAATGCCCCCCAGCTCGTTGATGCATGTGCGACATCAGGACAGGACGGGACAGGAATAGCCGCAATTGTTTCTCGAATGGATTGCTTTATTTCATTAAAATTTGTTGGTTTTGCCTTGAAGACTTCCTGTTTGCAATGACCACACAAGAAAAAGGCAGGTGCAGTAAGGTCATTTCAAAAATTTGCTCGAGATATGCACAAAATTCTTTGGAAAAAACGCTGATGACCTTTTTATTTAACATTTGTTTCAGCTAGGGGTTCTCGAGTTATGACAAACAAAAGAGCCTAAAACGTGACAAATTCCCCCATACGATACTTACTAACTTCAAATTAATTATTAAATTATTATTTGATGTACCTTGACAAAACGAATGATGCAGAAGTTCTTCTTGAGGCTACTTTCACAAACAATTATCAGAATTGAGTCCCGAATCAATCACCTGAAAAATGTTGCACTGTATTATGGTCCATCTGCTCGGAGGATTGCCGCCAAACGTGCGCCTGTACTTTCTTTGAAGCGAAACTACGGACTCCAGCGCGTGATTCAATCCAAATTCTTGTTTCAGTGCCCCAGTTATCCATTTATGTTAAATCAAAAAAAGTCAATTGGCAAAATAAAAAAAATAATCAGATTAATTAAATAGAAAAATATTAAAAAAAAATTTTGGTAGCGGCTTTCATCAGCCACCCTGTATCTCACTTCTTTTAATTTCAGTAAGAGCATGTTTTAGGTTAGCGAAAAGCACCAGGTTACGGCTAGTATCGTACTACGCAAATATATTATCAAGTTATTATGTCGCTAAATTGTATCCAAGTGAAATCAATTTGAATAACCGAAAAGTATGGACTCGAAATTAGAGTAATGCTACTTAAACGCTTAGCTGGGTTCGAACTTAAGATACACAACTTAGCAAACTTAACCAGCCATTCAACAAACCAGACAGGCAGCGCAGGACATCAAAGAGGTTTGTGTGGCGCACAAAATTGCATTTGAACTTACGTGCGGTCGTTCTTTTTTAAGCTTTTCTTTCTTTCATTTTCGTTTTTGTTTGGTTGGGTTCAGCCTGTTCTCGCTGCGATTGCCTGATTGTCCGTTCGTTAGGTAAAAATCTGTAGAGAAGGCATTAAAGAACAACGACAACATTATCTCCAACGGAGGAAGAGACAGAATACGATGCGAACCAGTCAGCCAGCATTCGGTCGGTCGGTCGGATGGTCTGTTGGCCTCTATACGTACAAGCACGAGAAGCATGAAGGTAAAGCAGCAACTCCTCCTCTTTCGCTTGAGACGGTCAAAGGAATTTTGTAAAATTCCTGGAATTTCTCAACGGTTATGAATGGACACAATATAAGCATAAGTGAGTGCTGTTTGTTGTTCATTCTCATTTGCTGTGCATCATCGTTGTTGTTGTTGCTGCCACCGTAGATGATGCTGTTGCTGCTGCTGATGTGGATGTTGCTGGTGGTGGTTGCTGGAGATTTTCCTTTTTTGCTCTGGCCTACACATTTTGGAGTATCGTCATAATGAGGTACTTGTTGAGTTAATTCTTCATTGTACGTACGTGTGTGTGTGTCTGCCTGGTCGTCTGTTTGCGCTGGTCTGGGCACTGGGCAACGATTTGTATTTTGTTTTATTTTTGGCTGCCCATGATGATAATGACGGTCTCCGCTTTTGGTCCTGATGATGAGAATATTATTACCACCTTTTTTTGCATCGACGCCCTACAGGACGCTTTAGTGACCAACAATTCTATCATAAAGTTATTGAAGTCCTAAACACAATCAACTCTTAGCTTTAGATCTTCGATTCATTTTCTGCTCTTTAGGAGGTCAAAAAAGTAGATTTGAAAATAGCATCATAAACATTTACTTGGTGAATCCAGTTTAAAGCCAGGATTTGATGTGACCGTTGAATGTTATATCGCTTTTTGTATGAAAGCGAACAAAATTCAACCATTACATTCGTGATAAAAATGGGAACTTTGATTACATTTAATATTATTAATCCCTTCTTTGAAACGAAGCAAATTATATTCAAAAAATAAATGGCATAAAATTTCCTTCGAATGAATAAAATAGATTCCACACTTGATTTGAATTTTAGTTTTTTTTTTATTTTGAAAAAAATACCTCTAGATGGATCATCCTATCTAAAGAAATAAATGAGTACAACTGGAGTTGTGCCATAACGTGGCTGTGAGGACTATAACATGGTTGTGAGGATCATTTTATTGTTGTGCCTCAAGAGGTCAAACGAAATAAGCTAGAAGCCTGTAATTCTAAGCTGTAAATGATTGTAAATCGGGTCAGAGAGAAAAAAATTTACTTCAACAAAAGTCGCTTTAATATCTCTACTATTTATGATCGAACTCATCACCAACTTGGGGAAACCGTTGAACCCTTGTGCCCGAAGAAAGTTCTCTATTCTCCCATTTACTAAAAAACACTTTATAATAATTGGATATTTAATTTTTTTTCCAGATTTGCTTTAACATTTGCGGTCTAACCAGGCTTTACATTTTGTCATACTAATGTCCAAGGATACCTCAATCTCACAGCACGTCACATGTCCATCATACTTTATCAATTCACGCACAGCATCGATGGTTGGACGACCTTTACAAAATTCATCCAAGCGAACAGCGTCCGAGACTATACTCTTGGTACCAGCGTTTAACAGTGGTTTTTGATGGTGCTTTATAGCCAAAAGACGAAACATTGCAACTCGATAATCTAAGCCGAACATCGTTAAAAATCATCGCACTAAAATTTTCAAGGGCTAATTCTATTTTTTGACCCAGATGAAATTTTCAAAAAAACAATGTTCTGAGTGAATTTATGCCAAACTTTCCAACGGAACTTGCCAGGACCCGAAATATAACTAGCAAACCTCGTATGCTTTATTTGCGCTTTAGTTAAATATAAATGTATCCCATAAGCGGCAGAACATTTATTTAAAAAGGTAATTTGTATGGGGCTTTATCAAATATGGCCGAGCTTCAGTAGAAATGGATATATGTCGCACTTAACGCTAACTCTATACAAAATTTGGTTGGAATCGAATGTAAGTGTAGCATCTACAACTGGAGGAATGTAAGTGTAGCATCTAGAACAAAAAGGGCTTTGAGTGGGTTCTCTTCGGAAGCATGGAACGACAAGGTATATCTTAGCCAGATGCAAAGATCATACAAAGTTGTAGCACGGTCGGGTTTAATATGAGGTCTCTTGTGCTGCAGAACCGGAAATCGGGAAGGACAATAATGGTTCGAGATGAGTGCTAGTCGCTAGAAACACCAATGCTAATTTTGGTTTGAGTCGGATGATATGTGTAGCTTCTAGTGTTGATATCAGAACATGGACCGATTTGGATCGTCTAAGATGGACAAACGGGTGCACATCGCGTCATGTGATGCTGAATCGATCGGTTTACTTAACGTTGGAAATATCTAGATTTCTTTCCTATTTTATTTCTTCACTTCTCCAAGCGCACATAACTAAAACTAAATAATTCATGAAAGGGAATTATTTCTTGCGGGGACGGGCTAAAATATTTCTGAAGGCGATAAGCCACTCCCGAAAAGGGTTATCTACGCCCATCAACTAAGATTCACGTTTAAACTGAAACGCTAAGGATCAAAGATTAATCTCGAATACGAGAATTATCTGTGAGCTTCTCTTTAAAATTCCATTGTCGGAGCTGGCGTTAGACAGCAGTTTCCGATCAGCGAGTTTAAAATTCTGCTCAACTTACTGATTCAAGAAAGTAACCTTCTTTTTTCCTTAATAGGTTTTTTAGGAGCAAACTTCCCTAGACTTTCAAACTAAATAAAATCCACTTGGAAATTTTCTTACGACAAAATTCAAACTGCATGAAACGATTCATATTGAAGCTACCACCTATCCACCGAAACCGACCTTACTTACTTACCACTTCTAATTCTATAGAAGAAAAAAATTTAAAGCTTAAAATAAATGTTAACTAAAGAATAAATTGCCACCCCAGAGAAAATCCTTTAAAAATGGCCTGTAGGGTCTGACATGGCGTTCATGATGGAATATAATTTGCTGTGTTGCTTCTCGCTTTGGTTCGTCGCTTAGATAAGACGTTCAATTGTTGTAGCTGTTGTTGCTCATACTTTCCAATAACCCGAACGAACGAACTAAAAAACTGTCCGTACTGTTTGCCATTGCCAGTGGAGAGTTTCTTTGCATTCTTTCCAGAATCCTTGTCTGGCCAAAGACACACACACACACACTCGTGCGCATTCAATTGTTTTGCGCTTCACTAAATTTCGTGTCCATTAAAGGGAAATACACAATAAAGTCCAACAACAACAACAACAACAACAACAACAAGAGCTAAGTATAACTGAATAAATGAATGAATGAATGAACGGACGGTTACAGCTCGATTCGATCATTAAAATTGGATCCAAGGATAGATCACGCATCGCTTCCCTGGAATATCGTGCGCAAAACAGGCACAGCCACAAGCATCCAGACGACTGCAAAACACAACACCAAATTGTATGTAAAGGGTGATTTCCTTGCTTTAATGCAGTTTCATTAAATAATTGTGGACAATTTAGGTGTGAGTAGCGATAATACGAGTATGTCCAAATCATATATGCTAATGGACTGCTATTCCATCCTTGTTGTTGTTTGATTTTTCGTTAGATCGTAAACTACTTCTTACAAAGTCTAGCAATAGTGCGAAGTAAGTGATTGCAGTTTGACTTCAGCATACGATTCAGTTACTATAATTCCATCCGGATATCAAGAATGCCGCAAACCCTTAACTGGATCATAAGAGGGGAATATCTTCGAAATTACTGACATTGCATATTGTCTAATAATATGTGGCGCGCAAAATAGAAAGGGACCTAAGGGTAAAAACCAGTTTTGTTCAGGAGAGCCATTTTAAAGATTTAAATGCGTGTATCTTTGCAGTACCATCGCTTTCATAAAACGCGCATATCTCTGGGAGGGAACACTTTTGGGGCATGGGATCGGTCTCATTCGATGCTCAGATGTTGTCCACATCAAAAAAAATGAAAATTGATTTTTTTACCCTTAGGTCCCTTTCTCTATGCGCTGTCACATATGTCGATAATCCCAAATCCACAATCATTGCAAGTGACTGATCAGGTGAAAGAGCTAATGGCTTATCTTTATTTGTTCTACTCTATTTTATTGTGGACCCTTTTTAGGCGAAGAAAAAATTAATTCTTTAGATATTGCAGCCTAATCTCGTTTGCCAGCTAAACGTAATTTTGATTCAGCTGCCTTAAACAACAGGTTCTCATCAGTAACAGACAATAACTCCTTTGTCTTTTTTCTTGGGGCATTCCTGAAAATCTTTTTCTGGTCTTCCAGCGGTCTTTATAGAAACTGACTAATTTCGTTGATATACTAGATTTGCTACATCAATTTTGTTGCCAACCAAATAGCATTGATTTTTAAAAATTCAAGCTTTGACCTACATGTTTTTCCATTTATTGTTAAATTGAACACAAATCATTTTCGTGAAATCATCCAGTTTTGTTTGATCCAGTGCTTATACGAGTATTTCCTTCAATGAAGTCAAAAATGTGACCGCACTCTCCCTGTCCTTTGACTTGCACCTAAACACAAAAATTTGCTGATGAAATAAGCAAATAAATGGAAGCACTCCAACTTGTATACCTTCTAAGAGAAGGAAATAGAGGACAGAATTAGGAATCATTCAATAATAATGGAACCTCCAGCACTCGTTAGCAAAAAATGTAGCAGATCAAAGATTTTGCAAGTTCCATATAAAAAAGGGGGCTTAATTTTTTTGCCAAAAATATTTTAAAATGCATTAAAGTAAAACTTTTTTAACTTTTTTTTCATTCCTTTTTTTAATGCGTAAAATGTGGAACTAAACTTATTAAATAAAAAAAAGTTATTATACCATAAATTCAAATGAGTATTACAAATGCGTAATTTTCATACAAAAGCCGAAATAATTCTTAATTTCGTACACTCGTTGTCGTTTCTGCCGCCCCACAACTCGATCTTTTCATATTGGCGTCCTTCCGTTTGTCTCTTCTTTCCCCGGAATAGTTGATTCTGTTCCCTTCTTAACTCCAGATATTCTCATCGTACTATTGGATCCTTTTTTGCCGGTAATTAATTTCTACCTGGGCGGATTTTATTCTGGAGTCTAGTACTTGTATGTTCTGCTGCTGCTGTCATTGGAAGGAGGGGTTTTTACAGGGAGTATTTGAGATAACTTCATGGTGGAGTACGTAGGCATCCGCTGTCTGTTGTGAATGCAGCTTTTTGGCGCTAGCTTGTCCTTGTTGTTGCTACGTACTACTTTGCAGCACTTAATCTAGTACGTACTTCAGCTCCTACATGGTAATGTTTTGCGGTACCAAATCTCTAAAAAGGACATTACGACCAACCCCAAATCGTATCGATTAGGCATGTTTGCATTGGTCATAATTTCTTGGATCAAGCTTTTCAGTCCTAAATAACTTTATGTGAAGTCTTTGCGTTTGGCTCTTGCATTCAATACAAGGTTGATTATGTGCTCCCATTAAACGCCTGTTTACATTCAATTTGAATTGCTTATTAGGCCCGATTCCTTCGGTGTCCACATTTTCCTACGCTTTTTGTTTACTTCATTGCGTAGTCGATTGGAATAAATTATTATTCATACATATGCAAGTAGATTTCTAAGTAATTTAGGGCAAATCCGACGCATATCAATGTACACAACCTAATGGAAAATTGCATTGGATATAAGAGGCTCAATTTGCCACGCTGAAAGTTCTGGAGGTCCCATTGCAGTGGGTCGTTCAAAATACACCATTGGTATGATGAGACGCGTAAAGTCACAGCCTAAGCTAAGAAGATACCAGACCACAAAATATTTGTTTAATCTAGGGTTATACACTCAACACTTAAAGTCGACTTTTAGACTTTTCGACTGTACTTATATAGAGAAAAATGGATTTGTTTATACTAATTTTGATACATAAGTATAAATATTGCACAAGTTGTGTTTTACAACAAACAGGCGGTGGCTTTAGATAGCGCTTAAATTTTATTTGAACCCAATTGAAATCAGTAGGGTCTTTTTCGCGCCTAGTGCTTACCTTGCATCTCTTCGGTCACATCAACATCGGGTATATGGGTATTAATAGTCCCGGCCCGACCAGTGGCGGTCTTTCACATCTCCAGTCTCCTCAAACAGTTTTATGCATTGGTAGACAAACATGCGGCGAATTCCTAGTTGCCGGAGCGTTTTGAAAAAATCGTTTTTTTCATTTACACTTGAAAAGCGCTATTACAGCGATACGGTTCTCATTATCTGACCATTCCATGATGAAAGTTGAAACAATTTTAAAATCCCGTTACAGACTAACGCCTTTGAGGTTAGCTTTCAAAACCCATATGACATTAACGGGGTATGTTCAGTTCTACTATTGAAATGGGTGCGTTCAATGTTGTAACAGTATTTGTGACCCTACTAAGTAAATAAAACTTTTATGTATTTCACATTCGGCGAAAATAAATGAAAGCGCATAATAAATTTAAGCAACGCGCATCAAATAAAAAGGGCGAAAGAAGTCGACTTTTAGACTTTTTTAAAAACAAAAAATCGAAGATTGACTTATGGAACCCTAGTTTATTCAATAGAAAGATTTGTTATAAATACTTATACCATTGCCTAATTAAATAATTTCTTATGTATATTATTCAAATAATTTTTTAAATTAAATTGACAATTTGAATTGAAGCCGTCTGGGCCCCTACTATGTAAACAAATTGTTATCGAATTTGGATCGTTAATACCAGGGATGTTAAATAAAGTTGGTGAATTGTTACAAAAACAGGTATGAAAAAGTACTTTTTATGTCGGCAAGGTACCAAGTTTGTATACCCAACACCACTTTGTGGTACACGTTATTATTGTGTAGTGCTAATCTTTGTAACCCCAAAAAACAAGGAGATGACTCGAATCGAATCAGATCGACTGTCTGATTAGATTGAGCGGACCCCATGAAAAGTGGTCAATGTAGAGACATGGTATGATAGCTTTGCGGTTTCTGCTCAAAATATGCAGCTGAAAAAGCCAAATATTACATCCAAAATCCGATCTTGGTCAAATTAAGTATAGAGCGATATAAAAAATGTCGGTTCAAGTGTTCATGTAGCCTCCATATAAAGGTAAATGCTGAATTTATAATAGGGTGTTTTAAACGACTTGAACCAAACCTAACGAGATACTTTTAAAGTTCGATCAAAAGAAGCTTTGCGCAACCTTTAACTATAAGTAGTTGTAGTGAAATTTTGTCGTCTCAGCAATGTTTCGCGAAACACGTTTTCCATAGTCCCCATGCTCTAGATGTCACATATTAAGACCGACTTATCCATAGCGTTTTCCTATCAAGTTTTTCAGGTTTCCTAAAAACGACATTTATTTACGTGATTTCTATTCCAATTCTATAATTTTTTTTGTTAAAGCATTTATTTAAGCAATTAAAAAATATTTAGTACGTAAAAAATTAACATTTAATTGAGCAAAAAGTTTCTTTTTCCGCGAAGGTACCACGGTACTTTTTCAAGCTAAAACGTATCAAAAAAACTACCAAAGCACCAACTTTATCATCCCTGGTTTGTACTATGTATCTTCGATTCGACTTATTAATTTTTGACAATCGGTTTCATAGGAAAACTTATTTTTTAGGGATAAAGTTGAATGGGCTGCAATACACGCTCGGAGAGTGAGGTACAAGAAGTGGCTTGCTTAGAGCTCAAATTTTTTGTCAGCTAAAGTTTTTAATTTTATATTCATGTTTTTAAGTACTTATTTTCAGCGAATCTATGCTATATATATTTATGCTATTATGCGAATACTTAAAGTGAGCGGAATGGCGCATTTAAACGGAAGGTACCAGAACGGGACGTGTCAACTATTTTTTTGTTCGCGCAGTCCAATCTTTTATGATACCGCAGATAGCTGTAGCATAGGGTTATATACTTAAGACAAACAGTCGGCTTTTAGACCTTTCGACTATTACAAAAAAATAAAAATTCAACATTTAGACTTTTTGACTTTTTAGCAAAAAATGTCGATTAAAGTCGACTTTTTCATTAGGGAAATGAAAATGCCATATTTTGGAATAAAGCACAAGTTTATTTTTTATAATTTTTTTTTAAAGAAAGTAAGAGTTATCAAGAGTTTCAAGTAGTTTTTACATTAGTAATATTTAAGTTTCAAAAACTTAAAACAAAGTTAATTTGTTAAAGCAGTCGATTAACATACGAGTACATGTTAATTGATCTCAAAAAGATAATTATTTTTTAATTCTTTGGAGAAATTTGGATAGGAACAAGAGCTGCAAACGGAAATAATCTCTCACGCGGGACAGAGGTTGAAACGATTCACAAATTTTTGTTTGCTATTTTTGCAATAAATGGCTTCTTGCTTTCCATTGTTCTTCATATAAGTATTGGTATATTTTTCTTTTACGACTAACAGGGGGTGCCTTCAGATAGCCCTTCAATTGTATTTTCTTCGCTCCTAGTGCTTACACTCTTGTCAAGGAACCACCGTTTGTTATCCTCGTCGTTGGCCTTGGGACCCACAATCGGGAAAATGGATATCAATAGTTTTTCGAGAATTTCGGATTTCAGTGTTTTTCAGTTAGCCTTAAAAAAATACAAATAAACTTGTTATACTGCAGAATATAATTTCAGTGTTAGAATACTTACCGACTTGATTACTTGCTCTAGATTAATCTAGAACATTTTGGAAGGCATAAGTTTTTAACATCGGCATAGAACAAAATAAAACTTATGTGAATCTCAATCGGCGAAAATAATGAAAGCGCATAATACGAGGTCAGCTATATATGTGACGCGCATAATAGAAAGGGACCTAAGGTTAAAAACCAGTTTTGTTCAGGAGAGCCATTTTAAAGATTAGGTCCCTTTTTTATTTGCGCTTAGAATCTTCGACTTCACTTTCATAAAACGCGCATATCTCTGGGAGGGAACACTTTTGGGCATGGGATCGGTCTCATTCGATGCTCAGATGTTGTCCACATCAAAAAAAGAAAAATAATGAAAATTGATTTTTTTACCCTTAGGTCTCATTCTCTATGCGCTGTCACTTATACTTATATATTTCTGGCCTAATAATGAAAATGCGAATATTCATCATCAAAAACGGTTTTATTGTTTTTCAAAGTATTCCCTAGCATGATTTATTTATACGCTTTTGCATGCGCTCAAACCAATTGTCGAATCACTTTTTCCACTCCGATTGAGACACCTGCGAAACATGGTTTTTGAACGCTTCAACAGCATCTTCTGGCGACGAAAATCGTTGATCACGAATTTTTTTCTTGTTGTGCGGGAATAAAAATAAGTCATCGGGTGCCAAGTCGGGGCTGTACGGCGAAAGACCCATCAATTCGACGTTTTGGCCGGTCAAAAAGGCGCTGCTTTGAGCCGATGTGTGAGAGCTCGCATTGTCATGGTGCACAATGATTCGTCTTCTCTTGTTCGTTTTTCGAATTTCTCCGAAGACTTCAGGCAAACAAATTGTGGTGTACCACTCAGAATTGACCGTCCTGCGTTGCTCAAGCGGAACAGTCGCCACATGACCAGTTTTGCCGAAGAAACAGGCGACCGACCATTTGCTTCGAAGTGATTCTTCCACGAAAAACTTTCGTTGGATTTGGCTCGTCTTCGAAGACCCACACGGTCGATTGCAGTTTTGTTTCGGGCTCATACGCATAGATCAATGATTCGTCACATGTGAAGATCTTATAAATGTCTTTTGAAGCACTGCGATCGTATTTCTCAAAATTTCTTTGCACCAATCGACACGAGCCTTTTTTTGAGCTATTCTCAAATTGTGCGGCTAGGTGTTCATGCAATATCGAATGTACGCTGGTAAAAGAAATGCCAAAGGATGCCCCTATCTCACGGTATGTCACATGAGGATCTTGCATTATGAGTTCACGCACGGCACGGTTTTCTGGCACAACGGCCGTTTTTGGACGACCTTTGTCTTTGGGCGAGCGTCGGCCACGATTGAATTCATTAAACCAGTTTTTCACAATGGATGGTAGGATGGTGCTTCATCGCCATACAATGATTTAAGTTCATCGATGCACTCTTGTCGTGATAATCCACGTCGAAAGTTGTGAAAAATGATCGCACGAAAATGTTCACGAGTTAATTCCATTTTTTTGCCAAATTGATTTTTTAAAGTCACTTTAAACAACACAATTATGGACGTATGTCAAAACGTTCTGAATTTCAAACTTTCCAATGGAAATGTTACATGGCGCTAGGCAACATTTAGTGTTGCCTTGGCCAGAAATATATATAGCAACCCTCGTAGACACGAATAGATGTTCGAATAGTGATATTTTTGTCGAATTACAAAAAATTAACGCAATTCAAAATATTAACCTACATTCGAATACAGATCCAATTACAATTCCACGACAGTCGCACAGTGGTCGGAACTGTATGGAGTTAGCGGCCAAAACTACTTCCACTGTAGGTATCAGCGTGAAACTTTGTCAGCAAAAACTTGAGAAAATTTACGAAACTTGTTTTTAATTCATATGTTAACAAGATTAGTTTAAAAATTAAAAATAGTGATAAATTTCATATAAAACAAAATGTAATACAAAATTATAAAAGGGTAAGGAGGGTTGCCTAAAAGTATAACGATAAATACTCTTTGAAATAATAAAAAATAAGAATTAAAAAACATTGCGTATTCATTTTTTTATAGCAGTTTTAAAATTGTTGATATTTAGTCTGTTTTTTAGTAACAACGCCCCTTAATCGAAAATCGACTTCAAATTAATCTAGCAATTCAAAAACAGATTTTAATAAAATTGATTTGTCCTTGCATGGTAACTTTCGTTGTCCCGTTATAAAAGGATCCGAAGTTAAAAGTAAACGGTTAAACAAATCAGTATTTGTTGAAATGCGTGAAATTTTACGCGTGTGCTGGATTCGAAATTTCTTTATATCTTTGTTTCTGGACTCTGCAGCTTCTTCAGAGAGCTCTCCAATCGATACCAGTGCATATTCAATAACATCTGAAGCATGAATTAAAATTTTGTGGACTGAGGGGGGAAGATAGTACCAGGAATATTTATTTGTCAGCTCCTTAGCAGTGTCCAGTGCATATTTCCTAAATTTGTCGACATTAATAGTATACCCTGAAGACAAAGCTTGCAACAATGTTGCACATCTCTCAATTACTATTTTATCAATGCCTGTTATTTCTGCAGATAAACCAGCATTGTTAAAGAATTCTCGTGCCGTATTTCCATCATTGGAAGACCCACTCCCTCCAGTTTTTGGCTTGTCGACTATTAGTCCCATTTTTTCTCGGAATTGTAATTGAATATTCTGTTTTCTCTTGAGCATTTCTGCTTTTCCTTCTACAGACTTAATTTGCCATTGTTTTTGGTCAAGCCTATACGATATATGAAGAAAGTACTCAAAAAATCTAATATAAGCGTGCAAAGGTGACAATCCAAATTCATAGTGATCTATTTTAACTTCTTTCTGCAGACTTTTTTCAATATTGTTCATTTTGGTGGGTTTTGCATTACATATATAACACTTTGCGGATGAAGTTTGAGTTAAGGCATTACACACTTTACCATCCACCATTGTAAGTTGCAGAATATGGTCAATATTAATCGTTTTCTTAGCATTTTTGAATTTTGTAGGAGTTAACTGTTCAATTTTCTTCTTGTAATATGACTCTTCGTCGATGGACAATTGAACTGTCTCTTTTTTAAATTGGAGCCTGATAGGACGGCAGTAGCGGGTTGACGATGGTCGAGGATTTTTCCAAATTATTTTGGCGATTTGAGCCTCATCTGGTTTTGTTACTAGTCGGAGCGGGACATATGATGTTACAAATAAGTTACTACCATCCAAACTTTTATTTTCAACTTTCTGTTTGTACTCGCTGTGTCCCGAACTGCCATCAAAGCCCCATTTTCCTATTAATGTAAGGCTGTTTACGGACTCATCCAAAACTTCATTAATAACATCGCTCTGTAGTTCTAATATCCGAGTAGCGGTGTGGTCTAATAGACTTTGAAGTTCAACTTCAACGTGAGATTCGCTGACAGTTATTTTGTCTGGGTAACTTTTCTTTTTTTCTTTCAAAATGTTATCGTAGCAAGGTAAAAAATGATTATCAAGTTTACTGTTTATAAAGCTTCTTATTGTCAAATATTGATGTTTTGTTAAACCTGCTTTAGTTATAAGCGATATAACTTCACCAACATTTGCTTGCAAAATCGTTGTGTTTCTTCGTAAGGTAGCAAATCGCAAATCATCAGCGGCGGAGACATCAATTTCTTCTATTTCTGCTATTCGTCGTCGCTTTGTCCTGTTTGAACACTCTCCGTAACTTAATCTAGGACGTCCTCGATCTTTATTCATGTCAGATGTTTGTAAATTTAATAAAATCGACTCCACTTGGGCAAGCCAATGAGAATATTTGTTTTCAACTCTTGTTTTCATACGATTGCATTTTTGCCAAAATTCTAAAAAAATTTTGTAATTATAATTTAAGCATGTTTCTAATTGACTTTCTTCAAATGTGTAGCCCTCATTTTTAATATAGCTTTTCACGGCATCCTTCACTTTTATAGCTTTTTCAGCATTTGTACCTCTTTCTGAGCACCAAATATCAAAAATGTGTGAGCGCGGAATTTTGCAAATATAAACTGTGCCTATTGCAGAAACAATTTATAACAAGGATCAAATTAAGAAAAAATTAAATTAAAATTGGGTAAAAAACAAAAAATAAACACATTTCCTTACATGCATAACAATAACAGAGCAACGCGAACATAAATAAACAAACACCACACAAAAATTCATATTTGGACATAAAAACAACGAGGCGGGTTGGGTCTGAGGGGGATAACACAAAGACGGGCATAAATGTGCAGCTGATATTACCAATTTTAGAATCTTGAAATATTACCTAGTAAACCAAAAAAAATTACATTGGAGACTTCAGGGGGGAACACAACTAAAACTCTAGTTAAAATTTACATATATGGACAAACGAACACTAACAATGACACTGGAAAAAAATTATTTCTATAACAAATTTACAACAAGCTTAACACATTGTTATTATTTTAAAATATAGTAAATACCATTTGATTCAATATTCATTTCGATTTATTTCAATAGAAGTTTCTTTTCTTTTGTTTTAATTAATTTTAAGTTGCACTTAATTTTCCACTTTTTCACACTGCAAAAACCAGCTGCTTACTTACTCTCTCTTTTGAAGCTGTTCTTCAAGGGTACAGATGGAATAAAACAGAAACAACTATAAATTTTAAAACCTTGTTTTGTTAAGAAACAGTGATGCCACACTTGGTGACAAATTTCTGACTTTGATTTTTTTATTTTTGGCCAATGGGATCGACCACTGTGAGTCGGTTCTATGTACCGGATTGACCCGAAGCAATAAATCTTCGGCCAAGGGCCGACACCCTGCCACCATGTGTCCCACTACAACAATATCTGCCAGGCTTAAGGATGCAACTATTGTCCTGTAATCCGCCATTTAACACTTACCAGTTGGTGCTAAACAATTGAAACAAAAGTTGTGCAATTTGTATTTATAGTCACAAACGAAACGACCCTCCAGGGGAGGGGATTGTTTAGTTTATTATTACTTTTTTCTGTTAAAACGATTATATATATACAATACATACTCATAAATGTTATTATAAAATGTTTATAAATGTTTCTTGTTGGTGTGTTGGTTGATTGGTTGGTTGGTTGTCTAAATGTAGAAACTTAGGCTAAAACTTAAGCATTAGTGGTCTTAAGCCTATACTTCTTCAAATGGTTCTCATTTCGTTTATCTTTTTTTGTTTTGTTTTATACATTCTTTAATTGTTGCACAATTTATTGATTGTTGCACAATTTATTAATTGTTTGCGTTACTTCGTGATTTCGGGTCTAAAGATACAATCTGATTGGTTGGTATGTTTATGTTTAAAAAAAATACAAAAATATATCGTATGTATGTATAATAAAATAATAGACATGTTTTTTATATAGTAAATGCTTCTTTTAAGATATAAGGATATGTTTTTTGTGCAAATAAGCGTTTTATTTCATTGTTTTTGTTTTTTTTTCATTGATTATTTCTTCTTTTTGTTTTTGTTAAATATTATTAAGCTTGGTTTGTTTTTTCTTTTCTTTTGTTTTAAATATAGTTCTACTAGTTTGGTTGCAAGTAATATTGCTGTTCGTTATTATCGAGTTGTTGTTTGTTAAGCAACTGTTTGTTGTTATGTGTGGAAAAATGTAAACTATTTAAGTTTGGATATCAGGGCTGCTGGCTGACTGGCCTGATGGCAGGCTGGCTGGCAGACTGGCATATGTACGTGTATGCGAGTTGCTGGTCTCGTCTGACCAGTTGTTGGCGGTTATTGGACTCACACGTACAATAGCCTGACGCGAGGACGATGCCGACAGCAACAGGCGCAGAGATAAAAAGAACCCATCTTTGCGCATTTCTACTGGGAGATTTCTGCTTGTCTTTTTTTTCAAGTTCAAAATTAAAATTCTATATAAACGAACGATCGGCAGTTGATGAGGTAAATGTTTTTATATACTAAGATTATGTGGGTGTATTTTGAGAGAGAGGGTGTGTGTGTGTGTGTCTTTGGTTCACTGCTGAGTTTGTTTGATATGGTTGGGCTGGCCCCATACTCCGTTCCGAAATAGTTTACATTTTCCGTTCGATTCGTGTGGGCTGGTTTAGTTTTATTTATTTTTTCTTAAGCAAAGCGTATCTGATGTCTTCCCCCCTACTACCGTGTCCGTGTACATCCTGCAAAGTTTTGTCTTTCGGGCATTAGTTGTTAGATGCGTTTGTGTGTTACATTTGTTAAGGGATTGGATTTAAGGTTCTGGTGATTGTTGATGATTCCCTGCCATTATTTCATGTTGGTGTTACATTTGCATTACACTTAATATTACAAGTAAATTTAAGGATTATTTATCATTTTTTTCTCTCTTAGTTGTCCTCAGAACAACCAGATTGTTTTTTGTGGTTTTGGTAACTTCAGCGAGGATTATAAGTTCCATTCTACATAAAATTGTGACAATTTTGTTTAAAAAAAATAAACATCAGATGAAATTCAATTAGACATTTTGAATTTTGTATTGTGTTTAAAACTGTTGCTGCTGCTGCTCAGTAACTCTTAAAGAATATGAAATAGTAGTATAATATTAGCTTAATTTAGTAACGTTTTACTGCAGTATTCAATTAAATGATTTCAGTATTTCATTAATTTTTTTTTAATTTTTTTGTTTAGATTTATTTATTTCGTATTGTTTTTTTTCTTTCATTTTCAATATTTTAGCATAAAAATTCTATAAAAATGTTGTGGTTTCCGTTACATTTGTTTTTCAGTCTATAATTATTTCTTGTTCCACATGCATTCCAGCCGAAAAGTTTGTAAAATATGTTTTCAATTCGTTTCATATGTTGTGATTCGTTTCATATTTTGGGCGCGGAGAGGGCTATGGATACGTTTTTTTGTGTTTGTTTCTTTTTTAGATTCTAAACTATGTACAGGTTGTGTTGATTCCTAGATTTAATATAAAATTAGAAAAATATATAAGAGGTATTTTAAATAAATATGACATTTTACAGCCTTTTCAAAAACCGAACATTTTCTGTTTTAATGTTTAGCGGTGGTGCCTTGACATGTAAATGGAAATCTTCAAAAAGATTACAATATATATATATATATAAGTATATAGAGATACAATTTAAAAAGAAAGAAAAAGATAAAGATTATATTTTAAACTGGGTTACTAATAAATTTAGTAGGGAAATTGTAAAAAATCACTCAACTCAAAAAGGTTGCGAAACAAAAAAAAACAATTCAATTTAGAATAAAAATAATAAAAAAAGAGAAGAACATAAAAATACAATTCATTTTTTTGTAAAATGCTATACAAAATAAACAACAGCACCGAAAAAAAGAAAAAGTGAAAAGTAAATTAAAATGGATAAATGATTTGATTCATTTTAGAAAAGGCTTTACACTTGTTTTAGCATTAATTCGATTTTCAAATTCAAATGGTTTCTTAAAGTTAACAACAATTGTTAAATGGTAAAAAAAAAAGAATAACTTAAAAATACGACTTAGAATTTTATATCCTGCACCTCTTTTTGGGCATTGGCCTGCATTTTGCAAGTTTGTGTTAGATTGGGTAGTAAGACATTCGCAGTGACACTGCCGGTGACCACCTCATGGTTTGACGAAGACATGGAAGAGGACGAGCTGGAATGATGATGTAGAGATTTATAATGCTGATGCTGCGGCGGCTGATGAAGGTGATGATGCTGATGGATGTACTGCTGCTGCTGCGTCTGCGGCTGATTAACATGATGATAGCCATGATAATGTTGATAGTGGGGATGATTTTGTGTATATTGAGATTGAGTTGCAATTTGTGGCGATGCCGAACGTATGCCAACGACGGCCGACGACGACATATTCATGTTCGATGCATTCAACCCGTTGTTCTGATGATGCTGGGCATGTTCCGCACTGCCCAAATACGGCTGCAGATTGCGACTGTGTTCTTCAAATATTGTCTCCATTTTCATCATGCAGTCGTGGAGATGGTCCTGAAAAGACAAATGCCGCAGAACAAAAGAAACACATTTCAATCAGTACGTATGCATGCATCTACTTTATGTATGTAAAAGTGCTATATAAACTCCCCTCCTGTTCCATCAAATCGTACATATATATGCATAGCAGAAAACAATAAAATCACATTTGTTTTGTACCCCATCTCAAATGCAAATCGCTTTCGCCACCATTAAGCGCTCGCTCTAACCCTGTGGGAAGTGATAGTATTTGCGAGCGTCTAGAGTTTTGAATGTGAATTTTGCAATGTGTAAAAGTGCACATTTCTTTTTCTCACGCATTCCCAGTCTCAGAATCGCCTCAAATCCCCCTTTCCCGAGTGCAAACACAAAGAAATTTGCAAATAAATTCATACGGCACAATTAAACTTGAACTTCTTTGCAATTGCACATTTTCGAAGCCAAACTGACGCTATTGCTCGCATAAGAGAAAAGAAGGAAGGCGACATCATCGACGGCAACGACGACCTCGACATTAATTAATTTGCAAATTAACACTGCCATTAAAATTAATTAAATGCAGCGACAACGGTTCATTTTAGTCCACTTAACACCAGAATAAGGCAGGCATTTATCCTGGGAACAGAAGAAGAACGTCTAGCCGGCTGTGTGGCACAACTTTATGCACGAACAGTGTCTGCTCGGCGGCTGAATCAAAGTTTAAGATCCTTTCTCAAGTCGAGAACAATCGTCAAACTAAGATCTTGCAGGTTGAATGGCTCATCAGCTCTCTTTTGTATAGAAAGACAGGCTGTAACTCAGGCGACTTTCGAATAAAGCGGATCGAAATCTAAACTAAACTTAATAACGCTTGAGTCAACCGTCAATATAAAACCCAATGGAACCTATTAAATCGCGTTAACATGTCTGTCGGTGTATCGATCCGAGTAATAAAAGAGCAGACCACGATGCAATTTTGTACATTATTTAACTTTTCGATTTTCCTCGGGAAGTGGAATAATCCTTTAAACATTAAGTGAACTTTGTTTATGTTGTGATGTAGACACCACAGAATTGAGCCACCAAATGTGGATTTCAATGATATTTTGTGCGCGGCTTAATTAGGTTCATAGGACCTTATCCATTGCACCTACCCAGAGCGGTACATGGTTTGACGTAGCCTCTACACAAATGTACCTCCTAATTTGCAACTAAGATAGACCTAATGATCGATGCAGCATCAGCAGCTGAGTCCATACTTGTGTCCATCTATGATTGTTTGTAATCAAAGTAAATTTAGCAAATATAAACCGATTTCAACGAAATTTTAAACATTGTTCTGGGCTGGGCTTAAAATTGGTGCATATCGGGCAGTGGTTTGATACTATAAGTAAAAACGTCGTTAAGTTTCGGCCAGGCCGCCGTACTTAATATACCCTCCACTGTAAAGCAAAAAAATGCTCCGTTTTTTATCGGACTGTTCGGCCTTTGCGTCCGACCCTTATCTTAGCCCAAACTTCAAAATTACTCTATATTTAAATTCGTATGAGTTTGCTTTAATCTGAGTACCTAAATGGCCATTTTGACTATTGATCTTCCGTTTTGACCGCCATTTTTAAGGTTTTTAGTGCGTCTCAACTAGCAGTGCCCATTTGAACCATCCCTTTTACGGACGGGCATGGATAGATCGTCTTAGAAGTTTATGACGATCAATAATATATAAGCATTATAGGGTCTCAGATCAATATTTTTGGTGTTGAAAATAAAGGTCCTTTTTGATTGCAGCTCTTGAAGCCAGGTATTACATACGATTCTATACAACTCGGCATATAATTTAGTGAGCTCTTGAGATTAAACCTTATTGGATCATGTGTTCTTACAAACGCCACACAAATGTTTCTCCAATTTAAGGTTCTGCCGCTCTAGAAACCAAAAACATAATCCGATTTTGTTCAACTTTTATAGGGTACATTATGAGCGTCCCAAAATTATCCTAGTGAATTTGAACTATAACGGTTTGTGTTTTCCCATAGAGCCCTTTCGTTTTGTGGTCCTTTCACTGCACATGAAAGGACGTTTTCCTCTACGAAGGTTACTTTTAAAATCCGATTTTGCTCATATTTACAGCACTGCGTTTTTAGTGACCTATAACCAAACGTGGTGAAATTGCACATGATTTAACGTAGCCTTCACACAAAATCCCTCCTAAAGTGGCTCTAGAATCTACATATAAGATCGGATCTTACCAAATGTTATCTACCTACAAAAATGCATAGTACGTTCAGCCTGAGTCTAAGTTCGTTCATATGAAATTATAAAACGTTTGATTTGATTTTTTTTCATTGAAATTTCACAGGGAAGTGAAAAAAGTGTTTACAATTACGAGCTTTATAGCTTTTAGTGACACAAAACTGTTTTCACTTCAAGTTCACAAGATATTTTTAAATGTAGTTTGACAAACTTTCACATGAAAAGGTGGAGTACCAGCCTTTATATGCGACCTATAACTTCCTCTGGCGACCTATAACTTCGAAGTCACTCATTCCGGACATAAAAGCGATTTTTTTTGTGAATGGCAGAGTATCGCTGGTCATCACATATTTGAAGAGGGTCTATTTTTTTAATTTTGGGAAAAAATCGAAGGATCGAAGAAGTTTTTTTATAATCCTTCAAGACTCTGGATTCCCCTTTACTCCTTTAAGTGGCCGATATAATTCAAATTACAAAAGCACTAGATTAGATGTCTTACCTGTTCCACACTGGTCAGATCGGTAAGTAGATTAAGTAAATAGCGTAAATTTTGACCCGTACGCAAGTGCCAATTCAAACCACTAAGGGCGGCGGCTATCGACGAGGCAGCTACGGTACTGGCGGAGTACATAGAAAAATGGTGTTCTGCAAATAAACCAAAGAAAAAAAGTTAAAACAGAAATTAGTGTGGGACCACATAAGCTCTCGGTCCATAAGCATATATCGATCGATAGTATGTGTGTAGGTATGTATGCATGTAGTGTGTTAGGCACAGATTATTTATTGAAGCTTTAAAGTCTCCGATTTCCAATAAAATGTATCAGTAACTCTCACCCTCATCACCATCAGGGATTCAACAGCAACAACAACATTTCACCGTTTCTCTGCATTCTTCGTCATTTCACGCAGACTGCACGAGGCGAGGGGTAGAGCAGGGTCTTCAAAGGCATAAATTTGTTCAATTTATGTCTTAATTGAGAGCCTTTCAAGGAAACCTTTAAAATCACTTACTCGATTCGTTGTTGTTGTCGCCGTTGTCGCTTTTTTAATCACTGCATTTCATTTTCGGCTATTTCGCCTTTTCTGAGGTGCCGAGCGAAGCGAGCCTTGACGTAAAAGTAATTTACATAAAGTCAGGCTTTTAATATTTCGTATCGTAACAATGCGTCGACTAGGCTGCAAAGAAGCCTTTTAGGTGGCGCATCAGCAAGCCGGTTTCGGAGCGAAGGAACGCCGCCACCACCACCACCACCATTAAACACAAGAACAACATTCAACAATAATTACAGCCATGATGACGATTATGGTGGCAGAGGTACGGGCACGGACCCTGGTGCTGGTGAGGTGTTGTTGTGGTGTCTCAGCATGATCTTCGACATACATTTCCAATGAAATTTTCAACAAGACACCGTCCGATGCCTTCGCTGGATGCTGAAATATCTTTCCGCCCGCTTAAGCAGAGCACAAATATATCTATAGTACATGCATACGCATGTATCGCAGAACCATACGAAGCTAAAGGAGCACAAGGAAGAAGCTCTAAGTGTTTTACTTTAATAGCATTGTTAATAATGTAAAATAATTCATTGGCGACCACCGCAAAGCCTCGTCTTTCTTCAATAACAAAAACAAAAACAAAATTTCAGAATGAATGTAAAGCAAATCACAGAAAAAAGGCAACAACGAAAGGTGGAACAGTAACCCAGTGAACATTTTCACTTTGAGCAATGCGCATAACACTTTTCTGGAGATTTCCCAGCAGTACTAGCGAATGGGACCGAAACGATCTCAGTTAAGGGTAGTTAAGTTGAGTAGAGTATACAGTGTGGGAAAAACAAATACAACTGCGATTCGCTAAGCTTAAAATGAGAACAATCGCAAGCACTGTTTGAAAATTGTTACAGCGTGCTTAGCTTAAAAACAGTTTTACTTATGGAATGGCCACCGCAATCAACGAATTTAAATCCCATCGGTAATCATTGCGAAAGAAACAATCACGAGAAATAAACTAATGCTGAGGATGTTTTCCCTAGCACTACATTAACGCTTTAGCTGGATACTGATGCCTCAATCCGACGACTGCCGGTTCTATGTACCAGATTCACCCGAAATAAACACGTTTCGGCCAGGGGCAGTCACTTCACCTCAACAATACGAGTATGTGTTTTTTTTGTTTGCTCGTTTGGTTGTTGTTGTTGTAACAACAAGATATTTATTTTGAAGTTTATGGGGGATCTGCTTCGATATCCAGGTGGAGGAAACGCGCCACTTGAACTGGATGCGTCCACAGAGACCTGGTCAGCTGAGCGGGCTTGGCCAGACAATTGAAGAGCTGCAGCACCTCATGTCACTGATGGCAGGCGGGACAGATGTCCGGAACGTTAGCATCAATTCGTGCCCAGTAAGAATTATGGCGGCTGCACCATCCAGATCTCAGCTGATCCAGAACCACGCGCGTCTGCCGAGGTAGTACCTTCTCCTCAGGTGAAATCTCCGGGGGGATGTTCCCCTAGCACTACATTCACACGGTAGCTGGATACTGCTGCTGCGACTTCATCGGCGTGAATGTTGTTCAGACCTGCCTGATAGTTTCGATGATCTAAAGGTTCTCTCTTATACCGTTGGACCTCTCTCTCTAGGTCATAAAGATCGCACCTGATCTGCATGGGCGGAGGCATCCTGTTCAAGAGAGCAGGAAATTGTGTCTGCGCACGGTAAGGACCTTCGTCTCTCATGTAGATGGTCCTAAGAAGACATAAGAAGACACCCTGTTGATGTTCTGAGGGCGGCATTCTGGCAAGTCTAAATTTTCTTCCACTGCGTCGTACTCACGTTCGCCGACCATACAGGTGCTGCGTAGTTTTCTACAGACCGACCTATCGCTTTGTAAGAGGTCAACAAGGTTTCTTTGTCGGCTCCCCAAGTACTGCCGGCAAGTGACTTTAGAACCTTGTTCCTACTTTTGAGTTTATCTCCGATAGATGTAGCATGTGAAAAGGATCGAAAAAGGCTATCCAATGTGACCCCGAGGATTTCGGGGTAGTTGGTAGTCGGAATGCTGCTCGTTTGGTAACCAACTTCGCCGAAAAACGCAAACAGCCACAAAAGTTTACAATAGGCAGCTGCATCCTTTCTGGCCGACTCAGCATCTGCTGGATGCTCTCTTAGTAAATACAATCTTTTGTTGACCCTGGCATATTTTTAAGAATCCGTTTTGAGCAACCCAATTTTCTGTAATTCTAGTTCGGATTTTTCTACGGGACAATATTAAAGATTTCGAAATGAAAAGTGATTATTAAAGTTGCGAATTACTTAAGTTTTATCAAGTATGGAACGACAGCAATAGTAGGCAGAAGAAATGTGCCGACAAACTTGACGATCAATAAGAGAAATTGAGGTGTTTCCAGACCAGTTATAATCGTTGTATAATATTTTAGAAAAAAAATGTCTTCAAACTCTATTCTAGTGTCCTGGCGTCTTTTCTCACCGAGTAGCCGATGATTATGTTCGCTTGGATATCCTTTTGAGGGATAGAGAAAACGAAACGATCATTCAATATTCTTGCGACCAGCCACAACCACCAGGCCAGACGACCAAGAATAACAGAGCACAAAGGAGA